>OY728157.1:90154877-92654877 GCA_963277665.1 Viscum album | reverse complement strand
TATGGTTGGACCTTGACCATGCAATGTCATGTCACCACTACATCGACTAGTTGTACTCCATATGTAGGGCATTGAACAGACTCCAGACATGGTAGATCCAGGTCTACCAGTAGATCCTCTCCTCATTCCTATCTTATAAGTAGACATTATCTCTATATAGAGGTCGATGCACATTTTCGAGAAGACTTCATGATGTTTATGAAAACCATCCAGGGAGTGTTGCATCCTACCCCATCTATGGAAGAACTGACGTGGGTGTTTTAGAAACAACATTATCCTAATTTTTAGGGGATGGAGGACATAAGGATACAGGTTCATGGTTAGAATCTAATCTGTCGATCTTTGACCATCTGAAAATGCCTCTATAGAGGAGGGTGAATCTCTCTACTTATATTCTTCAGGATTCCTCCAAGATATGGTGGGATGTGATCTCCTAGGAAGGACGCCATTAGGTTATGGCTTGGGATGAGTTCGAGTCTGATTTCTAAAATTTTTATACTAGGAAACATTGACGGCCGATCGATCTCGAGATTTCATGAGTTTGGATAAGGGTACTCTTTCAGCCCGTGATTATTCTTATAGCTTTAGAGTGATGCAATGCTTTACACACATTCCAGGGGCTGATAAGTTATTTCTGGTGAGGACGATTGAGGATGTTCTTATGCATGAAATTTGATCTCAGGTGAACATATTCTTGTTGACTTCCACAACTTCCAAAGTAAACCAGGTGCTTATCACAAGAGTGCAATTTAAGGGACTCTGGGGCTGTAAGCCAGGGCAGCTCAACATATAGAGTTAGCTCCCCTCAAACTGACAATCGGAAGCACTATAGGGAGTCTACGCGTGGAGGTATTTGTTGGCGGAATACATCCTAAGGTGGTCAGGTGGTGTGCTACCAGTTTTTGATGAGTGTCCATACGAGTCCACTTTTCTTAAGAGACCCAGTGGAGTTCCGATCTTACAGTAATATGGGTCTTCTTCAGCGTTTATGTTATATTTTCTCACAGGTATCTTTCAATAGGATTTCTGTTTAGGATCCTTGTACCAAATAAGGACCACCAGTTCCACATCAGACTGTGGGCTGGGGTTCTTTAGTCATTCAGGCTGGGGTATAGGTCGTGGATGCAGTGGTCATAAAAAGGGTTTTCGAAAAAAATAGGGTGGATTATCATATGGATATCATTCAGATTCATAGGGATGAATTTCAGGTCATAAGTTTTTGACAGATCAGATTTATTCAGATCAGGATCCTCAACCTTCAACATTTATAGGTGCGATTCTAGTTGCCGTAGTTTTTGATCCTGTGATTTTCAATATTGGGTTATCCAATATATTCATAAATGTCCCTACTGAATAGATCCTTTTCCTCTGTATCTTTACTTCTGCTAATATCTTGGCATTAGAAAAAATTTTGGGTACTAGAAATACTAGTGTATGTCAGTGAAAATAGTTACCTCTTGAGGTTGGTTGGTATCACTTCTTATGAGACCTCTATATATAAGAGATGAAAGGCTATGATGAAATTCTCAAAATGGACTGGATAGTTCCCTTTTAGTATGTTGTCAACTACTATCATCATAGGGTGTGTTTCACATCACCATAGGTTGTATTGTTTCTATATATAGGTGAATGGGATGTCCTGGAGAGTAGAGTGGGACTCGATCATCATGGGATGGGAGGAGTTACATCCGGTATTGCTAGTTTGTGTCTAAATGACTAGGGAACTTCAAAGATGGAATTTCCTCCAGTGTTTGATCATTTCAAGGATGTTTTTCAAGAATACATTTTAGGTTTTCCTCTAAAGTGAGAGGTAAACTTTTCTATCAAACTTGTGCCTGGAGTAGAACAGATATCTAATCATCCATATACAATTTATACTCTAGACTTATGAGAGCTCAAGAAGTAGTTTGAGGAGTTAAAAGAAAATGGTTTCATCCGACCCTATACATATCCATGGGGTTCACCTATCCTGTTTGTATAGAAGGATGATAGTACCATCATACATTGTGTGTATAATCGAAAGCTGAACCAGTTGATGGTCAAGAATCGATATCCCATACCAAGGATTGATGCTGTCATTGACCATCATCGAGGATCCTGAGTGTTATCGAATGTCAACATGAGAATCAATTATCATCAGTTGCGCATTTTACCATGTGATATACCTTTTATAGACATTCATAGAAGGTATAGTCTATATGACTACATGGTTATGTTGTTCGGTCTCATGAACGTGACTGTTGTTTTAATGGAAGTGATGAACAAAGTGTTCTATCCGTACATGGATTCATTCATGGTGGTCTTTGTGGATTATATCTTTGTGTACTCTCACACATAACCTGAACATGATACCCATCTTGAGATCATTTTGAATAAACTGAGAGAGAATCAGTTTTATGATGGGCACTAAAAATTCCACTATTAGATGAACGATATTCACTTCTACGGTCATGTTATCTCAGAGACAAGGGTATCAGTAGAACCAAAGGAAATGGGACAAATATTTTCCTAGGAGTATCCAAAGAATGTCTTTGAGTTATGTAGTTTTATAGAGCTCACAAGTTACTATATATGTTTCATACATGACCTTCCATGCTTAGCAGTGCCACTCACTGGTCTGACAAAGAAGGGTATGAAGAACCTGTTGTCAGATTCATATGAATCATACTATTAGGAGCATAATGGGAGATTGACATCTGCACTGATACTAGTTCATCTAGATCTAGGATAGAGCTATACTTTTTTCTATGATGCATCATGTATTGTGTTGGGAGAAGTTATTATGCAAGGGGATGGTGTCACTACGTGTAGGTCTCGGCAGTTAAGGCCACATGGGAGGAATTTCCCGACACATGATCTTGATTTTGTTGTAGTTCTTCATGCTCTACATTGTTGGAGAAATTATCTTATGGAAGAGCATTTTGTGTTATTCATCGACCAAAAAATTCTCAAGTACATCTTTACTCAGCGCAATCTAAATATGAGATAGAAAAGGTGAGTGGAGTACCTTCAATCCATTGATTATGAGATTGAATGAATGCTTGGGAAAGGAAACACAGTGGATGAAGCATTGAGTAGGGGGACTCAGATAAAATTAGTTCAGGAGGACATCAGTGAGTGGAAGATTATGTCTTTGATCACTGAGATACATTTGGAGGTACATGATAGATAGGGTTAGGCGTTTCGTTATTCTATAGTTGTTACCTCTAGTATTCTTGAACATGTGCGAATGAGGTAGCTATTAGAGGATTAATACCTAGTCCCGCAGGAGAGTGTGTCAGGAGAGGGACCTCTTCCTTGATGGACCAAGCGAGAGGATGAGATCATGCACTTCCATGGAGGTTTTTGTGTGTTAGTGGACATACATGAGGAGATGATATATGATTTTCATTATTTAGTTTGGGTAGTTCATCTTGGTGTCACCAATATGTATATTGATTTACTCCATCAGTATTGGTGTCCAAGAATAAAGAGAGATGTCGCTGGTTTTGTGATGATTTTTTCCCACAAGTTAGTAGGTGAAGTCTGAGGATCAGCGACCATAATGGATTTAGCAGCAATTACCTATTTTCTAGTATAAGTGTAACAATGTCCCGATGGACTTCGTGAATTGTTTTAGATGTTTTCCTCAAAGGAGTGATGCATTTTGCGTTGTCATTGAAAGAATCACGATGTTTTCAAATTTCTTTCCCTTCAAGGAGACCATCTCTGTTGACGAGTTGAGAAGGTTTTACATCCAGGAGGTTGTAGATTAACATGGGGATCCACACTCCATCATTTACGAAAAGGACATCATTTTTTATTCTCGGGTCTGGTAAGGACTACAATGGTCTTTGGGTACATAGGTACATCTCCATAAAGCATACCATTCCCAGATAGATGGCGAGTATGAGCATACGATTCAGGTGCTGGAGGACAAGATTCAAGCATGAATCCTAGTTTTTTCAGGTTATTGGGAGTAGCACATAACCTTGGTGGAGTTTTTCCATAGTAATATTTTTTAGGAAACAATTCAGATGGTTCCTTATGTGGATTTATATGGTAGGCCATGTCGATCCCTCCTATATTGGCTGGAGGAAGGATATACAGCTATGATGGGACCTCATCTTATTCTGGAGACCATAGAGCAGGTGGAATTGAATCAGAATAAGATAGATACTGCACATTCAAGAATGATGTCTTATGATGATAGAAGGAGATGACCTCTAGAGTTTATGGTCGGAGATCAGGTTTTCCTACATTTCACACCGAAGTTGGGACCCAGGAGGATTAGGAGACAAGGAAAGCATTCAGTGAGATATGTTGGGATGTTTTATGTTTTGGATACAATTGGATAGGTACTCTATCGGTAGTAGTTACCTCAAGGGTATCAGGATATTAACAATGTCTTCCATGTTTCTCATCTACAATGGTACTTCTCAGACTCATCTCGTGTTTTTAACCCGAGGAGGATGATTTGGAGGAGGATGCCTCATTCGAAGGGAATCCTATCAAGATTTTTATCCTAATGTAAAGGTTCTTTATGACCTGTCTATTCCTCTAGTTTGAGTGATATGGTATCATGGGAATGTATAGAATGAGACATGGGAGTGGGATTCCAATGAACTATCATAGTGTACAGAGCTATTCGAGGATTTATCTTCACCCCCTTCTGAGTAAAATTCGAGGAAGAATTTCTTCAAGTGGGAAGTTTGTAAGAACCTAGATCTTTTTCTCAGGTATGGATATTTATGTCTGGTGTTTTTGAGAAAAAGTGGTGTTTCTTGAAATTAATGTAGTGCATGTTTTTTACGTAAGAGTACACACCGTGTACATAAGATTACAAGCTGTGCACCTGGTTGGCATGGGTATCCATGTATTGGCCATGTAACAGCCGAATACATGGCCATTTGGGGTGACATGGAGACTGAAAAAATGAAGGCCTAATAAAGATATATACATTCCATGTACTTTTAATGAACAAGCCATATATTTTTATGTTTATTGGATAAATCATATTGGGACAGCATCCCGTTCACAAAAATAACTTCTTTTGGATTCATCTCATCCACAATTGATTGAAGGTGACGATTATTTGTTGTGCACTCGACCCTAAATTTGTTATCTGAATCAAAATCCATTTGATGAGTTAGAATTGTATCGGTGAGTTGGTCCTTCTTCCAGAGCCTCTTCTCTAGATTTCTATTCTTTTGTGAGATATCAGTGGTTGATCATTTTAGATGTTTTTTTATATCTATGACATTCTAGGTCGATTCCAAGGTTGTGGTAAACCTATATCGATCGTACAAAATCTAGGTATGTGATCTGTGCATAATATTAGTTCTTCTATTAATTATATGTGAAAAATATCCCAATACCCTGGTTCGGGGTATTTCATGTACAAGGAATTTAACCATTTAATGCATGAAATGCCTTCATTGCGTGATTTCAGGATCTTGTTTGGGAATAGGATTCAATTACATTTCAATGGATGTGTTTTCCCATGTTTGAACTGATATTGGCCATTGGTTCTTGTTTTTCCTGTTAGGATACTCTGTTTACCATGCCTAGAGCTATATGGATTGAGTGAGATTATCTGACTTGTGCCATGCTTCATTGCTATTTAGCCAAGTAGTATATTGTTATTTACCTTTCCTTCTGGATATCATTTGTGTATGATTGACATACATAGGGCTGTGGGATCCTCGAGTAGTTAGACCATAGCAGATGTGGAAGCTGATGGCTTTCCCATATTGTCTATAATACCTTCACATTGCGAGCCCATAGGGGTGATTTAAGTTAGTGCTCCCTCAGAGTGTATGTAGTTCCACGTTGTGAGGACACAATGCAGAATTGGATGTTGAGTTCTTCCCCAGTGTTTCAATTGTCTACTTTTATGAGACCACATGGGGAATTGATGGTGAGTGCTTCATCATATAGTCTTTATTAAGAAAAACCATATTGGTTATATAGTGAGAACGTCTGAGACATTTTGTCGATATTTTTTTGTTGATTATTTAATATTTGTAAATGAATTTAGTAGAAACTGTAGGATTTTTTTTACTTTTGTGTAGTTCCTTGTATATTACAATGTATTTCATATTTCCTGTCATATTTATATTCACAGAGAGTTTGGCATAGATCATTGGGTGGTTACCTACTTGGATTCGTCTCACACCCTATTTGGGTCATGCTTTGGGCCCAAGAGATTTTATTGTTGTAGGTATAGACAATGGAAACACCCTTCTACATCAGGTACTTGATTACTGTGGATATGGAGAGAATGGGACCAAACTGGGGCTTACTATGCTGCAGGAGTTATTTACTTGTTTTCTTTTGTACATTGGTTTATTACTATATTCTAGCATTGTTACTTGATTGGATGTATTCCTAGAGATATGTGACATGAATATTCTATATATGTTATCTAGTTGTTTATCTACTTGCAATTTTCCATTGTTTACTATTCCATGTTATTATTACTACTTTTGCTACCATTATCTATTTATTTCCATTGTGTTTCTCTACCAATAAGGGAATAGTTTCCCCACTATCACACCTAATGCCCTCACTGCTAGTCAGCGGCCTCTGGAATTTGGGGATATGTTTTTAAGTCCATGTGAAAATCCCGATACAGGGCACCTCTTGGCGGCACTCAGAACCGTGATGTTATGATGAAGAGGATTCAATTTTGAGTTTCAGTGGTTATTCAAATTTTTGGGGAACTATACCATTAGTAGTTTCTACTATGTAGTATCTCTTTGAATGGTTATATGATACGTCATTGTGATTCCCATTTTTTCTATTTTCTTTTCCTAAATTTATAGTATATCACCTCTAATAAATGTATTTATTACAAAAAAACTTTTTATTTGTCATCAGTTCTATGTGGAAAGCTCCGTTATCATATATTCAATTCCAGTTTTGGTGCATTGATGCATCATATATAGGCATATAAGATCACTCTTCCAATATATATACCTATTTTCTTGACTCATACTAGTTCTTTAATTAAATACCATGATTTATTATAATATTTTATTTATAAATATGTATGGATAAATGTTTTGATATATCTTTATGAATTATATTAATTAATTTGATAGTGCTATTATATATATATATATATATTATTGGGATAATTATATAGGTGTGAAGGTCGTGGATTGTGATTTAGGTAGGACTATGGGGGTTATAAGTTTTGTGTGGGTTTCACCTAGGATTGATCTTATGATAGGATTCCCTTTTGTGTGATATTAAATGCACAAGTTCCCCTAATATATGTCTATTTTTATAAGAATTAAAATTTTATATAGGATTATTTTAAAAAATTATTCCTTAGAAAATAATGATTTTTTCTTATTGAGATGACTTGGCGGTTCTATAACATAATAGTCCATAGGATGCCACTATGTGTGCTCCCCCACCATCTATGGTGGTTCAGTTTGTAATTCAACCATAGCTAGATACCATTTATATTACAATTACTCATGTATGATTGGTATAATAGATTATATTAAACAATTCCTCAAACATTCACATCTAGTTATCACAAGACTTCTTGGGAACTACTAGTCCTGTGGATGTTGAGTATTATAGTGATATTATTTTTGGAATCTATGACTTGGTGGAGATTGAATAGGGTAGAATGGTGATGTCTATATCCTTTATACTGGATTGACCCAAAAAGTGTTGGTTTTGTGTCATTTGTGAAGACGGTATGCTTGAGGGTTTTAAATGGACATACATTGTTGTGATAATATTTATATAGGTATTCTAATATGTAATGAATATAGATTGATATTATTAGTTAATAGATATTATGTAGGTGATACATTTAGTATCTAATTACTTAAATAATTTCACATATAGTCTAAATTTTTATTTACTTTAGGTTTTTAATGAGGGATATAAGACTAGGGATCTTGATATTTGATTTCATATGGATTTCAGATGCTAGGATAAGGGATTTGAAAAGATGATATATTAATAAGTGATTATAAAGGCCCTATATTTTTAGAATCAGTTAGAGGAGGATAAAATTTTGAGTTTCCCTCAATTTCAGAGTGAATTAAAGGCTACCGAACCCAATGATTTTATCAATACCTATTCTAGTAGTAAGAAGAGAATGTACAATGGTGTACAACAAGGTAGTGGACATTTATTGTATAGTATCTCTTCCTATAATTCCTCTATGGGATTAGTTTTGAATTGGTTATACAAAAATAGATGGATGATCCATTTTAGTTAATTTTTCTAGAATCCAAATAAAAATTTTACCTATATTGAAACATTAGAAAAATTCTTATCATTTTGTATAAGACATTATATCTAAGTTAATGGTGAATTAGATAAGGTCTATGTTGGGCTCCCTTATTGAAGACCTTGGCACCACAGACAAAGGTGATTCTGGTGAGTGGTGCTTAAGATAATGGTAGTATTTATGAATTGTATGGGGTTCAAGATAATAGTGGAGATGGACCGTCTATAGTTAGAAGGATTTTTTAGTAGATCTGTATTATCTAAAACAATATTTAATACAAGCTAATATTAGTTTTTTATTTATTATTTTTTAAATGTTAGGATATATCTCATAATTTATTAATATTTTGAGTTACATTATAATGACACGCCCTTGGGGATGAAATTTGACCCTCTATATTGATTTTCAATATGTTTTTGAGTTTTTTCTATCTTAAAATATCTAATGGGTTTCATGATATTGGAGAAGACTTGTTTTGAAGTGATATTTTTATTGGACATGATGAAATGTTATAAAGATCATATTTACCATCACTAGAGACATATTACATTCCACAGACATAGAGGATGAAGGAATGTGTTTAATGGGGAGTGGGATCTCAAAGGAGTCAATATGAGTCTAGAACTAAGTTAGTTTGGGCTGATCACAGTGCAAGTAGTTGGTATATATGTTTTTGCAGAGTATGAAGTATCTCCCACTACATTATATATAATGCAAGTTCATTAAAAGAATATTTTCACACTTGACCTCTCAGGACTTCAACCAGTCAAAGGAATTGAGTTTGAAATTCATCAAAAGCATGTAGTGAAATAGATATTTATTCCTGATTTTCATATACAACTAATTGAGTTGATGGAGTTGTAGTCTCGATTATAGGATTTGGAATAAATTGTACTTATCAGAATAATAACATCAAAATGGGGTGCTCCATTATTGTTTTCCTAGAAGGAAGATGATGACATATAGTTATGTGTGGTATATTGGAACATGAATCATGTGATAGGGATGAATATATTTTTTTTACCCATGCTTAATAAATTTTTTTATTAGTTATATAAATCCAAATGGTATTATAATATTGATATTTGTTTGGGATACTATTAGTTGTAGCTCAGAGAAGATGATATTCCAAAGATATTGTTTATGATTAGATATATACTATATGAGAATCATTGTGTTCCCTTTCTTATGAATAAATATCTTAAGGTGTTCAATACCCTGATGAAAATGATTTCCCATCCATATCTTTACTCATCAATTTATTTATTCATGGTTGATATCATAACATATTCTATGAAAATATATGTGTGTTCTATATACCTTGGGATTGTTATGAGTTCACGCTGAGAATATCAGATGCATGTGAATATGTTAAAGTGACACATCTAGATAAAGGATGTGCATTTTCAATGTAATGAGAATTGTGAGCTAGTGATTTAAATGAAAAAAATTTAATAGGATATCATGTCAAGGAAACATACTAGGTATGTGTTTATGATTGATGCTTTTGTGGGAATATTGGTTACTATCAACAATTTTAACAGGACCTCTATTGTTTTGATGTTCTAATGAAAAAAAAATACAGATAAGGGGAGGAAGATGTAGTTGTATAATCATTTTGAGGAATTCTTCCATGATATGAAGAGGATATAAAAGATAACCCCATTTTTGACACTTATAGAACCTATGATTTGATATTTAGTGAATTATGTTCCTTTAGATACTGAGTTGGGAACTATGTTGATTAATTATATTAGGTGGATACATGTGGTTTATTCCATCTGTTACCCTATACGGGGAACCCCCCAATGCATTAATTAGAGTTTCCAGTTATACTCTACACCTAAGTGTTTTGGTTGAATTTTTTCTTCAGTGGGAGGATTATCATCCAAAAATACTACAATATCATATAAAATATATTCTCATATTTGGATGTCAATTTAAAAGTAGATGTGTTTGTTAGATTATCCAAATAAATGCATCTTTCAAGTGTATTATGCATAGGGATATGGTAATTCCACATGATATTTCCTCGATATGAAAATTCCCATGACATAAGATATTAGGTATAAATCTTCATAGATGAATGACATCTTTTTGTGAGGTATGAGTGTCTAGTTGATTCATCATCGTATCATGATGTGCTGACATTAGAACCTTTAGAGATAATAGTTTCTTTAGTGGACCATGTGTATGTAATCCACAAATTAGACCCTGAGTTATTGGTGATGTTGTAATTATTTATTGTGGATGATTCTATTCCAAAGTTTCCCATATATGATAAGGATTATTTTGTTATATATTTACATGAGAGAGTTTTAATGCTACAAATTTTTAGGGAAAATTTATTAACGAAACAAATATTTCATAGTGGGGGATATATCCCATGCATGATGAATGTGTATAATGACCACCAATATCAATTTTATTGTCTTGGAATAAAAATTGATATCATTTTTTTTCATAATGATATCTATAACACCAAAAAAATTATAATGGATTTATTCTTAAATGTTAATTACCATGTTAACAATTTAGGCCTTTATTTTTGTGAGACTACATGATAATAAATGCATAGTTAAAGGGGATGTTTTTAGCATGGTGATTAGGATTGGTAATGTAACACCCCGAGATTTTATGAAAAATATTATTTTAATTTCATTAATGTCTTATGTTTTATTCTACACCAAGATTACCTTGCACTATACGCAACACCGTATTAGCTTGCAGTATACGCAACACTATTCTTGAACCGTGTTACACATAATTTTGATAATAGTTATTCTACGCAACATTGAGTATATATATATATATATATATTAAATGTATAAATGAAATATGGTTGGATTCTGTTATACGAAAAAACGAAGGATTCTTTCACAACACGCAACCCTGACTTTGCTTGCATTACACGCAATCGCGACCTTCCTCGATAGCGTGTGTTGTACGCAATACCGGGTTTTAATAAACAATGTTATTTTATTATAATATTGTCATGAACTAGCCGTTATGAATAGTATTAACTAAATTTTGAATTTTATAACATTATTATTCATCTTACACATTTCTAGAATATGGTATAAGAACAAAATAAATTTTTCGGGTAAAATAAGTATTTTTCAAAAAATGCAGTTTTACCGCCTTTTGATGGCGCACCCACTTTAAATATAGTTTTTGAAATGTTTATATGTTAAATTTGACAAAATAATATTCTTCTTTTGAATCAGGATATAAAAATTTACATTAGATAAAGTTTTGATATTTTTCCGATAACTTTCATATTTTAATGAATAGTAAAAACACGCTATATTTTAATTAAAAACAACTTTTTTCATCGTAATATCTTATGTGGTTAAATTATAATATTGAATGGTTTTAAAGTATAAATAGAATATATCTTTACCATTTAATATAATGTATGTCATTAGCATTGATTTTACCTTGAATTCGTAGGTTAAATAAATTCAATCTTTTGCAATGTTTTAAAGAAAAACCCGTTTTCTTTCGACAACGGGATTAATTTTAATTTAATTTCTGCATCTCTTGTGTATTGAATTTGGAAAAATAGATTCCATATTTGGAATCAGTGGGTCCAAATTATGTTAATAAGCTACTTTTTATTTTTGGGAATTATGAATAGTAACTACGGTAAATTTTATTTACCATAGTTAAAGGTAAATCGGGTAATTAAGGGTAAATATAATATTTTAAAATTACCCTAACAAATGCCAAAATCCTATTGGATGACTAAAAGTATACCCCTATAACCTAAGGGTCGGATTAGAATCATTTAATTGACATTTGTTCATGAAAATAACTTAATTATTATTAAAACCAAAGAAAGTGACAACATGTCACTCTCTTAAATTTTATAAGTATATTAATTTTAATTTAGTGATAAACATCATGAAACTTAGAACATGAATAGTCTACAGAAAGATAATGAAATTATCTAAATCATATAAATTTATTTATAATTTTTAGGGATTAAATAATTATAATTAATTATGACACAATAGTGATGCAGAAATTGTTTATCTAGTGAAAAATAAAGAATATTGTTTTTTTTAAACTAATAGTGACCATAAAATGCACAAATACCTTACAAAAACTTATTTTCCATGTAAATGTAAACCATAATCATCCAATGGCCGAATATGTGACCATTTGGAGCCTTATAAAAGTGATTATGACACTTATATTATTTTATTTTAAATGATTCCAAAGTTGTCACCTTCATAATTTAATAAATATAACAATTTAAATATTGTGATTTTAGGATGATAAATTCTAGTAAAAGTATTATTGTGAAAGGTAATATATTTATCGTCATCATAGAATTTTATTTTAAATTTTTATACAACAAATAAGTATATTAAATAATTATACAAAAATGATGTAGTGATTATTTTATTAAGAGATAAACCAAATAAATGGTCTTAAAAATAATAAAATAAATATTATATGAACTATTTAATGTGGTACACTAATTTTATAGATAAATATGACCTTTTATTAATATATTAAAGCTTTTAGTTCGAACATATCTTCTGTATATATTTTATTTAAATTCAAATAAATGAATAGTGTCAAAATTGACACTATTGTTATTTTACAAAAATAACATATTATAAAATTGTTTAAAAATCACAAAAATATTTAAAAATTATAAATTTATATTTATATGGTCTATAATGTTATAAAGTAGACAATTATGGAAAATTCACAACAAATAAGTAATTATTTGTTATAATTTAAAATTTATAATTTTATTACCACAAATAAACTTAAATAGATTAAATAAGGATAAATCAAAATGATAAGGTTTAAAATAAGATCCAAACATGTCTAAATTTGATTGGTTGATGAGATTACAACCCTATCTCATCTAATCTTAGAATATGAGTCATTTTTGGAGGTTTTTAAGTGGGTTTAGATTTATTATAAATTAATATTTTTATGAATTCCTAAGGTGCCCCTCTCCTCCCTTATAAAAGGGTACCTCCTCCCCCTTCTCCTCACACCAATTTGAGCACTCAATCTCGGCCAAACTCTGCCAAAATCCCTTCTCCACTTCCCTAGAATAATCCTAGAGGTTCTGGTCTTCCTCAAAGACCAATTTTAGTGCCCTAAGAGGAGGTCTCAAAGAGGCGCTTCAAAGAAGAGGTAATTACTGTTACCAATTCTTTCATCTTTATTTCTTCTTCCACTTCTTCTTCTTGGTTGTTTCATTATGAAGTAATAACATCAGTATCAATCATATACTGATATGTTATTATAATTATGAAAAAACCCTATTTCACCATCTATCCATCCTACGGAAAAAGAAATCACCGCGCGTGCGTACGTACGGAATACCGTCTCCACGCCGTGGTGTAATCTATTTTCCACCACCACCTTACATGGATGGGTATAATGGTGTAATGAATAACTATACATAGTTATTAAAACATCATATTGATTCTGATATATTGTATAATCCACTCCAATTCAATTCAATATTTATGGAAATGATATCATCGCTCGTGCGTACGTACGGACTACCGTCTCCACGACGCGATGAGATTCATTCTCCATGTTAACCATTTAAGAATGATTATAAAGTATAGATAAGAAATAATAATTAAATATATGACAATATAAAGCTACTGGATTTATGTATATATATATATATATGTGTGTCATCTACTTACTTCCATTCAAGACAATAAGGAAACGAAAACAACGTTCATGCGTACGTACGGACTACCGTCTCCATGAACGGTGTATTTATTTCCATTTACTGATTTATTATATATGTATATTCTGAATATATATATATAAATCATGTTTTATATTCTGTAATTAAGTAATCATGATCTAAGTTATCATATGAATAATTACAAGTTAAAAACACGAACGACAAATGAGACGATTTTACCCAAAACGCTTCTTTAACATAAATTTACAAAAGAACGGGAAATATAAAGTCATAAGTGGACCATATATGATATAATAACAATGAATATGATTCTGGAATAAGTCAATAACATGATTTAAATCATTATACAGGAGGTTCGGACACTTACAAAGCAAGTCGGACCTAAGGTAAGGGAAATATCACAATCTCATTTTTATCCGAGATTGTTTATACTTTGGTATTTACTGGGGGTGTATTTTATCATCCACATCCATGTTTCATCAATATGTAATATTATTTCCATCCACCTACAATTGTTTAAATCCATTTTTACCCTTCGGTGAGTTTTTAGTAATATGTATGAAAGGAATCTTTTGTCGTTTTTCGTACGAGGTACTTTTTGACTTTTCCGAATAAAGTACGAAGAATGTTTTTTTACTTATATGGAATGAATGGATTCTTAAAACATTATTTCCAAGAAGCTTCCTTTACAAGTTTTAAAGTTTATTTTTAATCAAATTATTTTATTTTAAAGTCGTATGACATGTTATGAAAGGAAAAAATGTTTTTGAAGAAGAAAGGATATTTTCCTCAAGAATGGAGTTCAAGTGTTTTATCAAAATTATTTTCCATATAAGATAATAAAGGGTTCTGTTTTTATCCCTATTATTACATTAATTTGATCATGTTGTGATGGAAATATTTTTATGAATTCCTTTATCTGACATGAATTGTTTTATGATGTCATGTTGTTTAAGAATCCCATTTTTATTACATGGATTACGCTATGATGTATGTTTTATGATTATGTGGCACACATAAGAAAGGATTCATTATAATATGGGTGGGACCTATATCTCCCTCCAATGCATTGGGTAATGATTTTATATCTCATGAGATAGACAGGGCTGGAACGGTAGGTTATACCGGTTCAGTGAAACAGGACTGAAACGAGGGTTACTCGATTCAGAAAGGGACTTTGTCCACTAAGATAGTCTTGGCAATGAGTCTTGACTAACAAGAAATGATTCTCTATGATTATGTGTGAATGCCACAAAGTTTCATGTTTTATGTTATGATTATTGTGATTACATTTCACTGCCATGATTTACCCCATGTTATGAAATTATGATCTCTTTTGCAGGTTAAGATTTCCAAAAGTTATGTGCTTATGTATATGATGTGATTGATATTTCTTTTGTTTACCCTTACTGAGCATTTGAGCTCACCCTTTTATGTTTTCTTTTCCCCAGGATATAAAGAAAGGTTTTAGGTAAAAAAAAGAAAGGAAGATCTTTATGGGAGATTTTGAAGATCTTTCACCACGATTAGAAGATTATATTCCGAGTTTCCAAAGACACTAAACTATTACGATCCTTGTGTGTGTGTGTTTTTGTTATGTACTATGTATTCCGCAAAAGTAATGTAATGTCCATGTAAGTCAGGCTTCGGGTCTCTACAGTTGGTATCAGAGGAAAGGTTTAGTCAACCTTTGGAAACTAGGATGCGAAAACTTTAGTGAGATCCCTAGAGTTATTTCTAAGGTATGTCTAGGGATGTCTCTAAGGATAAGTATACGTATAGGTTATAGTCCTAGAATTACGCTAACGATCATAGAATTAAACCTAAGATGTTAGATATTTAAGGTACTCCCCCTTTATTATGTTGTTTTCCCTAGCATGATTTTTGCCTCTCACACTATTCTTTTTGGGTTTTAGAAAATGGATGGAAACAAGATGATTCACGATAATAGAGGATATGATGGACAATGGAATGATATTCTTCATAATGAAATGGGATTTGGAAGTCCAAACATCATTATTATGCCGAATCAGCAATCTCATAATATGATCAATAAAGTAAAATTTGGTAAGTTTCCTAACTCGGCTAATAAGAGAAAGATTGAGTTTCATGATGATCATAGAGGAAAGAAAGTTCAATTTCCCCTATGTAAATCATGTGGGAAGAGGCATCAAGGGGAATGTTTCAAAGGAACTGGAAGATGCTTTGGGTGTGGAAAAGAAGGACACAAAGCAAGTAAGTGCAAAGGAAAAGGTTCAGTTAACACCATGGATGAGGATAATGGTATTGCTACGACATTAACAATGGTTAAATGTTTTAAATGTGGAATGTACGGGCATTATGCAAACCAATGCCCTAAATGAAAGTCTCATGAAGAGAATCAGTATGGTCGTATGGGAAGTATTTATGTTGATGATGATGAAGAGACTACAAATGATATGTAAAGAATTGTTGAAGCTCGGTCAATGGTTTAAGAATGTAGTGGAATGATGATATGTTTATCATATGTAATGTTGTATAAGTAATCTCATGGTACTATGGAATAAAGAGACATCTAAGGATTGTTAAACTGTTGTCTTTCCTTGAGTTTTGAAAGTGTGTGATTAATAGTACCAGTATCCATGAAAGGTTATTCAGATATTTTTGGAATGTAGATGATATGCACATAATGAAGGGAAAATGAGAAAACGAAATGTTTAACAGTATTCATGAGCTCATGATTGATATAAGGACTAAGTGATATCATGGTATGTGGAAAGTGTTAACTTTTAACTACATTCATGTTTTCACTAAGGTATTCAAGAGAATACATGATTAAGGCCTTTGAATGTTTGGAATGTGACCAACAAAACATATCTTATGATATATGGGTATCGACGATGGTGTTAAATCTTTGGTAATCGTTTTCACTATGTTATGAGAGTGGACTGCAGTATTAGGGATAAGCCTAAAGATTGGAATGGATTATGGTGGACATAAGTTAGTATTGTTTAAGGATAGAAGTTTTCTCGATATTATTGACGGGATGTTATAGTAATATAGTTTTAGAAAAAGGACAACCTGCAGGACGGGCGACAGCCCATCGCATTAGACAAGGATGTGGGAATCGAACCCACAACCGAAGTGCGATTGGCCTTTATCGCCTACCACTGGCCTACAGGAAGTCCCTGTTTAGTAGAAACTAGTTTTATTATATTAAGCAGTATGATATATGAAGTATAAGTCCATTTTAGGAACCATATATGATTAATCTCACTATAGATCGATTTATGTATATAATTTTGGCTAACCTTTTGTTTGAGACAGATGGAATGACCTGTCATTCTATCACATGATCTGCTAGCACTTCACGAATAACAAATTCAACTTCATTTATTTAAGAGATGAAGTGGAAATTGTTAAAGGCACGAACAATAGTAAGATTGTACCAAAATAAAGAAAGTATTTATTCTAATTCAAATTCTTTAACTTTAGGGAAACGATCTTGAAAACCAAAAATGTTGTCCTAGTGATCTTATATCTGATTAATCAGATGGTACCTTAGATCATCACAAATTTATGGCTTTGTGATTGCTGGCTTTTCCATAGCCATGTTCTCTACCACTCTCCATCAGAACATGATGGTTATATTTTTCTTCCATATCCATATTTTCACCTATGTGGAAACCCAGTGATTAGTTTATTTGGGTAACCGTTACGTTTCATACTTTTGTTTTTAAAGATAAGTTTTGGTATTCCTTTTTACGATGTAGGTTTCTATCAAAGAAACTTTCAAATAGTAAACCATTTATAACCCCGACGAATTTCGAGGGCGAAATTCATTTTAAGGGGGGTAGAATGTAACACCCCGAGATTTTATGAAAAATATTATTTTAATTTCATTAATGTCTTATGTTTTATTCTACAACAAGATTACCTTGCGCTATACGCAACACCGTATTAGCATGCAGTATACGCAACACTATTCTTGAACCGTGTTACACATAATTTTGATAATAGTTATTCTACGCAACATTGAGTATATATATATATATATATATTAAATGTATAAATAAAATATGGTTGGATTCTGTTATACGAAACAACGAAGGATTCTTTCACAACACGCAACCCTGACTTGGCTTGCATTACACGCAATCACGACCTTCCTCGATAGCGTGTGTTGTACGCAATACCGGGTTTTAATAAACAATGTTATATTATTATAATATTGTCATGAACTAGCCGTTATGAATAGTATTAACTAAATTTTGAATTTTATAACATTATTATTAATCTTACACATTTCTAGAACATGGTATAAGAACAAAACAAATTTTTCGGTTAAAATAAGTATTTTTAAAAAAATGCAGTTTTACCGCCTTTTGATGGCGCACCCACTTTAAATATAGATTTTGAGATGTTTATATGTTCAATTTGACAAAATAATATTCTTCTTTTGAATCCGGATATAAAAATTTACATTAGATATAGTTTTGATATTTTTCCGATAACTTCCATATTTTAATGAATAGTAAAAACACGCTATATTTTAATTAAAAACAACTTTTTTCATCGTAATATCTTATGTGGTTAAATTATAATATTGAATGGTTTTAAAGTATAAATAGAATATATTTTTACCATTTAATATAATGTATGTCATTAGCATTGAGTTTACCTTGAATTCGTAGGTTAAATCAATTCAATCTTTTGCAATGTTTTAAAGAAAAACCCGTTTTCTTTCGACAACGGGATTAATTTTAATTTAATTTCTGCATCTTTTGTGTATTGAATTTGGAAAAATGGATTCCATATTTGGAATCAGTGGGTCCAAATTATGTTAATAAGCTGCTTTTTATTTTTGGGAATTATGAATAGTAACTACGGTAAATTTTATTTACCATAGTTAAAGGTAAATCGGGTAATTAAGGGTAAATATAATATTTTAAAATTACCCTAACAAATGCCAAAATCCTATTGGATGACTAAAAGTCGACCCATATCACCTAAGGGTCGGATTAGAATCATTTAATTGACATTTGTTTATGAAAATAACTTAATTATTATTAAAACCAAAGAAAGTGACAACATGTCACTCTCTTAAATTTTATAAGTATATTAATTTTAATTTAGTGATAAACTTCATGAAACTTCGAACATGAATAGTCTCCAGAAAGATAATGAAATTATCTACATCATATAAATTTATTTATAATTTTTAGGGATTAAATAATTATAAATAATTATGACACAATAGTGATGCAGAAATTGTTTATCTAGTGAAAAATAAAGAATATTTTTTTAAACTAATAGTGACCATAAAATGCACAAATACCTTACAAAAACTTATTGTCCATGTAAATGTAAACCACAAGCATCCAATGGTCGAATATTTTACCATTTTGAGCCTTATAAAAGTGATTATGACACTTATATTATTTTATTTTAAATGATTCCAAAGTTGTCACCTTCATAATTTAATAAATATAACAATTTAAATATTGTGATTTTAAGATGATAAATTATAGTAAATGTATTATTGTGAAAGGTAATATATTTATCTTCATCATAGAATTTTATTTTAAATTTTTATACAACAAATAAGTATATTAAATAATTATACAAAAATGATGTAGTGATTATTTTATTAAGAGATAAACCAAATAAATGGTCTTAAAAATAATAAAATAAATATTATATGAACTATTTAATGTGATACACTAATTTTATAGATACATATGAACTTTTATTAATATATTAAAGCTTTTAGTTCGAACATATCTTCTATATATATTTTATTTAAATTCAAATAAATGAATAGTGTCAAAATTGACACTATTGTTATTTTACAAAAATAACATATTATAAAATTGTTTAAAAATCACAAAAATATTTAAAAATAATAAATTTATATTTATATGGTCTATAATGTTATAAAGTAAACAATTATGGACAATTCACAACAAATAAGTAATTATTTGTTCTAATTTAAAATTTAGAATTTTATTACCACAAATAAACTTAAATAGATTAAATAAGGATAAATCAAAATGATAAGGTTTAAAATAAGATCCAAACATGTCTAAATTTGATTGGTTGATGATATTACAACCCTATCTCATCTAATCTTCGAATATGAGTCATTTTTGGAGGTTTTTATGTGGGGTTAGATTTATTATAAATTAATATTTTTAAGAATTCAAAAGGTGCCCCTCTCCTCCCTTATAAAAGGGTACCTCCTCCCCCTTCTCCTCACACCAATTTGAGCACTCAAGCTCGGACAAACTCTGCCAAAATCCCTTCTCCACTTCCCTAGAATAATACTAGAGGTTCTGGTCTTCCTCAAAGACCAATTATAGTGCCCTAAGAGGAGGTCTCAAAGAGGCGCTTCAAAGAAGAGGTAATTACTGTTACCAATTCTTTCTTCTTTATTTCTTCTTCCACTTCTTCTTCTTGGTTGTTTCATTATGAAGTAATAACATCAGTATCAATCATATACTGATATGTTATTATAATTATGAAACAACCCTATTTCACCATCTATCCATCCTACGGAAAAAGAAATCACCGCGCGTGCGTACGTACGGAATACCGTCTCCACGCCGTGGTGTAATCTATTTTCCACCACCACCTTACATGGATGGGTATAATGGTGTAAAGAATAACTATACATAGTTATTAAAACATCATATTGATTCTGATATCTTGTATAATCCACTTCAATTCAATTCAATATTTATGGAAATGATATCATCGCTCGTGCGTACGTACGGACTACCGTCTCCACGACGCGATGAGATTCATTCTCCATGTTAACCATTTAAGAATGATTATAAAGTATAGATAAGAAATAATAATTAAATATATGACATTATAAAGCTACTGTATTTATGTATATATATATATGTGTGTGTCATCTACTTACTTCCAATCAAGACAATAAGGAAACGAAAACAACGTTCATGCGTACGTACGGACTACCGTCTCCATGAACGGTGTATTTCTTTCCATTTACTGATTTATTATATATGTATATTCTGAATATATATATATAAATCATGTTTTATATTCTGTAATTAAGTAATCATGATCTAAGTAATCATATGAATAATTACAAGTTAAAAACACGAACGACAAATGAGACGATTTTACCCAAAACGCTTCTTTAACATAAATTTACAAAAGAACGGGTAATATAAAGTCATAAGTGGACCATATATGATATAATAACAATGAATATGATTCTGGAATAAGTCAATAACATGATTTAAATCATTATACAGGAGTTTCGGACACTTACAAAGCAAGTCGGACCTAAGGTAAGGGAAATATCACAATCTCATTTTTATCCGAGATTGTTTATACTTTGGTATTTACTGGGGTGTATTTTATCATCCACATCCATGTTTCATCAATATGTAATATTATTTCCATCCACCTACAATTGTTTAAATCCATTTTTACCTTTCGGTGAGTTTTTAGTAATATGTATGAAAGGAATCTTTTGTCGTTTTTCGTACGAGGTACTTTTTGACTTTTCCGACTAAAGTACGAAGAATGTTTTTTTTACTTATACGGCATGAATGGATTCTTAGAAAATTATTTCCAAGAAGCTTCCTTTACAAGTTTTCAAGTTTATTTTTAATCAAATTCTTTTATTTTAAAGTCGTATGACATGTTATGAAAGGAAAAAAAAATTTTGAAGAAGAAATGATATTTTCCTCAAGAATGGAGTTCAAGTGTTTTATCAAAATTATTTTCCATCTAAGATAATAAAGGGTTCTGTTTTTATCCCTATTATTACATTAATTTGATCATGTTGTGATGGAAATATTTTTATGAATTCCTTTATCTTACATGAATTGTTTTATGATGTCATGTTGTTTAAGAATCCCATTTTTATTACATGGATTACGCTATGATGTATGTTTTATGATTATGTGGCACACATAAGAAAGGATTCATTATAAGATGGGTGGGACCTATATCTCCCTCCAATGCTTTGGGTTAAGATTTTATATCTCATGAGATAGACAGGGCTGGAACGGTAGGTTATACCGGTTCAGTGAAACAGGACTGAAACGAGGGTTACTCGATTCAGAAAGGGACTTTGTCCACTAAGATAGTCTTGGCAATGAGTCTTGACTAACAAGAAATGATTCTCTATGATTATGCGTGAATGCCACAAAGTTTCATGTTTTATGTTATGATTATTGTGATTACATTTCACTGCCATGATTTACCCCATGTTATGAAATTATGATCTCTTTTGCAGGTTAAGATTTCCAAAAGTTATGTGCTTATGTATATGATGTGATTGATATTTCTTTTGTTTACCCTTACTGAGCATTTCAGCTCACCCTTTTATGTTTTCTTTTCCCCAGGATATAAAGAAAGGTTTTAGGTAAAAAAAAGAAAGGAAGATCTTTATGGGAGATTTTGAAGATCTTTCACCACGATTAGAAGATTATATTCCGAGTTTCCAAAGACACTAAACTATTACGATCCTTGTGTGTGTGTGTTTTTGTTATGTACTAAGTATTCCGCAAAAGTAATGTAATGTCCATGTAAGTCAGGCTTTGGGTCTCTACAGGTAACCAACTGAAATGATTCCAAGGTTGAGTGTGGGTGAAAAAAAAAACATTTGAAATAACATGTTTTGGCCGATTGGAATAGTCATTAGTGTGAGACCCCTTCAACCTCATAGGTGGGCCCTAGTGAAGGGAACACAATTCTATTTGTATACTAGTGGAACTAGGTGGGATATAACTCAATGAATAAATTTAAAGATATGATTCATGTGCTAATTGTAACACTATGAACATATGTGAAATCAGAATAGTTCTCTGGAAAATTTTCCACTAGGAATTTGCTGTGCGTCCCCATATTCCTAAGGCTGATCATTGGTAGGGAGGGGTGATAAGTAATAGTGGGAAGAATATTCCCCATAGTGGTGATATTAAAAATGTTCAATATACAAATATTAGTGTAGTAGATGAATCATAATAAAATATAATAAAAACATCAGAAGAAAATAAAAATAGAAAGTGGATAAAAAGAGAATTTATAGATAAGTAAAACACATATCAAAGCAAGTATTACATGATTGATAGTCCAAAAAACGTTTCCCAAGGACAACCATCACATTAATTACAATCATAAATAATTCAAATTATAAAATTAAACTATTGATGTTGTAGACGATCTTCCATAGCCCACAAACATTCATCCCATGTTACGTAGCATGACATGATCACTATGTTTCTCCTTGTATGCCTAATCCCTAAACAAATATCAGATAAATAATGATTATATGTGTCCTGGGGAGTATATTTAGGGTTTTATAATGATCTTAGTAGACAACCACTAATGTGTTACAATCCTAAAAAAATAATACTTTTGGTGTATATAGAATATAAATAAAATTCATTGGATGACCATTTAATTAAAAACACTTTTCTCTTGTCCTCATCAGCAACATAGAGGTGACAACCTATTCCATCCATTACTTATAAATCTCATTATTTGTTCCCCCAAATATAAATATGAAATACAAAACATTTAAAAATATATGTAGATTTAGTGGTGGTGATACGTTTCATAGATCCCATGGATTTCTCAGACAAATATCATAAATGTTGAACCTAAATGATCCACCTAAAATCATGTCATCGCCGCCACATGCCTAAAATCATATACCTGATATCCAAAATGCATGGCCAATCAATATTATCCAAGTACCTTAGACCTTAATAATGAACGGACTTATTTTCTCGATGAAAAAAATCATGTGGCATTATGATACAAATCATACATTAAATAATCAGTATCGTATCAACATCTGAAATCCTGAGGTATAATGTTATCGGTCCTCCAATAATTTCGACCCATTATCCACATGTATAACAGCAGGGCTCATCTACAAATTGATGTACAAAAACAATAATCCTATGGACCATCACCATCCATTTGTAATTATAATGTTATCAAACCGATAATATCCCATGTTCAACGCCATATCCTATAATGCCTTATCTATAGGGTCATCCACCCACAATGAGTGGTAAACAACAACACTATTGAGTCGTCTATATGTTCGCATGATTCAAGTCATTCGTTGATCAATAATGGTGACAGTTATCACAACAAAAGAACGTATGTGACTATTTTAATAACTCTTGAACTTTAAAAAGATCTCATGTCACATGAACCATTCACCAATCCTAATTACCTCATCACCTCAATCTGATGGTCATGTTACCCTAGACTAGTTTTCATCATCACCCCATATATCTTGGTCCATGACCAACATGTCTAACCTCATCATTGCAATCCAAGTGATCAACATCACTTCCATTCTCGACCCAAGCATACAACATTTCATACGAAACCATGAAATCATTCTAGATAAGTAAATTATTTCCAAATACATATGTGTCAAAATATTTACTTGTTGTTTCAATCCCCTTTTATGGATTAACCATTTGTAGTGGAGAAATATCATGTCCATAGGCATCTCATATAAGCAATTGAATAATTTAAAACAAATAATTAAAATAATTAGGTGTCTCCAATATACTACAAACATGGTGTCTATTGAACTCACCCCAAAAAAATATAGAAAATAAATGAAAAAAATATAATAACCACCTATATTATAATTTTAGGTACTCTCTCATCAGAAATCGGCCTATAACATGATCCAAAACGATAGAAAATCATCTTTTATAAAAGAACCCTAAAAATAGGGCAAAAGGACTCACATGAATTTAGAATTCTATAGGGAATGATAAACATGATGGAGAAGCAATATGATTGAATTATTTATTGGTGAGGTTCCAATAAGGATAACGATGATTAAATAGAATTATATATGTTCATATGAGGCCAAACTATAAGAATTAAGTCAATTGGAAGAGATTCATACTATGTGAAGAGTAATGGAGATGAAAATGGAGGAAAAAAATTAATAGAAGGGAGGGGAAATTGAAAATTTACACTTTTAATTATTATCATGGTTTGGATACATAGTTTGGCTAACCGTGATCCTACCATGTTCCACCCACTATCAATGAACCATACACACATATAATATAAAAAATATTTACCAAGCCATGTGCATACCGTATAGTTCCAAACAATTTAATATGTAGTGGAATATCATGGATGTGTTCCTACAACCAAAAATATTGAAAAATTATTCCAAATGAGTTGGTGGCACACACTATTTATCGAGGGAGGTTGTGTAGTTAAATCCAACCATTCTCCTATGTATACTGTTTCCCGAAACTAATTTCCTTGGTCTAATGTAGCCGAAACACATTAAAGATATTGTTCAACATCATAATCATTAAATCGAACCTAAAAAATGGTTATGGATCAATCAAACTCGTAGAAGTAGAATCCTATGATCAATATAAGAGTTTGACCAACCATCAAACATGAAAATTCAAACACGTTGAGGAATTTTGACTTGTTTAAAATCTGAGGATCTTACAATCTCCCCCTCATAACATAAATCACCCCAGAATTATTAGTCCTTAAATGGATATTTCATTGAAAATAAAAATTTCATTAAAGTCAACCTAGTCTACCTGACCATCATTCTGAAGAAAATTCCTCCCAATGGCATCTCACCTTCAATATTTCTTACTCATTTACATCCCATCCCAAAAATACTTCTAACACTTCCACTGAACCTCCCAAGACTCAATGTCCTCTCATGTTGATTCATCATTCATACACCTCAATAGGGTCTCAAATCATTCTAGTATTATGTCCAACACCCATCAAATCCTTTATCTAATCTGATACTCATGTATCTCAATAGAATCTAAAAATAAAACTAAATATTATTTACAAATTCATTTCAATCATAGTCCCAATTCCAAAAAAAATTGATACATAATCACCTTCAAATTAATACCAGATATCCTAAACACATTATATATATATATATATATCTCATATAGAAACTAATCCCAACTGACTAATTATCTCATGGTTAGTCCAAAAACAGTATGTCTTCTCATCGTGCACCAAAACTCGCCATGATGAAACAAAAGAAAACATAGTCACATCAATGGAATACATATATCTATATAAAGATCCAAATACTAATCTAACCATAGAATCTCAACATCATGCACTTACCCAAAATACTGACTACCTAATTACTAGATTCTTAGTGTTGTAACACCAACTATTGGAATCATACAGGTCCCACACTCTTTTCCACAACATCAACATGCAACTAAATCCAGGATACCAACTCTTGGTACCCCTTCTCTTCATACCTCATATCCATGAGTATTACCTTGTCCATGGCTCTGAGAATTCTAATATGTATTCCTAGTAAACCTTCATAAATGGACCACCCATCCAGAATCCTGATACTCTTTCACAACCCAATCACACTGGGTCCAGACATGTCTCAACATCCTGTACTGGAGGCACAATTTTGAAGACCCACACCCCCTTTTTCTACCAGAATCATTTTCCATAATTCCATATCGAGATTCATCATGTCCCAAGTCATTACTACCTAATAAAATGCCACTAATATCTCTTAACATAGTCACCCATATCCAATAATGCGAGTCCATTAGGTTTACCGTGCCTATATGAAACTTATTGACTACCTCAAAAAAATATTTCAGTCCAATGAAATCCACCTGAACACTGATTGAATTTCATTAACCGTCCTAAATATGCAATGCCACAGAAATTCCATCACCGCCATTGTAGTTGGAAATCATTATAGATCCGTGAATTTGGCCACAAAATCCATGACAAGAGGTATCTCAATAGTAGAGAATCATTAAATCATGGTCTTTATCCACAATCATCATATTTGGGATGATTTTATCGACAAATCAGTCCTTAAAATCCCACCAATACAACAACTCATGTCTACCATCATAATAATGAAGACCCCACAATATATTTTATTTTCCTCTTATAATTTATGTAACCAACTTTACCCAACACCTTGGAAGTCTGTCCAGATGACCGAACATCATATGGAATGACTCAATCCTGTTATGTAGGACATTTGGGAAACCCTTACCCTAAAATATTTTGAGTGATATGAAGGGAATTCACTAGTCAAATATTATATAAAAACTCAAATCCCTTATATCTATTTCAATACCCTATATGAAAAAACTAGGGATTCCCCTATTCTTCTCATCAAGACATGGACCAAAGTATTGCATCAACAATGGCCATCCATGATGTTCCAATGCCTTTATCTATAGCTCATGATCATCAGGACCCTCATTCACCCCCTCACGGTCCTTGAGTGACTCATCATATCCATTCTCATGTCTCACCATATCGTCACCATCCAGATGCTCCAATGGATGTTGTCATTGTGGAATCACACTAAATATAAGTCTTGACAGTAAATAAACCATAACAGTATAAATATAACTATATAACACAAATAAATAAGTGTTGTAATAGGTAAAGAGTCTCACCACCCATACACTACCCTACTGCACAATATCACACAATAAACATCCTAATTTACCCTTACCTACCCATCTCTGAGTCAAGTATTCGGTATAATAATACCTCATACCCCCTACCTACCCACATCAAAGTCATGTATAAAATATATTTTGGATCACTACACTAGGACTATATATAATTGTATTAGGCATCTCATATCATGTATATCAATAATGTAAAATTGAATATAATTCCACCAAAGATCCAATATTTGAAAACACTATTTAATTTATTTGTTGGCAATTTAACAACTCAACCGCTTTACTATCACTCCCTAAAAAAATTACAGTAATGTATCTTATGCATATAGGATCACATGCAGCTCTCATTATAACCACATGTCTCGACTAGTTGGGTTGAATACAAGAAAAATAAGCTAATAAGGAAAACATATTGTAGAATCATTCGTGACATGTTCAATAGTGTATCCCCTTTTAGATCAATGAGGATTCACACTTATAGGCACAAGAAAAAAAATCATATGATCCAATGTACATATCATGATGAAAAATCAATCATCCATTTTCATATTGAGGAAAGCATAAAAAATCCAGATAATAGAGAAAAATCACACCCTTGTATGCCACTTGAGGAAAAATTAATATCAAAAATAAAATCACATAGCGATAAATCAATTTTTTACCGCTAGAAATATGTCATATACCATTTTATATGAGTTTTAGATAATAAAACACAAACTCTATACCATGTTATGGAAAAATCCTATAATCTCTTCAATCATATCCCAAATATTTTGACCAAAAAAATGAAGTAATTTTTTTTGATACCATTATTTAGTTCCCTACTATGTTTGATATGTAAATTTTTATTTTAGATGGATGGAAAATAGGTCCTCCATGTATGCCAAATGCTTTTAACTAGTAGTATGGGACGTTGAGATGATATTGAGGAAACTATACCCTCTGTTTGTGATTAAAAAATTAGCCCATATATATATATTAGTGGATGAAGGAAAATAAATCTCAAAGACAAGAAAATAAAATACCTCCAAACATGTATATGATCCCACATGATTACTATAACAGTTATAGATAAATACAACACATATCATAGAAAATCAAACATGATAGATAATCAAACATGGTAACCCATGGCCAACTGTCTTAGTATATACATATATAATATATGAAAACAATAAAATTAAACACCAACTGATATAGAAGAACCACCATGATCAGCATCTATGCATTAAATTGTATATTTCATAAATCAATCACTATGTTCAAGCTCCTGATCCTGAACCCTTATATAACACCCCAGGTAAATAAAGAATATGACATTTCATATTTATCCATATTTGTGAATAAAATATTTAAATGACTTTAAAGGGGACTCTATGCTTGATGGCGTACCCAACACACAACAACGAGTTTCTTGGGAATCTTACGTTGCACTCTAATAATAAAATAATATTATTTTAAATGGTAGTTAACATGTAGCCGTTGTATTGGCGGGAATGGATAGAAATAACTAAAATATGATTATATATGTTTTTTAATGTTTTTACATTTATCCAATAAAAGCTAAAGGCTTAAAATATGGAAAGAATTAAATTTTAGGCGTATATGCCCTAGTTTTCACTAAAGGTTCACTTATCGCCTTTTAATGGAGAACTGTCATTAAATATAGTTTTGATCACTCTTATATATTCTTTTGGACCAAATAAAACTCTTATTAAGAATCGGGACATCAAATTTTACTTTGTGTAATTTTTTGGTATTTTTCCGATAAAGTTCATTTTTTAATGAATAGTGTAGAATGTTATGTTTTAATTCAAAACCACTTTTTAATCTAATTTATTTATATGATTACATTATATTTTGAATTGGTTTTAAAGTGAAATTAGAAAATATTTTTACCATTAAATCCAATAGTGGTCGTTGGAATTAATTTCACTTTGAAATCAGACTTAAACTAGTGTCAATCTTTTGATACTTATTGTTTCATAAAACACGCTATTTGTCATGACAGCGGGAATTAATTATTAAATTAATTAATGTGACTTATATGTTTTGAATTTTTTAAAACGGACATCATTTTTGAATTCAGAATATCAAATATAGCTTAGGGTGAATTTTTGGGATTTTTCTGAAAAACTTCAATTTTTGATGAATAGTGAAACCACTAAGTGGTACTTATAAAAACTGATTTTCCGTTTAAATGAAATTTTGCCATCATTGTGTTTTGATTTTCAAAAATCCGACATACATGGTTGTCATTAAGAAGTAAAATGTGGTTCAATGAGATTAAAATAATTTTTTGGTGAATAGTAACTTATTGAGTTTTTAATCGCAATTAGTGGTAATTAGTGTAGTTTAAGGTAAAAATAATACTTTAATGGAATAAGATGAGCTTGACACATGTCCTAACCGAATGGGTTGTGTCATGGCCGACCAAGACAAGCCATGGGTCAACTTGGGGACCCCATGGATCCACTTTGGTTGGGAAATGACATAAATAACATTTTATTTAATGTAAAAGTAAAATTGACACAAACATGATATGTTTTACTAAAACAATTTTTAAGTGGGGTTATAAAAGTCATCCTTTTGATTATAAATATTCATTGGAAAGATAAAAAGATTTCCTACATCATAGTATTTTTTTATAATTTTTAGACATTAAATAAAATAAATTATTTATGACATAATAATGATGCAGCGATTACATCATTATTTGATGATTTAAATAAAATGGAAAGATAATGTAAAATCTATGAACTACACATGTCCAAAACTTATTGGATGAGTGGATTTCGAAGACTTATCACCTTATCCACGAATTATAGCAATGTGGGACCTTTTGAAACCGAAACACATTTTCAAATTAAGTAATATTTCTTTACTTTCCAAAAGTGCCCCTCCCCTCCTCTTATAAAAGGCCCCCACCTCTACCTCATTTAACACACTCCTCAAGCCCTTGGCTCGGCCAACCCCTGCCCATTTACTCTCTCCACATCCCTCTCCTCATCCTAGAGGATTCCCTTTGGGCAGAATCCTTTAAAAGGAAGCCTTTAGGCTCAAATCAAAAGGAGTTACACTTTTAAAGGTAATTCATTCTCTCATGTTCATTTGTTTTATTTTGCTTCTCCAACCCCCTAAACTCTTTTTATTTACTAATTTTGTAACAACACCAGTATCTTAAATATGCTAGGATGTTGTTATAGTATTTATTCAAGCTACACTCTCACACAACTACATCAAATGGTTAAAGAACATACGGTTTCCGTGGATGGTGAAATTCTGCCTCCCGAAACGATGATTGTTCAATACTCATTTAACATCTTCAAAGGTGGCCATTATGATGTCACTATTTTTATATATGATATATAATATGTTTATGTTTTATAAATGCTTCTGTATTTTTAATTTTTGTCTTTCCTTTATGGCTTACATTATGGGTATACGCGATATCTTCATTTAAGGAAGTGCGGACTACCGCCCCCTCAAAGTGATTTGATTCGTTAAATACCATATGTGGGATGTATAAAGGATGGAACTATGATATTATATATGATATTATACTATAATTATAATATACCTTTATATCATTATTATTCCATTCTATAAAATACGAAATAGAAATGAAAGTAGCGTTCATGCGTACGTACGGCTTACCGTCTCCTTGAACGGTGCATTTCATTTCTTACCTCTAAATTTTTATGTAAAGTTATAAATTCATGCAATTACTGGATATATATGAAATATATGATATCTACATAATGAATACAATTCTGGATATAATATACATTTGGCCACACGAACAACATGTAATTGTAAGAAGTCCACTTTCGACTTAAGAACCAAATATCGGCAAAACAAATATTATTAACTTAAATGATTACATAATGTTTATGACATGGTAATAAGTGATATAAAAGGAATAATGAACTTGAAAAATGTTCTTAAGGAAGTATAAATTAACTCAAGTTTATTATTCAGGAGTTTAAGAACGATTGAGTCAAGTCGGACCCGAGGTAAGGGATCCTACACCTCTCTTTCTTTTTAAGTACACTCTTTTATGTCATTCCTTTTAAGCTCATATTTCTTATGATTGGGATGTTATTTTATATTAATCCTACTGTACTTATTATGTTCATATGATGAGAGACCCTATTTACTCTCATCAATCCATTTTGGAAGTTTTGAGTGGCGCCGTTAGGCTGCCGAATTTTCGTAAGGGATTTTTCATCTCACTTTTATTCCCGTGAGATTTATGCTACATTTGCCACAAATTCCATTTAGTGGTGTATGAACTTCCCATTATTCTACTCTTTTTGTAATATACTTTCTTTTATGAGTATTTACATCAATGACCTATTGTCTTTCTTTCATGGGGTGTATGTTTTGAAAGATACCCAAGTCGGTAAGGGAACCTTTCACCCTCCTTTTTTTAAAGACTTATTTTATTGGGTCTTTTAATTTACATATTTTTATGTTGGGATATGTTCTCATACATCCTTATTGATGTAAATTTTATGTCCAAGTGATGAGATACGCTTTTTATCTCTCATCAACTCATTTTTATGTGATGCCGTTACGCTGTCAAGGGAACTTTTTAACCCAATTTCTATTTCTTTGGGTTCAACTTGTAGTCATTGAATATGTCATCCATTGAATATGTGTGAATGACCTTTTATTGTTTTACACTTAATATCCACTTATATTGGGTGTATATATATTTGTCACACATATTTGTGAGATTTATTTTTCCTTAATTTAAGGATACCTTCTTTATAAGGGATTTCATCACATTTGACATTTCTATTGAGGGCTCATTGTTGTTATGCACCAATTCACTCTTATATGGTGTATATACTGTCCTTTGGAGTATTATATCATGAATCCTTTTATTCTCATGATATTATAAAATTCTGACTAAATGTTATTCCTCGATTATTATATTCAAGTGTCTCTAATTTTTGTAAAACCCCTTTAACCAAAATATCGTTTTAAATGTTTTAATTATTTGTGCTTATTAATATTCATGTTTTTAAAATGTTTTTAAGGATTTATTTATATAGATATTATTGGTTTAAAATGTTAAAAGCTTCAAGGTGGTATGGGACACTTTGATTCAAAAATCTCTTTATTAAATGTTTTAAATGGTTTTGGAAATGGTTTCTTTTTGAATGGATTCATTATTTCAATATCCTAAAATGTTATATTGTGATTGAAATGTGGAAATGTTATGTTAACTTTATTCATGTTTAAGTGATACGATTATGTTATGGTTCTTGGGCATTGTTATGAAGAACGGGTGGTTCCGTGATAAACTAAGGGCGGGTGAGCCCGATATAGCTCTCCAATGCATTGGGTAACGCGAAGGAGTGAAACGTTAAGGTTTCTCCAAAGAGATTTAGGGAATATACTGTGATGGGTATTCCAAACGTAAACAAGAGGGTTACTCCCTACATAAGAATGTTATGAATGCCTCAAGTTACCTTTATGTCTTATGTTTTCTATGAGTTATTCATGATTTGATATGCCTATGTTTTATTGGTAAAGTATGATTTTATTCTTAGGTATATATGAACTCATGTTTCCTTTCCATATTTTTATAACCCTTACTGAGCTTTTTATGCTCATCCCAAGTTTTTGAAATTTTTATCACAGGTCAAGGGAAAGGTACATGATGTGATGATAGTGTCAAGGATGTGTCAAGAAAGAATCCGTGTTTTATTTTAAATAGGATTCCGTTGATGGGAAGAATGAATATTGTCTTTTATGTAACCACTTTGTTTAAATGTGGAATGTAATGCAAGTTTCATGATCTAATTATCTGGAACTCTAAACCTGAAAAGATCCTCAATGTGTAATCTTGTAATAACTCAAGATTATGTAAGGTTTAAGGCTGGGGCCTTATACCTTATTTGATCATAATGATATAAAATTTAAACACATCCTGAGGGTACACTGTATAGTGTGATCATGAACATAGTAGGCCACCAATAACATGATCACATATTAAATGAATAATTATGAATTATTATAACTAATATATATATATAAGGTATCACCTGACACATTCATTTAAAAACCCATCTCCCATATTCTTAGAAGGCACAGTGAAGAAATCACATACTTCAGCCATCACTGATATTTCTTCGTTCATGGGACCCCAAATATATATGGAATGTAGAACATGTGAAAAATTACCTATATGAAATGTAAGGGATCCATGGATTATAGACCAATGTCTCCCCAAATTAATAATATACTAGGTGAACCCTTTGGTTACACCTATTAATATTTCATTCATACCTTATTCCGTAAACCATGTAATGTGTGTCGAAATTGAACAACCAATAAATATTATATAGTTCCTTCAGTCCCCATTATTAAAAGTACTAATTAGCTTTATTCCATACATCATGAGGCATGATGATACCCATCCTCCAATAGAAAATCACTATTAGGTCATCAAAACACATCTTGATGTATAATGATGTCCATCATCCCACATTCCTATCTCATCACCCTCATGTATTATAATGAGCCACAACCCCTGACAGTTGGTCTCAAAACCATAAACTAATGTCCCATCACCATCCATATATATTTATACGGTGGTGAACCCCATCGTATCTAATGTTTAACAATACCAACTAATCTACTTAATCTATGCGTTCTTCTACACATGATGAGTGATCAACACACCATTAATTTAGTTATATTAGCATGTACGCAAATCTAGAAAAAATTTACACATCAAAGGTGAGAAAAATTCCCAGAAATAACCAAACACATATAACCTAAAACATCATTCCTATGTGAAAATGTGTCTAATTACTAAGGGGAAATAATAAATAAAATCATATGGTACATTCCCCATATGATGATAGCATCACCTCAATATGACAACCATGCCACCTCAACCTGGTGATCATCATCTTCCCATATGACATGGGCCATCAAAAACAAGACTACCCATGTAACCTATTTCTTATGGATAAAAATCAACTCAATCGTTAGTCTCATCCCATGATGTTTCCAAATAACCCATGAAATAATTATAAACAATATAATTAATTCAAAACACACACCTTGCGTAATCTTCCTATGGTGTTCCCCACCCCTTACCTTGATTAATGATTCTTAATGAATCATCAGAAGCCCTATTGACATCTCGTATCATCATTAAAGCAATCTATATGTATGATTATAAATAATTATATGTCTCTCTCATAATTCCCATGTCGATAATATTTACATGTTACTTATTTTTTACCCAATAATTTGACAATCTTATGAAATTTAAGAAAATATCACCAATGGATAATTTTGATGTGATGATTTCAAAAATAATATTTATTTTAACAAAATAATTTTGTAAATATGAAAATTTACTCAATTAAAAAAATCCCAATTTACAAGAAAATACATGTTTTTAAGATATTACCCTCTTTTTGAGCATTATATAAATTACCTGGAATTTAATAATATTTTTATTTTTTATATATAAATAAATATTAATTAAAAACAATATTATAAAAACTATAATATTCTTCAAAACATCACGAATTTATCAATATATAATCATAATTTACACTACATGTTTCTGTGAAATTCAATTTTTATTTCTTGATATCAAAATATATTATTTTCAAACTCGTTATTTAATAATTTACAAAGTAATAATAAAAAGGAATAAATATATTCAGTATTTTGTATAAAATTTATATTCCAATTTTATTCTAGTTCCTTGATACATAACAACATATTCCAATAGCATACTTCATAATGGTTAGGTGAGTTATGGTGGTGCTTTCATGGGATGGATTGGAAAACATGGTTTGATGCATGGTCTCGATAATCTTGACCATAATTAATTTTTTTTCACAAGATATAGTTTTTGAATCACATATTTGTATTAGTTAAAATAAAATAATATTTAGCTTATCTTCCTCAAGTTATTTGATAAATGTGATTTATAGGGTATGATCTTATTGGTCGATGAGATCACTCCTTTAATATATACCATTTTAATATTATAAAAACCATTAATATTTAGAAATATTAATGTCTATTTATAAAACATCAATATTATAAATGGTTAATTTTATTAATGATAATTTTAATTTCATTGGATATATTTTAAAATAGTATAATATTATAAATTAAATACATCATTCTTATATTATGATAGTTAATTTAACCATTCAAAATGAAATTTCATTTATAAGAATTTCATTCATTACATTACTCCACACTTCATAATTCCACCCTCATAATTTAATATTTTATTTTTTCATGGATGAAGGTATGTAAGCTACTGACTACTGTAGAGATACCACTTACCCTTGTCAGGTAGCATTTTAACCTATTTAATGTATATTTTTTGGGTTTTTTTGTTTTGTTTTGGGGAATTTGGAGATGTTAGGAAGCCCGTGAGGCTTTATATGGTTGGTGAGTGGCTAGGGAATACCATGTTTATTTTCATAGGAATAATTGTGGAATGAGTTTTTGAGATATGAGGTTTTTCTTGGTTGGTTAATGATTTGACCAAATTGGGTAGCCACCCACTCAAGCTGTAGTCCCTCTAATAGAGGGTATTTTCATTGATTCCATATGGTTTGTCCAACTGTGTGAAATGTAGGAGAAACCATGTGACGCATATATAGCATCACATTATTATGGAATGTGGATTGGAAAAATGAGTGACCCTTCTAAGGAAACTATTTACATGGGTTTTAATTCCATGGATTTTTTACATTCCTGAACCCCCTAGTTTTATCCCATATTCTCCCAATTCTAGATAACCCTATTTTCATATATTTTGGAATATACCTGGAGGATTCCAAGGCTCCTCGAACCCATTTCATGTGGAATAGATTCTCCATCTAAAGTATCATACTATCTACAATATGTGATTTCTCTCTTTATTGGGTGCATCACTATCTCATCTCAAATTATGGAAGTGGAGTAAAATTTTCACTCCATTGGCGATGATTTAGATATAATATTATACGGATTCCATTCCATTTAATCATGATAATATGTATTTTTCCTTGACCTTTCATGCTCTTGTGTTCATCATCCTTCGACTTCATATTGTAAATTTTTTCTTAGAGAATCTATATCAACAACTATGGGGTAGGTGGTAGAAATTTAAATTCCTATAGTATCGACATAATTGAATGTATTTAAATTGTGAAATTGAAATTTCCGTATTGAGAAATTTAATTTTAATTCAACAGATTAAATGATTTCCCAGGTGATTATGGAATTGGTCCAACATGTAATTATATAATTTGGGAAGAATGTGAATGTAAGAATTATTGATACTGGTATTAGATAATTGATATATATTATTTAACAAATTTATAGCACCTCATAGTTTGTGTTGATATGAATTAAGTTTTGAATTAAATTTTCATTATTTCTTGATAAATGAGATCATGTTATGGGTAGATAATAAATTATGGTGATGATTAAAAAATTCATGGAATCATGGAACCATGAGGTGTGATATATTTTATTGAGTTTTGGGACATGGACTATAGCTCCAAAAACACATGTGGTTCTATACTGCCACAATAGGACCCTAATATAGTATTTTTTATGATATAACTAATTTTTGGGACGTGGACAACTGCACCAAATACCCACCAGGTGCTAAAAGACTTATATATGCCCACATTATATGATTGTAAAATTAAAATGATTTTATTAATGTAACCCATGATGGTGTGATATGTGATATACATTCAGGGAAGTTTCTAATATTTACAGAGGTCAAGTTAGGTATTGATGGTTTAGGTGTCACCCAGAACATTGATATTATGAGGCCAATTGAAAAATAATTTATTTTGAAAACTATTAATCTTATCAATTTAATATTATTCTCTTTAATATTTTATACACTTTGAAATACTAGACATTGTGTTACATTTCATTGGACGTGGCCTACTGAGTTGTACTAACACCCTATATGGATTCCAAATGATAACCTCAATAGAAATTTTGTTTGGAGAACATGATAAGGTAATGGGACCGATGTTAGATGGTTGACATGGTATAAATTATTTGTGAGGGAACTAGAGAAGATGTTGGGATCTTCTTGGGAGTTGTAATTTGTTTTTATTTTGTCCTTATATAAAAACATGAAACATGTATGTCATAAAATATTTAATTACTTGGTTTATGGTCATTTACCCATGTTTTCAGATTATAATGTGATATTATTCTTTATTAGATATGATATTAGTCTTTTTATAATTTTTAATCATTTCGTTATTTATTTATGATTCTTTAATACATTGATATATAGGGAATAGTTTCTCAATGCAATACATTACACCTTCGCTTGTAGATGATATCCTCTATCATATGGGGAGACACACTTGAGGTCATGTAACCAACTTTATTGGGGAATAATTGGGATTCACCTAGGTCCGGATGATTCAATGTCTTATCAAATGTGGTTTATTTTATTTTAAGATTTATTTATATTATGTAATGTTATGTAGGAGGAACGAATGTGACAGGCCTTTGTCATGAGGTCGTGTATTGGACTAACTAAACCATGTTTGGGGGAGAGAACATATACCAAAAGGGATTGATGTTCTCAATGTTTTATGTTACAATTGAATCTTATTTCACCTGTTTGGATGAACATGTTGTAAAATGATATTATATGTCTGAAATATTCCATCATAGATGGGTATGGAATGAGTGTTTTGTAACCATGCATTATTTAGGCGCACAAGGTTTACTGTGAGATGCCTCATTTTGGAATTCATGTAAAACTGGGATTGGGGAGAGTTTATTAAATGTTATTCATTAATTTGTTTTGTAAATTATGAAAAAAAAGATTCAGAACATTAAATTGAAATTTGAAAAATCATGAAATATGAGGAAATTAAAATTGATTAATGTGTTTTTTATTTTAATCGCAGATATATAAGAATGTTTTACCCTATGTTATCCATGAACCAGATGAGGGATGGATGAAGGACACTACATTTATTCAGATTTGACTATATTAGAAGGTCTAGGTGATGAATTTTTATTCAAATATGTGAATCTGTCTTACATAAATGTGATAATAATATGTTTTGTGTCCAAATATGAATTTTTTGAATTGTAGATATATGAATCCATGTTGATACTTCTTGATAGGAAATAATGAGGAAATTAAAGGAAATGTTCATGTAGTAATAGAACATGAGGCCCTGAATGTTCTCAGAGTAGGAATGTGAGAGCAGTTATCTAAGAACATTCATATCTTTATGAATTTTATGGAGAGAGACCCATAATTTTTTGTGTGGAAATGTTGGAATTTTATTGAGTGTTTCAATTATAGCATCCTCTAACCATCATGTGAGAATGAGAACCAAAAATCATATGAGTATTGTATTGAGTCGTTCAATACGATCCATTTCCATTCAAAGAATCATGCTGATAATAGAGTCAATATAATAGATTATTTCTTGTGTGGTCAATTGAAATATTAGAGGGAAATTCAATATGCAGTTGTCAAGATGGAGAATATGGCATGGAAATAATTCCAAGAAAAGACATGGAAGAGTTATACATTGTGATGCTCTAGTAGGAGAGAGGTTATTTTATTATTCAATTAATCCATTGGAGTACGTCTATAATGGAATATTTTGCTATCTATAAATACTTTCACATCTTTTTTAGATATTTGGTAGGATATGTGTCTACTATTGAGATGAATTTCTATGATAAAAATAAAATCAAGACTAAGTACCATGTCATCATGTCTTCGATGATAATGTTTTATGAGGTGTTGAAAAATTACCTAACTTCTAAGGTTAACCTGAAGGATTATTCTTGTAGAACACTAGTGTATTCCTCTAGAAAACATGGATGTAATACTTCAAACAGTAGGAACTATGACATTATGAATGTTAACTCAGAAATATCAACATGAGTGGATAGGGGGACAAATTAATTACTCACTGCAGCAACTATATATATTGAAACTAGTTTGGTAGGTTTGGAAACATTATAATCTAGTGTCCTTTTTGTCCAATGATTCTCTAAACTAATGAATGAATAAGACACTTTCAAAGGTATTTCAGGAACAAATAAATGATGTATAGTAAAAATGAATCCAAGAAGAGTCAGAGTACATGAAGGGGTTCATCTAGAACATTATAGTCTAGTAGATAGTGTTATACAATCCATCATGGTTGAGTCAATGTTTATGGTACTTCTTGGAAAGATAACCCATATCAACAGAGTTGTGTATCTAAGGGGACTCAAACTGCAGAATAAAGATCGGGGGATGGATAGTTTCATTGTTCTTTTCTTTCACTTTTTGACAGAAAGGACGTAACATTGACACATATAGGTACTAATATTATAAATTATTTTCTTTCTAGTTTATTATTTTATGTCAGTTCCTATCATTATTTTAAATCAAAAAAACACATTTGAATTTATTTAGTTTGGCGGTGCAGTTTTTTACTGGGGTTATGGTGTGTGAGACACTATTGGAAATACAATTGATGTAAATTTATTTATGTAAGTGGTTTTTTCTAAACATTGGGCGGTATTTTTCATCTTGGGGACATTTTATAATCGACATGTCATATTGTGAAATAAAATTGGTTATGGTCTAGTTATTTATATTCCAAGATCACATAGATTGTTATCACACGAGATTTTTATTTACATCTCTTGAGGGTGACAGTTATGTTCATCTTGGAGAGTGTTATATCCTAGAAGGTTGCGCATAACATGTTCCTAATCAACTAGGTGAGATAACCTCCCATGTTGAAAGTAGATTTTCAGATGAAAGGGGAGTAAGTCGTGATTCCTTTCCAGCCATATTTGGATTATTTTTGGATGTTCTTCCTAATGACTTATTAGAGTTGTCACCAGATTGGGATATTTATTTTAAAATTAAGATCATTGCTAGAGATTATCTAGTATCAATTCTACCATATTTAATTTATTTAAATGAGATTTAATATATAATGTCTCATATGAAATAAATGATGGATAATATATTTATCCATCTTAATAAGTCACCTTGGGGTGTGTCAGTATAGTTTTCTAAGAAGGATGACTAATCATTGGAATTATATTATGACTATGAAATTTTATCAAAATGAAAGTAATGAACTAATATCATCCTCCACATATCATCAAAATATTTGGCCAATTGGAAGGATCTTTTTCCTTCTCCATGATTGAATTTTTGTAAGTGTATGATCATTCGAGAGATAGACATTCTGATATACGTAAGAATTATTTCGTGTAGAATGAATGAAATATATGTATTTTTCGTGATATCATATAAGATTATGAACTAAATAACTATGTTCATGTCCTTGATGATCTGGAATGTTCACCAGTATCTGGATGGGATTGTGCTGGTTTTTGGATGATATATTGGTTTACTCCACGAATGTAATGACCCAATCATTTATTGATAAAAATTAATCTAGATATAATTAAATGTCTTATTATGTAAACTATATATATAACATATTCACTTCCTTGGTTTAATGTTTTCGGATTTTAAAATACCATTAATTTTTTTTACCATTTCTAATATAGTTGTTGAACATTGACCACATGATTAGTTCAAATATAGGGCTTTAAAAATCTAATTTACATCAGAAAAAGGAAGTGATGGCCTCATCTAGTAAAATTGCTCCACACAAATCCCATTTCTTAGAGTTAAGAAATGAGTTGTGATCTCTAGGCATCGCCCTTGACCAATCAAAAATAATGATTTAATGCATTATGCTTGAATAGAACCACCTACGGGAGAGGTGGATGTTAATAGAGATCACCACCCAAGAAATGTTATCTATGCCTCCCCAAGAGTATGTCACCATCGTGTAATTTACCATTATGTATTATGGAGGTGTTTTAATGGGTTATGTAATAAGACCATATCACTATGATTACATGGATTTTTTTTTTGTTGAGAATGCACATTCGTTTTATTATTGTTACATTGTAAATAAATTTTAAACAAGAAAAATTATTTTTAGTTAATATTCAATAAGTTATCTATTTTGATGAATTAATGGATTTTTTATTAAATAATATTCTAATAAAATACAATTACTATATTTATTTTTATTAAATATATGTGATTGTATAATTATTTATGATAAAAAAATGTAGTTATTATTATGGTTTGAAAGATGTTTTTTTTAAAACCCATTAATTTTCGATAAAAGTTAGTATTTATTTTAAATGTAAAAATTCACATATTTAGATTATTATTTAAATTAAATGAATATTATATTTTTAATCATTATGTCGATATTATCCCATAGTGAATATTTTCTAATTTTCTAAGACATTCGTATTTTTGTGTAAATATTAAATACCGCTAGAATTTATAATATGTTTTATGGCATCAAAATGACCTAATAGTGATGAAATTAATTAATATAAAAAATATATTGAGACAATATATGTTTTAAATTTAAAATAATGTGATTTAGGATTTGTTTGATTAATTTTATACTGCCTTAGAAGACCCTCCAAGACTTATAAAACATTTTAACTTTTGAAATTATTTCCTTGAGAGTGTGACAAACCTACACATATAAATAGAAAATATTTTTCAAAGATCGTATATTGGAATTATAGAATAACATTTTCCAATATTATTTATAAATAACCATCGAATCAATCCAAGGGTCGGATTATGGTTTTGATTAGTTTAATATGTGGTGTAAAAAACCTAAATAATACAAATTCCATCACTTTTCATATGTAAACCCACCCATGCTCCCACTCATATTCTCTCAAAACCCTTGAATCACGTCCCTACTATGCATTTAACTCTATATAATCCTAACAAGGCCCCACAAGCTCCCAGGATACCTTTCTAAAACCTCTCCCAAGCCATTGGATGACACTTCCATGTAAGAGATTTCTTCTTTTCTCATTTTGGTCCAAATATCAATATATTTCTATACCATTTTTTTAATTACAAATGTTGGGGTATGATTTCATACATCCCCCATACTTCCCTCCTTATGTTTGATTGATCGGTGACCTCTTTCACTCTCGTTAATGCCTCTAATGTACAACTTTTACCATGCGGAAATTCCCTAAGGAATTTCTCTATTCTCATTAACATTCAAGAAAATATTTTGTATTATGAATCTAAATTCCATTACATATGTTGGTAAATGTATCTATATAAACCCCTTAATTTCCATTTCATTTACATGTGACGAGAAACACATTTTTCTCTCATCAACCATTTTATGAAATCTTATGGAAAGCCATTATGCTGTCGAGATTGCAAAGCGATTCTCAAAGACAAAGTCATTGTGTAGTGAATACCATTCCCATTTCTCTATAAATTGTATTAAACATTATTCACATTTAACTATTTATTATAGTGTTTTATTTATGAATTACAAATTCCATTATCATGGAATAAATGGTGTCTTTTAATGAATTCATGTTATATGAACTATGTCGTACACTAACAAATGAAATGAAATAATTAAGAAGGGTGCACCCTAAGAGCACTCTAATGCAATGGGTAATGATTTGTATCATGACATGTCAAGTGAAATGAGTGTCTAATCATTCTAATTCATGTTTAATGTTGCTTTACTCATGCTTCATGTTTTATGAGCCTAGTCTCATGAAAATATCATTTTAAATGATGATGCCACATTTCCATGTTATGATAATCATTTTATATCACGCCTTCATGTTCATGTTTTTATATTGAACCATTAATATTAGTATTTTCTAACATGTAATATATTATTTATGTTATTACTTTTTTACACCTTTATTGAGATTTATATCTCAGAATTTTATTATGATAGTCCTCTGGTTATCCCATGCAATTCTATGTATTATGGAATATTGTGGTTAAATTAAAATAAGCTTTTAATAATGAAATTGTGTTTTGTGTTCTAATTTGTTGTTTATTGTACCTAATAACACATGAAACTAGGACAATCAATCATCAATGTTGTATTAAAGTCATATTTATGTAATAAATCATGTTTGTGTGTGATATAAAGTGAAGTGTTGTAATAGTTAGTATTAGATGGTGGTTTTGTTATTTTTTGGATTAGGATTAGAAAACCCTTGTGAAGGACTTAGGTACAGGTCAAAGTATAATAAAAACATCCCTAAATAATGGTGAGTATTCAGTATGTGGTGTATCACAAAAATACATCATAGTCTCTATACGAGTAGGTAGAGATGGCTCTGGAACATATTTATCTAGGGGTAAAACCCGAAAACACCGCTTTGAGGTAGACTCAAACAGGAACTGCTGCACAAAAACAGACATTTCTACACTCTTGGATATGACACTCTAAAAGGATATGATTTGATAAATTCAGAAGTATATTTTGAACCACTATTAAAGGAGATAATAAAATTCCTCTAAGAATAAATGTTGGGAAGTTGATAATAGAAAACATTGATACGTTAAGGAAATAAATTTTAATTTATTAGTTATCCCTTTAATTCATTGTATTAATCATTATGAGTTACCCCTAACTTTCCTTTCATTCCAGCCAATGGCTGGTATTATGTGAACTCTAGCTAACAACCGATTTGACGATCAATGAGATGAAAGTTATAATGAGATTCGTAATATGATGGGAGTTTAAACCACAAAATATGTCATTGTACTCAATAATTTTACTCATTTTTTAATAGAAACATGGGTCTAGAGGAACGTTCAAGCCCCCCTAAGAACAAGGAAGTCATAATCAGAAGATTCATGAGACAAATTCTCTATAATTTTAATAGATCATCTGATCCCTCAATTTCCGAAAAAATGGATCAACTCCATTGAAACGATCCTTTCCATCCATAAATGTTTTGAAAAAGAGATGGTTCTTCATGATTCATATCGTATAGAGGGTGAATGTGATTAATTGTTTCCATTGTTCAAAAATACGAAGTATGAGGAAGTTACCAAGGCGATTGAATGGAAGGATTTCCAAAAAAAATTGATAAATATTTTCCTCACACCCTCCAAATTCATATAGAAAGGGACATATGTTCCCTAAAGAAAAAATGACGAAGAATTAATTGGAGAATATGAATAAAACATCAAAAATCATGCAAAATACAAATTCATCTTTGTCATTTACCTTGAAATCAAGGTTGATAGCTTCTTTGGGGGGGCTAAAACCTAGCCTATGGAAATCCATAGTGATCCGCCCCTTCGAGAGATATCTTGAAATGGTCTGATTTTCCCTCAAGGTCAAAATGGAAATCGAATAATCACATTGGTATCATTGGGATAAGAAGCGTATGGTGGACTCTAATTCTAGAGGTCTGATCGATAAATCAAATGGTGCTGTGAAAATATAGCACCCAACGTGCCAATGGCGTGGAATGATGAACCTTGTAAAGTGCTTGATGGTGATGATGAAATAATTTTGGTTTTGAAGAGAAAGGAAACTGGCCTCTAACTACCAAAAAGAATAACATGCGGCTACTACAGAGGAGAGGATTACTCTGCTCGAACCTCAACGTGTTGCTCATTACTTCAACTGAAAAGAACAAGGGTACTTTGCAAACAAGTGCCCTATGCAAAGGGTTTTCTGAGGCATCCAAAACCCACCAAGGTATCAAGTGATCTCATTTTCCATAACTACCACTGATGTTAACCCCGATAACAAGTGGTGATAGCTACACTAGTTATTAATTAAAAAATAGAGAATTTGCTATTTGATTCTGGTTCTACGCATTCTATTATATCCCAAAAGTTTAGTTGAATAATCCAAACTCCCCCAAAAATACGGGATGTAAAGATGTTAGTGATAACAAAAAATGGGGTAATCATTGCATCCCATGAATATAACTTCTCCACTACCATAATTTGTAGATTGAACATCCCAAAAAACCTCATTATTCTCCCTATAGTAGAATTTGATGTAATTATTGGCATGTATTGTGATTCCTTATATAGATCTGACATAAATTTACATGATTGGGAAATCACTCTCCATATGGAGAATCGACCCCTGATTCTGTACAAGTGTAAGGAGGATGATTAATTTTATTTAGCACCATCATCTCCATTGTAGATATTACTATCCTATATGTAAGCATATATTTCTTGGATGATTGAGTATTGGGAAGCAACCATCCATGAAGAAAATCTTATTATAAGGGAATTCACTAATGTGTTTCCCAAGGAATTTCTTGGACTTCCTCCTAGACGAGATGTTTAATTCTCAATTGATATTATACTTGTGGTGCTTCAATAGCAAAGACACTAAATAGAATAGATATTGTAGAGCTTGAGAGCTGAAGAAACAACTAGAATAGAATTTGGATAATGGTTTTATACACCAATGTGCTTCACCATGGGGTGCACCAGTGGTCTTCATCAAGAAGAAGGATGGGTCAATGCCCTATTTCATTCATAATCATGATCTCAATAAACCCACAATAAATAACAAGTATCCCATGGCCCAAATTTATTACTTGTTAAGTCACCTATGTGGAGAACTATACTTCTCCATGGTGGATTTGAGGACGGGATATTATCATGTAAGGGTGAAGAATGAGGATATCCCCAAGAATACTTTTCGTACAAGATAAGGGAAATATGAATCCATAGTAATTATTTTTGGACACACTAATACTCTAGAAATTGTCATGGGATTTATGAATAGAATATGTATAGATTACCTAGAAAAATTTGTGGTAGTCATTATATATGATATTATAGTATACTAAAAAACCAGGGAGGAGCATGAAGAGAATTTAAGCATGGTACTGGAGACCATGCAAAAGAAGAACCTCTATAAAATGAACCTCATGTGGGAGTACTGGTTGAATGAGGTCTCATTCAAGGGTCACATCGTCACAAACAGTGGGATATCAATGGACCACTCATAGAAAGCTACAACTGAGGTTTGGTTGAGGCCAACATCGGTAACATATATCCATAGATTCATTGGGGTAGCTTGATATAATCTGCGTTTTGTGATAAATTTTCCCCGAGTTCCTAACCCTCCAAACAAGCTAACTCGGAAGGAAGTATTTATTTCTTTTAGTGATGAATGTGAAGATAACTTCAAGAAGTTAAAAATGAGGCTGATCACAACAATCGTTCTCACACAACCAACAAGTGGATATCATTTTGTAGTATTTAGTGATTCTTCGAAGAAGGGAATTGGTTGTGTGTTGATGTAAAATTACAACGTCATTGCCTATGCTTCATGGAAATTGAATGTTCATGATAAAAACTATCTAAAAAACAATATAGAGTTGGATGTAGTAATCTTCACGTTACAATTTTCGCAACATTATCTATTTGAGGAGAAGTTTTAATTATGTACAGATCACAAACTCCAGAAATATATATTCAAACAAAAAAAGATGAATATGCCCCAAAGAAGCTTCCTTGAGTTGATCAATGACTATGACTCCTAAATCCATTACCTCCTTCGGAAAGTGAACAACATGTCAGATGCTCCATGTATAAATGAACCATCAATTATATCATTGATGAAATTTTAAAAGGATACTATCATATTTGATTTGATGAAGATGGATATGGGAATCCTTAATTAGGGAACAGAGTCAATCATTTCACAAATGATTTCTCAGCCGTCTCTTTTGGAAAGGATGAAGGATTCGTAAAAGGTTGATGATGGAATTCAGAAGAAAGTGGAATCTATCAGGAACTAGGAATCCCTAGAGTTCAATGTTAATGAAGAAGGAATTGTGGGATTTGTGAAAAAAATATGTATTCCATCAAATCAGTTGTTAAAGATAGAACCTTTGGATGATTCACATAGTTCGAATTTCCGCATTCACCCAGAAAACACAAAGATGTTTCGAGATATTTGATAGATTTAATGGTGGGATAACATGAATAAATATATTGTTGAGTATACATCCATTTTCCTGGTATGTCATCTTTTCGATGTTGAGAGGCAGAAGTATAAGGGGATGATTCAACCATTACCCATACCAGTATGGAAATGGGTGAACATCCCCATGAACTATGTCACTAGAATTCAGAATAAATCCAAAGAAAAAAATCATATTTGTGTTTCTCTAGATCATCATACAAATAATGTACACTTCATTTCAATTTAGGAGTATTTCTCATTTGATAAACTGGAATAGATATATATTAGAGAAATGATAAGGCTACATGGATTACCACTATCTATTGTATCTGATAGAGATCAATGATTCAGCTCTATGTTCTAGAAGAGTCTTCAATATGCTCTGAATAATGAGTTGAACACCAGTACAACTTATCATCCTCAAAATGATGACCAATCAGAGAAGACTATCCAAACACTTGAGGACATATGAGATCATGATCAATGTGGTTCAAAGGAGGACATGATCAACATCTTCATCAGGTTGAGTTCTCTTACAATAAATACATCCACTCAAAAATCCAAATGGTTCTTAATGAAGCCCTTTAGGTAAGAAATTCATAACACCAGAATGCTGGGGTGAAGTGGTTGAGAAAAAACTCATTAGTCCATAAATGGTTGAAGAAATAGTGGACAACGTTAATACCATCCAACATAACATTTAAATTGCTTAGTGTCGACAATAGTTTCGTGCTAATAATCATCGATGATACCAAGAGTTTCAGGTTGGAGATATGGTATTCCTATTCATATTACCATTGAAGTGAATTATGAGATTTGGGAAGAAGGTAATTGTTAGTCTAGGGTACATCATCCCTTTTGAGTTCCCTGATTTCATTATATTATTGGCCTATCAACATTCACTCCAACCGATCCTATCTCAATTAAATGACATATTCCACATATCACTCATGGGGAAGTACCTACCTGAACTATTGCATGTACATAATCCAGAGGTGGTACAGTTGGATAATGACGTCTCCTATAAACCGTAACCAGTGAATATCATAAATCACAGGGAAAAAGTTCTATGAAATAATAAAATTCCCTAGTTAAATTGTTGTGGAGAAACAACAAGTTTTAAGATGCAACGTGGGAACCAAAGGAAGTGTTCAGGCCGAGTTACCCACATCTATGTTAGTTTGCGAAAATGAAATTTATAGGGAAAATTTTTTATGGGGTAAGATAGTAAAGACTGAAATTTTTATTAATGAAACATCATATTGATCTAATTTAATGTAATATTATGTAAAATTGTTATATAACATACACACTTCCTTGGTTTTGTGTTTTTGGATTTTGAAATACCATTAGAAATTATTACGATTTCTTATATAGACATTGAAGAGTGACCACATGATTCATATAAATATATGGCTTTAACAAATAAAATTTACTCAAGGAAAGGAAGTGATGGCCTTGTCCAATAGAATTTCATTATACGACGCCCATTTGTTAGAGCTCGGAAAGAAGGTAGTGTCATTGGGATTTTTTTGACCAAAGAAAATCTGATCTCCAACACATTAGTCTTGATCATAATCGCCAATGGGGGTTGTGGATGCTATAATTGTTTTCCACCAAAACATTGTTATATGAACCTCCCCAAGAGTCTATCACCATTATGTATCTTACTCAAGAGACTTCTACGGGTGATTTAAGGGGTTATTTGATAATACCATAGCTCTATGATTTTGTGAAATTTTTTATCAATAATGTATACACATTAATTTTATTATTGTTATATTACAAATTGATTTTAATGCACAAATAGTATTTTCAGTTAAAAATCAATTAATAAATATAATTAGATGAATTAATGGATTTTTTTAATAAAATAATATTTTAACTAAATATTATTAATAAATTTCTTTTTATGAAATATAAATGAAAGTATTATATTTTATGAATACAATTGTAATTTTTATTAATGTTTTAAAGATGTTTTTTTGTAAAAACCCATGAATATTAGATAAATGATGTGTTTTATTTTAAATTTAAAAATTCACATATTTAGAAACATATTTATAGAAATTTAATATTAATTTTAGAATTAGGATGTTGATATTATTTAATAGTGAATGCTTCATAATTTTTTAAGAAAATCAAATTTTTGGGTAAAAAATAAATACTGTTTGACTATATAATGTGTTTTAAAACATCATAATAACCCAATGGTGATGTAAAAATATACTATAAAAAGGATGTTAAGAAAATATATTTTTTACCTTTAAAATAATGTGAATTTAGATTTTTTTGATTAATTTTATGGTGCCTTAGTGGACCCTCCATGACATATAAACCATTTTTACTTTTAAAATGATTTTCATTGAGAGTTTGGAGCACCTCTACAAAAGTTACCCTAATATTTTATTAATTTATTAAATTGGCCTTAAAAAATAATTTCTGTCACCCTCCTTTACCAAAACCCATGAACAAAAACCACGGATTTCTTTGCGGTTATTATTAGATTAATGTGTGGTGTCCAAAACCTAAATAATAAATAATTCATTCCATTTTCCTATATAAACCCACCAAAGATAACACATAACATAAATAAAAAACATTGTATCACGTCCCTACTCTATCCTCCTCTATATAATATCTTCATAAGGCTCTCCAAGCTCCCATGATTCCTCTACCAACCCTCTCCCAGGCCTTTGGATCTCATTTCCAAGTAATGGATTTCTTCTTTTCCGATTTTGTCAAAACATCATTATGTGGTTATAGAATTTTGTATTCAATTAAAAATGTTAGGGTATGATTTCTCACCTATCACATACTATTCTTGTTATTTTTATGTTATGATAGTTCCCTTTTCCCTCATTAATTCTTCCCACATACATCCGCTACCATGCCAAAATTCCTTAAGGAATTTCTCTCTTCTCATTAACATTCGGGAAATTATTTTGTATTATGAATATGAATTCCATTAAATATGTTGTGAATTGTATCTATATGACACACTTACTATCCATTTTATTTAAAAAATAAGAGACACCCCTATCTTTCTCATCAACAATTATTTAGAATTATTACGTCACACTGTTATGCTGCCGAAATTGCACACCGATTTTTTCAAGAAAAACTCATTGTGTATTGAATACCTTACCCATTTCACAATCAAGGATATTCACATTAATGAACATTTAAATATTTATTATATTGTTTAATATATGAATTTAACATTCATTTATCATGGAATAATGTATGCTTTTTAATGAATCCATGTTATATGATCAATTTGGAACACTTATGCATGAAATGAAATGATTATGAAGGGATCACCTTAATAGTGCTTCAATGAATTGGTTAAAGATTAGTATAATGGTACTTCAAGTGCATTAAGGGTTTACGCATTCCAATTCAAGTCCAATAGGGTTTTACTCATTATACAATTTCAATAATCCAAGGATGATTCAAATATCATGTTAAATGTTGATGCCACATTTCCATGTTATGATAATAATTCTATATCATGCATTTATGTTCATGTTTATCTTATGCTCCATTTATATTCCTATTTTCTAACATGTACTATATTCTTCATGTTATGCTCTGTTCAGTCCCTTAATGTGCTTTATAGCCCACCCTTTTCTTATGCATTTCAGCAGGTTATCCCTTGCAATTTTGTGTACGAAAGAATGTGGTGGTCATGTAAAAGAAAGTTTCAATTAATATGTTGTGTATTATGTTCTATGTTATTGTGTAACATTCATAATTACACATGAAAATAGGCCTCTCAATACTTATTGTTTTATTAAGGTCATTTATATGTAATAAATATTGTTTATGTGTGTTATAAGGAGCATGGTTGTTATAAAGACTCTTGATGATCATTACCAATTTCGTGACATCATCATGAGTACAATGAGAGAACATTGGATTTATTCCAAAAAATCTAGGTGTAAATACTGAATTGAAAAGTTATATGTGTTTGGTCACATGATCTATTTGGAAGGTGTGTCAATAGACCTAGATAATTATTAGGCTGTGTATTCATAGGAAAATTTGATGAATGTTTTTAATATATGATGATTTATGGGGATAATGGGTTGTTATCAGAGGATTATCTAGGAATTTTTCTTCTCAAAAGCACCACATATGGGATTGATCAAGAGATGTTTCATATTTTAGTAGATTGTATTATGTGTTAATTAATTCCATGAGGTAATGAATCATATGACTAGCCCCACCAATTTTAATCCTACACAATAAGGTTGTTGGTATATAGTGTATAGTGATGTGTCTGGGGAAAGAACTAATGAATTGTCGACACATGGATATTTTTTCATATATGGGTAACAATAAAAGAATCCAATTTAGTATATTTAACCTAAACATGATATTAAGTTAGATGCAGTTGTTTATTAATTGAATTTTTTAAAACATAATTTATTGGATTAAAAACGTAATGTGGATACTGTAAAGACCCAAAGCATGACATACTTAGACATTACATTAATTTTTCATAATAGTTAATATGTAACAAAAACATTCACCAAAGGACCGTAATAGTTTAGTGTCTTTGGAAACTTGGAATATAATCTTCTAATCTTGGTGAAAGATCTTCAACATCTTCCATAAAGATCTTCCCCTTTGGTTTTCTTACCTAAAAACGTTTATTAAATCCTGGGGAAAAGAAAACATATAAATGGTGTGCTGAAATGCTCAGTAAGTTTAAGCATGGAGAAAATAAAACAAACCATATACATTTGAACTTGAAAACATGAATATAAAGTTTAATCATCAAAAAATGGAGTTATGAAATAAATCTTGGCAATACATAAGGAATAGATAAAAAAGGAACATAAATCATGGTAAAATATCTTGGGAATAAAACATTTAATTGTGGAAAACCATTAAGCACGTGATATTATTTCCATAGTATCCAAGGAATTGCTGCAAAGACTATCTTAGTGGACAAAGTCCCTTTCTGAATCGAGTTCACTCCTCGTTGCAGTCCTGTAACACTAAACCGGACTAACTTACCGTTCCAGCCATGTCTATCTCAGGAGATATAAATATTAACCCAATGAATTGGAGTGGGATATAGGTCCCACCCATTTCATAATTAAATCATTCTTAAGTGTCCCACAACATAAACATAAATCATTCATCATAACCCACAGAATAAAATGGGTTTAATAAACATCATCCCATCATAACATAATTTATATAAAACAAATGGATATAATTTCATCATAAGAAAAATAAAACCATGTAAATCATAGAAAAATTATACTTGAAACATACACATATGTAATAATTTAATCTTATATGGAAAATGGTTTTGATAAAATAGTTGACATGAATTCTTGAGGACAATATCCTTTCTTTTAAAAATCATTTTATTATCTCAAAATGCCATGAAATTTTTAAAAGAAAGGGTTTTTGATGAAAATAATCATGAAATATTGTACAGTACACTTCATGAAAATAAGGCATTATGACAAGTAAAAAACTATTCATTCCGTATACGTTAAAAAAATAGTATTCTCGTACTTTTTCCGGAAAAGTTAAAAAGTACCTTATATGGTAAACAAAGGATTCCTTCAATAAAATGTGGTAAAAGTAAAAAAAGAGTAAAAATGAATTTAAACATACATGGAATAATAGTAAACATTTTATTAAAACATATATAGAAAACATGGACATGGATGATAAAAATAACCTCAGTAAATACTTACGAATAAGCAATCTCAGATAAAAATGAGATTTGAAAAATTATCCCTTACCTTATGTCCAATTTATTCCATATGGGATTGAGAATCCTATATAGTGGGTTTAAACATATTATTAACTTGTAACAGAACCAATATAATATTTATCATATCATATATGATTCACTTATGACTTTATATTACCAGTTCTTTGGTAAATTCCAGGTTAAAGCATCGTTTTGGGTAAAATCATTTTACTTATCATTTGTGTTTGGAATTGTTGTTCTTGATATTATTATTACTTATATAATTAATTACTTAATTCCAAAAGGTAAATCATGATTTATATATCATATATATTAAGTACATATATATATATAAGATAGATAAATGAAATGAAATACACTGTTCATGGAGACGGTATGTCGTACGTACGCATGAAATCTGTTTTATTTTCCTTATTGACTTGAATGGAAGCTTGTAGATGATATATATATATATATAAATAAATCCAGTAGCTTTTTCATGTCATATATTTCATTATTTTTCATTATATATACTTTATAATAATTGTTGAGTTGTTAACATGGAGAATGAATCTCATCGCGTCATGGAGACGATAATCCGTATGTACGCACGAGCAATGATATCGTTACTATAAATATTGAATTTAATTGGAGTGGAATATGTAATATATCAGAATTATTATGTAGTTATAATAACTATAAATAGTTATTATTTACACCATTATACCCATCCAAGTAAGGTGGTGGTGGAAAAACAGATTACACCACGACGTGGAGACGGTATTCCGTACGTACGTAGACGCGGTGATTTTGTTTTCCATAGGATGCATAGATGGTGAAATGTGGTTGTTTCATATTTTTAATAACATATCAGTATATTATTGATACTAATTTTATTATTTTATGATGAAACAACTACTGAATAATAATTTTAAGAAGAAATAAACATGAATGAATCGGTAGAAGAGATTACCACTTCCTCGACGCACCTCCTTTAATCTTCTTCTTAAGGCACTAGAGTTGGTCTTTTTTGAAGAACATATCCTCTATGATATAACTATAGAGGTTGATAAGAATAATTCTGAGGGTTGGCCGAGATTCAAGGCTCAAAAGGGTGTGAAGAGAAGAGGGAAGGGGTTCCTTTTTATAAGGGAGGAGAGGGGAACCTTTGAAAAACATAAAATATTACTTTATAATTAAGTCATATTCAATTTATAATAGTTGAAAATTGATTTATTTCGAAGATAAACTGGGGATGGGTCGAAATCCTCTCACCCAATATGTTTTATAGAAGTTAAGTAATTATATTAAACTTATCTTTTAGTTTTAACGATTAGTTAATTATATTGACACTTACCATGTCACTTTGTATTTTTATATTATGTAGCTAATAGAGTTACTAAAAACATCCAAGAGACCCCCAAGTGGTAAATTAATGATAAACCTATCATGATATAATTCATTTGGCTGATCATTAGATTTTTATCAATATAATATCAATTAATATTATAATATATGTTTCAAAAACTCTTTTATGTCAATTTTGACACTATTTGGAATTTTATTTTTGTGAAAATCATAACAGGATGATTACATTGAAAAAGCTTAATTAAATAAATAATAACATGTCATTTTAACCGATATAATTAGTTAAATTCATGAAAAGTCTCAAATTACATTTATTTGGGTATTTATATTATCAATTATTTTAATATTTCATTAATTAGGTAATTACTGCATCACCATTGTCTCATACATTAATTAAATTATTTAATTTATAAAAATTATGAATAAAATAAAATTATGTAGTAAATATATTTATCTTCTAATTAATATTTATAATCTAATTTATCTTATGTATAACCCTATATTACAAATGTTATAGTTATTAAACATTGATTTTAACTATTTTAACTCTTCTTTAAATAAAATAATAATAAGTGTCCTAATCTAATCCAAGTGGACCTAAATGATAATATTATATTCCTAAGGTTGTTTTTCGTAGAATTATATACTTATACAATAGAATTAGGACATGTGATAGGGTAATGATAATATCATTTTTACCCATAATTACCCTATTTACTTTTAACCGTGGTAAATAAAAGTTAAAAGTTATTGTTCACCAAAAATTATTTTTCTCCTATTGAACCACATTTTACTCCTTGATATTAACCATGTCTCTCATATTTTCTATATTCCACTCACAAAAGTGGTAAAATTATGTTTATGTAAATTTTCAAACTCTTCTTGGAGGAGGGTAAAAGACGGTGAAAAGTTCAATAAACTTTTTATATATCTAAAATTATTATAAAATGACTCAAATGAATTACATTGAACTTATATAGGTATTAAGTATTAATTCTGGCATAAAATAAATTCAAATAAAATAAATATTTATTTATATAAAATTTCGGTTTTTAAATAGTAACCTAGTGTTTTCACTATTCATCAATAATTGAACGATTTCAGAAAAATGCAAAAAATTCACCCTAGGCTAATTTCGATATTCCGAATCCAAAAATGAAGTCCATTTTGAAAGATAAAATTTAAAAAAAATTAAAAAGTGGCTATTAATATTCATAATGGCTAGTTTATATAATATTTGAATAATGTATCGTTGTTTAGTGAAACTCGGTGTTACTTACAACACATGCTATCAAGGAATTTCGCGATTGCGTGTAAAGCGAGCCATGTTAGGGTTGCATGTAGTGCAAGATTCCTTTGTTGTTTTGTATAATATAATCAAACCATATTTCTTTTATACATTGAATATATATATATACACTCAATGTTGCATAGAATAACTTCTATCAAACGAACGAGAAATTTTGTGTAACAGGATCCAAGAATAGTATTGCATATACTCCAAGCTAATATGATGTTTCATATAGTGTAATATAATATTGGTCTAGCACACAACACAAGACATCAAATAAATTAAAAATAATACTTCTCATAAAATCTCGGGGTGTTACATTCAAACCAAATTATAATGAATTTCACCCTCTAAATTCATTGGGGTTATAAATGGTTCACTATATGATAGTTTCTTTAATAGAATACCACATCGTAAAAAGGAATACCAAAACAGAACATTCAAAACTAAATTATAAAATGTAACGGTTACCCAAATTAACTAATAACTGGGTTTCCACATTGGAGAACATAGGTGAAAACATTGATATGGAAGTGAAATCTAACCATCATGTTCTAACTAATAGTGGAAGAGGACATGGCTATGAAAAAGCCAACAATCACACATCCATAAATTCGTGATGATCTAAGGTACCATCTAATTCATCAGATATAAGGGTACTAGGACAAAATTTTTGGTTTTCAAGATAATTTCCCTAATGTTGAAGAATTATTGAATTAAATGAAATACTTACTTTAATTTGGTACAATATCACTATTGTTTGTGCCTTGAAAATTTTCCACATCATCTCTTAAAGAAATGAAGTTGAATTTGTCTTCCGTGAACTATTAGCAGAACATGTGATAAAATGATAGGTCATTCCATTTGTTTTTATCGCAAAAAGTTTAGCACAATTTATTAAATATACATAAGTCTATCTATGCTGAGATTAATTGTATATGGTTGCTAAAATGGACTTAAACATCATCTATCATAGTGCTTAATAAAATGAAACTAGTTTATACTAACCAAGGACTTCCTGTAGGCCAGAGGTAGGTGATAAAGGCCCGTCACACTTTGGTTTTGGGTTCGATTCCCACAACCCTATCTGACGTGATGGGTTGTCACCCATTCTGCAGGTTGTCCCTTTTCTTAAACTACACAGTTATAACATTCTATCAATAATTTCGAAAACATTTCTAGCCTTTAATAATACTATCATACGTTCAACATAATTCATTCCAATCATTAGGCTTATCAAAATACTTCTTTCCAAACTCATAGTATAAAGAGAATTATTACTAAAAAGGTCATATAACAAGCACATGAATACCATCATTTACCCCTTATATAACTTGTTGGTCACATTCCAATCATGTGAATACCTTAGTGATGTATTCTCTTAAAAAATGAATACCCGTTGAACCTTAGTGAAAACATGAATACTGTCAAAAGTTAACTCTATCTACATATCAAAATCCAAAAATTCTATATACTCAAACCATGATATAACTTTTTCCTTATATCAGTCATGAGCTCATGAATACTATCAATTATTTAATTTTCATATTATCCCTTCATTATGCTCATATCATCTTCTTTCCAAAAATATTTCAATCACATTTCATGGTTACAGGTACCATATAATTATTGGAATCCAATACATATACATTCCAAAATTCCATGATACCATAATTGAGATTCCATGATGCTATTTTGAAATCCCATTACATAAACACTTAATCATTACAAAACATCATTTTCATACTCAACATCACAAATAGAGATCGCATGTGACTTCACATTATCCTTTTCCTTAAGTGTTTTCTCATGTTGATCATCATTAACCCATGGATTAGGGCATTGATTAGCATAATTCCCCCATTTCCTTTCACTATAAGAATTGAAGTGATGGTGATGCGTTCTCTGCAGTATTTTCATTATTCACATCCTTAGCAACCCTTTTTCCATTACTTCGACACTCAGTTGCTCGATGACCTTCTTTTCCACACTTAAAACATTTTCTAGTCCCTTTATGACAATCTCCACGATCCATTTTTCCACACTTTGAGCATAAAGAATCATTTAACTTCTTTTTACCATTATTCTGAGATTTCTCATTGAAATCCATCTTTCGTTTCTTGTTAAAACTATGAGATAGATATGTAACACCAACTTCCATTTATACCTTGATAGAACAACACACTATTTCTTCATATCTACTGAAGTCTCTTATAGCTAATTCTCTTCGAAGACTTGGTTTTAAGCCACTAGAAGAATCGATCAACATTACTTTCACATTGGATGATAAATCCAGATGAATACCTTGCAATCCTTGTAAAACTCACTTCGTATATACCAACAGATTAATCATCATTTTTCATAAGCTCAAGGAAATCCTTTTCCATATTTTTTCAAAGAATATGATGGAAGTAATTATAGAAAAATAATTTCTTGATCTCATCCCATTCCATGGATTCAATTTCTTCTCGGGGCCTCATATTCTTAATTAGAGTCCACCATTGATCTGTTTCACCTTCTAAACACTAAATAGCATGAATGAATTTTTCATGTTCCGAATAGTGAATTAAGGAAAATATCATTTCAATGGTACTGATCCATTGTTCAGCAACAAGAGGATCAGAAGACCCACTGAAAAAAGGTGGACGTTTCTTCATGAAGGACTCAATAGAATATATTTCCCATATCTGCTCATTTGGATGTCCAGAATGATTCATAGCATGTGTAAGTACAGAAATAATATTTTTTCACTCCATCTCTCATAATGTTGGTTTGTTCAGGAGGACCATCAATGCATCGTCCATTACATTGATCAACATGGTTTCTTCGAGTTCCAGCCATTATCGAATACCCAAAAAGTATAGTCTGAGAGACAAAAATAATGATAAGGAAAACAACATAATAAGGGGGGAGTACCTTTGATCTCTAACATATTAGGTATAATTATAATATCATTACCATAATTCTAGGACTATAAACTATACTTATACATAACCTTAGGGACATCCCTAGACATACCGTAGAATTATCTCTAGGGATTTCACTAAAGTTTTCGCATCATAGTTTCCAAAGGTTGACTAAACCTTTACTCTGATACCAACTGTAATGACACAAAGCTTGATGTACATAGAAATTACATTAATTTTGTGGAATACTTAATACATAACAAAAACAGACACCAAAGGACAGTAATAGTTTAGTGTCTTTGGAAACATGTAATATAATCTTCTAATCTTGGTGAGAGATCCTCAACATCTCCAATAATGATATTCCCCTTTTGTTTTCTTACCTAAAACCTTTCTTTAAATCATGGGGAAAAGAGAACATACAAAGGGTGATCTCAAAAGCTTAGTAAGGGTATGCATGGAGAAAATAAAACAAACCATATACATTTTAACTTCTAAACATGAACATAATGTTTTAACATCAAAAACATGTGTTGTGAAATAAATCTTGGCAGCAAGTAAGGAATATATCATAAAGGAACATCAATCATGATAAAATAGCATGGGAATAACACATTTAATCGTGGAAAACCATTAATCACATTATATGATTTCCATATTAGCCATATCATTGTTTCGAAGACCATCTTAGTGGACAAAGTCCCTTTCTGAATCGAGTTCACTCCTTGTTCCAGTCCTGTAACACTGAACTGGATTAAATTACTGTTACAGCCATGTCTATCTCATTAAATATAAATATGTAACCAATGATTTATAGGGATATATAGGTCCCACCCATATCATAATTAAATCATTCTTACGTGTTCAACAACATACACATAAATCATTCATCATAACCCAAAGAATAAAATGGGATTCATAAACATCATCCAATCATAACATAATCCATATAAAACAAATGGATATCATTTCATCATAAGAAAAATGAAACCATGTAAATCATAGATACATTATACTTGAAACAAACACATATGTAATAATATTATCTTATAAGGAAAATGATTTTGATAAAACACTTGAAATAAATTCATGAGGACAATATCCTTTATTTTCAAAATCATTTTCTTTTCTAATAATTCCTAGCAATTTTTAAAATAAAAGTATTTTGTTGAAAATATTCATGCAATATTGTAGAGGAAACATCATTAAAATAATTCTTTATGAAACATAAAAATAAGTTCATACCGTATAAGTTAAAAAAACATTCTTCTCTTACTTTTTCCGAGAAAGTCAAAAAGTTCCTTATATGGTAAACAAAGGAATGATTCCTTCCATACAATGAGGTAAAAGTCAAAAAAGAATAAAAATCACCTCAAAAATACATGGAAGAATTTTAAACATTTTATGAAATCATTTTTAGAAAACATGGACATGGATGATAAACATAACCCTTGTAAATACTTATGAATAAGCAATCTCAGATAAAAATGAGATTTGAAAAATTATCCCTTACCTTATTTCCAATTTCATCTGTATGTGTCTGAAACTCCTATATAGTGGGTTTAAACATATTATTAACTTGTAAAAGAACCATTATAAAATTTATGATATCATATATGATTCACTTACAACATTATATTACCTGTTCTTTTTGTAAATTCCATGTTAAAGCATCATTTTGTGTAAAATCATTTTATTTACCGTATGTATTTGGACTTATTGTTCTAGATATTATTATTACTTATATCAGATTTACTTACTTCGAGAATGTAAATCATGATTTATATATCATATATATTCAGAATATATATATATATATATAACAGATAGATAAATGGAATGAAATACACCTTTCATGGAGAGGGTAGGTCGTACGTACACATTAATGCTATTCTCTTTTCATTATTGACTTCAATGGAAGTAAGTAGATGACATATATATATACATAAATCCAGTAGAATTACCATTTCATATATTTCATTATTATTCATTATATATAATTTATAATAATTAATGAGTGGTTAACATGGAGAATGAATCTCATCGCGTCGTGGAGTCGGTAATCCGTACGTACACATTAGCGATGATATCGTTCCCATAAATATTGAATTGAATTGGAGTGGATGATATAAAATCTCAGATTCATTATGTTGTTATAATAACTACAAATAATTATTATTTACAATATTATACCCATCCACGTAAGGTGGTGGTGGAAAAACATATTACACCACGGTGTGGAGACAATATTCCGTACGTACGCAAGCGCGAGGTTTTCATTTTCTGTAAGATGGATAGAAGGTGAAATGGGGTTGATTCATATTTATATTAACATATAAGTATATTAGTTATACTGATGTTATTACTTTGTGATGAAACAACTATATAAGAAGATGTTGAAGAAGAATGAAACTTGAATGAATCGGTAGAAGAGATTATCTCTTCCTCGACGCACCTCCTTTGAAATTCTTCTTAGGGAACTAGAGTTGGTCTTTCGAGAATACCAGAACCTCTATGATATAACTAGAGTGTTTTAGAAGAGGAAATATCTAGGGTTTTTCCATGCTTCAAGGCTCAAAAGTGTGTGAAGAGAAGAGGTAAGGGGTGTCCTTTTTATGAGGGAGGAGAGGGTCACCTTGGAAAAACGTAAAATATTATTTTATAATAAACTCATATTCGGTTTATAATAGCTCCAAATTGATTTATATATAAGCTAAAATGGGTATGGGTCGAAATAATCTCAACCAATAGGTTTTAGAAAAGTTATGTAATTATAGTAACCTTGTCTATTAGTTTTAACTCTTATTTTATTTGTTTGACACTTACCATGTCACATTGTATTTTTATATTATATAGTTAATAAACATACTCTATATATCCATGCGACCCCAATTGGTCCATTAATGATACACCTATCATGATATAAGTCATTTGGACGATCCTTATATTTTCAAGAATATAATATCAATTAATAATATAAAATTAGTTTCAAAAACGCTTTTATGTCAATTTTGACACTATTTGGAATTTGATTTTGGTGAAAATCATAAAAGCATGATTACTTCGAAAAAACATAATTAAATAAATACTAACACGTCATATTAACCTATAAAATTAGTTTAATTCATAAAAAGTCTCAAATTACATTTATTTGGGTTTTTATATTATCAATTAGTTTAATATTTCATTAATTAGGTAATTAATGCATCACCATTGTGTCATGCATTAATTAAATTATTTAATGTCTAAAAATTATAAATAAAATTCCATTATGTAGGAAATATTTTTAGGTTTCAATGTAATATTTATATTAGAATCTATATTATGTATAACCCTATATTAAATATGTTTTAGTTATTAAACATTGATTTTAACTATTTTAACTCTTCTTTAAATAAAATAATAATAAGTGTCCTAATCTAATCGAAGTGGACCTAAATAATAATATTATATTCATAATTTTTCTTTTGGTCGAATTATACTTATCCAATAGAATTAGGACATGTGTTAGGGTAATAATAATTTCATTTTTACCCTTAATTATCCTATTTATTTTTAACAGTGGTAAATAAAAGTAAAAAGTAACTATTCACTAAAAATTATTTTTATCTTATTTAACCACATTTTACACCTTGATATTAACTATGCCTCTCAGATTTTCTAAATTCCACTCACAGAAGCGGTAAAATTATGTTTTATGTAAATTTTCAAACTCTCCTAGGAGGTGGGTAAAAGACGGTGAAAAGTTAAATAACATTTTTATATATCAAAAATTTTTATAAGATAACTCTAATGAATTAAATTGAACTAATATAGGTATTATGTATCAATTTTGACCAAAATTAAATTTTAATAAAATAAATAATTATTTATATAAAAATTCGGTTTTTAAATAGTTGCTCAGTGTTTTCACTATTCATCAAAAATTGAAACTTTTCAGAAAAATACCAAAAAATCACCCTAGGGTAATTTCGATATTCCGAATCTTAAAATTAAGTCCATTTAGAAAGTTAAAATTTATAAAATTTCAAAAAATGGGTATTACTATTCATAACGGCTAGTTTATATTATATTTTAATAACATATCGTTGTTTTGTGAAACTCGGTGCTGCGTACAACACACGCTATCGTGGAAGGTCACGATTGTGTGTAAATCAAGACAATTCAGGGTTGCGTGTAGTGCAATATTCCTTTGTTGTTTTGTATAATATAATCCAACCATATTTTATTTATACATTGAATATATATATATAAACTCAATGTTGCGTAGAATAACTTCTATCAAATGAACGTGAATGTTTGTGTAACACGATCCAATAAAAGTGTTGCATATAGTATAATATAATACGGTGTTGCGTATATCAGAAGATAATTTTGGTGTAGCATACAAGACAATACAAAAAATAAATTAAAAAGAATACTTCTTATAAAATCTCAGGGTGTTACATATACAGACCGCAAAAGCATAAACTGTAACATCTGATAGAGATATTTCAATCTCTTGTAGTGGTGGTTGGTTGAATATATTATATCATTATATATTGACATTGCATATATGATCTTTAAGAGATATATTGTTTTCAACACATCAGGTAGGGAAATCAGACTAATGTATTTCTAATGTCTAGTTCTGAGTAGAAGATGAATTCCTTGTTGTATGAGATGCATATTGTGGTGAAAGAGAGAGAAAAAAATGAATATTTTATCATTATTGGTGGATTACACCATTTTTACCAGGATTTGGGAATGGAATAATTAAGATCAAATATTTTTAGGCATGAGGAAAATCTATGATGGTGGGGATTCACCTTTCTTTTGGATAATATATTAGGATGAGACCATCTAGGTTTTTAACAATGTTTTTATAATTATATCTATATATAGGGATATAATTAATGGGTTTAGTTCATTGATATGGGATGTTCCTCTTGATATTTCCAATATGTACGATGAGATACATTGACAGTGCTAATGGATAGGAATGAAAAAGGAGATTATAGGGTTTGTGACATGATGCTACAACTATCAGCAGCTGAAATCCATGCATCACTATCCTCATGTTTTAATACAACCTATTCCCCCTACGTAATGGAAATGGTGTAGCATTTCCATAGACATTTAGGTAAGTCATCTGGGGATTTTCTATAGTAGTGTTAGTATTTTAGTGATTGTAGACCGATTGACTATGGTAGTACATTTCTTACACATCTCTAAGACATTAATAGTATATCAATTGGGAGAAATGTTATTTCGAGAGAGATTATGTCTTCATAGGGTGAAACAAAGAATAATTTCACACCCTTACTCACATTTCACATTACCATTTAAGAAATTCTTACAGAAGGCATTTGGCACAAAAGTAATTTTGAGCATGAATTTCCACCCCTAGAAATATGGTAGTCAAAATATACTATAAATATATTTAAGGATATTCAATGAGAATATGTCCTATACATCAGTCGGTCTTAGGTCAGCAACCTTGGGATTATTTACATATATTGTAATAATAGTTATCATTAAAATATTTATATGGAACCATATGAGTCACTTTGTGGAAGACTTGGAAGATCACCACTGTGATGAATTGAGGGAGGTGAGTTCGAGTTGTTGGGAGTGAGACATATGCAAGATACATCATAGAAGGTTCAAATGATATGGAAGTGTATATCTATGGATACTATTAGGTACAATTCAAATTATATTCGGAATCAATGAGACCATGAGTTTATAATGGGAGATAGTGTATTCCTGCAGGTGTTACCAAGATTTTTTGATTCTAGGATTCAATGATATTTAATATTTGAGCCATCGTTTGTTGGACCTTCTGATATTATAGGGAGAATCAGTATGGTAGTATATTGATTATATCTTCCATATAGAATAGAGGAATGCATGATTTATTTTAAGTGTCACAACTATAATAGTATCACTATTACCATTCTCGTGTGATCAATGTGGATGTTATTGAACTTGAGCATAATGCATCATTTAAGGACCACCAGATTCATTTTATTGATCATAATGAGAATGTCTTGTATGGGAATATTTTTCAGATAATTCATGTTCTGTGGCAACATGGATACACTCAAATGGAATCCTGGGAGAGAGAAAATTATATGTTGGATTAGTGGCCCACTATTTTCACAATGAAATATTTTGTATGCAGTGTATTACAGCTCAAGGATTAGTTATTATAAGGTGGGTATATTGTAAGATTATTACCATTCTATAGAAACATAGTTCACACTTCCATACAATCATTTATCATTTTTAGACTGTATCATGGTTGGGTTGTTTTTTGGGGTTGTTTTGCGTGAAATTAGAGATGTTAGGAAGCACTTGGGGTTGTACAAAGTTGTCACATGGTTCGGGAAAACCGTGAGTCATTCCCCCATAAATTATGTTCAATATTTTGGTGAGATGAGAGGTGGGAATCCATTAGAACATGGTGTGGAAAAAATGTATGTATTTCCTCCAAAAAATTTCACCCTCTGACAAAGATGATTTCAATCATTAGAGAATTTTCATAAAACCATGTTCCTCTTAGGATAAACCATGAAACCCCAAAGTTAATCTGCATGGTTAAGGTACACCATTTGAAAAACCGTGCACCCCCTACATATGAAATAGTGTAAAATATTTAATTACACCATTTTTTTAAATAATACTTGAACCCCATATTTTAATACTTATTCACCCATAATAAGGATAATAGTGTTTACTTCTATTTTGAATGATATTATAAGGATTTCATAACTACTAAAAACCATTTATTACTGAATTAATGACCTGATTGATGGATCGTTTTATCTACAGTATGTGACTTCCTTCTCTAATAGTTTTATCTATCTTCTTCCTCTCATTATCGATGAAGACTTTTGTTTTTATCAATTTTTAATGGTTAATATCTAGATTATATGGATAATATTCATCAAAATTTTGATCTTAGATATTTGATATAGATCATCAATGGATCATTGTTATGAACCCTTCCACAAAAAATATGTGGATTTGGGTTTTGTGAATGCCATTCAATTAATTATAAGTAGGTTATATAATTATAAATTCTCATATTATCAATATAACTATATGTATGTAATTTATAATTCACAATTCCCAGATTGATAAATTTCATTATTTATTGAATTAATTAATATATTTTCAATGTGGTTATTAAATAGGTCTAACATATGATTATTGTATTGGGGAATAATTTGATTGTGAAATTAATTGATAATGGATTTATGAAATTTATTTATTAATGGTTTATAAAATCTATAGAGCCCGATGGGGTGTGTCGATATAATTGAAATGACGATTTATAATTTTATTATTGGTTGATAATTGTAATTAAAAAATTTGCTAAATAGTAAATAACTTTCATTGTTGATACATGGTCAGAACTTTTGGACCATGAGATGTGATATTCATAGATGAGTTACGAATCAAATATGGATTCCCCAAATACCCATGGGGTTCTAGCCTATTTGTATATTCCCCCACTATATTGTTTATATTATTAATGATTAACGAGTAATGGGATAGAGAATCCTACACCAAAAACTGAATTAGTACCAATGTATAGATCTAGGCCCCCATTGTATGAATGTATAATTTTAATGATAATTATAAAGAAACCCATGATGGAATGATATTTTATATCCCTTTTGGGATGTTTAGTACTTCTATATGAGCTAATTAAGGTATTTGTGATTCATATGTCATTGTGAGACCATGGTTTTATGTGGTTAATTATGGAATAATTTAAATGGATAATTGTTTACCTTGTCATTATTATATTATTATTTATACTACTATATAATCTTTTAGTGGCTAGATATTGTTATAGACACCACTGATGGTGGCCTTAAATGTTGAAATGACACCCTAATCTGGTTACCCGATAAGTTCCTGAATGGATATTATGTATGTAAAAAATGATACGTTAAAGAGACTGATATTAAATTTATGATTATGAATGGAGTATGGATGAGGGAACTTGAAATAATATCAGGACCTTCTTGGGTGTCATTAGGTGATTTTTTCTATATAGAAACTAGGACCATATATGGATTGAAATATTTATGCCCTTAGATTATGGTTATTTATCAGTGTTTTGGTATTAACATGATATATTAGTCTTTATGGGTTATGATATAAGTGTAGTTATAATATATTATCAATTGGTTATTTATTTATCTTATATTGATTCTTTGATAAAGAATGTATAATCTCACCAGTGTTATATATTTTACCCTAACAACATGTTTGAATTCTATAGTATAAGGGGAGGCATGCATGTGGGAATGTATGTAAGCTTCTCGATGAAATAGTTTATGGATCCTTGGTCGGGAAGCTACCACGTACTTATATTCTATATAATCATGTCATTCCCGTGTTATTTCATAAAACTTGTGGTTTCACAACAACATATTGATTAGGTGAACTGAAATATGTCATAGAACATTGTCTTTATGGTCTATGATCATCACTATATTCTCCTGATATGAAAGACCATTCATCATGGGTAACTCTTCTAGATTCGATTCATGTGAGTGGTAGGATATTTGCTTCCTCATGATTGAAACAACAGTCACGTCATAGACATGGGATAGGTTATGCCAGAGTTCCAGTAAATAGACCACAACAATGTTGAAATCAATGATATCATAGAGAATAATGTGACTAGGTAAATGTTTTCACTTCGTTGAAAATGACATGAGTATCATCCACAATGATAAAAAAAGGAAACAACATTCTGAAACCTCGATCTATAGTTCTTATTGATGATCAAGAACATTGAGATTCTATTTATTTTTTTAATATTTCATATTATATTTAATCATTTGGACCTTCTATGTTATCTCTTCAATATGATTAAGTCCAATAATATTCCTCACTACAAATTCATCCCAACATATTAGATTCGTGCATATTATCTCATGTAGATCCTCATAATTTGTTTTTTAAAAGCCAGAATATAAACATTATTTATTTGGGAACTACACTAGTGGAAGGTTATAATCCCAATATCCATTGATATATATTGAACATGATCTCAGTATATCTTCTAGAGTTTTAATTGTTCTATTAGACTATCCATCATTCTGTGGGTGATATTACGTACCAAATCAGAGCTTTGTTACCAACACCTTCTGAAGGTTTCTCTAGTACCTTGATGTAAACATTGGATCTTGATCAGATACCAAGGGGAGTGGTACTAAGCATAGTCTTACAACATTTATTATATATATCATGGTGAGTTTTCCATGTGATAAATCCCCAATAATAGTAATTAAATGAAGCATAATTTAAGTAATATTTCATCAAAACCATATTAAATGATTTAATGTAGATAACATGGTGATTCATAGGTCAAAATTCAATGTTATATATTATGATATCTATAATGGTATTGGAAATCTATGCATCAACACAATATGATTTCTCTTTTGGAAATGGCTTGATGTTATAAATGCATCAAGATAAAAATTATGTATCCTCACTCTTCATGTTATCCCACCAAATGGTTTGCTTCATATCTCTATACATATGAGTATCTCATGGATGAGTATAGAAGAATTAACATTGCATTCCATATAGATATTCCCATTCACCTGTTTTTTTCTGTGAAACATATTGGGGATCTAACCCCGTTGAATCAATCTTTAGAAAAACTAATCTTAAAAATAATCGATATCATTCAATATTCATCGTAATATTTTTTGGATGCCTTGTGCATCTGATTAATCGATGGATGAGTAGTTATTTTGGAAATAAATTATGAATTTACGTTAATGATTACCCTTTCCATCCATTTCATGTATATATATATTGGATCACATTTAATCTTCAGCATGGATAGGGGTGAATTATAATTTCTACTCAAAGAATCATCCACAGTTTGTAATGGATTTAAAATTAGAAACAATTACTAGTTAACTCTACCTTTGATGGGGTGTATTTATTCCCATTTATTAAATTATATAGAAGACTTATTTTTTAACAATATATATATATATATATATAATTTCTCCACATACATATTTATTATAATGAATCAATGGAAATATAAATATTCTCTATTATTGATGATGATTTAGGTCATTATTCTATCAGATATTTAATTTGATTGTTAAATAAGCTATTGAATAATTAGGTTTCATGATTACACACCCCATGACTATTTTGGGTGCATCACTTTAGATCGCAAATCCTTCTCCATCGGTCGGTAATGTGAGAAAATGTGTAGTGATTAATGTCTTCTTTAACTCTATTAATATATCATCACATTCATAATTTTTGAAAAACATATCAACCCATCCAAGTTGTCTTTGTAACTCTTCTTGGAAATCTTGATAATTTTATAAAAAATTGACATTCCAATAGAAATTATCCTAGTAAACAACATATCTCTATCACATATGTTGGTATAGTCAATCATATAATTAATACTATTTTTGAAGGATACATAAATATCCAATTGTTTGTGAAAAAATTACACAAATAATGTTACATGATAAATTTAGAACTCCAATTTATTGTTCATCTAATAAAACATTTCCATTTTTATGGTATTTAGTATATAATTCATGTGATCATAAAGTTACTCTAAGAATTCGAAGTACTTTAGAACACTATTTATACTAACAAAAAAAATTTGTATAGGTAGTCCCAGAAGACTCTATTGATTATTTTTTAATGATATCAATAACATTAGTCAGTATAAATGATATAACAATGAACATATATATAACATACCAAATAGGAAAATAACTTTTTTGGATAACTTATTTCTATTACAATACATGATAATATCATGACCTAAGATATATCTTAGTGAAGTACTAACCCCATATAGTATATTGAAAAAGTAAAAAATCAATATAAGGAGATATTATTTCTTTATCATGTTAATTATTATCTCATTATAATCAATGTAGTGAAAAATTGTAGCATCCTTTTTCATGATCAATAGGTCTGGAAGAACCCACAGTGAAGAAGTTAGGATAATAAACCCTTTATCTAGATTATCATAGAGTTTTTTCTCCATCTATTTCAATTCAATAGTTTCAAATCCATTTGTAGTATTGGAAATTGGGAAGTATAAGGGTTTAATTTTAGGTGATAATTATTTATCACTACATTGACTTTGAAAAAAAAAATCTATTAGGAAACACATTACTATATTCACATATAAATGGAATGTCATCAAATATTAATTTTTCATTAGTCTCATTTTTTTATTTTGATATCACTGCTTATATGGAAAAAAGTATTCAGGTTTTAAATGATTATAAAAAAGGATAATAATCCTTCTCCATTCAATTTTACTTAATTAGAGGTGAATTAAAAATACTACGATTCATTTAACTATCATTGAAATTTTTGTTTTCTCTATATAAGGGGAATAAATACAAACACATAATTTTATATAATTATTATTTTTTAATATCAAGGAGGACTTGAATGTTTATCACGAAAATATGTGTAAGGGAGAAGTTATTTTTTGGGATATAGTAATTTAGATTTTTTTCCAATTTATCCAACATCTCCCCTTCCTTATTTATTTGGTGTTCAAATAGTTCTATTATATTTTCATGAAAAGAAAGAATGCATTGAATGGTAATAAAATAGTGCATTTCCTATCCTTGAATTAATAACTAGTTTAACTATATTAAATTTATCATTATTATCCACCTCTTCAGCTCTAATATCATATTTTTTCCTATTTTCATTTATTATTATAGGTTTTTGTAATTTTTTATATTCAAATACCCAAAACATAGTACATTGATTCACAAATAATACATGTTATTTTCAAACTAATCCCTACATATAATGTGGAGGGTTAATTGGAGAATTATGTTTTATAACACATTGGTGAGTTTCTTCTCTCATAATTCTATAATTAGGATGTCTTCATTCCCATACACAATTTATTTCATTAGAACCTTTATGAAATTAAATGATTATTCATCCCATATTTTATAGAAGTGTGTTTTTATAATCTTTCCACCTTTATATTTTTAAATCACCCATTGAATTAAACACCATTATCTTTTTATTGTATAATTCACTATGACATAAATGAGATTAATTGTTCAATATTTTAATTTTGTTGTATCATAGAGTAATTTCCTTATATCTACAAAAGGATAAAATCCCTAATGTTATTCATATAGTCATCTTCTTTTCACCAATGAATAAGTTGAAATTACCATAATTATTAATTAAAAATAAAAAGGTGTATCATGAATGACATGTGAATTTCTACAATTATTACCAAATTGATTTTTTTTCAATTTTATTATATATTTTTAAATCCCTCTCTATTTTCAGTAAAAGAGTGTGATGATGATATTTGACAAATAACATTTTCCATGATTCCTTCGAAACTTTAACTTGTAACTATTCCTAAAATATCATATTATTATCTGAGATCTACCATTTTTTTATGTTCAGTATCTATATAATAATCATCTATGAAAAAAACTATTACTGAAATCCTTGAAGGATAGAGAATATCTTTTCTATAGAGATGATTAACTGGTCCATGATTAAGGGAGAAGAATATCGAAGAAAACATGGAGGACCTTGTTGTATAATTCTATCAATTGAAACATGTTCTTTCTTATGAAGATGTGATTTGTGACTTTATTCCATTATCAACTAAAAATGTGTTAATTTAATAAATCATGTGAAAATATTCCCAAATCCTACTCACTTTTTTTTGGTAATCCCATTTTGGTAGTCATCAAATTACCCATCACATTCGTTATTGACTCGGTTAATTAAATTTTCGACCATTGGATAATAAATAGAAAATTATAGATGATAATTTCCAAAATATTAAACATAGGAAATGGAAACTATGAACATATAATAAATAAATCATTAAAAATATAAATTCACAAACATATGAATTTATTAGATTAAACAATTTTGTATCCATGATCTATTTCTAGGAATAAAATTTTATAGGAACTGTTGTTCACATATTGAAGGGTTTTACAGAGAATGTGAATTTAAAGAACATATTCGTCCACATTTTCAAACCAAGAGTGTAGAATCACCTTTTCATGCCCCAAGTGACAATCCAAACAATACACAGTGAGCCCTTTTAAGGTTATTACCCATGGGTACAACGGTTCCAAAGCAAGATCCACTAACTGTATCTTGATATGGGTTGGAAAAGAACTAATATAAACTTTACCATGATTTAGGGATGGTTTCCAATGATCATTCATGTCCCTAAATATTTCACATAATATTTATAATCCCAAAAAAAATTACATAGATAATTATCTATAGAAACTATAAGAAACCATATCTTTGGAATTTATTATTTCATGATTTATAATATATGGACACACGTAACAAAATCCAAAAATATTGAATGTCATAGAATATTTTGGTAATTAAATACATAATATAATAACATGAAATAGGGATACAACTACAATATTTACAAATCATTAACAAGATGTTAAAATTATATGACTATTAAAAAATAGCATAGGATAACATAGGGACATATATATGAAATGGGTTAGCTAAGATTATGTATGGGAATACAAAAATAATAACATAATAAAAGTAATAAATGATAGTAATGTGAGATATAATGGTTACATAAATTTTGTGATAATCAAAAACAAGAACCTCAAAACATTATATAACATGTTAACATCTTGGTTATATTAGAATGTTGTAACAACCTAAAACATGACATCATAGGAATTAATAAAAAATAACCAATGGGACATCACAACATAATATTATTTGGATAAAATTACATGTATCATACCTAGAATATGATGTGATAATATCCTTACCAAATTATTTGGAGGTCAATATAATTCTTTTCCCACCTATCACATTTTTATCATGTAAATTCATTTGGGTGCCAAATATTTCACGAAACATAATAAACCATTTGTATCATTTAATTAAATGATTAAAGTGTATGGGTTCAATACATGGAAGTACTAAAACAATGATTTAAATGTATATCTAGGTTTATACCGTTTAGTGGAAATGGATTTATGTATGGAAATATGAATGTTTGGCACACAAAATCATTAAATAATTTCATTCGAACAATGGGTGTAAAATGGTTAATTGTAGTATTTTATGATATAGAATGGTGTACAAACATAACATATAAATAAAATAAGATTGTGAATAAAAATATTCAATTAAACAAATTAGAAATCCAACGTTATAACTCAATGATCTTTCTTTAATAAAGAGGAGGAGATAATTCACATAACATGAAAAGGAACTTCTAAAATCAAGATAATATATATTTTTTCCGATTAGGAACACCATGGGAGTTATTAGAGTGGTGGGGTGAGATTAAATTCATTCTCAATGGGTTATTTGAGAGGATGAGTTGGATGTTTTTTGTTATTTATATTAAATGGAATGGGAGTTATTTTTTAATTACTAAACGTAGGTTTTGAGCTCTATATAATAAAATTATAAAAAACAAAAACATTTTAATGGTTTTTTGAAATGGGTTCTACCCAAAATTAGTGGTTTTCAAAAATTACTGTAGACATGAAGCCAATATATAAAAAAATACCATTGTTGATGTTTAAGTGAGTCATGTTAATAAATAATTGATCCTAAAACCCTATATTATAATATAGGGTTTGACATATTTTTCAAGGTTATAAAATCAATAGAATAAATTCAAAACCAAAAAATGTTAAATAGGAAATCTATATTTTATTACAGATCTTATTTATATAATTTATTACATTACTATATAGGGTTTTATGATGTCAAAATATAGACATTATATTTATCCATTATTTAATTATTAATATAAAAATTAACTCATTAACGTGCAAAAAAATTTCCATTGGGTAATTTCAATTTTATAATTTAAAATCTAAAATTTATATTCCCAAAAATATTTCATGAATAAAAGATTTTAATCCATTAAAAATTATTTTTTAATTTAAAATACATCTTTATTTTTGATATTAGCCTCATTATTACCATTAAAATATTTAGAATGTACTTAATTGAATTATAATATATAAAAATATATATAAATAATTGGTAATAATAATATTTAAATAAAATAAATTTTATTTTCAATATTTATGTTGTAATCAATAGGTTGTCTTAATTTAAACAACATATTTTTGTGAATAAATATTTTCAATTTCTTCTTATAAAAATATTATTGTTTTTTCATAATAATTATTGATTCATTTATAACATAATAATTAAATGGGGAAATGTAATAACTATTTAATTTATGATAAAATATTAAAATTTATATTACTAGGGTCTAGGTATAAAACCAATAATTACACTAGAAAATGCATAATGTGTAAAGTGTATGATGGTGGTGATTTCAAGGGATGGTTCAATGAACATAGTTTGCATCATGATCATGTGAATAATGAAATTAACTCATAAATTGCATCACCTAGGCATTATATGATGAATGTTATCTTAGTATCGGTCTGAAAAAAGTAAAGGGATTCCATATACCATATATTCAATGAAAATGACTCTAATATGGTGTGATCATACTTATAAAGGACATCTCTTATTTTTTCTATAAAAATTGTAATTTATCACTACCATAAACATGATCTAATCTAAGATATCATTGTACAATGACTATATTATTTTTAGTTATAATTCATAATTTTCATTCAAATATGATAGGATATATCCTAAAATAGGGAGAAATAACAGATTAAGATTTCAAGTTAAATGTATATAAGAAAACATTTCATTAAATATGTAATTAAAATTATATATGTTCATGTTTTTATAGTACACACATGGGATCAATGATAATATCAATATTCTATTGGATATTGATTTAGAAACTCACAAAGTTGATCCAAAATCATTCCTGAATGAGGCTCTGTCACTCCATCTTGAGCCTTAGTGATGTATGATTCAAAAAAGTAATTTTTTAGACTTGTATGAATACTTCTAGATTGAGTTCCTAAAGGACATGTCAATTCCATTATGTGGGAACCTTCCAAAACAACATAAAAAAAATCAGCCCAATCACTATTATATTGATACAAAATATAATTTGAAAGAAGAATCAACCCTTGTTGACACATTATTTTAATATATTTCATAAAATAACAACCATTAATTTGTAAAAAATCTATATCGGATTAAATCTTTAATAAATATTTTAATATTAAAATAATAGAACTCAATTATTGAAAAACCATAATCCAATTTAAAATAAAAATGAATTATAATTCCTATAATTTCACCACCTATTATCCAATAAATTATTTTCCAAAAAATTATCAAAACCATAATTTTTGTTATAAATTATTACTGTAATTTTCTAAATAAACCTAATAAACAAAAGTTATGATTTCATATATATAAATATATTTATACTAAGGAATAAAATATTTCATTTAAACAAGTTTATTATATTTTTATAAAATTCACAAATCTTTACATAAAAATTCATAAATAGGCCTTATGAAGAACTAAAGCGGATAAATTAATACATGGATGGAAAAACATCAAAAATATCCCACCTTTCCCAATTCAAATTGTTTGTTAAAATATGGAGTGACTGTTTTAGTGTTCATGTAATTATCCAGTATGGTTTTCTTGGGCTATTTACTTTTTTATAGATTAGATTCCATGACCATGTACCACCGAGAAAACCTCCAATTTCACTTCAAAATGAATATTTTCTAAAGAGTTATCATGTAATCATACAATAACTTATATTAATGGAACCACAAAACAAGATATACATTGAACAATAAAATTTAATTCCAAAAAAAATTAATACTCTTAGAAACACATGGAAACTCAAAACATAACACATGGAAGAGCAAGAAAACATCTTCTTTGATCCTTACACCCAAGTCTTGATTAATTTAAATATTTTCTAACAACATCCCATAAATAATAAGAGGCATATGATGCTATTATTGGTAAATAAATATGATATTAGACGATTCATAACCAGAAATGGTCAATCATATGTCATGTGTTGCATTCTCAATTTTTTTCAGGCAATCAACAAATACCATGGTGTCATAGTATAATTAATGGGAATGATTTCACCCATAATAAATCATAGATCATTAAATAATTGTAAATTGGAATATGAAAAGTGGTCTCCTTCAATTAGATACCAATTCCAAAATAAATATGTGAAAATATGAATAATAAAATAAATTCAATGAATAAGGATGAGACTAAATAATAGGGTTTAAATAACATTTTCCATTCAATAAACTAGTTTTATATAATTATTTGAAATTTCTAAAATAGAGAAATATAATATAACAGAATGAAAATATCATAACTAAAAGGATGATACTACAAATGGTCCAATCATTTAAAACAAAAATGAGAAAAAACGATATATTATCTTTTTGTCTCACAAGTCTCCACCATAAAATGAAAAAGGAGTTATTACTAGTGTAGAGTGTTAATCCACTAACCTTTATTTCAAAACATACCCACCTACAATAACATGAAAAAATACCCAAAACTATAATATATAGGGTGAGAAAAAAATCCATTATTTATAAAAAAATTATTATATTCATGTTCAATTTATAATGAAACAATGATTTATAGATTAAATATAAGGAAAAGGAAAAATTTTCTCTCACATTTAAATAAAATTGAAATAATAAAAATCATATACGATAAAATTTAAAAAACATTATTCTTCTAAAATAATCATTATTTATGGATTACATATAGGAAAAAAATTAAAAATAAATCCATCAGCCTGAAAAGAAAAATGAATATTAAAAGAAAATAGGTGAATAAATTCATTTAAGAACATACACTTATGAATCCAAACCCACTCACAAGGATTAGAATTTCATTTTTTTGGGAAAAATCACATGTTTTGTTTTTTTAAATATTATGAAAAAAATAACTACAATGAATATTAATATATTTTAAATGAAACATATCATGATGATTTAATTTAAATATAATCTATTTTTTTTATTTCAAAATGAAAACACACTCACCCACATCATTAGTATAGACAAGTGAAATAGTAAAAAAAAATTAAATTCCCTAAAAATCATAAATATATAATAATTAAAATTAAAATAATACCTCCAATATGATTCCAACATGTATTGAATTTATGTTAGCATATAATGTGAAGAGGAAACTTATATTGCATCAATGATAAATAATTCTAAAATAAATTACAAACCATGTTCCAACACACTAGAATGCAATGTTGAAATTTTATTTTGTCTTACAAAGGTAGATCCAACTATTTATTATTTTATGGTAACATGACTCATCTCCTAAATCACTCACACACTAGATACATCCGAGAAACACCGCTTAGGTAGGTATAACATCAATAATTCTATTACTAAATAGTTTATCACACTAAAATACCAAGGTAACATCCTTAAACATCATTCTTAGTAAAAAAGTTTACTCATGTAATGAATGAAAATTTATGGTAAACATGAATCCAGGGTCACCAAGAGAATAGAACAAAACTATAACATAATGGACATAACCATTAAATAAACATGTAACCTATAACATTGACCCTTTCATATTATTCCTCATAATAAAAAACAATATAACGTACTTAAAATAAATAAACCCAATATCTCATGCCTTAAAAAATGTTATAATGGTATCATGTAGGGTTTCAACAATATGCCCAAAAATTAAATAAAATAATGTGAAAATTGGGTCTTATATTTATATACAAGGATCATATTCATTAGAAATTCATGTTTTTAATCAATTTGACATCTATTAAAAAATTGAAAAATCACACATAATAGAACTGAATAATAAATCATCAGTAGAATTAATTTTTTAAATGTGTCATCAATTGTAAAAAAATAAAATAGAAAATCTACCATTTTCAAAATATGTAAACAAAATTTTATACAAACACCCACATATCTATAATCAATGTAAAATAGATCTAAATCATGGAATTCTATTTTGAAAAAATTTAAACCTATTAAAATAAGGAATCAAATTTTAAACAATGACCACTTAACATTATAAATTCTATTATGATAAAAAACCATTAACTACACATTTTTTCTTATATAAAATAATCGATGTAATTTTATCAAACACATTGAATTCATAAAATAACATATAAACTCAAAGGGGAATGAAACTATATTATCCCAACCATTTTTTGGATGTAAATCCAAATAAAATTTGGAAAACCTTTGATTTAAACATATATTAATCATGTATATAACTAATATATACCATGAATAATATTAAAACAATAATAAATAAATAAAATATTGAATATATGGAAATTTAATGGGTATGAAATCTAATATAGTGTGAACATGTAACCCTTGATGAATTGTTTTGGGAATTGTCCTCCTAAGCCATCTCTCAACATTTAGAAGTTGAGAGCCCTAAATTTTAACAACCCAGACAATAAAAATTGGACCACCATATAAATAGGGGTTTTATAAAATTACATAAATGGGAAATACTAATAGAATAATATAATATAATCTGTTAACTCTGGATCAAATAAATAACCACCAAGAATATACTCTAAATCCACTAGGGGACATTAGTAAAGGTGGATAACTGATAAAAGAGGACAAATAGATGAGGGGAATGAATGACCTATCATATGGTGAATGACCATGTTAAAAAGGAGTCGAAAAGATAATAAAAATACAACCTAATAATTCAATTTGGTTGTATAACATAGTTTACCAAACAAGGAATAGTCCTGATTGACTTTTACAAACAAAAAAACAAGTGGTAGAATAGTTTTATCATGTTCTTTACCAAATTGTGCACATAAAATTTGATTATATCTACCAAAACTCTAGATTGTGTATTTTTCTACATCATGGTTTCTTAGTCTATGTACTTATTTATGAAAACATTTAAAGGCATTATTGAGTCAAACTATCAATCTCAAGACACAACAAACCCAACAGATAGATCAACGGTTTGATCTATAACATGAAGGCTTCATTTCATAGTGTCACATTGATGGAATGATGGTTATTGAAAACCATTTATTAAAGGATATTATATTTCCAAGAAAAAATATTTTTTATATATATTAGGATGGTCAATTAGACTTGGATTAATTAAAGTACAAAAACAACTCTCATTCATTGATTTAGATAGAATATTTCTATGCTCACTATACAATATAGTTCTCACCACTACTATATAAGAAGTGGTAAGTGAGGAATGTTTTGTGGTGAAAATAATGATTTAGGAGACGTTAGATAGGATGTATATTGTATAGAATATTTAATCATCAATGATAACAAAATTATCATATGAATATAGTAGGTGATTTCTATTGGGTGCAGAATGGGAGACTATGTTTTCTTTTAGGTGAACCCTTGATTAGGGTATCAAATATTGTTGAATCAAGGTAATAGAGAACAATGGTTTGTTGGAGATCTAGATATTACTGATCATATGAGGATATTATATAATAATGTTTATATTTCTATTCCTTAACGAGCCATGCATGATTTTTTCCATGTGTCTCAGCTTTTATGGTGAATTCTCAATACAACACTTGTTATTTACTACAAGGATGATGCGATAGAGCATGAAATTTAACCTGGGAGAGCGTAATGTGAAACATAGATTATTGTGAGAAAGTGTTATGAAGAATTTTTTTTCTCAAAATTACAATCTTATGGATATAATCGTATTTCCTAGAATAATATTGGTATCATGAATTTAATGTGTGAGCCCAATGTCTTGAGTAGTATATATATAATCTCTAAAAACACATAAGAAGGATGAGAATTCATTAAAGGGTAGAATTATAAAAATATAGAATTTTATGAATGTTTGAAACTTATTTATATTATATAATATGTATTTTAACCTGATTATTTTAGATGGAATGAGATTATATGAAATTTGGAACGTTTATCAGCATTGATATTATTGATGGAGTGTGGTGGTGGAACTATAGAATTGAGGTCAAAACTGATTATTTTATATATATATTTACATAAATATGATATGGATTATTACCTGTATCATGGATCATGTAATTTAGAGTTTATGGTTCTTCTAATTTTATGTAAACTATGCCATGGTGCAATGGCTATGGCATAGTTTTTGTTGGAGGGTATATTGGATGTGGTGTAGTGATATCCATAGTGCAAGGTTCCTTTCCATTGTTTACATGTTCTTATTTTTCACCACTGTGTAAATTCAAGAAATGATTATAACATTGATAGGACATCATTGTGGAAAAAATAATTTCACAATATTCCATTATATTTTTGGACTTGTTACTATATATCTTTATTTTATGTTTCATGAAACATGTTTTCCAAAAAATTTATATATTCTTGTCACCCATCGAACAAATATTTCACTTAGACATTAATCTCAAATATTTTATGACTGTAGGGCGTTTTCACAGGTTAATCCCATATGTAAACCCTTGACTACATCCCAAATGTTGGTGGATCATATCATTACGATCCTAGGAGTGTTTGGAAACCATTCTACATGGTTTCCCTCTAGTTTATTTGGGTGAATAGAATATATTACTTTATATTTCTATCTTATTCTTGTGTTCATGATCCATATTCTCATATTTATGTAATTGGGATGATTTCAAGATGTCATTGGAATGCATTCTCATTATGGTTAGTTCACAAGCATGATTTAGGTATCCATAATCAATGGTTCTTCTAGGTTTTCATCAAAATGATAGATGTAGGAGGTCTATATCATCATGAAACTTTTTTAAAAACTATTTAGAATGTTTGGATTTTTTTTGTACACAGAATAGAAATTCATAGTTTATCATAATAAATAGAATGAATAGGGTGGATGCGGTACCTTTTCCTATTTATAGATTCTATGTTTATTTAAAAATTATTTATTATGTGTCTAATACTTCATAGGTTGTGGAATTTTCTTTTTGATATATTATTCCTTATTATCTCTCTCCCAATATTTAGTGTACAAAATATCCAGTGTAATCTATATTTAAATGAGTATTCTGATAGTTAGCCTTAAAAGATTTAGATTAAAATTAATAGGGGGAGATTGGGTGATATGAAACAATGGATATGGACCTATATACGATGTTTTGTGACATATATAGGGATGTTTTGACAATATAATACCATAGGTGTATAGAAGTGCCTATATATTGTAGTATGATATAATGATAGGGGACATCTTGTTTTATGATGGAATGTCTATTTTTTCCGAATGTGAGGCATGTGTACAATTAAATTTAAGCAGCTTGACAAGTGAAAGGGGTTATACTTACCAATCATGAATGGAATGGGGTTGTTCCTTATAGGTGGAATAACTGATGTCATTAATTGTGTATATAGTTACATGGTTTATCAATGGTATTGCAGATGATTATATTTTATACTATTTTTTCATACCAACATAGCACGTGAGATGGGGATTCATAAAGTCTTAGTTAGTGAAAGCTATTTTAGTTTACAATGGATTGTATGCTTCAGTGTGAATCTACATTATATCTTCTTATTAATTTACATATACATGTAATTTTTTTAAGGATTCAATGGTGGTGTGTTACTATGTTTAAACTCACATCCCACCCGATCATCATTATGAACATTGAGACTTTATGAATAATGATATTTAAAATGGAATATGACTAGTGGATGATTTGTAAGAAATGTTGAGTCAGGGGTTTGAGGTAAGACCATGATAGAATCAAGATGATTACCCTTAAAATTTTGTTTATTTTCACTTGTATTTGTACTTATATATATTTTGACCATGCCCATTGGGGGTATATTGATTACATTTTAAAAAATGTCATTAAATCTATTAAAACATTTGTTTGGGTATCTATTATTTTCTTTTATTTTTTTGGATATTGTTTATATTGTAGTAGCATATGATGGATATTGAATAATGAATTTATAGTCCCCCAACATTACATATACCCACACTATTAGTTCATACCCCCTTGCGTATATATAGGTGTGTCTGAGGGTATGTGGTACTTAGGGTCAAACCCATTGATTTGGATCAGGGTTCCATATACTCAACTATATGTTGTGAGTGGCCACTCCAAGGAATGGCACATCAATTTCTCATTCCTTGCATGGTCTCAAAACGATCAGGAAACACATAATATCAATTTATAGGTTATCACCATGTCTTCATTGAACCCTAGCCTATATCATGATGATATATTCAAACTTCTCATTCTAGTTAACATTGGTGATGGATTTTTAAATCCTAAAAAATGGATACTTTTATCCATTTTCTATGAGCCTATTAAATTTATTATCCATTGTGAGAATCAGCTGTAATTGATACCATAAATCCAAGAGATTGAGGAAAATTGTAAAATCATTTATTTATAAAATATAGTTCATAGGATTCTAAAATATACATATTATATTTGAATGTAGTGGATCTGGACATTCCATCATGCTCCCAAACTCACTTCATCTTGATCCCTTCACATGCAAGAAAATTTTCAATAGAACTCCAACCCTGATGTTTTGAAAGAAAACTCTATGATTCATTAAAACTCACTTATTCCATTGATGAAAACATATAACCCCCTTATAAGAACTCACTAATCATGGATGAGTTGTCACATTGTTCACCATGGGAATCTATAAGATGGTAAACCAAGATCACCTATAAAAAAAAATTCTTGCAGATATCATTAATTATATTTTAATGTAGTATGTGATTAGGTTTAGTGATTTTTCCAACATTGGATGTATGATCATATCCCTAGAGGCCTCATAGAGAAGATTCATCTATAGTAGAAGTATGAATACATAAATCATATACCAAGAGACCTTGAATTAAAAATTTAGTGTTAAGAACATGATATAGCTCCACCTAAGATTAATCAATAATGTATATAAGATTAATCATATTGGACACAAATGTAGGCCACTAACTCCATATCATCAATTGATTTTTCCCATGCCTCAATAATGTTGCGGGTGATTGTATGAAGGTGTTCCTAGGAGGATTAATGATTTTAGGTAATTATTAAAATATGACTTTCACATGGACCCATTTATATATGAACTCAAAGGGTCTGTAGTGATTCATTGGTATGTTACCTCAACTGATATACCATTTTAGGTAATAGTTACTTATTAGCACATGAAAGAACACGTTAACATACTTCCCAGATTCTGTTGACACTACCGCTATAGGGTTTCTTATTATCGCTCTAATGTGTCTTTCTCATGTGGGAGACACACATCCACCTTGGAATACTACAATAAAAAATTTAAAACTAACTTATGGGAAAAATCATTCACATTATTGAAACACTTTTATACTATCATTACCTAATATTATGCCAATATGATCCCTATTTTATGTGTTATTGAATCCCTAGTAACATCATGGGTTCTCCTGACAAACTATATTAGGGAATTCACATGATGAGGTTTAGATAGATCATTAATGAAATATATGGGCGAAGTGTTGGGTTCTTCCACAGTTCCCCCACTATGATTTCCATGAACACCAAATCAGGAATTAGAATTTTATTCTTTTCTTCTTAAGTTTTTATTTATTCAAGGATGTAATCATATCTGAATCTAGTTGTGGGGATCCCACCTATTTGGTTGTGGTCCCAAAATTTGATCTATACCTATCTAGGGTGGAATAAACATTCTTACTGTTTCTCAACAACCTACTTAGTGAATCTAGAATTATTAATAGTTAGTGATAGATACAGAAAAAATAATTACAAAATAAATTATAATTTAAAACCCAATAAATACTAACCCAAAATTCCATGAAAGTATTGTAGAACATTCATCGTGGGCCCACTCATTAGTAAAAGTTCCTCCTGTAAGAATATAATAGTAATCTTCCCAAAACTAATTGTTTATTTAATTATGGATGTAATATTTCACAAATAATGAATCCTAAAAACCTATATTATTTGTAACCATTTCATGATGGTCCTAGTTATAATTCATATAATTGAATAAGTTGTATCATCGATATTCATCATCTCATGACTTGAAGAGGGAACCATACCCTAGTATAGAATACCGTGAGATTAAAAAACCACCAGGACTTGGGGAAATTATTTTATATAATGGAGAAATTTTTAAATTGATAAGATCCATAGTGTGATAGGTGATTTCACAAAGGGTTATAATTTTTTACATTCTTTTATAAAGTCTTGTAGGGATTGGTTCCAATATAGCACCCTCATGGAAAATGAAATCTCATGATTCATGTTTATTTATTTTCATCAAGGTACATCATCTACAATATCTTATCCGTCCATTTATGGTGTATTTTAAAACACTAATATAGCTGGTTCAATGTAATTCATGTGCCCCATACATCTATCATTTAAATAAGTCTACTTTTTTAAGTTCTAGTTACCTTTTAAATTATGTAGGGTTCTCCAAATATATTTTGATGAAAATTCATTGAGTAAATTTCTGTTGAGTGTAAAATAAGAGTTTCAATCCAAGGGATTTCATGCATGTTTTTGTTTAATGAAATATGGTGTTTGGAAATCTATTAAAAAAATATCATTTTCCCAATGATATCCTTAGTATCATTTTTGGATAGGTTTGACCTAATTTGAAGAAATGAGAGGATCCTGTTATGAAATCATGATGGAGGTTTTGTGATATTGGATTAAGGATTATATAAAATGGAATTTTAAAAGTAATGTGATACTCCATATCCCCATTATATATTATATTAAGAGAGGTATTTTTTTGGATTTTAAAATATGTATCAGTGGAATGGATATATTTACCCAAGATGTATTCGGTGCTAAAATGTCAGTATGATGTAATATTTGAGAACATGAAATAATTATAAAATCCATTAGGCTACTCAAGTAAATTATATTAATTTATGTGTCTTAGAGTTGCACGATTACATATAATGATTTTTCATATAAGAATAATGTTTCCCTCATTCCAGTTACTTCGAAAAGAAAAATCCGAAGAGATTAGAATAATATCAGTAGTGTGAATCAAATATAGAAAAATGCTAAAATACGATGTGTTGTGATTTCATAATCATTGTGTGGGCCAGTGACCATATGAAAGATAAAATTATTTTAAATAATATGTCAACCCCATTTTGGGGATGGACCTATGGAAGATGAAGGGATACACTATCAACATCAATGACTCTTCCATTCATTAAATTGTACAACCAAATACCCCCATGTATACCAACACGTGAGTACCTTTTGTGAAATACCTCCTATAGTCCATTAACGTATTAAATAAAATTTTATATTATTAAATGAAACATTAATAAATGATGATTTTTTTACTGAAGATGAAAATTTTACACGTAACTCAATTCTTCATTCAACAACTTCCATGCTTGAATCTACTAAATAGAACATACAAACAAGACACTCATGAACGATCCCATTTAAAAAAACTCTGTAAATTCAAGAAATTACATAGATTCATAAAACTAATATCAATAATGTAACACTCGAGAATTTTATGTTATATAAATCAGAAAAGGAATCTTTTTCTACACAACACTTTCTTGAATTGCTTTACACGAAATTGCGACCTTCCTCTATAGCTTGCGTCGTACACAATACCGAGTTTCACTAAACAACGATTTTCTATTATAATATTATTAAAAGTAGCCGTTATGAATAGTAATAACCACTTTTTGAAATTTGATAAATTTTATTTTTCAAAATAGACTTCATTTTTGGATTCGGAATATCGAAATTGTCCTAGGGTGAAATTTTGGTATTTTTCTGAAAACTTTCAATTTTTGATGAATAGTGAAACCACTAAGTGGTAGTTAAAAAAACTGAATTTTTCATAAAACTTAATTTTACCACTACAGTGAGTGGAATTTATAAAATCCGAGAGACACGGTTGATGTCAGTAAGTAAAATGTAGTTCAATGAGATGAAAATAATTGTTTGGTGAATAGTAACTTTTTACTTTTTTTACCACGGTTAGAAGTAAATAAGGTAATTAAGGGTAAAGATGATATTATTATTATCCTAAAACATGTTCTAATTCTATTGGATAACTTAAATTCGACCAAAAAAAACTTAGGAATAAAATATGACCATTTAGGCCCACTTGGATTAGATTAGGACATTTATTATTAATTTATTTAAAGAAGGGTTAAAATAGTTAAAATCAAAGTTTAATAAGTAAATAATTTTTAATATGGGGTTATACATAAGATAAATTCGACTATAAATATTCATTAGAAATATAAAAAGATTTCCTACATAATTGTATTTTATTTGTAATTTTTAGATATTAAATAATTTAATTTATTTATGACACAATGATGATGCAGTAATTATCTTATTAATGAAATATTGACATAATTGATGTTATAAACACCAAAATAAAGGAAATTTGAGACTTTTTATGAATCACCCTTATTTTCTAGGTAAATATGACATGTTAGTATTGATTTAATTAACTTGGTTCGAACTAATAATTCTATTATGATTTTCACAAAAAATCAATTACTAAATAGTGTCAAAATTGACATAAAATAGTTTTTAAAAAAAAATTATATTGGTAATTGTTATTTTATTTCTAAAAATCTAAGGTTCGGCCAAATGAATTATATAAGGTTATATATGTTATTAATAAACAAATTGGGGTTCGTTTGGCTGCTTATAGTAAGTTTAGTAACCTTATAGTATAAGAACACAAGAAGACATGGTAAAAGTAAAATTATTTAACTTAATGTTAAATCTAAATGATAAGGTTAAAATAGAAACCTAAACTTGTCTAAATTCTATTGGATGAGATGATTTCGACCCATCCCCACCTTATCATCGAAATAAATCAATTTGGAGCTATTTAAAACCGAACTTGACTTTATAAAAAATTAATATTTTTAGTTATTCTAAAGGTACCCCTCTCCTCCTTTATAAAAGGGCACCTCCTCCCTCTCTTCCTCACACCACTTTGAGCCTTGAAGATTGGCCAACCCCTGCCACTATCTCCTCTCCACTTCCCTAGAGACATCCTAGAGGACCTGGTCTTTTTCAAAAACCAATTTTAGTGCCCTAAAAAGGTCTCAAAGAAGCACTTCAAAGAAGAGGTACTGTCCGTTACCGATTTTTCATCATTATTTCTTCTCCCACTTCTTCTTCTTTAGTTGTTTCATTATTAAGTAATAACATCAGTATCACTCATATAATGATATGTTATTATAAGTATGAAAAAACCATATTTCACCATCTATCAATCCTACGGAAAAAGAAATCACCGTGCATGCGTACGTACGGAATACCGTCTCCACGCCGTGGTATAATCTATTTTCCACCACCACCTTACTTGGATGGGTGTAATGGTGTAAATAATGACTATATATGACTATTATAAAGTTATATTGATTCTTAAATAGTATAAATATACTCCAATACAATTCCACGATCATAAGAATGATATCATTACTCGTGCGTACGTACGGAATACCGTCTCCACGATGTGATGTGACTCGTTCTATATGATCTTCATTTCATAATGATTATATAAATGAATTGAATGAATTAATATGATATATATTACACTAATACCATTCTGGAAATGAGGTATCTATAACCTAAAGAGAAGAATAAGAATTTATTCGACAAAACACGCATAAGAACAAAAAGTTATAAACACCTGAATAACAAGTAGCAATGAAATATTACTACTAAGAAGCTAAGACTATGACCATATATGATATCATAAAAATAAGTATGATTCTGGAATAAGTCAATAACATTATTTAAATCATTATACAGGAGGTTCGGACACATACAAAGCAAGTCGGACCTAAGGTATGGGAAATATCACAATCACATTTTTATCCGAGATTGTTTATACATTGGAATTTACTGGGGTGCATTTTATCATCCACATCCATGTTTCCCCAATATGTAATATTTACATCCTTATAAAATAGTTTATATCCAATTTTAGCCTTCAGTGAGTTTTTAGTAAAGGATATAAAAGGAATCTTTTGTCGTTTTCGTATGAGGTACTTTTTGACTTTTCCGACAAAAGTACGAAGAATGTTTTTTTAACTTATACGGCATGAATGGATTTTTAAAACATTATTTCCAAGAATCATACCTTACAAGTTTTCAAGTTTTTTTTAATCAACTTCTTTTAGTTAGAATTTTATGACATGTTAAGAAAGGAAAAGTGTCTTTGATGTTGAAAGGATATTTTCCTAAATAATGGAGTTCTAGTGTTTTATCAAAATAATTTTCCATCTAAGATAATATAGGGTTCTGTTTCTATCCCTATTATTAAATTGATTTGATTATGTTGTGATGGAATTATTTTTGTGAATCCCTTCATCTTATATGAATTGTTTTATGATGTCATGTTGTTTAAGAATCCCATTTTTATTACATGGGTTATGCAATGATGTATGATTTATGATTTTGTGGAACACATAAGAATAATATCATTATGAGATGGGTGGGACCTATATCTCCCTCCAATGCATTGGGTAAAGATTTTATATCTCATAAGATAGGCATGGCTGGAACAGTAGGTTATACCGGTTCAGTGAAACAGGACTGAAACGAGGGTGACTCGGTTCAGAAAGGGACATTGTCCACTAAGATAGTCTTGGAAATGAGTCTTGACTAACAAGAAATGATTCTCTATGATTATGTGTGTATGCCACAAAGTTTCATGTTTTATGTTATGATTATTGTGATTACATTTCACTGGCATGATTTATCCCATGTTATGAAATTCTGATCTCTTTTGCAGGTTATGATTTCCAAAAGTTATGTGCTTGTGTATATGATGTGATTGATATTTCTTTTGTTTACCCTTAATGAGAATTTGAGCTCACCCTTTTGTATGTTTTCTTTCCCCAGGTTAGGAAGAAGTTTATTAAGTAGGATATTCCAAAAAGGGACTCTTGATATGATGAAATAAGTGGGAGGAAAAGTTGATTATTTATGAACAAGTTTTTTATGTTTCCTTGTTTCTAAAGACACTATACCTATACGGTCCTTTTGTGGTTTTTGTTATATGTTGTTATAAGTATGATTCAATTTTGAAGTATTAACAATGTATGTAAAGTATGGGTCGTTATAGTTGGTATGAGAGGAAATGTATAGTCAACCTTTGGAAACTAGGATGTGAAAGCCTAAGTAAGAACCCTAAGGATAAGTCTAAGCATAGAACACAATATTACTGTTTTAGAAATAGCCATGAATAACCTAGGATAAGACCTTAAGTGTGAAATTTTATTCTTGAGTATGTGGTTTTCCTATTATAATTAGTGTTTCTCACACTATTATTCTTGGTTTTAGTCAATGGCTAGAACCCGAAGGAATCGTGTTAATAAGGAATGTGACGGACAATGCAATGATTGTCCCCCTGAGAAACCAAACGTTATGGGAGCTAGAATGAAAAATCTTGTAGCCATGCTCACAAAACTTTCTCAAGCTATGAATCATGCAGGACTTCCAAACGATCAAATGAAGGAGCAACATTCTGTTGAATCCTTAATGAGGCAGCGTCCACCTTCTTTCAGTAGGTCTACCGATCCATTAGTTGCTGAACAATGGATTAGTACTACTGAAAAGATATTTTCAGTTCTTCAATGTTCTGAACATGATACTGTCATCCTAGAAGTGTATTGTTTGGAAGGAGATGCTGATCCATGGTGGAATCTTATTAAGAATACGAGGAAAAGGGATGAAATTGAGTCCATGGAATGGGACGAGTTCAAGAACATATTTTTCATTAAGTACTTCCCTCGTATTCTCCGAACAAAGATGGAGAAAGAGTTTCTTGAACTGAAGCAAAAGGATGATGAATCTGTTGGTACCTATGAAGCAAATTTTACAAGACTTGCAAGGTACGCTTCTGGTATTATTATCCAACCTGAGAGTAAGATCGATCGATTCTTTAGTGGCTTAAAACCAAGTCTTCGAAGGGCGTTATCCATAAGGGACTTCAATAGCTACGAGGAAATCGTTCGATGTGCTCTCAAAGACGAGATGGAGATTGAAGTAACCCATCAGTCATATGGGTTTGATAAGAAGAGGAAAATGGAATTAAAAGGAAAATCTAAAGAGCCCACTGAAAAGAAGATGAGCTTTCCCTTATGCTCAAAATGTGGAAAGAAACATGGAGGGAGTTGTCTTAAAGGGACAAGAAAATTTTTCAAATGTGGAAAGGAAGGTCATCGGGCATTTGAATGCCGCGATGATGGGAAGAAGATGTCTAATGATGAAAACAAAGGAAGGGATACACAGAATGAACCTACTACACTTCAATGTTTCATGTGCAAGGAGATGGGGCATTACGCCAATAAATCCCTAATCCAAGGGTTGATGATGATGGTCGACGTCAACAAAATCTTAAGGCTAAATACAAAGGAAAGTCACATGCAATTTCTATCAGTGATGTGGAGTACGATAACGATGTGGTGAAAGGTACAATTACCATCCACTCTAAAGTAGAAAATGTTTTATTTGATTCTGGATCCACAAACTCTTTTATTTCCGAAGAATTTTCTAAGGGTATCACCGTATTACCTCAAAAATTAGATGTTGAGTTAGCTGTGACAACACCTAATGGCACAACAATCGCATCAAAAGATTATAATTCTTCTCCGATCGAAGTTTGTGGGAAAGTGCTTCCTGGAAATCTTGTGATCCTTCCTATAGTGGAATTTGATGTTATTCTTGGCATGGATTGGCATTATTTATATGGAGCTCATATCAATTGCCAAAGAAGGGAAGTCACATTTCATATTCCAGATCAATCTATGATCGTCTATCAATGCAAGGATGAACATAACCTTCCAGTGGAAATTTCTTCCATCTTATGGGTCTTGATTCCACTAAATGAAGGTTATTTATCTCAAATGGTTGGTGAGAAACTCACGATTAAGAATATTCCCATTGTACGGGAGTTTGATGATGTCTTTCCGGAGGAATTACCGGGTCTTCCACCAAATCGTGAAGTTGAGTTTTCCATAGAACTCGTACCGAGTGCTTTGCCTATTTCAAAGAAACCTTATAGAATGGCCCCAATTGAGTTGCAGGAATTGAAGAAGCAACTCCAAGAGAATCTTGATAAGGGATTCATACGCCCTAGTGCGTCACCTTGGGGAGCACCTGTTCTATTTCTTAAGAAGAAAGATGGATCAAGGAGACTCTACATTGATTATCGAGAACATAACAAGATCACTATAAAGAACAAATATCCTCTCCCACGCATTGATGAATTATTTGACCAACTATGCGGAGCTCAATACTTTTCCAAGATTGATCTTTGTTCAGGGTATCATCAATTAAGGGTTGAAAGGGAGGATATACCAAAGACGGCTTTCCTTACAAGGTATAGACACTATGAATTTATTGTGATTCCATTTGGTCTTACGAATTCCCCTGCTATCTTCATGGATCTGATGAATAGAGTCTTTAGAGACTATCTTGATCAATTTGTGGTAGTCTTTATAGATGATATTCTTGTCTATTCAAAGAGAAAGGAAGAACTTGAAGAACACTTGAGAATTATATTGAAGACCCTGAGAAAGGAGAAGCATTTTGCCAAATTTACCAAGTGTGAATTTTGGCTTCAAAAAGTTGCATTTTTGGTTCACATAATCTCAAAAGAGGAGATATCTGTGGATCCAGCAAAAACAGAGGTTATCAAAAGATGGTTGAGACCAACAACAGTAACTGAGATCTGATGTTTTCTTGGTTTGGCTGGATATTATCGACGTTTTGTGAATGATTTTTCATGATTATCTAATCCACTCACCAAGTTGACTCGGAAAGGAGTTAAGTTTGTCTGGACGGAGGAATGTGAAGAGAATTTCAAGGAGTTGAAAAGAAGGTTTTCAAGCGCACCTGTGCTCACACTGTGTTGTAGTGGAGAATGGTTTATGATCTACAGTGATGCATCCACAAAGGGATTGGGGTGTGTTCTTATGAAAAATGATATGGTGATAGCTTATGCCTCACGAAAGTTGAAAATCCAAGAGCAAAATTACCCAACACATGATTTGGAGTTAGTTGCGGTAATCTTTGCATTAAATATTTGGAGGTATTACCTTTATGGTGAAAGGTGTGATATTTATATTGATCATAAATGTTTAATGTATATTTTCACACAAAAGGAGCTGAATATGCGTCAAAGAAGATGGTTGGAGCTGATTAAGTATTATGACTTCTCAATCCATTACCACCCTGGGAAAGAAAACAAGGTGGAAGATGCATTAACTCGACAAGACCATGCTAGTTTATCCATGATGAGGATCAAAAAAGATCCAATATTTATGGATTTACAAAGGATGGATCATGGAATTATAATGGAAGGAGAAAAATCTTATCTTTCTCAAATGAATGTTCAACCATCTATAAATGTGAAGATTAAAGAGGCACAGAAAGAAGATGTCGAGTTACAAAAGAAGGTGAGAAATGTTCCAGAATTAATCCTTTATTGTGATGGGATAATAAATTTCAGGAATCGGGTTTGTGTTCCTCCCATCCCCGAATTAAAGAAGGAGCTGCTGGATGAGGCTCATAGTTCTTCATTCTCTATTCATCCTGGAAGCACGAAGATGTATAAGGACCTGAAAGAGTACTTCTGGTGGGATGGCATGAAAAGAGATGTTGCTGAATATGTCTCTCGATGCTTGGTTTTTCAACAAGTTAAATATGAGAGATAGAAGTCTAAGGGGATGTTACAACCATTACCCATACCCGAATGGAAATGGGAAAAAATCACTATGGACTTTGTCAGAGGACTTCCTAAAACATCCAAAGGCAATAATGCTATTTGGGTCATAGTTGATCATCTTACAATGTATGCACACTTCATTGCTATTAGATAGGATTTCTCTCTGGATCAGCTTGCCAGGATATATGGAAAGGAAGTGGTAAGATTTAATGGAGTACCACTTTCTATTATATTTGATCGGGATCCGAGATTTACCTCGATGTTCTGGCGAAGTGTTCAGCATACTCTGGATACAGAGTTGAGATTCAGCACTGCTTATCATCCTCAGACAGATGGTCAGTCTGAGAGAAAAATTCAAACCCTAGAAGATATGTTGAGAGCTTGCTCTATGGATTTCAAAAGAGGTTGGTATCAACACCTACCTTTGGTAGAATTTTCTTATAATAATAGCTTTCACTCCAGTATTCAGATGGCTCCTTATGAAGCTCTCTATGGAATGAAATGCAGGACTCCAACTTGCTGGGATGAAGTTTGGGAAAGAAAGCTATTAGGACCTGATCTCGTTGATGAAATGGCAGAAATGGCCAGATCTATTCAACAACACATAAGAGCAGCTCAGAGTCGACAGAAAAGTTATGCCAACAACAGAAGAAAAGACCTAGTGTTTGATGTGGGTGATAAAGTGTTCTTACGAATATCTCCCTGGATGAGGGTTATGAGATTTGGAAACAAGGTGAAGTTGAGCCCTAGATATATCGGTTCTTTCAAAATACTAGATCGTGTTGGGAAGGTAGCTTACTGATTGGCGCTTCCACCGAATCTCTCTCAAGTTCACGATGTGTTCCATGTATCTCTCATGAGAAAGTACATACATGATCCTTCACATGTACTCAGCTCAGAAGTTGTACCGCTGGAGCAAGATCTTTCTTATGAAGAACAACCAATAGAGATTCTTGATCGTAGCGAAAAAGTCCTACGAAACAAGACCACTCGATTGGTGAATGTTTTATGGAGGAACCACCAATTAGAATAATCTACATGGGAGCTTGAGGATATGATGAGGGAGAGGTATCCTCATCTGTTTGTTACAAAGTGACGAATTTCGAGGGCGAAATTCATTTTAAAGGGGGTAGAATGTAACACCCGAGACTTTTATGTTATATAAAGCAGCAAAGGAATCTTTTTCTACACAACACTTTCTTGGCTTGCTTTACACGAAATCACGACCTTCCTCGATAGCTTGCGTCGTACGTATTACCGAGTTTCACTAAACAACGATATATTATTAAAATATTATTAAAACTAGCCATTATGAATAGAAATAACCACTTTTTGAAATTTTATAAATTTTATTTTTCATTATGGACTTCATTTTTGGATTCGGAATACCGAAATTAGCCTAGGGTGAAATTTTGGTATTTTTCTGAAAACTTTCAATTTTTGATGAATAGTGAAACCACTAAGTGGAAGTTAAAAAAACAGAATTTTTCTTAAAATTTAATTTTACCACTTCTGTGAGTGGAATTTCAAAAATCCGAGAGACACGGTTGATGTCAGTAAGTAAAATGTGGTTCAATGAGATGAAAATAATTTTTTGGTGAATAGTACCTTTTTACTTTTTTTTACCATGGTTAAAAGTAAATAAGGTAATTAATGGTAAAGATGATATTATTATTACCGTAAAACATGTCCTAATTCTACTGGATAAGTGTAATTTGACCAAAAACAAACATAGGAATAAAATAAGACCATTTAGGCCCACTTGGATTAGATTAGGACATTTATTATAAATTTATTTAAAGAAGGATTAAAATAGTTAAAATCAATGTTTAATAAGTAAATAATTTTTAATATTGGGTTATATATAAGATAAATTCGACTATAAATATTCATTAGAAAGCTAAAAAGATTTACTACATAATGGTATTTTATTTGTAATTTTTAGACATTATATAATTTAATTTATTTACGACACAATGATGATGCAATAATTATCTTATTAATGAAATATTGACATAATTAATGTTATAAACACCAAAATAAATGAAATTTGAGACATTTTACGAATCCCACTTATTTTCTAGGTTAATATGACATGTTATTATTTATTTAATTAACATGGTTCGATCTAATAATTCTATAATGAGTTTCACAAAAATAAATTACTAAATAGTGTCAAAATTGACATAAAATAGTTTTTAAAACAAATATTATATTGGTAATTGTTATTTTATTCATAAAAATCTAAGGATCGGACAAATGACTTAGAAAAGGTTATATATATTAATAATAAACAACTTGAGGTTAGTTTGGCTGCTTATAGTATGTTTATTCACCTTATAGTATAAGAATACAAGAAGACATGGTAAAAGTAAAATTATTTAACTTAATGTTAAATCTAAATGATAAGGTTAAAATAGGAACCTAAACTTGTATAAATTCTATTTTATGAGAGGATTTCGACCCATCCCCACCTTAGCATCGAAATAAATCAATTTGGAGCTATTTAAAACCGAACTTGACTTTATAATAAAATAATATTTTTAGTTATTCCAAAGGTGCCCCTCTCCTCCCTTATAAAAGGGAACCTCCTCCCTCTCTTCCTCACACCACATTGAGCCTTCATGCTCGGCCAACCCCAGCCACTTTCTATTCTCCACTTCCCTAGAGATATCCTAGAGGTCCTAGTCTTCTTCAAAGACCAATTTTAGTGCCCTAAAAGAAGGTCTCAAAAAAGCACTTCAAAGAAGAGGTAATGTCCGTTACCGATTCTTTCATCTTTATTTCTTCTTCCACTTCTTCGTCTTCAGTTGTTACATTATGAAGTAACAACATCAGTATCACTCATATACTGATATGTTATTATAAGTATTAAACAACCCTATTTCACCATCTATCCATCCTATGGAAAAAGAAATCATCGCGCGTGCGTACGTACGGAATACCGTCTCCACGCCGTGGTATAATCTATTTTCCACCACCACCTTACTTGGATGGGTATAATGGTGTGAATAATGACTATATATGACTATTATAAAGTGATATTGATTCTGAAATTGTGTAAATATACTCCAATACAATTCCACGATCATAGGAACGATATCATCACTCGTGTGTACGTACGAAATACCGTCTCCATGATGTGATGCGACTCGTTCTACATGATCTTCATTTCATAATTATTATATAAATGAATTGAATGAATGAATATGATATATATTACACTAATAACATTCTGGAAATGAGGTATCTATAACCTAAAGAGAAGAATAAGAATTTATTCGACAAAACATGCATAAGAACAAAAAGTTATAAACACCTGAATAACAAGTAGCAATGAAATATTACTACTAAGAAGATAAGAATATGACCATATATGATATCATAAAAATAAGTATGAATCTGGAATAAGTCAATAACATTATTTAAATTATTATACAGGAGGTCAGGACACTTACAAAGCAAGTCGGACCTAAGGTAAGGGAAATATCACAATCTCATTTTTATCCGAGAATGTTTATACTTTGAAATTTACTGGGGTGCATTTTATCATCCACATCCATGTTTTCTCAATATGTAATATTTAAATCCTTATACAATAGTTTATATCCAATTTTACCCGTCGGTGAATTTTTAGTAAAGGATATGAAAGGAATCTTTTGTCATTTTTCGTATGAGGTACTTTTTGACTTTTCCGACAAAAGTACGAAGAATGTTTTTTTAACTTATACGGCATAAATGGATTTTTAAAACATTATTTCCAAGAATATTCCCTTACAAGTTTTCAAGTTTATTTTTAATCAACTTCTTTTAGTTAGAATTTTATGACATGTTAAGAAAGGAAAAGGGTCTTTGAAGTTGAAAGGATATTTTCCTAAATAATGGAGTTCTTGTGTTTTATCAAAATTATTTTCCATCTAAGATAATATAGGGTTCTGTTTCTATCCCTATTATTACATTGATTTTATTATGTTGTGATGGAATTATTTTTATGAATCCCTTCATCTAATATGAATTGTTTTATGATGTCATGTTGTTTATGAATCCCATTTTTATTACATGGGTTATGCAATGATATATGATTTATGATTTTGTGGCACACATAAGAATGGTATCATTATGAGATGGGTTTGACCTATATCTCCCTCAAATGCATTGGGTAAAGATTTTATTTCTCATGAGATAAGCATGGATGGAACGGTGGGTTATACCGATTCAGTGAAACAGGACTGAAACGAGGGTGACTCGGTTCAGAAAGGGACTTTTTCCACTAAGATAGTCTTGGAAATGAGTCTTGACTAACAAGAAATGATTCTCTATCATTATGTGTGTTTGCCACAAAGTTTGATGTTTTATGTTATGATTATTGTGATTTCATTTCACTGTCATGATTTATCCCATGTTATGAAATTATGATCTCTTTTGCAGGTTAAGATTTCCAAAAGTTATGTGCTTCTGTATATGATGTGATTGATATTTCTTTTGTTTACCCTTACTGAGCATTTGATCTCACCCTTTTGTGTGTTTTCTTTCCCCAAGTCAGGAAGAATGTTATTATGTAGGATATGCCAAAAAGGGACTCTAGATATGATGAAATAAGTGGGAGGCAAAGTTGATGCTTTATGAACCAGTTGTTCGTGTTTCCCAGTTTCTAAAGACACTATACCTATACGGTCCTTTCGTGGTTTTTGTAATATTTTGTAATAAATATGCTTCAATTTTGAATTATTAACAATGTATGTAAAGTATGGGTCGTTATAAATAACCCCAATTTGAATCATCATTTCAAAAAAAATTGAATGAATGTTCTGTACACATCAGACTCATATAAAAATAATATGGGATTAATCATGTAAATTTGTTCTCATAACAAAAATTGTGGATCCTTATTGCAAATACCATGACACCCTAAACAGTCTAGAAAATCTGCATTATTTCATCCCCTATGCATTTAATCTCACATAATAGTTTTTCACAAGTACTAGAAAGTCATTAAAACTTATTCATATGTACCACTCGTGATCTATCAAATTTTTTAGCTTCATATGGTTATACCATTAGGTAAAATACCTAATCAAGGAATTATTCAGGGAAAAGAACCCGGTTAAACCAATAATACATTCTCTATCATTAGAATAATAACCTAAATGAATAATTTTTTAAATAGTTACTTACTATTTAACAATAAAAATCTATAGAGAGAAAGATATTAATCTATATTCCACATACTTAGTATGAGAAATTAGAAAAAATCCTATATCATTAGTATAATATGTTAAAATATGGCCCACATAAATATTTTGAGATATTAATATATAACATACTACCTTTAGGAAATACATTTAACTGTGCATTACCCAATATGATGATCATTATATTTCATATGCAACTAGACTCAGATTCTCTATGTGACTATAATAACATTCAAAATTTTACTACAATGAGATGACTCCCCCCATCTATTGAAAAGACCAATGAAAAATACACAAAACATCTAATGTTTTCCATATTATACTGATATAATCATCCCAACCATATGTCCTTCATCTAAAATTTATAGTCCTGTCACATGAAGATATATAATGTACCTAAAACTATCATGGGTATGGCCCCATTACCAAAAATGATAATTAGGAAGCCTCAATAAGGTTCAACCATAATAGTATTATCTTTTTTCCTTTCACTCAAGAGGAGGTCTTTTTAATGTATAATTATTATTGTAGAATACACAATGCCTCCCAAAAATCGTTATTAAGTACCCCCACTATACCATAATATACGAAAATCCTTATAAGACTTTAAACAATGACCAACCACCCTATGTAGATGATAACCAATTCATGCCCATATGTGATGATCATATATATATTTTCCCCAAATGACATTAATCAATGATAGTGCCGAATGGGATTTAATCCATAACAATCTGTCTCAATTGGACATCAACTTGTGCTTGACCACACATTTTGAGCATTTGTTTTTTCATCATCACTTGATAATAACCTCACATTGACCCAATATGTTACTATAATATAATGGTAATGTACCCACTAGGATTTAAACTATGATCCTTGGTTTTTTATGACTATATGTAGTCCAATGATCCAAGCTCTGGATAAACCATGCAAATAAATCTGGGTCAAATTCCTATGTTTATATCCTACGAATACACATGTCTGAATCAGATTATGATGATGTGGTGAGCATTGGATATACACACTTTTTGTTTGGTAATAAGCCTATTTCCATTACAAAAATGATGAACTTATGATTACTTATAAAATAATCATGATAAGTCCATCTGATGAAAATGCGATGTCATTAATCTTTAATTAGGATATGATCTCATTATCATGAAATGTTTTAAGAATTGTATTCCAATAATGATTAAATAACGAATTATTTTACTGATGGGACAATGATTCCTTATTTTATGGGAATAATAATAATCATGTGAATATCATGAGTATACTATAGTGAATAACCAATGATTAACAATGAAATAGTTTTTGTATTCATTAGTTTATGATTCATTGTGAAACTAAAAAAATTTTCATTCTGGTCATTGACCTAATATGAAAGATGTGGTAATAATATGATACCTTTATTGACCATATTAATGAATAAATTTCCATATTCATGTCATTCCCAATGATTTTTTATCTTTCATGTGCATAACTAAAACTTGACAATTTATGTCTTTAACAATGAAATGGAATCCAATGAATTAATTAACTAGTTCCCACAAAAATGGATCCTGGAACCCGATTAATTTATATATTATAAATTTACAAATTATACCTGGACATATCAGAGTTCCCTATAGATAAATCCCAAAAATGAAAAGAAACCATCACATTTTTTCATTTATATAACAACGATAAAAAAATTACCCATTTAGGAATTTTACACATTCCTTTTAAATGTTATAATATAAGGGAAAATTATCATTACTAGTCTGAGGATGCCATTCGACACAATAGTGTGTCATTAAAGAATGAATTATAAAATAAGTCCTAAAATATTCCAAAAAACCTATCAATACATATATATTAGATAAATTTATATACCAAAGTCTATCACATATCCATTATTGAAAAACATTATTCACTTTCCAATTAAAATGAAAACCTTACATAGTATGAAATAAATACTTCTAGAAATAAATATAAAACCCATATAAGGAAATGCATCCTCTATAAATTTAATGATATTTAATTTATGAAATTATTATTTTATTAAAATTATAATAATATTAAATAACTAATATCTCTTACACATTCAATAATATATCATATTCTTATTTGGGTTGGCTCAACCACCTACATGAATGATGCTATATAAATATCATCATTTACACTATGAATAATTATCAATGCATTAATGTTTGTAACATATAATATTCTGAATTTATATATTTCAAGAATATATATATGTATGTATGATATAAAAATAAATAAACATTCTAAATTTGATAATGGTTATCGGTAGACTACTAGATAAATGTTTTTCATGGATTCTATTCATGAGACTCATACACATTGTTTCCAAAAATCAATATTATGATACAAAAATAATTTTTAAAAAAGATTCCATTTCCGTAAATAATCATGAAATGAAGAAATTGGAAACAAATTATGAGGATATGCTTTATTTGTTATTAAATATTTTTAGATAAATCACAAATACATGAATTTAAGAATGAAAATAACCATGAAATACTTATATTTGATTATTGAATAATTATAAATGAATGTTATTAATGGTAAAAAAATATGAATAATGTTTTAAAATTGGTTATTAGGATGGTTGTTTTCTTATATAAGTGGTTAATGTGCTTTTATTTATGTTAGGAGTAAAACGTAAGGATTTAAAGACAAAATATTATTTTCATTAATATGTATCTCATATTAAACAGAAAATTATTTTTGTTCAATTAAATATAATACCTTGTATAATTTTTTATAAATTTCATAATAATAATGGTGTTCAATATACAAATAGTATTTTCAATTTAATGGATTTTAGTGTAGTGGTTACCAAAGCTGTAAATGGTTTCATTCTGGTAATATTTTTAATTTCAGATTTTTATAATTAATTATATATATTGGTAAATGATTTTATATTTGTCTATAAAATCAAATTTAATTTCATATTATCTTTTTGTGCATATGTTTTTCTTTAACTCCTAACATTTTAATACTAATTTGGTTTATAATACATCTGAAGTGATGCTTGTAATAGAAATCATCCTTACAAATCCTTTATTATCATGAATTATTCTATTCCTTGTACACATTATTAATTTTATTTTATGATTGTAACTATCAATAATTTTATTAAATTTAACATTATATTTAAATGTAATGGAATTTATTTAAATATTTCATGTTATTTTAAAAGAAAAATTACTACTATTGTTTTCTTCTAGTTGTCGAAGCCATTACGAAGGTTCATAAATAATATTACTTCATTAATTAATTTGACATGAATGAATTTTACATCTTTTATAAAAATTTATCATTAATTAGAACATCATACTATCTTTCTGGTAATTTCTATGGAATAAAATTTCTCTCTATTTTACATGTCTTTATTTTTATATAATATATATCATAAAAAATTAATATTTATCCATGTTTTACAATGATGTTTTATACTAGTCATAAAAATTGATTTTAATATATGTCAAGATATCTTAATGATTCATATCAACAAATATGAATATTATATAATAAATCAAACACATTATTTAACTGGAACAATTATGATAATGTATAATTTTTTTTGTCATGGGACACCATATATTTCCTTGGTAAATTATTCTATTATAGAATTTCGAATGTTTTCGACATATCTATTTTTTATCATCATTTGATGCTAGATTCTACTATAAACCTTTTATTTTTATGTGGTAATTAAGAAACATTATATTGTAATATTATAATGGTGGTTATCCCATGTCTTATTATTTTAGTTAAATGAGTTGTTATCCGGATTCATCCATGTTATGGGAAGGTGGTTATCAGGTCCCATTATGATCTAAATGTAGTGTTAGTTGTTATTGAAATGTTTTGGTATTTTCATAAATATGTTTTTGATAAAAATACATTTGGTTTTCCTCATATATAAATTATTTTCTCGTGGATCATTATTATTGACTCATGTTTTAGCCCATTAATTTTAATGCATCCAGTCATGATAAATAACATATTCCAGGGATTAGGTTTTATGAAATATATTTTTTTAATGAATCTATTATGATCTTTCCATGTAGGATGACTATGTCACATTACCCATATGATTATATTCCGATAACATATCAAATTTTGTTTATTTTATTTTATTTTATTCATTTCTATGAATTTGTGATATCCAATTTTTATATTTCTAGTAAATGGTTTATGAAGAAGAGTGTTTTACGGAAAGTCATAGAATGTGTCATATTGGAGAAATATTTTTTATATATGTTAGTAATATTGTAAAATAAGTTTTTTTATTTATTAAACAAATAATCTAACCCTTTAGGATTTATAGTAGTAATTTATTGTGATATGTAATGAATGTGGTTTTAATATTATTTAATATGTATGTATATTGTTTTTCGTTTTCCTTATAAAACATAAGTAATTTATTTATATATATATTTCATTGAGATATTTATTAAATAACAAAAATATAATAATCTGACAGATATCATCATTATCACTATCTTGTTTTGAGGATGACTCCATTATTGAAATCTATTATTATTATTGTTTTATAGACATTATTCCCCTAATTTTTCATTAATTTTTATCCCATTTCCTTTTTTTTATAGATTGTGATGTTTTATTTGATTATTATATTTTTAGTCATAGATTTTAATTAATTAGGTTCTAATAAATTTTTTATATGATTTCATTAATAAAAAAATTAATTCCATTCCCTTTTTATCAAACAATTAGATAAATTTATTTTCTGGATTTTAATTAAATGTCATAGTTTATTTGATTCTATAATTAATTATATCTAGGTACCAAAGTTATCAAAATATTATGTGAGAATTTTTTATGTGTGATGAAGTGGTATTTTAGTGGTTAAATGAGGAAAATAATAACATTTATTACCCCATTATTCTATAGTCTCTATGTTGTTTTTTATGGTTAGACTATTTTCATGTATGGGTGGTGACACGTCTTGGTATAATTTGCCTATATTTGTAGGAGTCTGTCCATTGTAAATGTGGTATTAATTTATGAACTACATATTAGTATGCATGTATTGGGTTATTTTTTGTTGAGAGGTATGTCTATAACATGATTATTAAAAATTCTTCTGTTAGTCATCATGATGATTTTATAAAATGATATTGTGAAATTTATTGTATGATCTTATAATGTCGTATTAGGATGTTCAAGAAGAAATTATTGCAGTTAAGGGTTCTCAATTTAAAAGTGGTCAATTATTTTAGGGGAGAGATTAATGGTGTTGCACCATGGTGTTTTTTGTTGTATTATGGTAGAGTTTAGATTCTATCTGAAGATGAAAAATAACTTGTATACAATCAAAAGGATAATGTGTTCTAAACACAATATTTTTTTAAATATTCATATGATAAAATAATCCATACCACATTGAACTTATCACCACTATATGGGAAGGTTATCCAAATTTAAATATTTATTATTCCATTAAATATGATTATGTTAATTACTATAATGTTTTTAACCTATGAAGACTCAGTGAAATTACATATCAAACCGTAGTTTCCTAGAGTTCTTCTCTTGATATTATATTATATTGTAACTCCCATTATTTAGATCAAAGACGTTAGTTAGTGGATCATTTATAATAATAGATTTGGTAGACCTTGGTTGTGATTGCAAAACACTTATTTGTGAGAGAGGATTTTCTAACTATTATTTTATCACCATGTATTAAATACAGTGTAGGATTATTATGATTTATTTCCTAATTATCTCATACATCCAATATTTATAGACCAATTTTTATTCTATGAAAATATATCTTATAATGGTTTTTTATTTTTCTACAAGAGGTACTTTACCACTAATGGGAATGTAAAATAGATTAAAAGTACACATTGGTAATTAATATGTGATCTAACTAAAGAAAAATTAATCTCAATAATGATATGGATTATAGGAATCTTACATATTTTAAACTTTATCTCTATGTTATACCCATATTGAATGAAATTTGATAAAGTTTCAAACATGATGCAATGTTTCCTAATTATAATTTCTAAATTGATATTATGTTATGGGGATAAATGAATTAATTATGGTGATATGATTGAGAAGTATAAATATTGAATTTGTATAATCTAATATGATATATTGAAAAATTTGATGCTTTTAGGAGCATGATTTGTGAGTTGTTGTGGAGTTAAATTCTTTTTTCATAGAGGGGGATTTGGGGTTTTTATAACCATGGAATTATCAATATTATATTTTCAATTTCGTAGAAAATAGTCATTAGTTAGGGTTTTTTAATAATTATAGTTTTTTGGAGGGTGGTAAATTATTATTGTGACTAGTTCCACATAACTATTTCCTCATAAACATTTATCATATCTGTATTGAGTGTTTTAATCTTTTTTTGTAGTCTATTTTCAATGGGGAGTTTTTGTATCTTATAGGGTTTTTTGGTTAGTGTGTGGTTGATTGAAGGGAATGGATAAATATAAATTGTTTTAAAATGAGATTATGGAATATTATTCTTTTTTGAGATTTCTTTTATATTATGTTTGTAGAAATTAATGGGTGTATTTTTATTTTAATGTCAAAGTTGAAATTATGTGATTATATCATTATAGATATATTTTAGGAAGATATAGGGATGAAGTATTTGAGATGTAGGTGTGTATTTTTTATGTTGTGATGTGTTGTATGATTATTGTGTTCATAAGTGTCTTGTTATCCTAAACATGTGTTTTGTCTACAGGGACTTGAAGATAGTTTTACTAGAGTTTTTATTATTATTTTGAGATGATTCATAGATGCATAACAAAGGTTCATGGTTTTAAGATAGAGGTCGTCATTTTTCCTATTACATAGTAATTACATATTATGACTAAATGACATTGTATTTATTGTTTATTGATACATATTCTCTACTTTTTGTTTTATTATTAAGTGTTGACGTGATTTTATTATTCGATTTTTGTTATTTGGATTTTATTTATGAATGTGATGTATTGATGGAATGGTGTAAGGGTTTTAGGAGTGGAATAAATGATTATTATGGTGGATACATGGAGATGATGATGTTATAAAGTGTAGAGTTATTTATAAATTATATTCTATGTTGTTTTGGAGGATATTTATTGTTATGTGGTGGATGTAAATCATAGATGATAAAATGGATTATTCCACAGGATTGTTGGCATATATGATTTAACTCTTTGGAAACATGTTAATGGTTGTTGTCATGTGGGGTGAAGTTAAATGATTTAGTGGGGGGTTTCATGTATTAATATATTGTTATTATTTTAGTTTTTTTATTGTTTTTTTCATTTCTGTCATATTCCTAATAGTTATGAGGTGTTACCAGACCATGAATTTCAATATTTTGGTGAGTTGTAAGGCTCTATGAACTGACTGGTAATTCTTGTTATTCATTTATAAAAATCCTTTCATATATATATATATATATATATTAATAATTCATTTTGATGTTGAATTTTGAGATACATAAAATGCTAGATCTTGTGGTGATTAGGGTAGAATGTAGAGTTTTGTTATATTATATTTTCTTTATATCCTTATTTTTATTATTTTTCATTTTCCTTAATTTTCATACCAAAATTTATTTGAAAATATTTATGAGTGGATATTTATTTAACATGGATGATGATAGCCTCATTATATAATTTATTTGATTACTCATATATTCTCGCCCATCAAAAGTTTTATAGATTGAATTTTATATAATAGTGTAATGGAGACGTAGAACTACTATTTGGGTACATATGGGGAAGTTTGGTGAGTGATCTAATGTTTTAAGAGGTTTTTAATTATATATCTTCTAATTTTTTTCATTCTTATTAATATATAATAATTTCATAGGTTATGGGAATTGTTAATATTATTAGATATTAAAATTTTAATGGTGTTTTATTTTATCTATCATCCATTTATAATGTGTATTTATACCCATAGTATGTGTTTCTACCCATTGTGATATTCAATAAACCATATCATGGTATTGGTGGACATTAAGGGTGGTTCTTGGCCTATCTCCATCAAATTTTGGTATTTTATAAAACTGATTAAAAAACATCTCAACACAATTTAATTGGATGATAGATAGGATAATGTCTGTTTTTAATATCGTACAATGTTTCTATTGTTTAGCAAGGAAACAAGTCTCATTTGATCCTAAAACGTGATATAGGAAAAGAGACATCCTAAGATATATAGGGCCCCTCCAATAATATTGCAGGACCAATTATGACATACTAAAATGTTAATGTGTATGCATATTAGTTGTAGAATTGAAAATTTTGACTGGTACATGCATTATTTTCAGAAACATATGGTTATAATTATGGGAATTATTATTATGCAATTATATTAGTTTTATAATATCTCATCAGTTTGTGTAACAATGTTTCATAGAAAATTGAATATGTGGTCAACATGGTGTTTTATAGGTGTTAATGTGCCCATGTTTAGTTGTGAATGGAATGATATTTGATTTCCCAATGGTGTTTGTTAATTATACCTTACAATTAACACTTGCTTCACACATATGAAAAAGTGATGGATGTTTAGTATCATCAACAGCATATTGGGGGATATAATGAGTACTCCATTATTCTATTATAAATATATTTCCAATTTATGAATCTATCCCAAATCCATGTGCTAGAATGGCTGCTACAATGATAAAAATATGATCAAATCCAATGTTTGTTATTAACATTTGTAATGGTTCAACATCAATGATCTTATTTGTATATATAATTTGATTTTCATTGAAGGTACTATTATACATATATTATTTTTTCTCTATATCATTTTAACAAGATTGATTGTTCTATATGTTAATGACACATAGAATGGATCTTGAATTTTTATCACAATCTAGGGAGGGGTAGTTGTTTATGGTATTGGGAATAGGTAAACATGATGGGATTTCTATATATATTTAAGTGGGGAATCGGAACACATATAGCTTAGTTTCACTTAATAGTACATGTATTAAATTTTTAGCTTTTGTGAAGAGGACCATTCTATTTTCATTGATGGTAATTCCATATTTAATACATAAATGATGTTTATATTCATTCTTTATGGGAATATAGGTGAATGGATTATATTAATGGATGGTGTTAGATAATATAATTTTCAACCCATTATTTTTTAAAAATGGAATATGGCCTAAGGAGGGTCGGTTTATTTAATAGGTAATATGGCCCCATGTGAAATGTGGCTAGTTTTGAAAGTGGATATAGGACTCAATCTAAAGGATATGACCATATATAGATTAAATTATTGTGATTATGGTTCCTGGGTATATAAACCCAGTGAAAGGATGTATACGACCATGTGTTTCTTCTCACGATGAGGAATGATTGGATATTTTCATGAAGAAGATATCCTTGTGAATATGGGATTACATGGAATGTTTCCCAATGAACGGAATAAATTGATATATTTTGGGGTTTGACCATAATGGATGTTTTATTGTAAATCTAGTTTAATAGGAATCGTTTCCTATATAGTGTGAGGTGATCAATTTAATAGAGTGTGACATGAAAATCCTATATGGATGTATGATAATTATTGTTAGAATTTTTTTCAATATATAATGATGAATTAGTGTAACATTATGATGAATTCCTCAATGATTAGTGATTAATCACAGAAAGGGAATGTTTAAAAACTAAATCCATTCCCAATATTTGAAGAAGTTTTATGACAAATATTAGAGATATATTATAGATTCAACAGAAACATGTGATGTTATTCATTGATAATTCTCTATTTTTAATGTCTGTATTGAAGATATATTATTAACATAAAAAAATCTAATTTAATTGAAATAATGAGCATTATTTAATATTTAATTAATAAAGGAACGTTATTTTTAATTTATACCATTGAATATGGATATTATTATCCTTAACTGATTGAATTATAAAATCATTTCCATTGTATTATGAATAATTTTCATTTCAAGAAGTCTATTTTCTTGAGAAATTTTATGATCATAACAAATTATATAGTTCATGATGAAATATTTTTGTGAATGATTATTCATTTATGATGACAATGATTTATAGAATCACTTGGAAAAAATATATTTTGTATGATGTAATTTGTCCTAGTTGAATTGAATACATACTCTTTAACGAATTATTGAAGATTATAAAAAAATATAGATCCAAAAATTAAAAAAATGAGGATATCTTATATCCCTATATGTATCAGAGGAAGTCTCAAACAAATAATAATATGTTTCAATGATAAATTGGTGTTGTAACAGAGTGGAAAATGAAGGTTTTCCATATGTGGTTTGTGGGGGGGGGGGTTGTGCTAGCCACGTGTGTCCACTTGAGCAGAATGGGATATGTGGTCATCCCTTGCCATTGGTGTGGGATTATTTTATCAATGTTCTGATGGAAGTGAAAACACAAATGGATGGTGGGTAATTATGTTCATGTTAATGAACAAGGGGAGAAATGAGAATATGTGTTGGCAGAAAAATCATAAGTAATATTTATAAGACAATAACACATAATAATAATACCTTGGACATAAAATTTAACTAATATGCACATTCTGATCATAATTGTGTATGATTTTATTAATATCTCTTCTGATGTTTTTTTATAATTATGTTATTCTACAATTGTCAAGAATACTACATCACATATCATGATAATGTAAAAAATGAGATGTACTGGACACCTGTATACCATGCATGGAATGTTCATCTTAAATGAGGGAATTTTTTAATAACATCTTAATGTTGGTTAAGGAAAAGAAATATTCAATAAGAAAAGTATGATTATATAGTGATGATGCTTGTTATTATTCTCACATAAACACGAGGGTTGATCATGATGTAGATACACTATTATTTTTATCATTAGGTAGAGTACATATGTCGATGGAAACCCACATAGGATGAATTATTGAAAAAAATAGATCTTCATATGTTAAAAAATAATAAATTTTGAGAAATTAAAAAAGGATCTGTGGAATCATATATAAATTGAAATAATGATGTATGGAATTTTAGATAATTTTTATATATCGAGAAAATGGGTGTGATGAGCCTTCAGTTTATTCTCTACCTACTGATATTTGGGAAAACTTTTGTTTTTATGAAAATAGAGAACTATGAATATATTATTTTCTATGAGGCTTCCAATAATTTTTAATATAATTCAATAGTCTCATTATTTTTTTCCAAATACATCATGGTCACATGATTTTTGATTGATTTTCTAAACCTCAGTATAAAACCACAATTTGTTTCACAGAAAAAGAAAAAGGGATATAACATGTACATTATTACATAAAAAAGTCTCCACATTTAATTATTTTGATATATATATATATATATTATGTGTTATATAAAGAAGATACCACATAATTGTTTACATAATGGAGAATGATTTTATGTCCAAATGGTTGATATTGTGTAAAGAATATGTTCTATAAACAAAATATAGTTCACATGAAGAACCCTTGAGGATTAAAAATATACATCTTTTGCAATGGTACCAATTTCATCAAAGAGATATTGTTTTCAAATAATAATAAGTATATGTTTATTCACCATATATATTTTATTTTTCATAAAAAATGAGTCACATTGTGGATATTTTATCAGTAGATAGAATAAAATCATGTGTACTATAATTCACATGAAAATAATGACACACATGCATGGGGTATTTTCATAAATTACAATGACAATAAAATCTTAAATGAATTTAAAATAAATATATGTGATGATCACATGAACTACTAATAATAATTTATTTTTTTGTTGCGGTTTATGCAACACAGATGATTCAAAATTGATGATTCTGGAAAAAACTAGGGTAATTATAAGTGAAAAGAATTATGGTGTATAAGGTTTATCATCCATAATATATAATGTTTAATAACGTGTGTGTGTAGTTCACATTATGATTAAGGCTAGAAATATCATTTTTTTAAGGAGTATATACCTGATAATTTAAAAATAGATTAAGAATAAAAATAACTCATTATTAAATATTATTCTCATGATTATTTTGAGAAAATAGTGAGATAGAGTCAATAATCATACACTTATTGGAGTGAATTGATCAAACTAGCATATCATATATATTGATGATATTATAGAAGTGCATTAATTATAGTCGTGGAATATGGTTATTCAGTTGATTCTAAGACAAGTAGTGTAGTAGAGAGATCATTTTTTGAAATATTATTGTCAATTCGTTGATGAAATTGTTGTTCCAATATAAACTAAAACTGAAATGTACTAGTTGTACCAGTTTAAATAACATCATTTACTATTTATAATTGATAGATTAATCTTATAATATTGTGATAAAATGATAAAGAATTTTAATAACTATTTATTTATAGTCATAAGGGAATCATTAAAATAAAAATTGGTTTATCATGTCATGGATTATGTTCTCACCACAAGAAAAAACCTTGTAAAAATATGTGTGTATGACTACATATTTTATCACACACATTACATGTTAGAGTTATTTTTTATATTGAATATCCAATCCATTCTACTTATATCAGTTAGAGGGTATAGAATAAGAGCGGTTAACAAATATTAAATTATAATGTTATTGAAAATTTGGGTAAAATATTTCACGCCCACTCTCTTTGTACATACGTGATACATCAAGGTTAAATAAGTTTTATAAAATTATATGTATATCATTGAAAGGATGAATGTTTTTAATCATAGAATGATATGATGTTTACATTTTTATTTGAGGTATTATCATAATTATCTCATATGAAAAATTCAGTTTCTCTCTCTATCAGTACCATCAAAGTGGATAGTATGAAAAAATGTGGAATGGATGGAAAAAGAAGAAAGAAATATGAAAAAGGGTTTCATGAATAAAGAGGACACACCATATTTTAAATATAGTCAATTTTTTAGTCTATCATTAGTATTTTTAAATTTTTTTGACAATGAGACTATCAATTATTATATATCGAGAAGTAAAGAAGAAAAACATTTTGAATCACATACACTATAATAATAATGGGGTTTAATGTTTTAATTATGACATCGGTTATTCAAGTCGAGTGTTAAATGTACTCCATGTTGAATTCTAATGTCTATTACTCAGTAACAGATATTAAAATATCACATTTAATTCCAGTTATAGAAAATATAACATAAATGTACTCTGAAAATACTTTTAATGTTTTTTTAGTAAACAATGTTAAAATCCTACTTATAGTTTCCTTTCATTAAAAATTAACCATAAAAATACACTTTAAAGAACTTTAATATCAATTTTTTTTTTCAGGAATTGATTTTAAAACTACATTTTTACCTCAGTTCTTAATATTATCTTTATTTAAAATGATGGATTATTTTTAGTTCATTTCAAAAAAAATTATTTGACTGGTTATTGAGCTAAAAAGTGACTTACAGATCAAATTTTATGGATATTCATAGTGGATCTTAAGATGACTTCTAACGTCATGTTTTTCAAATTACTAGGTTCAACATCATACTTGACAGATATTTTAAAAATAAAAACAAACATTGAAAACTTTTTTCATGTTTAGATAATTTTATATGCATCGCATTGACAAAAAATGGAGCTAAAATGGAGTTACGTATCAAATGTTATTTCCATTAAAAATTTTACCTTCTCCAATACATCATTAATATATGTTCAACTTCCTTTGAGAAAAAACATTGATCGATAACACATTTCTAGCTCCAAGGCTAGTAAAATCGAATCTTTATAATTGAGATACAACATGGTAAAAATATTAAATGTAATTGTTTTTTAAAAAATCATGTAAATAATGATTTTTACATCAATTTTTGAATTAAAACAATGTAAAAGGTAATATATGTGAACTTTTAATGTCGTTTTATTATGAATATACATCTAATAAATTATTTTAAAATTATTATCAATATAATTTACATTTAAATTATTTTTTTGAACCAATTTCATAGATTTTAGATAAAATGGATGTTAAAACACCAATACATGATGGTTTGTGAATTAATTTATATTATTACCCATCACAAAATTAAAATTTAAAATACAACAGATCAATATTTCAATTATTGCACAATTTAATTATCTTTTTTTAAATATTAAATAAATTCAAATATAACACAATGAAAATATTTTCCTTTAATATATATAAATCTATATTCTATTCCTTTAAAAACATTTGACATCTTCGATTAAATAGAAATTTCATTGAATCATTAATCAATAATTTGAACATGGTATCTATTCTTATCTTGTAATTTATATATTATAATTATCCTTCATTGTTAAAAAATATTTATTATATTCCTTATAATGATGATATATTCTTATGATAATTTTGTGATGATAAAACAACAATATGAGATTTAATAAACAACATGAAAAATTCATTATCGATCACCATTTATATTTCAACATGAGTTTTACACTCAAGAGAAGATAAATGGTGTTAAATAACATATTAATTCATTTGAAACTCCTATAATAATTGAAATATGTTTTATTCCTTATGTATAATTTATTTACTTGTTTTATATAATTTCCATCCAAGTTCCTCTTATTTTCATTAAAATGAGTTCTATTTATCAAAACATGGAGAAGAAAAAATTGTTTCAGCCATAAATTTTGATCTTCAACTCCACCTTAGTACCATGACCCATTAAATGAAAACATGGGAAATGAATTATATAATTTTATAAAAATATAAAACATATTTTAAAATAAAATGATTTTAAAAATTCAATTTGACATTTGTTTCATAGAAAATGATGTTAAAATACATCTATAGGGACATTTAGTGTCATTATTTCATGAAAATATGTTTAAATAATATTTTTAACATTAATTATTGAATAAAAGTCATTAAAATCCATCATCGAGTCATTTTAACTTGAATTTCTATAACAAACAAACTATAATAACCATATTGGATTATAATTTTAATGTTGGTTTTCAAAAAAAGAAATTTAAAAAATATAAACATTTTACTTTTGGAAATAATATCCTAAAAAAACATCAAAAGTCACAATTCTAACATTTTTTGAATAAAATTTTTGTAAAAAACGATACTAACAAATATGCATGAAAACAACATTTTCAATTAGTTAAAGTAATCATTAAATAGATGTCAAGAATTGTCTAGATAATGTTCCTATCAATTTTTTCAGTTACATGTTTATGTACATCAAAGGGTTATATGGTGAAAAATAGGGCATGACATATAAGCTAAGGATATTGATAATTTCCTAGATTATAAAATTCAAATATATAAACTTCTCACATAACATATTTTAGATTAAGAAGAATAAATATTACATTCCAATGAATATATCTCTAATATTGAAGAACAGTTTTAATGAAATGTGTGTGAGAATTATTTGACTGAAAGTGTTCTTACTAAGATGATTGATGGTCCTCAAGATAATTATAATGTATATATGGATGTAAATGAACCTCAAAAAATAATAAAATTAAAGAATGAGTAATTCACCTTTGCTGAATAATGAAATGATCAATTTCCATCAAATTTCAATTAATGATTTATTCTTCTTAAAGATCAAATACAATTGGATTTTATTTGAGAATGATCTGATAATGAATTTTCTTAAGGATGTAATCCATGCATTATAAAAACTAAAAAATACAATAAATTTTAGTGAATAACAAAATTATTTTAATGGAATTAAAATTAAATGGTTTAATAATAATTTACTATTGGAAATTTATATCCATTATTATAAAATTTAGCAATTAAATACTCAATGGGATGACATATACAATTTATTTATAATGGTAAAAGTCCCTCAATATGAAATTTATTATAATTAAAGGTAGTTTTAAATATAAGGATGATATATAATAAAATAATACCTAAAAATAATATGATGAAATTTAAAAGTCACTTGAATACTAGAGGAACATGAAAAATCTAAAATCTGTTGATTTGGCAGTAAAGCTTATAAATTTGGAGAACACCTAATCAAAAACATAAAAATATTAAGGAATTATGTTTATAAAAAATATTCTGTATTAGATTATTAATTTATAAAAGTGTCATTCTAGTTAAAAAAGATAATGATATAATCAAATATGAATCTTATCTAAGATAATTAAAAAAATAAACGTTTTATAAAATGTATTTATTTGTACTAATACTATTTCACTAGTAATATTGGAATTGAGTGAATTTGTTTTCAATCATTAGTGAATAATATTGATGATAATACCACCAAATATTTAACTATTTTGGTGAAGACGAGTAGTGCATATATTTTCCTTAAAAAAATTAAATCGAGGACTATATTATCTAAAAATAACCTGATATTAATTCCCATTATATTATACAAGAAAACAATCACTGTTTATTATTTACAATTTATGTGGTTATGAAATTGGGAATCATGAGATTTATTTTGTTATAATATGATTGAATATAAAAAATATTAAATTCCAATACAATGTGTTTTTAGATCTAATGTGATTATAAATCCTTCAAAAATGAATAAAAATTAAAATATAAAGATGAATATAACTATATAGAATAGATTATGGTGTCTTGAAGGCTTTTATGATTATTAATATCTAATTGGTGACAATTATGATAAGTGATGATATATACCAACCACCCATTATACATATTTTAATATTAAGATACGACACAAAGAATAAATAGGAATATATAATATTATAAAACAATTACATGGGAAATTAGTAGAAAAACAAAGTAATGAAATCGGTGAAACTATAAAAAAAATTATAATGATAAAATTTATGTCACTAAAAAGAAAATGTGTTTATACCTTAGAATAAGGTTACATATTTGTGAAATTTTGAAATTGGACAAAAATACTGGTGTTAGTGGAAGAAAGGAAAAGTAGAAACAGACGTCAATCTCAAAAATAATGAAATGTATTGATTTGGTACATTACATTCATGATTAAAAATTTTAATATCGTTATTTGTTGGTTAAAAATGATAACCTTATGACTGATGGATATCTATGTGTAAGGTGAATAATGTCTCATAGTGTTTTATATAAATCATTAAAAATTTATTTATTTTAGAAATTAATATTAATGAATAATGGTAATGACCAAATGAATTCTTGTGTCATAAATGCTATTATGGATAAGGAGTGTAAACAATCAAAGTAGTCTAAAAATTTAACAATGTAATTCTTATCCATAAGGCAATAATATTTGGAATTGGATATAAAGTGGGATTAATAATAGAATCACTACAACAAATGTCGGTCCTAGCGGCGGTTTTTTCCCGTTTAGCGGCGGTTTAAACCGCCGCTATATTGTGTGGCGGCGGTTTACAAAAACCGCCGCTAAGTTTGGCGTCGGCAATCTATTAGCGGTGGTTTTTTCGATTCCGCGGCGGTTTTAGAAATGTGTCGTAGGTCCTTCATTTAGCGGCGGTTTCTCTTCATTTAGCGGCGGTTTTAACCGCCGCTAAATGATTCCTTGTTATTTAGCGGCGGTTAAAACCGCCACTAATTGTTCACAGGTATGGCATTTAGCGGCGGTTAAAACCGCCGCTAAATGTTGAACTGGAAAAAAAACATATGTTGGATCTGCTCCACCACTGCCCTAAATTTTCCAAAACTACAGCCACATCTCACCCATCATCCCCACATAATATCACATCCACACATATTTGTAATGTACAACAGCTTACAACATTATTACATCATCACCATTTCATATTCCATCACTAAAAGAATACTACCACAAACCACTACACACAAAAACCAACATACTCATAATAGTGACCATAACATCTCTTACCATAATAAAAACCAACATTAAAAACACCATCCCTCATAGACAAAACCACACCATAACAAGAAACATGTATCTCACTAACTGAACAAATACATTGATTGAACTACCACATGACTAATAGGAGTGACTGTTTTTATTCAAAACCATCCTCAAAAAACCAACTAATTGATATCATAACCAACCCATGTAAACTAATGAAGGAACATGTGACCCAAGATTTAGATCATGAAATCTCATGATGGAATAATTGACTATACAACAATCATGAGAAAATTAATAATGGAACACAAGGCTTCATGACCTACTCAACTGAATACGTGAATGAATGAGAAACCACAATATGAAAACAAGAAACATAATGATGTAACAAACAAAAAATGACCAATTTAAAAGACGACATGATCAAACTACTGGTCGAATGAATAAATAGGGAATCTATGAGAAAACCCATGAATGTTTCAATGTGAAATGACTCATAAAACCATATTGAAATATCCAAAATCCAATAAAACAAGTAGGTGGGTTTTTTTAAAATTGGATATATTACCTAGGATACCACTAAAACAGTTATCATCCTCATGTTCCAATGAATATAAATGGTTCCAAAATAGAACCCTTGTGGGAAACCCCTCAAGGATAATATAATAATTTGATCAAAACTAATCATTAAATAAATAAACACATAACCATGTGTCATAACCAACCAATTAAAGGGACCATATTCATATTATGACAAAAAATAAAATAGATTTACACAGTTACATTGAAAAAAATGAATGAATTAAAACACTTTATGACATTATTCATTCATCATTGAATATGTACCAAAAAATATCTCCTCCAAACCACTATTCCACCATAGAAAATGATAAAATGGATTAACATTCCCATGAAGAGTAATCTACAAATGATCCATGATTTCCATTGGGTTCACCAAATCATTACCTCATCCTCATCATACTTGTTCAACACATCAACAATACTACTACTCATCATCTGATGCTGCATCGTCACCCTCTCCACCTTCATCTCCACCACCTGCTGCCAGCTGTAAGAACATTATATTGAAAATTAAATATTGTTGCATATTTATAATAAAAATTAAAACCAATAAAAGTTTGCAAACTAAATGATTTTGATTTTTTTGTTATTTACCTGCTCACCACTACCCGATGCACTACCACCGGGGGCATATCTGCTCATATGCTGACGTATTTCAAGCAACTCTTTCTGCAAATCAGATATCTGATTCCCCTACTGGTGAACTGTGCTTCGTAGAGCAGACATCTCCCTCTGAGCATCTTCAGGTATGAAATGACTATAACCAGGAGTAGATGAGGCCGAAATCCCTGATGGCATGCGAAAGACCTCAGATGGTACGGGTCCCAAACCCATCCCGCGCACTCTACCAGGATGCTCCTTCCCAAGGACTTGACCAATCGGGACATCCTGGGAGACTGAGTAGGATTGCCCAGGATTGGCATCCCATATTTCTTTAATTTTTACCTATAAATAAAATATCAATATATATTAACACAGTAAAAACTGATATTAAGTTATTATAATAAATAATTGACTTCATACTCCAACTTCTCTGGCAGGTTCATTAACAAAACTTCCATCTGTTTTTTATGAACATCCAGCCACAGTTCTGTTCGGGATGCTTCATGCCCTAAACTCTGTGACTGCATTAAACAAAGATAAATCATCAATCAAATATGTTAAATAGATAATATTATCTTATAAATATTTAAACTAATTAAAAGATTACCAATGACATTCGGCTTCTTGAAAAGCTTTTTGAACCCGCAGTGTGCGGGATTACCTGATTCGCCCGGTTTGAAGCATTCTTTCTTGAGAGATCCTGAAATAAATAAAATTCAATTTAACAGTATTTTATTCAATGTCTATCTCCTCTTCATGTAGATGTATAAATGTAAAATTAGGATAATATAATAATATATATTTCAATACCATCCGCTTCTCATCACGATGTCTATCGACAAAAACCTTCCACTGTTCTTTCGGTACCCCACTGGGTATCTTCTCATACATCTGCTGCACGGTCAACGAAGAATCGTTGACATCACACCACAACCTCCATTTGAAATCTTTCCATTTTTTTCCAAGATTTTTCAATGTCCACTTCCGTGCTATCACATGAGCAATGGTAAAGTGGAAGAACATCTGTATACAGAAATTCATTTTGAATATATTAGTAAAATGACATTCAATTAAACCATAAAGGAATAAAATTACCTTTATCTGAGAATCATAAACTTCATTTTTCCAGTTTGGAGGCATATGCCTCCAATCATCATACGAAATAGGCAGGGAAACGGGCTCCGCTGCCAGCTGACCTATAATCTGACCAAGTAAACTTGCGGCGTCATCCGTCGGGACCCCATAAGAATCAAATGGAACCACTATCTTCTTGCCATGCATGTTCCAAACATCAGAACTTTTTATGTCTCTTTCCACGGTTTTATTGTCTTCATCTGCAATGAGAAAACAATTACTATAAAAAAAATGCAATAAATTTATTTAATTAAAATTTGTACCTATGACTGCGACCCTCCCGAATGTCCGTGATGAACTGGAGGGGGCGTGTCGCTGCCCCGCTGCTGAAGCTCCTGTAGGGGGAGGCGATGACTCATCCTCTAATGAGGGATCCACTGATGGTGTCAGAGATGGTGCAGGGGGAGATGATTCCGTGGGGACAGACGGATCGTCATCTGTCGCAGAAGAAGAAGGAATAGTGTACCGCTTCTTCCTTGGCATTCCAGTCATTTAATCAAATAAAATTAAGTTCAGAATATATATTTCAAAAAATTTATGCAGAAAAAAAATTAAAAATGATAATAGATGCCCAGTATTAACAAAAAATATATATATAAAAATGATAATGAATGACTATAGAAATGAAACAAGTAGTTGCTGAATGAATAAATAATTGTACATACAATCATTTTCCCCTTCAATCAAGTCGGTTTCCTGCTCCATTGCTTCATCCACTTCATTCATCCTTGCTAGACCAATATTTTCAATATCATGATGGACAAATAATTCTGCTTCCTGTTGTTGATGAAATTCAGTTGGAGAGGTCAAATCATCCACTTCATCACCCATATCATACAAATCTCTTTGTATTACGTGAGTAACTACACTCCACCCTTCATCCACAACATCATTCACATAATATACCATTTTTTCCTGCGATGCTAAGGTATATGGATCATGCAGTTCACGATCACCAACATCCATCAAGCGAGAGAAGTTTACAGAAGTAAATTGCAAGGAATCTCTTTTAACACCTCTTATAAAATCGACCCATTTGCATTTGAATAAAACAACAGAAAAATGCCTGTGGTAGTTTAATTCAATAATATCATGCAGCTTTCCATAGTATTCCACTTCAGCAAATGTAAAAATACCACTATTCTGTGTTTTCAAACCCACTTCTCGATCGACTGTACGAAATCTAAAACCATTCACATTATAAGCGTTGAACTTTCTAACTTGTTTTATAGGACCTCTAGCAAGAAACTTCAAATCTTCTGAAAAGTCAGCTCGAGTATCAGTATTCATGATCTGAAAAAAAAAATATAATTTAATAGATTTGCAAATTGTATGTGTCAAAGTAATATTCATATTTATTGCAATATTTATAAACTTACACGTCGTGCAAACCATTATACCAGCTCTTTATTCACAGCTTTAGTTATATCTTTTTCATTTCGTATTCGGCTTCTCATTCGTCTCTTTATTTGTATCCTCAACTCTTCAATAAATGGATCTGCAATTTCACTATTCAGCAGCACATATCTATGTGCCTGTAATAATTCCAATTCTGTTAGTGTCGCGTATGAGGTCCTCCCAACTGATCGGCCAATAGCAGGAAATATTTTTGATTTCTGATGCATTTGAGATTGAGTTGATGTGTCATCAACACGTCCAACTCGAGTAAATCTTGTCTCAATATCATCCAAATATCTGGAACAAAAGGTGAGACACTCCTCGTCCAAATAGCCTTCAGCAATAGAGCCTTCTGGTTGAGCTTTATTTCTCACGTATGCTTTCAAATGCCCAAGATATCTGTGAAAAAAAATAATAATATTATGCATTTATTTAAATTCCAAAAAATGTTTACTTAACTGGAAACATATAAATAAAATACCTCTCAATTGGATACATCCATCGATAATGAACGGGTCCTCCTAATTTAGCTTCGTCAACCAAATGCACAGTTAAATGCATCATGACAGTAAAAAACGATGGAGGGAAGATCATCTCCATTGCACAAAGGGTCAATACAAACCTCTCATGTAGGTTGTCAAGCTGAAATGGATGTAGAGATTTCTCACATAACTGTCTGAAAAATGTGCAGAAATGGAGTACAACAGCAGTAACTTTTTCAGGTAATAATGTACGCAATGCCAATGGTAGTAACTGTTGTAACAGGAACATGTGAATCGTGACTTTTCAATCCATATAAATTATGATTCTTCAAGTCAACACACCTCGAGATGTTACTCGAATACCCATCAGATACCTTCACATTCTTTAAAATTTGAAGGAACGTATCTTTATCCCTATTTTTCAATGAAAAAATGGCCGGAGCATACTTTTCATTCTCATCTGGCCAGAGATCATGGTTTATGTTCATTACTTGTAAGTCTTTGCGAGCATTGAGATGATCCTTCGACATTCCATGCTCATTAAGTAATGTGAAAATCAAATTATCACATACATTCTTCTCAATATGCATCACATCAAGATTGTGGCGCAAAGAATTAAATTCCCAATACGTAAGTTTGAAGAATATACTTTTTTTCTTCCATTGTTCCGTTCTGATTTCACTTGACGATGCACTTCGCACTCGTTTTCCGCTATCATTCAAATGATGAACCTTCCCAAATTCTGTTTTAACATTTTCAAGCTGTGTCAATATTTCAGAACCAGTTAACAACTTTGGAGGTGGTCTACGATCAATGCAACCATTAAATTTTGATTTCTTTAGCCGAAATCTATGAGATGCATCAAGAAATCTTTCATGGCACAAGAAGCACCATTTTCTACTGTGAGGTATCCGTTTGGGCTCGAAATCAAAGTTACAAACGGGATAAGCCAAACCCTTATAAGTGTTCCAACCAGATAAATTCCCAAGCCCAGGGAAGTCACTAATGGTCCAAATTAAATCAGCATGCATTTTAAACATTGTTTTAGAAGAAACATCAAATGTCTCAACACCGTTGCTCCATAACTCCTGCAATTCTTCAATCAAAGGTTGCAGGTATACATAAATATCATTTCCAGGTATTTGTTTTCCAGGAATAATCATCGAAATGATAAAAGATGTTTGTTGCATACACATCCACGGAGGCAAATTATAAGGGATCAAAACAACTGGCCAAATGCTATAACTCGTACTCAATGTCCCAAATGGGTTGAATCCAACGGCAGCCAATCCCAATCGAACATTCCTAGGATCAGCTGAGAAATATGGATGTAATGAATCAAATGTCTTCCACGATTGGGAATCTCATGGATGTCTCATTAACCCATCATTGTTATTATCTACAGCATGCCACTTCATGTGTTCGGCGGTTTTTGATGACATGAATAATCTTTGCAATCGAGGCTTCAAAGGAAAGTAACGCAAAACTTTTGCAGGTGTGTTCCTTTTCTTCTTCTCCGTGAAATTATGTTCAGTCATACTTCCAACATCATCCTTTGACTTCCATCTAGAAGAAGAACATTTCTTACAATTCTGTCTACTTGAATCCTCTCCCCAGTAAAGCATACAATCATTGGGACACGCATGTATTTTTGTATAATTCAGACCAAGCTTGTTAACAACTTTTTTCATATCATAAAACGATTCTGGGATTTTTGCTTCAGGAAATGCATCACGAATCAATTCCAATAACATGGACATTGCCTTATTTGTAATTCCACATAGACATTTGATATGGTACAACTTCAGTAGAAATGAACGCTTTGAATATTTCAAACAACCACTATACAACTCTTGATTTCCATCGTCAACTAAATCATGAAATGCATTTTCCTCACTGAAGTTTTCCCTTACATTTGGCTCCACAGAATCAAGAGGATCCAATGATATGTTACAATCTTGATCTGCTTGTGTTACAGTCTCAGAAACATCACTTGTCACGTTGCAATTTGTAGCACCCTCTTCTGGTTGTTCTGATATGTTTTGATGCTCATAGTGGTGTCTTGCAGTGCCGAATGCATCATTTATGAGGTTTTGCATTTCATTTTCCATTGTCGAAGAACTTGGGACCTCATTCTGTGGATTAACATCAGTCCTCAATCTTTCTGTATTGTTTGATTCTCCATGCCAAATCCATCACAAATATTGCTCAGGGAATTGCTTCAGTATTAAATGTTCATAAACTTCATCTCTCTTCAACCATGTTCTAAATTTACATTTAGGACATGGACATCTTATTCTCCCTTCAACGGATCGATTAGAAATTGCAAAATCTAAAAACCCATTCAAACCCTTAACATATTGAGATGTGTTCCTCGGTAATGTGATCCAGCTTTTATCCATGTATATCAGAATGTGCCTACACAAAATATACGATAGTGTAAGATTACAGAAACATAATATAATAAAGATGAACCATTGACCATAAAGTATGCATAATATAATAAAGATGATTCATTGACCACATTTACCATTTCAGACCAACTGAACAAGTCTGGTCCATAGGAGATAGCGTCAACACCTCATTGAGGAGCAATAAGAATATCGGGATACACACTTATCATAACACCATCGATGACAAATTTATGTTTCCTCAAACAACACCCCTTTGATGTGTGATCGAAACTGATCATAATGAATTTTAAATCAAGTTAACTACATTCACTGAAACCATTTTCACAATGGGTAATGTTTGTTTTATTGTTCTAGGGAAATCTAAATGGCCACATTTAAGTAAAATTTAGAATATAATTCATTTAATCATGAGCCCATATAATGTGATCCATAAAAAGGATCCTAGTTATCTTTCTAGGATAACAAAAAATACACATCATTGTAAGAGTCCATCAAAGGTGATCCATATGATGAAGCCTTTGTATCACTTTCGGCATGGTGTAAAGCCTGAACTTTTGAGATCTTCCCATGTATATCATGTAGGGGTCTGATTGTCTCTTGTGGAATGGTATAAAAATCTATCCCTAAAGAAGGTCACTCATCCAGAGAATCAGGATCACTCCTTGGTAGATATGTAATATGCCTCATTTTCCAGTATAGGGCATTTTATAAAAGAATCAAAGTATCACTATTGGGGTATTCATAAAACAAGTAACTTATGAGTCCATTCATGGAGTTCAATATATGGAACCAAAGTATATCTCAAGGAATACATAACTAATTTGATAATTTAATTCCAACAAATATAAGAATTGTCATGTTTAAAAGCATCCCACATCACAAGTCATGCATATGTTAGATGCCCATTTCCGTGTTACTTTTCTATTATAAAATAATAAGGTCAATGTACTTAAGTATTTCAATTATAATAATTTGAATAATATTAATAATAGTGAATGTAAATTAAATTTCCATTCCAATATCATTCCACTTGCCTATATTTCCATTCCAATATCATTCCACTTGCCTATATTTCCATGTACATAATAAAGTATTAGGGTCCAGGTGAACATTCATAAATAGTAAACACACTATATGAACATTGTATAATTTAGGCCATGCTATCATTCGTGACACAAAAAATTATTTAGTTCCTTCAATAAAAGGTATTAAAACCCCACTTAATTGATTGTTTGGTCATTATGGAATAACATATTGGAGTGATATTCCCATTAAAATTTCATTAATCAGCATGTTTTCATTTTATAAGATAGCACACCTCCACATGATTTTTTTTAGAAAATAATTGGTTACATAAAAGAATTCAAGGAATGAACACTTAAGTTGTGGTAAAAATTTGAGGCCTAAAACCATCAATGATTCTAATTTAATATAAAATGGACAATGAAATTAGGGAATTAGATTCATTATATTATACTATAATAGACATAAACCTCAAAAAATGAATTTTTATGTGTTCAATGGTTTTTATTTACATTATGAATCTCAATTTAGGATACGTATTTCCTGCCAAATTAAATGATAAAAAACTCTTGAAAATTTTGAACTAGTAAAAAACACAGGATGATACAATCTCTCCGCCTTAAAAATTATGGTCCCTGAGAATCCTTGAGGAATAGATGGAAAAAAAATCCTACATACTTATGTGATAAATATTTATTCAAATAGGCATGTTGTACATCCAGATGCACAACCCTCTACAAAGAATACCCTAGGCATACGATACATGAGAAATTAAAAATCAATAAAAATCTCGTATTCCTAACCGAAACATAGAGACTATGCATTACCAATTATTTAAAACGGAAGATTTGATCATTTAATACTATCATTAATAATTCAACCTTTGTTTCTTCTTAACATAAGAACTAGTATTTAAATTCCAATTCTGATTCACAGTATCTCTACTATTAGAACATTCTAATGAATAAACCCTTTTAGAATTACAAATATGCCTTTGGCATGGTTATATAAAATATGTAATGGTCTATTTCAAATCAACCTCATTTAGATTTCTTAATACTACTTTTTTAAAAAAACATGGTTGATTCACACTCTACTCACCTCAACTTAACAGTGTTCCATGAAAAAGTTCCTCAATGATAGAAATTAATGAAGAGATAAGAAATATGTTGATCCATAGCTAGATGATAATTTAAAAAAAACACTCATCATAAATAGAAAACACATTTCATCTAGAAATGTGATGCCGCCTCCTCCGGTACAATATTTTTACATCAAAGTTATCCACTGGAACTCATACCCAACTTCTAGTGATGTCCCGAGCTAAAAATTTCACTTATGTTTTCATGTCACAATACAAACATGGAAATATTTTAAATCCAGTACACATCGATTCTCGCCATTAAAACAACCCATCCAAGCACAAGATGAAGTTCTCTATATTGATTATAACCAACTTCACCCAACCATGCATGTTAAGACCAAACAAACTAGCTATTTTTGACACTTTTAAAGAAGCTCAATTTCACCAGTTGACACATAGTCTCTTTCTGAACACGATGCATCGCTACTAGGGAATTATATAATTAATTAAGAATAACCAAATGAGTTCCAATTCAGCAGTCAATTCATCTAGCAGTTTATTAATCAGTATGTCATTTCAATGATGTGTTGTCTAGAAAACACTGATACTTTTTACAAACTAACTAGATATAAGTCATTCAAAAACATCACTGACCATTTCAAAAAATTTCATTCACTATTTCCTCCATTTTCTAAGAGGATACACTAAAACCATTTCAAAATGACTCTCCCCACCAGAGTAGTTTCCAAGTTATTTTTTACTATCAAAGGGAACCCATCCACCAGAACACTCTCCATCGACCACTTATCCTTTTTCGTGGACATGGAAAACATGAGTTTACCGATATCCAATTGGAAAAGGGACATCACCTACCCTCATATAATCACTCTAAATCACATTCATGTTTTATGTATGCATGATTCTCCACAAATAAATTCTCACGCACACCATTAGCATCAGGAATGAAAACCAAAAAAACATATCAGCTTTTAAACATACCATTATGTGAGAATGCATAAACATCTAAAAATGAGAATTACATGATAATAACACCAATAATATGGTTAAACAACATATGAGCATCCATAAAACTCACTTTGGGGCTGAGGTCGAAGTGAGAAAGGTCCTCGGGAGAAGGGGGTCGCGGGTTGCCGGTCGCAGGCACCGCCGGAGGAGGTCGCGGGGTCGCCGGAGGAGGTCACGGGGTCGCCGGAGGAGGTCGCGGGATCGCCGGGGGTCGTGGGGGGCTGCGGGCGGGGGTTGTAGGAAAGGGTCGCGAGGGGCTGTGGGCAAGGGTTGCAGGGAAACGGGGGTCGGGGTAGGGAAGGGTCGGGGTTTTTTAAAAAAAACAATGGTTTAGCGGCGGTTTATTAAAAACCGCCGCGAAATGTATTTCGGAAAACGTTTAGCGGCGGTTTTGTGAACCGCCGCCACAAAACCGCCGCTAAACACTGTTTATTTTGTAGTGAATAATGAATTTGAACTACTTGATAATCAGAAGAATCCAATTCCATATAGTATAAATGACGAAGTGTCCAAGACATACATGATGCTCTTAAAAGATATAATTTAGAATGTAAATGAATGATAAATCAAAAATACTTTTTATTTATATAATAATGGGATAAATAAATCTATTATAAACTATGAATATTGGAAAAAATATGATTCTCAAATTGATGAGACTCAAAATAGGACAAAGTGTATGAGAACGACTTCATATAAGCATATTGTAATAAAAAAATAGCTCAAGTCGATAGGAATATCTATGTGAAAATGTTTTTTTTGAGAAATATAGATGACCCACTTCATTCAATATTTTTTTTCTTTGATCTGTCATTATGTGAATTGAATGAGTAGTTTGATGCTATAATAACTGATAAAACTAAAAATAATTTCATTCAATGAATATTCTGATTACTATAGAATTAATTAATTGGGTATACCACATGTTGGCCAGAAAAAAGAATATTATGAGATTTAATTCCATGATTTTATATATTCTAATATTATATCAATAGAATTTGAAAATATAGGTAAATCACTTACTCATCTTACCCATCACTAGTCTATACCAAATAATTTTATAAAGTGGTAATTTTGGTTTATGACTAAGATCATATAAAGGGAGAGTGTATTATTGAAGAAAATGAAATTTATTGTATTTTTAATAATGAATTTATGATAAATATAAATAATATAGTCCCCATTTTATAAATAAGTAATTTTTGAGGATGGTGTAATGTTCATGTTAATTAATATACTTTATAGAAAAAAAATTTCTTATCTAAATTATTTTATAAGTTTTGGTTAACCATGTAGACCTATTATAGACTATCTTAATCATCCATTATAATAAAACTTTATGGTACCAATATTATTTCAAAAAACTAAGTAGATAATGTCGAATTCAGAGAAAAGAATAAAAATAAATGTGAAAACCCATGGAAAAATCCATTGAATTTAATTTCAATTATGGTAAGATGATACATTGACAATATTTAATAAAATATTATTAACAACAATTATAAATGTAGAGGTTGAATAACACATATGGATGGATGATGAGTATAGTTGTATTTTTTTTACATTTAATAAAAAATAAATATCAACATGTGATGATGTCCCCTATGATATGTGAATAATCATGGAAAGATATTTATAAAATAATATTCCATTGGGAATTATTGAATAAGGGTGGTTATAAGGATTGTAAAATATATATTCATTAACTGAAGTAACTGGATGTCTTTTTGTACAATTCCCCTTTAATAAATTTGACATCTATAGAGGTGTTATTAATGATAAAAACATGTTACCATTATACTAGGATAATAAAAATTGATTACAGTATTTGAATAATAATTGATGGAGAAGAATATTCATATCATTTCTTGAGTAGAATTTGATATACAATTGAGTGAATTTGAATAACATTTGGATAATGATTTATATAATTTTTTTTAATTGGACCTTTAACATATTTATTTTCATAAGGAATTTGATATCTAATAAAAATAATATTAAGAATTTTCGAAATAATTTTACCATGATTACACAATTTAATGTAAACTATTTAATGAATACCTTGAAAAATTAAATACTTTTACATGAAGGAGTTTGAACTCGTGGAATTTTATTCTTATAGTTGATCTAATTATATATTTATACAAAACAATCATCCAAAAAAACAAAAAAAGGCCATCTGAAATCCTACATGCGTGGTAGGAAACCTTAACCACTTGGGTATGCAACTCATAGTGCCTATTCTGGTGCTAGAGCATGTATAAGGTATGTTACCAACATATTATAGGTTTGGATAGCAGAAGTCATTAACACTGTGTGCAAGAAATTGTGTGTAGGGGGATTAGTTGGAATTTCATTCCCATTTTTCTGCTCATAGTGTTTGTATCTGTTGACCACTATTTTGTATTTAATTCATTCATGGAGTGAATTTAATTATTAAGGATCGCTAGTTCGTACATATAATCTACATGGTATGGAAATTATAAATTATTGTTTTAGAATAATTAAAAATTTCAAATAATCATGGTTTTCATATTTCACCTTTCATAACCATACAATAAAAGTGGTGTATAGTTTTATTTATCCCTCATTCAAGGAGTTTTTTATTCCATGGATATTCCATGATTATCATTCTTTAACATTCACTAGTCAAGACAATGTAATGAATAAGAAATTACTAATACGTCGACATCATGCATGAAATTGTCATATTTCATTCATACCACAATTTGAATAACATTATACTTCTAAGTATTAAAAACAACAAATTGCAGCTTATGTGTTTTTATATTTAAGGATTATTGACAAGATCAATATTAAATTCATGTGGGGGTTAATTATGTAGACAAGACTCGATTATTTTTGTTGTTAAATAGAGTGGTTAAATATAATGAATCACCTTGTGAAAATATATTAAATTCTATGGTATTAGGGATTTTTAAATCATTCTTGAATTGATTTTTAACCTACATCCTTGAAAAAAAATAAAAAATGGGGGAATAAGGTGGAATATGGTTGTGAAAATTACACAATAAAAAGAAAGGATGGGTTATGCCTTTCGTGGATATTGTTTCTTGTTATTTGTGTGACCACTCGTGATTTCATGAATATAGGGTACCATGAGCCTCCATGTTTCAATGAATCATCATTCATCCATGAAGAGAATTTACCGCCATCATTATTTTAGTACCACAAGAATTGGGATCATGTGATGTTTGATTTATTCCATGAAAAATTGTATAATACCTATCAATGTATCACAAATGAGATAAGCGGATGTAATGTTTAATTTTTTTTAAAATAATATCCCATGTTAACATATTATGTTCTTCACATAATGGGTTATTTGAATACTTTATTATGTCTTATTTTTCAAAAAGGTAAATTAATGATTAAATAACGAGTTTTTAATTGAATGAAGATGACGATCCATATACCTATTTGAGTTTACATGAAGAAGCCATGTAAATCCATCTGTTACTTCAGTTGAGAATATTATGAGATACAAAAATATATCCATTTTGTGTATCTCTTTTTGTAATGAAAAAAAAAGAGTTTCACTATTAATGGTTTATCTACCAAGATAAGAGAATTAATGGGTAGTGAAATTATCATGTAAATAATTAATCACATTCATGAGTAATTTAAATATGATCTATTAGAGTTTAAAATATTTAATGTATCCAAAATAAGAAGACTATGGAATTAAATGAAAAAATAACTTGATTTTTCACTCATCATTTTTCATCCCAAAAAATCTTGTTTGATGAAACTAAATAATGAATACCTTCTTTAAAAAAACAAGATAACTGAGTTGCGAAGGATTTATCTTATGTAAAATAATATCAATTAACATGTGTGCATTTCTTTCACACATCTTCCAGTGTCAGCATGATTCATTAATAGAATGTGAATCTCTCATGGAAATTGATTATCAATTAATTTGTAAACAAACACATTAATTCATATTCTCTATCTGAGAATTTCTAAAGTGAAATGATTTAAATTGTAAGTTATATCTTACACATATAGAATATTTATGTTACATCATGTATGTTATCTATATTTTTGATATCATGGCATTCAAAAATTTATTGTGGGGAATAAGGTCATTTAGTTGATTCTAATACATCTATTACAAAATCATATCTTGTAAAAAATGTTTATTTGACATTTTTTTGAAGAACATATTGTTCCAGTATAAAAATATACATTAACGAACTAGTGGGACTAATATAAAAAGATCCATTCCCTCTTGAATATTGACTAGTTCCTAAAAATATATTTTTTTTGTAATTATAAATATTTGGAATCACTACATAATTTTTGTGGAAAAAAATGAAAGATCTTTAGGTTGATCTTGAAAGGGATAGGGTTCTCACAATAAGATTATAGATTATAATAATATATGTGTGACGTTTTTAATTTTTAGTACATATTACATGTTCTTTTTTATTTTGATAATTCCTATAAAATCAATTTCACTTAAATGGGAAAGATTATTTTGTTTAAAAAGGTATAATTGAAAAGAATGTATGAACTTAGTAAGAAGTGGTCTTCATTGATTGTCCCCAACCCTAGTGTCCTAGCATCATTCCACTGGGTTCTAAATGGTAACACCATATAATTTCTAATAATGTCTAGTTTTGAGGTCAATTTAATCCAATTTTAAATTATGTAACTTGGGTATTTTTGTGTAGTTTGAACTCTTGTTCCATGGAAATAGTTTTGTTTATTTTTTCCTCATGGCTATGAAATTAATGTTGTGAAAGAACAAAAAATTTGGATTCAGAAGTTATTACTCAATAATTTTTTTCAAACTATAAATTTTTTATATAGAGGAGTAGATAAAACTACATATTAAACCTTGGTATGTTTCTGGATTTAGATGAACAAAATTGAAGTGAGGGTATGATGTCGAGAATAAAATATTATTCGTTTCACTTTCTAGTTACTATATTACATTCAATTGAATATAGGTATCAAACATTCAATAATAAAATATATGGGGACTATAAAACATTTATGGAATATAGGCTAAATACAATTTTGGAGAGAAAGAATGGTGATTATGGATGGATATGTGTTTCCTAGATATGGGTGTACCAAATTTATTGATGATTAATAGTAATTAAAATAATAATTATTACATGGAGGGTCATTGCATCTTATGAGGATTCCAATTGAACTATGGACTCATTGAATAGAATTATATATCCAACAAACACACATCATAATTACGTTTTTTCCATGATCATCCATGTTTAGATACTTGAGATACAGGAAATCCCCCCAATACTGTCTGCATATGAATCAAATTTTCATTGGAGTATATAATCATGACTTACTGGAGGGTTTTATGTGTTAAAATGTTTTATAGATAGATTAATTTTTAGAAGAATACATGATTGAAGGGGTTATTATTAATGTGAATTACCTTATCAGTTGAATTTTTCAGATTCAAAGGATGCATTGATAGTTGGATTTCACAGTTATAGACATATGTCATGGGGAGTTTTACCACTAAAATTAGTATACACAAGGAACCCTAGTGTAGGAGAGAAGGAAAAGAATTCACATATGTGGAGGATATTGGTGTAGGTTTAGAGGCAATCAATGAACAATATATATTTATATTTAACATCATTATTTATTAATAATCAATATATTTTATAACAATTGATTGGCCAATACCACAATAGTTTATTATCATTAATAATAATTTCTTAATAAAATTAATTTTCATAATAATATCAATATCTCAAATAATTTTATTTTCATATAGTACACTAAATAGACATACCCTAAATAAAATAATTCATTACAACCTAGAGAGAGGAACAATATGAATGGGTGAGTTTAGAATCTCAGTAAGTGTAGTCAATAAAGACATATATTAATGATCATTTTATAGAAAATCATGAGTATATGATCCTGAGAAAATGAGGATAAAATTTTAAATTCTTACAACAGATATTCAAAAATCATAATCAATCCACAAGTTAATATGAGATAAAAAATTGCGAATTATTGAAGAATCTAGGATTTTATGTCGTGAGATCATATCATACGAATGAGAACATGTCATATATATTGGAATAATTTTTTTTCTAAAAATTATAAAATAGAAATACAATGTAAAGCCTATAAAACATGTCATTCCATACATGTTACTCTTATTATAATCATTTGTGTACCTATTTCAGTTATGGGATTACCTCTAATGTTCCAAATTTCAAACATTAGATGTCCTCCATTATTACCTCTTTTATGATAGGGATAACCTATTGTGATCTATTTTTTACATTTTATATAACCAGACATGTGTCTATTGAGATCATAAACAATAATATTTACCCCATTATTTCGAGGGACATAATTGATCCAAAAACTAAATAATCAATACATATGTCTTCTATATAATTATGATTTTTTTCATTTCCTTATAGTATAACCCACAGAGAAGAAAATGGGTTTCGTAAAAATCAAATAATAATAAAAATAGACCACCAATTGAATGAATAAATGTCATATTAATGGATCATATATCTATTGAATATAAGTTAAATCAATGTATGTTTTCATATATGAAAATACGATTAAAATATAACTAATAATTTCATAAAGAATAATACACTTTTTCTTTTAATGTAACATATAAATCATTAAAAAATTTAAAAATAGATGAAATTATATATTTTCATTATAATGAAACATGTAAAAATATACAAGATGATTAAAATAACGTATTCATCTTGATGGGGGGTATTTTTTTTGGAGTTTTCACTAAAATTATGATTTAGTTCGCAACTTTTCTCATAATTACCTCATCCAGAAAATGACAATTATATTCAATGTATAATTATTTATAGAATTTTGATCATAAGAAAAATTAAATTTTATAAATAGTTATATAATATTAGAATATTAATTAATTTTTTTAAAAGAAAATATGGACATTAAAATAATCTTTTCCTATATAATAGATAAAACAATGTTGTTTTGTTGTAAAAAACACTTTCTAATTTTTTAGTACAAAGAGAGTAAAAAAATAAATCTGAACCATGGAATATCAAGATAAAATACTGGATAAGCATGGAGATATGATTTTCGGGGGTGGATTATATAATTTCATCATAAAAAATTCAAATAAACCATTTTGGTAAAAAATGAGATATTTATCCAAAAACACTACTCCTATTGTAAAATTTTAATAAAACCCCCTAGTAAATAGTTAGATTCAAATGAAATATTCAATAACGTGAATATAATTTTATTATTTATATAACATATAAAACAGGTATTATATAATCCATATTAAGTAAACAAGGGGTTAATATGTAATATGTATCAAAGAAACATACATGTGATTAAAATAACATACCACATCTCTAAAAATCATCGTATGTATATTAGTCCTACGGAAAAAGAAATTTAAAATTTACATATTTCATAAACAGTACAAGATTAATAATTATAATACCATAAATTTATTATTTATATCATCTTTGAATATACTAGTTAATAATTAATTATTACCAATATCATTTCAGGTGTTAAATACATTTTTTCATGAATGTTTTGGTTTTATAGTTATGGTTGTTGCACAATAATAATTGTTGCATCATTTTAATAATATTATTCATGACAAAAATTTTACATACAATAAATATAACCATATTTATAACCATTCATATAATGTTCTGATGAAAATTGAATTACATCACTTCATGAAGACATTTGTCTCTATGTATGCATGAGTGATATTGAATTTTTTTTATAAATAGAATTAAATGGTAACTAATTATTAAATATAAAAAACTATATTAATTTTCTAAAGATAATATATATTAAATAAATCCGTCATTCCAACCACCAATGTAACAAAATATTGGGAAATTAATCAAATTTCTTCATGGAGGAGGTAGACCACACTCTCAAAGAAGTGATACTTTAATTTTCTATTTCATAGAAAATATATGGAAAGTGCTTATACCATAATCAAAATAATTCATGGAAAATTGATGAAATTGGAGACACTGATTTATTTATCATACAATATATTTATAATAATTAGATGAAGAAATAATCCCTAAATGATTCGGGTATGACCATTAACTATTCATCCAGAGACCTCATCTGACTTACAACTTAATAATTATATGGATGGTCGTAGGGGTAGACCATAAGATATATTACTAATGAAAGTACCCTAGGAGTGTTTTTATATTTTAATAATATAATCTAGAGTTTGAAAACATTGTGATTAAATGTTAAGAGGAGGAACCCATTTATAAGTGAGGGAAATGACATCCTGGTAAATATTAATGATATTTATATATAATATATTTAATAATTATATAATGTGGCATGAGGGGATGCCATTTTTTTGGAAATTTGATATAGGATATAAATAAACTAATCTACTAGATATTTTTCATGTTTTAAATTCATTATATGTGTTTTCCTCTAGTTAAACCACATTAAACCCATTTTGACAAATAATGTGATAAATTAAACATTTATCATGATAACACAATTAATTCAAAAAATGGTTTCATAAAAATATTATAAACAATGATTCAATATTTGGAATCCATTTTATCAAATTCAATTTCTATAGGTAACATAAATTACTTTTAATAAAAATGAAAATTCAAGAAAATAAGTTGTAAAAAAATTCCCAATATTAGTTTAAAAATCAATTAACATTAAAATAATGTAAAAATTTGATGTCATATTTTTTGGTAATTTAATAAAAAATCATGATTTTTTGAATGTGGTATGATGTGAAAACAAAATTTCATCTACCAATCATACTATTTAAAAAAAGGAAAATTTTATTCAACTGAATAAAATAAAACATATATTAAATGACTTAATGATTGGGTACCCTATTTCAAAAAAAGGATTGAACTAATTAATTTTATCATGAAAAATATATCAAGTACACATAATCATTTTTTAAAATAATATATCATTATTTCATCATAAAAATTCCCTAAAAGTGATAGCATTTGAAAAAAAATTTACATTATTATTCATTAAAAAATCATTCTTTTTATAAAATTTAACAAAATACACTACAGTAATTTCCAGATGTGTTGATTTCAAAAATTATTTCAATTTTCTCACCAAAAATTTCAAAAAGTGGTATAAATTAATTATAATATTCACAAAAAAATTCAATAAAACTAGTTCAAAGACAATTTTTATTTGAAGTATAAAACAAATTTATTATTATTCATTTCAAGAAAATAATTAGATGAATTTGATTATATTTTATTAAATAAATTATCCAATATATTCCACAAAATCATTCATAAAGACTCATTAAATAAATTTATCATGAAAAAGAAACATTTCATGAATAACAACTGATATTATGAATAATTACAATATTAACTATTTTTTTAAATTTTATAACAATTTATAACCAAAAACATCACAATATATATTGTTATAAAATAATTGTTCGTAATTTATTTGAACCAAATCATTTCAACTAAATCATGGGATAAACAATAACTATAAAATTAAATAATAATAATTCAATAGTATATTGTGGTACATTTATACTCATTGATTCATGTAATTAAATATATTAAAGATTTTAAATTTATTTAAAGATATAATTTTCATCAAATATCAAGTTGTTAATTTATACCCATGTTAAAATAATTTTCACTATCTAAATTCCATAACATTAATAAAAAATTGAGGAAACATATTATTCATTATATCATCATCTTCTTGATTAGCTTCATCAAATTTTTTATTCCTCCAAGGATATTTATCTTAGTGATTGGTTTTACTTCAATTGATTTTACCCCTATAGTTGAGATTTATACCATTATTTCTCGAAAAAAATATAATGCTCTACTTGTATAACCTCTCAGTTTAGTACTTTTTTAGATCATGTATATATTAAATGTGGAGAGAAGTGTTAAAGATATATTTAACTTGAGAGATAATAATGGAATCAACAAATTGACAAGAAAGAATCCTGATATGATCGGGAATTTCAAGGGGGTCAATATATTGTGGGAAGAATATAAAATTATTTATAAATATTGTAACCTTCTTCTAATGATATTTTAATAAGTAAACCATGAGAAAAACATTAAACTCTAAATCACTTCTATGTAATCCATTATTAATTTTATATAGTTGTTTTTCTTCTTTGATGTGTTGTTTAGAGAATCAAACCATCTATTATATTTACTTATCATGATCATTACATAATAGATTTATTTCTTCATCTTAATCATTACATTTTGGTGTTATGTACTTACGTATAGAGAATTATAAGAATCCATCTGAGTGAGTAAGTAAAATATATTATTATTTGAAGTCTCAACCATAGAAACATTATCATCCTAACTACCACTAAAATAATTTAAAAATTATATAAATATATACATTATGGAATAAATTGTAAACTTAGACAAAATATCCATATGAGGATGGTATGTATTTCTAATGTTAAAATATATATTCAAGGAATTTATAAAACATATCTATTATAACAAGGTAATCATAAAATCACTATCTGATAAAATTTAATTTGGTTACTGTATGAATCCATATGAATTCCATAATGTAAATCCTGAGAATTTGATATAGTGAAAAATATATTCTAATAATAATGAAATGTGATGAAATTATCGGACGATAAAATGTAAAAAAAATAATATTATGTCCCATTTATTTTTTATAAATTCAAACAATGAAATCAATGGTGATGTTTTACAACATACATACATTTATGGGTAAAAGTTTCAAAAAACCCTTAAAAACATCCACATAACCTTAACGTTTTGGTAACCCAAGAAAAAAGATACAAACTCCAAAATATCCATGTTCATGTTATCCCACCTGAAATAAACATTTAGATACCTATATAACTTCTCACTTCATGGATGAATAGATATTGACTAACAATGAGCTTCTTCTAATAACTCCATTAATTATTATATGGGTGGGACATATACTCAATTTATGAAACTGATCATTCAATCATAATAACGGAAGAAATTATGATCATTTATCACTTTCTTATACTTCTATTTATCTCCCAACTATACCTCTAAAATATTAACATAGATATATTGATGAACATTAAATTTTAAAAAGAGAATATTTCTCCATGTACATTAGTATTTCATGGTAAATCCATTCCAAATCCATAAACATTATCTCTTTTTTATCATCATCCATGATAAGCTAGACTGATAAATTTTATTTTGAAAATTGGCCAGAAAATTGATTTAATTGGGGATATGATTGGATTCCAAATTTATTGGCCTCAAAATTTATTAATGAAAATAGATGTTATAGTGAATACAAACAGTGAAAACTAAATAAAAAAATAATTAGCTCGAATATGTTACACAAAGAATCATTTAGAAAAATAAAACATTAATGAAATTGGAAATATTCTTCCATGGAAATCATAAACATCCTCTAATTTTTAGTTTAATGTCCAATTTATTGAGGAAAATATTTCAGGTTCATCAGAATCCAAAATACATATAATTTTATGAATACATTCACTGAGAAAGGTTACCACACTCATGATTATTTATCTTTTGAAAAGTATATTCCATATTAGTGAATGTGAAAACCCAATACATGGGAACAGATAATGTCCTAGAATAGGTTTTATGAAATATTATAAATAAATGCATATCCCCCAAAAAGGATACAACCAACATCATTAGTCATGAAGTCCAAAATTCTCCAAGAAAAGAAAAAACACATGAATGTAACAATGAATACATCAAGAAAACTCTAGATAAAGAATCAGTGGAGTGGAAGAACAAAAACCTCCCATCTAAATTGAAATGAATATGAAAATAATAATTTATTAAAACATATTTAATAAATTTTAGTTAAGAAAAAGGCACATCAATTAAAAAATGAGGTGAGTAAAGAAGCCTAAAAAATGTATAAAGGAGAAAATTCAATCATTCTACAAATCTCAAAACCCATTATATTTAGAATACATTAATAAGATTCTTGGTTGAAACACCCATGAAATGAATAACTTCAAAAATCTCCAAAAACATCTAATATAAAAATACTTCACTTATGAGTAATGAGTCTTGATATATATTTATCTAGAAATTTCAGTATGGAGAAAAACTCTACATTGAGTTACATCAATGAAAATAAAAAAAAATCATTATAAAAAAAACAAATCCTAAATAGTGAAATAATGAACTGAATAACATAACCTAAAACAAAACCAAAACAATAAATGAAATTATGGTTAAAAAATAAAAATAAAAATAAAGAATAACTTCAATAGAATGACATTAATTATGAAATCCAAGTTTCATTTAAAATGCTCCTTTATCACCATGAAAATTCACTTTGTGATTTTAAGGTAAACCTCAATAGAGGGTTCTATATCCATTAATATTTGGAATATGAAAACCGATTATTAATCATTCCATGTGCTATGTTCTTACCCAATGTCATCCTAACCTTGAAATTCATCCCGCATAATATGGACAACGTCATCATCATTATTTCCACAAAAGAGGGATGGTGATTTCCATAAAACTGTGATAGATGGACTGATGAAGTTATGTTATTTTGAGTTTAGAACATCCTCTAAAAATCATGTTCAATTTTACATATTCATAATTAAACTAATATAATTTTAACAAGTTGATGAAAATAAGTTCCTTATTAACCAATTTCTATAAGTAAATATATATTATTACATTACAATAGACCCCTAAGGATCTACTAATAGTTTTCCCCCATGATTAGAATAATATGTATGTTTGTGGGACTTCCTAGGATGTAGAGTAATGAATACATTCAATTCAGTCATTTTTTTATCTTTACTAGAACTCTAATTCATGTAAGCATCATTAATATGATATAATTTTTCATTTAAGTCATGAAAATATTCAACATAATTGGTGTGGACACCTTATTCCTTCTCTTTCATAGATTGAATATCTCTTACGATCTATGTTGTTTATCACTTAGGGTTTTAAGATCCTCTTAATCCACATAGATAGTTATGCATCATGAACAATAACCAAAAATACATAAAAGGGTTTAGGAAAGAGATATGACATAGAATGGCTAACCTGATGCATATTGACATACTAATGAACATGATAGATATGTTGTGTAGAGATAGAAACAACATTACTCTTATGATCTACTTATTTTACCAAAATTGAGAAATATCCTTTCACGGGGAATTCATCAAAACGACTTTCCTCATTACATTAAATATTTTACAATTTTAAAATAAATAAAGAAATAAACTAGATAATATTCAATGATAGAATCCTAAAAATATCTAACGAAACCATCATTAAGAAATATGATGGTTGAAGATGTTGGGATGTAACATGATCTATATGTACTATGGTGGAAAAATTCTTAATGTGATAATTAGTTATAGTGTCTAATTTATGGGTCTTCCCAATGAAGCTTCCAATTAAAAATAGATAGTATTTTTTTATATAAATAATGTATAAAACATGGGAACTATTACTGGAAATGAGTTATGGGAGGGTCAAAAATTGTTCTAAAATATGGGTACCATTTAAATTATTTCACAGAACAACCCTTGAATGACTATAAACCTCTCATCCATAGAGTTTAGTTGTTTTTTATATGAAATGTTTAAAACCACGTTCATTGTTTTTAGAAGAATAATATCAATGATAAAAAATCCAATAGATTGTAAAATCATTTTTAGTAAATAGACATAGGGTTTATGATAGAAATAATTTCACATAATTAAAAAACAAAGATCAAAATAAAGGAGTTTATAATACTCCTTTGAAAAATTCATCACTAGTATACGACCAAGATAGTTTCTTTTTCCACCACAAACACTAATGATTTTTAATGAACATGAAAGGCATGATCTCATTAATCATACCAAGTGAAATCATATGAAAATGATAGAGAATATATATTATCAATTATTTATTTTTTACATGAGGGAACACTCTTAAGTGTGCCCATCCATTACAATAAAACAGAGTACCAACCAACTTGTTTTCTATTGTAGAGAGGTTATGAATCGTGATGTCATAATATATAATTAAATTCAAACATATTACTGGAAATACACTAAATATTTTTGGTGAATATATACATAAAAAAATTTATGATCAATTCATATATCCCACATTTCATTGTATAGGTAATTCATCTATGTTTTTAGTTAAAAAATTATGACTACTAACATGAAATAAAACATCAGTAATTTGAGTATTGATTTTCAAATTTTTTAGTTGCATATAATTTCACCATATCATTATAAATGATAACAAATCCTTTAATGTTATTTTAACTATCTTTATTAATCATAAAACCATATCTATTTTATGAAATTTTGAATATGGAATTGTTGAAGAATCTTCATTATGATCCATGATATTTTTCTCACATTAATATATGTAATGGAACATGACTCCCATCAACAATAATAGGTTGAGTAGATTTTTCAACCACGATAACTTATTTATAGTGTCAATAATATGTATCCAATCTGAGGAAATTGTGGACTTCAGTCACAATGATGGATATGTGAAATTTCGCAATAAATTTTATCGTTAAAGGATCCACCAATATACCGTAACATGAGAATATATAAGCTAATAATAAATCATTATATACCTATATTTAACACATGTTAAATTTGAATATTTGTCTCTTCTTTCTACTGGCCTTTACAAAAATATTTACATGATTTTAGATCTGTTCATTACTCATTGAATATATACTAATATAATCTATAATGATAACCCCAAATTCAATGATTTAATCAAACAATTTTATATTCAATAATTCCATGTATATAAAAGGTTAATTATTATGTTGAATTATAATGAATATAAATTCACATTGTACATTCCTCATCTAGATTGTTGTATTATATATCTCTTTAATTTTCCCCCAATATATAGTATCTATAATGTATATAATTTATTTAAAATTTTGGATCTCCTTCATCTGATACAAATAATAATCAATATATGGTAAATGACACTTATTAGTCAACATTATCTAGTTATGTTTCTGAAAATCTATGTAGAGTCAAATTGAACTATCATTATTTTAACAAATGAATAGTTGAATCTCATTGTGTAACAGTTCAATGAATGAAACTCTTATCATGATTAACTTGTATTTTCTTCTTTAATTGCTGAAAATCAATAAACAAATTATATTTGTTTACTTTTAAATAGTAGAATAATTATGCATGAGTTCTATTGAAAACTCAAAATTTTATGATTCATTTCTACTATGGTGCGCATTGGAGTAGTTACATGCTTTTTTATACCATATTCCCCTTTTCCATTTTTAGTGTCCTCTATTTCAATGATTTAGGATATTAGAACTATGATCAGAATTGGATGAAGTGATTTTATTTCTTCTTAAGAAATATTATTCTATGGTAATCATTTAATAATTGTGGCCAACCTTATATACAAGAGTAATGTTTTTGAATCTAATTCGATAATCCTTATAGGATTTGACACCGGTTAATTATACTTCTTCTTTAACCACATGGAATGCCTTTTTATTTGAAGCTAATGGATACATTTCCAATGTCTTACAATCTATGCTTATTGGGTTAGAGTGGAATATATAATTTATTTCACTTATAGAGTCGAGGTAATATCATGTGTACGATATATGAGGTGTAGAAAAAAAATCACCATGTCTTATATGAATAACTTTCCCTAGGTGTGTAAGGAATCCTAGGCCCATTGACACAGACATCTCATGTTCATCATATGAAGTTGAGGTTTTTATGATAAATCTACAGTGATGTATAATTATAAGGTCTTATTAGGAAATTGTAACATGTTTAATTTCCCATGGGTTTATAGAGATTGGTATAATTCCTTTTAAGGATATGGTCATTGGTTTAATGTGTCATGCGCACATGGTCATATTTTTAGGGTATTCTTATGATAGAGTCACTTTATTAATGTCTTATGGGAACAATTCCAGGGTACTCTTTTCAATTATTAGTTTATATGTCATCATACATTTAATGGAGATGTTGATGTCTAGTGGGGACACCATGTTTTTTGTTGAGAATTTTTTTTCACCCCTATGGTAGATATGATCACATAATAGGGTAGTATCGTATATAGGGGAAGAAGAAATTTTTTTTGATGCTGTTAGGATGATGGTATTTATCCACATAGAGTCTTCTTACATAAACTATTTGAAGATATGTATTAAAACCCAAGTAGTTTGAGTTCATTGTTTATGTTCTTGTTTAAATATCAGTCCATAATGTTTAAAATCAGACAATAAGAATTCTTGTCTCACTAAGGTAGTGACACCAAGGGATGATGTGTGGATTAGTCAAGGATTCCTTATGGTTGTTTGGGATCATATAGTTCTAATCAAATGAAGAATCTTATATTAGTCCCATATGGTTTGGATATAGTTTAATGTCATGCACATAGGACATTGTCATGTAGTATAACTACATGAAATGATTATGTGGATGTTTTAATTTTAATGTGTAGAATCTCATACATTTTAAGGGATTAAATCAGTGGAATCCATGGTGATGAAATATATGATACATTATATAAATTATTATTACAAAACGTGGATTCACAAATGATTTAATAATGAAGTGATGGTATTAAATGTGTTTACACAACTTGGATGACCAGATGATGCAACAAAACAACGATGATATGAATATGGTATTATGCAAGTATCTTTACTAGATGCTTCTATAGGGAAGAAATTTTGGGGTTGGGTATTATGAATAGAATATTCGAAGAGGATGGTGGTATCATCTCCAAAATATCAAATGAGGCATAGCATTCCAATCACAAGTCGAATTCTATTCTTATGGAATCAGGTATCTCATATTCTTTTCCTAAGGAATGTTCATAGTTTGAAGCCATGTGAAAGTACATTGCCTGCATGGATTATAAATTGATCCATCAAATTCTTCTTCATCATGCCATGCCATGAATGAATCAAAAAAATAAATTTATGGTTTGAGGTATATGGAAAGGTCATGCACCATGAAGTGGATTTCCATGGAGGCTATGGGGGTCATCTCATGATCATTACATGAGGCATCTTACACTTGAAACACAAGTAATTTACCGATATTCATATGATGAATCATATTCTTATAAAATAGTTTATACTAGATTATACTGTCACATATTTAAGACAACTAGGTAGGAAATTAATAGAATTGAATTTTTAAGGACATAAACACAAGTAATCCTTTATTTTTTAACGTGGCACAATGGTCAGATATTGGGAATTCAGGATTTTTGTAATGAGTATTAAGATATAAATTATTCATTGGAACTATGTGGAATATCATGAATAATAGAATAATGAATTGAACATGAGGAAGAACTCAACTCACAGGGTTTAATGGAGCCATAATGTGTATGTCTATGATGGTAATATCTGGGATGGGATGTGGGGATTTATGTTTCACAACCCAAAATGACTACAAACATGATCAATATATTCATAGTGAATATATACATTTTTCATTACGGTTAGTGACAATAGAAATGGTACTGGACTAATGTCCCATGACTGTGTGTCATTTATTATCCTGAGAAGGGGGTGTGGGGGAAAATCCCTAATATTATGGACTAGTGGTGTGAATTTAAGTGACCTAGGGAAGGAATTCCCATAAATATATTTTTTGACAATGATAAATAATCTAGAAATTGTGTAATGTGAATTTAGGGAAACAAATCGGTATGGATATAACTGATTTATGGGAAAAAATTATTCTGATGGAATACATTTATTATACGATAATTGGTCATCAAGGAAGTATGATTCGTGAAACAACATCAAACACATTCCCATACATGGAAGGGCTCACTTGAGGGAATTATAAAAAAAATTAAACCATCAGTGAAGTGAGTACTGTGATTTGAAAAAAAAAACAATTATGTTTCATACATTTAGAGAATGATGTCACAACCCATTCATCCCTCCCATAAATATTGGATTGAGGTGGTATTTGTAGTGATAAGATCATGGGACGATACATTTTTTGAAGAGTTGTTGTATTTATTAAATATTATTTTCATTTTTTATTATGTTTCCTGGAGATATTTTAGTTGATTGATTAAATTTATAATTAACTTGTTTGTTCTTTAGATTCTTTTTTAAAGGCGATGATTCATGAATAATTGCTTTTCAAGAATGATTATACATTTTTCCAGAATCACCCTTACTGGATATTTTTAAAAACAAAACTTATAATGAAAATATAAATTGATACATATGTTCATTTTATCTCCAATACAATTTAAGTATAATCCATTTAAATTAACTAATCTCTTAAATTTTGCTGTTCTGAATTTGGTATATCATATCAAAATTTTTGAACAATAATAAACAAAATCATGATTTAGTGGAAAACAGGGGAAATATTCAATAGAAAAAACCTATAATCTCATATAATAAGAATATAGTTGATTTTTATCATCTCAAAAATAGTATAAAATAAATACACATAATAATATTTATCAAGATCCATAAAATATTATTAATTTCAACTGGAATTTCATATTCCTCTATAACCTGATTAATTATTACATATTCATTCAAAATATGAAATTTGACATACCTTCCGTAGAAATGTATATAAGATCTATATAAATAGAGACAAACCATTACCAAAATCTAAAAAAATTTAATTATAGGTAGAAAAAAATATTTTCAGGAATCACATTACCACATACATTATATATTGAGGAATCGTTAACTTTATGTGAGATCATCTTATAATTAAGAGTATTCATAACTAATATAACATCTGATAATTTTGTGGTAAATAAAACACACTTAAAAACTAATAAAATATAATAAAATTAATAGAAATATAACCAGATAAGATATTGTATGTTATACATCAAATAGTTTTTATAAAATATTCCACTTTGTTCTTATAACACACATCCAATATAATAATCACATTGGATTTCATTTTTTCTTAAGGATTATGCAGAATCAAACAAAGAGCATTGCAATTAATTCCAATATTCAAGAAAAAAACTACATAGTTATCATACTCTGTTCATTTGAAACACAAATGCGTGGTTGGTGAATTATTTAGAGACTTCTCCCAATTAACATCATTATCTAACATCTTCCCATCAATTTGGAATTTTATTTCATTATTACCATTCATTCTAAACATAATCATTTTACTAATACCCATATGAAAATTTTATTCAAGTCTCATTCTACATGCCGAGCCTAATGGAAGACACATCTTATTCCCTCTATGGTTTTTATTCTATAATGATCTTTGAAATCAATATATATATTTTTATGAAAACTATGTGATTGAAGGATTACTGTAGTCTATATTTCTTCCTTTATTGCACATCAAATTACATCTCTATAGCTATCAAAATCACTTTGATAACTTCCTTAATAGACTTGGTTTTATGAATCTAATCTATTTATCTATAAAAATGTTAGGTTTTATTATTTTATTATTGCATTCCCTTAATAATTTTTAAAATTTTCTTCTTTTATACTAATATATTCATTATTTTTCTTATTCTTCTTAAGAAATTCCTTCAATATTTTCATTTAATTTGTATAATTAATGAGATTTTTATAGAATGAAATCCTAAACGAATCCCAAACTATATTTTCAATTGTTTAATGTAGCCTCATCATAAGGCCCCGACCCGAGTTACCCAAAGTCAGTGCATTATTTAAATACATTGGCATGATAACAATGACTCATGTCCCTAAAGACTGATCAGATTAGAAATCTTGGAAAATAGATTACATACAAGAATGTTACATTACACATTATAAAACAAAACACAACATAAATGATTCTTTGATAACGCCATTAATCCCATATTTGAACCAGAATTATAAATCATAATACACTTATTGGAATACTGGGAAAATTAAACATAAGAAATGGGTGAGATTAAATTCTTAGTAAGGGTAGGAAATATTGTGAAAGATAACAAATATATCAGGCATGTTGAATAATGTAAAACACATGGCTTTAGAAATAATAAAATTGAATACTTTATGGCAGGAAATATGAGATGCGTAAATAATACCATAATAAAACATAGTCATAGGAATTCTACTAGTTGAATAACCACATGAACCATCAATAATATTTTCGTAATGGGTGAATGTATAATGTGGGACATTCTGAAACATTACGTCAAGGCCTTATCCAAGATGTCTAAAAATGTTTAAGGCATCACCCAAAACCATAAATACAAATTGGGAAATGCCATGACCAATTACATCTCTAATTGTCTCATGAAACATACCGATGCACTGAAGAGCTATAGCGACCTCCACCCTTCACTTACTAAGTCCAATACATTTATCATATAAGATGTTTGAAACATAACATAAATATTCTTATTAAAACTAGCATTGGAAATGACAATACATTTACCATAAACCTTGAATGGTATTAAAATAACACATCCACAATCAAAAATCTCACAAAACCTTCAATACAATATAAAATATTTGTATCATAATAAATATACGTTGACCAATAATAACATCTCTAAAAGGATGTTGACTTAGTTGAAAATGATCAGTAAAAATATTTGAGAGAAATATCAATTTTTCATGAGATAATTTAAAGGACACAAAATTTATAAAGGAATTCTTTTAAAATAGGGTTTTGATTCAATGTTTCCCATACCACTTTGCAAATTTTGATAGAAATTAACATTTTATAACATTAATGTTCATATAAATAAATCATTAAAACAATTTTAAAAACATCGATATTAATGAAAAAGATTTAGAAGAATAAATCCTTAAATATTATAAAATGATGTTTTATTAAAAATTTAATTAAAAATAATACCTTTGATAACTCTTTTATGAATCATGGAAATGGAGAATAAATATTTCCATGTAGATACTTATGTAAAAACAACCTCGGATAATGACGGTATCGTGAAATTAACCCTTACCTTGAAATTTCATTTGGTCAAGGGTACATTTAACCTCTTGTATAATGACCATAGTATGTCATTAAATAATTCAAGAACCATATTCATATTTATTACATCATACATGATCCATTTATTACTTTACACTACCGATTTAATAATGATTTCAATGTTAAATTAACATTTCGGGTAATAATCCCTTTTTTCGCACACGTTTTAACTTGTTACTCGAGATCGTATCATTTAGATAATGATTTACATACTTCTAGAATATAACACATGATTTATATATCATATATATTTATAATATAAAAATATATAATATATTGATATATGAAATGGAAAACTCCATTTTTAGAGACGGTAGGCCGTACGTACGCATAAACGTTGTTTCTATTTTCATATCATATTGAATGGAAGTATGTGAATAATATATATGTATATAAATATATATATATATAATGTATAATTATAATTTCATATATTACATAATTTTTGTTAATATATTTTTTTAATCATCATTGAATCGTGAATGTGGAAATTTATCTCTTCGCGTCGTGGAGACGGTAATCTCTACGTACGCACGAGTGACAATATCATTATATTGATGGTGAAATAGTATATAATTTGATGGTATTTCATAAATAAAAAATCATTAAAATTTTATATTTATTACAAAAATCATTTATACTCATTATTATACCATTCCAAATTATGAATTGTTTAAATAACAAACTACACCATGATGTGGAGACTGTAATCCGTATGTACACACGTATGGTGATTTTGTCATTTATAGGATGGATAGAATAATGAATATGGTTGTACCATATTAATAATAAAATCCACGTATGTATTAGTTACTATAGTTATTATTCTGGTATTGAAACAACAAAGATAGAGGAAGTGGAAGAAGAAAAAAACATGAAAGATGGTGGTGAAATTATTTTCTCTTCCTCGGGTGTTTCCTTTTGAGTTGATCAAAATGGATCCTTAGGTTAGATTTATGAAAAAATTAATAACTATAGGTTGATTTTAATATAGATTTGAGGATATTTGGGCCGTTTCTTCCAGAGAAAAATGGCTTTGGAGGTGTGATTTAGTGAGAAGTGGAAGTACCTTTTTATAAGAGATGTGAGGGTCAATTTAAGAAAAGCATGAAATATTTTTTTATAATAAAAAAATCTTCGGTTTATAATGGCTCAAAAATGATTTATTACTAGGATAAGGTGTGGTTGGGTCAGAAAACACTCATCCAATAGGTTTTATATAGGATTACGTCACCATATTATCCATATCTTTTTATTTAACTCTTAGTTAAATAGTTTAACTTTGACTGTGTCTCCTTGTATTCTTAAACTATAATGTTAATAAACATACAATAAACAACTAAGAAAACTTAAAGAGGTACATTAATCACATATATAACATTATTTAAACCCTTTTCTCAAAACATATATTTTTAGGAATATTATATAATATAATAATATATTATTTGTTTTAAAAAATCATTTATGTCAATTTTGATAGTATTTAGTATTTCATTTTTGTGAAAGTATTAAGAACATCATTAATTCAAAAAAGAAACATTTAATCAATCCTAACATGTCATATTAACCTATAAATTTCGAGTATGTCATTAAATATTTGAAATTTTATTTATTTTTATTTTTATAATTACATTTATTTGATTCATTCATTAATATGGTAATAACTACATCATCATTGTGTAATAAATAAATTTATTTATCTAATGTCTAAAAATTATAAATAAAACACCATGATGTAAGAACTCCTTTTAGAAATCTAATTAACATTTATAGTTGAATTTATCTTTTGTTTAAGCCTATATTAAAAAAAATTAGTTATTAAAAAGTGAATTTTACACTTTTAACTCTTCTTTAAATAAAATAATAATTAATATACAAATCTAATCCTTGTAGACCAAAGAGGATAATATTTTATTCATATGGTTTTTTGGTTGAATTAAACCTATAGAATAGAATTAGGACATGTATTAGGGTAATTATAATATCATATTACCCTTAATTACCCTATTTACATTTAACTGTGGTAAATAAAAGTCAAAAGATACTATTTACCAAAAATTGTTTTCACCTTATTAATCCAAATTTTTCTTACTAATGTCAACCATGTATCTCAGATATTTTATATTCAACTCACAGAAGTGGTAAAATTATGATTTATGCAAATTTCCAAATTTTATTAGAATGTGGGTAAAAGATCGTAAAACGTTCAATAAAAATTTATACATCTAATTAAATTATAAAATGAATTCAATGAATTAATTTAAACTTATACAGGTTCTATATACCAATTTTTACTTAAATCAAATTTAAATCCTATAAGTAATTGTTTATGTAAAAATTTTGTTTCAAACAATAATGGAGTGTTTTTCACTATTAATCAAAAATTGGATGTTTTCTAAAAAATACCTGAAATTCACCTTTTTCTAATTTTGATATTTCAAATTCAGAAATAAATTCTACATTACCAAATTATAAATAAATAATTATAATTAATTAATTTATAATTAATTCTCGTTATCAAAACAAAAAAAGTGGGTATTTTAAAAGTGAAAACAATCAAAAGATTGACATATGTTTATGTTAAATTTTGATGTGAAATTACTTATAATGACCTAAATTGTATTAAATGATAAAATATAATCAAAATATAGAACAAAAACATTCAAATGAAAAATTTATCACTATATATTATTTCGATTGAAAACGTTGTTTTCAATTAAAATTAAGTATTTTTCACTATTTATCAAAATATGAATGTTATCATAAAAGTAAAAAAAAATATTATCCAAACTAAATTTGTAAGTCCCAATTATAAAGAAGGGATTAATTTAATTATATATAGTATATAAAATTGTCAAATATTGGTTTTAAAAAATCTTCACCATTAAAAGATGGAAAATTGAATTTTTTGAAAAATAAATTTGCCCTAATGTTATGTCTAAGAAAAACATAATATGGGTGTTAAAATTATTTAAAGTATATAAGATTCAAAATTTATTCAATATTGTTCATAAATTTTTTTTTAACTCCCAGTTCGGTATTTTGTGGTGCGCTCGAACTTAGTGTTACCTGTAGCACAAGTTATTGAATTAATTTAACGAGATAACATACTATAAAATCATGGGGAGTTATATTCTACACTCCTCCAAAAAATTCAATCCTCACAAATTGAAATTGTTCTTCCAAAATAAATGGTTAAAAATAGAAAAATACATTTATGGAAAACCCACATCGAAAATTGGATTAATAAAATTTCATCTTAATAAGACGGAAAAGGAAATGAAAAACTAACCACCAAATTATGATCTCGATTTGGAGAAAATTGGTGGAAATTAAGGACACATAATTTGAGGAAAAATATAAATATTTATAGAGAGTGAATAAGGTCATAAATCACAAACAAGTGTAATATTGAGGGACTATAATCCCTCAATCTACGATGATTTAAAATATCATCAGTTCAACAAAACAAAAGGTATTAAAATAAAACATTTTTTGTTTTAAAATCAATTCCCTGCTATTTAAGAATAAATTTATTCATAGAATAAGAGGAAAATTATATTTGACAAGTAGAGTTTCATCCTTCAACTAATTCCAAGGAGACATATTTCTTTCACTTCAATAGACAATAGAATTAACAAATATTCTATGTATCCTAATCATATATTGTTCCAAAAAGTTAATTTATTGTTCATCTATCAGACCGTTACAAAAAATACAATATTCAAACTAGGACATCACAAAGGCCCACTACTGGAAAAAAGGCCTATACCCACGGTTCAAAACCGTGGGTATAGCCCCCAAAACCGTGGGTATAGGCTATACCCACGGTTTTGGGAACCGTGGGCTGGAACGCCGTTGGTATAGGTCCCCAGCCTATACCCACGGTTTTCCAAAACCGTGGGTATAGGTGTTCTGCCACCGTGTCAACAAAACATTCCCAATTGCCACGGTGTCAACGGCTTTTACCCACGGTTTCAAAACCGTGCGTATAGATCCTAAAATAAAGCCGCAGGCGGGTTTCGATCCCACGACCTCCTCGCTGCAAAGTACCGTGTATACCACTACCCTACTATCAATTATGTGTATATATATATATATTTAGTTAAATATAGTTATATAAACCGTGGGTATAGAGGGAAGAACCGTAGGTATAGGACTCCCGCCAAAAAATAAATCTTTCCCGCGGAAAAAAAAAAATTTCCCGCGCACACATGGAAAACCTATACCCACGGTTTTTCAAAGCCGTGGGTATAGGTTTTTTATCCTATACCTATCCCCATGGTTCTCCTCAAAACTGTGGGGATAGTTACCCCTATACCCACGGTTCTTGAAAACCGTGGGTATAGGTCAATTTTCAAGACCTATCCCCACGGTTTTGGAAAACCATGGGGATAGACCCCCCCTATGCCCACGGTTTTTGAAAACCGTGGGTACAGGTCTTGAAAATTGACCTATACCCACGGTTTTCCAAAACCGTGGGTATAGGGGGTACCTATCCCCACGGTTTTGAGGAAAATCGTGGGGATAGGTCCATTTTCCAGTAGTGGCCATTGGTAGGTGATGCACCCTTTTCACCCTTCTGTTGTGGTCTCATGTATCGCGGACTTTCCGGACGAGATGGGATGTCACCCGACCTCCGGTTGTCTTTTTATAATAATAAAAATATAATCATAAGAAGTGTTTTACCCATAAACAATAATAAATATTTTATAACTTAATATATTCCAACCGGTAGACTTATCCGAAATACGTCTATCCAAAATCACATTCCAAAACTTATAAGGATGTTAAACACAATAATGATCATTTATTCCACATAATAACATGTGAATACCTTCATCATGTATTCATTTAAAACATTATAACACCCTGAATGACCATAAAACCTTATTGATTAAATATATGACCCCTTATTCCTTATAGAATATTGGATATACTCCTTATATCCAAAACTGTTCTAAACTCCAACAATGATTATATATTCAAATCATTAACCAGTTTCAAGGTACTCAAGAATATCCACTAAATTTTATCCAAATCAATCATATCTTATTCCAAAATCACAACCTCAGTATCAGAACGACATTATGTTTTATCGTTCTTTAAACTATATATCTTCCAAAAAAATATGGCCATATATTATGTCTCATTTTAGGGTTCCTTATAATCTCTAGTCTATGATGAAATAGTAATGGAGTACAATCCTTATATACATTATAATTCTTATAATATGTACATCATTAATACAATACTAAAATGACACACAACATTAATAAAAACATAATAAATCTAATCATTCCTCTTCACCATTGGGTGTATCATAACATGATTATGATCCAATAGCTGCATTTGAGTTATACTCTGATTATTTGTACATTGATTTTCATAGTTCCCCATCTTTTGTAGATTAAGCATTGTAAATTTGAAACCTTTTTCTTACCCTTGTAATCACGTTCTTGGTGAACTTTTTTCTCTACTCTTATAACTAACTCACATTCCCTTCAAGCATTTACCAAGGTGATTCGTTCAACAGTTATCACATATGGGAAAATCATTTGTTCCCCACTTCTATTTATCCATTATTCTCTCTTCCATCCTTTTCTTCTCTTTCTTCTCTTAAACTCAATAGGACTGATATAATTATTTACTTATCTTATTAACGCAGGATTGTATTTCTTCATTTGATGAGAATACGTGGGAGGCTATTTCACTTCATAATGTTGGCTTAATTGCATGAAAGATATTATCCTTATTAATCTTTGGATCATGCATATTTCTGGAGTTCTCATTCCATATACTAGGCCCCATTTATATACAATTGCATAAACTAGGTTAGATTATGAATCACAATTCATAAATTAATACTTGTGAAATTAATAATGTATGTTGAAAAGATTATGCATATAATCAACAATCATAAAATGTTTTCTTTGAGATTGTATTTACTCGTACATTCTTCAGAATGGATTATAATGAATATGTGAATTATCCTAAGAATATCCCCTAGGAGTGACATAACCATGAGTATAGAATGTCCTGTTATCGTATACCATGATAACCCGGGTCAAGCCCGAAACTCCTTGTCAGATTTTTCACCCCTAGGTACTTCTTTTCCAGAGCCGCCTCAACCTGATCCTATCCAAACAAGGATTTATTGCTTGGATAATAGAAAAAAAATCTACATTACCGGAAAAAATTGAATGTTATTCAATAATAATATTTAAAGTCTATCTTAGGGTAATGTTCTCTAATTAGAGTTTATCTAAATCTAGTTTCAAGGTTTGTACTAAACTTTCTATAATATCAAATGTTACCACCCGACCCTAGTTTCTAAAGGTAGTGAATTATTGTAATACATTGGCATGATTACATGTAATGAAGTCCCCAAAGACCGATCAGTTTAACAGACATGGAAAATAGATTACATAAATGAACGTTACAATACACATTAGAAAATAAAACACAACATAAAACATTCATTTAGAATAACAATAATCTCTAAGCTTAACCCTACTTATAAATCATAATACACATCTTGGAATCCTGTGAAAATAAATCATAAGAAAGGGGAGAGCTCAAACACTCAGTAAGGGTTAGGAATACCGCAGAAGATAAAATAAACATTAGGCGTGGTAAATAATTTAAAACCCATGCCGTTAAAAACAATAAACATGAACGCTTTATGGCATGAAATATGATATGAGTAAATAATTCCATTATTAATCATAGTCATGGGTATTCTACTATTCGAATAACCACAATAACAATCAATAATATTGTCATAATGAGGGAATGTATAATTTGGTACATTTTGAAACATTTTGTCAAGGCCTCAACCAGGAAATTTAGAAATGATTAAGGAATCATCCAAAACCAAAATATCAAAATTGTGAAAGGCCTTATCCAATTACACGTCTAATTTTCCCATGAGACCTACCGATGCACCGAGGAGTTATAGTGGGATCCGCCCGTCACTTACTAATTCCAATACATTCCTCATATTAGAAGGTTTAATAATAACTTAAACATTCGTATTAACACTAGCATAAAAAATTTTAATACATTAACCATAAATCATGAATGGAATAAAAAAACGCATCCACAACCAAAGCTATCACAAAACCTTCAATACAATATTTATGATTTTTATCACAATAAATCAACCTCGATCGCGAATATTATCATTTAAAAGATGTGAACATAGTTGAAAATGATCAGTAAAAATAAATGAGAGTAATATCCCTTTTTCATGAAATATTTTAAAAGTAAAAAAAATTTATAATCGAAATAATTTAAATGATGGTTTTGAATCAATGGGTTTTATTTCACATTGAATCTTTTTATAGGAATTATCATTTTAAAACATTCATGTCCATATTAATAAATCCTTAAAACCATTTTGAAATCATGGACATTAATGGGGAAGAAATATAAGAATAAATCTTTAAAACATTTAAAATGATGTTTTAGTAACAATTTAATTAAAAACAATACATTTGAAAACTATTTTATGAATCATGGGCATGGATAAAAAATATTTCCGAGTAGATACTTACATAAAAACAACCTCATATAATAATGAGATTGTGAAATTGACCTTTACCTTGCACTTTCCTTTGGTCAAGGGTAGGTTTAACCTCATGTATAATGACCATAGTATGTTATTAAATTATTATAGAACCATATTCATATTTATTATATCATACATGATTCATTTATGACTTTGTACTACACATTTACAAATTATTTCAATGATAAATTATCATTTCGGGTAATAATTTCGTTCCTTATCGTATGTTTTTAACTTATTACTATTGATCCTATGATTTAGATCATTATTTAATTAATTCCCGAATATAACACTTGATTTATATATAATATATATTTATAATATAAATATGTATAATAGATAGATATATGAAATGGAAAACACCGTTTATGGAGATAGTATGTCGTGCGTAAGAATTAACACCATTTCCTTTTTCATATCGTATAGAATGGAAGTAAGTGAATAATATATATATAAGTATAGATAAATATATATATATTAAGTAGAATTATTATGTCATATATTAGACACTTATTAATAATATATATTTTTATAATCATCGTTGAATAGTGAACAATGGAAATGAATCTCATCGCATTGTGGAGATTGTAATCCGTACATACGCACGAGTGAAAATATCATTATATTGATGGTCAAATCATATACAATTGGATGGTATATCATATATAAATAATCATTATAATTTTATATTTTATATTTTCATCAGTTATAATCATTATTATACCCATACAAATAATGAAGTGTTCGAATAATAAACTACAAAACAATGTGGAGACGGTAAGCCGTACGTACACACGTATGGTGATTTTGTCATTTATATAATAGGTATAATAACATATATGGTTTTACCATCATTATAATAACATAAAAGTATGTCTGATGTACTTGAGTTATTATTTTGAAAGGAAAAAAAATGAAAGTGGAAGTGGAAGAAGAAAATAATATGAAAATCGTGGTGAAATTATTACCTCTTCCTTAGATGTTTCCATTTTGGGTTGATCAAAAGGGATCCTTATGATTGATTTATGATAAATTTAAGGTGTCTAGGTTGATGTGAGGGAATTTGGAAGGATATTTGTGCATGTTATGACCGACTAAAATTGCATAAGAGGTGTTATTTTGAGAGAAGGGGAAGTACCCTTTTATAAGTGAAGTGAGGGTCTTTGTAGGATAAGCATGAAATATTATTTTATAATAACATAATTTTCAGTTTATAATGGCTAAAAATTAATTTATTTAGAATATATGGTTGGTATGGGTCAAAAAACACTTAACCAATATGTTTTAGATAGGTTTAGGTCACCATATTTACCTTATCCTTTAGATTTAACTCTTAGTTAAATTGTTTTTCTTTTACTGTGTCTTCATGTAATTTTACACAATATGTTTAATAAACGTAATCTACACATCCAAGAGAACCTAAAGTGGTTAATTAATGGAATATATAACATAATTTAATCTTTTAGGCTGATCATTATATTTTTATGAATATTATATAATTTAATAATGTAACATATGTTTTAAAAAATCATTTATTTCAATTTTGACACTATCTAGAATTGGGTTTTTCGGAAATTCATCACAAATTTATTACTTCAAAGAAGATATATTTATCAATAATAACATGTCATACGCAACTGTAAAATTTATGTATTTCATAAAAAAATTGAAACTATATTTATTTTAATATTTATAGTACTATTTATTTGATTCATTCATTAATAAGTTAATTACTGCATCATCATTGTGTCATAAATTAATTTAATTTTATAATTTCATAAAATTATAAATAAAATTTGATGATATAGTAAATAATTTTATCATTATAATGTATATTTTTATTCTAATTTATGTTAATTTAATCCCTATATTAAAAAAGGGTTTGTTATTAAACTTTGAATTTAACACTTTTAGCTCTTCTTTAAATAAAATAATAATAAATATCCTAATATAATACATGTGGACCAAAGATGCTCAAGTTTTATTGCTAAGGTTTCTTTGGTTGAATTACTCTAATCTAATAGAATTATTACATGTCTTAGGATAATAATAATATTATTTTACCCTTAATTACCCTATTTACATTTTATTGTGGTAGATAAAAGTCTAAAGTTATAGTTCAAAAAAATTATTTTCAACTTATTGAACCTCATTGTTCTTACTGATGTCAACCGTGTCTCTCAAATATTTGAAATTCAACTCATAGAAGCGGTAAAATTATGTTTTCTGCAATTTTGTAAATGCTCCAAGAAGGTGGCTAAAAGTCGGTAAAAATTCCAATAAAAATTTATACATCAAATTTTATAATAAAATGACTATAATGAATTAAATAGTACTTATATAGGTACTATATATATATATTGAATAAGAATAAATTTAAATAATATTTCTAATTATTAAAATAAGAATCTGGTTGTAATCAATAACGGAGTGTTTTTCACTATTCATCAAAAATTGGATGTTTTTAGAAAAATACCAAAAATTCACCTAAATATAATTTTGATATTCTAAATTCAAAAATAAATTCTATTTTACAAAATTCAAAACACTGTAGTTTCATTAATTTATTTAAAATTAATTCCCATTGTCAAAACCATAAAAGTGGGTTTTTTAAAAGAAAAAATTATCAACAGATTGACATGTCTTTATATCAAATTTAAATGTTAAATTACATATAATGACAACCATTATATTAAATGATAAAAGTATAATATAATTATTAATCCAAACCATTCAAATGAAATAATATATCACTATAAATTATTTCTATTAAAAAATTTGTTTTCAATTATAATTTAGTATTTATCACTAATCATCATAATATGAAAGATATTAGAAAAGTACCAATAATTTATCCAAACTAAAATTTTCTGCCCTGATTCTAAAGAAGATTTTAATTTTTTTAAATCGAATATATAATAGTATCAAATAATTCTTTTAAAAACCTTTCTCCATTAAATGGTGGTCAAATTTTATTTTTAAAAAAATTAATTTATTAACATATTATATTTATGAAACACATAATATGGGTTTTAAAATTATATAGAGTATATAAATTAAAAAGGAAATTAATATTATTCATAACAACTTTTTAACGGCTAGTTTTGAATGTTGTAGTGCGCTCGAACTAGGGGTTGCGTGTAGTGTAAGTTATTGAATTCCATTAATGTGATATCGTACTATGAATTCTTGGGGTTTTACACTTATGTTCCTAGTAACTGTACACCATTAATCTGCTTCGCATTCCAAATAATAATGAACCAAAATGACTTTTTCATGCACATAGAATTAGAAAATAGAAAATAACTTTTAATTGGTAATGATCCATTCCTAAATGATTACAGGATCAAGAGACCCACTAACATAATATTGATGCCTCCTTTTAATGGACCCAATGGTATATTTTCCATCAATTTCTAATTTGGTATCTCATCATTATTCAAACCATGATAATGTTTCATAACCAAAGAAACAATAGTATTCATTTGAACTCAAATATAATTTATTTTATTAATAGGAAGTTAATTTCATATTCTATATCAATCATCAGAAAAATAATTCCTCATATTTATTTGGATTGAAAAAAACCAATAAGAATTATGTAAAAAACAATTATAATAGTGAGAAATATTATAGTCATGATAAATAATTCATATGTTATTTATATTATATCCAATTAATTTCATTATATGGCACAATATGTTTATCCATGTTCATCCATGATTATTATTTATTAATAATCATTAACAGTGGTTCGTAAGAGAAACGTGAATTAATCCAATGATATCTCATGGTAGTTTCTACCATGGTTTGTAGTTTTATTCCCACTCATCTTTCACTATTTATTATTGATTTAATACCCCAATCTAATTCATTTATATTTTCCATCCCTAAGTGAATATGTTGCACAACCATATCCACATGATAATATCAAGGTTGAGAAGTGTTTGTGATATAAACCATACAATGACTACATTATAAAAACATTACTGTATTATCTTATATATAGTCTTATCCCCAATTATAAAAATAAATTTCTCCAATTATAATGTCAAAAAAATGTACCCTACATTGAAATCAATAGAGGTGACTGAGGCACCATATACACAAATAGTCCATCAATTTTAAAGAATATCCCTGACACATTTTAACAGTAAATGGACAAATCCATTAGGGTTTTGTGTAATTGATTACTACATAGATTATCATCAAAATTTTAAAATCATATTCAATATATCCCTCAATGTTCTTCTCTCAAAGTAAACTTCATATACATAACACACTTTTATACATTCCTCATAACCCATGGAATCAAATCATTATAATGGTGGAGAATAAATTTGTTGGACATGTAATCTATAGAGATAAAAATCCATTATCATATGTTAGAATATCATGGGAATAAGAATGTGGGAATATGAGAATTACATTTTTAATTAATCTTAAACAATTCATAGATCACAATCCTAATATAAGACTTTTGATGACTGTAATAATTTTAAAATATAATTTTCATAGATCATGATCACTTTGATTTTATACTAATGACATGAAAAATTACCAATGTGTGGAAAAAATGTTAGGAATAATCACAATAATTCAAAAAAAAATTTAAGGACACAAACCAGGACATTCATTACATATTAGTATGTGGCTAATCACCCATGTATATTCATTTAGATTAGGATAAACTCTTGTTTACCCTTGTTCTAACTTACGACAACCTAAAATATACCGTCTTTTTCTCATGGTGTAAACTCAAATGAATCCTACATATATTTTGGGATATCAACCATTGTATCAATTGATCAAATAAACATTGTTAATTATCCTCTTATTTTGGGGGATATTATTTTACTTGATATAACATTATACATTAATATGTATTGAAAAAGAATCATGAAAACATTAATGAAGCCATGATAGATAAAACCATGGAGGAAAATAAAAGTTTCACTATTATGTCATCATCATAATAACAAACCATCTGTAGAATAGACTAATTTTATTTTGTATAATCATATCCTTATTGAACCATATGTTGCATTAATGGATGTCATCATATATTAAGTAAAGTTTATAAGAACATTGAAACTTTCCATGTGGAAAATATCAATTTCATTATGATGTTAGAAAATTAAAATATTAAAATCTCAAAAATTATATGATTTTTTTTATTATGAATGTAGCATATAAAATATTAATTAAAATATCAATGTTAGTAATAACCGTGATAGTAGGAAAATATTTTTTTTTGGTGTATGTTAAATCCATGATTATGTTTAAAACTCTAGTAAAAATTTCTTCATTACAAAAATGATAAGAAAAATAATTGTAAAAATTTATATAGAATATAAAAATATATATAAATGAATTACACAAATTTTTATACAATATATACATAAATCATAAAAAAATCTATGATAAAATATAGTCATTTATGAAATGATTCCTCGACCAAAATAGAAAAACAAAATCAATTTTATATAAAAACACTCCTTTAGACATTTCATTACATATAGTTGTAGAATTAATGTACGATTTTTAATTTATATAACTTTATATGTTATTATAAAATGTATATTATTTTTTTTACATATATCATTATATATAATAATTTTAAAATTAATGATAAACAAACCTCGTAAAAAGTGATCTTGTATTATATAAAAATTATTTTTTGGTAATCTTTTAGATCATAACCACATGAAATGAATAGATTAAAATTTAAATATAAATAAATATAATATAAATTAGTTATTGGTATAACATATTAAATGATAGTTAATTACAACCAATGAATGAAACCAGTAGAATATAAGGCATATGGATCATTGAAATAAAACTAATGATATATCCTTACCTTATGTATGAATTTCTTATATGTGATTTTAACATCATATATTTTAAATATAAAAATATTATAATTAAATTATGATACCATATTCATAATTATAATAAATTTTATGGTTTAATCATAACATCATATCACCCATTCATTAAAAATCATTAACAATTATAGTAATATCAGGTGTTAAATACATTATTTTTCAATAATGTTTTGGTATCAATTTTGTTCGATGAACATTTACCAAGTTTTCATTACATACACATTTTAAATCTTGGTATAAATATAATTTATAATTATTATGTATATATTTTTATCCTTGCATATAATATGGTGATGAGAAATTAATTATATCAAATAATTTTAACGGTAGTTTGTACAAACATGAATATGATGTTTCCATTTGACAATAGACGGAAATGAAAAATAAAAGATAAGAAATAACCTTGATATAATTATTATAATATCATATATATCATATATATATATATTAAGTAGCATACTAAATATAACCATAAATTTGAATTAATGAAGGGAAATGAATTAATATGCTTTTTGGATGTGGTTTTCCACCCTTAAGAATTAAGGATACTTTCGTTTCCCATTTGATGGAAATAGGATAGACAGTGGAAGTAAAATATTAATAAAATTGAATAAAAATATTTTATGACTGTAGATTCATTATATTAGTGTGGATTAATCTTTATTAGAGTATATAAAAAATAAATAAACTTTTATTGTTTTCCGAAATATAATTACCTCTTCGTTATGAGGCCTTTATTGGTTTAAACAATAATCCTTATTAGGATGGACAAAGGGGATAAAAAAATAATTATTGTTAAGGGGAGATGTATTTCAATTTTTTAGAAGGGGATATATGGGTTTGATTTCGAAAACATTATTATAAATGAATAATAGGTTGGTCCCTTTTATACGTGAGGGAAAAGACACACATCCATTTATTAATGATATATAAATAATATATATAACATAATCATTTCATGTGGTACCAAAGAATAAAAATCATTGATATGATTTATATGGTTTGAGATGAACTCATATAATCAATATTATAGATTTTTTAATATATATTATGGCTTAATATCTAGACAAACAACTTTAAATCCATTTTAAACTTTACCATGAAAACATATCATTTTTCCTACATAATTAAATTATATAAAAAATTAAAGGACCCTTATAAAAAATATAAAATTATGAATTCTAATTTTAATGTAATTTTATAAGAATATATTTCTATATTTAGTAGATATGATATTTAATATAAGAATACAAAAGGCTTTAAAAACTCTTTTTATGGAAATATCATATTTAATTGAAAAATTAGTTTACATAGAAACATAGTAAATAATTAGTTTCCATTAATTTTGTAGTTATTTAATAAATAAATGATGTTTTGAAGACTTTTATATCTTTTATAAACTGAACAAAATATTAAAAACATACCATTACTGATAATATCTAAATTTACATTTTATTTTTAATAATATATAACTTATGTTATCAAAATTAAATTTCGGGTTATAAATTTCATGATAATATCTAAAAAATTAGGACACAATATAATTATTTATTTTTTTGAAATAAAATCATTATAAAAATTATTATGTAATTCTTGAATCACATTATTTTTTGAAAAATTATATTATTTTTGAAAATCAGAATATTTCACTATTCAATTAGAAATAAATATTTTCAAAAAAAATACAGAAAAAATAATCATAATTGTATTATGAGATTATTATTTAAAAAATAAATTTTTTTGGAATTCTAATAATTATAGTGTTGGAAAATAATTTTACTTTTCTCATAAGAAATTAAATTAAAATAATTTTAATCATAATTTATTTAAATGTATATAATTACATTATTCTCATTCCATGATTAATAACAAAAATTAAAATAATTCTAATATATTTAATGAAATATATTACAAAAATATTTCATTATATTAATTCATCTAAGGTGAAATATTTTTCATATTCTAATAAAGAGTCATTACACATATAATAATATTTTTTCTAAAAAAGAAAATATATATTTACATAAAAAATATTATCTTTTCATTTATATACAATTTATTACAAATGAATTCACATTATTAATTGGTAAATTTTTTTATTTTTAAAATTAAGTTGACCTTATTAACTCCCCCAAATCATAGATCATTCAAATAATTATCCTTATAAATGATAATTATTCTGTAGTATATTATAGTTCATTAAACTTGGTGTCTCATGTAATGAAATCTATAAAATAAGGTAACTTAATTTGGAGAGATAAATATAATAAAATATCAAAGTGTGACCTCATATCTCTAGTATATCATTATAATTGGGTTCTCCCTCTTTATGACATGGTTAATTGAATGATTCCCAAGTGAGGTGTTGTAGAGACCCCAAACTTGACGTACACGGACATTACATTACTTTTGCAGAATACTTAATTCATAACAAAAACAAACACACAAGTACTGTAATAGTTTAATTGTAAGAAACCTGTTCTTATTTTTGAGGTACATGATTCTTTTTTTCTTTTTCTTTAAGTGTTATTGAGAAAATATGGAAAATGGAAAAAATGCTAAATTTTGAAACTACACGCCGTGAACTTTGTCCCCATGCCATGTATTTTCGGCCTAGTTGGGATGAGTACACGGGGCGTGTAGCCTTGTCGGTGACGAGGGGTGTAGGAACTGACTACATGCCATGTAGTGGTACCTTACACCTTGTGTAGTCAGTCGGCATGCTTGAATAGTAAGGCGGTGGAGTCCTCGCCAGCTGGGCGACAGTACATGCTCTGTACTTGGGAGTACATGTCGTGTACTCATGTCCATGGATGAACATTGTTGTAGTGCTGCCAAATGAATAGTTAAATGATATAAGTACACGCCGTGTACTCAGAAGTACATTCCGTGTACTTTGTTTTTTCGGCTTAAAACAGGCAGTAGCCTCCTCATTTGGTAGAGGAGGTGTTTGAGCTATTTTGGAGCTGAAGGAGGAGGTTGGACATTTGAAGATCCACCGGGAGTTCCTCTGGAATCTGATTCGACTTCGGACGATCTCGTTGGAACGGCACGAGTAAGCCCTCTCCTCTCCGGGTACCGTTCTTACCAATTCTTCTCGTAATGTATGTTATTTACGTTTGGATGGTTTTTGTTCTTTGTTCGATCGATGCCATTATTGGGCGTTTCAGGAGTCATCGTTCAAGTATAACGCTCGTTGACGTATAAGGTAGTTATCTTTGTGTCATTTTCTATCTGTCATGCATGTTTTGTGCGTTTTTGTACCACAAACCCATGTTGGGGTGTCGTGTGGCTGAGGCCATTGCTATAGTTAATGCCCAGAATTACATAGGTGATTAAATTGTGATAACAAAATGCTGGTTGGGATCGTTTCTTGGATCCGAAACCACCCTGGGGGTGTGTTTCACTATTTAGCCGTTTGGCCAGGATACCCGAGGGTATGCCTTAAATGTAGTAATTGTAGAATTTCCTTGAGAAGAATTGCGTGTTTACTACATTTTGATATGTTGGGCATGGGCCGATTACCTGTTTAGCCTGAGGGAATTATTGTGATTAGCCTGTGGGCACTGCACTGTTTAGCCCGAGGGCTGTATTTATTTCGGTCTGAGGGAAACTTCTTCCCTTCCTGAGGGCCATAGACTTTGTTCCTGAGGGCGACATTACCTACGCCTGAGGGAAAAATTCTATTACGCATGAGGGAAATTACCTGCGTGTTCAGTTCTTCTTACCTGAGGGTATGTTTTTTCGTGTCTGAGGGCATGAACAATTTACGTAGAAATGCACTGTGGTGATTTCTAACATTTAATGGATTAAATGGATAATAAATGGAAATATAACTGGTAATGAGTTACTTTTCAGTACTTCTTACTTTATTTCATTTTACTAATGCACACTATTGTTGCATGCGTACACGCAGTTGGGCACATGCCTTTAGTGGGTGCCTACTGAGATATATTTTTCACACCCTGTTTGGGTCATGCTTTTCGGCCCAAACAGATTACATTGTTGCAGGTGTAGATAGGGGCATGTGTCCCTATACAGGTACTTGACTCTTGCTGAGGAGTAGGAGGGAATGGGACCGAGCCTAGGCACGCGATGCCACTGCCAGCTATTTTCTTTTCATTGTTGTAATCTACTTTCTGTTGTAATGTATTGATGTGTAACATGTTCTGGTTGTTTTCATAGAACTTGAAACATGTATTATCATCTTTTATATATTGTTGGTTATATCCATTGTATTTTTTTCAGTAGTTGAATGGTTTACTGCTTCCGCTGTCATTGTATGTTTTTTTGGTGTTCCACTGTGTTACACTTTGAAAAATGAGGTCATAGTTTCCCCACTATCAGACCTGGGCCCTCGCTCCTAGTCGGCAGCCTCTGGCATTTGGGGAAATGCACTTGAGGTCATTTGGCGAACCGGGATCGGGGCACCCGTTGCGTGGCACCCGAGTCCGGGACGTTACAAAGTGGTATCAGAGGGGTTTATTTTCATTGACTTACTATTTGGAGCCGTAGTTAGGGATAGGACGGAATGGTATTTGGTAATAAGATGTTCCCGGGCGTAGCTACCCCGTGTATAGGGAAAATCCAGTATACCTTGTATTTTGCATTATTTTGATATTGCAATTTTACGGTTGATATGTTTTCACCATTGGGTGACGCACTTGGATTGTGCTGTTTATATTTTTTCAGTTGGTTGTATTTAGTTGCAACCCGATGAGATGATGGTATGTCGTCTCATGCATTATATAGGCACATTCAAGATTTCACATTCCTTGCATAGTTTCCATGCCATGTAGGTGCATTAGAATTTTCATGTTTTTGTGATAGTAGTTTTTCTAGAAAATCATGCTGTTGTGATAGCTGCTTGATAAATACCCACCTTGTGATATGGTGTTTTTGTTTGAGTCTGTTTATAGAATGGATTCCAAACTTTGGTTTTTTTGGGGAGTATGGGCCCCCATTGAACGGAATTTGGTGGATCATTGAATGTTATTGGTTATAACACATATAAGATGTCAAACTTCGATCCTTGGGGAGTATGGGCCCCCAGGGTCAGAATTTGACACTTAGGTGTTGTTTAATGTTATTTTCTGGGTCCCGGAGATGTTTCTGAGGCATACTGTCCGAAAACCCAGTATACACGCCGTGTAGTATTTTTATACACGCCGTGTATGCTCTTCTGTTCAGGAAGAAAAATTATCTTTTTGAGTACACGCCGTGTACCCTGAGTACACGCCGTGTAGTCTCTTCAAGTGTCACAAAATGTGTGGTCGGCAGCTCGAGGTGGGGAAGGCCTTGGGTAAAACACACTGTGTAGTTTTGTGGACGTCGTGTAGTGTGACCCGGAGTCCGGTCGTGTAACTAACAACCCGGGTCGGTGAACTCCTTGACCAAACACGCCGTGTCAATTATAGACACGCTGTGTAGTGTGACCTGGGGACTCAGCCATGTAACTAACAACATGGGATGATGTCACCTCTCCCTGAACACGGCATGTACCTGTGGGACACACCGTGTAGTCTTGTCTGAGGACAGACAGTGTGGAGTTAGCCATGTGCCTGGGAAATGGGGTGGTGTAGAGGCCGTTTGTGGGTGTAACACGCCGTGTAGTGTCTAGATGAGTAGTCGGACATGTCACAGACGACATGGGAATTTGTAAAATAACACCGTACACTCCGTGAAAATATTATACATGCCGTGTAGTTTTTTTCAACGGATGTCGTGTGGCTTAGCCGTATAGAAGGACCCAGGCTGGGTAAGGAAAGACAAGTACACGCCGTGTAATCATTATACACGCTGTGTAGTGTTGTTTTGCCAATTGTGACATTCTTTCTTTCTTTCTTTTTCATTTTTGTTTCCTTCGCTTTCAGTCTTATGAATTTTGAATTTGAGGTGTGATTTTGACATTGTAGTGTCATGCCGCCTAGACGACCGTGAGTTGTTCGCCAGGAGAGAGGCGACAATTATACTCCAGAGATGGTGGGTCGTGGGCTACCAGTTGATCCTCCTGCAGTGCTAGATGCGGCACCAGCTGTTATACCGGACATAGGCGCAGTTCCGTGAAGGCTTATTGTGGTTCATGCAGACCTTTCAGGGAGCACCGCAGGCTGCCACATCTATGGCCGAGCTGACGCGTATCTTTCGGCAGCAGCATCCGCCTACGTTTTCAAGGGATGGCAGACCACATACAGCGGAGTCTTGGCTTGGATCGATGCAGACTATTTTCGAGCATCTTGAGACTCCTCTAGGTCAGAGGGTCAAGCTCACGACTTACATGCTGCGTGATTCCACCAAGAGGTGGTGGGATGTTACCACCTAGTTAGAGCATCACAAGGACATGGCGTGGGAAGATTTTCAGGCAATCTTAAAGGATTTCTTCTTTCCCGAGACGCTGAGTGCAGATAGAGCTCGAGAGTTCATGAATATATAAAAGGGCGCCATGTCGGTTATGGACTACTCTACTCATTTTACGGAGCTTCAGAATTTTTCACCCGTGCTGGTGGGTGATGAGACGTTGAGAGCCAAACGTTTTGAGTATGGTCTTCGGTATGAAATTTGAGCATTGGTGAATGACTTCAGGTTGCCTATTGTACACGCTATTGTGATCTAGGCGCTGATTACAGAGAGGAACCTACGAGAATCATGTGGTGTGGGACAGGGCGGTTCAGCACCAGTTACTGGTGTTATTTCTACTAGAAAGAGGAAGAGACATATGGACTTCTCTCATGGTGGCAGTACCAGCCAGGAAAATTCTTCTGGTGGTTCGGTCAGGTGCTACCAGTGTGGCAGAGAGGGGCATAATAGGCCGTAGTGTCCACGAGACCCAGTGGAGTGTCGAGCTTGCGGCAGGATAGGTCATCTGCAACACTTTTGCTGGGCTTTTCCCCCAGCTAGTGAGAGGGGTTCTGTGCAGACTCCGCATGCGGGAGCAGGACCAGTGGCTTCTTACCAGTCTAGAAATTGGAATACGTTAGGACGTGCAGGCAGAGATGGTCGTTGTGGCAGTGGTAGCCATACACCAGTATCGCCGAGGCAGCAGGGCGGGATAGCTCAGGGTAGCCAGGTTGTGTCCTAGGGCCGCGACACTGGGCATGCATATGCAGTGCAACAGACCCAGCAAGAGAAGGATCCCAGACCTTCTACAGTTAGAGGTACTATTCTAGTAGCTTCTGTCTTGTCTTCATCACATTTTGATACGGGTGCTATGCATAGTTTTATATTTTTACCCATGGTGGAGAGCCTTGGGCTCGGGGTTTCTTCTTCTTCACATATCGTGACACTAGACACTCTGTTGGGGACTAGGACAACTGGTGTGCGTTAGTGCAAGGAGTGCCTCCATGTGGTTGGACGGTGTCACTTCCTTTCGGACCTCTATGTCCTTGAGATGATGAGTTATGACGTCATTCTCGGGATGGACTGGTTGGTTACCTTTCGAGCCTTTTTAGAATGCTATCGTTGCAGGGTGCATTTCATGTCACTAGAGGGTAGAGAGTTTCTATACAAGGGCGAATGGGTTGTTCAGGCGAGTCGAGCTAGACCAGAGCATCATGGGCGTGGTGGAGTCACAGCCAAGATTGCGAGCTTATATCTGGATGACGAGGGGACTTGTCAGATGGATTTCCCTCCGGTTTTCGATCGTTTCAGGGATGTCTTCCCAGACGACTTTTCAGGCCTGCCTCCGGTGCATGAGGTGGATTTCTATATCGAGCTTGTGCCAGGATCAGCACCAGTGTCCATTCCTCCTTATAGGATGGCCACGCCAGAGTTGAAGGAGCTCAAGAGGCAGTTAGAGGAGCTACAAGAAAAGGGATTTATCTGACCTAGTACTTCCCCTTAGGGTTCCCCGGTCCTTTTTGCGATGAAGGAGGATGGTACCCTCAGACTTTGTGTGGATTATCGGATGCTGAACCTGTTGATGGTTAAGAACTGATATCCCTTTCCAAGGATAAATGATTTGTTTGATCAGCTTCGTGGAGCACAAGTGTTCTCGAAGATTGACTTGAGATCCAGATATCATCAGTTGTGCATTAAACCATCAGATATACCACTCACAGCTTTCAGGAGTAGGTATTGTCTATATGAGTATACGGTTATGCCATTCGGACTGACGAACGCACCAGAAGTTTTCATGGCTCTGATGAATCGTGTGTTCAATCCATATCTTGATTCTTTTGTGGTAGTTTTCGTGGACGAAATCATGGTGTACTCTCACACTCGACATGACCATGCCACACATATGGAGATCTTGTTGAGTACACTGAGAGAGAATCATTTATATTCTAAGCTCTCGAAGTTCCACTCTTGGATGGACCAGTTTCACTTCCTGGTTCACATTATCTCTAAGGAAGGAGTTTCAGTAGAACTAGAGAAGGTGAGAGGAGTAGTTTCCTGGGAGCATCCTAAGAACGTGTTTGAGATATAGAGTTTCTTAGGGCTGGCTGGTTACTACAAGTGCTTCATACAAGACTTCTCCCACATAGCAGCACCGTTAACAGGTCTGACTAAGAACAGTGTGAAGTTTGTTTGGTCTGAAGCTTGCGAGGCAGCTTTTCAGGACCTAAAGGGAAGGTTGAAATCATCACCGGTCCTGATACTCCTAGAGCAGGGGAAGAGATATATAGTTTACTGTGATGCATCAGGGATTGGGCTAGGAGCCGTTTTGATGCAGGGCGACCGAGTTGTTGTGTACGGGTCTCAGCAGTTGAGGCCACATGAGAGGAATTACCCGACGCATGATCTCGAGTTGGCTGTAGTTGTGAATGTGTTGCGCTGTTGGAGACACCATCTATTGGGAGAGCATTTTGTGGTTTTCACCGAACACAAAAGCCTCAAGTATATCTTTACTCAGTGTGACCTGAATCTAAGGTAGAGAATGTGGGTTGAGTACCTAAAGTCCTTCGATATTGAGCTTGCCTATACACCTAGTAAAGGTAAAGAAGTAGATGATGCACTGAGAAGGAAGACTCAGATACAGGCAGTGCAGGAGGCCAGTGGTGAGTGGGAGTTCGTGACTTTATTCTTTGAGATGCATCTGGAGGTGCATGATAGACTAGGGCAGACATATCTTTCCTCGCTATCTGTGACTTCTACCCTCCTGGATAGAGTAAGGATGAGGAAGTTATCTGATTCAGAAGGCCTAGTTCTACGGGATTCGGTGGCAAGTGAGGAACCTACTCCCGGTTGGACGATAGGTAATGATTAGGTTTTGTGTTTCCATGGACTTGTATGGGTTCTAGTGGATATACGCGAGGAGATGATGAGGGAGTTTCATGCTTCATCTTGGGCAGTTCATCCCGGGGTTACCATGATGTACCGAGTCTTGAGATGTCTGTACTTGTGGTCGGGTATGAAGAGAGAGATAGCTGGTTTTGTTACGAGGTGTTCCATCTGTCAGCAGGTGAAGGCAGAGCACCAGAGGCCAGCTGGGCTGTTACAGTAGTTACCTATTCTAGAGTGGAAATTGGATGATTTCGTGATGGATTTCATGACTGGATTGTTGAGGTCACCTCAAGGCAGTGACGTCCTGTGAGTTGTTGTGGACAGACTCATGAAGGTAGCTCACTTCTTACCGATCAAGGAGAACTTTGGTTTGGACGTGCTCGGAAGGCTATATATCTGAGAGATCGTACGTCTTAATGGGGTCCCTCGTTCTATCGTTTCATATAGGGACACTCGCTTTACGTCTCGTTTCTGGCAGAGTTTTCAGAGGCCGCTGGGTACACAGGTTTTTCTCAGCACAACATACCACCCTCAGTCAGATGGTCAGTCAGAGCAGACGATACAGGTTCTATAGTACATGCTTCGCGCATGCCTCCTAGACTTTGGGGGCTCGTGGGAGAAGCATATACACTTAGTAGAGTATTCCTATAACAATAGTTTTCAGGAAACTATTGAGATGGAACCGTACGAGGCTTTATATGGTAGGCCATGCCGATAATCTTTGTGTTGTTTAGAGGCAATTGTGGAAGCTTTACTGGGGCCACAGCTCATGCAGGAGACATCTGAGCAGGTCCAGTTGATTCAGAAGCGGATGGCTACCGCGTAGTCTCGTCAGAAGTCTTATGCTAATCGCCGAAGACGACCTTTGGAGTTTGTGGTCAGGGATCAGGTATTTCTACGTCTTTCTCCGTGGATGGGACAGAAGCGGATCAAAAGACAAGGTAAGATTTCACCAAGGTATGTGGGGCCATTTGAGATTCTAGAGAGATTCGGGCTAGTTGCCTATCGTTTTAAGTTACCGCAACGGTACCGAGCCATGCACGACGTCTTCCATGTGTCTCAGTTGCGTCACTACCATTCAGACCCATCTCACACATTTCAGCCAGAGGAGGTTGATCTTTAGTAAGATGCATCCTTTGAGGAGAATCTGATTCATATCGTTGAATGGAGCATGAACTTTCCCTGAGGCAAGTCAGTTCCTCTCGTACGGGTGCTATGTAAGCATGGACGAGTGTAGGACGAGACCTGGGAGCGGAATGACGAAGTAGGTGCTCAGTTGCCAGATCTGTTATGAGCATTATCTTCTCCACCCTTGTAAGGGAAATTCAGGGACGAATTGCTATAATGGGGGAAGTTTCTATGAACTCGGTTCTTATTTTTGAGTTACGGGCTTCATATTTTCCTTTTCATTAAGTGTTTTTGAGAAAATATGGAAAATGGGAAAAATTGATAAATTTTGAAACTACACACCGTGTACTTTGTCCCCACGTTGTGTACTTTCGACCGTGTTGGGATGAGTACACGGGGTGTGTATCCTTGTCAGCGACGAGGGATATAGGAACTGACTACACGCCGTGTAATGGTACCTTACACGCCGTGTTGTCAGTCAGTAGGCTTGAATAGTAAGGTGGTGGAGTCACTGCTAGCTGGGCGATAGTACACGCCATGTACTTGGGAGTACATGTTGTGTACTCATGTCGATGGATGAACAGTGTGGAAGTGCCGCCAAATGAATAGTTAAATGAAATAAGTACACGCCGTGTACTCAGAAGTACACACCATTTACTTTGTATTTTTAGCTTAAAACAGGCAGTAGCCTCCTCATTTGGCAGAGGATGCATTTGAGCCATTTTGGAGCTGATGGAGTAGGTCAGACCTTTAAAGATCCCTTGGGAGTTCTTCTGGAATCCGATTCGGCTTCGGACGATCTCGTTAGAACCACACGGGTAAGCCCTCTCCTCTCCTGGTACCATTCTTACAAATTCTTCTCCTAACATATGTTGTTTATGTTTGTTTGGTTTTTGTTCTTCATTAGGTCTACGCCGTTCTTGGGCGTTTCCGGACTCGGTGTTCGGGTATGACACTCGTTGACGTATAAGGTAGGTGGATTTGTGTTATTTTTTAACTATCGTGCGTGTTTTGTGCGTTTTTATACCACAAACCCATGTTGGGGTGTCGTGGGATAAGGCTGTTGCTATAGTTAATGCCTATAATTGCATAGGTGATTAAAGTTTGATAATAAAATGCTGGTTGGGATCGTTGCATTGATTTGAAACCACCCCAGGGTTTGTTTCACTATTTATTCATTTGGCCAGGATACACGAGGGTATGCCTTAAATGTAGTAATTGTAGAATTTCCATGAGAGGAATTTCTTGTTTACTGTATTTTGATATGTTTCGAATGGCCTGATTACCTGTTTAGCCTGAGGGTGTTGTTGTGATTAGCCTGTGGGCACTGCACTGTTTAGCCAGAGAGCTGTAGTTATTTCTGCCTAAGGGAAACTTCTTCCGTGCCTGAGGGCCATAGACTCTGTGCCTGAGGGCGACACTACCTATGCCTGAGGGAAAAATTCTGTTATGCCTGAGGGCAATTATCTGCGGGTTGGGTTCTGCTTACCTGAGGGTAAGGTTTTGCTTGTCTGAGGACGTGGATTGTTTACGTAAAAATGCACTTTGGTGATTATCATCATTTAATGGATTAAATGGATAATAAAATGGAAATATAACTGGTAATGAGTTACTTTTCAGTACTGATTACTTTATTTCATTTTACTACTGCACACTATTGTTTCATGCTTACACGTAGTTGGGCACGAGCCTTTGGTGGGTGCCTACTGAGATAAAGTTCTCACACCCTATTTCGGTCACGCTTTTCGGCCCAAATAGATTACGTTTCTGTAGGTGTAGATAGGGGAAATAGTTACTATACAAGTACTTTACTATTGCTGAAGAGTATAAGGGAATGGGACCGAGCCTAGGCTCGCGATGCCGCTGCCAGCTGTTTTCTTTTCTCCGTTGTACTCTACTTTCTGCTGTACTTTATTGATGTGTAACATGTTCTGGCTATTTTCGTAGAACTTGAAACATGTAGCATCTTCTTTTATATACTGTTGGATATATCCATTGTAGTTTTTTATTTTAGTAGTTGAATGGTTTACTGCTTCCGTTGTCGTTGTATGTTTATTTTGGTGTTCCCTTGCATTACACTTTGACAAATAAGGGCATAGTTTCCCCAATATCAGACCTGGGCCCTCGCTACTAGTCGGCAGCCTCTGGAATTTGGGGAAATGCGCTTGAGGTCACGTGGCTAACCGGGCTCGGGGCGCCCGTCGCGGGGCACCTGGGTCCGGGATGTTACATTAGTGTCTTTGGAAACTCGGAACATAATATTCTAATCATGTTGAATGATCCTCAACATCTCACATAATGATCTTCCCATTTTTTTCATACCTAGAAACTTTATTTATATCTTGGGGAAAAGAAAATATAAAAAGGGTGAGCTCAAATGCCCAGTAAGTCTAAACATAGAGAACATCAAACAATCCATAGCCATTTGAATGTAAAAACACGAGCATAAAATCTAAACATCAAAATCATGAGCAATGACCTAAAATATTGCAGTACATAAGGCATTTAACATTAATAAACATTAATAATAATATAATAGCATGAGAATAAAACTTTTAATTGTGGAAAAACATTACGCACATGATATTATTTCCATAGTAGCCAAGTAATTGTTTCCAAGACCATCATAGTGGACAAAGTCCCTTAATGAATCAAGTTCACTCCTCGTTCCAGTCCTGTATCACTGAACCGGATTAACTTGTCATTCCATCCATGTTTATCTGATGAGATATAAATATTTTCCCAATGAATTTTAGGGAGTTATAGGTCCCACCCATATCATAATGAACTCATTCTTACTTGTGCCAGAAAATAAATCATTCATTATAACCCAAAGAATAAAATGGGTTTCCGGAACATCATCCCATCATAACGTAATCCATATAATACAAATGTATATAATTTCATCATATAAATAATCAAACCATGTAAATAATAGATACATTATACTTGAAACAAAATCATACTAAGTAATTTCATCTTAGATAGAAAATAGTTTTGGCAAAACACATGAAATTAATTCTGGTGGAAAATATCTTTTCTTCATTAAAATCATTTTCCTTTCAAAAAATTCCATTAAATTATAAAAGAAAAGGACTTAGTTGAAAATAATAATTAAGTATTTTAGAGTAAGCTTCATGAAAATAAGGTGTTATGAAACTGTGAAAATCCAATCATGTTGTATATGTTAAAAAAACATTCTCCTCCTACTTTTCCAGAAAAAGTCAAAAAGTTCCTCATATGGTAAACTAAAGAAATATTCCATCAATAACATGTGGTAAAAGAAAAAAATTGTAAAAAAGGAATTTAAACATACATAAAAACACTTTTAGAAAACATGGACATGGATGATAACAATAACCCTATCAAATAAGTATGAATAAACAATCTCGGATAAGAACGAGATTGGAATAATTATCCCTTCCATGATATTAGAAGACCAAAACCTCCATCATTTTTTATTGATGTATGTGCCTTGAGAACTCTTATACACATAGTATTATGAATTATTCTAAGGGGGAAGGAAGACATGGGCTACTGCTTTACTTGAAATCTTCACTTGCATCGCACTCATCATATATCTTATTATCAAAGCAGAACTGCTTTATATATAGAAGTTCTCAAGTGGAAAATTAAATTTTATTTTACCACATACTAAAACACAATTGAAAATGACATCAAAGATAAATTATTCAATGTATAGTGGATGAATATGACTAGAAAAATATAAGAAAATTAAATGAATATTCCTTGAAATTCTTTGTAGATGGGATACAAAACAAGACGGAGAAACAGTAAACCAACAGAATCAATACAGTTTTAAATGATGATGTTGGAAGAAAAATCCAAAACAATGAACACAGATTCAATGAATTTGATGGAAAAGACCAATAATATATAATGGATGGGTCAATATTGAAAATAAATATAGGAAAATTAGTTGAAAAATGAGACACAAGAATTAAACTTAACCCTATCAGGTTGTATAAAAATCAATGAAATGATTAGTTGGTGACCGATGATGAAAAAAATAGATGAAGAAAAATGAAGAAATGGACAAGATATGTATTTTTAAATCAGATTAGATCAATTGAATAAGTTTATTTTTGAATATTCATGTAAAAATAACTAATTAAATAATACCTACTTTCAAAACTGGAGAACAGAAGGAAAATATCATAAAATCAGATAAAAAATTTAATCGGAACATCACGCGAATCATCAGACTCGAATCGAACATCAGACATGGTTTGATTTTCATCCTTACCGTTGGTAAAAACCTTCAGATTCAGAATATATCTTCATTCGTAATTCCAAAAGATGTCGAAACTACTCACCGCCACACTCGGCCTCGATAAAATTAGTCTCTCCATGTTCGGTTCACCACGAATCGATACCACACATGATACTCTCGTCTTGCGACTCGCGAAGATGAAGACGAAGTGAATCCCTCAAAAAATACTTGATTTATGACATCGTATCCTCATGCTACGCCTCCCCGATTTTTAACCCTAAAAACTCAATTCATCCCCCTGACAACTGATATCTTTTTTATGTCATCAACTTATTTCATTTTTTTATTTCGATTTACATTTTTTTTATTTATTTATTTCATGAACCAAATTAATGGGTTACTAATATTATATAATTTAATTAATAAATTCATTTTCATATTTCATTCTTATAAAATATAAATTTCATTTATAATTTATTTCTTTGTTTATAAATGAAATTGATAAATTTCATAATTCAAAAATAATAATTTTTATATTCAGTTAAAATAAATTTATTTGATGATCAAAACATTATTTATTCATAATTTTGTAAAATAATAACTTTATTCATATTAGATTATAATTTTAAAAATAATTTAATTTTTATGTTATTCTATTAATGTTAACCAATGAAAACTCAAATTTATTGATTAAATCAGAAGCTAATTTTAGCTGAGATTTATTTGTAAACATATTTTATAAATTAATATTCATTTGAAATTATTAATAATAACCTTTAATTATAGTTTAATTAAAACAAAAACTAAAAATATATTAAATAATTCCTTTTTTACGAAAACTAGGGATGTTACATTCTCCCCTCCTTAAATGAATTACACCCTCCCAATTCTTTCGTCGGACTAAAAAATCGGAATTTTCATCTACAAAATTAAAGAAATTCTAGGACCGCTAACTCTAAACATTAACACAATGATTATGAAATTTTTTCTCTAATGTTGTCTAGACCGTTCCTCGAATACCAAATATAAGGACCCCAAACATGACATACATGGACATTACATTACTTTTTCGGAATACTTAATTCATAACAAAAACCAACACACACGGACTGTAATAGTTTAGTGTATTTGGAAACTCAGAACATAATATTCTAGTCATGGTAATGATCTTCAACATCTCTTATAACGATCTTCCCCGTTTTTTCTTACCTAAGACATTTCTTTATATCCTGGGAAAAAGGAAACATTAAAAGGGTGAGCTCAAATTCCTAGTAATGGTAAACATAGAGAAAATAAAACAATCCATAGATATTTGAATGTAAAAACATGAGCATAAAATCTAAACATCAAAATATTGAACAATGACATAAAATATTGCAGTACATAAGGCATATATCATAAAAGAACATTAATCATGATAAAATATCATGGGAATAAAACTTTTAATTGTGGAAAAACATTAAGCGCATGATATTATTTCCATAGTAGCCAAGGAGTTGTTTACAAGACCATCTTAGTGGAGAAAATCCCTTACTGAATTGAGTTCACTTCTCATTCCAGTCCTGTATCACTGAACCAGATTAACTTGTCCTTCCAGCCATGTCTATCTCATGAGATATAAATATTTACCCAATTAATTGGAGGGAGATATAGGTCCCACCCATCTTATAATGAAATCATTCTTACATGTTCCAGAAAATAAATCATTCATCATAACCCAAAGAATAAAATGGGTTTAATAAACATCATCCCATCATAAAGTAATCCATATAAAAAAATGGAAATCATTTCATCATAAAAATAATCAAACCATGTAAATAATAGGTACATTATACATGAAACAAAATCATTCTTAAAAATGTCATCTTAGATGGAAAATACTTTTGACAAAACACTTAAAATGATTTCTTGTGAAAAATTTCGTTTCTTCATTAATGTCATTTTCTTTTCACAAAATTCCATTAAATTTTAAAAGAAAAGGATTGTGTTGAAATTTATAATGAAATATTTTAGAGTACGCTTCATGAAAATAAGGTGTTATGAAACTATAAAAAACCGTTCATGCCGTATATGTTAAAAATACAATCTCCTCGTACTTTTCCCAAAAAAGTCAAAAGTTCCTCGTTTGGTAATCAAAAGAAATATTCCTTCCATAACATGTTGTAAAAGTAAAAAAATGATAAAAAGGGAATTTAAACATACATAAAAACACTTTTAGAAAACATGGTCATGGGTGATAACAATAACCCCAGAAAATAAGTACGAATAAACAATCTCGGATAAGAACAAGATTGGAATAACCATCCCTTGAATGATATTCGTAGACCAATACCTCCAACATTTTTTTATTCCGGTTGGTGCCTCAAGAACTCTTATACACATATTATTGGAAATTATACAAAGGGGGGACGGAAGAGATGTGCTACTGCTTTCCTTTAAAGCTTCACGTGCATCACACTCATCGTATATCTTATTATCAAAGAAGTACTACTTTATATATTTCAGTTCTCAAGTGGAAAATTAAAATTTAATTTAGCACATACTAAAACACAATTGATAATAACAACAAACATAAATTATTCAAAGTACAGTAGATGAATATGACTAGAGAAAGATACGAAAATTAAATGATTATTCCTTTCAATGCATTGTAGATTTGAAACAAAACAAGATGGAGAAATAGTAAACCAATAGAATCAATACAGTTTTAAATGATGTTGTTTGAAGAAAAATCCAAAACAAAGAATAGAGATTCAATCAATTTGATGGAAATGACCAATAATATATAATGGTTGGGTCAAGATTCAAAATAAATCTAGGAAAATTAGTTGACAAATGAGACAAAACAATTAAAATCAACCATGTCGGGTTGTATAAAATTTAACGAATTGATTAGGTGGTGACCAAAGATGACAAAAATCGATGAAGAAAAATAAAGAATTGGACAAGATATGTAATTATAAATCAGATTCGAACAATGGAATATGTTTTTTTTAATGTTCATCTAACAAGAAATAATTAAATAATACCGACATGCAAAACCGGACAACAGAAGGAAAATATCATAAAATCGGAGAAAAAATTTAATCGGAACATCAGACTACATATCAGACTCGAATCGAACATCAGACATGGTTCGATATTCATCGTTACCGCCACTATAATCCTTCTGTTTCAACATATATCTTCATTTGGAATTCCATCAGATGTCGAAACTACTCACCGCCACACTTGGCCTCAATAAAACCAATCTCTCCTTGTTCGGTTCACCACGAATTGATACAGTACAAGATACTCTCATCTTGCAACTTGCAAAGATGAAGACGAATTGAAGCCCTCACAAAAGCCTCGATTCATCACCTCACATCCTCATGCTACGCCCCCTGATTCGTAACCCTAAAAACCTGATTCATCCCCCTAAAAACCGATCTCTTTTTTAACTCTTCTTCTTATTTCAATTTTTTTATTTTGATTTATATTTTTATTTATATATTTATTACATGAAAAAAATTAATGGGTTATTATTATTATATAACATAATTAATAAATTTAGTTACATATTTCATTCCTATAAAATTTAAATTTCATTTTTATGTAATTCAATTAATGTTAACCAATGAAAACTCAAATATTTTGATCATATCGGAAGCTAATTTCAGTTGTGATTAATTTGTAAACATATTTTATAAATTAATATTCATTTGAAATTATTATTAATAACATTTAATTATTATTTAATTAAAAATAAAACTAATAATATATTAAATATTTATTTAATTTACTAAAACTATGGATGTTACATTCTCCTCTCCTTAAATGAATTGCACCCTTGCAATTATTTCGTCGGACTAAAAACAATCAGAATTGTCATCTTCAGAATTAAAGAAACTCTATGAACGCTAACTCTAAATATTAACACAAAGATGATGACATTTGTTCTCCAAAGTTGTTTAGACTGTTCCTCTAATACCAACTATAGAGACCCAAAACCTGACGTACATGGACATTACATTACTTTTGCGGAATACTTAATTCATAAAAAAACAAACACACAAGGACTATAATAGTTTAGTGTCTTTGGAAACTCGGAACATAATATTCTAATCATGGTGAAAGATCTTTAACATCTCCCTTAACGATCTTTCCCTTTTGTTTTCTTACCTAAAACTTTTCTTTATATCCCGGTGAAAAGAATATATAAAAATGGTGAGCTCAAATGCCCAGTAAAAGTAAACATAGAGAACATAAAACAATCTAAAGACATTTGAATGTAAAAACATGAGTATAAAATCTAAACATCAAAATCTTGAGCAATGACATAAAATATTGCAGTACATAAGGCATATATTATAAAAGAACATTAATCATGATAGAATATCATGGGAATAAAACCTATAAATGTGGAAAACCATTAACCACATGATATTATTTACATAGTTTCCAAGGCATTGTTTCCAAGACCATCTTAGTGGAAAAAGTCCCTTACTAAATCGAGTTCACTCCTCGTTCCAGTCCTGTATCAATGAACCAGATTAACATGTTGTTCCAGAAATAAATATCTCATGATATAAAAATATTTACCCAATGAATTGGAGGGAGATATAGGTCCCACCCATCTCATAATGAAATCATTCTTACTTGTTCTAGAGAATAATTCATTCATCATAACCCAACGAATAAAATGGGTTTCATAACACTCATCACATCATAACACAATACATATAAAACAAATGGATATCATTTCATCATAAAAAGAATAAAACCATGTATATAATAGAGACATTATACTTGGAACAAAATCATACTAAATAATGTCATCATAGATGGAAAATAGTTTTGACAAAACACTTGAAATGAATTATTTTGGAAAATATCCTTTCTTTATTAAAATCATTTTCTTTTCACAAAATACTATTCAATTTTAAAATAAAAGGATATTGTTGAAAATAATAATGAAATCTTGTAGAGTAAGCTTCATGAAAATAAGGTGTTATGAAACTGTAAAAACACGTTCATGCCGTATATGTTAAAAAATATTCTCCTCGTACTTTTCGCCAAAAAAAGTCAAAAAGTTCCTTGTATGGTAAACAAAAGAAATATTCCTTCCATAACATGTGGTAAAAGTCAAAAATGGTAGAAAATAAATTTAAACATAAATAAAAACACTTGGAGAAAACATGGATATGGATGACAACAATAACCACAGTAAATAAGTATGAATAAACAATCTCGGATAAGAACGAGATTGGAATAGTTATCCCTTATGTGATATTCGCAGACTAAAACCTCCAACTATTTTTTATTCAAGTTGGTTCCTCAAGAACACATCAACACATAGTATTGGAAATTATATGAAGGTGGAAGGAAGACATGGGACACATCCTTCCTTGCGAGCCTCACATGCATCACACTCATCATAAATCTTATTATCAAAGTAGAACAGCTTTATATATAGCAGTTATCAAGTGGAAAATTAAATTTTAATTTACCACATACTAAAACACAATTGAAAATGACATCAAACATATATTATTCAAAGTAAATTGGATGAATATGACCGGAAAACGATAAGAAAATTAAATGAGTATTCCTTGCAAAGCATTGTAGATGGGAAACAAAAAAAGATGGATAAACAGTAAAACAATAGAATCAATAGAGTTTTAAATGATGATGTTTGAAGAAAAATCCAAAACAAAGAATACAGATTCAATCAATTTGATGGAAACAACCAATAATATTTAATGGCTGGGTCAAGATTCAAAATAAATCTAGGAAAATTAGTTGACAAATGAGACACAAGCATTAAAACCAACCCTATCGGGTTGTATAAAATTCAACGAATTGATTAGGTTGTGACCAGAGATGACCAAAATAGATGAAGAAAAATGAAGAAATGGACAAGATAAGTACTTATAAATAAGATTCAATTAATGGAATTAGTTATTTTTTTGAAGATTTATGTAACAATAACTAATTAAATAATACCTACTTGCAAAACCGGATAATAGAAAGAAAAATGTCATAAAATCAGAGAAACAATTTAATCGGAACATCACGCAACTTATCAGGCTCGAATCGAACATTTGACATGGTTCGATCTTCATCCTTACCACCAATAAAAACCTTCGGCTTCAAAATATATCTTCATTCAGAATTCCAATAGATGTTGAAACTACTCACTGCCGTAGTCGGCCTCGATAAAACCAGTCTCTCCATGTTCAGTTCACCACGAATCACTACCGCACATGATACACTCGTCTTGTGACTCACGAAGATTAAGACGAAGTGAAGCCCTCACAAATGCCTCGATTCTTGAACTCGCATCCTCATGCTACGCCACCCCCTAATTTGTAACCCTAAAAACCCGATTCATCCCCCTGAAAACTGATTTCCATTTAAATCTTCTTCTTATTTCATTTTTTTTATTTTGATTTACATATTAAGTTATATATTTAATTCATGATCAAAATTAATGGTTTATTATTATTATATAATTTAATTAATAAATTTAGTTTCATATTTCATTCCTATAAAATTTAAATTTCATTTAAATTTCATTTATAATTTATTTGTTTGTTTATAAAAGAATTTGATAGATTTCATAATTCAAAAATAATAATTTTTATATTCAGTTAAAATAAATTTATTTGATGATTAAAAAATTAATTATTCATAATTTTATAAAATAATAACTTTATTCATATTAGACGATAATTTTATATATATTTTCATTTTTATGTAATTCTATTAATGTTAATCAATGAAAACTCAAATTTTTTGATTAAATCAGAAGCTAATTTTAGCTGTGATTAATTTGTAAACATATTTTATAAATTAATATTCATTTTAAATTATTTTTGATAACATTTTATTATTGTTTAATTAAAAAAACTAATAATATATTAAATAGTTATTTTTTTACTAAAACTAGGGATGTTACATTCTCCCCTCCTTAAATTAATTGTGCCCTCGCAATTATTTCGTTGGACTAAAAAAATCAGAATTTTCAACATCAGAATTAAATAAATTCTAGGACCGCTAACTCTAAACATTAACACAAAGATGATGACATTTGTTCTCCAAAGTTTTCTAGACCATTCCTCTGATACCAACTATAGAGACCCCAAACATGACATACATGGACTTTACATTACTTTTTCCGAATAATTAATACATAACAAAAACCAACACACAATGACCGTAATAGTTTAGTGTCTTTGGAAACTCGGGACATAATCTTCTAATCATTGTGAATGATGTTCAAAATCTCCCATAAATATCTTCCCCCTTTGTTTTCTTAACTAAAACCATTCTTTATATCCTGAGGAAAAGAAAACATAAAAAGGGTGAGCTCAAATGCTCATTAAATGTAAACATATAGAACATAAAACAATCCATAGACATTTGAATGTAAAAACATGAGCATAAAATCTAAACATCAAAATATTGAGTAATGACATAAAACATTGTAGTACAAAAGTCATTGATCATAAAAAAACATTAATCATGATAGAATAGCATGGTAAAAAAACATGTAATTGTGGAAAAACGATAATCACATGATATTATTTCCGTAGTATCCAAGTCTTTGTTGCCAAGACCATCTTATTAGACCAAGTCCCTTACTGAATCGAGTTCACTCCTCATTCCAGTCCTGTATCACTGAACCAGATTAAATTTCCATTCCAGACATGTCTATTTCATGAGATATAAATATTTACCCAATGCATTGGAGGGAGATATAGGTCCCACCCATATCACAATGAAATCATTCTTATATATGCCACAAAATAAATCATTCATCATAACCCAAAGAATAAAATGGGTTTCATAGACATCATCCCATCATAACGTAATCCATATAAATAAATAGATATATTTCATCTTAAAATGAATCAATCAATGAAAATAATAGAGAAATTATACTTGAAACAAAATAATACTAAATAATGTCATCTTAGATGGAAAATAGTTTAGAAAAAACACTTAAAATAAATTTTTGTGGAAAATATCTTTTCGTCTTTAAAATCCTTTTCTTCTCACAAAATGCCATTCAATTTTAAAAGAAAAGTATTGTATTGAAAATAATCATGAATTCTTGTAGAGTATGCATCATGAAAATAAGGTGTTATGAAACTGTAAAAATCCTTTCATGCTGTATAAGTTTAAAAAACATTTTCCTCGTACTTTTTTCGAAAAAGTAAAAAAGTTCCCCGTATGGTTAAAAAAAATATTCCTTCCATAACATGTGATAAATGTTAAAAAAGGGTAAAAATGACTTCAAACATACATAAAAACACTTTTAGAAAACATGTACATGGATGATAACAATAACCCCAGTAAATACTTACGAATAATCAATCTCGAATAAGAACGATATTGGAATAATTATCCCTTACATGATATTCGCAGACCAAAACCACCAAACTTTTTTTAGGTTGATGCCTCGAGAACTCTTATACACATAGTATTGGAAATTATACTACGGGGGAAGGATAAAGGGGATACTATTTTCCTTGAAAGCCTCACTTTCATCGCACTCATTATATATCTTACTATCAAAGCAGAACTGCTTTATATATAGCAGTTCTCTTGTGGAAAATTAAATTTTAATTTACCACATAGTAAAAAAAAATTGAAATTGACATCAAACATAAATTATTCAATGTAAATTGTATGAATATGACTAGACAAATAAAATAAAATTAAATAATTCTTCCTTGCAAAGCATTATAGATGGGAAAAAAAACAAGGCGGAGCAATAATAATCTAATAGAATCAATACAGTTCTAAATGTTGATGTTTGAAGAAACATCCAAAACAACAAATACAGATTCAATCAATTTGATGAAAACGAAAAATAATATATAATGTTTTGGACAAGATTCAGAATAAATCTAGGAAAATTAGTTGACAAATGAGACACAAGCATTAAAATAAACCCTATCAAGTTGTATAAAATTCAACGAATTGATTAGTTCGTGACCGAAGATGAAAAAAATCAATGAGGAAAAATGATGAAATGGACAAGAGAGGTATTGATAAATCAGATTCAATAAATGGAATAAGTTTTTTTGAAGATTCATGTAACAAGAACTAATTAAATAATATCTACTTTCAAAACCGGACAACAAAAGGAAATTTTCATAAAATCAGAGCAAAAATTTAATCAGAACATCACAGAACTTATCAGACATGTATCTAACATCAGACATGGTTTGAACTTCATCCTTACCACCACTCGAAACCTTCGACTTCAATATAGATCTTCGTTCAGAGTTTCAACATATGTCGAAACTACTCACCTCCGCACTCGGCCTCGATAAAACCAGTCTCTCCATGTTCGGTTCACCGTGAATCGATATCGCACTTAATACTCTCGGCTTGTGACTAGTGAAGACGAAGAAGAAGTGAAGCCCTCACAAAATACTCTATTAATGACCTCGAATCCTCATGCTACGCCCCCAGATTCGTAACCCTAAAAACCCAATTCATCCCCCCTAAAACTGATCTCTTTTTTAACTCTTCTTGTTATTTTATTTTTTTTATTTCGATTTACATTTTTTTATATATTTATTTCATGAACAAAATTAATGGGTTATTTTTATTAAAGAATTTAAATAATAAAATTAGTTTCATATTTCATTCCTATGAAATTTAAATTTCATTTATAATTTATTTGTTTGTTTATAAAATAATTTGATAGATTTCATAATTCAAAAATAATAATTTTTATATTCAGTTAAAATAAATTTATTTGATGATTAAAACATTATTTATTTGTAATTTTGTAAAATAATAACTTTATTAATATTAAACAATAATTTTATAAATAATTTTATTTTTAAGTAATTTTGTTAATGTTAACCAATGAAAACTCAAATTTTATTGATTAAATCAGAAGGTAATTTTAGTTGTGATTAATTTTTAAACATATTTCATAAATTAATATTCATTTGAAATTATTATTAATAACATTTAATTATTTTTTAATTAAAACAAATACTAAAAATATATTAAATAATTTTTTTAATAAAACTATGGATGATACAGGTCTTAGAGAAGGGAATTACCTATTGAGGGATATGTGTAGGGAACATAGCCTATTGATATAATTGTGATGTTTCATCCATAGTGGAACTATAAAACACTACATGTTGAATTGATAATAGGTTCAAGTGGATCAATAGTTATAACTAGTTTAAGTGGTTCCCCTACTGATTCTAGGAGTCTATGAACATCCAACCAATATCATGATGACAATTGTAAAAGATTATGAATTTTTGAATTTTTTTATTAACATTATTGATCTAGGTGGAAAATTTCCCCGACATCACTATAAATCCCTATTTCATGTAAGCAGTGGTTTAAATATAAAATATATATATTCTTAAAGAATTTTTATAATGTAGGCATGCGAGTAAGAGTATTATGGCACTGAATATCTTTTATACGAATAATTACCTACATGCTCTATAAGAGTTAAATATGTTCTAAATCGATTGAAATCCTACAATGTTGATGTGGAATTAGATAAATATTGATAGGTTGATGATGAAATAGATGGATAATTATTATGTTAATCTAGTTTAATACCAAATTATCCTTTAATATTCTTATAAAAAGAATGAAACTGTTCATATTGAGGGATAATTTATTTTTCCTTTTAAGAAAGAAGAGTTTATAGAGTTAGAAATACATCATTGTAGTATTGATGATGACAAAAAATACAAGGGTAATATTTTAACCGTTATGGATGTAATTTTTATTATGATCACAATCACAATTATTGAATAAAACATGTTTATAATACTATTTATCATTTCCAAAAAAAATTAAGATGAATATTTTAGTTGTTTTTTATCATTATACCACTATTTTCTCAGACAATTAGTTAATGGAAAGCTCAAAAAATTGAATAGAAATATAGATTTAACAGAAGTGCAAATACAATAAAAAATTGAATGAATTAGTTCAATCATAGTTCATAAACACATGATTAATTTATGTTCTCTATTGGGTAGGTCTTACCTATGGGTACATGCATAAACACCAAAATTGTTGCAAAATATATATTCTAATCATATTAGATATGATTTCTTCCATGACATGGTTCATAGTTGTGAATAAGAATAAAAAAACCTCCATAACTCAAGAGTTGGTCTATTTAGATGTGATAGGATTTCTTCTAGGGCGTGGATCACAAATGGGTATATTAATAATCACCATCAATGTAACACTAGAGTTAAAAATTTCATAAATTATATTATTTCAATAGTGTTTTAGTTTATAAATATGTATATTAATAAAAAAATCCAATGACTATAGTGCTAGTAAATTTTAATTATAAGGGAGGTGACTCAAATTTATGATGATAAAAAAGCTAGGATTTCAGAATAGGGATTCCAATGATCATGAGGTCTCTAGAACCAAGATATTTTATCATTTCATGATTAGAATAGATTATTTAGAATAGAATATGAGATTATATATTAATGGTTTATTTTTTATAGGCCATGGGACTTAGTGAGAACACTCTACTTATTCTGAGATCATATAGTAAAACCCAATCAATTTTTTATTTTTAATGTATCAGTCCATACATTTTATAAAGAATAATATGGGGTTGTTATTAATAATTAGTTAGTATTATTTAGTGGTGTCCATTTAGGTGTTTCCAATATTTTAATTTTTGAATCATTTCCAAATTTTTAGTAGTTAGTTTTTAATGGATCACACAAAGTGTATGTCTATTGAAAAAATTATTCAATTTCCTTCCAACCACCCTTAATTTTTTTTGATTTGATGACTACAATATTTTTTTGGTTACATTGGATAGTGAATGTTAGACCAAGTGTAGTTTTTGTTTTATCTCAAATAGGATTTTATACATGTTTTATTGTCTCTAAGAAACAAATTCCAATAGAAAATGGTTTAAATAAATAATTTTATTTCATTAATGTAGATAACATAGAGTGATTATACACATTATTTATTTTGATAGTTCAATTAAATCATGTTGATAATTTATTAGGTTTGAAAACTATAATAACATTTTTTAAAATAATGGTGATATAGATTTGATGAAAAGGGAAGGTGGCCTATCCAACAACCAAGGTGAGAAAAAACTAATGGGAATTGAAAACTTGTTTCTACTAATTCTGATGAACTTATAGGTTTGTGCATATTATTAATGTTTTTGATTCTTAGATAATAAGTTGCTTCTTTTTAATTAGAAAACAACGAATACATATTTCAGTAGTTTATAATCATATAAAATTTATTATTATAATGATATACTGTTTATAATAATAGGAAAATAATATTTTTGAGAATTAGAGCACGATTATATTATGGAATATATTTATAATAGTTTAATCTAGTTTATGGTCATAAACATGGACTATTATGTCATATTTATTATGATGACATTATTAGGAACATTTAATATTCAAGAAATGAATTTAATATTAAATACTAAAAAATGAGTAGCTTGTTCAGATGTGAAACATTATAGATATCTAGTTTTTTAGAATATTTGGAATGTGGAATGTGTATCTCATTACATAGGATATTAACATTAGTATATGATGGTATGTAATAAGGTATTCATTTTAGAACATGGGTGACATTAAATAAATGGTTTAAATAAAATATTTTTTTTTCATTTATAGAGATTATATGATCTTCCCTTAAGGATAATGTTTCCAATCACTAAATAGAAAAAATATTGATTCATTAATGGTGATTTCCTGGAAGAGGTGTCCTTAGAAGTAAAAAAATTATACCAATGGCCAGGAATGGTTTTTGATGATTCAAATATGATTGGAATAAAGTATCCTATTATGGAGAGGACTATACATGAAGGGTCCAGGAACACTACTTGCTACATCACCATGTATTTAGTATAGATACGATGAATGTGGATATGAAACAGAATTTATATCACTCATTCATGGGAATTAGGCCAATGTGATCCAAACTTGGATTTTTCTAGGGACACAATGTAGGCCACATAAGATTTATTCTTGTATCACTTTTTTCACTCTTATGTTTTCTTAGATAAAAAAAGGGTATCCTAGAATGTTAAAATATAAAAATTCCTTGGGTCACCCTTTTATGTAATTTCATCATATAAAATTTCCATTTTCATTATTAGATTATGGATTAAGGAATATTGGATATTGAGGTATATATTATAATTTCACATTTCTTCAAAATTACGTTTTAGGGGTTTAATGATATATAAAATCAATAAAAAACAGAGTATGTCTAAGTGAGAAGGGTAATACGAAACAAAATTTAGACTAAGATACTAAGGTTAATATCTATAGTCTCATTAATGTTGACATTGATAATCATAATGGTGATTAGACTAATAAAAGTGATATGATAAGATTCATAACCATGACGAATGGGGCATGAACCATTACTACCAAATTCATCGCTCTAATGGGCTAGGTGTTGGTGACCAAGGCAAAGTGGTAATATTAACAAATTGGGAAAAATTAAACCTATATGAAAGTATAAATGCACTCATAAAAAAGTCCATAAAAACATTAAATGTAATGTAACTGATTCCAATGAATGAATAAATATATAATCAAAAAATAAATTTATGAAAGGTATGTATTGAATTAAGTAATTAATACCAAATAGAAGACCAAAAAAATATTATAGAGGAAAATCTGGTCTATCTGAGAGGACTATGATCAATTTACCTAATCAAAAAATAGATCAGTCTATCAAGATCCATCTTTGATCCACCCACTCCCTAACCTCCATCGACACTACTAAATGGGTCTTCGTCTACAAAATACTCACCATGTGCGTGTAGTTATCATGAAAAGAGGATTTTAAAATACAGAATTCGACACCCAAAAAACTCAAAACATTAATTACCAAAACCTATCCTCCCATAGTAATGATATACAAAAATATTAATAATAAGTAAAAAAATATACATAGGAAGGAAACCATGCTTCTAGGAAGTCACAACCAGACTGTCATCCATATTATAATATTTGAAGAAATTCTCATTCAGGGAGAGTTTACTCAAGAATCCATTACATCGTAATATAAACGCAATAAATAGTTCATGATCATTAGTCCCCTCAAAATGAATCACTATATTATTTAGTGATCTAATACTCAGATAGGTGATCAGACATTTGTCTCATAGAGGGACACCATATACTCTATCTGAAAATCATCCACCAGAGGTGACCAAAATTCCAAGATGTCGATTTAATTCTACACTTTTCCCTTCAAATTAATGACTATGGGAACACAGTCAAATAATATTGGTATAGACTGAAGAATAATTTTCTTCTATGAAATCTCCATGGGGATATATGGCATGTACATGAAGGTACATGATATTTCTAACTTACCGATGATATTATAGTTTGGTGATTCCTCACATTAAATGTAAAAACCCCAAGATAATGTCTATAAAATGAGTATAATACCTTTTGAGATGTAACAATACTCTGAATCTACTATCTGGCTATACCCATGTACACCAAATTGTGACATTGTACTCTGGCCATGATCATGTACTCTAGTTGCATCCATACTCATGTATCCCACAAGTTACAAGTGTATCCACATAGAATATTTCAAACAACAAGGGACGATGTCACATGATCTATGATTTCTAGAATTATTGGAAAATAAAAGATTCACATTTAGTATGTACACAAAAATGTTTAATGATAGGGTGATTTTCATGAAACACAAAAAATTATACAAACCTTAGGTTATTCCTCCATGCCATCTACAGATACTACCACTACATCATCCACCACCAGAGATCATTGATCTAAGAAATGAATAACTTTAACTATAGTATATTACCATTACATGAATTAAATAATCTAAATAAACACACGAACACCATTAGTAAAAGAAACATCAAATTTGGGATGAATTGATACAAAAAATCCATTTGGATCCACCACCAATAATACTTTATCATCATCACAACATGATCTCACCCTCAATCATGAACCACAGAAATTGTATTGAATAATTTAACCAAATAAAAGTTAGATAATGATAAAAATTAACTAAATGACAAACCATAATATAGTGAAAATTCATGTGATGAATTTATGTTGATATAAATATAGAAAACATTATGTAATAGAATTTTAGGAACAATCCATTTAATTTTTATCATTAGCCCATGATCATCTGTTATATATTAAGATTTATGAAGATGAATAAAATCAATGGATCCAATAAATTAATCATTTAAATATACCATAAAATCATGAATCAATTCATTTTAATTGAATCCATATAGTCAAAAATAAATATAAATTAATTGGATTTAATTCAAAAAATCATACATCTTACCTAGAGATTGGATAGATCGATGATTAATAATGGATCTACGATTTCATCGTTGGTAAGATATAAAAACTATGATGGTGGAATGATCCTCAATATTTTCTTAATCTTATGTTATCTATAAGATCTCTATCATAGGATTCTCTCCATTGGGTTTCTATCATCCCATTGGGTATGCAGCCAACCCTTGGGTTTTTGTAACAACCTTGTTTAAAAAGAAGAGTATGTCCCTGTGTCCAATAGAAAATATTTTAATTTATTAATTTATTTTATTAATTCTATGACCATGAAATTCTTTCAATAATGTCTGATATCGACAATGGTTATGTAATTCATATAGTTAAACCTATGTTAGGAACTCAACTGTGGACAAGGATTTCTAATTTGTTCACCCATTTCATAGTTATTTCAATATTAAGGAAAAATACATGTTTGCATATTTATATATTTAATATATGTGAAAAATTAATTTTGATCACATAGGGATAAGGAAGCTCATGTTTTTTTATTTTTTTGTTATAAAAATAATCCATATAATATCCAAATGTAATACATGGAATATTAGAGTTGTCACTATCTACCGACAAGAAGTATTTTTTTCCACATATGTGAATGTCCTACTCAAATACATGAGGGATCTAGGATCACATATACATCTCGCACTCTTATGTTCTCTCTTAATAATTCCCAGGATTACACCGAGCGTGCACTAGGAGAATCAATCAGCCATAAAGGATCCCCATCTACAAATTCTCAATCTCAAATGGGTAGTAAACAAAGGTGTACACATTCTAAATGACCATCTAAACCTAGTATATAACTTAAAATATGTTAGGAACATACCTCCTTAAATGTGACACATAGAAAACAACATTTACTCATTCCATATGCATCAATAGAGACACACGGTATGCCACCTATTTTACTTTACTCAGTATATACAATGTGACAATTAATCTCAGATATTCAATGTCACCTCTACAAAGTATCTATTATCTACATTATAGTGAGACCCTCTGGAACACATGGTCTCCCACCAATAAATCATGAGTTCCCCATCACTAGTATGCCTAATTATTATGATGGATTTTTATAGTATTAATCATCCCCTATATTATATTAACCTTCTCCTTCATAGCTCGCAACAAATTTGGGGCTATTAGTGCTGACTCACCTAGATCAGTCCAGCAATGTGGTGGCCTACTAAGTTCCACATATAAGTCCAAAATTGTTTCTATTAAAATGGTGTAATTGTAGATATTTTTGTATATGAAATCCACCAATGATATATGATCCCCCCAAATATGACCAAATTGACCATGAAATCCCCTACAATGTCACCCAATACATAAAATTTCCACTCAGTCTGGATTATAGTATAGTGTTGAAATTCTCTTATCAAATGTAATGGATCTCCAAATGACTCTATTAATCATCTCCATAATAACATTGTGATGTGAGAGTCATGGTCTAAAATGATAATCAATGGAACCTGATAGAGATGCAATATGATCTACATGTAAAATCATCATATTATCTCGACTCATCTCTTCTCTCAAGTTGATATGAAGTGGACTGACATTGTGAGTTGGTTTTGGATCCCCTAATTGGAATAATGTCCCATAAGAAGTATGTCATAACCCCATCACAAATTAAATAGACATACCATATCATATCATATCTTGAAACTCAAGGGGTTTAGAAAACCCCTAAAAAGATGGATCACGTCCATCAAATGTTGACAAGTGGGGCATTAAGGGAAAAACACCAAAACAAAGCTCTTCATTCACGGTAAAAAAGGGGGTTTATGTCCCTAGTAGATCATTTCAATGACTTGATGTCCCGTCAATAGGGATATTCAAAACTACCATATCACCTTATCCTTCAATACTAATTTTATAATCATATTTCATCTTAAATGGATAACATGCTACCCGCATTAAAAATATCTATCAAGAGCATCCCTAGTGGATAAATGAGTACATGAGGTCTGAAAGTTAGTATCTCCACACCAATCATCGATAAAAAAATAATAAATTGTGGGGTAACAACCATTGACATAATATATAGAGAACCAATCTTCTACCCATAGGAAAATATAGATGTGGCTAACTACTTTGATGCCTCAGCCAACAATTGATAAAAGATATTTTAATAATATCATATTCCACCATGTTCCCCTATCACTAGTGTATAGAAAAAATATATTTCTTTATATTATATGATATTTACAGATCACTAATATCTCATGTTATGATACTTTTGAGAGAATATATACATGAGTAAACTGTGGTATGAGTAGATGATAAACCACTCACCCATTAGGTATTGTCACCAGATCATCACTGAATAACAACCATTTCTAACATAAGATCATGGTTCACATAGTTGAACTCTTTTTTAATAATATAATGTGAACCATATGAAATTTATACCTTCCTTTACATTAGAAGACATCCAAGACTAGTTTCTGATGAATCATTGAACACTACATTCTCAGAAAACCTCCTCTATAAATATCAATATGGGAGCTCTCATCATCATTTTCCTAAACACCTAAATGAACGGGTTTCATCTTTATATCCACATTAAAGGATTCATTTTTTTGTTAAAATATTGCAACGATGCTGCCACTATAGAGAATTTGGGTCCATATCTCTAACAGTAACCTTCTAACAAAAGGAAACATAGTACCTCGGTTACACTCACTGGTGGTTCCCAATCTAAAATTTACTCAATGATAACCATGTCCCAAACCACTATCACATCTTATATGAAGTTTTATGGGGATTGGACCTCACGAATTCAAACTTAAGAATTCTATAAAATCCTATAAATATTGCTCTTTCAGTGTGTGTTTGGGACTAGCTTCATGTGTTTCACATGCTCCACATTGGATATCATGTACTCTATTAATTATCGGATAAGAACCTAAAGATTCCAATATATAAAATGATAAAGGATATGGTACATGAGTCCCATGAATTCACATGGGTATTTCTCAATGTTGAAGTAAATCACCATTTACTAATAGTGACCATAGTGAAATCATAATTTCATATTTGTATATCCTTATCATGTACATGATGATGGTGATAGCCTTATCTTAGGTAAGTCATTTTGGTCCATCATGTCCATATAAATTAATAAAATATTTCATCAATCCTTAGTAGAAAAAAATAATTCTTCAAATTCAACTTGTTAATGTGTTAGTGATCCACACATAACCTCCAAATCGTGTTGTCCATATGTGTCAGCAACCTAGGGAATTATTACTGGGAAACACTATGTCTCATTATTCCCATCTAATACAAGTCCTCTAACTACACCCTCAACACACAAGTCAATTTACAATCCATATGATATACTAGTAGAGATATCTGCATCATCCCATGGTGTGTGTTAATGATTTTTTCTATATCAAAGAGGGGATGTAAGCATGTCACATCCAATGAAAATATGTCCACATATTCTTCCTTCTCCATTGGAGATTGGAAGACCATACAATATTCTTCTCAATGAGTCATGATATATAATTAGTGAGAATATTCTAAACTCTCCTTTTCCTGGACTAATCCTTATCCTATAAGGATTCATTTTAAACTATAGAGAAATGTTCCATCCCATCAGTATGTAAACACATAAACCTAAACCTTAATTAGTGAATGTAGGAATGAACATTTGACAGCTAATATAAACCTGGGTTGATGTAGTAAGGAATCATCACTGATATAAACTCATCCCAATAAAATTTATCACCTAGATGTTTTCTATTTCCCTATTGTAAGAAGTGTACAATTACTGATTAAACTCGTATCATAGTCTCTATATTTAAGGATGAAGGCAAAGACTCAACTACAATATATACGTCTGGTACAATATAATATGGATGAATGTCATGATAAGAACCTGTGTTTATGAATATGACAACTAAGGTAGAAAAATATAGGTTGTATATCTTATCATATTAGGATACATGGGGTCATATGCATCTATAGATTGTATCTGCCTTCATCCTTAGAGACTAGCTCCCTAAGTCTGGTGTTAACCACCTTGGTGTGGTAATATTCCTAACTCAAACCTCTTTCCACCTCCTACTACTCTACCATACCCTCTATATTTTACAATGAGATACAGAAAACCCTTCTCCTTCAAATTTTCCTTCTTCGGTGGTCCATTTACAATCTCATAGTCATTTATATTATGGCTCATAACATCAAATACATGATGTCCTAATCAGTAGAAGGAGTAGAATAACATCTTTCTAGGATAAATAGAACCATCCAAAGATACAAGAATCATCGAAACACTATCCTAGGATACTAACATGGAACCTCGGGCATGCCTGGGTCCTTATGAATACTATCAGATACCTACCACAAGGTTCGTAGGTTATTATTTACCACTACCAGCACCCACATTGGGCACTGGGTCTTCCATGAGTCGATCCACCTAGAAGGCCCCCTCATGGACCCCATGATATGTGTGAATGAATAGATATATCCCACAAGACATAATATCCATGTTAAATATGTACTCAATGTTTAGTTATTTGAAGATCATATCCTACACTATATCAATGGATTATCTCCATCGATCAACAAACCTCATCGAGTACTCTACCACTATCAAGAATCTCGTATATGGATGAAGAATTTCATGTGTCTGCATAGATCATAATATGGATAGGTAAAAATAATTAATAATTTGGCAATAGACATCCTACCAGTTGATATATATATTCATGTGATTGATTTAATATAATTAATCATCATCTAGTAGAGACCAAAATAAGAATTATTTTGACGACCACTATCTAGTCTTCATGTGTCCTAACTAGGTGGAAAACGTGAATGACTACTTCCATCCAGACCTCAGCCACCCAGGGGACTGACTTTCCCCAAAACCTAGGTGGACAATAGCACTAGATCTTACATAGTGCACTCGTTTTATTAGCATATTTAGATGTGACTCTCTGTATTAAATTCATCTTAATAGGTGGTGGTATAATAGGTAAACCACATGAAAGATATATCTCATATACATACCCTCGTAATAAAACCTTGACATGCGACAAAACATCATTGTGATCATACTATTGAATCTTGGATTGTCTTCTTCATAGAGGTATCCTGAAATAAACATGTTGTTCCATGGTCACATGGTATATCATAGATGACGACTCAAAAAAGTATTGGACACCACTAGTTATTCTAATATGATATATGTACAAATGGTTTCCCTACAAGAAATTACTGCATGTACTATGTTGATAATGTAGGTGATCCGAGTCCCATGGTATGGATTCATCATCCACAATAGCTACATTGTAATTCCTATATTGAAATACAAATATAAAACTCATAAGACTATTTCCCCAAACCAGTATCTTTGAATACAATCCAATGGAAGAAAATAATAATGTGGTTACCTCTCTGTCATGATATTTCCCAAGGAGGCCAAAACAAGGACAACCCTAAGGTTACCTCCAACAGGATTAGGGATGGTATCTAACAATGAGTAGAAAGATCATAAAAATTGATGAATTATCCTAATGAAGATATATATAAATATAGACACACACACACATCTCCAATACCATATAATACTGAAGTTTAAAACAATCCAAACTAATGAATGAATACATTTATGATACAGCAATCAAAGTACTATAGTTGTGTACTGAAATATATATATATGGGAAAATAAAATCCCATAGAAAATCTATCTAGTGTTCAAAATTCTCAAAATATCATGACTAAAATCAACTAGAACCACATAGAAAACACCTTGTTCTAACAATCTTAGGTAAAGAACCACCCACTCCATATCATCTCATGACACTGTCAAATGTGTTTTCTTCTCGATAAGATAGGACTTTTTTAGGAAGATCCCATGCAAGGTTGGATATAATAATTCCTAGTAGGAAACCTAAAAACTGATCATCAATCACCAAGAATTATTAGATCAATATAAGGATATAAATACCAATGCATAATAATAAAAAAATGACATAAAAAATAAGGACACCACACCTTCATGAAATCATATCCAAACTTCTAGACATAGGTTACTATTTAAATAAATTTTCATTTTTGAGAGAGTGAACTCCACAAGAAATTCCATCATTGGGGACACTCATTCATGATTTCATGATCATTTGGCCCACCCAAGAAAAATAACTTGTCTCTAAGGACCAAATACATAGATATGATATCTCAAATAGGACTGTTGGGGGCACCACAAACTCAATTTGGATAATCCCTTTATATAGGTTATCATGCACCAATAATTTTTATAACACTACTATTAACACATGATAGGTGGTGGATCAATTCCCTACACCAGGATTTAATTCCAATTCCCCAAATCTTACCTAATGGATAAAATGAGATAGGGACAAACAGAGATAACATAGAGAGACACAATGAACTCTATCTGAGACTCAGCCTCCAAAAGGGATCAGTATCCAATGATGTGGATGTAATTCCTTACTCAACCCATGAGTTGATGGTCCAATGAAAATATCTCAAATGATGCTATTTTATGCAGAATAAATAAAGGTCTCCAAACACCAACTAAGGGGGTACATGGGGGTACAAGTTGTGTCAATCCAATCCCTAGTATTTACATTTTTATCTACATCACAAGAAATTTAAATATTCATATAAGAAGCATGTATGATGTGTAAAACATGTGAAGAGATATATCAACACTCTTCATGAGCCACTGGGTTTGGACAATTTACACTGGATAATGTATGTGTACTGTGGCCATGTATGTGTACTGTAGCCATGTATGATCACATGAAAATCCATGTTACAAGCTGAGCCTCTATGAAAATGACACAAACCATTTGATAAGGTTTCATGGAATGTGATATCTCACCCTCTATATAATCCTTATAGTTACATTCAGGGGAGTCTCAAATGACCTATAATGCCAGATTATAAGGCGTCTAACAAAAAAAAATAAGGAAACAAGAAAAAACTCCTCCCATGACATACTCTCTTTCTTACATTGCCTCATACCTCATTGATGACCATAGATCTAGGATAATATATCCTAGAAATTGTCAGATATCATGATTTCAAACACCAAATATTATTGGGAAACACTCACATGTACATTTTAAATCCACAATATTGAATACAAGAAGAACAGATGCCACATATCCGTTATGATCCCCCACTAGGCGTTTTTCCATTGATGAAACCCCACAATCGCACCCTCAGTCATGAACCAGAACATTTTCATTGATCCATTTCTCTAAAAAAAAATTTACAATGATAAAATAATGGAAAATAATCAAACCACAAGGTAGAGAAAATTCTCTTGATGAATGTGAAATGAAAAGGGGAAGAATAAATATACAACAAAATATGAGTATTAAACCTTGGACATTTCTGTTCATAGTTAATCTATTTTAAAATATTTTATTTTCTTGTGTGGGATAAAATTAAGAGAATTAAATAAATATATAAAATTATATTATAGTCATTAATGAATCAAATAATTCCTATGGAACATATATTTGTTTATTAAAGATAAAATAATTCCATGTAATTTCCTAAATCAAATATCGTACCTAGAGTTTGTAATAAGCACTAATGATGAATGTTTCTAAATTTCTATCATTAGATAGATCAATGAACTCTAATGGTGTAATGATCCTCAATCTAGTCAATATTAGATGTATTTCCCCATGATATCCTCCCTAGGTTCCTCTCATACAGTTACACTCAAAACCTAGTTTATTTTTCCAAACCTTATGAGTGAGGAATATCCCTGTATATATAGAGGAGTGGACTAATTGGTCGAATAAAATGAAATAATAAATAAATTTATTTTATTATTTCATATCCCAAGAATAAAATTTCTCAAATGATTGATAATGACAATGGATTTTCCCACCAAGGGTTAACCCTACAATATAAACTAAATGGTTCCCCATTTTTCTAATTTGGGCCCAGATATATGAGTTATTTCTATTTTTCCTGAATACTGCATGTGTGTGACATTAATATATTTAATATGTTTAAAAACATAATTCCTAGAACACTAGGCCTCAAATCTCACACTATCTCAACACCTAGATTTGTAAGTAATACATATAATATCCAGTTGTAAAACATGGAAAATAAGAGTCACTAAAACATATGTAACGCCCCGACCCCAGTAACCCAGAGTCGGTGCATTATTACATAACATTGGCATGATCACAAGAAAGATCAAATCTCGAAAGACCGATTGGTTTAGTAGCCTTGGAAACACTAGATATATTCATAAGTTTTACATTACATCATAAAATGAAAAACTACAACAACAACATAATGTTTCCACAGTCCACACTATAATCCCCTCATAATATCCCTGCAGGTCATTCATAACTTACTTCTTCATTTCCTGGGAAAAATAAAACATAGAAAAGTGGTGAAATCAAATGCCCAGTAAGGATAACAATATAGCGGAAACTTTCATAAATAAGAATAAACATTTAAGGCAATGTATAACTAAAACAAAAGCCTTTTAAACTTGAACTTCAACATAGTATGGAAAAAGTAAAATGAAATAATTCCATTTACTTATTCACATGGATATTCTACTAATCAAATAATCACATGGAAAAATCAATAACCACTTTCATAATGTTGGAATGCATAATGCCAGACTATCATAACCACATAGCCAAGGCCTCGTGCCAAGACTACAAATAAGATTTTGCCAAGGCCTTGTGCCAAGACACTAGTTCTTCTCATGAGACCTACCGATGCATCGAGGAGCTATAGCGGGCTCCACCCGTCACTTACTAAGTCCAATGCATTCCCATATGAAAAGGTTTAAACATAACATAAACATTCGTATTAAAACTAGCATACGAAATGTCAATAATTTCACCATAAATTATGAATGGTATAAAAATAGCACATCCACAGTCAAACATATCACAAAACCTTCAATTCAATATATAAGTTTTGTATCATAATAAATCAACTTCAAATAATCTTAAAATCCATCAAAGGATGTTGACATAGATGAAATCAAAATTATTTTTAAAGAAATATCTCCTTTTATTTTGAAATCATTTAATATACATATAAAATAAAACATTTTCTTTTAAAATATTCTTATAAGCTTGTAAGGGAAGCTTTGAAGATTTTATAACGGCAGAAAATAGCCGCACCCGCCGTATAAGTTAAAAAACATTCTTACCTTAATTCTGTCGAAAAGGTTAAAAATGACTTTGTTTTGAAAACGACGGAAAGATTCCTTCATGAATCTCTTATAACAATTCAACCAAGGGTATAAATGACTTTAACCAATATTCTTGTAAATAATAAATAAATGTTTTGAAATACATTTTTAAGAAAAAATGGATGTGGATGATAAAAAGATCCCAGTAGATTATTACATATAAACAACCTCGGATAATGAAGAGATTGTGAAATAACCCTTACCTTGTACTTTTCCTTGGTTGGGGTAGGTTAACCTCCTGTATAATGGTGAAATAATTGTTATTAAATTATACAAGAATCATATACATTAACATGATATCATATATGATCTTTTAACATTTCTTTATTAATAATATCTTAGTATTATCGTCGTTTCGATTGATAATCGATTCGTTCTTCTTAAATGTTTGGTTACGTAAGACATGTTTGTAATGGATAGATTATATCTTATTCATAATCATAATGATATCAAGTCCTTAAAAATCATTTTTAAATCATCAAATGATAATTATACTTGAATGGATACTATGGAGAATGAATCTCATCGCGTTCGTGGAGACGGTAGTCCGTACGTACGCACGAGCGACAATATCATTCTTTTGATATTAAAATAATATATAAATGGATGGTATATCATATATAAAGAATAGTTAACATGTTATATTTATTATTAACATGAGTAACACATCATTATTATACCCATCCAAATAATATTATATTGAATAACAATTACACCACGACGTGGAGACGGTAAGCCGTACGTACGCACGTATGGTGACATGTTATTCAAAGGGTGGATAGAATACTGAATATGGTTGTACCATATTTATAATAACATCACAGTATATATATGATATTGGATTTATTATTTTAGAATGGTAACAACAAATTAAGAAGAAGTGGAAGAATAAAGGAACTTGAAAAGGGTGGTGAAAACATTACCTCTTCTTCGGGTTCTTCCTTTTGATTTGATCAAAAGGGCTCCTTAGGTTGGCTTTCTGATCAAACTAAGGCCTCTAGGTTGTAGTGAGGGAAGTTGGGAGAGTATTTTGGCAGAGTTTGGCTGAACCAAAAGGCTTTGAAGGTGTGAAGAAATGAGAAGGAGGAGTGCCCTTTTATAAGAGGGGTGAGGGGAACCTTTGGAAAAGCTAGAGATATTAGTTTATAATAAATTCATAATCGGTTTCCAATGGTTCCAAAGTTGACTATTAAAGGTTTAAGGTGGGTATGGGTCGAAAACAACTCAACCAATAGAATTTAGACAGGTTTGTCTACTTATATTAACCTTATCTTTAAGTATTAACTTTAAATTAATTAGTTTCACTTTTACAATGTCTCTTTGTATTTTTATATAATATGATTAATAAACATACTACATACATCCAAGAGACCCCCAAGTGGTCCATTAATGATAAAACTATCATGATATAAGTCTCTTGGCCTAACCTTAGATTTTTAGGAATTTAATATCAGTTAATAATATAATATTTGTTTTAAGAACTCTTTTATGTCAATTTTGACACTATTCAATAGTTGATTTTTGTGAAACTCATAACAGATTTATAACTTAGAATAAAGTTAATTAAATCAATCCTAATATATCATATTATCCTATAAAATTAGTTTAATTCATTAAAAGTTTCATATTATATTTATTTGGGTATTTATAATATCAATTATTTTAATTTTTCACCATTATAGTAATTACTGCATCATCATTGTGTCATAAATAAAATAAATTATTTAATGTCTAAAAATTATAAATAAACTATCATTATGTAGGAAATCGCTTTATCTTTCTAATGAATATATATAATCTAAAATCCAAAATATATAACCCTATGTAACAATTGTTTTGCTAAAAGATATATGCTTGTGTTATTTTTGTATTCATTTTAACTTAATTAAAATAAAGTGTCATTATCACTTACAAGTGGATCCATGGGGTCCCAAAATAGACCCAAAGATTCCCATGGTCGACCATGTATCAACCAATAGGGTTAAGCCACGTTTTAGGGTAATTTAGTATTATTATAATATTATTTTTTAACCCTTATTTACCGGATTTACCCTTAACCATGGTAAATAAAATATTTACCGCAGTAATTATTCAAAATGTCTAAAGATAAAAGTTACCTATTTACACAATTTGAACATCCTGATTCCAAATATGGAATCCATTTTCCTAAATTCAAAACAAAGAAGTGGCAGAAATTAATTTAAAATTAATTCCCGCTGTCAAAACAAAAAGCGTGTTTTTAAGAGATAATAACTATCAAAAGATTGACACTTGTTTATGTTCGGTTTAATTGTAAAATTATGTCCAATGACCAAAATTATATTAAATGGTAAAACTATATTCTAAATATACTTTAAAACCACTCAAATTCATAATTTATCAATATTAATTATTTTGATTAAAAAAGTTGTTTTTAATTAAAATTTAGTAATTTTCACTATTCATCAAAATATAAAAGTTATCCGAAAAGTACCAAAATTTCACCCTAGGCTAATTTCAATATTCTGAATCCAAAAATTAAGTCCATTTTGAAATATAAAATATATATGATTTCAAAAAGTAGGTATTACTATTCACAACGGCTAGTTTAATTAGTTGTGGTATGTGTTAGAACTCGAGGTTGCATACAACACACGCTATCGCATTATTCGAAGGGAAACGTACCGTGGAAGCTTGGGGTGTTACAACATAATAGTCCAAATAGGTATTGTGGACCATGAGCACCCTAAAACAATTTAATTATGACTATAAATAAATGTATACCATTATACTATGTATAAATATTATTGATTCATGTTGGTTCTTGTACAACGAGGTTGACAACTGACTAATTTTTAAATGATTGAGGGCACTGTATTGTTTTCAGTGATGTATTCAGATTATCAGAACATATAAAAAGGTTTATTATTCCAATTACTTGTAAGGAAAGATATGATGGAATCAATAATCATTAATAATATGAGTTTATTATTTAATATATATAATCATTTTGATGATATCCAAGATTTTTTTTCTACACTCAAATACATATTGTATGAAGTGTGATGTACGAATCTAAAAATCCAAAATATTTAAAAAAGAAAAATATGAACTAACTCTGATTTCCCAATTTATGAATAATAATATAAGGAAATTTATTATTTTTGGTTGTGTATAAAAAAATCATTTATATATCCCCACATATCATGAAATAACATTTATCAAGCCACACGTAATTTTTAAATGATGAATGCTCCCTACATAAATCTAAATCAAATACAGGGAATGGAAATTTATTTATCGCAGTATTATATGGGATGAAAAAATAATCCAATTGTTGTATATATTTTAATTCACTTATACATACCTTAATATGAGTGTGTGTTACCTATAAATTAAGGCCTACAGGTTAAACATATTGTTTTAGCATAGTATTATTTCCGTTTACCATAGACTAGAAAATCAATGAAACAATAATACATGTAAATGTGGATTTTATAGACTATTATACTCTATTTGGAATATGGTCATCCAAGAATGGATATCTATCATATATTTTATCATTATAAACTTTAGAAAACATAGTTATTTAAATTATAAGAATATGACATTAACCATGTATTTTAAAACCATGAAGCATGGTAGTTTATGTTGTCCCCGCGAGTTGATAAGAATGTATCCTAGGAGAAATAATTAGTTTATTACATTTATGAACTCCAATACCTATTGAAGAAAATGTAAAAATATATAAAATTTCATTATTGGAAAGATGTATTTATGGATGGAGAATAAATTTCAACATTGGGTAAAGAAGTATGGTCTCTATGCCGAATGGATGTGTAAAGATATAAAAATTTTGATTTACAGGTTGAATATTCTTTTTCCACCATGGATTTAAATATTTTTTTCCATATATGGGTGATGGTCAAACATATATCATGGTTTTGTATATAGACATCAAAATTCATAGGTTATGATACACTGAATTGTTTACGTCCGCATATGATATTTCATATATCAGTTAGGTTATCATATTGTGATAGGAGATATTTTTTATTTAATTTAAAATCATTCCTTACATGTTTATTAGTTTATGATCAAGAATTTAGTTTAATGAAAATTAGTGATTTATAATCTTGCAAGGGTTCTTTGATTGAGAACCCTATATTTAATATTTCCTCTACCAATGATTTTCCTCACACATACTAAAAAATTTTCTAATGAGGTATGAATCTTTATTATTTTTATGTTCATGTAGTTTAGACTATAAAAGGTGACATTGCATCAATATCCCAATAAAAATTGATATTTATTAATCATTATGTTGGATCCACCAAGGAAGAACTTATCTAAATATAGATATCCTTCCACCAAGATAGAGCATGGGATTTTGTTGAAATTTATATTGGTCATTTATATTAAATATCCAGGTATCACTGTATAAAATATGTCCATATCAACAATGATAAATGTATTTTAAATGATGTGGAGTTAAAATTAGATTACCATGAATAATTAGTAATAATTTATAGGGAAAGTATCATTTATAAAATCAAATTTGGTACAAATTAAAAGAAGGGAGATAATAATATTTACGATAATGGATAAGACCAATATAGGAGTTTGTAGGTTTGAAACATATCATGAGTTGACAAGAATTTTGAAAAAAAAAATCATATTATATGGTAACTTTATATCATTGTGGAATGATTAATAAACATAACATATTAAATTTAATTCTATCACGTATAACATTACCATGTATTTAAAATAGGAAAAAAATAAATAATTTATATCATGATGGTTATATTAATGTCTGGAGGAAAGATTTATTCCATAGTTTTGGGTCTTGTAATGAGGACCATTGATATAATTTCTGAAAAAATTTCATGAGGGAAAATATTATATCAAAGAATTTAAACATTTTTGAAAACAAAATATGTGTGAAGGCATTCAATGATAACTTCTATAGATATTAGGCTCTCATGTAATGAGGATCAGAATGAAGATAATTGAGATTCATGGATTGGTTCAGCATAAATGTATTTAGTGACACTATGTATCATGATCTATGAAGAATCATGTCTCGTGTAGTAATTCTACAAGATCCATATAAAAATAAAACATAGGAATATGGAGATGGAATTGGATATCAATGAAGATACCATACTTGATAGGATACCTATGTAAATAAATCATTCAAATATGGGATGAATTCATAAATTTAATACCACTTTTAATAGTTTGATTTCATGAACGGTGGGATCAATTGTACAAAATATATATTCATATAGGTTGGACATGGATCCATGGCTTCTAAAAATACTCCACTTGATCATTCAATGTAGGGAAATCATAATGGAAATATATTATGACATATATCAGAACTAATTTGAGAAGCAATTGGTGTTTTTACAATTACATAATCCACATGAAAATGGTTGTGAGTATAAAATTGAAATTTGTAGCTTAGAATTATAATAAGAGGACATATTACATTGTTTTACACCATGGGTTGAGGATCATGGTGATTTTAAGGATATTTTCATTCTACCAATATATATATTCTATAAAATGTAGTGTCACCAATCCATGAAAAAGAAGAGTCTATATTGTTAAAATTAATATAAATTTGACAATAAGAAATTTAATTCAGTGTGAAATAGATAGAGTTTTGTGAATATATGATAAGGTTAGGAAAATAATGTAATGAAATCATAATAATTGTTAGGTGTGTGATGCGTTGACCATCCATTATGATAATGTATTGGTCTCATTTAGTTAATTAATTTTGAATAATGTATTGTACTCCAAAAATTTTCAAGATCATTGGATTCATTATACCTAGTTTTCAAGGATTCTTAATAGAGAGACCCAACTATTCATGAAGTAATTATTGTATGAATGATTTATTTTTGAATTCACAGATGTGGTGATTCTGAAGAGTTTCATGGTTATGCCTTGGGATTAACCATTCCTCATCATGTATTTGAAATTTATCAAATTACTTCTGAGTCTTGTAATATTTAGAATAATGACAAAAAATTGTGACTTCAATAAAGGGTAGCTATACAAAGATGGGTGAGACTCTCTCCTCCCCCTACTAAAATCTGTAAAATCCCATGTAATTAATGAATAATAGATATTTTTATCTATGTCTATTAATGATTAAGATAGTGTTTTAGAGACTTAAAATGAAAATAAATCCAATCTTAAGCATGGAATACACTAATATTTTTAAAAGATGGTTTTACTGCCTTTTGATGGAAAACCATTTTTAAATCTTTTTTTTGACAATTTTATAAGCTATGTTTGTAAAAATAAACTTATTATTTATGATTGGGACTTCAAAATTTACTTTGTGTGAATTTTTGGTATTTTTCTGACAATGTTCATTTTTTTATGAATAGTGAAAAATACTGCATTTTACATCAAAAATGCTTTTTAATCTAATTTATTTATATGATTAGATTATCTTTTGAATTGGTTTTGAAGTGAAATTATAATATATTTTTACCATTTAATCCAATGGTGGTCATTGGAATCAATTTCACTTTGAAATTAGACTTAAACCGGTGTCAATCTTTTGATACTTATTGTTTTATAAAAACACGCTATTTGCTATGACAGCGGGAATCAATTATTAAATTAATTAATGTGACTTATATGTTTTGAATTTTTTAAAATAGAATTCATTTTTGAATTTGTAATATCAAATATAGCTTAGGGTGAAATTTTGGTAATTTTCTGAAAAACATCAATTTTTGATGAATAGTGAAACCACTAAGTGGTACTTATAAAAACTGATTTTTACGTTTAAATGAAATTCTTCCATCATTGTGTTTTGAATTTCAAAAATACTACATAAATGGTTGTCATTAAGAAGTAAAATTTAGTTCAACGAGATTAAAATAATATTTTGGGGAATAGTAACTTATTAAGTTTTTAATCGCGATTAGTGGTAATTAGTGTAGTTTAAGGTAAAAATAATGCTTTAATAAAATAAGATGAGCTTGACACATGTCCTACCCTCATTGGTTGTGTCATGGCAGACCATGAAAATCCATGGGTCAACATGGGGACCCCATGGAGCCACTTTTGTTGGGAAATGACATAAATAACTTTTTATTTAATGTAAAAGTAAAAATGACACAAACATCATATGTTTTACAAAAACAATTTTTACGGGTGTTATTAAGATCATATTTTTGATTATAAATACTCACTGAAAATCTATGAAGATTTCATACATCATAGTAGTTTTTTTATAATTTTTATATTTTAAATAAATTAAATTATTTATGACATCATGATGATGCAGCAATGACCTCATTATTTAACGATTTAAATAAAATAGAAAGATAAAGAAAAATATAAAACCTACACATGGCCAAAACCAATTGGATAAGTGGATTTCGAACCCTTATCACCTTATCCACGAATTATATAAATGTGGGACCTTTTAAAACCGAAACACATTTTCAAATAAAGTAATATTTCTTTACTTTTCAAAAGTGCCCCTCCTCTCCTCTTATAAAAGGCCCCCACCTCTACCTAATTTCACACACTCCTCAAGCCTTTGGCTCGGCCAAACCCTTACCATGTACTCTCTACACATCCCTATCCTCATCCTAGAGGATTACCTTTGTGAATAATCCTTTCAAAGGAAGCCTTTAGGCTCAAATCAAAAGGAGTTACACTTTTAAAGGTAATTCATTCTCTCATGTTCATTTGTTTTATTTTGATTCTCCAACCCCCTAAACTCTTTTTATTTAATTATTTTGTAACAAAAATAGTATCTTAAATATACTAGGATGTTTTTATAAGATTTATTTGTGCTACACTCTCACACAACTACATCAAATGGTTAATGAACATACGATTTCCGTGGATGTCGAAATTCTGCCTCCCGAAATGATGATTGTTCAATACTCATTTATCACCTTCAAAGGTGGCCATTATGATGTCACTATTTCTATATATGATATATAATATGTTAATGTTTTTCTTAAGCTTCTGTTTTTTTTCATTTTGGGCATACCTTTATGGTTTCTATTATGGGTAAACACGATATCTTCATTTTAGGAAGTGCGGACTACCGCCCCCGGAAAGTGATTTGATTCGTTAAAACCATATGTGGGATGTGTAAAGGATAAAGTTAATGTTATAAAAAAAGGTTATTATAATGGAATTATAATATACTCTTATATCATTATGATTCCATTCCAAAAAAATACGAAATAGAAATGGAAGTAGCGTTCATGCGTATGTACGGCTTACCGTCTCCATGAACGGTGCATTTCATTTATTAAATATAATTGTGATGTAATATTATAAATACATGTATATGATGAATATATATGATATATATGTTATCAAAATCAGTAATATCTTTCTGGATATAACGAACCTTTGACCATATTAACAACATGTAAGTGTAAGAAGTCTATTTTTGACTTAAGAACCAAATACCGACAAAATGAACACTATTAACTTAAATGATTACATGATGTTCATAACATGGTATAAAATGAATAATGAACTTGAAAAAGGTTCATAAGAAAGTAGAGATTAACTCAAGTTTATTATTCAGGAGATTAAAGAACGGTCGGGTCAAGTCGGATACGAGGTATGTGACTTCGTCTCAATCTCTTTTCATTGAGGCATATTTTGTTTTATACACAACCTTCTTTTATAAGGTTTATAAACCCCTTTGACTTTTACATTTATTCAAAAGGAATATTTTTTATACGAAGCGTTTACTAAACGACAGAAGGAATTTTTTTGTCATATGTATGCGGCGACAACGACTTCTCCGCCGTCGTGACCGTTATTTGAGATTCAGCTTCCTCTATAAGCCATAACTTCTTTTTAAAAAGAAAAATAAATACCATGTTTTAATTTTCTTTTATTTTGGTATTGAAAATGGTTTTCACAATGTTTTTGTGTTGTATTGATATCTTGTGATTGAAATGTGGAAATGTTATGTTTCCTTTATGCATGTTTTATGTGATACGATTATGTTATGGTTTTTGGGCATTATTATGAAGACGGGTGGTTCCGTGATAAACTAAGGTCGGGTGAGCCCGATATAGCTCTCCAATGCATTGGGTAACGCAATGGAGTGAAACGTTAAGGTTTCTCTGAAGAGATTTAGGGAATATACTTTGATGGGTATTCCAAACGTAACCAAGAGGGTTACTCCCTATGTAAGAATGTTATGAATGCCTAAAGTTACCTTTATGTCTTTTGATTTCAATGATTTACTCCTGATTTGATGAGGTATGTTAATGTGCTTATGTTTTATGGGTAAAGTATGATTTCACTCTTATGTATATATGTACCCATGTTTCCTTTCCATGTTTTTATAACCCATACTGAGCCTTTTATGCTTATCCCAAGTTTTTTTTGAAATGTTTATCACAAGTCAAGGGAAAGGTACATGATATGATGATAGTTTCAAGGATGTTTCAAGAAATAATCCATGTTTTATTTTAAATGTGATTACATTGATGGGAATGAAGAACACTATCTTTATGTAACCACTTTGTTTATATGTGGAATGTAATGCAAGTTTTATGATCTAATTCTCTAAAACACTAAACCCGAAAAGATCCTCAATATGTAATCTTGTAATAACTCGAGATTAAGTAAGGTTTAAGGCTGGGGCCTTATAGTTGGTATTAGAGGTCGGTTTAGATAACTTTAGGAGTTAGAATTCTATTAAATGATTATCCAAAAATATTTTTTTTTCAAATTGAAATTATATAGCATTAGAAGATTACCATGTTGCTTCTCCAAAGATATTTCTGTGTTAAGAATGGTTTTTCATAGAGGAAACAAAACAGTTTTTCTGGGAAGGCATACAGAGGGAAATGACCTTTCAAATCAGTGTCCTGAGATGGTCAGAATTAGAACTAAATAGTTTGTTGCAGTGATGGCTCAGTTGACTCAGGTGAAAAATGTTGGTTGTTTTTATTGATGATATTTTGGTGTTTTATAAAAGTAAAGAAGAGAATGAAAGACATTTAAGAGTTATCTTGAAAACCTTAAAAGAAAAGAAATTGTATGGTAAATTCAGCAAGTGTGAGTTTTGGTTGCAACAAATTTCTTTACTTGGTCACGTTGTTTCTAGAGATGGAATAACTGTTGATCCTGCAAAAACAAAAGTTATGGAAGAATGGCCAAGACCCACAAATGTAACAGAGATTCGTAGCTTCCTTGGTTTGGCGGGCTATTACCGAAGGTTTGTTAGAATTTTTTCACGGTTATCTAGTCCAATGACTAAGCTAACTCGTAAGGGTGTTAAGTTTATTTGGACAAAAGAATGTGATGATTGTTTTCAGGATTTGAAAAGAAGATTGGTGAATGCTCCAGTTTTGGCACTACCTTCCAGGAATGGTGAGTTTGTTATCTACAATGATGCTTCATTAAAAGGACTTGGTTGCATCCTAATGAAGAATGATCAGGTAATTGCTTATGCTTCACGGCAGTTGAAAAATCATGAGGTAAATTACCCTACACATGATTTGGAATTAGCTGCTGTTGTTTTTGCTTTAAAATTTTGGAGGCATCATTTTTATGGAGTAAAGTGTGAAATATATACAGATCACAAAAGTTTAATGTATATATTCACTCAGAAGGAATTGAACATGAGACAAAGGAGATGGATGGAATTAATCAAGGATTATGATTGTACAATTCATTACCATCCGGGAAAAGAAAATAATGTGGCTGATGCTTTGAGTCGAAAAAGTAATGCTTCTTTAGCAATGTTGCTTTTGGAACGTGATCCTTTCTTTAAGGATTTGATGAAATTTGGCATAGAAGTTGTTGGTGCAGGAAGTTCTTCTGTTTTTTTTCAGGTATCAGTGATATCATCTCTATCAGATAGAATCAAGCAAGCACAGAAGCAAGACAGTGAGTTGCTGAAAAAGGTAGAGCTGGTTCAGAAAGGTAAGTGGCCTGAATTCAACATTGATAATGATTGTGTTTTGAGATTGGGTAAGTGATTGTGTGTGCCTTGTGATTCACATTTGAAGAGAGAGTTGTTATGTGAAGCTCATAGTTCCCCGTTTTCAGTTCATCCGGGCAGTACTAAGATGTATAGAGATCTGCGGGAGTATTACTGGTGGAATGGAATGAAAAGAGATATTGCTGATTTTACTGTGAAGTGTTTGACTTGTCTGCAGGTTAATGCAGAGCGGCAGTTACCGAAGGGGATGCTTCAGCCTTTACCAGTGACAGAGTGGAAATGGGAGAATATATCCATGGACATTGTTGTTGGATTACCGAAGACATCTTGAGGTAATAATTCAATCTGGGTTATTGTTGATCGCTTGACCAAATCTGCTCATTTCCTTGGTATACGAGATACTTTCTCTCTTGATCAACTTTTCCGTTTGTATCTTAAAGATATAGTCAGGTTACATGGAGTTCCTCTCTCCATTGTATCGGATCGTGATCCCAGGTTTACTTCTTACTTTTGGAAAGGCCTTCAGAAGTCGTTGGGTACTGAATTAAATTTTTGTAAAGCTTTTCATCCTCAATCAGATGGGCAGTCAGAACGAACAATTCAGAAATTGGAGGATATGATACAAGCTTGTTCTATGGATTATCAGGGAAGTTGGGACCAACATCTTTCTTTGGTTGAGTTTTCATATAATAACAATTTTCATTCCAGTATACATATGACACCATTTCAGGCATTATATGGGAAGCAGTGTAGAACTCCAGCTTTCTGGGATGAAGTTGGTGAAAGGAAGTTGATGGGACCAGAATTGGTAGAAGAGATGGCAGAAAAAGTTCAGCTAATTCAGAAACACATGAGAACAGCTCAGAGCAAGAAGAAGAGTTATGCAGATAACCGGAGGAAGGATCTATCTTTCGAGGTAGGTGATCATGTTTTTCTCAAGGTTTCTCCTTGGAAAAGTGTGATGAGATTTGGTAAGAAAGGAAAGTTGAGTCCAAGGTTTATTGGACCATATGAAATTCTATAAAGAGTTGGATCAGTTGCATATCGAGTGGCTTTACATCCGAGTTTATCTCAAGTACACAATGTTTTTCACGTTTCGATGTTGAGAAAGTATATGCCAGATCCATCTCATGTTTTGAGTCCAGAGGTAGTTCAGCTGGAAGAGAACCTATCTTATGAGGAACAACCGGTCCAGATTCTTGACCATAGGGAGAAAGTGATACGGAATAAGGTGATTCAACAGGTAAAGGTTTTGTGGAAAAACCACATGATTGAAGAGGCAACATAGGAATCTGAAAATGCAATGAAGGATAAGTACCCCCATTTATTCGATAAGTAAATAAATTGCGGGGACACAATTTTCTAAAGGGGTGAAGGATGTAACATACCATGTAAGTAATGAATAATAGTTATTTTTATCTATGTCTATTAATGATTAAGAGAGTGTTTTAGAGGCTTAAAATGGAAATAAATTCAATCTTAAGCATGGAATACACTAATATTTTTAAAAGATTGTTTTACTGCCTTTTGATGGAAAATCATTTTTAAATATATTTTTAACAATTTTATAATCTATGTTTGTCAAAATAAACTTATTCTTTATGATTGGGACATCAAAATTTACTTTGTGTGAATTTTTGGTATTTTTCTGACAATGTTCATTTTTTTATGAATAGTGAAAAATACAGCATTTTACATCAAAAATGCTTTTTAATCTAATTTATATATATTATTATATTATCTTTTGAATTGGTTTTGAAGTAAAATTAGAATATATTTTTACCATTTAATCCAATGTTGGTCATTGGAATCAATTTCACTTTGAAATTAGACTTAAACCGGTGTCAATCTTTTGATACTTATTGTTTTATAAAAACACGCTATTTGCTATGACAGCGGGAAATAATTATTAAATTAATTAATGTGACTTATATGTTTTGAATTTTTTAAAATATAATTCATTTTTGAATTTTTAATATCAAAAATAGCTTAGGGTGAATTTTTGGTAATTTTCTGAAAAACATCAATTTTTGATGAATAGTGAAACCACTATGTTGAACTTATAAAAACTGATTTTTCCGTTTAAATGAAATTTTTCCATCATTGTGTTTTGAATTTCAAAAATCCTACATACATGGTTGTCATTAAGAATTAAAATGTGGTTCAATGAGATTAAAATAAATTTTTTGGGTGAATAGTAACTTATTAAGTTTTTAATCGCAATTAGTGGTAATTAATGTAGTTTAAGGTAAAAATAATGCTTTAATAAAATAAGATGAGCTTGACACATGTACTACCCTTATTGGTTGTGTCACAGCCGACCAAGAAAAGCCATGGGTCAGCTTGGGGACCCCATGGAGCCACATTGTTTGGTAAATGACATAAATAACTTTTTATTTAATGTAAAAGTTAAAATGACACAAACATCATATGTTTTATGAAAACAATTTTTACATGGGGTTATAAAGATCCGATTTTTGATTATAAATAGTCATTGGAATGCTAAAATGATTTCCTACATCATAGTATTTTTTTTATAATTTTTATACTTTAAATATATTAAATTATTTATGACATCATGATGATGCAACATCTAAAACATACACATGGCCAAAACCAATTGTATGAGTGGATTTAGAACCCCTATCACCATATACACGAATTATATCAATGTGGGACCTTTTAAAACCGAAACACATTTTCAAATAAAGTAATATTTCTTTACTTTCCAAAAGTGCCCCTCCTCTCCTCTTATAAAAGGCCCCCGCCTCTACCTCATTTCACACACCCCTCAAGCCTTTGGCTCGGCCAACCCCTGCCCATTTACTCTCTCCACATCCCTCTACTCATCCTAGAATATTCCCTTTGGGCAGAATACATTCAAAGGAAGCCTTTAGGCTCAAATCAAAAGGAGTTACACTTTTAAAGGTAATTCATTCTCTCATGTTCATTTGTTTTATTTTGCTTCTCCAACACCCTAAAATCGTTTTATTTACTTCTTTTGTAACAACACAAGTATCTTCAATATACTAGGATGTTTTTATAAAATTTATTTGAGCTACACTCTCACACAACTACATCAAATGGTTAAAGAACATACGGTTTCCGTGGATGGCGAAATTCTGCCTTCCGAAACGATGATTGTTCAATACTCATTTAACACCTTAAAAGGTGGCCATTATGATGTCACTATTTTTATATATGATATATAATATGTTTATGTTTTCCTTAATCTTCTAATTTTTTCATTTTGGGCAAACCTTTATGGTTTCCATTATGGGTAAACACGATATCATCGTTTTTGGAAGTGCGGACTACCGCCCCCTGAAAGTGATTTGATTCGTTAATACCATATGAGGGATGTGTAAAGGATAAATTTAATGATATTATATATGTTATTATACTGGAATTATAATATACTCTTATATCATTATGATTCCATTCCAAAAAAATACGAAATAGAAATGGAAGTAGCGTTCATGCGTACGTACGACTTACCGTCTCCAGGAACGGTGCATTTCATTTCTTACCTCTAAATGTGATGTAATATTATAAATACATGTATATGATGAATATAAATGATATATATGTTATCTAAATCAATAATATCATTCTGGATATAATGAACCTTTGACCAAATTAACAACATGTAAGTGTAAGAAGTCTATTTTTGACTTAAGAACCAAATACCGACAAAATGAACACTATTTACTTAAATGATTACATGATGTTCATAACATGGTATAAAAGGAATAATGAACTTGAAAAGGGTTCATAAGAATGTAGAGATTAACTCACGTTTATTATTCAGGAGATTAAAGAACGGTCGGGTCAAGTCGGATACGAGGTATGGGACTTCGTCTCAATCTCCTTTCATTGAGGCATATTTTGTTTTATACACAACCTTCTTTTATACGGTGTATAAACCCCTTTGACTTTTACGTTTATTCAAAAGAAATATTTTTTATACGAAGCGTTTACTAAATGACAAAAGGGATTGTTTTGTCATACGTATGCGGTGACGACTTCTCTGCCGTCGTGACCGTTATTTGAGTTTCGGCATCCTCTACAATCCATACCTTCTTTTTAAAAAGAAAAATAAATACCATGTTTTACTATTCTTTTATTTTGGTATTGAAAATGGTTTTCACAATGTTTTTGTGTTGTATTGATATCTTGTGATTGAAATGTGGAAATGTTATGTTTCCTTTATGGATGTTTTATGTGATACGATTATGTTATTGTTCTTGGGAATTATTATGAAGACGGGTGGTTCCGTGATAAACTAAGGGCGGGTGAGCCCGATATAGCTCTCCAATGCATTGGGTAACGCGAAGGAGTAAATGTTTAGGGTTTCTCCGAAGAGATTTAGGGAATATACTGTGATGGGTATTCCAAACGTAACCAAGAGGGTTACTCCCTATGTAAGAATGTTATGAATGCCTCAAGTTACCTTTATGTATTATGACTTCAATGATTTACTCATGATTTGATGAGTTATGTTAATGTGCATATGTTTTATAGGTAAAGTATGATTTCACTCTTATGTATATATGTACCCATGTTTCCTTTCCATGTTTTTATAACCCATACTGAGCTTTCTATGCTCATCCCATGATTTTTTGAAATGTTTTTCACAGGTCAAGGGAATGGTACATGATATGATGATAGTGTCACGGAAGTGTCAAGAAATAATCCATGTTTTATTTTAAATGTGTTTCCATTGATGGGAATGAATAATACTATCTTTATGTAACCACTTTGTTTATATGTGGAATGTAATGCAAGTTTTATGATCTAATTCTCTAAAACTCTAAACCCGAAAAGATCCTCAATATGTAATCTTGTAATAACTCAAGATTAAGTAAGGTTTAAGGCTGGGGCCTTATAAAATCAATATAGTGTTTCCAATATAACAACATGGGTTATGGTTCAATAATCCTACAAAGCATGAAAAATTTATTCAATACAACACATAGTGTCCTTTTTCACCATTTTATAGTGTATATATAATAATTTCTTGTTTAATGCCTCTATCATTAATTTTTCTTCCACAATGCAGTATAACGAGTGATGTGATTGAATATTATATTCCCATGAATAAAATTTCAATTTAATTGATCAGAATATTCTTCCATTATCTGTTAATATTTTTTGATAGATTAAAAATATTATTATGATGTTCGTCATCATGATGTTGATGGTATATTATTGTTTAATTTATAGAAATATGGTGATATAGATAATATGGATAAGATGTTAATGGTGTTTAGTGATTACTGGAATATATTTTCTATAGCTGGGAGATATGACTTTAGTATATATACAACCCCAAAAAAATAACCTTGATTACCTGAAGGTATGGAATAACTCAAAGGGTTTATGGATTATATTTTATTGTATATGAGAAGAAATTTTTTTCTCATTAACTACACATAGTCTTAAATCCCTGATGGCCATAAATATCTATGAATACAGATGTGATGAAAAATTCAGATCACAAATAAAATATATTTCTATGACCCTTCATTGACTTCTGGTATGATGAGAAGGGTCTATTCTCCTTCAATTTATAATATGAGAAATTCAGGGATTCATATTTTTTATAATATTTCTTAAGCATGCTGGCCATCATAGGGAATCTAATTTACAACATGTTGTTAGATTTTATTCTTCTGGAAATAATATAGTTGAATAATTATTCATTGGAGGTAGTAATATATGGTGGTCATCTAACAACAAATTTTATTATTCCATGAGGATATAATCTCACCTTAATTAAGGGTAGTGTAGACATAATTGATATGTTGCATTTATTTACTGAATAATGGAGGGCCTACAATGATGATGATTACTATTTCATATAGGTGGAGATCTTTATATGAAGTGACTTTATAATAAAATTTATCAGAATGATGATTTTTTAAATACATAATTTGTGATAAGGTTATATTATTGGGGATATCATCCATTATATTTTATATATTACCTAATAAAAGAATAAATTCATCATATTTGACTAATTTTTTTAATAGTATTCTCGATCAAAAATTTCTGTATCATTTGATGTTAAAATTGGGTACTTTTAATTATTAGTCCAACTCAAATCCTATAATGATATATTAGTATTGTTATTAATTATTTGTGTAATCCTATGATAAAATGAATTAATATGTTTTCAATACATTTTTTAATCAAATTTGTTTAACTACTATGAAAACTATATCATTTAATGGATCCTCCATAGTTCTACATGTCATGCTTCTAGAAGCCCAGTCAAAATAACTCTCACTTTTTAGGGGTGTTCCAGATATAGGGTAAAGTCCCTCATTTAGAATATATGTATATAGTAGTGTAATAATTGTGATTTGGTGTCATAAAAGGAAATAAGTTGTCACTATCCATTTATTTTCTTTATGTGAAATGAGTTAATGTCATTTTACAATAATATGATTTCTCACACTTCCAAACATCTTATTATCATCAGATGTTTGAGATTGTACATGATCTGGTAAACAAGTTCTAAAAATTGATCCCATGATGTTATATTTTGTGTATAACGTCTACACAAAAAGGGTTAAAGAATGAAAATTCATTATGATATTACTATATTGGGTCTTAACGTCACACATTGTTCTGGTAAGACTGTAGAAAATATATTCCTTCTAGAAATATATATACAAATCAACTAGTGAATAAAGTGATTGAAAAAAAATTATTAAATATAAAAAATTATTAAATTTCTTTATTGTAGTTTTATTTTTACTTTGAGGATCAAGATTTATTAATTGATATTATAGAGAGATTTGTAAAAAAAATTCCTAACAGATAAGTGACTTTCTTCTTCATCATCATTATGAAGTGTAGATAAATTTCTACTATGTTACTTATGGATAAAAAATGTAGGAGTGGAATATTGAAAGTCCTCTAAACTATACGAGTTTGTGAAGAGATGTCATGTCATGGATCACCCTTTTCCTCTCAGGGGTAACATGAATTTCATGATGGTGTATTATGAAGATAAAAAACATTATTGAAATCACCCAAAAGGTGGAATAAAAGGGATTTATTATTTGTTTATGATTATTTTGTAAGTCAAAAAAAAATTCAAGATTAGTAATGTGATAAAAATTTCTATGGGATTTTATTATCACATCATTATAAAACATTTAATTATTCTCATTATAATACTCATTAATTTATTACATATGAAGTATAAATATGTTTCTCCATCATTTATAATTACTTGATTGATATATATCAATTATGGTTCCTAGAATGTGATGGATTACTCATATTATATGATTAAATTATTATGGTTGTATCCAGAATAATAATCAATTGATTGATGGCCCTGAAAACAAGTGGATTCATTGATTAATTGATTTTTATATAGTTTTGTGAAATAATCCATTTATATGTGTTGGTTGAGATCCAACAAGAAATGTAAATGATTTCATTCTCATCCTTTATTTTGAAAAGGATTAAATTGGAGTGGAATTTTAGGGTTTTCAATTACAAAATAAAGCTAATGTTGAAAATGTAAGAATCTTTTGTCTCTACCATTACAACAAGGGTAATATGTATTCTCCTATATGCAAACTTATAACCTGGGTGATTCTCTTGAAGAAACAAATAGTGAGTTTCCACATGATGATTCATTTTAATGAATCCTTTTATAATTTAATAAAATTAAATACTTTTTATTCTTCATGATGGATATATATTTCTGATACTTTTATGTAGATATAGATACATAGATCTACATACGCTGTATATATTTCATTTTCCATTATTCACTTATGTAAGAACGTAAATTCTGGTGGGTAGATATTCCTCTAATAAAAGAGGGGTTTTATAGTATATTTTCATACTTCGTAATAATCTTCAATATGGTAAAAAATATATTGTCTAATTTTTAGATCAAGAAGATGAAATAGGTTCATTTTCATCTCTTTTTAATCATTATGATTCCCCTCTAGATCTATAGGATGTAAATGTAGAGAAATAAATTTGATGGGAATACTATAAATTATTTCCTTACTCTAATATTTCATCTAGGGATCATGTTGCTCCAATATCATGGGATTTATGAGATGACATCAGGGTTTTGTCCAATCCCATTGATGATGATGGATCACTTATTAGACTTAAAAATGGATATATTGGATAGTAGTTTAATTGATAATATGGGGATGAAATAACCTAAATGTGATAATCCTTGTATTTTTTGTAAATAGATCATGCATTAAACTGGTATGTAATTTTGAAACTGGAGATCACATGATGATAAGAGAAAAATTAAAAAAATTGATTTCTTAAACATTCTATGGGTGTTGAGGTATAACTAAATAAAGAGTCTCAGTTATCTATAATTGATATTTGATATAATTTCTTTTATATAAGGGTAATTACAATTATTGGTGAATTAAATATAGGTTTGGTAACCATATATTTTTAATAGAGAAGGCTTTTTTTAGGCCCATGTGGTTGACCTTCCTATTTTTTAAAGGTAATGATATTATTTGGTATTTTAACAGAGATTCGTAATACCAGGTTACCTCCAATGTCCATAGTGTTTTACTAAATTAAAATTATATAGAGGTCATAGTACTTAGTGATCTCATTTAAAAAATTGACATGAGAAACTCAAAGTCCATTTTTTTTAATGATCTGAATAAAACAATATATCAATAGATTTATTCCCTATACTTGTAATAATATTTTATATATGTATTGAGAGTTAAAAGTGTCGAATGGTGAAGAATAAACATAAAACCGAAAAAATCCCATTTATTTGATATTTCAAGAATAAATAATATGATGAATGAAAACGCACATAGAAAAAAAGACATGATCATCCATAAATACTATTGAAAGCCTTGACATTGAGAACTACAATGAACATAGAGTTGAAGACAATGTCTCAATATTACTATGGATGATTATTTTTTATAAATGATTTTTCCAATCCTTTTTATACTATTCTATTTTCATAGTCATTAGTGAATATTTGGATCTAATACAAACCAATAATTAGAGGGTTTGGACATATATTATATTTCATGACCCATTTTGATTGATCTATAGATAACCATCAACATAATCGTGTCCCTTAGAATTTTAAATGGGTTTGATGTGTCACTATATAAAGGAATCCTTTTTCATATCTATGAAGGTTATGATCACATGTTATTCAATGTGTTTTGTCTCTATATTTTGAATTTATACTGTAAAAACATTAACTTTAATCCCTAGACTTATCAAACAACAAACACTGAGTGACTATAAATGTTCCTTTTATAGATGGAAGGAATCATGGCTTTAATGATTGAAAAAGGATATAGAAATATATTTCAACTTTGGATAAAATTTAGGCTACCAGAATATAATTATCTTAATGAGGATGGACCTCAGCCTACATCATTGAATCTAATGCTGCTTGTGCTAGTCATTTTTAACCAAAATGAATTGTTGTGGAATTTTGTTAAAAATTGGTTGGGTGGAATTGAACCACCAATATTCATAGTTATACATGACATGATACAACTATAAAATCTATATTCAATAATTTTTTGTACGTAATGTTGCAATAAGGATTAATTTGTAGATCATTGCTCATGTTTATCATCTTGGAGTTCCCACCATATGGATTTTGTTGTATATAAGTGTTCAAATGATATTTTTAACCATTATTGAGACATATTTAAAACTCATTTCATCCAATTAAAACGATTCTAAAACTTGTTATACCAACTCCTAAATTATGGGTGAGGATATTTGGTTCATATACATCATCCTCACCAGATTAGGGGTTTAGTTAATTTGTTCAATATTAATTAACTATATTTTGGTTCTTTATATAATAGAGCTTTCATTTGGTGAGTTGGTTATTATATGGATATTCAAGGGGATAGTGTCCATCATCCTAATTTTATTGGAACGAGATCAAATATATTCAGAATAATACTGGGATTTGTATTAATATTCTTCTCCCTTAATTTAATTTCCCTACATTAGTTATTCCATCACATAAAAGATATAACATTTTTATACTTTTTTGTTTAATGAGAAACATAGTTGTATCCAAGGTGATTAGGGTTTCAAATGGTTGATTTACTTGTTCCCTCATATTTTAATGTTTTTGGGTGTTTACATTTATAGAAATACAGACATCCATGTTTTTTATGTTATTGTTCATAACATCCTACAATTTTCTTTCCCCTATTGACAACATGGTAGGTACATAAGTTATCTCTGACAACGGTTTCCTACTTTTACTTATATAGGATCGTCTATCATTATAAATTAACATTTTAATCTAAAAAATAATTTATATTGTAACCAAAATATTATGGAATGGGAAATAATTAATGTTATCATTGAGGATAATTTATTTGGATTTCTATAATTCGGGAATATTGACAATGTTATTTTGAATAACAAAAATATAATATCTTGGGAATCTATCCATAAAAAAGGAATAACTTTTATTATATTAATGATTATATTGTGTAAAATTATTAAAATTTATCAAATTTATCTTTGGATTATATTTTATTTTGTACCATTTAGGGGTGGTGCTATTAGCTATCTCATTAGTTCAGGTGAATGGATAGTCTTGAGGATTTTTTTTGAAAAATTATTGCATTTTTTAATTTCAACCTCTTTTCATGATCTAATTTCCACAATATGGATTTTTAATTTAATCATCAAATTAAATCCTTCATCCACTATGAATCCACTATAAACACAATAAATATACTATCATAGTTCAACAAAATCAACAACATCAGTAATTTATCAAGGATAACAGTTATTAAAATCTAAAGAAACAATTTATAAAGGTGTTTCATATTATATCAGTATATTAGTCCCTTCTATCTATACATGAATTCTAAAACCTTATGTTTTTATAATTCATAGAAATTAAATATATTAATGTTGATCTTATTTCTAATATTGATGATGAATTTGTAGAGAAATTACTAATGCTGGTATTTCTTGCATATAATAGATCTAGATTGTGATTTATAATAATATAAAAATACTCTCTAAAATAATGTATAAAAAATAATAAGATTTTGGTTTCTTCATTATTATTTCTTCTATCGTTGAGACACATTGTGAATAAATGATTTGAAAATATTACTGCAGGGTACAATATCAATTATTGATAATTAATTTTGGAATTCAAAAATTAGGTGGGGTAGGAGCCACATCACCCCACTCATGTTATGTCTTCAATTATAGGGCTATTGGTGCACATGTTCATTTCATGGATTTTATATGATTCTCCAATGTCATAATTTTTTGTAAAATTTCTAGCCATATATATTTTTCGAAGAAATTTGAGTGGAGGACGTGGGGGAGATTCATGTGGCTAGAACTACCATATTTGTTATTAATTCTCAATATGTGTTGGTATAAATTATATCTTCTGAAATATCCATGGTTGTCACCCTCATTGTGGGATACCCTTATATTCCTTTGAAATTTCATTTAAATATTTTTATTTAGAAATCCCAAATCCTATTGGATTGTTAGAGTCTTCCTTTAGAGATTATATAATGTTTTTTGTCAATAAAACGTTGACTAGAGTAAAAATATTATCCCCTCCATTGAAAATATACCATAAAGAAATATTTACATTAATTAATATGGCTCTGAGATTATTGAATTCCAGAAAACTGATTCATTTTGTATAAATTATAAATTGATAGTGGGTGCCTCAATTTTCATAGTTGTTGGGTTAAATGTGGTAACACCCATCCCCTGTTCCTTTTGTCGTATTTTTATAATGGTTATATCCTAGTGTTTGGAGGTTATCTATGATTCTGAGTCTCCATCTAATGTTGGGTTCTCACAACAACTTCATTTATATCATTATTTTCCATTTTTATGATAGAAAATACCTTATCTTATTCAACCGTGTTTGCATCGTGATCTGAGTTACCATGGAAACAATATAACTGATTTCCACTAATTCATAAAATGATATCAATTAGGCATTACTATCACATAATGACATTATATAAAAAATAATACATTACAATTAATTCCAATTATCAATTTGGTTTTGTTTTTTATAGAATTAGGAAAACAATAATAACTAAAAAATCCCATTTCTGTTTCAAAAAATTGATATTTTTCCACAATAAAATAAACTGCTTAATCCAAAAAAATTCTTTAACATCTTCCAAATATTCACCACATGAGATATAATTTTAGACAGATCTTACGTATTATTTTTATTCATAACCTGGAGATATGGAACAATATAAAGTAAATGGATCATATTATCAATAAGAGAAAACATTAGTAAAAAAATTAAATTATCAAAAGTGAGAACAATATGATTATATGGACATAATCAGAATACATTTGAAAATTGTACTCAATAAATTATATATGATAAATAATGTAATATTTCATGGAATAAAATAAAAGTGTGTAATATTGGTGAAAAAATACATTTATACATAATATAAAATATATTAAAATAATTGTATCTATAAAAGAAGTGAAATTCATAATACTTAGAAACAAATCTTAGAAAACCTTTAATCTCGTGATTTGGGTAGAATATCATTTTATTAATGCATAAAAACATAATAAATCTCATTATTCCCACACTTTTATGGACAGACACATTATGTAAATTCATTAAAATGTGAGAGACTTCATTACTCCCATGGAATTGTGAAAAAACAAATTTTTTCCAAGCATTATTAAATCAAAAGATGAAAATAAAAAAAATTCATTAGATAAAAATATAATTTCACACCCATAATCATCCATATGTATATGTTCAACATAAAATATTTCATCATAATATCAATAGAAAACAATAGAAACCAAATTACTTCCCAATTTCGTTTTAAAAAAATTATACAATGGAAACATAATAAATCTGTGAAAATTGAAACACAAAGTTCTAAAAGGAATCATATCATTATATAAGGTTGAGGGTGATAAGTATATCTCTTCATTATGGAAATCATAAATGAATAAATATAGATACAATAAGAATTATTTCTCAAAGACCATTTCAACATTGTTATTATATGCCATACATACAATTTACATTCTAAAATCATTATAGGAGGAACAAGTAGAAATTTTAAAATATTATTATAATATTTTGAAATATTGATTCTTTTAAAAGAATCAGGGATTATATAAAAAATTCATAGTGGAATATTTTCCTTTTACAATGAAAATATATGAATTTCTTATAATTTACGGGTCCTTTTGAAGGTTAACTCATCAAAAAAAAATTCGTATATTTTTAATTTTTAAAACAATAAATGTTAAATCAGAATAATATAATATTATAAATTTTATTTCATTATTTTTTTAGTTTTAAAAAATATTTACATTGAATATAATGATATGTTGGGTGGAATAAGATACATTCTTAAAAATATGCAACTTTTATTGAGAAAGAATCTTTTTTATAATGATGTTATTGATGAAGAGAAATAATTTTTAAAAATAACAATTATGAATACAATGTTTAATAGGGTATTTTTATAATAAAGGAAACCTTGATGTTATTATGTAAATAGGAGTGAATATTTCCAAATGATTAGGAAATTTAATTAATAAAACCATTATCCTCAATTGATATTATGATGATACAAATCATTCTTACTCAATATTTGAAAAAATAAAATTATTAATAATTTAATAAAATTATTCATATATTTTTCCTTTTATATAGTTCACTTATGACCATTTAAATAGAATATATTTGTTAATTATGGGGTTTCATTCACATTATGTGTATATAATTTTTATTCTTCCATGCATGTATTATAGTGGATATATTAATTCATATATATTGATATTAAAAAAATTACTAGATCATTTATGGTAATAATATATATGTTTTAAATTGATTTTTAAATTTTATAATATTATCCAATGGTAGAGTTTTTATATTATCTCAAAACCAAATTGGTGAAAATATTATTTTGTTAATTCTTAACATACGATATGTGGTTTTTTAATAATGGGTTAGAATGTAATATTAACAATTGAGAACGACAATCCAAAAAATTTTAAATAATTAATATTGATTAAAACAATTAGTTATTTATATATAGTAATACATGATATACTGTTATGCCATCATTCATAAAGCTCGTTAAGCCATGCCAAAATAGAACATGTTGTAGTTATATGGGTGAGTATGGTTGAAAAATTATTTACTATAACATAATAATATTATAACATTAGAATAATGATCTTAGTTAATTTTTTTATTCTTTTGAATAAGATTTTTAATTTATTATTTAAATTATGAAAATCTAGATAATAAATGAAAAATGTTATTATGTGGAGTCAGTAGTCTACCTTCACTATTGGAAAGCCACTATATACCCACTTTTATAAACCATGAGTATTTACCCTAAACCATTCGGTATAGGATATACACATAGTTTTATGAACCGTGACCGAGGGAGGTGTGGGTATAGTCATATAACCATGGTTTATATACAAAACATGTGTATATACCCCATTGATTCTATCATACCCATGGGATTACCCAAACCATGGGTATATATCCACACCAATGGTTTGTAAAAATGTGTGAATAGGTTACCCAATTATGGAATATATACACACAGTTCTCCAAACAACGTGTAGAGTTATTTTTCTATATTTATGATCAAAAAAACCAACAAATCTTCCACAAAATCCTGAACATGTAAAAAAAATAAAACACAAAATACACAATCAATACTGTGAAAACATTTTATATTCAGTATTTGAAAAACAACTTTTAAAAACATTCGAACCATTTTCAAAAATAAAACACACATATATATCCATACAACCAAAAAATTAATGTCATCAATCATGTTCCACGAGTCTCATTATTTATATTTCCAAATGTAGGATATCCATATCTCCCTCCTCGCCCATATCCTCATCGTAATCACCATATAATGCATCCACATAACAAACAATATCATCTGGTGCAGCAACGCAATCATCATTAACAACAACATAATAACCACTTGTATCATCTCAACCACAACTATTAACAACATTGGCATCACTATTGGAATAATTTAATGAGAAAATCGATTCCATTTACGAATCAGTAGAAGTATCATACTATGATAGATGTGAATAACTTGTAATGGACAAATAATTTCGGAAGTGTTTGGTGATTAGCATACATCATTCATACTTCTATAAATAATGTATTTTGTCATTGATGATTTTGAACAAGAACTATGAAGCAATGGTGTCTAAGAAGATAGAGAGGGTCTAAATAAGGATAAATACCTAGAAGGGATTATGTTTTCCACTAGTCAACATTAGACACTTCCATGGTGCTCGTCACCTAATACCTGAATAAAACGATTATTTGGGATGATGTTTTCATATTCATTTTCATTTAGAGACTCTATTGGAGACAAATTAATATAAAAACAAGATATTTAATTAAGAAAATTATATAAATATATTGTATAAAAATAAAAATATTACAATCTTTTCTCATGTTTGAGCAATTAATGAACATCCACAATTTTTCTTCTTACTCGAGAATCATATTTTTTCTCATGTCACAGGACCTTCGATGCCCATTTCCTCTTACTCTAAATCACATTGATTAGTATAATCATATTCAAAATATGAAATTTTTATAATAATAAATGAAAATAAAATATAGTAACATTTAAATAAATCAATAAATCCTAATTTTAAACATATGATAAAAATTGATGAAAAAAACATAATTAATTTATAATCATAAACAATTTATAACTTTTAGATACTCATTTTCAACATTACATAAACACCATCAGTTATTTAGCATTGAAAATGGAAATAAAATCCAATTGAACACTACCAAAATTCATTGAAAATGAATATTCCCATAATAGATAAAATTAGTAAGGGGGTTATAGTATCTTCATTTCTACACTACTAAATATATATATTATTAATGGGTAGAAATCCCCAAATCTAGATCATAATCCTTAGTGAGTGATTTAATTATAAATGTATAACTAAAATTTATACATTTATAGTCTATAAGCCATATGTTATATAATTGGATAATATATTTCTAGATAGATACAAATAAAATAAAATGAAAATGATTCATACAGCACGATAACTCACCAGTAAAAACTAAAATAAGATAATTAATAGATTATGACTAATTAGATTTAAATTTCATATCATTAATATAATTTGGAAAAAATTAACTATCAATTATATGTAAAATAACCACAATATTTAACTCTTATAGTGGAATAAAAATATATGAACCAATGATATTGATAATTGTTCTAATAAATAATGTTCAAATTTTTATTATATGATGGAATGTGTCTCCTATGTAATCTTAGATATAGATAATATGAAAAATTTATTAGGGCATAGTATCATGTTAAAATATCATTACATATCATGTATCAAAAAAATGTTATTTTATTCCCCAGTTCATGATGATGGATAGATTGTATCATGTTTAAATTTAATGTTTTTATGCTATATCATAATTTTTTAATAGCACAATATGTTATAAGCGAATGTTTTCAAATATCAAAAAATAAGGATGAATAAAAAAATAAGACATGATAATATACATAAATTTATATGTAAAAAATATAAATCAATATATTATTCTATTAATATTAATGTACCTGGTTCTTCTCATGTTCTGTAATTTATGTTTTCCCTAATGTGTGCGGATACATCATTGAATATTTTTTATTTTTATTTTTTCCTGATGGTTCCTAAAAAATTAAATACAAATAATAATAATTATATTTTATATGAAATTTTTCAATGATTGAGAATATTATAAACACATTAGTCTTCTAATATTAAGTCATTTTTTTATATTTCATTTTCATATAGTTGTGGAATATGGGTAGACCCTCAAAATCAGAACCAAAACTACTCCTCCAACTAATATATAACTCATGCTTGTATGATCGCTACAACTCCCCATGATCTATAAACATTAAAACAATAGTTGATTCAATATTAGAAAAGCTATAATGAGTTTGAAATGACTATTTTAATTCATATAATAAAATAAAAATATATATAAATTTATAAAAAAATTCACCTGTAAAATCACCCTTATTTTCCCACAATGCCATTATTATGATTTCCCATAGAGAGTGGTTCCACTGAAATGATATCATTTTACATTGATAAAGTGTACATGAATCAAATACAATGCCTTGAATTTATACCTATGTAATGGTTATATTTATTTTAATCCACAATTATTTTGGTTTGGAAATTCCAAACCACCCTCATATAGGTCTACCCATGTTATCTACTGAAAAATCCAATTGAATAATATAAAAGGGGAATTAAAAAATTATGTCACATTAAAAAAAATAGGTGATATAATTTTAAGGAGTTCTAAAAATTTGATCATTGTTTCTTAACTAAAAATGATGGATCCATGGGATGTTGTTCGGAAAAAATCCATCAAGGTATCATTAATGCATTTTTGAGGTGATTGTGTTTGTTGAAAAAGTGGACATCAGTGTTGTGATTATTGACAAAGAAAAAAATGAAATACTGTTTTTTTTACAATGGGGATTTTATGGTGGAATGTCGAGTTCAAGAGCTGTGGTCAACGATCCATTTTTGATTTAAGAACATAGACAATGGAATGGATGATCTGGAGGCGGTAAGAAAAGAACAGATACAAGGTGGAACCATTTTCCACGGTTTGCCAAATTTTTGGGACTAAAAATTGACAAAAGAAGAAAAGAGGTTTTTTCAAAGAGACTTGCGTGCCTAATGTTTTTCAGGATAATAAGGTAAAAATATTGAAAATGAAATAGGGTCATGAAGGTATTGGTGTGGTCACGCAGGTGACTTGTACGCCGATGCTCGGGAGGCTTGGGAACTTGCGCGCATGTTGTTTTTCAAGATCAGAAGATCACAATTTTGCAAAGGAATTTTGGTCACACAAGTGTCTTGAAAGGGAAGAGACCTACACGCCGAGACCTGTGCACCAAGGATAGACTTAAGCACCATCATGTAGGATGACCAAATTCCTATAAATACTGGAGCACCCTCCTCATTTTTAACGGAGTTCAACACTTAGAAAAATCATAGATCATGTCGTGTAGGTGTGGTGGTCACGCAGGTGGTGTGTGGTCACACAGGTGCACTTGCACACCAGTGATTGAAGTTGCATGCCAATATTGGCTTGGGAGTAAAATTTATTGATTCGCGCATGTTTAGAGTTACATAAGATTGTGTCGTGCATGTGGTAGAGGCAGACCTACAAGCCATTTGTGACTTGTGTGCCGATACATGCGCACCGGGTTATACCTACGCACCAAGTAAGGTTGATTACCCGGTAGTGTTTTCGGGCTGCGTGGAAGTTGGAAGTTTGCCTGATACCTTCGCTGCAATGAGAAATTCATCTATAGGTGAATGCTAGACTACAACAGAGCATCTACATACAGAGTGAGATGCATTACTTCATGAAAATGAAGAGACAAAGAGGTCTATAAACTGTGAGTGTATCCTTTCTGGAGCACTTAGCAAAGTAAGAGGAAGAAGGTGGTCTTCTCCTCCTACAGTGAGCCAGAGAGAGAAACATGGAGTGACCCTGGGGAAAGTAGTGAGCTGACCCTAAACATTGTAAAGTTAGTGAGCCCAGGACATGGTGACTGTGCCCGAACATTGTAATCCACAGAAAGTGAAGTTTAGTGGATTTTGGTACGGCCGATAACTAGTCGGCGTATGCTCCTTGGACGTACCCCTTAGCAGTGAACCAAGTAATTTTTTTTTGTTTCCTGTGCATTTTTTACATTCTGTTTATATTTTTTAATACAAAAGAGAGACAAAAGTGTTTTTCTTAATATAGAAATAAGATTAGAACATGCTTTAATTTTAAAGTAGTCATACCCTGATTCATCCTCTCTCTGTAGGTACTCAGCCTTGTAGACCTTATATTTGTTATCATAGGGAAATGTTGATATTAGTTCTTCTCTAAATAGAGGTCACTAATCATAAAGGGATTATGATATTCGACAGATGTAATTTTCATATATGGAATAATCGAATTCAACAGTATTTTTGATCCTTGGGAATTGATGTGTTTTCAGCAGCTATTCATGGTATCACAGCTGATATTAATAGTGGTGCATTATAAAAAGCTGTTCCAAGAGAGTTGGATGCTGATTCCAATGTAGTCAATGCGTTAGGGGGAGCCCTTTCCAATTCCACTATACAAAGGTGATTTCATGAAAAAAGTCACATGCCATGTGGGAAAAGCTTTTAAATATATATGAAGGGGATACAATGGTCGAAGAGGCAAAGATGCAAGTGTTGTGGAACAAGTATGAAGATCTGAGAATGAACCCGAATGATACTGGTGATGCATTATCTGATAGGTTAAATGCTGTGGAAGAAGACATGCGAGGTCTTGGAGAAATTATCGAAGACATAAAATTTTTGAAGTGCATCTTGAGAAAACATCCACCTCGATTCAATCCGAATGTTTCTATTTTGGAAGATAATGACCCGAATGAATTTTCATTGGATAACTTACACAACACCCATGTTGCATATGAAATGAGAAATGATGATAACGTTGCTGTGGAAAAGGGGAAATCCAAAGAGGTGGCATTTTAGACAATGAAAAATCTCACCATTGAATATTATCAGGAGGAAGAACAGACATATGAGGTAATGTCATTCCACCCCTCAAACCATCAAATATGAAAAGGAATGTTCAAAGAGAAACATACTCTTTCATGCCTTAGGTGTGGACAGGTTGGACATATCGCACCAAGATGCCCCAAAAAGTTTCCAGAAGAAAATGATGAAGATGATGTTGAAATTCCCAAGTAGAAATCTTTAGCCTATGTGAAATGGAAGAAGCAGTTTAATTGAAATTTCTTCAAGAAGACGAATCTTCTTTCACAAGAAATAGATAGTTCAGATGAGTTTGAGGTTGAATAGGTTTAGAAGATTGAAAACTGCAATGATCGTTGAGAAAATTCTATGGTGGAAGTCGTTGGTTGTTCTCATGAAAAGGAAGAAACTAACGTTGGAGAAGATGAAGAAGAAGTTGAAGGAAGAGTTCATATGGAAGCTGAATTGGAAGCAGTACTTGAGGAGATAGACGTTTGGAGAGCCAAAAGGAAGAAACCCAATAATGTGGTTATTGATTCCATACTCTATATGCAACAATAAGATAAATAAAATTCTAAGCTGTTATAATAAAATGAAGGACTAAAATCCTCAACACCAGAGAGCTCAGAAATGTTTGTTGAGTATAAGATTAAAATTGATAAACAAAAGACGGAAATTGATTTCTTGACTGTAAAGACCCGACCCTAGTTACCCAGAGTCGGTGAATTATTACATAACATTAGCATGATCACAAGAAAGATCAAATCTCGAAAGACCGATTGGTTTAGTAGCCTTGGAAATACTAGATATATTCATAAGTTTTACATTACATCAGAAAATGAAAAACTACTACAACAACATAATGTTTCCACAGTCCACACTATAATCCCCTCATAATATCCCTGCAGGTCATTCATAACTTACATCTTCACATCCTGGGAAAAATAAAACATAGAAAAGGGGTGATCTCAAATTCCCAGTAAGGATAACAATATAGCGGAAACTTTCATAAATAAGAATAAACTTTTAAGGCAATGTATAACTAAAACAAAAGCCTTTCAAACATTAACTTTAAACATGGTATGGCATAAATAAAATGAAATAATTCCATTTACTTATTCACATGGATATTCTACTAATCAAATAATCACATGCAAAAATCAATAACCACTTTCATAATGTTGGAATGCATAATGCCAGACTATCATAACCACATAGTCAAGGCCTCGTGCCAAGACTACAAATAAGATTTTGTCAAGGCCTTGTGCCAAGACACTAGTTTGTCTCATGATACCTACCGATGCATCGAGGAGCTATAGCGGGCTCCACCCATCACATATTAAGTCCAATGCATTCCCATATGAAAAGGATTAAACATAACATAAACACTCGTATTAAAACTAGCATACAAAATGTCAATACTTTCACCATAAACTATGAATGGTATAAAAATAGCACATCCACAGTCAAACATATCAAAAAACCTTCAATAAAATATAGAAGTATTGTATCATAATAAATAAACTTCAAATAATCATAAAATCCATCAAAGGATGTTGACATAGATGAAATCAAAATTCTTTTTAAAGAAATATCTCCTTTTTATTTTGAAATCATTTAACATCCATATAAAATAAAACATTTTCTTTGAAATATTCTAATAAGCTTGTAAGGGAATCTTTGAAGATTTTATAACGGCGGAAAATAGCCGCACCCGCCGTATAAGTTAAAAAAAACATTCTTACCTTAATTCTGTCGAAAAGGTTAAAAAGGACCTTGTTTTGAAAACGACCAAAAGATTCCTTTATAAACCACTTATAAAAGTCAAAAAGGGTATAAATGACTTTAACTCATATTCTAGTAAATAGTAAAAATGTTTTGAAATACATTTTTAAGAAACATGGATGTGGATGATAAAGAGATCTCAGTAGATTATTACGTATAAACAACCTCGGATAATGAAGAGATTGTGAAATAACCCTTACCTTGTACTTTTCCTTGGTTGGGGTAGGTTAACCTCCTGTATAATGGTGAAATAATTGTTATTAAATTATACAAGAATCATATATATTAATATGATATCATATATGATCTTTTAACATTGATTTGTTAATAATATCTTAGAATTATCGTCGTTTCGGGTGTTAACTTACTCATTTTCTTTTATATGTTTTGTTACATAAGCCATGTTTGTTGTATATTATTCATATCCAGAATGATATCAAGTCCTTAAACATCATTTTTAAATCATAAAATGATAATTATACTTGAATGGATACGATGTAGAATGAATCTCATCGCGTTCGTGGAGACGGTAGTCCGTACGTACGCACGAGCGACGATATCATTCTTTTGATATTACAATAATATATAAATGGATGGTATATCATATATACAAAATCATTAACATGTTATATTTATTATTTACATGAGTTACACATCATTATTATACCCATCCACATAATAATATATTGAAAAACAATTACACCACGACGTGGAGACGGTACGCCGTACGTACGCACGTATGGTGACATGTTATTCAAAGGGTGGATAGAATACTGAATATGGTTGTACCATATTTATAATAACATCACAGTATATGTGAGATACTGGATTTATTATTTTAGGATGGTATGAACAAAGGAAGAAGAAGTGGAAGAAGAAAGGAACTTAGAAAAGGGTGGTGAAATCATTACCTCTTCTTCGGGTTCTTCCTTTTGATTTGATCAAAAGGTCTCCTTAGGTTGGCTTTCTGATCAAACTAAGGCCCCTAGGATGTATTGAGGGAAGTTGTTAGAGTATTTGGGCAGTGTTTGGCCGAACCAAAAGGCTTTGAAGGTGAGAAAAAATGAGAAGGAGGAGTGCCCTTTTATAAGAGGGGTGAGGGGCACCTTTGGAAAAGCTAGAAATATTAATTTATAATAAATTCATATTCGGTTTCCAATGGCTCCAAAGTTGACTATTCAAATTATAATGTGGGGATAGGTCGAAAACCACTCAACCAATAGAATTTAGACAGTTTTGGGTACTTATATTAACCTTATCTTTAAGTATTAACTCTAAGTTAATTAGTTTCACTTTTACAATGTCTCTATGTATTTTTATATAATATGGTTAATAAACTTACTATATACTTCCAAGCGACCCCCAAGTGGTCCATTAATGATGAACCTATCCTGATATAAGTCTCTTGGCCGAACCTTAGATTTTTAGGAATTTAATATCAATTAATAATATAATATTTGTTTTAAGAACTCTTTTATGTCAATTTTGACACTATTCAATAGTTGATTTTTGTGAAACTCATAAAAGATTGATTACTTCGAACAAAGTCAATTAAATAAATCCTAATATATCATAGTATTCTAGAAAATTAGTTTAATTCATTAAAAGTTTCATATTATATTTTTTTGGGTATTTATAATATCAATTATTTTAATTTTTCACTATTATAGTAATTACTGCATCATCATTGTGTCATAAATAAAATAAATTATTTAATGTCTAAAAATTATAAATAAAATATCATTATGTAGGATATCTTTTTATCTTTCTAATGAATATTTATAATCTAAAATCCAACAAATATAACCCTATGTAACAATTGTTTTTCTAAAAGATATATGCTTGTGTCATTTTTGTATTCATTTTGACTTAATTAAAATAAAGTGTCATTATCACTTACAAGTGGATCCATGGGGTACCAAAATTGACACAAAGATGCCCATGGTCGGCCATGTATCAACCAATAGGGTTAAGACACGTTTTAGGGTAATTTAGTATTATTATATTATTATTTTTTTAACCCTTATTTACCGGATTTACCCTTAACCATGGTAAATAAAATATTTACCGCAGTAATTATTCAAAATGTCTAAAAATAAAAGTTACCTATTTACACAATTTGAACATCCTGATTCCAAATATGGAATCAATTTTCCTAAATTCTAAACACAAAAGTGTCAGAAATTAATTTAAAATTAATCCCCGTTGTCAAAACAAAAAGCGTGTTTTAAGAGATAATAACTATCAAAAGATTAACACTTGTTTATGTTTGGTTTAATTGTAAAATTATGTCTAATGACCAACATTATATTAAATGGTAAAAATATATTCTAAATATACTTTAAAACCACTCAAATTCATAATTTATCAATATTAATTATTTTGATTAAAAAAGTTGTTTTTAATTAAAATTTAGTAATTTTCACTATTCATCAAAATATAAAAGTTATCCGAAAAGTACCAAAATTTCACCCTAGGCTAATTTTGATATTCTGAATCCAAAAATGAAGCCCATTTTGAAATATAAAATATATATAATTTCAAAAAGTAGTTATTACTATTCACAACGGCTAGTTTAATTGGTTGTTAGAACTCGGTGTTGCGTACAACACACGCTATCACATTATTCAAAGAGAAGCGTACCGTAGAAGCTTGGGATGTTTCATTTTAAATTTTTGATGTCCCCATTTAGTCAAAAAGTTTAAAATATAGTATTTAAAAAGGGTTCACTATTAAAGTTGATAAAAGTGCAATACTGAAAATGAATTTGTTCTTGCATTATATCTAAGAAACTCATAATATGGATTCTAAAATTATAAGGATTATATAAACATTAAAATTTATCTAATACTATTCATAACCTCTTTTTAACGGCTTTTTTGGTAAGTCATGGTGTGCTTGAACTTGGTGTTGCATGTAGTGAAAGTTATTGAATTATTTTAAAGAACTAACACACTATGAAATCTTGGGGTGTTACATTCTCCCCTCCTTCAATAAATTGCGTCCTCGCAATTTGAAATTGTTCTTCGAAAATAAAAGGTTGAAGATAAAAAATATCTTTATGGGAAAACCCACATCGTAAATTGGGTTACTAAAATTTATTCTTAATATGAGGAAAAGAGAAATGAAAGGGTCACCACCAAATTATGATCTCGATTAGGAGAACATTGGTGGCAATTAGAGACATATAATTGAAGAAAAAACGTAAATATTTATAGGTAGTGATTGAGTTCATCAATCACAAACAAGTATAAAATTGAGGTCCTTAAACTCATCAATCTATGATGATTTGAAATACCATCAGTTCAACAAAACATAGGGTACTAGGATAACATATTTTTGACGTTTCAAAATATCTTAGTTGAAATCCCAAATCGAAAAATGAATTAATGAGGCCTCTATTTTAAATAAAGAGTGGAAAGTATGAAGATTAACGAAAATAACACATACTAGGGTTACATGTAGGCAAATATGGATATTGAAGAAAAATATAACCATCAATTATCTGATGGAGAGTGGTAGAGAACATGGCTATGAAAAGGCCAACAATCCCAAAGCCATAAATTAGTGATGATTTAAGGTACCATCTAGGACAACATTTTTTTCTAAGTTCCTTTTCATAATGATGAGGAATTTATTTATGATATTGGCTAAGATCATAAGGAAATATACTTACTTTAATATTAGAGTTTTATCCCTTAATAAATTTCTACCAAAAACTCATCATTCACTCATAAAAAAAAATTCTATTTATACTATTCATAGAGGGTTCCAAAATAAACGAATTTATAATTCATCTACCATATCTTTTGAAAAACTACTTTATTTAATCCAGGACATCTCGTGGGATAGTGGTAGGTGATGCACCCTTGTCGCCCTTCGGTTGCGGGTTCAAGTCTCACAGCCTTGCCGGACGCGACGGGTTGCCGCCCGACCTCCGGGTTGTCCTTTTATGGTAATCCAATATAATCCAAACTAGAACTATCCAAAATTCTTCTGTCCAAACTCATAGTCCAACATTTATAAGGAAGGTAAACATAATATAGATCCTTTTTACCCCGTAATAGCATATGAATACCTTCATCTTGTATTCTTTTAATACACTGAAACATCCTGAATTACCATATTCCTTATTGATTACATTCATGCTCCCCTATTCCATATAGAATGTTGGATATACTTCATCAATCCAAAAATGTTTTAAACCCCAAAAAAATGATGGAATATACAAAGCATTAATCAGTTTCAAGGTAGTCAAGAATATCCAATATAATTTATCCAAATCAATCATGTATTATTCTAAAATCACTAACTCGGTATCAGAACCATATTATGGTTTATCTTTTCTCTCAACCATATATTTTCCAAAAATTTATCATTCTATTCAGTCACTTTTCTTTGTTCCACACAATCTCAAGTCCTTAATGAAATAGTACTGTAGTACAATCCTTATATACTCCATAATTATTATAACAAGTACATTGTTGATACAACACTCAATTGACATAATCAACATAAGAACTCTAATCATTCCTCTTCATCTGTGGTAGTATCATAACTTGATTATTATCCAATAACATCATTTGCGGCATAGTCTCATGACTGGGACATAGGTTCGCGTAGTGTCCAAACTCCCTGCAAATGAAGCATTGTACATTTAAAACCATTTTCTTACCCTTGCAGTCACGTACTTTATGCCCTTTTCCTCCACACTTATAACAAACTCCCATTCCTTTCAGGCATGTTCCAGGGTGTTTCTTTCCACAGTTACCACATATGGGAAAATTCTTCTTTTCCCTCTTCCCTTTATCCATCTTTTTCTCTTCTATCCTTTTCTTCTCTTGTTTCCCTTCAAAGCCATAGGACTCAGTAAACTCTTTACTTATCTTATCAATACATGATATTATTTCTTCATATGATGATAATACATGGGAGACTATTTCTCTTATAAATTCTAGCTTAAGACCATGAAAGATATTATCCTTCCTTATCTTTGGATCATGTACATTTCCGGAGTTCCCATTCCTTCTACTGGGCGCCATTTCTAAACAATGGCATAAACTAGATCAGTTTATGAATCAAAATACATAATCCCATACTTATAAAAAACTTAACATAAATTGAACTATTTATGGATATAATCCATAATCATAAGAATGTTTTCTTTGAGGAAGTATATACTCATAATCCCTTCAAAATGATTTGTAAAGAAAATGAGAGTTATCCTAAGCATATCCCCCGGGAGTGTCGTAACCAAGAGTGCAGCAAGGCCCGTTGTCGTGCACCATTTCCCGTTCGAGTCTAGCTCAAAGCGGTGTTTTCGGGTTTCACCCCTAGGTACATCTGTGCCAGAGCCGCCTCTACCTGCTCGTATCCAGACAAGGATGTATTGCTCGGAAAACTCACAAAATCTCTACAATACCAAAATTCTAGGAAGTTCTTCTATACTAATCCTCAAAGTTCATCTTAGGTCTACGTGCTCTAATCAGAGTTTATCTAAATCTAGCTTCCAAGGTTTGTACTAAACTTCCTCTGATACCAACTGTAAATCCCCGACCCTAGTTACCCAGAGTCGATGCATTATTACATAACATTGGCATGATCACAAGAAAGATCAAATCTCGAAAGACCGATTGGTTTAGTAGCCTTGGAAATACTAGATATATTCATAAGTTTTACATTACATCATAAAATAAAAAACTACTACAACAACATAATGTTTCCACAGTCCACACTATAATCCCCTCATAATATCCCTGCAGGTCATTCATAACTTACATCTTCACATCCTGGGAAAAATAAAACATAGAAAAGGGGTGAGCTCAAATGCCCAGTAAGGATAACAATATAGCTGAAACTTTCATAAATAAGAATAAACTTTTAAGGCAATGTATAACTAAAACAAAAGCCTTTCAAACATGAACTTTCAACATGGTATGGCATAAATAAAATGAAATAATTCCATTTACTTATTCATATGGATATTCTACTAATCGAATAATCACATGCAAAAATCAATAACCACTTTCATAATGTTGGAATGCATAATGCCAGACTATCATAACCACATAGTCAAGGCCTCGTGCCAAGACTAAAAATAATAATTTGTCAAGGCCTTGTGCCAAGACACTAGTTTGTCTCATGAGACCTACCGATGCATCGAGGAGCTATAGCGGGCTCCACCCGTCACATATTAAGTCCAATGCATTCCCATATGAAAAGGTTTAAACATAACATAAACATTCGTATTAAAACTAGCATACGAAATGTCAATACTTTCACCATAAACTATGAATTGTATAAAAATAGCACATCCACAGTCAAACATATCACAAAACCTTCAATAAAATATAGAAGTTTTGTATCATAATAAATAAACTTCAAATAATCTTAAAATCCATCAAAGGATGTTGACATAGATGAAATCAAAATTCTTTTTAAAGAAATATCTCCTTTTTATTTTGAAATCATTTAAGATCCATATAAAATAAAACATTTTATTTGAAATATTCTTATAAGATTGTAAGGTAAGCTTTGAAGATTTTATAACGGCAGAAAATAGCCGCACCCGCCGTATAAGTTAAAAAAACATTCTTACCTTAATTCTGTCGAAAAGGTTAAAAAGGACGTTGTTTTGAAAAGAACCAAAAGATTCCTTTATAAACCACTTATAAAAGTCAAAAACGGTATAAATGACTTTAAATCATATTCTAGTAAATAGTAAAAATGTTTTGAAATACATTTTTAAGAAACATGGATGTGGATGATAAAGAGATCCCAGTAGATTATTACATATAAACAACCTCGGATAATGAAGAGATTGTGAAATAACCCTTACCTTGTACTTTTCCTTGGTTGGGGTAGGTTAACCTCCTGTATAATGGTGAAATAATTGTTATTAAATTATACAAGAATCATATATATTAATATGATATCATATATGATCTTTTAACATTGATTTGTTAATAATATCTTAGAATTATCGTCGTTTCGGGTGTTAACTTACTCATTTTATTTTATATGTTTTGTTACATAAGCCATGTTTGTTGTATATTATTCATATCCAGAATGATATCAAGTCCTTAATCATCATTTTTAAATCATAAAATGATAATTATACTTGAATGGATACGATGTAGAATGAATCTCATCGCGTTCGTGGAGACAGTAGTCCGTACGTACGCACGAGCGACGATATCATTATTTTGATATTAAAATAATATATAAATGGATGGTATATCATATATACAGAATCATTAACATGTTATATTTATTATTTACATGAGTTACACATCATTATTATACCCATCCACATAATAATATATTGAATAACAATTACACCATGACGTGGAGACGGTAAGCCGTACGTACGCACGTATGGTGACATGTTATTCAAAGGGTGGATAGAATACTGAATATGGTTGTACCATATTTATAATAACAACACAGTATATGTGAGATACTGGAGTTATTATTTTAGGATGGTAAGAACAAAGGAAGAATAAGTGGAAGAAGAAAGGAACTTAGAAAAGGGTGGTGAAATCATTACCTCTTCTTCGGGTTCTTCCTTTTGATTTGATCAAAAGGGCTCCTTAGGTTGGCTTTCTGATCAAACTAATGCCCCTAGGTTGTAGTGAGGGAAGTTGGGAGAGTATTTGGGCAGAGTTTGGCCGAACCAAAAGGCTTTGAAGGTGTGAAGAAATGAGAAGGAGGAGTTCCCTTTTATAAGAGGGGTGAGGGGCACCTTTGGAAAAGCTAGAAATATTAATTTATAATAAATTCATATTTGGTTTCCAATGGCTCCAAAGTTTACTATTCAAAGGCTAATGTGGGGATAGGTCGAAAACCACTCTAACAATAGAATTTAGACAGTTTTGGGTACTTATATTAACCTTATCTTTAAGTATTAACTCTAAGTTAATTAGTTTCACTTTTACAATGTCTCTTTGTATTTTTATATAATATGGTTAATGAACATACTATATACTTCCAAGCGACCCCCAAGTGGTCCATTAATGATGAACCTATCCTGATATAAGTCTCTTGGCCGATCCTTAGATTTTTAGGAATTTAATATCAATTAATAATATAATATTTGTTTTAAGAACTCTTTTATGTCAATTTTGACACTATTCAATAGTTGATTTTTGTGAAACTCATAATAGATTGATTACTTCGAACAAAGTCAATTAAATAAATCCTAATATATCATATTATCCTATAAAATTAGTTTAATTCATTAAAAGTTTCATATTATATTTTTTTGGGTATTTATAATATCAATTATTTTAATTGTTCACTATTATAGTAATTACTGCATCATCATTGTGTCATAAATAACATATATTATTTAATGTCTAAAAATTATAAATAAAATATCATTATGTAGGAAATCTTTTTATCTTTCTAATGAATATTTATAATCTAAAATCCAACTTATATAACCCTATGTAACAATTATTTTTCTAAAAGATATATGCTTGTGTCATTTTTGTATTCATTTTGACTTAATTAAAATAAAGTGTCATTATCACTTACAAGTGGATCCATGGGGTCCCAAAATTGACACAAAGATGCCCATGGTCGGACATGTAACAACCAATAGGGTTAAAAAACGTTTTAGGGTAATTTAGTATTATTATAATAATATTTTTTTTAACCCTTATTTACCGGATTTACCCTTAACCATGGTAAATAAAATATTTACCGCATTAATTATTCAAAATGTCTAAAAATAAAAGTTACCTATTTACACAATTTGAACATCCTGATTCCAAATATGGAATCCATTTTCCTTCATTCTAAACACATAAGTGGCAGAAATTAATTTAAAATTAATTCCCGCTGTCAAAACAAAAAGCGTGTTTTAAGAGATAATAACTATCAAAAGATTGACACTTGTTTATGTTTGGTTTAATTGTAAAATTATGTCCAATGACCAACATTATATTAAATGGTAAAAATATATTCTAAATATACTTTAAAACCACTCAAATTCATAATTTATCAATATTAATTATTTTGATTAAAAAAGTTGTTTTTAATTAAAATTTAGTAATTTTCACTATTCATCAAAATATAAAAGTTATCCGAAAAGTACAAAAATTTCACCGTAGGCTAATTTTGATATTCTGAATCCAAAAATGAAGCCCATTTTGAAATATAAAATATATATAATTTCAAAAGGTAGTTATTACTATTCATAACGGCTAGTTTAATTGGTTGTTAGAACTCGGTGTTGCGTACAACACATGCTATCACATTATTCAAAGAGAAGCGTACCGTAGAATCTTGGGATGTTTCATTTTAAATTTTTGATGTCCCCATTTAGTCAAAAAGTTTAAAATATAGTATTTAAAAAGGGTTCACTATTAAAGTTGATAAAAGTGCAATACTGAAAATGAATTTGTTCTTGCATTATATCTAAAAAACTCATAATATGGATTCTAAAATTATAAGGATTATATAAACATTAAAATTTATCTAATACTATTCATAACCTCTTTTTAACGGCTTGTTTGGTAAGTCATGGTGTGCATGAACTTGGTGTTGCATTTAGTGAAAGTTATTGAATTATTTTGAAGAACTAACACACTATGAAATCTTGGGGTGTTACATTGACTATCATAGTAAAGGAGTAGGTCAGATGTTTCAAAGAGCATGAAGAAGAAGTGGTTAGTCTGTGATGAAAAATGAAGTATTAAGAAAAACTCAGGACCTCCAATGTGATCTCAGGAAAGCAGGACATTCCGATGAATAAAATTGTGCAAAAAGAGCCTAGTTGTTCAGCATGAAATAAGAAGTAATTGAGCTCAGACGTTAATTCTGATTTAGGGAATGATAAGAAGGAAAAATATATGGAAATTGAAGACAGACTGCAAGAACCCATCCCAAAATTGAAGGTTGATTTGGGCATAAAGCAGAATCAGAATATTCAGAGATCCCAAGCGAAAACTTATATTGATGAAGTAACACGAAGGAAAGAACCTTATATCAGGTGTTATTGTTGTGGGAAGATGGGACATTCAAAGTATGTGTGTTCCATATCCAAGAGATATCAAAGGGAACAACAATAGAGGTGGCATCCAAACAGATAATCTTTTTCTAGAACATATTTTGAAAGACACTATTTTTGGTGCAGTGGATTTGCGCACATGGCTAGGTACAGAACATCAAAAATTCAGAGAAATTTTCCAAAGAAGAATCCAAACATTCGCAAACAACAGATCAATAAACAGAAAGGTGAGTTAAAAATGCAGAATAGATTTATGGCTTTGCAAGATGATGCTGGTCCATCATACTCTGAGAAATAACAGAAGTCTTAATCCAGGCCGAGTTTGAAGGAAAAAGTATGGACCAAGAATAAAAAAATGAGAAATCCATAGTGGAAGATATTACCCTTAAATAATCTAATCTCTCTGGTGTGTGGATCCTTGATAGTGGTTGCACATCTCACATGACAAGTAATAAGGATCTTGTTACAGACAATAAATATGACAATGACGGAGTTGTAAAATTTGGAAACGATGAAGGCTTGAAGATTTTTGGCTCATGGAATGCCAAGATTGGGGGAAATGAAATGAGACGTGATGATGTCGTGGTAGAAGAGGGTCTTATTCATAACTTGCTCAGTTTCAGTCAACTATGTGACTATGGGAATTATATCCGATTTACCAAGAAGATGTGTGCTGTGAAAGGAAAAGATGGAGAAATTTTTCTACAGGGAAAAAGGAAAAAGGAAAAATCATTACCTTATAAGGTGAGGAAGAAGATACGTGCCTTTTATCCAGAGAGGAAGAAAACCAGCATTGGCATAAGTGACTTGGTCATCTATGCTAACAATCCATGGAAGATCTGGTAAAGTGTGATGATTCTAGAGACCTTCACAAACTATCATATGATCTCAATCATACATATGATGGTTTCCAATAAGATAGGATCATTAGAAATACAAACATGCCAATGGAACAGAAATCAACTAGAGTGCTCGAATTGGTGCATGCATACGTATGTGGACCTATCTCACCAAGAACTATAAATGGTAAAAGGTACTATGTTCTTTCCATTGATGATTATAGCAGAATGTCCTGCATATTTGTCATTACCCATAAGACAGAGGTGTTTAGTTGCATAAAGAAGTATTGGAGGGAATCAGAAAGGATGATTGGGCATGAAATTCTAAAGTTTCACACTGATAACGGTATGGAATTCACAAATATTCAACTCGAAAAATATCTCGAAAAACATGGGATAAGGCATCAAGTTTCATCAGTATGAACTCACCAATAGAATTTTGTGGTCTATAGGAGAAATAATATCATTAAAAACAGGTCCAGAACAATGTTTTTTGAAAAGGACCTACCAGAGAAATTTTGGAAGGAAGCTGTTTTGACATCGTTCTATATTTCGAACAGGTCTCTTTTGTGTCCGAAAGAAGGGGAGACTCCATATGAAATATGGTACGGAAAGAATCCAACACTGAAATGCTTTCGAATATTTGGTAGTAAGTTCTTCATTATCAGCAAAGAAAATCACAGGAAGATTGAGTCATGAGGAGATGCGGGGATATTCCTTGGCTACTCAGGGAAAATCAAAGCATATAAATGTTTCAACAAATGTATGGGAAAAAATGTTGAGAGCAATGATGTCACTATAGTTGAAAATGAACAGAATACTCAACAACCGAGTGAACAATTTCTAGATGAAAGTGATGATGAGGTAAGAAACACAAGGGTAGCAGAAGTGGTAGAGGCTGACTTAGAAGAAGATACTGATGATGAACAAGAATGTTTCAAGTCTATATCTGCAAGGAAGCCAAAGAGTAGAGCTGAAATTTATAGACAGAATATCATTGGTGATCAGGAAGCTCCAGTTAAGACTAGAAGAATGAAGTCACTACAACATATATCCTTCCTATCTCATGTAGAGCCAAAAAAAATTTATGATGTAGCTGATGATGAAAATTGGGTTCAAGTTATGAATAAAGAGCATGATCATATTGAAAAGATTCAGAAGTGGGAGATTTTTTTGAGGTCAGCAGATAAGAATGTCATCGGGACTAAATGGGTCTATCACAAAAATAATAATAAATATGGATCACTGATTTATAAAAAATAATGACTAGTGTGAAACGGATACTTCCAGATAGAGGGAATAAATTTTGATGATATAATTTCACCGGTTGCAAGGATGGAGACAATCAGATTATTTTTGGCCATAACATTGAAAATAAAGTTCAATGTGATCCAGAAAGATGTAAAATCTACATTCTTGAATGGAGTTCTAGATGATGAGGTGTAAATTGAGAAGACAGATGGTTTTCCCATTCATGAGGATTAGAACAATGTTTTTTAGGTTAACGAAGGTGTTGTATGGGCTGAAACAAGAACCGAGATCATGGTACTCGAGTATTGATCAATACATGAAGACGCTTGGTTTCCAGCATGGGGGAGTTGATTACAATCTCTATTTCAGAAACAATAGTAATCAAAGGATGATGGTGTTGGTTTATTTATATGACATATTATTTGGAGGATCAGATGAATCTCAGTGCATACAGTTCTCTGAATTCATGAAAAAGGAGTTTTAAATGTCAATGATTTGAGAGATAACATTTTCCTTATTTTACAGGTGACATAAGGAAGTAATGGCACATTAATTTCTCAACACAAATAAGAAAAGTGTGTTCTAATAGGGTTTAGAATGGATAATTCCAAGGAGATGAAGACTCTGGTTTCAACCCAGATGAAATTATCCAATGACGATAATGTGAAGGCAGTTAACAGCATAGAATATAAGAAAATTATTGGAAGTTTTCTATGCATGTACGAAACAAGGCTGGAAATTGTTTTCGCCACAATCCATGTAGCGAGATATCAGAGTGATCCCAAGGAAAGCCACATGATTGTAGTGAAAAGAATACTTCGGTATATCAAAGTCACTGTGGATTTCAATCTAATGTATAATGACAAATCTCAATCTGTGTTATTGGGTTACATAGATGCAGATTGGGCCAGAACATTAGATGATAGAAAATCAACGTCTGGAGGTGCATTCTATCTTGGTGTATTGTGTATTTCGTGGATAAGAAAGAATAAAAATTGCATTTCATTGAGCACTACGGAAGATGGGAATATTACGTCCACACAAGCATGCACACAGTTATTGTGGATGAAGCAGCAGCATGAAGATATTGGAGTTGATTTAAAGACTCCGATCGGAATCTAATGAGATAACTCAAGTGATATCAATCTCATCAAAAATTTCATCCATAATTAGAGGACAAAACACATTGAGATAAAGTATCATTTTATCAAAGAGTAGGTTGAACAGGGAATCCTGATGTTGGAGTATGTGCCTACACAGCTACAGGTTGCCTACATACTAATAATGTCCTTACCCAAGAAATATTTTAAGAGTCATCGATTGGCTCTGGGAGTTTAGTCGACTCCCCGCACTTGAAATAGTGTGGATGTGGAACCCCCTCTCCCTAAGGTATGATGTGTTTCTCCCTAATGTCTGGATATGTGTTCTCAACTCTGTTACAGACTGAAAAAATGTGACTATTGGATTTGATGACAAAGTGGGAGAAAATAGTGATTGTTCAAAGGGGAGACAGTGTGGCAATTGGATAGATCATGATAGATATGGGGAGAAGCTGACAACTGGAGCAGCGAGATAAGGGAGAGAAATGAGATAGTGTGAGAGTTTTAAAAACAGACAATGCTATAAGTTATTGATCAAAGACTAGATATCACGACAGCTTAGGATCGTGATAAAAGCAGAAGAATGTTGCAGAAGGGTAGTGTGGGAATGTGGTAAGAATATTACCAACAATTGGTATTCAAAAACATGGTATCTGTTTGGTGTTAATAGTGGGTGTCAGAGTTGTAGTGATTCATTGATGAACTTTTAATTTACTTTTTTCTCACGTCGAGCATTACTCATGTGGTCATAGAGTATGTGTTGAGTAAATCCTTGATCGCTGTCAAAATTTAATTAGGTGAATGATGGATGAAGAATTAACGATGTATCTTTTTATATAAGAGTTGTCAACAAACCCAAAGGGGGAGATTGTAGGAAAAAATCCATTAAGGTATCATTCATTCATTTTTGAGGTGATTGTGTTTGTTGAAAAAGTGGACATGTGTGCTGTGATTTTTGACAATGAAATTCATGAAATACAATTTTTTTTTAAAATGAGATTTCATGGTGGAATGTGAAGGTCAAGAGCTATGGTCAACGATCCATGTTCGATTCAAGAACGTCAACAATTTAGTGGATGATCTCGCGGCGATAATAAAAGATCTGATACAAGGAGGCACCGTTTTATAGAGTTTGCCAATTTTTTGAGCCTGAAAATCAATAAAAGAAGAAAAGTGGTTTAGTCAAAGAGACTTGTGCGCCTAATTTTTTTCAGGATCATAAGTTCAGAATATGGAAACGGAAAGAGGTCCGGGCCAGTATTTTTGTGGTAGCGCAGGTGACTTGCGCGCCGTAAAGAGACTTGCGTGCCGATGCCTAGGAGTCTTGGGAACTTGTGCGCTGTGGTTTTTCAAGATCAAAAGATCAAAATTTGGGAAAGGAAAGATGTTTGTCCAAGTGTCTTGCAAGGGAAGAGACCTATGCACCAAGACTTGCACGCCGAGGGTAGACATGTCTGCCGTTACATAGGCTGAAAAAATGACTATAAATACTGGACTAGCCCTCCTCATTTTTAACGTAGTTCAACACTTAGAAAAATCAGAGCTATCGTCGCGCAGGTGTGGTGGTCGCATAGGTGGTGTGTGGTCGTGCTTGTGGAATTGCACGTCAGTGCTTTAAGTTGCGCACCAATATTTACTTGGGAGTAAATGTGATTGGGTCGTGCAGGTTTGGAGTTGAAGAAGATTGTGTCGTTCTGGTGGTAGAGGCAGACCTGTGCGCCAGTTGTGAATTACGTGCCGATACTTGTGCGTCGGGTTCAACCTGCACTCCAAGTAAAGTTGATTCCCCGATGGTGTTTTCAGGCTACGTGGAAGCTTGATGTTTTCCTGATACGTTCAGTGCAATGATAAATTCTTCTACGAGTGAATTCTAGGCTTCAACAGAGCATCTACATATAGAGGAATATTTATTCTTTCATGAAAATGAAGATACCTACAGGTCTATAAACTGTGAGAGGATCCTTTCTGGAACAGTGAGAAATGGAAGAGGAAGAAAGTAATCCTCTCCACTAGCAGTGAGCCAGAGAGAGATAAATAGGGAGTGAACCTTTGGAATGTAGTGAGCTTACCCTAAAAATTGTAAAGGTAGTGTGCCTATTGAAGAGTGACTGTGCCTGAACCTTGAAATCCACAGATAGTGAAGTTTAGTAGAATTTGGTATGACCAACAACTTGTAGGCTTATGATCCTTGTACGTAGCCCTTAGTGGTGAACCATGTAAAATTTTTTGTGTCATATTCATGGATTACTTTCTGTTTATATTGTGCAACATTAAAGAGAGAGAAATGTGTTTTTATTTATAGAGAAACAAGATCAAAACGAGATTTAATTTTAAATTAGTCATACCATGATTCACCCCCCTCTCATGGTACTCACCCTTGTGGACATAACTGTTGTCCTGGACATGTAGCCTCAACTGGATGATCCTATTACAATGCATGCTCTATGTGATATACACGAAATTGAGTGAGATCATAATGAATATAATCATCAGATCGTAGACAGAAATCTGAAAATGTAGGGTATGTAGACGAGAGTGGATATGAGTAGTATGGATAGGGATATATAAAAAAGACCTATAAAAGGTAAAGATGGAACCATCCTTTCAAGTGGTTTAGACATGGTGTGAGAAGATGTTTTTAAATGTGATGATGGTGGAGGCATGGGTTGGAACATCCATATAGGTGATATAGACCAGGTATGGGGAGAATAGTCTAAATGTGATGATGATGGAGGCAAGGGTACGAACATCCTTGGATGATAATGTAGAAAATGGAAAGGTGTGGTAGATGGGGTGTTCATTGGTGGTTGTTGGTGGGAACTTGTAAGACCGATTCTCTGTTAATAACCAGGAGCATCCCAACTCAAACACATGGAGATATGATGAAGAGGATTCAAATCTAGTGAAATTTTATATTCATAAATAGAATTTAATAAAAAATATAAACACGAAATTATATGTAATGTAGATGAAAACAATTTAAATTATTATACTAACTAAGGGAAGAAAAAGATCCAAACTATGCTTACGTAGCTGTCGATCAGCCTAAAATAATTTATTCCTTCGAACATTTGATGAATATTTAAAACATATAATAAGAAAGTGATGAAAATTTTATTAAATTGTTTTTAAAAATAATGCATAAAACTTATAATTTAAAGAATTCATAAGTATTGTCAGAACTAGTTTAAGTAATAATAATTTAGAACCCAGTTATATATTTTTTAAATCTGTTTCAATCTCACTTTTATAAATTAAAATAAATAAAATAATATACCACAAAAAAAAACTAAACCATACATGTAATTCCAAACTGAAACTAATTTAACATAATTACATCAATACCAATATGTGAAACACATGTCAAGTTTTATTGAATGAACTGTGAACATATATGGTATCATCTATATATTACCCACCACTACCTATGGTTCAACATAAAATCTCACAATAGGACAATTTGACTTATCAAATGAATTAATATTCACAAAACTAATGGGGTAGTCAATGGTATCGATTTCCTCCGCAGTAATATGAAAAATATGTCTTCACATTATGTCATTAATGACACCATAACAAGATCTTAGATGATCTTTCACATGGGACACTTGTTTTTCCATTGATACCAATATGTATCATTCATTATTAGCACTGAATTGACTCCTCTAGATAACTCCAAGTCCATAATAATTAAATAATGTAACATGTATCTTCACTGAATCAAACCTTATACATTTAATCATAGTCACAAAAACATGATATTAGTAATCCAATAACATTATTTTCTCAATAGTTTCATAACATTACACATCAACATATCAGGGAGGAATATATGATGCTCCTTCATAATAGTTTGTTGATGTATTCAACATAATTCAATCATGTTGTGTCCTAATTTCTATCACTCCATTAGTTGTACATGTTTATACCCATTGATTTTTAAATATTTACAATCAAGAACCAATAAATTGGGACTAAAAGACAAGGCACATAATTCTTTCAAAACAAAGTCATTACGTATACTCAATACCTATAATATATATGAATAATAAAATTAAATGGATATAATATTTTATGTTAATTCATGTAATTTTCATACCTTTTATTTTTACGAAGAAGGAAACTATTATCTATATAAATTATCTATCCTAATCAATTTAAATGATAATTGAATACTCATTATAATTTTATAATGTTTCCAACAGAATATGATAATAAAATAATAATGTATGTGAGAAAAAACATAGTACGAGATCAAATATAAATATCCAAATTACATACGTGATATATCCATTAAACAAACCACAGTGTTACATGACTGTTCATTTTTCTAAATTATACTCTTCAAGGCCTAATATAAAAAATTTATATGACCAAATAATTTATTTTTTTGGGGAAGAGAATGAAATAGAGACTCAATTTTCCAAAAATAATCAGATTTATTTCACATTGGATACTTATCTCTTGTTATAACATCAAAAAAATATGGTTAAAAAAAGACATACATTTGTAAGCCAGATAATCTATCATAATTGAAAATTCAACATAATACATGTTTCAGACAGATGATTTTATTTTTCTTATTTTTATTTTAGTAGGAACCATCTACCACATATAAATGTGTCCCCCAAGTGTTGTTTCAGTTAGAATATGAACTGTAAAATGTATTATATAGGGTATCAATGATGGGGGAATTTCTTTTACAACTCATAAAAAATAAATAGAACCTCTTGATTCATTTTTATCATGAATGTATTAGATAAAAATTTATCACATAGATCAAAAAATATCACAATAAAAACACTGTCACCCATACATTATTGGATAGAAAATGATGAATTTTTATTGGAACTAATTCATAAAGAAGGATGTGATAATCATGAGATTTTAGTGATTTCATTTTCAAATCCCATATATTTACACTTTTACATATGTTTATTGAATATCCATTAGGATTCGTGATATTGTATAATATTTCAGAAATTTGATTCGTATCTAACGATGTCCTCACATAAAAAGAAGAAGCGACATTCCTATTTTTTCACCAATACAGAAGGAGTGTAGTTCTGGTCGCATACCCCAATGAGTATAGTCCAAAAGTGATCATAAGTCATCTTATTATATCCCCATAATGTTTAGAATCAATGAAATAATAATTTTAAATAGATATTTTTCTTTGTGTATTTCATCTAAAAATGACATAATTATTTTTTCAACCAAAATGGAAAATCGAAAAAGATACCTATATTTTTACAATTGTATATGGATATAATGTCAATATTGTTCCTCTTCTTATATTTCATCTGATGATTCCCTATAAAAAAACTAAAATATTTCAATTCATTATGAACATCAGTTCCAGACATACATATGTGTTTGATCACTGTCATTAATATTATCCAACTTCCAAATATTCTTCTTATATTGATGAACCATTGTCAGGAAGAAGTGATTCCTAATGAAACTAAATCAACTAATATATTTAGGACTTCTCGACCATTTATTCTTCATAAAAATAAGTCATGATAGGTTTATCTTTGTGATCCATCCACAAATCATTAAATATTTAGCAAAGTGATTTATTGTCCATAAAAGGAAGAAACCATCAATGTTTTTTTCTAAAGAAGAAACAGATGTGAAACCACCCATATCCCAAAGCTTCTTCAACTATCTTACTAAAGGTTTCAAGTAGACATCTTTATCATTTTTATGATTAAAAGATCTAGGTATCAGTATACACTGGAATGTGAAATGTATTTTCATGATCATATTTAGTGAATGATTATAAACATGGATAAAAAATCCACATGATATGAGAAGTAAGAATCTGACCTAAATGTATAAAACAATCGTAGGATTGACCTAAAAAGACATTACAGACCTCATATACTAATTATGGATGTTGTGCATCAAATTTATTCCCTGATAATCCATATTAAGGATGAACTAACCCATCATTACCTTTAGTTATCTAAGCATAATTTTATCACATATTGGTTGTGAATTTAATATAACATAATATATTTTGAAGCCTATGAATCAATGGATATTTCCACATGTCTTTTTTTGGAAGTTGAGATGGAATCCCATCTATATTTTCCTTTCATCGATATTTATGACATTAATTATAGTCATTCATGTCATCTATTTCTTCCCAAAATAAACTATAATCTTTTAAACAAGGATGACCTTTATTTTTTTTAAAAAAAATTCCATGCTTCATAATTAACTTAATTTCTATATAATGTTCTATTGGAATATCTACACTATCATGAATAAATTAATTCAAATGGTAAGAATATTATGACTGAAGTTATTAAAAATTCAATAATTGTATTTCCCATGATACAACCACTTCAAAAAAATTTAACTTTTTCATTTTAGAAAATCCATGATAAAGTGGAGTTCTATAATCATCAAATAAAAATTTCACCCTGTCAACATAATTTAATTCAATTTTTTACTCATGTTTATTTCTATCATTTCATTTTTTTACTTTATTATTATCTCTCTCTTGAGGATACTAAAATGAATACTAATCAAATATCAAATTCTTCCTATGATTGTTTTTTCTTTTTTAGTATTATATTGTGTCATTAATCTATGGTAAATCCAAATATAATAGATTTTTTTGAAAACACATTTATTGATATGGTATCTAACATCTTCCCTACATGAACATGGTTTTCCAACAATATTATAGCATAGAAACTATATACCAACTCTATCTAATGAAATTTTATGGGCAAAATCGATATAAAATCACAAATTATTTGGTAACTCGGTTGAAATACAAAAGGTATGATACATAATTCTTCTATCCATTCTGTTATAGTAAAAAAAATTCTGATACAATAAACAATTTAAACCATAATTTAAAAAAACATTATAACCTATTTTAATATGAATACCAAGATGCTGGAAAATAAAAAATGATATATAAAAAATAAAAAAAACATCTACCCAGATCAATGATATATGTATACATATACCATATAATATCTCATTCAATCATAAAAATTAATTTATGTAACCATTATATCTACGAATATATTTTTCATTACATTCATGAAATGAGACCAATTCTATATACAAAAGAATTATAATGGTTTTCAGAGTTGATTCTCTATTGAATTCAAAAAAAATCTATATGGAAAACAATTAAGAATAATATATGACATTATGTTTTCAAATTTATATATGAAATGATAATGTTCAATTTTATGAAATAAAAGTAACAAAATAAAATAAAAAAATAATCATGTTCACTCAATATGAACATTCACATAAATACATTTATTATTCAAAAAATTCAATTACATAATTTATTGACACACATCATCGATGATTAAAAATATTCCCAATTGATGGATTTGCATTATCCTTTTTGTCAATACATTAACTAATTTTAGTCCCCAAACAAATTCATGATCCTTTACTAGAGGGTATATAACTAACTTGTCCATAATATTAACTAGTGAGGATACATTAAAAGGAAATATCAGAATCATAATCCTAAACTTGTATATCCTATTATTAGTGTAATTAAAACATTGGAAAACATGATAATTTGTAACATAACATAGAATTTGTACTTATTTCGTGAACCCCATTTAGTATATATGTCTTTCCCGCAACTTTTTCTAATCTGATTCATCAATAAATAAAATAAAAATATTTGAAAACCCCTAATATCAACAATACTAGTCCTTAAATTAAATATCCCAATTTCATATATAAATCAAATAATATTTAGGTTATATAAAACTATTTTTCATCATGAAAACGGTTATCATATAAGTGAAAAAACATAAAATAAGTGAATCATGAAATTAAAACTATATTGAATCGAGACAAAAACTCATACAATTCAAAATAATTTATCAAATAATTCAAATAATTTATTACAATAATTATTAAATAATTACAAAAATAAAAGTTTCATTTATTAATAATTACCCAATATTAACATTTAATAAAACATTTAGTAGAGGACATTTACTCAAAATTGAATTTATATTAATCCACTTCTATTAAAAATTTGATTACATTATTTTTAGATAAATATTGATAAAAACACCAAAACAATATTGAGTCCTATTGTATTTATGAAATTATGAACATAATTTATCAATTTTATGGGCTTTAATTGTATCCAAAATAGTAAAATAGACACAAAAACATCCAAAACACTCCAAAAAATCCAAATGATCAAATACATGACAACTATACTCAAACAATCACATATAATACCACTCTAATGTGAAGTGATAAAAAATAAGTAAATAAAAATAAAATTATGAATCCAAAAATAACCTCAAACTACATCCAAAAACATTTAATATTATTGGGATGGATTACATATTTTTATGACTGAAAACTCATAATGTCTACAATGTAAAAACATGGGTAACAATTACTAAAAGTGTATTTATCTAGTATAATAACAATAATTTTCATAGATTGATAACATGGTGACATAGATAAAAATGAAAACTATATTAATCAGAATAGAAAAAATAATCAAAACCCATTTATGTGATGTTGATTATGATTCGAATAAAAATAATTCAAATATATAAGACTACTAGAATATATGGGAGGTCTCTACTCACTTGGTTTAGAGGGAAATTAGGTAATGGGAGGGGACTCCATATATAACCCAAGGATGGGAGGGGTGATAAAGAATTCCTATGGAGGGGAGTGCGGGACACTGAAGGAGAGTTAGGGATTTCAATAAGGCGATGGAGGAGGAGCCTTGGCGACACAATCATTCTAAATTGTTATACACAATTATTTAATGAACCATTAGTATATCTCCACCTATAAAAACGTTTTATAAAAAATGTGGCTATAGGTTTGAGAAGACATTCAATACCCATTTTTCATTAAGTCATGGGTATGGATCTGCGGGTATTGGGTGGTTTTCCAGTGCTGATATTTGAAAGATAGATGTTTTTTTACCAACTTTAATGTGAGGAATAAATAATTGTTTCTACATTAAAATAAAAACTTCACAAATTGTATTATGTTTTATTTATAATAATATTATGGATTAGGGGGTGTTAAAAGAAGAATGATTATAACTGAAAATAAAGGGAACATATAAACTAATGAATAAGAAATTAATTTTCTCTTGTAAACCTACCTGATTTTAATGCGGTTTTGGAAATATTGAGTCTCAAGAGAAATATAATGTGAGATAATGTTCAGTGGAAATTAATGTGGAATATTTTTAGGAATAATTCTGATTTAATAGGCATGACATGCTGTGGATGAAGTGTGATACATTTATATGGGATGAAAAGTAACATATTCGAAAACATATTAGTTTTGAACAATATAATTGAAAAATAAAAGTTTTTATGGATCCAAAAGTGGATAAGAATAATGTTTAAACATTATTTAGTAATAGAATCCTATGTATAATTCATTTAAACGAATATTTGTGTAATTTAGATCATTTATTATTAGTTTTTGACATTTAAAATAGTTGACCACTTACCATGTGAAATAATTTATATCATGGTTAACAAAAAATAATGAAAATAATGAAATTAAATTTACAAGATAATTAAAATATTCATATATAAAATATGAAAATAATTTTTTGAAATCAATTTTCAATGGTTTTAAAAAATTAATTTTACAATTAGCTTTCAAAATAAATGAGAATCATTTTTAGTATAATGTGGATTTTAATATTAAATATTATATTTTTGATATGATTAGATAATATCCATTTGTCAATTGAATAAATTGGTTTATTATATATTATATAATGTGTATACGGATATAATATAAATCAAAAAATGAATATCACAATAAAAAGTTCAAATATTATTAATATTCTTGAATATAGTTATTAGATTATAATCAAATGTTACTTCTTCCCTAAAATGAAGAGAATTGGTTATTTGGATTAATATATAAATTTAAAACACACAATTACACTAATGAAATACATTTTTGATCATATAAAATGTTTTATAAACTTTTTGATTATACTTATATATTAATAATTTCCTAATTTTTTTTACAAATACCATATTTTTTAATAATAAAAAATACAACAATTATTATAGAAATATCACTATAATTTACTGTATGATAATTTCTACATGATGGATTCAAAATTGTGGTAAAATTTTAAATATTATTATATCATAATAGTACATTTTAAAATAACATAATAAAAAAAGATTTTTTTAAAAAAACTGTATTTAAAATTTTTAAATGTTCTATGTTTTATTTTTATTGGTTAATAAATGATTATAATATTTTTATTTAGTGTATTTTTTATTATTCAAATATTTTCATAATAATGTGTATCTAATATTTTATTTTATTTTTTGTTTATTGTTCTGTCTGCATAAATGTGTAATGTTTTGTATTAATTTAAAGAAATATATAATAAAAAATGTGAAGTTGTGAGATTCCTCCTTGAATCAATTGCATCCACAACTTTTTTAATTTAACATACTAATAATAATACCATTTTTTATAAAAAAGAATATAATGAATGTAGATATATATTATAATTTTAATAGTCATTACAGTACTATAAAGAACCTGGTAATAAATAATTTATTTCAGAATAATAATATATATAAATTATAAATATTTTATTCCAAATATATTCCCATAGTTAAATCATTAGAGTTTATAGTAAAAATCCTTAAAATTTTCATTTTTTGATATCATTTTTCATGTCAAAAATTAAATCCACTTTGAATATGATAATATATTATATAATAATAGTAAATTTTCTTGTGAATAAAAAAAAATCTTATGATTTATTATATAATTACACATCCATTTCACCCTATTATGATTTTAATTTAACTATGATATAACATGATAAACCTATAGACCATTGATTTTATCCATGGATATCCATGGTTATTTTTTTATTAGGTTCCCTAACCAGACTATTTAAATTTTATATCCCCAATTTGTATTTAAATCCATCAAAGTTGTACATAATTATAATGTGATCTACCAATGCATATCCTTATAGATTGTTCAACTTGATGTGTCGTTAGGCCTCATTCTTCTACAAAGGGTTGTGAATAAATTGATAAAAATTATCCACTACAAGAGTCACTACCCCAAGGATTATTTTATCAGATCCTTGATCATTTTATATTATCATGATTGAGATATTATTTTATGGAATACCACACTATCACTACATTAAAAAAATAGGATGTTATTATCATATACATTATTGTAACCCCTAGAATTATCCCTAATGATTTCCATAATTGTATGTTATCCATATCCATAAAATATTTAATATTTTATCATTTAAAATAAATGTTCATCTATACCATTGAAATAATGATTATCCTATATAATACCCCAATGATGAAATTTACAACCTAAATAGAAAACCTCACTGTCTCAAACGATATCTAAAATACATAATGTTACCAATTATGAATGGTCACAGACTTGTATTTCTCATAATAACCTAAAATAAAGAAATAATGCATCAAATTAATATTTATTGACATTTTAGTTACACCTTTTTAATAAATTGGGAGAAAACATTAGCTAAAAACACCTTTTTCAATTAATATAAATTTTTTTCCACTATGAATATAACATCTTAGTCTATTAAAATCCATTAAAATCCCTAAAAAATAATCCAAAAAATATTATATTAAACACAAATCATATGTATTAATTTTATTCATTAATGTTGTAAATGAAAATATAATAAAGGGTTGAGATCAGATTCATGATGTTCTTAAACATGAAATATAATAATTGGAGATCATTGGATATTATAAGAGTAGAATTTGGGAATAATTTAGATGACTAATATTTTATTCCCAATCATTCCTTGATCTTAAATTCTATAATTTTCCATGGAATTACATAAATGTGTTTAGTATCAAAGAAATGAGTCACTAACATAGAAGGTTAAAATGTTTCAAAATGAAATAACATATAAATGTTGGTCAAAAAATGTAAAAGATAAAAATCTGATAAAAATAATTATTTCTATACCTATGTGAACAAAAAATTATGTCCATTTAATAAAATGTGACCAAAATAAGTATATACATTTCTTTTTAAATAAATTCATTATGTACATGAGGTAATATTTCATGAGATATAATTAACCCCTTATATATAATGTGATTCATAAATGTTTCTGAAAATAAAACATAAATTTTTTTAAAAAAATTAACATTCACAAAATGAAACATATCATTATATAAGGTATATTTTTATAAAAAGATTTCATACTGAGATAATATCATAAGAGGAAAATAGTTTTTAATATATTAAAGTGTTCTAAAAAACATTAATAAATTTACACATAATGTAGAAGAAATAAATGACATTCAAATAATTTATGATGAGGAAAAAAATAAATTTTAAAACTATATTATAATGGTTCCAAATATTCCAATATTAAAAAGAAATAAAATTCATGTTATTAAATATAAGTGGGAGAATATAATTTTGAAAATTAAGGGGAATATATTTCTTAATCGTTAATAATCATTTTATTGAAAATCACATTGGAGGATAGTTAATTCAATTTACATTTTAAGATAGATAGATATATATATATACATATATTTGGAGTAATAGAAACCCATATTTATTTATCTGAAGCATGTTCTTCTGATTAAAAATAAAATGACGTTGAAGATTGATATATGATGTCCAGAATGAGAGTAATATATCATCTGTGTCAAAAATTTATTGATAATTTAATTTGTTTAAAATATGTTATTTAATAGAAAATTCAATAGAAAAATTTTCAATACACCATTTAATAGGGTTAATTATCAATAAATGAATCCTTGATGTACAATTTTACGTTTAAATACATATGGATCACTAATTTGGAATTTGATTTAATGAAACCCATACACTCAATTCCCTATTTGTCAATTATACAATAAAATCATGAATAAAAATTAGATTCTTAATTTTTTTTAATTAAGTTATCCCTATATCATTACTTTTACATACTTCTCTTCTATAAAATTAGTGAAAATATAATAGTTATTTATTTATTATCTTTACCATATGGTGTTAGTAATATTAAACACTTTATATATGACTTATAAATTTTATATAGATACCCATTTTTTTAAAATAAAAGTATTATTCATATATTATTTATATTACTATAATATAAATTATTCATTAATTTATATAATTTTAATCTCATTTAATTAGTTGTTTACTCATTCTATGTAAAAACAAAATTGTTGAAAATATTATTTTTTTAATTCATAAAAAATTATGGTTGGGAAATTAATAATGGTCTAAACAGATATATTACATATAAATCTTGTATTTTTTAATAAATTATTAATTTCTCTAAATATTTATTTATTTGATGTAACAATATGATGTTTATAAGTTATTTTCAGTAATTCCAAAATAACATGTTTAAAATTATATTAAAGAGTATTATACACAAAAAATAATTTATAAATAAAACACACATTATATCATTAATGAAAATCATTAAATTATCTAGTAATTAAACCCATTAATATTCAAAATATTATGTATGGTAAAAATATAAAATAGAAAAACTACATTGGAAAAATATTTATTTCCCCAGTTTACAAGAATATCTCTCTCGTGATAAAAACTATAGATATAAAAATATATTAGTAATACAATTGAAATTTCAAAAAATTGAAATATATAAAACTAATATTAATTTTAATAAATAATTATTGGAGGAATAATTAGTTATTTATAGGAGTTAATGGGATCATTGATTTCGTAACCCAACCATTGGAATAATAAAATGATTTTTGTGAATTGTTACCAAATCCTTGTAAAATTAACTTGAACCCTATATAAAAAATTGTGAGATAACTAATATTTATATTGAATAATTGAAGTAAATATATTTATTATAAATAAAATGAAAATAACTATCATGACTAATAAACACATAGAAAATATAAACACATTTTTTGTAAAATGTACATTAATGTCATTCATAGAAATCATAATTTTTTAACTAAAAATTAAAATTACATTTGTTAGAAATTTATTCTAACAAAAATAATATATTAATTGAAATTATCAAATGAAATATTATGGGTGTGAGTTTTTTGATAATTTCCTATAACAACTAATTTTTTAGATGAATATTAAAAATTCAATTTTTTTTCTTAACTGGTGAATCTGTAATTTCGTCATTCATGGTGTAGTAATGACCTCATGAATTTTAGAACATAAATCTTGAAAAAAAATCGATAAACGGGTCATTAAATCAAAATAAACATTATTTATGCACCTAAAAATTAAATTACAATGTATAAAGTGAATAACATTAAAAAATATTCTCATTTGTCCACTTCCCTTATAAATAAACCATTCAATTTGATATTATAAAGGGGTTTAATGTACTAATATCATTATATTTTATTAATATATGATTATATATTTCATATATATCACTATTATTAGGTTTACCTTTGATATAATTTTTTATTCAATATTATATAGTGAAAATACTCACATCCTCAATTATAGATAACCCCTCTCCCTCCCCTTGGAAAACCACTCCTATATCATATTAAATAACCTAGTATCTAACCAAATATACTCTAATAACAAATTATAATCCCTATGGATATTATAGATTAATACAAACTCATTCTTCAAGTATTTTTAGTGATGTAAAAGAGAGTAAGCATGAAGAAAAGTTGATGTTTTTATCAACTCATCTCTCGTTTTACCCCTCTCTTACATTTTTACGACATTATATAAAAAAATATATTTTATGACTTTGTTAGGTATTGTAATAATAATATATTTTTTATATTAACCTAATAAAACAATTATTCCTCTTATGTAATCATGTTTCATACCTCTCTTTCTCCACCCAACAAAAAATGTTTCCTATAACAGTCAGCGATCCGCCAATGATGATCTTTCAAATTCATTTGTTATCACTAAACAAGTGGATGGTTATAAAATTTTATTTATTATATAAAAATTAATATATATATTCAGTTTTTGATATAAATCTTCTTATATATAAATTACCTTCAACAAAATAACCAAATGGAAACCAAATTGGATATTTTTTAGGAATATATAATATCAAATCATTTTCTATTTTCGTGAGGAAATTGATAAATTTAATCCAATGATAATTATTAATAAATATGTAAGAATGGGTATGTTTCCCTTTTAGTAAAAAATATATATTAATCCTATGATTATTATTCATGTGATGGAAATCTGATTGAATAAATTGGGATTTAGGATGAGGGGATCCTCAAATGCAATTGCTTCCTTCTAGTTTATTTTCTTTTATCAGTTTTTTTTCTATATAGTTATTCCTCGAATGTCGAATTAATTAATTTTCACTATAATTTCACATTCATTATAATGTTATAAAATTGCATACCTTGATAAAATTAATTTCAAGATAATTATAATGATTTTTCACAAGGAATATATTTTAAAATAACACATATTTTACTCCGCTTAGGTTTTTTCTTCATCTAAGTAAAACAATATTCTATTCCAAATTATTATCTCTATTTTACATATAGGTATCTATATTGATATTTTGTAATGTATTATAGAATAAATCCTTTAAAAATTTAATTCATTTCTATTAATTATATCATGATTATGATTGTGATATGTTCTCTCTTGCATGCATGATTGTAAAAATTTAGGTTGAAACATGGGGGAATAGAATTATAGATCCCTCAAACAAATTGAGTAGTATGATATATCTCATTATATTATATGTGTTATGTCTGAAGATGACACAATATTTTTTTACAGTGATGATCTTATTATTTTTTCACATATGTTATGATTGAAAATGATTATTTATTTATTCAAAAATGTATTTAGTATTTGAACACTATGACATGATGTATACTTTTTATTCTTGTCCAATATTACAATAAATTATCAAATTCTTCCTCTAAGACATTGATTATTATCATATCACGATAATTGGTGGATTTTAATTATTCTCACCCTTATAATATTGAATTTTGTAACATATTTATCTCCTTGCAGAGATTTTAGATCTCCAATTTCAGTGAGGCATATCCTTATATAACATCATCTACATAATTGAGTGTGTGGTATTTATAAAGATAATGATTAATAATTTAATTAATATATATATTATTTACATTCAATTGATTGAGAAGCATAACTTTTCTAAGTCAATAACCCTCTTGGACATGGATTTTAACTTTAATATGTTGTTTATCATGAAAAATATGTAATAGTAATATAATAGAATGTCCAGTCGTTATATTTGGTATCAAATTTGTTTTTATTTAATTTGGTTTCATGGATAATAAAATGTATGATAACCATCAGTATAATACTATAAACATGGAAAACATCATAGAAGAATTTTTTAAGATGTTTAAATATATGGATCCCAATAAATATTTATTTAGAGTTAATAATAAAAAATGATAAACTATTTATTCATGGTTTGGTGACTAATAACTTCTCTAGAAAATTTCTTTTTTATAAAATGGTGGGAACATGGAAAATCTAGGACAACAACCCATGTGAGGGCCAATACAATGATTTTCTAAACACCATTCCAAATTCCATGAGAGGTAGAGTTAACAACTACATAAAATTGAATACTCATTTATCTATGGATATGAAAAAAACCTGAACCATTTTAAATGTGCTCTTTCCACAAAGAAAGAAAATTTGGTGACATTGTATTTTATTTTCCAATGACCACCAACATTCAGTGTCTCTTTTGATCTACATTTCATTGAATAGTGGGATAAATCAATATCCACTATCAAATTTATTTTCAACTATATTATGATGGATAAGGTGACTCTAGATGTCAATCGTTTTGATAGAGAGTCCAATCAATTGAATTAATTGATAAAAAACAAACAACGATGGGTGAAATGGAAGATACTACGTGAAAGAAATTATGCAATTATTTATTAATAATCATTTCTCTTGAAATATTTGAAATTTTTCAGAGGTATAATTCTTAGAGATTATGAAAATGGAGGGATAATACATCACAACAAATAAATATATCATGATAATCCCAATAATTAATTCCTCATGATTTGTCATCAACAATGATATAAAAATATATTTATTCACCGATGTTTTCAAACCAAAATTTTTATATTCTATTCTAATTTTAGACATCAATATTGATAAATAGTTTTTTAGATTCTCTTAATATTGAAATAAATGTCATAAAAATGGTCTCATTATTATGGGTATAAGAATGAAATAATGAAGTTCCAATGCTGTTGGTCAAATGAAATACGTAGAATGAGGATTCAATAATCCACTTATTACAAATTTGTGATGAAAATTATTTTAAATAACTTAATGGTATGGGGAAATGCTTAATATTCTATAGAGAATGCATCCATGGACATTAATATCAAGGATATGTGAATAAGATGCCCAAAATGATAGAGGAAATGATGGATTCTCTTATTTCCACACACATAGTTCCATGCTTTAACTATATGTATCACGTTCAAAATGTAATTTAGTGTACTAAATAAATCATCATTGATTGTAATCTATATCGTCATCCAAAATTATAATAGATAACGAAACATATTATGCAATCACTACAAATGATGTCAATCCTGAAAATGAATTCATATAAGGTAAAACTCCTCTTGAATCATTAATGGAAAAAAATTATTTCATTCAGGTTCAATGAATTCATTTACAAAATATTTTATTTATAGAACTGTTGAAGTGAATCCCTGATACATTGAGTTATGGATATATTTAAGAACACATGGTGGCATGATTACTCCAATCCAGATGTTGTAATCTTCTCATGTTATCATATTTAGGATGATTATTATAGTGATTCTTGAAATCCTTCACCTAGTGGAATTTGAAACTATATTAAGTATATATTCAATGTTTTTAGATAGACCACACATTTACTACTGGTAATAATAAATCTCATTCAATATTATAAACTATCTAGTTATATTGCCCAAATAAATAGAATATGATGAATCTGTTGTGGATATATACATGATAGTGTTTGTGATGATACCATCAAAAAAATCTGATGTAGAAGGTTTAGTTGATTTAATGAATCATCGTTTATGAAATTACCATTTTTATAGAATACATTGTTGTGTTTCTTGAAAAGATACCAAAATATAACCAAGATCATGAAGTGGTGTTCTCAATAGATCTTATAATTAGATCCACTACTATCACCAAATACACGTTGAGTATTGACTAAAGAGAATTGGTGTTGTTAAAGAAGTAACTACAAAATAATTTTCTAAAAGGATTCATAAACCATAGTGCATCACCTTTGGGTGAACCAGTTCTTTTTTTTCATGAAAAAAAATTGATCATTGTAACTATTCATTGAATATTGTTAGCTAAAATGTCACTATAAAGAATATGTATCTCATGCCAAGTATTGTTGAATTTCTTGATAAACTAAATTTAATTTTGTACATATCAAATCTAGAAATTCATTCTGCATATCATTCTCTATAGATGAGGGTAGAATATATTTAGATAAATAATTTAATAAAAGTTATAAACACAATGAGATCAAATTGATTCCCATCCTACATACTATTCTCATAAAATATTTATGGATTTGAATCTACTGATGACCTTTTTTCTTCTCATAGATGCATGGGTCATGACCCTTCCACCTACCAACATGGGGTTTCTATTGATTGTAATTACCTATTAGTTTGTATGTTGGGAAATGTGGGAAGTGCTACTTTTGATTCGCATTGAAATGGGTAATGATTATTCATTCCTTTCAATGGATCTCATATCAAGAGGAGGTAGATTATGTTGCATAGAGTGTGTCTAAATCTTTGGTTATTCTCTATTTTACCATCTTTTTATCGTGGAAACTTCTACTAATAAACCTCTTCAAAAATAAAATTGAGCTGGAAATTATGATCTAAATGTTGATGAGATTTTTTCTATTTTAAAGCATCATTTGTGTTATATCTTGCCAGATTTTTAGGTCCATGAAGATGAAAAATTGATACATTTGACCACTTATCCATCCTTTGATGATTCTATGAAGGCCCCTGGTCATTTTAATAGGCATGATCATGCACCTGGTGATAGTCTCAAGATTTTTAATAATAAGACATCAATTCATGTTCCATCCCCTTTATTTCATGTGTCTCCTGGATTGAATATAAATTTTGTCCAGGATTCATGATCTTATGGCCGGTAGGATACTTTATTATTGTCCCTTTTCTAAAATAGATTTACATCATTGACATCAAATTAGAGTAATGTTTTAGGCTAACATATTTCGAATATTGTATTACCAAAATGTAAAAAAACCTCTATGGGAAATATCCACTGATGAATCCTAACTAATTATAATAAAAATAGACTCTCATAATTATCTGGATTATGAGGAGAATCTCCATGAGATCATAATAATTATATGAACATTGAATAATTGTAAGAAATAGAATATTCTATATGGAATCACTTATATTATATAGTGGTAACCAATTCTCACAACAACTACTCCAATTTACCAAAGACTATTATAATATTGTCTAAAGGTAAATCATTTAATGGTGGGTGTGAAACAGGGATGGTAGAATCTTCGATAGTAGAAGTTATTAATTTGGAGCCAAGAGAGGAATGTGACAAAACATCACATGGGGTCAAAATAGAGATATAATGTGAATCCATTAGTGTATTACATAAATAAATTCGTACAAGATTACAAAATGGTGTGGCTGGAATAAAGAATATTGATAATTGGGAAAAGTTATGATCTCATTCTTCACTCTAAGGAAGAGAAGTTTGAATTAGTATATAAGATAAATCAGAATAAAGAGGAAATTACTAGAAAAATTGGAGATGTATTAAATTTTATACTAATGAGGTGAAAAGGATGTAGATAAATAAATAATATTGTTTTTTACCTTGAGGACTTAATGAATCGAAGGACAACATGGAGGATGTATATTGAAGTCGGAATGTTTTTCCAAACAAATTGAATATCTTATCAACAATTATCCAGATAAGAAAATATGTTCTTTTCACCAGGATTTATTTAGGGTATCTAATTCAAATGATCATATTCCTTCAATTAATAGTTATTTGAGTTTCTTTCTATTGGAAACAATTGTTATTTAGCTCATATAGTTTTAAAATTTTACCAAAAAATAAATTTCGAAAATAAAACTATATTTTTTATGTAGTTAATGAATTAATGATTCTTGAATTTCATATAAATGAAGATTGTGTGATTCTATATAGAAAAATGATCTTTTGACTTGTAATCATATATAAAGAAGAATTTATGGATAATTCTCATAGATAAATCTTACTTATCTATCATGTAAGTGAAAATATATACCATGATGTTTGAGGTAACTTCATATGGGACATGATTATTATGGATATTAATGTGTATATTTAATGGTTCTTAGCATGTTAACACATTAAAGAAGAAACTAAAAAGTCCAATGGGATGATGAAACCATTGATTATTCCCCCATGGATGTGGTATAAAATCACCATTTAAATTTTTTCCAGTCATCTATGGAGATATAATGGATACAAAGTGATATGGGTTGTGTTGGATTGAATCCCAAATACTTCCCACTTCATTGGTATTCTATATTATTTCTCATTTGAAAAAATTTCCTCGATATATATAATATAATAGGGGAGGATTCATGGGGATCCATTTTAATTCATTTTCAAACATGATTCAATGATTAACTATAAATTCTATATTAGCGTCTGTCATGATCTAAATAATGAAATAAATTTCAATATATACTATCACAATAAAGCTAATATACTATAAAAATGGACCATTCAGACACTCAAGGAAACATTTATATCGTATGAAATGAAATTTAAAGGATTATGGGTTCAATATCTCTCATTATTTTAGTTATCATTCAATACCAATATCCACTTATGTATTCATATAGCACTATAGAATGATGTAAATCATATGAAATGTAGAACATCAACAAGTTGGGATGATTTTTTAGAATGAAATACACTTTTACAATTTCTTGTCCAAGATCTTACATATATGGTTCAAGCCATCCAACTCCAAAAAAATATACCCATACTCTACAGAAGATATATTGTATAAATCATAAAAGGGACTAATAGATTGATGTTGGATGGAAATATTCCCCTTGAATATGACCATGGAAGAGGGTCGTGCATATTCAGAAGAATGGTAATATTATCCCGAGATACATTGTCCCATTTTACATCGTCTATATCAAAGGATAAGTTTTATATTATCTTTAACATACACCAAATTTGGATAATGTTCATTATGTGTTCAACATATGTCTCATAGGGATGTAAATAAAAACCATCATATGTTATTAATTCATAAGTTCTACAAATGGATAATCAACTCTTTTATGAGGATCAACCTATGAATATTTTGTACTATAGAGACAATGTTATATGAATCTAGAAAAATGAAATTATCAAAAACTTATGGATGAACCATAAGTATGAATTGGAAACATGGGAAATAGAGGAAATATGTATGTATATGTACCATCACCTATTGTCAATTGAGAAACAAGTTGACATTAATTGGATGGAATTTCTAATGTGAGAAGAAATGTAAAACCCCAGAGTATATAATTGATATGTTATTTTCCTTGAAATAAAGTTTCATTATGTTATTATATAATATATTATACACATACAACACATAGAGAACTTGTACAAACATTATTTCATTAATGAAAATCATTACATTAATCAGCAATAAATCACATTAAAATTTCAATTATTACAATGGTTTAAAAACTATAATGAGTAATAATTACATTGGAAAAATATGGAACAACCAAATAGGCTAGAATCATCTATCCCATGAACAAAAATATATAATTGAAAAAAATTGTCAAACAATACGCATTATATAAAATAAAATTATAAAACATTGAGACGAATTTAGGTGAATAATGATTGAATTATTGAATAGATATTTTTATGATGTAATGTAACCATTGGAATAGTATCCCAATCATTGTCAATAATAACATAAAAATTAGAATAGTAAATTAACATAAATGAAAATTTGGAAATAAATAAAATATTTCATGAGTAATTTAATGAATATAAAATGTATATAGCTAAAATTTAAATATCTTTTTTAAAATATTGAAAGAAAATATAATCATATTTTGGAAAAAAATAATTATGAATTTTTTCCAAAAAATTAAAAAAAATTAAATAAACACATATGTTAAAAAATTCTATGATATTACTTTAATAAAATTAATACCTATTTTGGAATCATCATGTAGATATTTTCAACCATTGTTTTGGTAATTTCTTGAAATATATTAATTTTCATGTGAATATTAAACATATTGCATTCCAAAAATTATTGTATCTTGAATTACATCATTAATGATGTAATAATGAAATAATAAATTGTTTAACAAGTCATATAACCAAAAATATATATATATGGAATTAAAATAAAATAAAAATCAATTAGAAACCTAAAAATCACATTCCAAATTCTAAAGTCAAAAGTACTCCACAAAAAGTAATTTTCTCATTTTCCACCACAATTTTTAATTATATATTTATTTTACATATAAAAGGGTTTATGGTCATAAATCTATTGAATATATATTATATATGATTAATTATTACAAATGTATATCTATTATAATGAATAAATTTTATATATTTTTATTCAATACTTTGTTTTAAAAATACCCCTCTTATCTTGAAATAATAACCATTGTCACTCCCCATGGAAAACCAGAAATAAAATATATAAAATTTGAAAATATATTCTATAATAACCTCTAGTAAGTCATTAAAATAATATGGTATATTCTACATTAAACCAAATATATTCATCAAGGACCTATACTGTTATACAAGATAAGTAAAATCATGAAAAGAGTATGTTTTTATCAACTATACTATCATTTTCCTCTTATTTCTCTTTTTTCTACAATTAATTATAGAATTTTATATAATTAACATAACAATGGGTTAATATTATATTAATAGTGTTTATATACAATAAAAAATAAAATTTCAATGTATTTTTATTCTATATGTCACTTTCTCTTTCATTGGACAACATTATTGTTGATGGTTGGGTAACCGACAGTGAGGACCTTTCCAAATATTCTCATTTTATCGACATTATGTCTAGTTGAAAATATTAATTAGTATATATAAATGTATCAATATATTTATTTTAGGGATATATAATTTCTTTTACTTTGCTATAAATTACCCTGATCAAAAATGAAAAAGTGATATAGAAAGAGAAATTTTTTATAAAAAACATAATCAATAGAATTTCCAGTAAATTATGGGAATTATGTAATATAATACAACTGGTATAATTTATAATAATATATTTAAATGTATATAATTAAATTCTATTTCAATTTATTATAATCCTATTTTTAATTATTATAAATATTAGAAAATAATTAAAAATATGGGATCAATGGTAATGAGATTCTCGAACCCGATTTCATCATTTTATGTTATTTTCTATTTAACTTATATTAATAATTTTCAATACACTAATGTCATAAAAATTAATTCCCTCTATCATTTAAATTTAATTTTTATGTTATACATGTCCTTATTTTTTCAGAATTATTTTCTTATCAATTACAACGATTTGAAAAAATGAATTTATTTTTAAAAAATACATCTTTGAGTCAACTTATGTTGATTATTTTTCAATAAAAAATAATACATTTTTTAATTTGTGATATAAATTATTTCCTTTTGAAATCATTAATATTAGTTCATGGTGTATTTAAGGAAAAATCCATTACAAATCCCAATATATTTCATAGTTTATTTCATGACTATGATTGTTATATGTTCTATTTGAAATGCATCACTATGTGAATTTATGACATGATAGGTATGTCCATGATAAAAATTACTTCCAATTAATTTTTAATTTAAATTATCTAATTATATTATGTGTATTTTTCATGAAAATGATTCTAGATTTTTCATAATTCTCATGTTATGATATATGAACATATATTATGCATGAAAATGATGAATGATTTTTACACAATTATGTGTGGTATTTAAACATAATTCCAGGATGCTTCAGTATTATACATGATCCCCAATCCATGTCTATATCACGTAACTCTTTAATTATTTTTATTATGATTTTATTCTTATGATATGATGGTGTTTATTATTCTCACTGATATATTATTGATTTGTGTCTCTTATTTGTCCCCATAGAGATTGTTTATATCACCTATGTTTAATGTATATCCCTATATGAATTCATGTACTAAGGATATCATGAAACTTTTAGAAGAAAAAATAAGTGTATATTAAATAATATTAAATTTTTACTATGTGAAATTTATGGATGAGATTAATTTTTAAAAGACACTAAATCTATGTATCCTATATTATATCACTATTTTTTATTTTTCTGAAAATCATGTGATAAGAATTTATGAAAATATCAAGTAGTTATATTTAATTAATTTATGAAAATTTATGTTATGATGTGGAAATTGAAAATACCGTGTAAATTATTTCATTAATAAATAATTATACAATAGTTATATTTTTATAACATTTTAATGGGTTAATTTTATAACTTGAAAATTTATGGTGGTATTCTAAAATTACCCATTTTATTCAAATATTAATTTTAATCATTATTTGTGTGAAAACTACCATCATTTCCTTTTTTATTTTGGTTTTGAGGTTTTAGATAATTTTCTCCCCTTTGATGAGAAAGGGGTCCACTTGTATGAGTCTTGAGATGAGTCATCTTATCATCATTTTTTAGATATTTCTGATGATTTTTAGGATAGTATGATTCCCCATACAAGGAGGAGAATGATCTAGAAAACCAATCATAATGTCAGAAATGACAACACTTACTTACCACTATGAATATGAGAAAATACATAAAAAATCACAATTTTAGATGATGGAATGAGATTATATAGATCATGCAATATCTATTAAGGAATAGGATATTAATATGGTGGTTAATCCCCTGTGTTTTCAATAATTGGTCTATAGCTTGAGATAGGTGAGAGTCATGAACAATCTCTTGAGTTGTTTTTTCACTCAGAAATTGAAATGGATGAAACATTTCGGGTGATTAATGATACAGAGGATGATGATGGAATGATGATGGTAATTCCATTAAGTGTTTTTAATGATTATGATCATAATATATAAATTGACATTAAATAACTTATTTTGATTAAAGTGATCAATGAAGGGAAGATCAATCAAGAGGGGTACATGCCGGCTTGGGACAAGCTGGTGTATAAATTTGAATACTTCTTAAAGGAAAATACAGATACTCAGGTTAACACTATTTCCTGGAAATTATGTAGGGATATTTTCTCGTGTAAAACTATTTTTTTTCAATGGATTATAAATATCTGTTAGTTCTTCAATCTTCTGATTCCACACGTTTCCTTTCATTGTTTTTTGATAAAAAAAGTTAAACATCATTATATTTATTATTCCATGGTCATTCATTCATAATATTTGAAATTTCCATAAATTTAAAAACCATCATTTATATTAATTATATAATTTTTTATATCATCTAATTTATAATGGTGATGATAAATAAATTAAATCAATTCATAGAGTCAGTGGTTCATAATTATGTATGAGTGATAGTCCCAATTTTCTATGATGTAATGAATGAAATATAAATAACAAGTCATTATTATTCAATCATAATTATATATTAAAAATTTATATATAAATATATATTAACATCTCTTTCTTACTATCCATTGAAATAATAAGTGAATAAAAATTTCCATCGCTTTGAGGAGGTGGTTGTCCACATTTATGCAAGAGTGAAATTATCATCTTACAATTAATAGAAGAGTAATATGGAAGATAATTTCTCACATTTCTAGAATAATAATAATTTTATAAATATAATATTTCTTCCATAAATTCACCAATATGAAAATATTATAGGGAAAATGGTGGTAAAGTTAATACTACACTTTATAGATATGGTAATCTTCACAAAAAAATTGGTGATGTTTGTATTGCCAATTAGATGTAATGGAGAAAAAAATTTATTCATTTAATATAATAATAAATAATTTTATTGATCATATTAATTAAAAAAAGTTATTAGGGATATTGTTTATCTGTAGGATGTAAAAGATTGAATAATGTTATTATGATTTTATGAAGAAGATTACGTATTCATTGTGAAACCATCATACATGATTTATCAAGGACCCTTATGATGTACTTTTAGGATGACTAGATCATCATGAACATGTATTGTTAATTTGAGAATAGTTTTTGTCGTTTTCTAGTTGAGATATGTAACTCAATAATATATGAATAATATAAGAGATTGATTTCCCTTTTATATGCAGGGGAAGAGAGAGAAGTGTAATTATAATAAAAATTAAAATAATGTAAGGGGGCATTCCAATACAATTCTCTCCAAAATGGATAAATATTAATAATGGGATGATATATGGTAAAATTCTATTAAAAAGTAGTTATGTCATGTTTTTATGATATTTTACCTATTATCTATTTAGTTTTACCCATCCAAAACAATTTTAACAATAACCATGAAATGAATTTTTACCATAGTTAATAATATTTTTTTTGCAAAAAATGGAATTTTCAAATTTCCAAAACACTGAAATTCTAATTTCACATATTTAAATTATTTTATAAAATAGAATTATTTTATTTATAAAATATTATTTTTAAAATAATGCCAAAAAATTAAAAATAAATAATTTTTAGAAAAAATCATTTCTAAATCATTAAATGAAAAACATTATTTTTCATATAATCCTTATTATAAGAATTTAAAATTAAATAACTGAACGTATTATAATTTTTTTTATTAAATTCTTTTACTAATGCTTATTATTTTTATTTACTCTATTAAAACACATTGTGGTCATAAATGCTGTTTTTTTCGGAATACCATCTATTTTCAGATTAAAATCATTTATTATAATTATAATGAATATATAAATATGTAATTAATTTTATATTTTATAATAAAATATAATAAAAAAAGTATTATACATGTATTTAATTTAAAATAACATAGATGAAAAAATTGAATGCTAATAAACAAAACCATTTAAATCTATTCATTTTAATCAATAGTGTTTCCTTAATGAATTTTAAATTATTTTTGATAACTATATTTTATTTAAATATAATTGTCACGACCCGTCCTCGGGGCCCATGCCGTGACATCCCCAAACCTGCCTTTCATAGGCCCGGGGCTGGAGACTATCACCAAAGGCATAATTTCTTATAACTGGGAAGGCATTGCCTTTATAAAAGTAAAAAAACACCACAGAGAACAAGCATAAGTAATACACTAAATAAAAAAGGAAGTGCTGAAAATTAAATGGGCCAGAATACAAACCCAATCGAAAGTAAAGCTACAACTGAACAAAAGTACAACAGAAAAAGACAACAGATGGAAGAATGGAAGAAGCTCCTGGGTCGTCCACCTCAGATCCTACTTGAAGGGTAGATACAGATAGCGCAACTCCTGGATCGTCCACCACGGATCCTACCAAAAGGGTAGGTACAGATAGCATAGCTCTTGGATCATCTACCACGGATCCTACATGAAGGGTAGTTATAAATAGTCCAGCTCCTGGATCGTCCACCATGGATCCTACCTGAAGGGTAGGTACATATAGCCTCCACAATGATCTTGCTCGTCAACCTACTCCGAGTATCGTCTTGTCGTGAAGTCCACCTTCGAATACTGACTTGTCGAGAGGTCCACCTCCGGGTAAAATCCAGTCCTCGAACACTCGGCCTCTACCAGCGCTGCCCGATGTCTGCATCCAACACAATGAGGTGCGGGCATAGCCCGTGCAGGGGTGAGTATAACGATACTCAGTAGGGACCCTGATACCCTCAAGGTATCACTAAATCCAACAAGGATAACCACAAAAAATATCTCAATAGATAACCTATACTTAGGTATATGTCCATACATATATACCTAAGTTATCATGTAACCCATATCAATCATGAGGAAACACAAATATTATGAAATAAACGGATAAACATTACCCAGGTATATGCCCAATCATATAGCTAAGTTATCAAGTGACCCATCTCAATCAAGAGGTATACACAAGGTCATAGACTCAACTCAAACCAGGATTTCCATTATCGAAAATGTAGCTGCTGAAAAGCCCTGTCTCTGGAGAGTACAATGATCCTATCATGTCTCAGAGGTACTACTCACTAACCTAAGACTGCTGAGGTACTTCTCCTGTCGAGTACCGCGAGTCAGCCACCCAAACACAGTAGTGTTTCCCACCGGGGTCTAGCACCCAAACATAGTAGTGCATCCCCCCTAATAGCCTGCAGAGGTACTCTCCAGACGAGTACTGCGACTTTGCACCCAAACACAGTAGTGCTCCGGCCGCCATGGGTCTGCACCCAATCAATTTAGTGCTCCGTCCACTGGGCTAGTCGACTCACTCCAAGTCGAGTCTGTCAAGCAGTCGTCAGGTCTTAACCGGCTACATGGTCTCCGTACTCTGCACACTCGTATTTGGGAGGGTCTGCTCCACAACTTACTGGTCGATACCCCAAGTATCAAAAATTCCCACGAAGAAGTATCTCAAAGGACCGCCTCATCATAGGGGTCTCAACACAACAGACGACACATCAATTGGGTGTCCAGTCTGTGAGTTACTAGTCTTTTCATTCTAGGGGCCCGGTTGGTTTCGTGTACGAACCAACCCCACTGTATCTCAACTGTACCCCGAAATCTCATAGGGTATGCTCATAGGGACCATTTCTCAACGTGATCACCAACGCCGCTGACGGTTCGTCAAACGGACGTCTGGTCTGAATGTTATCAGCTTTTCCGTTCTAGAGGCCCGGTTGGATTTCGGGTACAATCCAACCCGGCCACTATCCAACTGCATCAAAACCTCAGGAGAAGTACGTCAAAAGATCCGTCTCATCAAAAGAAATCCATCAATGTTGACGACACGTGAATCAGACGTCTGGAACTCAAGATATAAGCGTTTCTGCTCCTAGGTCACAGTTGGATTCGTGTTCGAACCAACCCGGCCATAACCAAAGTTCTTCGAAATCTGGAGTGTAATATACATAACCGACTGTCTCGATCCAAGGATCACATCTCAACTGAAGGTTCTTCGATCGGAGATATATAGCCCATGTTATGGGAAAATGACTAAAAATAGTCTGAAAATAGGGGGTTCGGGCCCGGTCTGACCCGGCCCGAGACCCCCTCGGTCGGACGGAACCGGGTTGACCCGACCCGGGTCCGAGTCCGGCCCATTTGGGTGCGGCCCAACCCAGCTGGCAAGGCCCGTCCCGGCCTGCGTGGGACGGCCCGACCTGGGTGGCCCGACCCGGTTGGCGGCCGGTTGGCATGCCACGTTTGAGCGGCTAGCTCGGCCAAAACGGTCGAGCAAATTGAAGGAGGGGGGTGCACTGCCCCCCTGTTTGGAAACCGCGGCCCCAACGTGGGGGATGCTCCTTGCTAGAGGACAAGATGACGGGCCACGTCTCCCCTACAGATCCCGCGCGGCCATGGGATCCCTCCTCTACCGCGGCTTCAGCAGTGGTGTCTCCTGCCGACGGTGCGCCGAGGTGCCGCCACCTCTGAGCGGCCGGCCGGTGTCGGCCGCCGCCTTCGGCCAATGGCTTCGACGAGCCAACGTGGCGCACCAGAAGCACCTTCCGTAGACCACCGGAGTTGCTCCGTTGGTCCGTTTTCAATTCCGTCATCGCCTGCGGTCCTCCCGGGACCAACCCTTCGCTGAAAAGTCTTCAAATCGCACCTACGACCCATTCTTCCATGGCCCGTCGATCCTCACGCCAAATAAAAAAAATCTGTCTCATCATGGTTTTCTGGCGCGGCGCGACGGCGCCGCTCATTTGTTCGGTCTCCACAGTGCAGCGTGATGGCGCCGGGCATCTTCATCGCCTTTTTTCTTGTTTCCGTGCGGTGTCGTTGCACTGCGCCGCCTTTGTTCGAGCCACAACGTTCAAAACATCAATGGGGGGGGAGTCGGCCCTGTTCGTGTGGTCCGACCTCCTCCCATTAATCAGACACCAAGCAGCTAAATAAATTGACGTTGGACGACAATGAATAATCATGAACACAAATCCAAACCCCTACCTTGAAAAAAAGGTTGGACGAAGGTTCCTCGTGGAAGGAGGATCGTCGACGTCACAGAGAAAAATATTCATCGACGTCGCGTCGTCGATCTCCGAGGATGGCGTCTCTCATCGGCTGCGAAGAGGGAAGAATACAGTTCAACGAAATCCCCTTTGCGGTGACGGAGTTCTTCGTCGAAGGCTCGGCGTTCTTCGCGTTCTTCATCGTGGAGGAAGAACTTCAAGACCTTGAGAAATTTCTCCCAAGCCTTCACGCACAATGGAATACGTAATAAAATAAGACTTGTCTTATTTTATTAACACACAAACCAATGTCTTTGAAATTCAAAATTGAATCAATCAATTAATTGAATTAAATGAAATGTTTAAACCCCCCAATTAAAAGGGGCACTTAATAATTATTTAAACGCAAGAGTTGACTTTCATTTATTGGGGGTGCGGGTGCGTTGCCTAATTAAAAGAGGGGGTTTTCTTTTTGTGAGTTACAAAATAAAGAGGGGAAAAGTTATAAACGTTAGGGGAAGTTGAGGGGTTGGCTCCTGTGGGGCCCACCTTACCTTTATCCTCTCAAAAAGTAGTTAACTGCATGTGGGTCCCACCCCCCAACTCCCTTACATAGGATATAACAACATAAGAGAGGGGAAAGGGTGTTGTGACTCAACACTTAACCACCTAGAAAGAAATAAAAATAAAATAGTAAAACAATTATATTTTTATTCCTCAATTTTTTTTAAAAAAACAACTCCTCCTGAGTAAACGCAACTCCAGGAAGGGTCTTTTTAAGCAATTACTGGCACTGCGAGTTCATCGGTGCCCTCAGATTTCAATTCCGAGCACCTGTTCAAAAGATTGAAAAACCCGCTCGTTCGTTCACTGAACTTACCCGAGCCTAACATCGGAAATTGATTTCGGGCACACCGGGGCCTCAGAATTAGGCACCGTTAGAAACTGAATTCTTGTAAAATCTCAAATAAAATAAATAAATCAAATTTCCCATAAATTTTACGTGTCTTTACAATACTCCCACCTTAGGGCTTTACGTCCTCGTAAAGCTTTAACACAAAATAGGAATAAAAAAGTGGTACTAAGCATGTATTTGAGCCTTTCGCTCCTATGTGCTCACCTAGAGGTTCCCGTAATGCCAATGAAATCACACCCGAGGAATCGACCGTCCTCAAAGGACCTGCTCCTGTCGATCATCAACCTCTACTGGAACCCCCGTTCATGGTGCCCTGTCACTGACCTCCAACTCCCTGAGGTCGATTATGTGTGAAGGATCATGCACATTACTCCTCAGCCGAGGTACGTGGATAACATCATGCACCCGGTGCAACTGGGGTGGAAAGGTCAAGCGGTAAACAACCTATATTACCCAGATGAGGACCTATAAAGGTCCGTTGAACCTCAGAGATAACTTGTCGCATCAGCCACATCTCCTTAAACCTCGTCGAGGTGAGACCTGTATAAGGTCGTGATCGTCATCCTCGAACTTTATAGGTCTCCAATACCTGTTTAGAATTGAAATTCAAAACTCCTGCTACCACGAGGGTAAGGTTGACCGACTCAAGAGTGATCGGACACACCCTCCTATTCATGAGTTTATCATGTGCTGCTTGGGGTTTCCTTTTTTCCGACCAAGGAAAACCCATAACAACGTCGTAGTTAAACCACAACCTTTTCGCCTAATATCTCGAATTTTTGTATGAACTGTGATTGCCCATTCCATACTCAAACCAACGTCATAAGGCCTCGACGCTGCCACCAAGAGATTCCAACCAAAACTCACGCATCAAGGGTCAGACCACACTGTCGGCATAAGTGTGATTATCGAGTCTCCTCCCAAGGTATCTCCATACGTGAGGGTCATGTCTATGGATTGTGGGAAACTCTAGGTCTGGGACAAGATTCGTGGAAGGAAGGAATGCTTCATATCAACGTTTGTTACTACGGCAGCTAGAAGTGGGCACAAACTATCCCTTGAATCATTCTTTAGAGCCATTGGGTCACACTCCTTGACCGCATGCAACTGCACTCTTCCCCTGCCCTCCAGCTCCCAGAGCCTGGCGGTGACAACTAAGGCGGGTGGTTGTAGCATGTTAAAATATACACCACCTCATGCTACTCTCCTAGCTCTGCCTCCATGTCTACTGCTTCGCAGACTCATCTCTCCTTAAAGCTTCCTCTTCATGAAACATTTAACACTCCCGAGTCTCTAAGACTGGCACCAGTTTCATGTTTCCTACTGCATTGTGGAGTCTTCATCCACTCATGGATGATATGCACCTTCCTTGCTTACGATCTGTAAGAGCTGCTAAAATTTATCCTCTACCAAAAAGAGAAACTCGGTCTCATCCCCTGGATGAAACACGCCCATTGCTTAATACAGTCAATCCTGACATGAATGATGAATTCATGCCATGGATGACGTCGTAAGGCCTCGACGTTACTACTGAGAGATCCAACCGTCACTCTCGCCTCCAAGGGTCGAGTCACACTGTCGACATCAGTGTGAGGTCACTGGGTATCCTCCAGTAGAAATCATGAATGTGAGGGTCAAGTCAACTATTTTTAACCGGAACCTCTCAGTATCAACCGAACAAATGGGCAGGAAAGCAAACATCACAATGATATGTGTATTTTTATTATTATTGCAGCTCATAGAACAAAGACACAAATACAATAGAAACATGGAAATAGAAGTACCAAGAACAAAATGAATCCACTACTTTTTCTCCTGTCCACCTGCTCCCGGAGCTCTACTGCCTTGTCCACCATTTTACTGTTGTTCATACACCCGCCACTACTTCTGCCTCGGTGGCTCCTCCAATTCCAGCGGACTAACTGTGCGGGGAGTTGGACAGTCATCTGTCAGGTGACCCTTCCTGCCACATTCATAACACTTCCTGCTCCTCGTATGGCTGGCTCTGGTCCTCTTGGACCTCCGCATCATCTGTCTACTTCCCATAGATGATTCAGCTACTGATCGAAAATCCTGCGGCAAAGGCAGCAGCTCCTGAACATGCTCGGGGTGTAGATCCACTGGTATAAACACCACCCTGAAGAAGGTCTCAAAGTCACCCCATGTGAAGGTCATCAGGTCACAAAACTGGAACAAGTGGCTCCCCTATCTCTCAGTTGATGCCTGAAAGAGGCTGGCAGCAATGATCTCCATGAATTCTGCTGGCGTCCCCACTAGCCTGAAGACTCTCACCACAGCCTCCAGCAAATCCTCAACCGCCTGCCGGTCCGTCTCTCCCCGGAACCTAGGTGGCCTCTGGCGCGGGGACACGTGAAACACGCTTAAGCGATGTGCATCTCCTGCTGCTGGGGCTGGTGGAATTGGTGGCCCAACGTATTGTAGTACCGCTGGTGCCTCCACTGGTGCCTCAACTGCAAGAGGGCCCTGTACCAAAGCCTCGTCTCTTGGAAGGCTGTCAGCAAGTACATCCCTCTAGGCTACAGCTGATCGTCCATGGAATGGCATCCTGAAAGAAACATACGTGACACGGTCAAACGATTTATACCTGGTGAGCTGACCTGGTTTGAGCTATTTTAAGGAAAACCCTTTTAAAACACACACACAATCTTTGTTTTCGTGCACAAAGTCGGAAATCAGTTGTCAGGGTCCTGGTGTATGGATACGTCAGCCGCTCGGACCAACACTGGACACCCTGAACTAAAAACCACACTCAGTACCCATAAAAATATTTCATCAAAGAAAGAAAATATTAGAGTTATAAGTTCTCCAGTAGAACTGACTCCTCTGATACCAATTTGTCATGACCCGTCTTCAGGGCCCCTTCCGTGACTTCCCCAAGCCCGCCTTCCATAGGCTAGGGGCTGGAGAGTAGCACCATAGGCGTAATTTCTGATAACTGGGAAGGCATTGCCATTATAAAAGAAAACAAACACCAGAGAGTACAAGACGAACTAATAAACTAAGTAAAAAAGGAAGTGATGAAAATTAAATGGGCCAGAATACAATCACAATCGAAAGTATAGCTACAACTAAAGAAAAGTGCAATAGAAAAAGACAACAGCTGGAAGAATGGAAGTAGATCATGGGTCGTCCTCCTCGGATCCTACCTGAAGGATATGTACAGATTGCGCAGCACCTCTATCGTCCACCACGGATCCTATCTGAAGGGTCGGTACAGATAACCCACCTCCTGGATCATCCACCACAGATCCTACCTGAAGGGTAGGTATAGATAGCGCAACTCCTAGATCGTCCACCACAGATCCAACCTAAATGCTAGTTACAGATAGCCTCCACAATGCTCTTTCCCGCAAACCTCCTCTGAGTATCGTCTTTTCATGAATTCCACCTCCTGATACTGACTCCTCGAGAGGTCCACCTCTGGGTACCGTCCAGTCCTCGAAAACTCGGCCTCTATCAGCGCTGCCCGACGTCTGCAACCAACAGAACGAGGTGTGGGCATAGCCCGTGTAGGGGTGAGTATAAAGATACTCAGTAGGGACCCCGAGACCCTCAAGGTCTCACTAAATCCAACAAGGATAACCACAAAGAATATCCCAACAGTTAACCTCTACATAGGTATATGCCCATACATATACCTAAGTTATCAAGTAACCCATCTCAATCATGAGGAAACACACAGATTATGAAATCAACGGATAACCATTACCCATGTCTATGCCCATACATATACATATGTTATCAAGTGACCCATCTTAATCAAAAGGTAAACAAAAGGTCATAGACTCAGCTCAAACCAGGATTTTCATTATCGAAACTGTAACTACTGAAGAGCCCCGTCTTCGGAGATTACAATGATCATGTCACGTCTACGAGGTACTACTCAATATCCTAAGACTGCTGAGGTACTCCTCCTATCAAGTACCGCGGGTCAGCCACCCAAACCCAGTAGTGCTTCTCGTCAGGGACTGCCATCCAAACACAGTAGTGCATCCCCCCTAATAGCCTGCAGAGGTACTCTCCGGACAAGTACCGCGGGTCTGCACCCAAAAACAGTAGTGCTCCATCCGCCATGGGTCTGCAACCAAACAAAGTAGTTCTCTATTCACTGGGCTAGTTGACTCACTCCATGTCGAGTCGGTCAAGCAGTCGTCAGGTCTAAGCCGGCTATACGGTCTTCGTACTCCGCACGCTCTTCTCCAGGAGGGTCCGCTCCACGAGCTACTGGTCAATACTCCAAGTATCACAATGTCCCACGAAGAAGTATCTCAAAGTACCGCCTCATCATAGGGGTCTCATCACAATAGATTGCGCGTCAATCGGGCACCCGGTCTGTGATTTATTAGCCTTTTCGTCCTAGGGGCCTGGTTGGTTTCGTGTACGAACCATCCCAACCATATCTCAAGTGTACCCCGAATACTCATAGGGTATGCTCATAGGGACCGTTTCTCAACGTGATCACCAACGCCGCTGATGGTTCGTCAAATAGACGTCCGGTCTGAAAGTTATCAGCTTTTCCGTTCCAGGGGCCCGGTTGGATTTTGGGTACAATACAACCTGGAAACTATCCAACTACATCCAATCCTCAGGTGAAATATGCCAAAAGTTCCACCTCATCAAGAGGAATCCAACAAAGTCGACGAAACGTCAATCAGACGTCCGGAACTCAAGATATAAGCGTTTCCGCTCCGAGGGCCCGGTTGGTTTCGTGTTCGAACCGAACCGGATGTATGAAATGTTCTAAAAAATCCTGAGTGTAATATACCGAATTGACTATCTCGATCTAAGGATCGCATCGCAACTGACAACGTGTTGATCAGAGGTATGGAGCACTTGTTATGGGAAAATAACTGAAAACAGTCTGAAAATAGGGGGTTCGGGCCTGGTTCGACCTGGCCCGAGACCCCCTGGGTCGGCTCGAACAGGGTCGACCCAACCCGAGTCCGGGTCCAGCCCATTTGGGCGCGGTCCGGCCCGGCCTGCGTGGCCCAGCATGGCCTGGGGTGGCCCGGCCCTGCTGGCGGCCGGTTGGGCCGCCGCGTTTGAGCGGCCAGCTAGGCCAAAACGGCCGAGCGAATTGAAGGAGGGGGGCGCACTGCCCACCTTGGGTTCATATATTTCACATCTTCGTCACATTCATCATACAAATTAAATCTAGGTCCCTTACATGATATCATTCATATTGGAATGATTATTTAGAGAAATAATTCATAGGGAAATAGTAGTATACATCCAACCCAAGAAAACGTTAAATCTAAGGCAATGTTGTTAATACATGATATATCCTAATAAATTTGCCAGTGAAGGATCCAACCATTTACCCTCACAATATATTATATATCATGTGAATTAATATTTCAATATAAAAAATTCACACATGGTAATGTTGTAATAAATATTATCTTTCATCATGGTTATCAGCACAATGCTCAAATTATCTTCATGATCTTTATTAAACCATTAATATATAATAATATAATCTATAAATACTACTTAAAGATGGTAAATTTAATCTTTAATGACTCCATTCAATATATCGTGTATGATAACATGGGCATCAATATGTCAATATAGAATTAATTTAAATTTATTTTGAATATACATCGAAAAAATAATATCTTAGTGATATCCTCTATAACAATTAATTGATTACCTATAGAATATTGGTGATGTTGGAAAATTAATGAGGTACATGTGTTTTGTGAATGTAGTCATCAATATCATAAAATGGCTACTTTTTATTGATTTTTTTCTATTTTAGATTCATTATAATCAATATCATGGATCACTGAATAGTATTTATTTTTAATAAAAAACTATTTCAACCCATGGTGAAACACTATGTTGTATGAATCACATTTATAGAATCTTTATGAGGTTATTATTAAATGTTTATATCTCAATTGGGATAAATATATGTGGTGTCTTTAAAAATTATATAGCATAACCTGTGATTTCTATTTGAAAATCAAATTCATGATTAAAGGAAAGAAATGGAAATCCATCATGAAATATTGCAACATATTCTTGAATAATATGCATATCATCAATTTTTAGTTTATAACTAATCATTATAGATAAATATTTCTTATGAATATGTAGTTATAATCAAACAAATGATATAATTTATATTTGAATATTATATTCCCACATCCTTCAAAAGTAGATTATTGATTGATTCATAAATTAAAATTTGAATTCTTATATTTTAAATTTAATATGGTATTTATATAATATTTAGTAATCCATGTCGAGTATTTCATTTCTTATCACCTTTTTTTGTTTTGGTGATCACAAGTACTATTTATGGTTTCAAATTATTTTATTGTGATATTGGGATTGTCAAAAAAAATTCAAATGTGGGTTATTGGGGTTAAATTTTAACATCTATTGAGAATAATAAAATCATATATACAATGCATTTTTTTAATTTTTGAAACAATTTGTAGAATCCATATAACTATAAATAATCTTGAACGATTCTTTATAGAACATTAATATATTTTTGAATATATATTTAGCAATAGATCATTGAGGCAGTTCCACCAGCAAGCTAGTGTTGATGGTTGAATCCAAAACATGTTTTTTATGTCCCCAAGCCAATTGGTAGAGAAACACTACCAGACTAGGGAATATGGACTACGGAAATTAATTCTGAAGGTGTTAAAAACTATCTAGAGGAACAAAAAAATTTCATGGTGTTCATAGTGGTCTACCGACTAGTCGATAAAGGATATCAGGTATCCAGTGGTATTGATATATCCCATACAAGTAGACATTTAATAATGTTCAACATGACATAAATTTTTTTTCATTAAAATAAATTCCACTATAAAATTACATAATATTCATATATGATTTTTAGTATATAAATAGTCCACTTGTTGGCCTTGAAAAATCACCTTTTCGTCTATCTGGAAAAAGGAATGTTATATTATCATCATATTTTTCTATAATTATCTATATTATATGATTCACCCACTTCAATCATAGAGTGTGTAATTATTCTAAAATTAATATTCCCTATAACAATTTCCAATTTACTCAAAGGGATTCTTCTTATTATTTTAAAGATTCAACATCAAGAGAGAATTAGATTTCCTTTATAAATCATATAATTCATATAATCTCATATATTTTTAAACTCTTTACCAATTCAAGTTATATAATACAGATTATGTCCAAAACTGCTAAATGGAAAAGGATTACTTCACATTGAGGATTGCAGCTAGTACTATTAAAAAAATAATGTTGATTGAAATCATGATTTTTTTCTATAACCATTAAACTAAAGGTGAATTTTTGGTATCTCGATAACATTAATGATAATGGACTAATAAAATAAACACTAAAGAGATTAGGATTGGATATATTTGGTTTAATAAATAACATTAATTGAATACCAATATCATATTTTGTTATTTATTTTATTAATTAATTATTTATATTTTTATTATCATTTCAATTTTACATTCATAAATCAGTACACATAATCCCTAAATTTAAAAATATATTATTATTAAATACATCATCTTTTTATAATCAGATAATGTTATTCAATTGTTTGTTATAATTTTTTTATATATCAATCGATATTATTAATTTCTAATAAATATTTAATTATAATTATTCATCTAAAAAATTTAATCATTAAGTCATTAATTATTTATCATATTTGTAATTGGAAATTCAACCAACCTCTTGCAATATAACCTTACTATGACATACATTTTTTATCAAAGGGCTTAAATATATTTTTTCAAATGATAAGTCAATAATGATTTTTCTAGAAAATTAATTTTATATTTTATATTTTCCAAACATAATGTATTATTCTAGAAGACACTCTATGGGTCATGCTCCCATTTTTAAAGGTTAAATAATTTATATTTGATGACTCATATGTATATATTTAATAAACACATTACATAACCAGTATGAAATATTTTCATTAATGATTATATTTTTACAACTTTATAAAACCAAAATTGACACCAAAAAATAGGTTTTAATTTATATTTAGATGGTATGTAAATTAAATCCATTATTTATGGGTTTTACCAAAATAATTATAAACAAAACATTTACATGAAAAATTGTGCTTGTTATATATAATATTATTGAAGAAATGAAGAAACGAATGAAGACCACAATATGGACTAAAAATGTATATAAAATAAATTGTGTTTATTTATATGTAAACCATATATTTCAATATAGAAATATTTAATTGATTTATTATCATTTGAAACTGTAAAAGTGATATTGGTAATAATTTTTTCAATGGATACTTAAGACCATTAAATGAATTATTATTTTCCATAAAAATGTGGCATCCATATTCCACACAATATTCCAATATAATTGAACATATAACATATAAGTTGTGAGACTAATCAAATCTCTATGACATATGAGATTACAATAATAATACCAACTAATATGGAGTTTATAAAATTAGAAAAGTAATTATATTCATAGAAACCAATGATCACACATTCAAAATAAAATATGATATAGTTCATCTTGTATTGAATATAAAGATGTATGTTAAAAAAATATTATTATTGATTAAAAAATATATACAAATGGAATATAACCAATTAAGATTCAAAACAAATATCCACATAAAGAAAATAATCCCAATAAATAAAAACTTCAAAAAAGTTATTCCATTTAATAATTTAACAGTTATTTTAGGAACATGTTTTATCAGTTTTTAACATTAAACATATGAATAAAAAGAGGAACATACAATGTGACCCATGGCCAATGTCATATGATTTAATGAAGTGATTTATACATGTTTTAGTACATATTATTTTAATTTTTCAACAATTTATTTTAGATATAAATATATTATTTTTAAAATTGATAAAAATAAAAATTGTTTTTGAGAACATCTTTTAAAACATGATTATATTAACAATAAATATAAAATATTTTTTTCGATCAACTATTGAAAGAAAAAATATTATTTTCCATTAAAAATAATAGAATTTAAATCTTAAGTATCTGGAATATAAAATTAAATATAAAAAAAAATTATTCCAAAGTAAATTATTTTAACCAGTATGAAAGTTTGATTTTGGGTTACTGTCATGTTGAAAGAATTAATTATGGGGTTGGTTTATCAAAATAATCATGTTTTTTAACAAAATTAATTTTATAATTTTTTTATAGTGGAAATTCGAAATTCCCCCCCGCCCCTTATTTTATGAATAATTGGAATCATAAATATGATTGAAATTTTAAATATTCTACATATGGTAGAACATAATGAATTCATCTATTGTCTCATATTTCGAAGGAGATTACTTTTTTCTAGACATCTGTTGATTCAAAATTCTATATTAGCTAACCAAATTTAAAAAATGATATGGGTATCAAATGTATTGACCTATTAATCATTGTAATAATATATCTTGATAGAAAACCTCATGATTTTATTGTTTATGTGGATTATGGGTGATTATGGAACTTATAGAGTGTTCCTTATAAATTAATTTATATTGAATATATTTTTAGAGGATATGTGAAATTTCTAATTATTCCAATTGAAAAAATAATCATAGTTTTATGATCATATTCCAAAGATCGTGATTAATTATATTTTCTAAAATATAATGAAGAATATATTACTTATAATTAGTCAATTATGTTATAGTGGTTTAAAAAAATTAATTTTTTATTGTTTATAATTCTAATAAAAGAAGATTATTTAACACAATAAATTGTAAATATATATAATTTGTATATTTTAAATCTTTTGAATGAAATATTTTTATGATTATATCTGTAAAAGATATTGAATATTGTCTATGAAAACAACACCTATGTTATTGAAGCATCGCATCTATTTTAATGCTCAACCATATCTAATTATTAAGTCATTTTCATATAGTTTATTTCAATGATAACATAGTTTGTTATATTTTCCATCATGGAAGGGTAAAAAAAAATCCTTGAATCCTAAAAAGGATAATTCTTCCCCTACTTTGAAATAAATTTCACCCCTTGTGTTTTTTTGGACCAACACATGTATCTAGTATGAAAGGTAAATATAAAAAATGTAATTTCAAATTAGTATACACAATTTATATTTATTTTCTTCTGAACTCATAAAAAAGTCTTTTAATGACATTATGAACATTTAATGGAATTATAAAAATGAAAAAATAATAAAAAACCGTTACCATAGATTTAAAAATGGTAACATTTTTAATAAAAAATACATTCATGAGTATTATGCACGTCAATGTTTTTATAAATCATTCTCTACTCATAGAACTCCTAAAAAATGGTTTTCAAATGATGAAATAAGACCATCCATGAAATGTCTAGGACTCTATTGATTTATAATATGATACCTCATTCTATTTGGTTTGAGGTAGTCAATACACATTTTTAGATTCTTATTCATGTTCTCATAAGACCCCTATATAGAATAATCACTTTTTCTTTATGGTGGGAAATTTTACAAAATATGGACATTTCAATACAGTAGATGTAAATGATATATACATAATTCAATAGATAATCTAAGAAATCATGAGTAAAAACATTATGAAGATATGTTTCCTATGTACTTAAACATAATTAAGTCATACTATGTCTTTAATAAGGGACCATGATTGTAAATGTGTCAATTCTCATAAATTTCAATTAAAATCATATGGTACCTCATTCTAAAATTGAGGATGATGTTGATGAATATAGTTTAATCATACCAAAACCTAATTATTCCTGAAAATTGATGTGGATAATGATCAACCTTCTACAACATTAACCCTATTATGGGTTCAATCTAATGAACATACCATTGGGAATTTTTTCATTGAATTAAATTCCACAAATCATACTAGAAGGCCTGAATTAAATGTTCTTAAATATTAAGATTATCTAAATCATATCAACATCAATCCATTTATGATTCTATTATTAATATTAATATGATTCCATCTATATAATAAAAGATGAATTAATTTCCAAGTAACTAAATTTTTTATCTCTTAGAATGACCGGATGATAACAAACATATAGTAGCAAACAAGTTAATCAAATAAACAAATAAAAAATAATTCTAACCCGTAAAAATCTTTATCATGTTTATAAAAGATATAATTACAAAGAATAAATTTATTATTATTAATGAAATTCACCCATTTGTTGACTAAAATCCATATTAATTATAATAATATTTTTAGATTATTAAATTTTAAGTATTTTCAAATGGATGTAAAAATTTATTTTCCAAATGGTTTGATTTATGAAAATGTTTTTTTAGATCAACCACACATATTTAAAAATCCTAAATTAATAAATCACATTTTTAATTTAACTATATATATAGTTTCAAAGAACTCCATTAGGCATGTTATGAATGTATTAGTCAATTACCTCTATAAAAATGAATTTTTAATTTGAAAAAAACAAATTACTCACATTTTTAAACAAATTAAATGATTAATATTTTTTTAAATCTATTCTGTTGATGTTATAAATATCTAAACGCTAGGATCACATTGTCTTGAATTTTATTATTTAATGAATAATGATATTTATGGGAGGAATCAAATTATTCTTTTGATTTCAACTACCACAAAATTAAAATGGATCTTTTAATAAGGAAGAAAAAACACTAATTTATTTTTGATAATGTTTTTTATGATTTATTCTATGGAAATTTGAACAATAATGAGTAAAAATATTAATATAATGTTGAATTAAACAAGTAATGTAGTTGAAAACAAGATTTATTAATCTATGATTGTATGCATACATTACCTTACTATGACTATATTATACATCGTGTTTAGTATCTACCATTTTACTCATTTTCAACAAAATATTAAGGAATATCATTTGAAATAAGTATTCAAATTTTTGTATATATTTAAACAACTAATTATCCTGAATTAATTTATCTTAATAAAACTTATATTGAATATAATTATTTTTATAATTCATTTTTGGGGGATTATATCTACATATGGAAACTACATGGGGAATAATCACCTATGATGAAAAAATTTATCCAATCAAATTGAATAAAGAAAAATAGTATTTTACTTTATATAGAAGAAAAGGATTGCATATTCATTTTTATAAATTGAATCCAAATTATATGGATGAAACAAAATCTGTTAAACATTAGGATTATATATAATTTCATCTGTATCATGTGAGAAAAAACAATTTCTTTAAATTTTACAAAAACTAATATCCAACTGTTTTTCACGAAGGACATTGATCCCAGAAACCGCATTATTTATGATTTATTTAGACATGTTGATATAATTCTTGACTCTTTTTCAATAATCATTATTGTACTGATAGATTCATTGAATTACTAACACATGATGACATTAAAATTATTACTTGTATTATGGGTATTATTTTGTTGTGATACACACATCATAACCCAAAGAATCTTGATATTTTTTCAATTTTAATAATAATATTTATTTTTTTCAAAAAAATATATTTTTTCAAATAATAAATTTTATTTCAATTATTTATTAATTTTATAAAAATTAATTGAGTGTTACAGTTCAATAAAAATAATTGATTAATGGATATTAAAAACTTGAATTGGTTCTAATAACGATTTATGAATAGGTTATTAGTATAAAATGCGATGGTTGGATTTTTAGTCTAATCTTCAACATAGTAATGTATAGTAGTACTATAATGAACATAGTTTCTTACACTCCTAAGGAATTTCTAATTGTTTATTTACATAATCATTGTGAAAACATAATGATGGAATACATGTTATAATTATCTTAATAATCCATTTTTTTAATAACCTCAATTCATTGATTGATTATTATAGGGAGTGATAATCATGTTAATAAATATATCATTCTAGAATAGAGAGCCTATTTTTTGTAAACTTTTTCAAATATATTTTTTAAAAGATTTTGTTTTTAAAAAATTAGTTTATTATATTTTAGTCTCTCTTATGATGTATTTTAAAACATATATTTTATTTTTCATTTCTTTATTATTTATAGATAATATCTCTTTGTATATATTATTCTCCGAAAATTATTCAAATGTTATTATTTTCTATATTTATGTATCATTAATGATAATAAACATTTTTATATTATATTTATTTTATTTACTCTAATCCCTTATGTAAATATTTTTTTACAATATTTATGGGGGAGAAATATCTGTATATTTAGAAATCATATTATGAAGTAAAATATCTGATAATGTAATTCTTAAAATCATGAAATATCTATTGAATTATTTTTTTGTTGTTTCAATTTTTTATTGAAGAGAAATAAAAAATACTATATGTTGTATATTTTAATTCTTGTTATTTTAATTTCTCAATTTCTTATTATTGATTTTAATTATAATCACTAAATATGGTAATATTGTAATTATTATCAACTTTTTATATTTTCAAGATTACAAACACCCTTTATAGAGTCTAATGATTTCATTGGAGATGTTGGAAGATGAATAATTGTTTAGTTTTATTTTAGTTATTTGAAAATAATTATGACATATTGATAAAATCATAATATAAGACTAAAACATTCTTGGTGGTCCTATGGAAATCATGGTGATAAGTTAAAAGAAAATTTATTGATGTTGAATTAATATTAAAAGGTAATGGATGTACATGGGAAGTTGAAGGTAGCCCCATATAAATGATATAGTTACACTATCTTTTCAATAGATCATGAAAATGAATCCCATATAAAGATAAGATAATAATCTAGTTGGTGGTGGTGCACTGCATAATCAATGTAAATTTTCTATATTCCTATCACACTATTGGTGTCCACCATATACTCGGTGGAGGTTACTATGTATCATAGGGATTCAATAAAAAATATTCAATAGTGAATATAATGATGGTCAAAATTCATTTAAATAGGTTTTCATTTCCATTAATAACTATTTATAATTTTAAAATGTCTATGAAGTATATGGAGGATATAAATAGATCACTTACTAGACTTAGGAACATATATTTTTGTACAATATAAAATAAAAATTCTCTAAGATATTCAAATACATCTTAGTTAAAATGTTTTCTCCCTACCATCCAAGTGTCATATTGTAATGGCTCGGACCCTCATTGTCCTGTACATTTCCAAAAGCTGGGATCCACTATCACAATCGCACAGTAAAATGATATCACCGCTTACAGTGGCAAAGTGATGATTGCATTGTGACTATGGCACTGTTATGGTGGCACTATTTCTTTTTTATGGCCTTTCCATTTTTTCCAGTTACCCATGTTTTTCTAGTTCTTCCCATGATTAACATTTTTCAACGATTAAAGGAAACCATTTAATGTACAACTTTTAAGGGAACCTTTTCGATGATAATTATTAAATGAAAATTAATTCCATCATGTGTAACCACCCAACCGCGTGGTGAAACCATAATCTACCAATAAATCTGTTCAAGATTTTGATATCCCGTAACTCCATGATCTCTTCTTTTTATCACACTTGATGTATTTTTTTTGTCTTGGATAGTTTCCTTTCCTCTCCTTTGAGCTTTTTGAGTCCCACCTTCCCGAGGAATGTGGCTCGCCTATGTGGAAGATTTTATGCTCACTCTTGGATCCCCCAGAGCTCATCCTTTGCAAGTCGCGCAACCACTATTCATTTTGCATGGAGACAATCTTCGATCATTGATCATCCAAGTAGGTTTCATCCTTCATCTCTCTTTACTATGTATCATGTGTGACGGGTATGATAATGTTTCAATAGGGATGGATGAAACCAATCCTTAATAAAGATAATATGCAGACATTCAGAGAATTAATGGGTTTGTTTGAGTATATTTTTGTACTCTATTACGAATGCTTATATGTTTTGAATTGTATGGGCTTATGTCCGCTGAAAATCATAGACGTTGGTCGTCTTACATGGTTCACTAATAGACCCCTATCTTATGTGATGATTGAATGGTTGTAACATGGAAAGTGGTTAATCACACAAACCGGGCTGACAAAATGAATGTACAGTTAACATGAATCCTTCTTTGATCACCGTGGTTAACCAAACAAAAATAAGAAACTCAATTAATGGTTTGATAAAATCTGATAACTCCCTTATTAGGTCATGGAATTATGTGTGGTTCTTCTGTTTGATTCTTGTTGAGTGACATGGATGGGTATGGGATCCATTGTTATGGTCTAGATGTTGGTTTGTGGATCTATGGACATGTGGGGTCGTATGGTGGTGCTTGGTTTGGTTCGACTATATTGAGGGATCTCAAGGATCCCTTTTGTTTTTGTGATATTACAAGAAAATTGGGTGTGAATGCTTAATCTACTACATGGTTGTTTTCTTTCCTTTGCTAGTGGCTATACCTGTTATTTCCCATGTAGTGAAAGATAATCTGAAATAGAACCACTCGAATGTGATGCCAAGAATGAGTTCAATTGGAAATTGTTTTTTGGGAATGATTTGTGACGTGGCTATGGGTGGCATTCTTTTCTTGAATGAATTGTAACAACGATGTTTGTGTATAGGCTGGTTTTGTAACCCCTAGGTTGGGATGAGTACTTTTTTACCTATATGTATAACTTTTTTCTTATCATTCTTATTTGCGCCCCACCCATGTTATGAAATTCATGTTGAACACCTACATTTCAATGCGAGATGGTATTTTTATCAATACTGCTATGAGTGACTGGTAATTAGCTCCTTTACATTTCCCTTTCTCAAGCATCACAAGACTATTCAGATAGGATTTCACAACCCAAGTTCTGTTATAGGCCATGATTCTTTGCGGGTAGGGAATAGTGTTGTGTTTAGCCCAGTTGTGTGTGGACAGTTTATTCCAAAGTGTCTTCGGAATGATGCCCAGGTTTCTTCAGCTATGTCAGCAGTTTTTCAGGCCCAGGTGTCTTCTGGCATGGCAGTAGTTGTTCTATCCCAGTTTTCCGTGGGCATGGTTACATGTGGTTGTGTGATACGTGTGTGTAGGCCTAGTTATGTGTTGTTGTGGACATGTTGTTTGTGGGAGGGGTGAGTGGTTGTGGGAGTGAAGGTGTGTCTGGGCACTGTACGACAGTGGGAATGTGGTGAAAATGGCATGGAAGGTCTGATGCTAAGGATTTATTCAATAACCATTGGGAAAGTGGTGTGGGGTGTCCCAACATCAATGTTTTATAACTATTACATTACATGAATTTAGTTATTTGGGAAATGTTCCTTGGTGAGGTTTGGTTGGATAGTTTCCTTAATAGGCGATTAGTTATCCCATTTTTATCAAGGGGCATTAGAATGCCTCCCCACTTTTGCAAGAGATCTTTTGGGTTCCCTACTAATAATAGCATTATGTTCACCCTACATATATAAAACCTCTTTCTAGTTTCTATGAGGACTTCAAGGACCGTGTGGGACCATACTTGTTCAGACATTGGGATTGTTTTTGTTGATGTTTTTCCTTTCTTCAGTATTTTCCTTTGGAGTGTTCATGTATAGTAGAACTAAATTTAAACCTGCATATCGAAATGAGACAGTTTGGGCATTACTTTTACTTCTAGTTTTGGTGTTGTTTGGGACATACTATATTAACTCTCAATCCTTTTAAACAAAACAGGTAATACCTTCTATTTCGTGTCTGATTGTATACCCTTGGTACTAGTCTCCACTCTTGGTACTATTGAAGGCGGGTCTTAGTGTTCATTATCTCCTCTTCAACATGAAGAAGGAAGGGTCTTGCAATCCTATGTCCCTTCCCTCAGCTTGGTGAAGGTGGGTCGTGAGAGAATGGTAATAGATTAGAAGGTTGAGAGATAGGACACCGATGAAGGTTAGGCATAGTGAGGATTGCATGGGATGGTAGGGAAATAGTGTTAGGATATCTTGGAATGTGGAATTGGCTATGGAAGACTAGATAGGACAAGGGATTTTAGGTCCCCCGTGTTCCGATGCAAGGAATTAGGGCATACTGAACTACCATGTGAGGCTACACAGTTTGCAGGGTAGAGGCTCTAGGAAAGGTACATGCATCTTAATTACTTGTGTTTTTGTGTGTATTGGGTATTTTGGTGACTTAAAATGATTAAAGAGTCCGTGAAAAATTAAAATCAATCTTCTACACTACTCGATCTTAGGCATTCCTTTTTTACCCTCCAGCAATGGCCCATGGAAGATGACCACGATTAGTGAGGACGATCGAAGCCCAATAGGCTGATTCGGCTAATCAACTGAGGGCTAACTGAGGGAAGGGAGATGATCATTGGTAGTGGATTATTTTTTCCTTTCGTAAGAATACATATGGAATGTACAAGGGTAGAATCTTAGATTTGGAGATAGAGAGTTGGCTCGGTGAGCTGGTGTTAGATTTCATCTTGATTTGGGCTCCGAGAAAGTATTGGGTTCCTCTAGCAGTGAGCCAGATGCGTGGAGCAATGCGTTAGTGGTGTACACTCTATCATGGAGAAAAGAAGAAGGCTGGGGATACTTGGACTGACATCTATAGAGTGTTTTGGGTGTAATTAATCTCTTCCACGATGAAGGGTGAGAATATGGAGGAGAAACTCATCCTTAATCAGGGGTGTATGAGAGTGAGAGAGTTGGGGAACATGTTCAAGGATCTCATTCGCTTTTCTTTGGACCTCTTCCAGGATGAGGTGTCTTGTGTGAGATGTTTAGAGGAGGCTCTCAGACCTTCTATTCAGTATTTTGTTACTCCATTCACTCTACTGACATACAAGGAGGTTATATAGAAATATAATGTTGTACATAGGATGCACACTCTGGGAGGTGTGCCACGAGAGGGGAGCTGGATGGTATTGTCAACAGGGAAGGCCGTCATCACCATGCCTCAAATACAAGGGCCTTCTAGGTTTCGACCCATGTGGAGCAGACCCCATAAATGTATGTTTCGATCTCACGGTCCTCACCCTTTCCTTTTGGGCCCTGGACTGAGATGCTTCATCTTTGGAAGTCGTGGGAACCATCAGAATTAGGACCTAGAACGAGTGCAGTACTGTGGGGGTGGGCTGGTTCAACGCCCACCACTGTAGTAACAGTTTCCATCCATGCACATTCAGCCTCAACAACAAGTATTGGGTGCTCCTAATCATCCAAGGGAAGACATTGTAGGAGGAGTCCAACCTCAGGGTGTTCCTTCAGGACCTCAACAATGGTATGGTCGTTGAGGTGGCCAATAGCCTAGGAGAAGGGGGGCTGGGCGTGGGCAGTTGTATGCCACCGAGGTAGTCATTCTAGTAGGTCCAGAAGTCATTCAAGGTATAATCATCTTATTTATAACTCTTGGATAATCCTCGTTTGATTCAGGATCATCACACATCATTGTTTCACAATGTCTAGACCATGATTTGGGTCTAGATGTATATATACTTCCCACACCCATAGTTTTGAGTCCTCCAATCAGAGGTCACTCCATCATGTCTCATTTTTTCTGAGGATGTAGACTGATGTTGGGACATCATCAGTCCAGTGGGGGACCTCCATTTGCGATAGATACAACTATATGATTTCATTATAGGTATCGACAGGTTATAATCAGTATGTGTTATTATCGACTGATCTCAAAGAAGGATCATGTTTTCAGATATGGGTGGCTAGCGTGCCGCCTTTATTGGTGAACAAGGTTCCCAGGAGGGCAGATGACAATTGGTGCCTATCCTTTCCTTGTTACCTATGCTATCAATTGTTTCATAAGATACAGTGATGGTGTAAGTATTGGTAATTGTCAGTGAGTTCATGGATGTTTTCTCTAAAGAGGTGGTGACTCTACACCCTCGATGTGACATTGAGTTTGAGATAGACTTGCAAACTCATTCCCATCAGATTTCTATTCCACCCTATAATATGGATTCTTTCTGAGAAACATGAGTTATGGATTCATATTGGTGATCTAATGAAGTAGTGTTTTGTTCGACCTAGCATGTCACCATGGGGCGCTCCGGTCATTTTCACGAAAAAGGAATATGGGTGCCTCAGGATGTGAATAGACTACAAGAGACTCAGTCTGGTAACAATCAAGAACCGTTACACCCTCTCAAGGATAGAAGACATCGTTGACCAATTTAAGGGGCATGATGGTTCTCTAAGGCAAACCTGCAATCAGGATAACACCAGTTGAGGGTGAAAGAGGGGGACATATCTAATACTAACTTTAGGTGTAGATATGATCACTTTGAGTTCATTATAATGCCGTTCGGAGTTACAAACACACCAGTCGTGTTCAGGGGGATCATAAAATCCAACTTCTGGGAATATCTAGACTAGTTCATAGTTATTTTCATTGACAAAATCCTAATATACACCAGATCAGAGGGGGACCATGCTGAGAATATAAGGACATCTTTAGAGGTCCTCATATAGAATAAATCAACAAAAAATTGTCCAAGTACAAGTTCTAGATGGGAGAAGTACACTTCATTGGACACGTGGAGTCTGAGTAAGGAATATAAGTGGACACGTTGAAGGTAAAAGTGATTGTTTCTTGCGCTTCACCCAAGAACATGGAACAAGTTCATAGATTCCTAGATCTAGTAGGTTACTACAGGAGGTTAATACCAAACATATCATGAGTTGTAGAACCCTTGAAAGACTTGACCAAAAATGACCAATCAATTATATAGAGTGATCATTTCCAGGCATCCATCAGTAATCTTATGGATATTCTTGTTAGTGCCACAGTACTGAGATTTCTAGAAGAAGGAGTGACGTTTGAGGTGTCCTATGATTCTTTAGGCCAAGGCTTTGGGAAGTGTGATGTTGAAACAACAGGGGTAATCTCTTATGGGTCTAGGTTGTTACATCCCCATGAGTGTAACTATTCCACCCATGATGTATAGTTTTTAGTGGTCATGTTCACACTAATGTTGTTGTGGCATTACCACATTGAGGAGCATGGTGCGGTCTTCATAGATCACAAGAGCTTGAGGTAAATCTTCTACCAGCGCGACATGAACATGCGGTATTAGATGTGGATGGAGATTATTCATTACTACAACTTCGAAATTTCATACACCTCATGAAAGGGGAATGTGGCGGCTGATTCCTCGAGTAGGAAGTCGTAGAAGGATGTGATTCAGGGGTTGACAGATTCTTGGAAGGAGATGGAGGAGTTGACAACCCTACACACAGATGCATGGGTGGATGGTGGTAAATGTTTTCTATTGTAGATGAATGTGTAGTCCTCTCTATTGTTGCAGGTGGAGGAGTCACATTAAGGAGACATAGAGAGTGAATTGATGCACGATTGGCTTAACCAAGGAAGTGGTCCAGAATGATGGTTGTAAGATATGAAGAATTAGATGATGTTCCATGGGATGTTTTTCATTCAGATGGAAATGCGAAAGAGAGTTCTTGGGGAGTTCTACAACTCACCACTGGTAGTACACCCAGGAATTTCCAAGATATACCAGGGCATGAGGTGTTAGTATTGGTGTCCCGAGGTGAATTGGGCGGTGGCATAGTTTGTGGTGAAGTGCCTCGTATTTCAATATGGGAAAGCTGAAAACCACATCCAATGAGGTCATTTACAACCATTAGATGTATCTGAGAGGAAGTAGGATTAAATCTCAATGGAATTCATCATTGGACAACCTAGAGATCAAGGGGTCTATGATTCCAGGTGGGTAGTGGTGGACTGGCTGATGAAATTAGCTCACTTCCTGGCAATCGGGGAGTCGAGTGTGGTGGATTCCCTAGAACAATGTTACCTTGATGAATTGGTACAGTTGCATGGAGTTTCGAGGTCCATAATATCAAAAAGGAATTCCCTGTTTACCTCATGGATATGGATTAATTTTCAACATTCATTTTCACCCATTAATGCCAATGGCACAACCTTCCACCCCCAGATAAATGGGAAAATAGATCACACCATCTAGACATTTGATGTTATGCTATGTGCATGTGATTGGTTCTTTCGGGGATCATGGGTGCCACATATTCTTCTTTTAGTGTTTTCCTAAAACCATAACTATCACTCTACCATTGGAATGCCTAAATATGAATCCCTGTACGGGAGGCCCTATCGCTCACCTGTGTGCTGGATAGAGGCCGGGGAAGCAGGTGTTCTATTCACGAAGGTGGTATGGAGCAAGATAGAGAATGTTCATCTTTTGTGTGAGAGGATGAAGGCGGCCCAAGACCGGTATAAGTCATATGCTGATCATAGGAGGATACCCTTGGAGTTCAAGGTTGGGGATCACATGTTCATCAAGGTCTCCCCTCGGTGAGAACAAATAAGGTTCGACAGGGGATGTAAGCTTTCTATCAGGTTTGGCGGACCCTTAGAGGTGTTGTTGTAGGTCGGAAAAGTGGCTTATTATCTAGAGCTACAACCGCCACCACTGTAAGTGCACAAATTCTTCCATATGTCTCAGCTCCATTAGTATCTAAACAAATATTCTCACATCCTCGACTAGGGGGAGCTGGATATAGAGGATGATGTGACATTTATAGAGCAACCATGGTTGATAGAGGGTCATGAGGAGAATGTTATTCAGGGACAAACAATTCCTTTGGTTCTTGTGTTGTGGAGGCATGGTGGCTTTGAGAAGAGTACCTAGGAATGTGAGTCCTAGATGGCAGCCAATTACCTAGAGGTATTTTGAATTTTGTTCTATTTTGTTTCGTACTTTTTTGGAATGTATTTCTTAACCTTGTTAACTATGAAATGTTTCATTTTAATTATTCTCTGAATGTGTGTGAAGTGTATTGATTGCGGGGAAGGGAGGACCTGATCCCAAATCAATACACATTAGAGTGGATGTGATTAAACCCATGCGGGCTTGACAGTACAACCCAAAGAGGAATGTATCTTGACATGGGTAAAAAGAATCCATAATTTATATGTCTTGACAGCGAAACCTATATAGGTTTTGTGGATACTTGAACGAGAGGTGTTCCAAGATATCGAGGAGTTTTTCTCTTGAGAGGTACTTTTCAAGGGTGGGTTTTTAGACCCCCTCTCTTTTATTAAGGTTTATCCTTGAATTCTCGAGGATGATAATACATTCAGAGCTATCTAATGTAATTGCCCAACCCTCCTTGTCCAATACTTTTCCAAAATCTTGGTTCCACTATCACGATCACACACCGAAACAGTTCCCTGCTATGGTCCTACACCGAAAATGTGGCATAGCTATAAGGTGTCTCTCTGAGCTGTTGGAACCATTATGGTGGCACCATCCCTGGGGCACACCAAAACAGTGGCACCACCTATGGTGGAACCCTGACAACGGCACCGTGACAATTGAATAGTTATGGTAGCATGATATCTTAATATTGCATTTGATTTTTTTTCTGTTTCCTGAGTTTTCCATGTTATTCCCCAGTTGCGTGTTCTCCTCAGATTAAAGGAAATTGTTTAATGAAAAGATGTTATGTCCACCTCTATGATGAGAATTATTAAATGAATATTAATTTTATCATGTGTAACCACCCATCTGTTTGGTGAAGACACAAACCACCTTTAAATATGTTCATGATTTTGATATCCCATAACACTAGGATCTCATCTTTTTATTGTATGATAATTTTTTCTTTTTCATGGATGTTTTACTTCTTCTCCTCAGAGCATTTTTAGCCCCCCCCCTTCTCGAGGATAGTAGTGAACCTGTGCTGGAGCATTTCTTATGACTATTCGAGACCTCTTAGTTCACTCGTTTCAAGTCGTGCATCCCCAGTTCTTGGTGCATGGAGAGAAACATTGATCGTTGATCTTACAAGTAGGGTTCATCCTTTGTATATCTTTATAGTGTATCATGTGGGGTGGGTTTGATAATGTTTATATGGGTATGGATGAAACCAAACATTAATGAAGATAATAAGAAGACGTTTAAATAATGAATAGTTGTGTTTGATGATTCCATTGTACTCTTTTACCATTTCATATATGTTGGGAATTTTATGGGATTCTATTTACTGAAATTCATGGATGTTGGTGGTATTTCCTTGCATACTAATGGACCTCTATCTTATATGATGATTGAATGAATGTAGCATGGAAATTTGTTAATAATGTAAACTCGGTTGATTAAATTAATTTCTAGGGAACAAGAAACCTTGTGTTAGCACACTGGTTCACCAAAGGAAAAAGAAAAAATAAATGAATGGTGTGATAGAATATTGAAACTCCCTTTCTATGTCTTGGAATTATGTGTGGTTATTCTTCTTGATTCATGTGGGGTGACATGGATAGGGATAAAATCCCCTATAGTGGTGAGGATGTTGGTTTGTGGATCTAGGGTCGTGTAGGGTTGTATCTGGGGGACTGGATTTGTTCCAGTACATTGAGGGATCTCATAGATCCGTTTTGTTCTTGCGACATTACCAGAAAACCAGGTGTGAATGATTAATCTTTAGCCTTTTCATTTTTCCTTCCTTGGAAAGTGGCTATGCCTATTATTTTCCCATTAATGAATAATTATATTAAATGGAACCACTCGAATGTGATGAAAATAATGTATTCAGTGGGAAATTGACTTCCTAGAAAGAGTTTTGATTTCGTTGTGGTTGTCATGATTTTTATGAATGAATAGTAATGAGGGTTTTTGTGTATAGAATGGTTTTGGATCCCCTATGTTGGGATGAGTTCTTGTTTACCTATAAATATAATTTAATTCTTTATTTTTCTTATTCGTGCCCCACCCAAGATGAGCACTTCAGGTCGAACACCCCATTTCAATGGGGGGGGGGGGTTCCGAACACTTCTATGAGTGGATGGTTATTATCTCCTTTTCTTCTCCCTCTCTATAGTATCCCAAGAATTTTTGGGTAGGCTGTGACGGCCTGAGGTCCATTATACCCCAAGATTCATTGTGTAGGGAATGTTGTGGTGGTTATCCCAGGTGTGTGCGGGCAGGTTGTTTCCCATGTGTCTTTGGGATGATGCACATGTGTCTTCAGGTGTGGTAGTAATTTTTCGGGCCCAGGTGTCTTCGGGCATGGCAGTAGTTTTTCTAGCCCAAGTGTCTACAGACACGGTTATGTGTGGTTGTGTCACATGTGTCAGCAGACATGGTTATGTGTAGTTGTGGCCAACGTGTTTGTGGGTTCGGTGAGTGGTTGTTGTAGCCCAGGTTTGTGTGGATGGTGTATGTAAGTATCAGTAGTTTGAAAATGGTGGGGACGGTCTAATGTGTAGGATATCATCAATAACAAGTTGGAAAGTGGGGCGGGGTTCCAAAAAATTGATGTGTTATTTCTATTACATTACTTGACTTGTGTTATTTGTGGATTGTGCCTTGGTGAGGTTTTAGTGGATAGATTAATTATTAGGTGATTGGTTATCCCCTATTCTCATGGGGTATTATAATTCCTCTCCACTAGTTAATGAGATCTTTTGGATTCCGTAATGAGTATACCTGTACACTTACCCTTCTTATATAAAAATAATTTCTATTTTCCCTGAAGACTTCGAGGACCATGCGGGACAATACTAGTTTGGTTTTTGGGACATTTTTTGTTGTAATTTCTCCTTTCAATTTTATTTACCTTTGGATTTTTCTTGTATTTTAAGAAATATTATTTGAAACATGGATTTGTGAAAGGGATTGTTTGGGCTTTACTTTTACTTCATGTTTTTGTGTTGTTTGGGACATACTATCTTATCACTAGATCCTAATAAACAAAAACGGTAATTCCTTCAATTTCACGTGTGATTCAATACCCTTAGTGATAGTCACCACTCCTGGACCCATTGAAGGTGTGTCTATTGGTTTTTTCTCTCCTTCAACATTATGAAGAGTGGGTCTAGAAATCTGTTTTCCCGTCCCTCACCTTAGTAAAGGTGGGTCCTGACATATATCTTATTCTATATATATTCTCTCCTCTATATTTATTAGAATGAAATGTTTCTTCTTATTATATTTTTTTAAATTGATACTTTGCATAAATGATATTTATTTTATAAATCCTCTCCTTCTTCCTATATATTCTATTTTTGGTGATCACAAAATTTTAAAATAAGGAAATTGTGTCTCATTCAAATACATTATATTTTAATGGGATTAGATATATAACATAAAATTATATTATATATAGAATAAAATTATTTTAGGGAGGAATATTGACATTAAATTTTATCATAGAGGAATTGTAAACTCCATGTTCCATCATCATACCATAGATATAATTTATTGCTAAATTAATATCTAATTATATAATTCATGATGTGATATAAAATCTAATTTAATTTGATGTAATTGATTTGGGAAGTCAATAATAATATAATAGATTTGAAGTTATATAGTGGACAATAATCTTTCTTTTACAGACCTATTTCATAGGACTCATGTCATCCAATGTCATAACATGATATTTAATTCCATATCATAGTTTAAGATGGTCATAATGCTTATTTTTGTCATTAATCATTGAATTTTTTTAACATGTCTGAAAAACTTCTATGTAATTTGATATTATAGTATTAGAGTGTGGATGAAATTTTTAGTTGAGCATTATGACCATAGATTTCATTATGGGCTTTATTTATATCACTTCAACATTCACTTTATCAATGGTCTTATTTTTGACAAATGAGTCATTTACTAGATCCCTTATGTGACATTCCATTATTCATCCTTCTAAAGTTTTCGAATTATAGTATACTATTTTTCATTATTGAATATATCATAGATTTATAATTGCATAAAAAATCCATCAATTTATTATTTTCTATAAATACATGTGGGTAAATATATTCAAATAACTATTTCTAACTAGAGATAGTAGTGAATAATTTATTAATATCTGTCAGAGTCCCTTATAGACAATTCATTTTGGATGATATGTATTTTTTCGCAATATAATTGATCAAATATTCATTTTGGGTCATTGATAAATCCTTAAGTGTAAATTTAATGTCTGGTTATGTTTTCTACTTTGCTACTAATGGGTTCATCATCCTTCAATTTTAGTTTTAGATATTATCACACAATTTATTTAGGAGAGTTCAAGGAAATGAGTTGATGAAAAATACATTCTAAGATGTTTTTCACTTCATGGAGTTAATTTTAAAATCATTTATCGTAATCATTATAAAGGTCCACTATTAAAACACTTTACATTTTAATTCAATCATTAAAATAATAACATTTTCACAATTTTATCATTTTATAATATAAAATATATCTTTTATATAATTGATCCATTATTCTGAAATAAGTGTACTAGATTAAAAAATGAAGGATGTTGGAGGTTACTGTATAAATGAATCAATAGTTTATTTTTCCAAAAATTGATCAGTTGGATATTTATTTTTATTAATTTTACGATTCATATCTTAGGAAGTTTGGGTTAAAATGTATGTAATATTTCCTATCCCAACACCCATTTCATTTTTTTTCTCATGATGATTGTATATTCATTGGATATCACATTCATTGCTCACACATTCCATTTGATTACATCAAATGACTAAAACAAAAATGACTATTGTGAGAATAAAGCATCATTAATCATAGAGATAACGAATATAATGATAAAATTAATTCAAAATATGTATTAAATTATGAGACACTATTATGAAACAATGACACTTTTGTTTCATGTAATCTCTATTTAAGACCATTTTTTATTTTTTAGGTTCTCTTCTCATTGTCATCAAAACCAATCCTCTGAAATTAACTAAACACAAATATAATTACCACTATACACACCCAATAATTTCATACATAAATATTGAATCAATTTATAGTAATATTCCATATATAAAATAATAATAAACACCCCCTAATAGTTAAGTAGTTTTTATTTGAGAACAAGACATATAATCAATAGATTTTATGAATGATAATAATCATCTCGCACATATATCTTCTAATATACTAATCATCAAATACATAACCTATATATATCCATTCCTAATAATCATGTGATATTTAATCATAATAATGGGTGATATCATATGTTCTTTATGTATAAACATAAGAGATATCATTCAACGAAACAATGTTAGAACAAGATACGAATAATGGTATGATAACCTGATTATAAATTATATAATTCCGTCCATATTAGTCAAAATAATTATTCATGATTCATGTAATGGGGACTTTTCCTAAAATCAATTCCTTATCCTAGGGTCACTTATTAGACTGTCTTAGTCATAATATTACCATAGTGGATTTCATTCACTCTATATGTAATCATTTCGTTAGTCAAGGATCACTTCCAAGGCTATCATAGTTGAGAAATTCCATTAATTTTTTTTCATTCACCGTCCTAGCATATATTATCTCATGATATAAAATTATTTAACCAATTCATTGTATTGAAATATAATGTTGATCTGACTTTTCACATTATGAAAATTACACACATATATATATATATATGGAATAATATCATTAAAAATTTATCAAATGATTATACTAAAAAACATGGAAACAAAATTGGATTTTAGAATTATCTCTATCACATAGTCATATAATAACTATTGAAAGTAATTGGATGTTATGAAAAATTAAATTCCCTTTTCATAAAATATTAATTAATTGTTAGTGATGGAATCTGTTGTTTAAATCATACTTATAACATCATAATTCCAACATCTCTAAGTTAAGCCACATTAAATGGGTTACATGAAAAATAAATAAAAGAATCATTATAATATCCCACAAAAGGAAATAAAATTGTCTCAATCATAATATAGTGTTCACATTAAAACATATCTATCATTAAAGGATATTGATGTATAATACTAATTTCTCTTAGAAAAAAAGTAAAAATATTATTTCTAAACTTAATTAAGCATTTAATTCATTTGGAGAAAGTTAAAAAAAGTATTGAATAATGGAAATTGATAATTAATTTTAAAATAAAAGTATTTATTTTGAATAAGGGTCATGATGGTAGGAAAATCTATTCATTACAAAAAAGTAAATTGAAAATTTTCTGTTTACAAATATTTAAAAAGTCAAAAGTGAGTCCAATGATTGTTTATAAAAGGTTTCAATTAATTATTTTTAAATAATGAAAAAAATAATTAAAATAAAATTTCCCAAAAACATATGTATATATAATGACTTCCAAATTTTTTTGTAAGAACACAGTCATTGAGGAAAAATATTCCTGATCATGAATAAAGAAATTAGGATGATTATTAATTTAAAACATTATTGAACATCCATTTACTCAATCAAATATAATTTTGAATAATCATGATAAATATTGAAATAAAATAATGGTAATATATTATATGGGGTTTAAAATAAATGGATGTTATAGTTTCCCTTTCTATAAATTTTTTACAGACAATCCTAAAAATATATGAGAATGTAATATAATCATTAACCTCATGTCCCATCATGGTTCAATGGAACATAAAAATAATATATAATAATTATATTTTTTATAAATATATTCAAGAAATACATTTATATCATTTTATATATCAGTCTCTCATTATTACATAATTAATATTTGTTATTAATTGTTGATTAAAAACATCATTTAGGTGAAAAGTTGTTTATTTTTATGCATGATTCTATTAAATACGACGGGCCCCTAGACATTACTAACGGTTTCATAGTATTAAAAATCAAAATAATATAATAAATAACATATTTATATATTATATAATAATTTATAACAATCAATATAGAATTTTATGAAAATTTAATAACATCTCACAATGAAGATAGTAGTTCATGTGTAATATCGGGTATTGTCTGACAATTATATGATGGAAAATAAATAAATTAAAATAAACATTCACATTTATATAATACTTATTATAAAAATAATATAACAAACAATCCTTACTAATATCCTTAATATCGTCTTTGTAAAGAATAGAAGTAAACTAAGACACATCACTTCATGGATGAGTTAGTCCAGAAGTACACAAAAGAGACATTATTATTTTACAACCAGTGGATTGATAATATGGTTTAAATTATAACATATTTCATGAATCATAATTATGAAATAAACATAATATTTATCCACCAAATTCATCAATATTACCATATAAGAGTATTGGGGATAAAAAATAAAATGATTCGCTTTATGGAGATGGAATTAAATATGCATGCATGGGAAACAATTTTATTTCCCATTATATATAGTAGTGATATAAAAGACATATAATTTTAATATAAGAAAAAAGTTATATTATTTTTACTAATTTAATAATGTAGTGATGATTATTTAATTTTTTAGTGAGGTATAACTATAGTGAAACATAAAAATATTAGGTGAAAATGATTGCATAATCTTTTAGGAACATCATTTGAATCAATTATTAATGAACATTCTGTTAATATATAATGGAATAATAAAGTTCAATTTATCTTGGAATTATCACAATATATTCTAGTAGTTTTTTTTTTCAAGAAAAATCACTTTATAATGTTTGAATAAGAGGTCAAGGTATGGTCTCATTTATAAATGAGGTTAGTAGGACCAATGCATTTCTCCTAAATTTTAAAATTGTATAATGTAAATGTAACATACCATTACCATTTTATCAGTTATTCCCTTATCCTCATCATGTATTTCCCCAACATAGATATTGGGATGATACCTATAATTTTGAGGTAAGAGATTTGTTGGACTTCCAACTTTAACCCTCTTTTTTTTCATAGGACCCAGAAGGATTTCACAACATATAAATGGGTTACATGCCAAGTAACATTTGATGGGTACAATCCATGAATGTTGTGAGATTTTACATATAATTTAGAGTGGTTTAATTTCCATAATTCTTTTAAAAAAAATACTTTTAATCAGAGATGATAGATTTTTTTGCGTACTTGTACAAAATGAATTTCATGGCGTGTAACTATATTACACATCGTGAAATGGCCCACGTCTAGTTTTAAAACAATTACAATATAGTTTTTTCATACTTATTTTCTCTAGGAATATTCAACCTCAACCTATCGCAGTCACCATGCATTGTTTAGAGACATCACACCGTTAGATCGATCTGATTATCACTCGATCTCTATTTCAATTGAAGCATGTCTCTCTATGTGAGTATACATTATTCTTATAAATTTATATTTGAACACAGTAGCACCTATTTTTTTCATTATATGCTCATTCGACATAATTTTGTGTTTTTTATGGTTTTATTCTATGATTCATTGTGTGATCTCATTTCAGAGGTCATTCCATATTAGTCTTGTAGCAGATATTTTTTTTTCAAGCGTTACATGGTATTCTATTTTCCACCAACTTGTTTATTTTCCAATTAAATCAATCATATGAAATATGGATTTGATTCTAGGGTATAATATGGTGTTTCTAGGTGTTTTTTGCTGGATCACGTTGTAGGAGTGTGCGACCTTGAATTTCTAGGTTGTTTGTTCTGAGATTAGACTTTAATAATTTGACCGAATTCACTTTCTTTATAAATTTATTTATCAAATTGGATTGATTTTGTATGTGTTTAATAAATGGTTTTAAAATAAAAATGTATTTTCATTGGTTTTAGATAAATAAAAATTGAATGGTAACTTTTGAACAATTGAAATTGTTTTTTGAAAATGACCACATTTATTAAATTGGGTTCTTTGGTGTATTTTTTTCTTAAGTCCATCATCCATGTTTTGTAACTATCATGAGTTTTGATCATAAATCATTACTTTATTTCATAATCCTATTATTATAGTTGATATATATTTACCTTGTGATGGGGTTTACTCATGGGGTATACCTTTGCTTCCTAGGCTTGTGATATAGGAATTGTATTGACCACATTATTTATTATGTTTTGAGTAGTCTAATAGTCTAAATTAATGATATCCTCTGTATTGATACTTGTGTTTCTATTTTGGTTTTGTACTACTCAGCATTATATGTATTCCTTGATATGCTTGTTATATATTCTTTGTTTTATAACTGTGAAAAAGGAAAATGTGAACCATGTTTTCTTTAAAAATTATTTACTTCTTATAATACCATGTTTTATTCAAAATATGTATAAACGAATTTTTATATGGTTTCATTAAATTGAACACCTTGGTGGTATCCTACAAAACCAATTAGCTCACACAGTGTGCACCTATTCGACTGTGTGAAGACCTCTGTATGTCATCCTGTATAGGTATTGGAAAGGTGCCATAGCGAGGTCATGAGAATTAATGTCAGCTAAGTTGGGTTTCCCATGGTGAGATTGTGGGAGTGAATCCACACCATCACATGCAGTAGCTGTTGGTTTTATTCCTTTACATTTTGACTTTTCCTTTAGTGTTTTAGCTAGTTTTCAGTTTTTTTCTACTGTATTTTCACTATAATGGCATAAATATTCATTACTCTTCCACATTTTGTTTATTTTTTTATATATAAATATATATGTATATATGTATGTATTCTATGTGGTTTTTAATGTTGGGATAAATCCTTCCCTCGTCACTGAAAATTGATTCCCATGTTCTTATTTCCATCCCATGGGGGTCGGGAATTCACATTTTGTATGTAATCGAACGGGTTGAGTGCCGATTTTGAGGGTATCCCATGATGGATTGTTATAGTAAAAGTTATTGAAAATTTTATAGAAACATTTCCAATTGATAATATTTTATAATATTTGGTTTAAATAAATTTTTTAATTTGTATTTATAAAAGTTTTTGAGTTTATTTTACCACATATCTCATTATTTTAACCCCACATTATACCTTACAAACATTACCATATCAATTAATTTTTATGTTGGTTACAATTTATTATAACCACAAACTAAATTTAATTTTATATAAATTATTTAAATTCAATTCTCAAATTTGGAATCCACTTTCCAAAATTAAATTATAATATTTGAATGAAATTTATTAAAAAAACTATAAAATGTGAAGAAAAAAAATTTAGAGAAAAAAATATTTTCCTGAAAAAATGAACAAACTCTATTTAATTTTGAGTAATAATCAATTGATTAGTTTGAAATTATATTATTAATTATATAACCCAAAAATATCTTCCAAATCATATAAATAATGATTAATTTTCATTAATATGATGAAAACACATTTCATGCCTAACAACATTTTTCTCAAAAAATACTTCTATTTTTAACATCATATAATTTTATTTTCATTTAATTTTTTTTAAAAATAATTATTTTAATAATTGAGTAAATATTATAATTTTATGTTTATATTAATTGGAATGATTGTTTAAATATAGAATATGTAAAAATAATTTTAAGAAAAAATGTATTTCAGAATAGTTATTTAGGACTACTATTATTTATTATTTGAAATAGAACATATTTTTTGAAATTATATTTATATTTTATTAGTATATAATGTGATTAATTTTTAAATTTGTATTTATTAATCATATATGTTCAATTTTTTATAGTTTACATGATATAAAACACCTCAAATTTATTTAGGTGAAAATACACAGTGTAACAAATGTGGATGTTTCCCTCCTGATTTTCAGGCATTATTTTGAAAAAAATGTATAATGGGGTTAATTAAGAGAGAAATATATTCTCTCTCATTAGGTAAGAACCACATGAATAGTTTTTTCCTAGAGGTAACACTAATCAACCATTTTTCAATATTCATGTTTGAGTCGATCAATAGTTTTATTACTAGGTCTGTCGCATTATGTTAAATCTAACCGTGAGATTTTGTTTTATGAAATTGTAAACATATATGAACCCTAATCCCGAGATATAATCCTCAGAAATGTAGTTTTATGCTAGGTACCTTAATTGAATCAATTTTATTTTGAGTGGGTTAATGTTCAAAACTACATGCTCACTATAACCTCTAATGGGATAAATTGATGGGGAATCAACAGTAAACTTGCATGGATTCATTAAAAAATTGAAAAATTCAATATTTATATATGTAAATTACCATACCAAAATAGGATACTGAAAACCTAAAGTGTTTATATGTTTATCATGTAAAAATATTCGTCTATTTCTATTTCATGCATTCCATAATTCCAATAAGGTATGTACTTTGTTAGGTGATAATGGTGATTCTTCCAAAAATAATATAAATAAAAAAATCATTTATAAAATAAATTATATTTTTAAAAGGATACATTTCTAATTAATTTACAATGTTTTATAAAAATCATTTAATATTTTTTTTGGAATGATATACACAATTAGATTTAATATATTTTTAGTCATATTACAAATTGATAATGTGGAATCAAACAATAATTGTTAATAGTTATATATAACAAGGAAATTGATAAAAACCTATTAACATTAATGAAATAAGTTATAGTCTAGACCAGTAATATCATACCATATACTGGTAAATATTACTGAAAACAAGGGATATAAAATCACTAGGACATTCTGTTAACCAAGCGCATGATGAGATTCGACAACTAAATCTAAAGAGAAATTTTTTGCTTGATAAGACCAATATTATTGAGATGATGACCCAAACTATGTCCACCAAACCACCCCATGAAAGAGATACTGTCTCCCACCCATCCCATAGGGAATATTCTATCATAATAAAGGGTTATATATCTATAACTTATCAATATAAAATTTTATATTTTATTTTAAATTATATAATAATTGTATTTATCCTTTTTTTACTTTCCCAATGAATATTTAATGATTCTATAAAAAAATTTATTTTGAAATGAAAAATATAAATTTTATTTTTGGGGAATAAAAATTTTATATTAATACATAATTTTCAGAAATTCAAGAACATTTGAAAACAATAATAGTTTAATAAAAAATTCTTCATAGATAATAAATATTAAAATATAAAAAATTAAATAATATAATGATTTCTAATATCATTCTATAAGGTTAATAAAATGGGTAATATCTTAATAAATTATTTTATATTTAATGGGGATTTATATTTAAAAATAAATATTATTCTTATTTTGAAGAATATATTGACCAAATTAGTTTTATTTTTTAAATATTCATTTCAAAAATATCTAGTGGTGAATTTTTAGTAACATTCGAATGTAGTTAAATTTTTGGGTAAAAAAATAATATTGAATAAATATACATTCATTTTTACGAAAACACAATGGTTGAAATGTGATATATAAAATTCCACTAAAATCATCCTTGACCAAATATATAATTCCAAGTAAAAAAATAATTTTTGAAATCTTTTTTTAAATTTTTTAATCATTTCAATAATCTTCCAAAACCATTATTATATTTTATTGTCAAAAAATCATTTATATATAAAAATGAATCTCTTTGATATAATCAGGGGAATTATTTTAATATTTTTGGTTATATAAATTATAAAATATTTACATCCACTCCCCATTTTCAAAAATTATTTGAGAAACCATGAGAATGTTTTTGATTTAGTTATCTTATCTAATAGGGTCCAAAACATTGGATTAGAAATTAATAAAGAAATAAAAACTCATTGGATATAAAACCACCAAAATCTTACAATTCATATTCAATAAAAATCCATTCAAGATGATTTTATTCTCTAAATAACACTCTGATGAACTCCCATGGATTTCTAAATCTAGTATGAATCACCTATAAATATTTTAGAAGAACCCTCTCAAAGTGAGGGATCCTATATATCTCCATTTTATTTCATGTGATTTCATTGAATGAATACTTTTGATTCCCAATTTTTCATTTTATAACGTGTTTTATAAAATCCCAATATAATTGTTATGATTAACCTTGAATAATAGTACACATTTCACTATCATTAGACCCTCACATGATCCTTTTTGTAAACCTGTTGTGCTACATAAATAATTCCTTTATTTTTCCATCCTAAACACATAGGTAGGGAATACCAATCCTCATTTCCACTCATGTAAATTCATGTACATGTACATATCCCTCATTTATTAAGGATGTACTTTTTTTAACCCACTGTCCTAACTAGTGGTATTTAAATTTTTTGAATTCGTTCAAATGGAATATTATCTACAAGGATAATTAATTAATTTTCAAGATTTGATGTGGTGGGTGGGACCATAATTATGTATCCTATAATGAATTTTTTATTGATTTTATCATGTGAGATACCTTGAATGTTGAATGAGTGATTATCCTAATAATACTATGTTATGATATATTTTCAGTTATGATTGACTTAAACATATGATTATATGATTTATATTGTTTTCACATTCCCATGTGGACTTCATGTCATTTTATTATATAATTATTTAACATTCAAATTTATGATTCAAACACCAATAGGTAACATTTATATTACTATTTAATAACATGTATTCATTTCAAAATATAATTATTTGATCATCCTCGTACTTGGATTTATTACTCAACACTTTATTTTATACATACTCACACTATCTCATGCAGTTTTAGATGACATAATGAATTTTTAGATAATGTTATGGAGTTTTAAATAATTTCATATCCCTCATATTTCATGTTTTTAACTTCAATATTTAATTAACCATGTTCACTATGACTTTAAATATATTGGTAGTGTATCAAGTGTTTCCTTTTGTAATAAATATAAATTAATTTTCATTAGAGATATGGGTTGTCATATTAGGTACCAATGTATGTTCTAGTTATATTTGGGGATTAATATTGGATAATTGTTTTAAATTATTTAGAATAAAAATATTCATCGGGAAAATCCATAAATTTTGTTAAGGTATAGTACCAATTGTTTAAATAAAACAAAATCCTTGTCTAGATATTGTATGTAGATTTTTCTTTCACATCGTTGTAGGTGGGGTTAATAACCCCCAAAAATTACCATTTGGTAATGAATCAATTGAAACATGGTCCATAATAATTAGGCCTCTCTACAAACCAATTAGGACACTCTTGAAGGATTCTGTTTTTGATTTTATAGTTATCATAATGACCTATAATAAGATAAAAAAATACCATAAAAGTTAATGTATAAGATATATATATTGGATGACATATACTGAAACATAGAAATTAATTGTTTAATATATATATATATATATATTATGAGTAAAATTGTTAATATTCAGAGTTTCCATTTCATAATATAATTATTTTAGAAACTATCAACAATAATTTTTCTTTATTTTTCTAAATGGATGGTGAAATGAGGAAGCTAGGAAACAACCAATGTGAGGGGAAATTCAAAAATATGATACCCAACATAATAGGTGAATTAGTAGATAAATTTTTGATAATACTTACAATATTAATAGATGTTATGAATATTAACATGAATCAAGGGGAAATATCATACCTACTATGGATGATTAAGATTATATTTACACCATTATGTGACAAAGGCAACATAATTTTAGTGAATCATATGCTCCCGTAATCCCACAAAATTGGTTCATCTCCATTGAATTGATATTCCCCATCATTCAATACTCAATGATAGAGAATATCATGATCTATATTTATCATATATATGTATATGTGTGTAAATTGTAGATGTCAACAAAAAATACAAAACCTAGAGAATATATTGAAGTACGAGAGTGGAAATGTAATTCCATGCGTCATATTAAATATTCATCTATGTTTGACAGTGTATGCATTACTCATCACCAAACCCAAACAAAAAACTGTTATTTAAATATGACTAAATTACCCTTTCCATTAAATTCATGAATGTGAGTTAGATTGGAGAATTTATGAAATATATATATATATACAACATATATATGTATTTGGATATATTCTTAAAAAATATTCATTCAATTTTGTTTAATGTGTTTCCAGTTACCAGCAAATGTTTTCATAAAATGTTGTTATTTATTTTTATAAATATTAAAATAATTTAATATAAAATTTTGAAAATATGTTTGATGTAAACAACCCAATTTTTGATATCAAAATATCAAAATTAAAATAGTTTGAAATTTTTTATTTTTATGAGAATATCAAATATTTAGGAATAGTATAGAATATCATTTTTATGTAAAATTATTATTTATTTTGATAAATAAAAATATTTAAAAGAAATTTTTTTATTTTAATTTGATTTAAAGCTAAAAGATTTATTCTCGAGTTACATTTAATTCAACAAAATAAATATAATCATATTTATAATTAATATTAATATGTGTTTATTTATGAATAAAACTATATTTTTATAAAAACTATTTTAAATATAATAATGCTTATCAATTAATATTTATTAATATAACCCATAATAGTCAATGATATATATTAAGATTTTATATTAAATTACCAAATTACTAAATTTTATGTTTGGAAATTCCTTTTAAATAATTATTAATTTATTGAAATAAATGATATTTTAATGAAATATAATTACTTCAATCTGATTTATAGAATATATATAAATTTAATGGAGTGAACAAAACTATTATTTTTAAAAACATCATTTCTCAATAAAAAAATTATTAATTTAAAATATAAAATCAACTTAATTACTAAACCATATTTATAAAATTGTTATTATTTTTATAATAATTACATAAAAAATATCCAATCGTGAAATTTATAATTTTTTTGAGACAACCAAATTTTTTTATAAAATTAAATAACATATAAATATATTGTATTTATTATGACATCATAATGATCCAAAAGTTATGTTATAAAAACTATAAATGGTATATATATCAAAATATATGTTTCCCATTTAAATAATGGAATTTTATGTTTAATTTATTAATTTAATGAAGCATTTATGAATAATCCAAATCTATTAATCTATTTTATGTTTTTAAATTTATTTGTTTCGGAGTATTACTCGCATCCACATCAAGAAGAGTGTTATTTTATAATTTTCTACTAATTACCTCATATAATAATGAAAACCACTATCATTTGGTGAAACCATGGGAAACACCATGGGATGGTTGGCTATTTTTTGTTATTTCACTATATATAGTCTGAGTAAAATGTTTGTAAAATTATAAAGGAATATACACTAATTTACTATATAAACCCATTCATGAACACAATTTTCAGCACTAAAAATCCATGTAGAACATTATTACTCTTCCCACCAATATCTATAGTCCTACTTAGGTGAACCAATGTTCACAAGAAGAACCTTTCAAAAATTTGGACTCATATTTTGAATGTAAGTATCTCCCTTCTATCATTTTTAATTAATCTTTAATTTTATGTTGTTCTATTTCATTATAATTTTTTCATGTTGGTATATGTTCTAAAATATCAAGATTACAATAAATTTGACGTGTAAATTATGATAAAATACTTTCTATATCTTTAAATATCTCCCAAGAGCCCTTATATACACCTGTTACCATGACTATATTTACTAATGAATCTTTTACTTATTCTTTTTATTAATGTTTCCATATTATCGTACACATTCTATCTCCAAATACTAATGTATATATATGTTTTTAGGAGTCCATAATACTGTTAATATGATGTCCAAATAAATTTATACCCCTTTCAATCTCATCAAAATAATTAATAAATTTTAATGTTATTTTGTTATACTCCTGAAATATCAATTTGATTTTCAAGGCCAATCAAATGTGTAGGGAATACCAAAACTCAATTCCTATAAAGGGAGTTCACAGTTATTCACATGTACTTCTTTTTAATTGGTAATTAAATGTATGTGTTCCAAAAAAAATATCAGGGAAGAAATATAATGATAAAACATTTGATGTTTTTTATCTATGTGGTACATTTAAGAATGAGAATGAAATGAATGTGATAGGTGCGCCCAAAATAATATAGTTCTACAACATGTTGGGTAATAATTTTTATCATGATAATCCATGTTGGTAAAATTATTATCCAGGATTCTTTTTAGGTATCATTTCCATCCTGACGTATTGGTAGTTATCCAAGACCTTTGTTTGTGATACAAGGTTTTAATTTGGTGCCCTGTTTCCAATGTAAAATTTATGTTATCATGCTATAAAATTTATCATTGTTCATATTAATGATTATCATGCCAACTATGACCCATTTATATGAATATTTTATAACATGTATTACAATATTCATGTTATGTCCTGTTTTTCCTTTATTAGGCTTTAAAACTCTCCAATTTCATATGTATGTGAACATATTATACCATGAAGTTTTATGTGTATTAATGTTAAGGACATGTTAAATTAAGATGATAAATTCCATTTTCATGTTGTGATTTAATATAACTAATTAAAAAATTCAACAGTGTTATCAATAATCCAGCTTATATAATGATTATTCTTATTTAATGAATCATTTATTAATTTTTTAAAAAAAATAATGGATGTTATAGTTGTTATTGATGGAATAGTTTAGTTATATTTTGGGATTGGTATTAGAATGCTCTCGATAAATCCATTACTGAAAGACTATGTTCTATAAAAAATCAATACCCATTTAGTTACTACAAATGTGTATGGATCTTTCATTGATGTACGTAGTTTAAAAAAAAGAAATCAATTCGTTGAGCTAGACTCGACCTAGAATTTTTGCACGATAACCGGCCTTGCTGCACACATGGATTTATAGTTCCTAGGAATATGATTTCGTAAATTCATAATATCATTATGATCCTTTATTATGGGAATAATAAATTATCATAAGTGTCTATGTTATGAAATAGTTCCTTGATAAATTATAATGATGCCGAGAAAGTCATAAGTTTAAGAAAAAAATTATATATTTGATGTTATTGTCTTATCCAATATAAATTTAATATTTTTAAAGTACTCGTAAAAAATTTCTACAATAGTATAGTTAACTATTGGAAATATGGGTGTTATTTTTTATTCTTTACTTGATAATTTGTTTCATTAGAATCGTACTCTATGTGATTCAATAATAAAAATAATTTAATCTTGAGTACTTCTTATATTGAGAGATGGTGAGATTATTGTAGAAAATTTTCAAATGATGAAATTATAATTGTAATTAAATTATATTTATCTATTTCGATTTTCTATACGGAAATGAAATTATTTTTTCCTAGGAAAAAAAGTAAGAACAATATTTTTACCAATTATCATCATTTTCTATAAATTTATTCTCATTTTAACCTTCAAATATTTTTGGCTTTGAGATCATTGACCATATCCTAACCATGTTATTTATCAAACTCATTTCGTTAATTTTTTTTAGTTTCACCTTCCATTTACATTTTTTCACTTCCCCCTAATTTTCACCTATAGAGAAACTATTTTTATGTAATGACCGTTGAACTTAATTTTCTTTATTTTTGAATAGGTTGTTTTATGATCTATTTGTACAATGTGGTTTTCAATAAATATATTTTAATGTTTGAAATCATATCAAATGAATTTAAAGTATAAATTTATAGGATGCAATTTAATAAAGTTTTGGTTAATGTAACACCTAGATTTTTTTATAACTGTTAACATTTTTATATCGTATGCAATACATATCACCAAACCCAAACAAACATGATTATTCAAATATGAATGTTTTAAAAAATTAATTAAATTAAATAATGTGATAAGGATTAATGATTTTATGATATATATATATATATACTATTTATATATATATAGTTATTTTAAAATTAAATAATCAATAAATTATTGGTAATGACTTTTCTTTATTCAATATATGTTCTGTTCATGAATGATTTGTATTTAATTTTTAGAAATATTTTAAAAAATTTATATAAAATGTAAAAAATAATTGTAATTAAACAATTATAATTTTTATATCATAATTAAATAAATATATTTGGGTGAATATTTATAATTTTTCAGAAAATGTTTAATTTTTTTTGAATAGTGAAAAAATATTTTTATGTAAAATTATCATTTCTTAAGATAAATGAATTAATTTATTAGTACAATTATTATAATAATTGTTAAAAATGTATCTTATATATTATTTATTAGTATTTAAATTAATTAATAAAATTTTAAAATAATTATACCAAATTAAGTACAAGTTTATATTTATGATTGAGAACTTATTTTTCTAAAAGATATGATAAAATTCATAATATTAATCAATAATAATTAATAATAATAACTCTTAATATGAAATAATTTAATGTTATTTATTATATTATATGACAAAATTTATTAATATAAATTTATATAATGAATATTACTAGTTATATTGTAAATTTAAAATATTCCTTTCCTTGAAGATTTGATTTTTTAGAATATAGTATTCAGTCAGGCATGTGGTTTTTATATTAAAATACATTCATCCTCCTATATGAATTTATTTAAAAAAAAGGTTTCCAAATTTGGAATCATCATAATTAATATTAATAAATATGTTCAACATTTTGTAACTATATAAATATTAACTATAAAAAATAATAGTTACCATAATAAGAAGAAAATAGATTTGTTAACGGAAATAATTATTTAACAAATGGTAGAAACAATGTAACCATAATAGTATCGATATTTATATTTATTTTTTTTTAAATTTTTATTATATTTATTTTTTTCATAAAAGTTATTATGTAATCAGTTTGATAGGAAATATATTTCATTACGGTAAAATAGAAATGATATTTTTATGTAATATGAAATTTTTATAATAGAAAATAGTTTTGAGTTATTTATTTATTTATGATTTAATTTTTTTAATAAAATATTGTTATTGAATGATTATTGATAAATTAAGTATAATTTTAATGTAATGAAATATATTTTTTATAATAATTAGACAATTTTTTTAAAAAAAAACACATAATTTCTCGATAAATGATAATAATCATTTAAAAATTTTTTTTTTTGAAATTTAGTTTTTTAAAATAAATACTATTTTTGGAATCATAATATTAAAATTATCCAATGTTGAATTTATCATATTTTTTGAGAATTTTATACTTTCAGGTGAGAATTGAATGTTGTACTAATATATGACATGTATAACGACTTCTTAATGACCCAAAAGTGATGTTACAAATACAATAAATGGTATAAATGACCAAATATATGATTCAAAATTAATATTATTTTATTTTATTTATATTTTACTATTTTTTATAAATACTTTATTAATATTTGAAAACCATTAATATATTTAAATGATTTAAAATTATTTATTTAAGAGTACCACTCGCCATTTTGTATAATGGCTACCATGCTATGATTTCATTTTCAATAAAGAAGATGTTTATCCAATTTGCTTAGTTATGTTATGTATATTATTACCACTGACACTATAGTTCCTGATCATATGGGTTATATTAAGTGTAATATTATTGTTTAATTCATATTTTAATGTGTAATAAAGAGAACCAGTTTTATAAAAAAGATATCCTTACAATTATATTCAAAAAAAAAATTCTTACATGTTCAGATATAAAATGGGGAGGGATTTTCTTAAAAATATATAGATGGAAAAAATCCATATGGGTGTATGAGGTGAATATCCTATGACATAAATGATACCCACTGAGACTTTCATTGACTCTAAAAGTAATATTGACTACTCATTCTGTGGGAAAAAATCCATTTGTAGATAAATCTATATTCTTTTCATACATTGATTTCCTCGACATGATTCATTGATGTTCCATAAAATTATAGTCAGATATCTATAAATCTAAACTATTTTATAGTTCTATATATAGGAAGATAATAAAAGAGTTATATTATAGAGGTGTGATGGAGAAATATCATGATGTAATTAAATTCCAACATAACACATGTCATAATCATGGAAATAAAAATCCCAAAATTTTCATAAAGGGAAAAAGGAAATCCATTATGTGTGAGAATTATGAAAACCTATAATGAAAGTAATGATGGGATAATTCCAATGATGTATCAAAAGAAATAAATTATCTAGAAAACCCTCAAACTACTTTTCAATGTTTCAACTTCAAGGAAAATGGACAATATGTAAATTAGTAGTCTATGCATAGGGTTATCGTTGCCATATAAGGCCAATAAACTCAACATAAAAGAGAGTCATGGAAATATTATAAAATAAATACTTCTTTCATGCATTTAAAAAATAATGTGACGATATGTTATCTTATTTATAAATTTATATTTTCAAACCTAATATTTGATTTTGATTTGATGCAACCATTCATAACATGCATGGTTTGTTGTACTATTTGAAAAGAACCTACAAATATAGAAGTGGATTGATCAATGAAAATTAAAAATAGTCAATTTATTATATCATAAATATATAACTTCTCCACTATCCATATTTGTGGGATTAAATTAAATTCATCATTGATTTATTTCATTTGGTTGAATTTGATACAATTTTCTCTCTGGAGTTTCATTCTAGATGTAGATCTAAAATATATTTCTAGGAGAATGAAATTACAATCTATATTAAAAATCAATCCATGATTCCATAAAAGAAAAAATCTGATGATTCTATTTTTGTATCATCATATTAAGCAATTTAATTATTTTATTATGAGTTACTGTATCTAACATGAATTATTCAGACTATGGAAAAGACAAACTATGATGAAATTTCCATTTCATGTGATTATACTTCTCTTTTTCAAAATTATTTCAAATTTTTTCTATATGTGGTTAGTTTGAGTACACAATCATGAATATAGATTTTGTTTTGATCAATTACAAGACCCTATATATAATGGAATATATTGAAATTGAAGATAAAGAAGAGAAACTATAAAAGAACCAGGGTATAGGGTTTTTTCACCACAGTGCATCACCATGTGGGGCATCAATACTTTTCATCAATAATAAGAATTGTTCAAGGACCCCTCTACATTGATTATGGGAATATTAAATAGTTAATTATAATGGTAATGTATCATCTTTCACAAATTTATGACATATTCATTCAATTAAATGGATACCAGTTCTTCCCAATGTTTGTCTGTCAGTCAAGATATTATCATGTAAAGGTGAAAAACGATGATATTTACATGAATTAATTTTATATATTTTGTTGTCAATACACATTTACAGTGAATCCACATGACCTTAGTATTAATATAAAATCATAATATAATTTAATAATATAGTTTTTAAGGAATATATCAACAAATGTTTTGTAGTATTTACATATTATATTATTATCTACTCCAAAAGAATTATAGAAAATGAGTAGTATATGATTGATGTGTCAAAGACCACATACATGGAAACGGTAAATAATAAGTAAAATAAGTGTGAGTTATGGATGCAATCAATAACAATGTTGTGGAATGTTTTCATCACAAAATTAACATAATTGGATTTATTAAAAAATATTACAATTGTAGGATGGGCCTGACCAAAATCTATGAAACACTTCCATAAATTCCTTGGATTAGTTTGGTACTATCGTTGATATGTGATAAAATATAAGGAATGAAAATCCAAAAAACCATAATAACTTATAAAGGAGTGATATTTATCTAGATTAATGAATATAAGTAGTCATTTATGGATATAAAAATGTTTTCAACCACTACACATCTACTTAAATTACCCACCAATGGGGTAGGATATGGGATAAAAAATAATGCAACCAAAAAGGTAATGTGTTGTTATCTCATGCATGAATAATATACTATGGAAAAAGACAAATACAAATAGAATATAAATTCAAATAACAATCCAATTAATGATCTAGGATTTTATATAGCTATAATAATATTGGTGACTTTTTGATATTATCTCCATTGGGAAAATATTGACATATATACGAATAAAAAAATGTTTATAAATTCAGAAAAAGAGTTTAGTATTTGCCTAATAATATGTATATAGATCACCAAAAATATATAAAATTTTATTCCATTACATTATTGGGATAGAAAAAAAGTGTAAGATACTCGGTGTTGAAATTATGATAAATCCTATTCTACAAAAATGATTTAAAAAGATCCAATCATCATGAAAATGAAAATCATGGACATGGGATTCATAAAAATATCACTATACTACCAATATCATATAACTACACAACTATCCATTAGTGGTACAATGAAGAGATCCAATAATATTATTAGGATCTACAAAAGATGTTAGAAAATATTCTGGAGACCGTCATTGATAACGGTGGACTCCAATGTTTGAAACCATGATATTTGTTACATAAAAACATGGATAAAATAGGGATATCATGGATTATGTACATAGATATTTCTTTTATATTTTCCTAAGAATTATAGATATATATAATGATATGATGAAAAATTTATGGTCATATAACATGGAGTGAGATATTGAAAATTTTGTATATCAGTCATTATTATTCCAAAAAATAAAGGATGTCCATGAAAATGTCAAGGGTTTGATGATAATATTCCACATATCAACATGAGAATTGAAAAAAAACCATTTATTTCATCAGTTGACACTATCTAATATCTAAAGGAAATAATTATTTGGGAAATTATTTGATCAATATAAAATAATGTGAATTTTAGTAATATTAATGTATATTATATCTTGACCAACATTCAGTGATATACATATAAGAAGTCGTATTAATGTAAAAAAGTTCCAAAATACATATTACATTACTAAGATATATGAATTACTCTGAGGTTCTAGAGATTCCTTTAGAATGAACAAGATATACATAAGTTGCAGTACTATATGTCACCCTCAAATGGTTAGTCAGTCTTAGATAAGCATTATTATTATAAGGATGTGTTCATATCATTTTCAATGGATATATGTTGATGTTGGGATGAACACATTCCCCTAGTAGAGTTATCATATAAAAAAATTGGACATCGTATAAATAAAATGGAGTCGTATGAGGCTCTATATTGGAGGAGGATTAAAACAATAACATGCTATAATGATTTCGAAGATTTGATAATTTTGGGAACTGATCATATCAATGATATGAGAATAAAGAATAAAAGCACTCAATTTTATATTACATAATGAAAAAATTAATAGAAAATATCTACAAAAAATAATTTATGAGATATGATGTTTGAGGGAAGAGATAATGTTTTCCTTTATATATCACTATGGAAGAATGTTATGAGGTTTGGGAAGAATAGTAATCCTAGTCCTTGATACATTGACCATTTTGAGATCATTTATTCCTTCAGATCTATAGACTATCAACTCGCATTCTAACCAAACCCATATCATGTACATGATATGATCTAGGTACCCATTAAGAATTTATATACAATACCCCCTCACATGTTCTTAATATACAGGTGGAACTATTGGATAAGGATATTTTATATTGGGAGAGTCTAGTGAATATCTTAGAACAAAGGGATGATTTTTTATTAAACAAGATGGCTGAAATAATAAATGTACCATGGAAGAATGATATGTTTGAGGAAAGAAAATTGTAGATGTGAGAGGTGATGAAAAATATTTACCATGATCTATTTTTTTATATAGAATGAAATTTTGAGGGTAAATTTTTAATAGGGGAATGATTTATCCACATGTACATTTAAAATTAAATTTATATTTGGGAATGAATTAACACCATATTATGTAATATAGTTTTTAAATGATCTCAAAACATATGTTTTTTTGAATGATTTATCATATTTGAATTAAACTATCAATATAAATATTACAATTTATAATGTTTTAATTGAATAGTTATTATTATGGGTAGTATATATTAAGAGATATGATAAATTCGAATTGACATAAAATGGTAGAAGTGAGTCCCATGACTAGTAGGATCACACTCTATAGATCCCATTTATTATATTTTCCATGTGGGAGGTCATCACAGGGTTTTTCCTTGACAAATCCCAAGCTAATACTCAACAATTGAACCTTAAGAAAGAATGTTTATGTAATATTTTTAATTTTATCAATATCCCAAGCAAATACATGTTCTCTGAACCACGCAAACAAAATTCCACCATCACATAGATTTCACTAAGGTCATACAATAGTGGTAATAGGGGTTAATGAATCTATTACCTAGAAGTAATAATTTTTATATTGTCTTTTTATTGAAATTATGGTAATATTTATCCACTTTTATAATTATTATATCAATGATTATAGAATTTTACTGATAAATGTAAGATTATGACATAATGAGAAAAAAATTTAGTTTTGGGAAATATGTAATTTAAATTATGTCCCTCATTAGATAAATATTTTTTATAAAAGAAATAACTTTTTAAAATAATTATTTTGTTAGATAATAATTATTTAAATATTAATTATAATATAATTTAAATAATTATGATGTAATCTTATAAGATACTGATAATAGTTAATATTGTAAAATATATTTTTTCAAGTAAATAAAAATCATTATAAAAATGTTAAAATTATCAGATTTATAAAACTATTTAGTTAAAATAAATATTATTTTTTGTATTAAATCATCATAATTATATAATGAAATATTTTTCGTAATTCAGTGAGAATGTTGAATATTTGTGAAAAAAATTTCTATGTTATAACTCAATTGTATTTATATTGATGTCATAATGTCCCAAAAAATATGTAATAAATTCCATAATATATATCAATAACATAAAATATAAATCTATTTTAAAATTATTTATTTTTGATGTTTTTTAATAATTTCATCTTCATTTAATGAATGCTACAAAAAATATTATAATTTATAATTTAAAAATAAATTATTTAAATGCATTGCTATTTTATTCATCACTAGAATTTTTTTCAATATTTTCGGTTCTTGTGATTATAGAAAATTAAAAACTACTCTCATTTGGAAGACAAACGTTTGTTAAACACATAGTAAGACATGTGGGATTGATTATTTTATCATAGAGTCTAAATAATATATTTAAAATCTAATAATGTAATCCCTCGCCTTTTCTATATTTACCCAACTATAAATTTTATCAACATCAGTAAACACCATTTTATATAAAATTTTCACACCCCATCCCACTATAAATTCCTCCAAAGCTATTCTTACACACTTATGACGATCTAATGATGCTTTATAAGATCCATATCAATATGAGGGATACTCTATTCTTCCTTCTAACATCTAATATATTCAATGTAGTTTGCATTATGAATACTAATTTTTCATGTTCTATTTGGTATTTACACTTCCCTATATAGTATTTTTGATTAATAGGTAATGATAATATTCCATTAACTCTCACTAAAAGTTTAATTGTTGTTTTTTCTGTAACCATTATGTTACTGATAATATCCTTTAATTTTATCATTCTAATCATTTGTGTAGAGAATAAACATACAAAATTATACTCAATGGAATTCATCTATAGGTACCTATAGATATTTTATTTCATAAATCCATGTATTTTAACAACACAAAATAATCATTTGAATACAAGTGATGAAAATAATTCTTATATGGAAAGATCAATTTGGTACCATAATGTTTTATACGATATGAATGTGATGGGTGGTCGTATAATTGTATATGATTTTAATGAACTTTTTAATGTTTTTTTCTCATGATATTTCATCTATCATACTTGAGTGAATATCATAAAAACACCATTTTTTGTTTTCTTGGAGGACATCATTGACCTGGGTTTATAATGTCTTGTTCTATTTTGTTTCCAAAATGTCACGATGCCTTGATTTTGACATCAAATATAATTAATTATTATTTATGACTATGATATGACCCCATATAGGTCACCTATATATGCTTCTTGTAAAACAAGTATTTATTTCATCATGTTATTATTTTATTATTCCATTATTGGTTTTATATCTCACTCAATTATTATATAAAATTCCATGTTATCGCATGCAGTTTTAGAAGTGTGATGGAATTTTATTAACATGTTAACTACAATAAAATAATTATTTATATCTCTATTTCCCTATTAAATTAGCTATCATTTTACACGATTATGTTATGAATTTAAATATTTATTGACTATATTAAGTGTTTATTTATGTAATAATACATTAATTAATACGTATTAATGTTATGGGGTTTTGTATGTTGGAAAAATATATATATTTACTCCACAATCAATGTTTTTTGAATTATTTTCACTAACATGGATATGGGAAAAATATAAATATTGATATTTTTTAGTAATATTGTTCCTAATAAAAGTGGAATTATCTAAATCAACTTAGTTTGGATCCTCCACTTAATCTAAACAAAATAATAGTCCTCCAACAACCTTATTGAGGGATTAATGATTATTTATAATCTCTGATATTGAATTAAAGTTTATATAATTAATTTTTTAATATATAATGATTGTTTCGACATACCATTGTTTAATTAAGATGTGATTTCTCCAAAAAAAGATGAGAATTTTTTTGTGGCTAGCCTAAATTTCTCATGTTCATCTCATTATAAGGAATTATAAATGAGGATTTGAATATAAGAATAACTTGTTATCAATATTTTATATTACAGAGTGGATGAACTCAGAGTTTAATTTCATAGGGATGACTCCTATGGTTATCTTTAAATTTAAATTTTTTTAGAGGACTCCCATTATGGAATAATATCACATTATATTGTTGAATCAGGAAACATATCCTAATTTAAAACCAAAATGTTATAATATATTTCTCTCATATGAATGAAATTCATGATAACTATGAAATTATGAAATGTATTTTGGAGGAATTTATATACGATTTATACCAGGATTCAGAAATGATATTATAAACCCTAACAATAAGAAAATATCACACAGCTTATATGTTTATTTAGATTAGGATAAACATCATAGCATATGATTTCGAGAGGACCTAAAAATCTATTTATAATAGTACTAATGCAAAAAAAACATCCCAAAAATACCTTCTTCTATGTTATTATTATTATTTGGATGATTCTTGGGTAGGTGTGGAGAGATGACGATGTACTCAAAAAAAATTATAACTAATTAAAGTTAGTATATGTGAAAACAATTTTATTGTTTATTCCATAATTGAGATACAATTTTTTATTATATATATTTTTAGGTAGGGGAAATGAATTATGAATAAAAATATTTTCAATGATATTAATTCTCTCGCTATAACAAATTCTCCATTTCATAGTGTTTTTTCGGAAATGGTGGGATTTTAAACCGCCCAATATGATTTTGAAGAATTTTCCAAAAACCACCTCTAAAGTGTGTATAGCGATAAAACATGGGGATATTTCTATGATTTATTGGCAGTTTATGTTAATCGTCATAGTGGGTGTATTCCATGGCAGTTTGAATGGATTTAGCGGCAGTTTTTTCCTACAAAACTGATATTTCTTTTGCGGTGGTTATAACCAATGCTAAAAAATATCATTTTCCCAATGAAATAATTCTTCAAAATCCATAAAAAATTCTATGGAATAATAAATTAATATGAAACTGTGTAGTTGCAGTTAAAATGCCTCTAAATTATTTTCTGTAGCAGCGGTTCTAACTGCCTTGAATAGCAAAGTACCTTAATTGGAGCGGTGGTTTTAACCACCGCTAAAGCTAGATTTCTTAAAAAATGTAGCTGATTCTGCAGGCCCATTACCAATTCCATAAAAACCAATCCAATTGATATAAAAATTAACACATCATAACCAAAACACATCACAACCACCCCACATCACAACCACCCCACATTACCACCAACACAAATTATAACCACTACACATCACAACCACCACGCATTATTTTGTTTAAATATGGTGTGTTATCATATATAATAAAGTAATATGATGTGTTTTCATACAGAAATACATTATTTCATGGGAAACTTATTTAATAGTCTGATAAATATTTCTAGTCATTTTCAAATGTGTTGAGGTTATACAAACATACATATAATGTTTTATGAAAACCAAAAGAACACACTATCTGAAATTAAGTCATCATATGAAAACCATGTATGTGTGGCCGTATAAGAATAAATAACAAGAATTAGTAAAAATCTTGTGATTTCTACCTTCCCCTTAAAATTCAATTAATCATTTTAATTATCATTATAAAGATGATATGTGACATTTAACCAATGAAATAAAAAATCATGATATTTCCAAATCATAGAACAAGGAGTTTTTTAAGAAATAGTCGTTCTTCAATATTCTTCCATGTATATAATCTATGCCCTTGTTCCCATTTCGTAACCATTTTTCCCTCACTATGCCCAAGGATATAGATTGGTGAGCTTGGGTTTCTTATTTTGGATAGGTGGAACTCCGATATTCCATGCCCACCCAAGGGAATTAATTGATTTTTAGGGTGCATAGGAAAACCACTAGGACAACATGCATAACACCATGTCATCCCCTAGTCATGGTAATATATTCGATTTCACATAATAGTGCGCCCAACAAAAAAATAACTCTTTAATATCCAGAGAATTCATTGTACAAGCCATTGTGGCCTTCAAAGGGATTAAACACCACCACAAACCGAAAATTCACCACAAAACTCTCCCTAAACATCCCCAAGAAGAGATAATGCACAAAGAGATGTTCATATAGTGTGTGTACCATTACACTCATTTTATTTATTTTGGTTTCCCTAATATTTATCTATTATAAGTCATGGTGATCAAATTTCCCCCATAATTATAAGAACAATGTGTTGATTGATTACTCATTTTGTGGGTTACAAAGTGATTCCAATTTCAACTATGTCAAAAACAACCAAAAAACCAATATAAAATCCGCCACATTATCTTAGTGATTGGGTTTCTTCATTCACATTGGTTTTCCATCCATAGGGTTGGAATCAAGAAAAGTGTATTTCATTTTAAACATTAGATTAAGTTACTTTAAACCTCATGTAATAAGTTATTTTTCATATGATCATAAACTATAGATTACTTTATTCATTTTCACATGATATTAAACTATTTGATGCATGGTCCATCTTGTAAGACTTGAATCTTCTTAGAGCAGTCAACCTAGTTAGACCTGTCTTCCTCTATATATTATCCAAATATACATAAGGATCTTTAGAATGTGGTTCATTATACATAAACATATGTTATGAAAAAATGACCCTTACCATGGTAAGGAGATTAATATTTATAGTGGTAATATATAAAAAATATATGTGGATAGATTCATGATGTTTAAAAATATGTAATGATGTTGGGATCTCCTATAATAGGTCGTGGTGAATTTTATAATCAAACTGGTTATACCCTTAGGGAGAGACCCTTCCTCATTCACATCAATTTTTTTATTTCTTTCTGAAATAATGGTTCCTATAAATCTCATTCTTCTCATTCTATACAGGAGAATTTTTTTTATAGAGGACATTTTCCAAGAACTGTGATTAGATTGATTCTTATTTCTATATGATATATTTTTGATCATTAATCCTTGGTAACATAACTAATAAATTTAGGAAAAATGTATCATAAAACATGATTCATGATAAAAAGAACCGACATATATGTTTCATAACACAATTGAGAAATCAAGACATAAAAGGAAACATTAGAAATAAATAAAATACATAAAAGGAGTCATGAGAAATCAAGAAAATGTTAGGTCATGAAAATGATTGGTGGAAACTATGTTCCAGACATGATATATATACAAACCAACTATTGCCATATTTTTCCATCATATCAATAAAACAACTAATCACTATCTGATGTTGAATAAATCTCATCACCCTCTCCACCTCAATCTCTACTTCCTACTACCAGTAGAAAGAACATTATATTGAAAATTAAATATTGTTGATTATTTAGATTTATACTTTATAAAAAATTTAAGGTTTGAAAACAAAATGATTATGAATTTTGGTGAATTACCAACTTTCAACTAGACGATGAAATACCCCTAGCGGAATATCCGGTCATATTTTGACATAAATAAATCAATGCTTTCTACAAAGTAGATATTTGAGCCACTAGTCATGAACTATGTTTGTTTGAGAAACAATATCTCTCAGAGTATCTTAGTGTATGGAATGACTACAACCTAGAGTGGATTTACTTGAAATCCCAATTGGCCAACCAAATACATCAAATGGTATGGGTCCCAAACACATCATGTTCACTCTACCAGGGTGCTTCTTCCCAAGAACGTAAGCAACCATGGGATCCTGGGAGACTGAGTAGGACAGCGTAGGATTGTCTTTCTGCAGTTCTTTAATTTTCACCTATAAATAAAATATTATTCATATTAGAAGCAATATATATTAATATAGTAACAACTGATAATATGTAATTATAAATAAAATTGAGTTCTTACCCCAACTGATTTTGCATGCTCATTAACAAAACTTCCCTTTAATTTTTTTGTGAACATTAAACCACACTTCTATTCAGGATTCTTCGTGGCCTAAACTCTGTGAAAACATTAAAAAAATTAAATCAACAATTTAAATTACTGAACAATAATTTTTTATGATAAATATTTAAAATAAAGAGAATATTAATATAGTAGATCACCTTCTATAAATAATCTTTGACCCCACAGTGTGGGGGATGACCTGCTGTCCCCGCCTTGATGAATTACTTCTTAAAAGATATTAAAATAAATAAAAGTTTAATTAATAGTAATGTATTAACTTTCATATCGTCTTGATATATATGTATAAATGTAAAACGAGATTATTATAGTAATATATATTTAAATACTATCTTCTCTTTATCACGATGTATGTCAACAAAAACATTACAGTGATCTTTGGGTAAACCACTGGGTTGCATGTTAGACATCTGTTGGGCAGTCAAAAAAGTATCAATGGAATCTCCCCACAATATCCATTGATTGTCTTTCCATTTTGTCCGAGATTTTTCAATGTCCACTTTCTTCATATCACATCAACAACTGCAAAGTGGAAAAATATTTATAAAAAGTCATTCATTTTGAAAATATTAATAACATGAAATTCAATTATACTACAATGTATTAAAATTGGCTTTTTTGGGAAATCAAAAACATCATTTTCCAAACTTGTAGGCATATGTCTCTAATCATCATATGAAATTGGATGGGAACGGGATTTCAGTCTAGTTGGCCTAAAATACGGCCAAGTAATCTTGCGGTGTCATCTATAGGAATCCCATATTAATCAGATGGGAAAATAATATCCACTCTAGTAAAAATACATTAATTTGAATTTTTTTTATTTTTCTCCACAGTTTCATTGTATCCATCATTAATGAAAAAATATTTAGTATAAAAATCACCCTACAGTATCCCCATGAATAACATGAAGCGGTGTTCTACTCCCCCACTACTGAGGCTCATAATGCGGGGGGCGATGATTGAGATGTAGAAGGGACACTCACAGATTTTGTGAGAGATAGTGCATGGGGAAATGGTATAGGGGGCAGGCGGATGGTTGCTCAAATGTCATAGATAGAGAGACAAATGGATAGTCATCTGTCACAGTGGTCAATGAAACAGTATATCACATCCTTATTGGAATTTCTGTCATTTAATCTAATAAAATTATCTTCATAAACTATATTTCAAAAAACTTCTACAGAAAAAAATAAAAAAGATAATAGATGCCCAGTACTAACAAACAAAATATAAATAATAAAGATAATTAATGATTGCACTAATGAAATAAGTGGTTGGTAAATGAATGCATAACTGTACATAAAATCCTTTTATCCTTCAATAATTTCGGTTTCGTTCTCTATTACATCATCCACTTCATTTATCCTTACTAGAATAATAATTACAATATCATGGTGTAAAAATAATTCTGATTCTTGTTGTTGATGAGATTCAATTTCATAGGTCAAATCTTCCACTTCATCACCCATATAATACTAATATCATTATTTCACGTCAGAAAATACATTCCACCATTCATCAACAAAATCATTCACATAATATACCATTTTTTCTTATGGTAATAAAATATATGGATTATGTAGTTCATGATCACCAACACCCATCGAGTTTGAGAAGTTCATAGAAGTAAATTTGAAGGAATCTATTTTAACACCTCTGATAATATCGACCCAATTTAATTTCAATAAAAGTACGGAATAATTTATATGGTAGTTCACTTCAATAATATCGATCAACATTCCATAGTAACCCACATCAGCAAATATAAATATACCACTATTCTGTGTTTTAAAACCATCCTTTTGAATGACTTTACTAAATCCAAAGACATTCACATTGTAAGTGTCATACATTATAACTTGTTTTAGAAGACCTCGATCACAAAACATCAAATAATTTGACAACTCTACTCAAGTATGAATATTCATGATCTTAAAAAGGAAATTTGATTTATTAGACTTACAAAATGTATGTGTCCTACTAATATTCTTATTTATTGCAATATTTAGGAACATACATTTCATGCAAACTATTTTACAAGATATTTATTACCAGAATTCGTTATATCATTTTTATTTCGTGTTTGGACTCTCATTACTCTTTTTATTTGAATCCTTATCTCTTAAATAAATGGTTGTCAAATTTCACTATTTAGTTGCACTTATCTATGTGCTTGTAATAATTCCATTTCTGTCAGTGTAACATTTGAGTTCCTCCCTACTAATCGGCCAATAATATGAAATATTTTTTATTTCACATGTATTTGAGATTGAGTTGATGTGTCATCAGCACATCCAACTCGACTGAATCATGCCTCAATATCATCCATGTATCTAGAACAAAATGTAATACACTCTACCGCCAAAAACCCTTCAGAAATTGATCCTTCTGTTTGACGTTTCTTTCTCATGTAATATTTCAAATTCCAAATATATCTGATAAATAACAAAACCAACATAATTTTGATGTTAATGACGTGAAAAAAATCATTTACTTAACTGAAAAAATATTAATAATGTATATCTGAATTTGATACATCCCTAGATAATGAATGGGGCCTCTTAATTTACCTTTGTTAACCAAATTCATAGTTAAATGCATCATGAGAGTAAAAAAATGGAGGAAATATAATATCCTTTCCACAAAGTGTCAATAAAACCCACTATTGAATGTTGTCAAGCTCAAATGGATGTTTGGATTTCTTACATAATGTTTTTGAAAAAATTATATAATTGGAGTAAAACAGTAGTAACATTTTTAGGTAATAATGTAGGAAATGACAATGGTAATAAATTTTGTAAAAAAATGTGTGAATCATGACACTTCAATCCATTTAACTTACAATTATTTATTTCAAAAAACCACGATATGTCCTTTGAATACCCATTAAATACATTCACATGCTTTAAAATTCAAAGGAATGTATCTTTATCATTATTTTTCTTTGAGAAAAATTTCGGAACATACATTTCATTATTATCTAGATAGAAATTATGTTTTATGTTCATTACATTAAGTCTTTCTAAGCATTGAGATGATCATTAGACTTTATATGCTTATTAAGAAATGTAAAGACCATATTTTCAAAAAAAATCAAGTCAAATTCCATCACATTATAATTATTCCTCATAAAATTAAATTCTTGATACAAAATTTTGAAGAATAAATTTTTTTTCTTCTATTGTTGCATTCTGGTTTCACATGATGTTGCACTTAGTACCCATTTCCTGATATGATTCAAATGATAACCCTTCTAAAATTATGTTTTGAATTTTCCATGGTCCATCAATATTTTAGAAACAGTTAACAATGTTTTAGGTGATATATGATCAATGAAACCATTAAATTTTGATTTGTTCAGCCTAAATCTATGAGATGCATCGAGAAATATTTAATAGAACAAGAAGCACCATTTTATTCTGTGAGGTATCAGTTTGGGATCAAAATAAATGTTACAAACAAGACAAGCCAAACCTACGCAAGTGTTCCAACCAGATAAATTCCCAATCCCAGTGAAGTCATAATGGTCCCAATAAAAGAAACATTATTTTTGTACATTGTTTTAGAAGAATAATCAAATATCTGAAAATCGTTTCTCTATAACTCTTATAATAATAAAATTAAAGGGTAAAAAGTATATGTCAATATCATTTCTAGGAATTTTTTCCAGGAATAATAACTGAAATGTTAAAATGATTTTTTTGCATACACATCCACAGAGGCAGATTGTTAGGGATCAAAATAAGTAGTCAAATTCTATAACGTGTTCTCAAAGTCCCAAATGGGTTGAATCCAGCAAAAGCCAATCCCAATAAAACATTCTGAGAATCAGTTATGAAATCTTGATTTAATGAATGAAATTTCCTCCATGATTTGGAATCTCATGGATGTCACATTAATCAATCATATTTATTATCTATAGATTGTCACTTGATGTGTTTGGTGGATTTCGATGACATGTATAATCTTTGCAATCGATGATTTAATGGAATGTAATGTAATACCTTTGCAGGTGTGTTCCTTTTCTTCTTCTTCAAAGTTTTATGTTTATTCCAACTTCTAAAATCACCCACTGACTGGAATCGAGAAGAAGATTTTTTTTCAATCATGGGTATATTAATTATCTCTCCAATAAAGCATGCAATCATTGGGACACATAGGAATTTTTTAATAATTCATCCCAAGATCATTACCAATTTTTTTATATCATATAATGACTCGGGGATGTTTTCATCATGAAATGCATCACGCAACCATTCTAATATCATGGACATTTCATTATGTGAAATTCCATATTGAAATTTGATATGGTACAACTTCAAAAAAAAAGACTGTTTTGAATATTTCAAATTTACACTATACATCTATTGATTTCCATCTTTAACTAAATCATGAAATGTATTTCCCTCAGTGAATTTTTCTCTTACATTTGTCTCCACATAATCAATAAGAGGATCTAATGATATGTTACAATGTTTATCTTGTTGTCCTAAAGTCTCAAAAACACCATTTGTCACGTTGCTATTTGTAGCACTCTAATCTGGTTGTTCTGATATGTTTTGATGTTGGTGGTGGTGTCTTGAAGTTCCAAATGAATAATTTATAAGGTTTTTCATTTCATTTCTCATTGTCGATAATGTTGGGAGCTCATTTTATAGATTTACATCAGTGGTCATCCATTCTATAACATTCGACTCTCCATGAAAAATCCAGAAAAAATATTAAACAAGAAATTTCTTCAATAATAAATGTTCATAAAAATAATCTCTCATCAAGAATCTTATAAATTTACATTTAGGACATGGATATTGTATTCTCCCTTTAGCTGATCGATTGGAAATTGGAAAATCTGAAAACTCCTCCAATCCATTAACATACTAAGATGTGATCCTCGGTAATGTGATCCAGCTATTATCCATGTATATCACAATGTGCATACCCAATATTATATAAGTAAAACACTAACTATAAATAAATAATGAAAGAGATTCATATATACTAGTTGAACAAGTATATAAATATGTTAACGATTTGGAAATCTTCTATGATTAAAAAAATCATCAATGAAACTTTTTTCCAAAATTTCTTGGTAAAATAAGGCACATTAAGATGATATCATGCCATGAAATTTCTTATAATATACCTATTATGTGTAAAAATAATATCTCATGTCTTCAAAGACATCCCAGTCCATATAGAAATTTCAATGAAGAAGCTTGAATTCCTTTGATACCAATTTTTCACTAACCAACGATGATAACCTTCATAAGAGGCCTATTATAAGGTTTCTATGTAGATCACAGATTTCATGGATTAATATATACATAAAAATAAATAAGAATGGGGTGGATAAAATATCGGCATTTTATATTTTTTATGATATGCACATGTGATAAAGGATACAAATGGAGGAATCATGGAGATGGGAAATAGATGTCGGGATGCCAGGAAAGTGTCAAATGTGGAGCTAGAGGAATGGAAGCGGGGAGAAAGATATAGAATATTTTTTTATATGTTAGAAAAATCACCCAATTAAAATGATACATCTGTAAATGCACCTTACATTAGTTATATAAGAAAGAAACCAGAACAAAATGTATTGATCCATCACTAGTAAGGATAAATTATATTATTATGGGGTTATAAAGAAAATTTTAGGTTAACATTACCATTTTATTGATAAGAATAATATCCATCAAAATACATGGATCAAAATAGATGTGCACATTGTGTATTTATACATAAAAGACATATGTTTTGGGTAATATACTTATTATGCCAATTTTTTGTTATTTAATACAGTTTGTATAAAATTCCTACCAAAATACTGTCAAAAGATTTGATGAATATATTGTATATGTTATTTGAGTTAAAAAATATATCTATTATATATAAAACCCCATGTTAATTGACTTTTTTTAATAAGAAATCAACGAAATGTAATTATTCAGATACATATAGTGTATAAGAATGATAAAAATAACATGATATGGTTTAATATTCAGATTATATGATATATTTTATGTTTTTAGAATATATAATTAATATCCAATATAGAGTAAAATGTTTCAACAATTCATGATTAACCACTCCATGTGATTTCAATAAAGTATTAAATTTGAAAAATTCACTTCATTATTTTGTTTTCTTCTCAAATTGATGTATTATTATTGGTGGGTATTCAATATAATCTATTCATGGGTAAATAAAATTGTTAATAATAAGGAATTTTTTATTTCATTTTCCAATGATTTAATTTATTGATAGATCAAAATTTAATTTCTCACATCTTAGTAGAGAATAAAATATATTGTGAAAAAATGCTCATAATATAAATACCATCAGAAAATCCATTTCCGTGTTTGAGATTATGAAAATATAGAATAATTATTAAAATAATAAATAAATAAATAATTCTTGATACCAGAATATATGGATCCAATATTTTTTTAATATCACGATAAAAAATGATAATTTTAGAACAAAAATTATTATAGGGTTTATTATGTATTGTAACTTGATTTAGAACTCTCTCATGTAGTGAAATCATGCCACTTATAGGATGTGAAGTGTGAATCCTCATATTACATAGTATTCTAACTAGATGAAGGGGTCTGATGATATATCATGTATAATATACCCTATTATATATATTTTTTAAGACAAATAGAGCCATGAATTGGTCACCCAATTCAAGCCCATAAAACCAAATAAGAGAATATAACTGAGAAATTTTGAAAGCCTTTCCAACCATCAACATAAAACTATGGAATGATAAAATGACTGTGAAAATACTATAGTGTATGCATTTCAAAATCATGTCTAATCTATCTAGATTATTATTTCACCCTCCCGTACATATCTGTCTCTATAAGAAGTATGATATCTAGTCATACCATTTAATATAACCATTAAAATAGGAAATTCATCCAATCCCCTTATATAAGCAATGCATCATTAATCTGGGCCAAAAACGCTATACAAGCATTAAATATATTTTTTACTATCCTTGAATATAATAATTACTTCATGAAACTCAAAAAATGTCACAATAGTAATAATATCATAATATTATATCATCAGACTCAACGATTAATTATAAAAATAACCACATGTCTTCCAATTTAATATTCATTTTCATAAAAAATTATTGCTAGTAATTCCTATTAAAAATAATATATTACCAAATGAATGTTGTATCATGAAATCCTCAACGTCATTATATCATTAAAAACACACTTTAATCCATTTTTCAATTCATTATTAATCTATTATATCCACACCCACGTGTAGCCACAATTTTGGCCACAATAGCCTTTAATCTAAAGGGATCCAAGGAATAATCACATCCATGATATATAACCATTATTAATTAAAGTAATTAATTTCAAAATTGTGCTAGAAAAATTGTTATACTACAAATTAATAATAATTAAACATACCATTAGTTTTGGTAGATCTATTTCAAATAATTTTTTTGGAGAAATGACTACCAAATATGAGGATCAGAAAGGCGACGAGGTGTAGCGAGGCGGCGAGGGGCTAGGGTTTCAGGGGTTACCGAGGCGGGGTATCATAGGGGATGGGTAGAGAAGGGGGGTTGCGAGGTTGGGGGGATTTTTTGGGGTTAAAACAAAATGTTATAGCGGAATTTTATTAAAAAATGTCGCTAAATCATTAATAAAAAATTTAGCGGTGGTTTAATAAACTGCCTCTAAACACCAACTAAAAGAAGCTATTAATGTAGTAGTGTCAATTGAAACTCTTGTTATATAATTATAGTATATCAATATATTTATTAATAGTGGGAAAAAATATGACATATTATTTGTCTATTTAACATATTATGAATATGATATCCTTAAAAATAAGAAATAATTCTTCTTTATTTTTTTTATCAGGATATGATGATAGTTTACCAGAGATATAATGTGAGCATAATATGGTCATACTTTTAATGTCACAAACGTGACTTTTTTATATATTCATATTTCATTTAATTTCCATTACTGAATTTTTTGGGGGGTTTACCACTCATTTTGGTGAAAATGGTGGGTTTTGAAAATTTGGGCCAAACCGCGAGCTCAATTCCATATTTAAAAACTAATTTTGTTTCTTTTATAACTCCTTCAATTTTTACTATTTTAAACCCATTCCACTTCCCAATTGGCATACCCTGATATATTAAATTCACCATATCCCTTTGGACCACATATAAATCCAAAATCATGATGGATTTGGGTTTTTGATTTAGGTAATGGGCCTCCCCGGAGGCCCATTTCCTGCTTTATTTTTTTTTTAATTTTCCATATCTCATTCATTGTTTAATGTTTTCTCGTGATTCCACCTCCATCTCAAAGCCAGTAGCCCGAGGATCACCCCCATTATCAGTTTCACAATTTTGGAGCTCAGGTGAGCCGCGAAGTAGGGAAATCTTTTATACTCTTTCTCAAATAGACCAGATTTGACGACGTAAAATGAATCTTTCATAAATCCTTCAATTTTCATCATTTTCCCCCATTTCATTCCCCACATGACCTAATATGACTCCTTCGAACCCCCATACCAGTTTTGGGTACATGGAGATTCATAGTTAGGTGGATTGGGGCCGATTTCTTCATGATATTTCAAGTAAGGGAATTCCTTCTTGGTTCCTTCCATCCTCTTTTAGTTTTATTTCCTATTTCTTGATGTTCCTCATGTACAGAAGTTAGGGTTCGATCCTAAGGTTTTATTTGGTAACTTTTGGGTCAATTTTTGGTTGTCTAGGACTGGATTTATATTCCTTGTGGTGCGGCCGTTGTGCGCTTATGGTTTCGCACCAAGTTTTGAGGGTTTCGACTCAAAAGGTAGGTGATTCCATGTGTAACCATTTTGTGATGAGTTGGATTTCTTGGTTTATTAATTAAGTATGTTTATAACCTGTTTTTTTGTTTGAAATCTTTTTTTGATGGATTTGGTTAAACATTTAATTTTTAGTTGTATTTTAGCTTGAAATTGGGTACTTTTAATGTGTGACTATTGGGGTAATGTTTGGGTTTAGTTTATAACATATGAATGCGATTTATTAGTTTTGAAAGGGGATGCCAATTCTAGTTTGTTAATTATTTATATTCATGTTGTCCTTGAAAAGAGGTTTTTGAATGAGTTTAAGGTGTAAAACCGTGTTGTACTTCTAAAAGGTGATTTATGAAAATGTGTGTTTTTCATGTGTATCTTTTTGGTATTATTTGATGTATTTGTATAACACTTGGGGGTGGTTTAATAATATTTTTAGGTCTGAAAGTTATTTTTTTGATTGGTATTGGTATGATTTTGGTTTTTAATGAGGGTTTTGAAATGTGTTTAGTGTGCAAACAACAGTTATACCTCTTGGGTTTGTTTTATAAAAATTGCAAATGTTTTATTTGGTTAAAATAAGTTGGGTAAGGGTGTATATATACTGTTTGGGTGATTGTGTACACCTAATGTGAGTTTTTGAATGGTAAAGTGGTGATTTGATATGTCAAACATTTTTAGAATGTTTTATAAATTGCCGAAATGTTTTACTAAATTGTGTTTTGTGTGCGAAACACGGGTGTGGGATGTTTCGTGTGAGTTTATTGATAAAATGAATTGTGATGGTGAGAAGGGTATTATGTGACATGTGTGTGGGCTCTTATGTGAGTTGAATATCTTATAATGGTTTTAAAAAATTGTTTAAAGTATTTGTGAAAGTGTTAAAGAAATGTGAAAATTGTTGTAGGCAATTTTGGTGTAAGTTTGATTTCAAAATTCATTTGAATGAAAAGTGGGATTTGTGACTTGTGTGATGTGCATGGGGCTATTTAGTTAATGTGTGATGTGGATGTGATATTTTCATGTGAAAACTATATTTTTCATGGATTTTTGAACTTGTTTGAGCACAAAGGGAAAACCCGGGTATCTAGGTGGGTGGACGTGTACTAGTATGCTAGTGAATCCGTGGGGTTTGGCCTCAATTTCACTTAGAAAGATTGACGCTTACAACTCTAAATAAACTATGATGATGATGATTGAGGATCACTAGGTTATGGGTATGATCCCTACTAGTGGCTCGTGCACGAGAACTGATATTTTTTTGTGGTTACTCTCACCAAGATACGAGGTACCTGGGACCCACTGCTAGCTAGTGCCTAGGGGTTATTTCTTATCACTTGTGCTCATTAGAGCCTTTGTACATACCGTCGGTATACGGTATTGTTCACTAGATAATTCAGTAGCTTTGTTATTTATTTTAAAATTGTTGTTCATTTAAAATTATCCCATATGAAATCTGTTTTCATTTATTATTGCATCCTTTAGAAAATTGTAACTAGCATTTCTTATTTACAAAACTTGCAATGATTTTTTGTCATGAAATGTTTATCACATGTAATCTCATAGAGGTGGTTTCCTACTGGTCTTTTTCTCAAACCCTAATTACACCTTTGGGTGTAAGCAGACTTGCTTATTTTATGTCACAGGTTTGGGTACAGGTTTTATGCCTTTGGTTCGGGTTTTTAGCGGTCCATCTTGATGCATTGTCGTGGAGATGGCTTGAGGGCGGTGCCTCTTTCCATGAGGAGGTTCTTGGGATGTATTTTCATGGGTTTGTAACTTTGTAATGGTGTTCAAACAATGTTTAAAAATGTGTAATTCAGTTCTGAAATTTAATAAAAGATGTTTTGGTTTGAAAATTCCAGATCTGACTTCTTGGATTTATTTGTTGTTTTAAGTATAAAAACTCAGGTAAATCGTTCCCAATTTTCAGTTTTTAATACCCAGGAACTTGTGCCAGCCCGTCGGGATCCGTAACACCCTTCGGGACTTGCCACGGGTCGGGTCGGGTGCCGGTTTTGGCGGCGACGAGATTCGGTTCGTGACAAAATGGTATCAGAGGAAGTTCATTCTATTTGAGTCATGTTATTTGGGAAATAGTTAGGATACTCTGAAGTTAAGATTATCAGGATAGGAAATTCCAATTATGGGTAGTGTGCTTGATCACCACACCTCATGTAGGGATTCAAGTCGCCAGGGGAATTCAGGATTTGTCTATGTCTTTTGGTTTTCATGTTCTGATGATGATTAGGGGAAATGAAAAGAGAGTTGGGTTAATGGTCTCAGTGAGCTCGCAGGGTCTGGAAATCCATGTGGAGCAAGAGATATTCCCTAGAACACTCTCTGTGATGGTGAAGTTAGTGGAATATGGCAGCCAACCATATGTCCAAGTCACCCACTGAAACTAGTTTCCTCTCCCATTGTTTTGTGCTTTAGTTTTGAAATCATGGAACATTGGTTTTAAGGTAACTTAGTTTTATGAAGCGAAATGTTTTTGTGAAATGATTTTCAAATAAAGAGGGAATGGTTTGATTTATGAAATGGAGGAACTGAATTTTCTGAATTATTTTCAAATGGAAAATAGTGTTCTTACACCACTTTTGAAATCATAAACCATATTGAAGTTGGTTTTCAAAAGTGTTTCCAATATATTTTTTTAAACAATTAAATGGTGTTTTAATGGGATGATATGTTTTCAAATTGATGTGAATAACATGAAAGTGAGTACTTTTCTAAATTGTTGTGTACTTATGAATAGTATTGTAATATGTGAATTGAGATTTGGACCTCATTTTTAGCAGTTTTGAGAAAAAGGATGGGTTGGTTGACCGTTTTGTTTTTGAAAAGTGGAAAGAATTTGTGTTTTAACCATTGACATTTACATGAGAGACCACATGAATTGGTTTATATGGGATGATGGATGGTTGATGGAATTACTGGATGAGTGTTGGGAGGAATATGAGGAGGGTGCCTGGTGTGGCACAGAAACATGCATGTGTGAGGCCCATGGGGTACTATTGGTGGATACGCTAACTGCTGAACCATTGGTTTTCAAAGAAATGTTTTTAATGAAAAAACATGTTGTCTTGATGAATTATTTGGGATGGTGTATATTATTTGTTTTTGTAAAATGTTGATTTTGTGGGATGTTTTTAGTCCATGAACCCCACCTGTTCGAACTGTGTTTTGGGTTTGTGATTGGTCGGTAATCTGGGTAGAAGGTCCAGTTAGTAGTCCACTATGATATATGTTTCAGGACACCTTTAAGGTGGTTCCATTAATGAGTTTGGATATGTTTTGTGGGATGTTTTTACCAATGGACTAGATTCGTTGGGTCCTTGGGTTCTCCCTTTGGATAAGGTATGCCCCCATTAAGGTTTAGTGCACAACTGACATGCAACCCGGATTTTTTTTCCATTGGGAAATCCTCCAGTTGATCCATGTAAGGAATCTTTTCTTGACCTTTGTATAATGAGTCTACACCATTTAATTTCTTGGTTTTTTTTGGATCCTCTTGTTGCAGAAGAGTGATCGTGGATGGTTGAAAGAGACCTTAGTTTCTTAAGCTACCTAATTCATCGAAGGTGAAAGTATTCTGGGGTTGTCAGAATGGATAGTGTTTAAGAGGGCCTCAAAGTTCTTCGTACTCTCTTCGAATAAGGGGTTTATGTTAAACCACAAGTGTGGTAAATCTGGCCACGAGAGTCTCTTATGGACACTTTCTAGAATGTTGTGATGTTTAGGGGTGTTGTGTAAGGAACCCTCCTGGTATTATTTCTATCAGCCGCTTTGGTCATGTTTGGTGACATGATGTGATGTCGCATGATCATTTGATTGTAAAGGTGAAGTTGTACAATATTTTGTGAGTCTATTTTTTTCAGAAGTGTTTCTCCTTTTCGGAGATCTCGAAATCCTCAATTTTAGAGGAAGGTGTTTATATGTGTCCTTTGCTTCTATTGTTTCTCACCATAAAAAACAAGGTGTGATGTTTGTGCATCTTATAAGCCCTTGTTTCAGTGAAATATCGAGTTATGGTAAAGTGAGTTCTGGAGTGTGTTTTGTCCTGGTGAACCCATCTGGGATTGCATGTAGTTGTTTGTAGCATCAAAAGAAGAAATTATATTAGGGGGTTTCCAAATCCTAACTGCGAGGCCGAAGATGCTTCAATCATTCCAGCTCTAGCCATTGGTTCCGGAGAGAAGCTAGCACGTAGTCAAAGGAAATCCCAGTGTAGTTTTTAACCTTGTACAAAGAACTATTCTCAGTATGAGAAATGGGAATAGTTTAAACATTTGGTGTTTTAATCTTTCTTATTTTGTTCTCGTTTGGTGGAAAGAGGTGGAGGGCCTCATCCCCATGGTATCTCCCAATGACTTTCTTTTACCCTTTGGTTTCCTTTGGGTTTGGGGAAAGGTTTTGGATTTGTCTAGACATGTTGTATGAACATTTAGTAGTAACCATTCACCAGAAAACCATGTAGGTATAAGGATCCACATGGTTAGAGCATAGTTTCCCAAACTATGTGGGCTAACCGTGCGGTTGTCCCAACTCTTTATGTTTTGGGGTCTATATGTGTCGGCCCATATTGGTCAGTTAAGATGGTTGGTTCTTATGGTGGGGAGCCCATTTGTGTATCCTTGAACCAGTAACTCACATTTGTCCTTGGTCATGGATTAGAAGTGAGTAGTCTCGTTCGGAGCTATATAAACCCATACATCTTCCTTGGTAAACATTGGGATTGGAGAGTTCTCAATGGTTTAGTTATATCACAGTAAGTGTAACCTTGTTTGATGTTCTTGTTTGTTTGGGTAAATTTCTTGAGCCTTGTTCAGATATTGTTTGAAGGGTTTTTTTAAGGATAAATCCAAATGTTCTTGATCATTTCCTTAAATAGGTTTATGTTTTGGTTGTGATGTATTACTTCCATAATGGATCACTGGTGGTGTTTTTGCCTTTGGGGGCAAAGCTTAGCAAATTAGTCCATTTTTGCCTTTCGGTTGGGTTTGGTTTTCTTTCGTTGTCTTTGATGTCGCTTTTCGAGGTCAGAAAGTTTTATTGTGGGGATAATTTTCACACATGTGACTTTTTTATATATTCATATTTCATTTAATTTCCATTACTGATTTTTTTGGGGGGGTTTACCACTCATTTTGGTGAAAATGGTGGGTTTTGAAAATTTGGGCCAAACCACGAGCTCAATTCCATATTTAAAAACTAATTTTGTTTATTCTATAAATCTTTCAATTTTTACTATTTTAAACCCATTCCACTTCCCAATTGGCATACCCTGATATATTGAAATCACCATATCCGTTTGGACCACATATAAATCCAAAATCATGATGTATTTGGGTTTTTGATTTAGGTAATGGGCCTGCCTGGAGGCCCATTTCCTGCTTTAAATATGTTTTTTTTATTTTCCATATCTCATTCATTTTTTATTTTTTTCCCATCATTCCACCTCCCTCGCAAAGCCAGTATCCCAAGGATCACCCCCATTATCGGTTTCACAATTTTGGAGCTTAGGTGAGCCGTGAAGTAGGGAAATCTTTCATACCCTTTCTCAAATATACCAGATTTGACGAGGTAAAATGAATCTTTCATAAATACTTCAATTTTCATCCTTTTTCCCCCATTTCAGTCCCCACATGACCTAATATGACTCCTTCTAACCTCCATACCAGTTTTGGGTATTTGGAGATTCATAGTTAGGTGGATTGGGGCCGATTTCTTCAATATATTTCAAGTAAGGGAATTCCTTCTTGTTTCCTTCCATCCTCTTTTAGTTTTATTTCCTATTTCATGAAGTTCCTCATGTCCAGAAGTTAGGGTTCGATACTAAGGTCTGATTTGGTATCTTTTGGGTCAATTTCTGGTTGTCTAGGTTTGGATTTATATTTCTTGTGGTGCAGCGGTGGTGCGCTTAAGGTTTCGCACCAAGTTTTGAGGGTTTCGACTCAAAAGGTTGGTGATTCCATGTGTAACTGTTTTGTGATGAGTTAGATTTCTTGGTTTATTAATTAAGTATGTTTATAACTTGTTTTTTTTGTTTGAAATCTGTTTTTGATGGATTTGTTTAAACATTTAATTTTTAGTTGTATTTCAAATTGAAATTGGGTACTTTTCATGTATGACTATTGGGGTAATGTTTGGGTTTAGTTTATAACATATGAAGGTGATTTATTAGTTTTGAAAGGGGCTTAAAATTCTAGTTTGTTAATTAACTATTTTCATGTTGGCCTTGAAAAGTGATTTTTGAATGAGTTTAAGGTGTAAAACCGTGTTGTACTTCTTAAAAGTGATTTATGAAAATGTGTGTTTTTCATGTGTATCTTTGTGGTATTATTTGATGTATTTTTATAACACTTGGGGGTGGTTTAATAATTGTTTTAATTATGAAAGTTCTTTTTTTGATTGGTATTGGTATGATTTTGGTTTTTAATGAGGGTTTTGAAATGGGTTTAGTGTGAAAACAATGGTTATACCTTTTGGGTTTGTTTTATAAAAATTGCAAATGTTTTATTGGGTTAAAAAAGTTGGGTAAGGGTGTATATATACCGTTTGGGTGATTGTGTTCACCTAATGTGGGTTTTTGAATATTAAAGTGGTGATTTGATATGTCAAACATTTTTAGAATGTTTTATAAATTTCTGAAATGTTTTACTAAATTGTGTTTTGTGTGCGAAACACGGGTGTGGGATGTTTCGTGTGAGTTTGTTGATAAAATAAATTGTGAAGGTGAGAAGGGTATTATGTGACATGTGTGTGGGCTATTATGTGAGTTGAATATCTTATAATGGTTTTATAAAATTGTTTAAAGTATTTGTGGAAGTGTTAAAGAAATCTGAAAATTATTGTAGGCAATTTTGGTGTAAGTTTGATTTCAAAATTCATTTGAATGAAATGTAGGATTTGTGACTTGTGTGATGTGGATGGGGCTGTCTAGTTAATGTGTGATGTGGAAGTGATATTTTCATGTGAAAAATATATTTTTCATGGATTGTTGAACTTGTTTGAGCATAAAGGGAAAACCCAGGTATCTATGTGGGTGTACGTGTACTAGTATGCTAGTGAATCTGTGGGGTTTGGCCTCAGTTTCACTTAGCAAGATTGACGCTTACAACTCTAACTAAACTATGATGATGATGATTGGGGACCACTAGGTTATGGGTATTATCGCTACTAGTGGATCGTGCATGAGAACATATATTTTTTTGTGGTTACTCTCACCGAGATACGAGGTACCTTGGACCCACAACTAGCTAGTGCCTAGGGGTTATTTTATATCACTTGAGCTCATTAGATCCTTTGTACTTACCGTCGGTATATAGTATTGTTGGCTGGAAAATACAGTAGCTTTGTTATTTATTTTAAAATTGTTGTTCCTTTAAAATTATCCCACATGAAAATTGTTTTCATTTATTATTGCCTCCTTTAGAAAATTGTAACTAGCATTTCTTATTTACAAAACATGCAATGCTTTTTGTCATGAAATGTTTATCACATGGAATCTCATAGAGGTGGTATCCTACTGGGATTTCTCTCACACCCAACTTACACATTTGGGAGTAAGTAGCCTTTCTTATTTAATGTCACAGGTTTGGATACAGGTTTTATGCCTTTGGTTTGGGTTTTTAGCAGTCCATCATGATGTAGTGTCGTGGAGATGGCTTGAGGGCGATGCCTCTTTCCATGTGGAGGTTCTTGGGCTGTCTTTTCTTGGGTTTGTAACTTTGTAATGGTGTTCAAACATTGTTTAAAAATGTGTAATTCAGTTCTGAATTTTAGTAAAAGATGTTTTGGTATGAAAAATCCAGATCTGACTTCTTGGATTCATTTGTTGTTTTAAGTATAAAATCTCAGGTAAATCGTTCCCAATTTTCAGTTTTTAATACCCAGGCACTTGTGCCAGCCCGTGGTGATTGGGAACGCCATTCGGGACTTGCCACAGGTCGGGTCGGGTGCCAGTTTTGGCGGCGACCAGATTCGGTTCGTGACATTTAAGGATGCTAAAACAACACACTAATGAGATCCCATTATGGAAAAATTGATATAATTCTACCTTGAAGTGGATTCTAGAATATTATTGGGAGGTTTAGTAGAAATTATTATTTATAATTGATTATTTTCTAAATTACTCACCTTTACATGTTGTTATACCTCTAATATGGGATTTGGAGTACGATCCCATTATTGAGTTGCATGTGAAATATTTTTATAAGCTCAAATATTTATACGGTAGGGGGTAATATCCTTGCCCTATTATCCATTAGGAAATTATGATGGATTCATTATGATACTGCATATAGGATATGATTACCATTTGTTATGGCTCAGGCATAAATATAGGTATAAACATTAATCATGGTAATATGCACTGATGGGATTTATAAAATGGAATGGGAATATAGTAATTCTCTTCTATGGGGTTAGGGACATGATTACTCTATAGTCATTTATTTTACATTTTGATATGTCAATAGGATTCATGTGAAAGAAAAATATTATAGTCTTTTCCATGGGTTTTAATGGGATATATAAAAACACTCTTAATGATTCTTCTAGAGTTTATTGGTAGCCATATTGAGTGAGAACATGTAAATGGGCCTAATATTAGACTTCCAGCAGTATTTGATGACTCAAATATTCTATAGAGGATAGAATATGGGCATGATCTCCAAAAATGATTACATGTCACCCATATTGAGATATTATTATGGGTTTCAAGAATGAATAGTTGTGGTTAAGATATATTAGGAAGACTCCTCAGTATACTCTTAAAGTAATGGTACTATATGTATCATTAAAAAATGAAAATAAAAATGTAGCCATCAGCGGTGAAGGAGGGCTCATGTGTGGTCATGATCAACTTGATCTCATATCTCCCTAAGATAATGGATGTACGTAGTATTACCAACTAGGGATATAATCCTAATATGATTCAATATTGAGATGAGCTAAACTAGTTTTAACAGAATTGTGTTTTTTAGGTGATCCATCTGGATTAATGGTCTAGTTGCCTTCCAGTACTCCTCAAATATGGGGATAAAACCATTGAGGTGATACTACATCAATTGTAAGTTGGTGACATACTGTTTAAAATTTCATGTTAGAGATTGTTCCATTTTTGTGAGGCTTCTACCATTGAAATATCTAAGGTATACTTCAAATTTTTAGAGTATTACAGGTTTTTTTTATTAAGGGGGGATCACACTAGTGTTTCTCAATGGCCAAAATGAAATATTAATAAATAAAACCAATCATGGAAAAAATCATATAAGTGAATTGTAAATTGATTTAATTCATAATAAATGGTTTGAAATTAGATTTATAATTTTCACCTAATTATTTAATATGATCAAAAAAATTGATTCAATGAGAACATACATTTTTAATGAATATGTCTAAATTAATATTTGATGTGACACATGAGTTGAACACTAGAGAAGATGATTTCAGAATGGAATTATCAAATCCTATTGAGGGGGAATTACATTCCTTTTCCTGGAATCTACTAGGTATTAAATTTACATTTGGTAATCCTTTCCAAATGAAAACATGTGTTTGTTATCCAATTTTATAATGATTCAATCAAATCTAAGAATGAATTGAAAAAATTGAACATATTAATGTTTCACTATTATTGGAATCATCTTTATCTGTCATAAGTTCGTTATTGATATTTCCATTTTATCCATATTATTTTATCTCGATCATTTATGAAATTTAGTATATATACCAATGTTTAAAGACACACTATTAAGGTTTATAGCATTACTCTGTATCTCGTTTGGTTGTATGTGTTAAGGATATATAAATCAAGAATACAATAGGGGATTAAAATATATCTACATTATGTGAATTAAACCCCATATATTTTGGTTCCACATAATGAGACACTCCTTACATGGTAAGATCATGTGATGTTGAAAATCATGTTTAATTTTATGTTTATGTATTTGTGACTACATAAATGAATTTTAATGTCATAATAAATGGAATACTTGTTGAAACGTTCCTATAATTGGATGGTGGGGGTGTTACATGAAGATTAACCTTTATTATCCTCAGAAGGAATATATGGAAATGATTATGGGATAATTTAATATTAATTATAGACCAGTGATATATATAGATTGTTAGAATTTGGGAGACATAGCACAATGTTACGATTATGTATTGTTCAGATTTAATCATTAAGTATCACGGGTCTAAGGAAATATCACCCCTTTGAATGAATGTCTAGAGACATTAGGAGTATAGACTTATGAGGACTGAAAAAGTGTATGTCATGAGTATAATAGTGTACTAAAAAATTATTTATATGAAATATGTCTATGTTATATGATATTTTTGGGATTGAAACTCAAATGGGAATACAAAGTAATGGGCATAATAAGAATAAATTAATACACAATTTTAGATGCATTGGTTTTGTTTATGTTATAAGAACACACTATGTAATTAAAATTAATGTGGGTTGGAAATAAATTTGTATTTCATCATTTTGTATCATTGCTGATTTAATGCTACTTATAATCACATGAATATTACATTTTAATATAGATTAACATATTGAAACACGAATTCATGTCCCCTTAATAGAGAAACATTGGAGGATTGAGTGTTGGTGTCTGCATTAGGAACATTTATTTTAATTAACATGTATGTTTGTTACTAGATAAGTGAATACATGGCTGAGGGGTACAAAAAAAGATGATCTATAGTTTTTTCTAAAAAATCAATAATATATATATGATGGGGATTACATTTATAATCAACTTCCCCTTATGAGAGAATGGATCATTTATTGGATAACAGTGGTCGAACCATTAATGAGAACCTGAATTATTTTAATACCATGAAACATGTACATGTTTCTTATTTTGAATGTGGGGTGAATGAGTGGGTCATACACGTGAATATTGAATAAACATATATGAATGTATTTATATCATTTATTAATAATTCATATTAAATTAACAATCGGAATAGTTACGTGTCTTTTACCATGTGAGGATGTATGGAGACATGGGAAATTCATGTATAAATATCAAATTAATTCAACAATTAAATTAATTCATATTAAAATTATTTAAAGGGTATAGACCAAAAGTATTAGTTCCTAGGGGAATATAAGGTATAGAGACCATCCGATCTATAGTTAAAATCATGAATCATTATTGATCCTAAATGATCATGGTATAAAATATTGTAATAATAAAGTTGTTTAGAATCGTATATCAAAAATAAAAAATAGTAATAATAAAATTATAAAGGTGAATATATTTTAATCATGGACTATATTAATTTTTTTCATAGTATGTAAATTATTTATTACATACAGAAAATATTTTTCACAAATATATGTATAAGTATGTAATTCAGAGTGGGGTTTGCATCACATCAGGATACCTAGAAATAATGTTTTATAAGTCCCTACTTGAGTCCCATAGTGGAGAGAAAAATTTCATAGAAAATCATCAATGTTATCTCATGAGATATTAATAATTAACCAATTGGTTGGATGGTAATACTGGAACCCACCCATCATAATATGTACATACAGATTCTACTAAAAATCAATCATTAAACATATCATAAATGACCATAAGGGGAAATGAGATTCAGGCAGTTTATATGTGGTACCAAAAAAATATGATCATTCGATACCAAAATCATTATCCCAAAATTTATTTTCAATTCATGGTATATTTTGTTGATTTATAAACCATTATATTTCAGATAATAATTCATTTAAAATGGAAGAGAAATCTAAAAGTCTATTTTGCTTTAAAATAATTTCATAATATCAACTTAAATATTATGAATTATAATTCACTTTATAGAAGTCCAGTTTTATAGAATATCAATAGAAAACATCATAAAAATTAATTCAAAAAATTTTGATGAATACACCATGATATGAAATAAAATATATGTCAATATGTGATTTAATGGGAAGAATATAAGATAATGGAAAGTAAAAACTATTAAATATTTTAAAAATCATTAATTTTAAACTGCATCCATAAAAATGATAGGAAATAAATATTTTAAAAAAAAATTAATGGAATAAATGTAAAATTATATAATACAACAACATTACATTCCATTAGGAAAATATAAACATTTGTGCGATGTAAAGACATTGATGTTGAATAAATACACTTTAAAAGAAATATGAGTGACTCTAAACAAAAAAAGATTGTTCATGAAACAATATAATAATATTTAATGATAAATTATGTGTGGAATATTATATGAATAAATTTTTTTTCAAATTACAACATAACATCAGCATAGGTTTTGATAGATCCAACCTTAGTGATATTAGTCATATTGGAGTTAGTATATACTAATAAAAATATTCAATTAATGAAAACTGTATTCCTCTTTTACTAATGAGCCAATGTTCTATTATATATGATAATACAAAAATAAATACCTTACTTCAATTGAGAGAATGTTTTTTAAAAACAATCTATACAATTATGATTAGGGGAGATTATTGAGCATTTATTGTTTCAACATTACTATATCTTATTATGACGATTTTGATGCTCACTAATACCCTTGTTTGATATTGTAATGATTTTAATTAAAGTATTTTTTAGGAAATTAATATTCTTTATATTTATATTTTGTAATATTATTAAATCGTTTAATCCATGAGGAATATTTGATAAAGTGTTTGGAAATACTTTTAGCATGTTTTGGAAGCACTGTTCATACCCTACATTGAATAGAGTATCCTAAGGATAAAATTCTACATTAACCTTATGAGAGTTCAGAAACATATGGACAATAAACCATAAATTATCAGAAAATTATGGTAAATGTACCTTACTTTTGGAAATAACCCTACATTTATAATAAAAAATATTTTTGGAAGAAGAACCTTACAAAAGAATGGAACCTTACCTTTTCTTCACACAAGTATGACTAAAATACCATATGTTTGAATGATGAATAGATAGTATGGATGATCAACCTTACATTTGAGGTCAACCCTAAATTTTAATAATTAATCATTAACCCTACGTTTAGCATTGTAGATTTAAAATATGACTATATCGAGCAACTGTCTTTATATGGAATATCAGGTTGATTTCAACCTAGATTTAAACCCCGATACTAAAGAACGTCTTTGACTAATTTATATTTGTTTGTTTTTTTATTCAAAAAATCAATTTAAGAAGATTATGTCATACCAATTATAAAGGTAAGTTACATATGCTCTATTTTTAAAATAGTTGAATATCCCAATTCTTACGGCAACATTTGAGGATATAAATTAAAAAAGAAAATGTTCGTCATTAGCCTTTATATATGTGTGTGATTTTGAATTACATATAGGTGGAGAAAAATACTCATAAAAAATATCAGAATAATAATCTCACATGTTTTTAGACTACAATTTCTATAGAGTTATACAAGTCACACAGATCTGATGCAACTAAGATCTATCAAATTCTGTTATTCTGATGAAAATGAAAAGCATTAAATATTCTTATTATAAATTAAATGTCTATCAGGAATATATTGTTGTTAATCACATTCTCATACTAATCAGATTGTTATACTAATATATGTATTTGGATCTGTCCATGAACCTTGAGGCTCTGTTTTTCACTTAACTTGTAGTGGTGTCAACTGTCTACACATAGTTGTGGACGCTAGGTTGACAAGGGGACCAGATAGTGAAAATCACCAAGCTCGTAGTATAGAGCATTAGTAGAGTGAACTAGGGTACTTCTATTTCCGGATCAGCTATAAATCTGTGTGTCCTTTAATCTATTTTTTCCACTTCATAAACATTATGATATTTCTAAATGATAGATCTAAAAATCATCACGAATCTCGGTGAAATTGTAAGAAACAATTCCCCTTCCCCTTCTGGTGCATATTTGGTATAGCTCGATCCAAAAATTTTTATCATATGAGGATATTTCTTTTGATAAAGCTATAAAAAATGATATTTTCAACAAAATTATACTCAGAGATCTCAATGGATGATACAAGAGAGGGAATGTAAATGGTTTGAGCTCAAAACTTCAATGGTTAAAACTATGGATGTTAGAAGTCGAGGATAATCATATATCTGAAAAATCATGGATATAGATTCTACTAAATATTATTCTTCTTATAAAATTCTGGTGAAACCAAAATCATGGTGTCCAAATACTGAAGAAGAGTATGACATAAATTCAAATGATATTAATGCTTTAATCTGTGGTCTAGGACCTGATGAATTCAATCGAGTATCTCAATGTGCTACTGCATATGAGATGTCGCCGATAATTGCAGTTGCTTCGGAAGGAACTCACAATGTCATATAAATATGTTGTGCCACAGAATATTTAAAATAAGATATATTCAGAATGTTTGTGGGTGGAATCATCATTAAAATGAGTTAAATGCTCACAAATATTGTCAAAAACATCACTACCTTAGGAGATCCTATCAAACAATCTGATCAAGCCTACTAAGTAATGAATGTACTACCACCCAGATAAAATGGAATATTAGATGCCATTAGGCCATCATCCCTATTCAAAGAACTAATTATGAGAGAATTAATTGGAACCCTGATTATGTATAAATTTTATATTAAAGATGAAGCAAATGAGAATAAATTATTGACCAAGGGAGAAAATATTTCATTGAAAGTAACATCCCAAAAGAAAAGTAGAAATATGAAACAAAAGATCTAGAGAAAACAAGAATGTTCTGATGCAGATATAGAACTAGCTCAGTTAGCCAAGAAATTTAGTAAATTATATATAAAGATGCAGGGATTCATAAAATCCATCAAGAAATATTGGATGGATCCAATGGAAGTCTGATGATATGAATGAAAAAACATTGGTCACATAAGATATTATTTTCCTCAATTAAAATTACAAATGAAAAAAAATAAAAATATTGATTATGAGCATAAAGAAAAAAGTGTAATGAAAGCTACATGGAGTGTTTCTAAACACTCCAGTTGCTCATCAAAGTATGAATCAAAAAAGGAATAATCAAATATAAATGCAACTATGTGCTTCATGGAAGATGCTATTGCGGTATAATCTTATTACTCATCTAACATTGATTCTATTTCAAGATGCTCAAATGATAAACTAGCACCCTAGTGAAATATTCTTGTATAGATATATAATTCCATATTTATGAAACATAAATCACTGAAAAATATTCACACAGCTGTTTTAGGGAAAAGAGACACACTATTAAAACAACATCAAGAGTTAATTGAAAAATATAACCCATCAAACACAAATTTTACAGATAATGAAACTAAAATAAAAACACTACTTACAGAAGAAGAGTTATACAAAAGTGATGTTCTTGTTTTTTAAAATGTATAAAATTAACTCAATGAAATAATTTGAAATAATTTTATTAAAAATGAGAGATATAGAAATAGAAGTAAAGATGAGAAACACAAACTATATAAGAACTAATTTTCCAAGTACAAATTGTTTGATTAGAAACTACTATGAAAAAAAGGACACATATATACAAACTATTGTTTAAGGAAACCTCAAATAATTTGGAGTAAGAAAGCCTTTTTTCAAGTAGTTTATTTGATTCTATTGATTATATAATATAAAACCAAGTCTGGATTCCCAGATATTTTCAAGATAACACTACTCGACCAAATAGAATATAGGTTCCAAAACAAACATTTGTTTTAATACCTTTGTAATAATTAGGTCACAAATCCCAAACTGAAATATGGTATATGGATTTTGGATGCTCCATTCATATGTGAGGGAACTCATTGAACATTAAAACATTAACTCAAAATGATGTAGGATTAGTTACATTTGGTGTAAATGGTAAAGGTAAAATAATTGGCATCAGAACTATTCGAGATCCATAATTTGTCTTAATCAACAAAGTACTCTATGTAAAAGGATTGAAAACCAACCAGCGAGTTATCTCTCAACTATGTGATGATGGTTATTTTGTTGATTTTTATAACAAATACTCATATTTTTTTAATAATAAATTGATTATATTTAGAGAAACTAGAACTGATAATGTTTAAACACTAGATTTAAATTTCATATGCTATGAAAAGGTAAATTGATTAACTACTAAAGTAAATGAATCATAGATCTGTCATAGAAAACATTCTCATTGAAATATATATGCAATAAAAAATTAATCTAATAATCAACTAGTTTCTGATTTACCTTGACTTAAATTTGATAGTGATATATTTTTTGATGCATGTCAACTAGGCAGGCAGCACAAATTATCCTTCAAATATATTTACCAAAATTATACATCTAAACCTATATAACTTATCCACATGGATTTTGTTGGATGTTCAAGAATAGCATGTTTTTTAGGTATATTTTTGTATTTCTTTTGATAACTATTTTGGATTTTCATGTATTTAGTTTATAAAATATAAAAAAGAAGCTTTTACTATATTTGAATGTTTTTTAAATTTGTTCAAAATGAAAAAGTTTTTTTAATAATTTCATTAGGTACTGATCGTGGTAAGGAATTTGAGAAATTGGAATTCAATTCATTTTTCTCAAATTCAGGTACTAAACACACCTTCACTGCACCAAGAACACCTCAACAAAAAGAGATTGTTGAAATATTAAATAAAACTATTCGGGAAATGGATAAGACTATGGTGATTTAATACAGTCTTCCTACCTTTTTCTAGTCATAATATGTAAGTAAAACATGATATATAATGAATAGAGGTTTAATTAGATCTATTTTAAAAAAGTCACCCTATAAACTGTGGATTAACAAAAAACTGAATGTAATGTACTTTAATGTTCTTGGAATAAAGGATTACACATTGAAAACTGAGGACAACCATGGTAAATTAGATCTAAAATCTGATGAAGGAATTTTATTAGGATATTATGCAACTTCCAAATATTAAAGAATTTTTACTAAAAAAACATGTATTTCTGGAGAATAAGTCCGTTGAAATTTGATGAATCTGATCCCTCCGAGAAATGAAAAGATCAAATTCATGAATCCGACTCAAATGTTATCATGAGACATGAGAACTTGAAAGTTGATTTATAAAAAGATATAAAAAAATTCATTCCAATTCAGAAGAACATGAAACTAATGAACCTAATAGTTTATTACATATATAATCTATAATTCTAAAGAATCACCCTATAGAAAGTGTTATAGGATACCTAGACACAGAAATAAATACTAGAAGAAATATAGTAAATCTAGTTGATTTTTCTACCGTTCTATCCACATTAGAACCTAAGACATTAGAGGAAGACTTAATTGATGAATTTTGGATTATAGTAATGCAAGAAGAACTAAACAAGTTCAAGAGAAGTGATTTTTGGAATTTAGTTGAAATACCAGAGAAGTATCCAGTTATAGGAACTAAATGTGTCTTTAAAAATAATCAAGATGACCAAGGAAGAATAAATATAAATAAAGAAATACTAGTTTCTAAATGATATATTCATGAAGAAGGTATAGATTATAATGAATCCTTTTCACTTGTAGCTAGATTAGAATCCACTAGAATCTTCCTATCTAGGCATCTCATATGAACATAAAATTTTTTCTAATAGATGTTAAGTCATCCTTTATTAATGATTATTTAATCGGGGAAATTTATGTTGAGAAACATCCTAGTTTGTATTATTATCAAAAAAATAGATTACATTTTTAAAATTCAAATACACTTTGTGTCCTTAAACAAACACATATATCTTCGTATAAAATAATAAGTTATTTTATTTTGAAAAATAATTTTACGGTTGATATACAATTACAAATATTATTTAAGAAAATTGTAAACTATAATATTTTATTTTTTTAAACTTATGTTAATTATGTAATATTTGGATCAACATATAAAAAACATTATCATCAGTTTTCAAAGTTAATGAAAAAAATTTGAAATGAGTATGATGGGAGAATTTCATTTTTTTAGGACATCAAATTTATCAAAAATATTTTGGAAATGTTTTCAATCAAAGAGAACACATTAATGATTTACTGAAGAAATTTTTACTTGAAAACAACAAGACATATGAAACTCCTATGTGTATTAATATAAAACATGACTTGGATGAAACTAAAAAATCATTTGACAACAATTTATATGCAGGTATGGTTGGTAGTTTATAATATCTAATTTCTAGCAGGCTGGAAAAAATTTACTCATTATGTCTTTGTGAAATATTTCAATAAAATATTAATGAATCTAAATGAAGTGTTGTCAAATGAATTTTTTTATATTTAAAAGTAATTGTTTTTCAATATCATCTCTATCCAAAAACATCGGATTTTAATTTAATTTCATATTAAGATGCTGACTTTGGAAGTTGTATATTATATAGAAAAAGTTCCTCCGAAACCTAATACTTTTTAAGAAAATCATTAGTTTCACGGTCTAGTAGAAAACAACACTATGTTTCCCAGTCAATAGTCGTGGCATAATTTTTGTCTGCATGTAGTTTCTGTGCACAATTGGTGTGGATGAAAAACACTCTTATGGACCTTGGGCAAAATTTTAATAATACACATATTCTATGTTATAATAAAAGAAAAATAAATATTAAAAAAATTCTATTAATTATTGTATGAATAAGAATATTGATATCATACATAATTTTTTAGGAGATCATGTTCTAAAAAAGGATATATTCATAGAATTTTTAAGCACTGAAATTAAATTATTTGAAATTTTTACTAAACCACATCCCACTATAATGTTTTATTTAGATAAGTGGGCACTTTGTTTATTTAATTATAAATGAATTTTTATTTTTATTTTTTCTTATTTGATTACATTAATTCTTATTTTATTTTAATCTTCACTATATTAAAATAATTTTACTATTTATTTTTTGAATAAAATAAAATTTCTTCAGTACGATAATAATTTTTTTGCAGTATACATTTTTACATTATTATATATAATTTAATCATTATTATGAATGTAACTACATGAGAATCAAGGATGTTAGAACCCATTTCAAATTCTAAACCCATTCATTTTATTAAAAACATTCGGATCACTGAACCCCATACCTCCTTCGTCTACCATTGACTGAGCCATTGAAACCCAAAAATGTAGATCCTTCTAAACATTGATACAGAAATGACAAAGACAATGAGAATTGGGGAAGGATAATCTAGTAATACCAATCATCAATGTTCGGTAGAAAAGAAGATTTTATATAGAAAAGTAATTGATTTGGAATTGTTGTACCATACCAATCTATCATTGAAGAAAGCATTGGATTTTCAGTATTATTAAAAAATGTTCATTGAGGAAAACACATAATTTATGTATGAGGTAGAGTTGTGAAATTTCATTAAATCTATTCAGTTCGATCTTAGAGATATAGAGGACTTCATTTTCGCAAAAAATGATGATCATGGTTTTTCTATTTCGTCTGTGGAAATAACTATAATCATAAAATACCCACATGAGTTAGTTTTTCACATTTATTTGAAATCCATTGACGATAGTGAACAAATTTCAGAGGAGATTATGTCCTTTTTATTTATTTCTACGAATATTAGAATGATTTCAGTTAAGGATTTGGAGCCAGATTAGAAAATATTTGTAAAATTTTTTCAAATAGAGATTTCCACAAGGATGTATTAAATATAGAATAATTTATATCCTAATATGTATTTTTTGATTCTGTTTCTGAGTGACATCAAGATGATTTTACTCATTATATGATAATTTATTTGAACTATTGATGTCAACCAGAGGATATAATAACTACTATCTCTATGGGATGATCATATCCAAATTATTTTTTATGTCTGATGTGGTGAGATTAGTAGATACCATAGTGTAATTCCATCATTGTTACACGTACAATGATGTAATTTTATGAAAAATAAGATTTTTCCATAGCACAATGAAAGGAAATATTATGCCTCATGGTGTTGATTAAGATAAAGAGTCTTCTATGGGAGAGAAAACATGGAAATGTAATGATGAAATAGCATAATCATGGACTAGTGATGTTTAAAGACCCACAAGAATTCTTATATTTGACTCATTTGGTGAAACTGCTGATTAGGGAAGTCAAGAGGAACATTAGAGGAAAAGTCAAAGAGAGGCTCAAGCTGGTGAGGACCCAGTTCAAACAAATGTTGTTACAACTAGAGATATTTTAAGATATAGTATTTTAAGAGAATATGTTTCTCATTTTGAGGTGGTACCTCAAATTAAAGAACAAGTAGTAACTCTGGAAGAGGAAGTGCATGGAGTAATTGATGTGGCTCAATATATATTTGATCCAAAACCATATGCACTACCTAGTAAAGTTATTATAGAATAAGCATTTCAAGAAGAACATAATTTAGAGGAAGTAAATGGATATGATCATGAGGAGAATAATATAATAAAAATTTGAACAGAAAAAATAGTCCATATAATGTTTATATTGAAGTTTTAAATGAACTTTTTTGTGTGGATGAGTCAGTTCAAGACACTAAGGAAAAATATGTTGAGCCACTAGTGGATAATGCTACAGATTAGATATCCAATGCTCAATCATTGCCTTTAATTTTGTTAAATAACGTTGACAATTGAGGAAACGGTGCCTCAGATTCTTAGAATAATCGTGTAGAAGAGCTAATCATAAAATATAATAGAATTCATCCTGAAAATGATTTTTTTAGAAGGGCATTATATTAGGAGAGAATGATATTTCAGAACATGAATGATAGCTCAGTTTTAAAAGGGGATGTGGATCATTTTAAGAAGGAGATGTTAGCAGAAGTTAGAAAATTAAAATCTGTAGTTGTACTAAAATAAGATTTGGCAGAATTCAAAATATTCAAGGAGAAACATTTCACAACTATCCATGGCAGTCAAACAAGTACATCAGATACATCACCTAATCTGAAAAAGAGAATCCAAACCATTACAACTGCAATGGGAAATATGAATGACAGTTTGTAGGATAAACAATGTAATAATGCTCCACTATCTATTCCATTGGATAATCAAAAGAATCTTGTTGATTAGCTTACATTAGCTGAACTAGGAGTAAGTGAGTTTTTGAATTGGTTCACTGAAAAGATAAATCAGTTCATGGAAAAGGAGGAAAAAATTAATGAGTTTTCAAATTCAATTTGATTTTAGATATTCATTTTTCTCAGGAAGTAAGATATTTGATAATTCAGTTAGGAGATAGACTGATGAAGAGATTCAAAATGCAGTTTGTAGTGCTAAAGGAAGTAGTTCAGAGGCACTGAAACACATTTTCAAACCTTTTAGCCCATCCATGATTCTTATATCAATTATGTACTTGTACATATATTATCAATAATTTTTTTCAAACTCGTTTATATGTGTTTTAATGTGTTTTTTTTCTATGCTAAATTTCTAGAATACAAATTCAATTTTTTATAAAAAACAATGATAGCATTTAAATAAGTCTAGTGCTACATTAAATGTGTTATATTCATTATTCTATAATTTTTTAGATATAAAAAATAGGGGGAGAAATTGGATAAAGGAAACTATTTATTTTAAGAAAATGGATCAAAATTTTTCTCAGGGGGAGAAATTTGGATACAATACACAATTTAATATTATTATTATGTTTACCTTTATCAAAGAAATTTGGAAAAAAACAAAATATTATTTTCATTACATTATATAGAGGGGTGGGAATTTCTAAAAATAATTTTAAAATAAATTTTAAAAAATTAGTATTGGTATATATGGTAGAGCTATAGATAACACATTATTTATTTCATGTTTATATAATTATGTCAAAATAAAATATTATTTTATCCCTAAAAATTTCAAAATTATATGAAATTAATTTCATGGGTTATTTTGATGTTTTTTGTGATCATAAAAAATGGGGATATTGTTTTTCTTGTATTGTTTTCAACAATACAATATACCATTATGATTAGTGGAGAGTGTTGAGCATGTATTTTTTCTACCATACTCTAACTTTTTATGATGATTATTTTTCACAAAAATACCCATGTATGTTATTCTAATTATTTTAAATTGAGTATATTTCATATAATTAATATTCTTTATATTTCTATTTTGGAAAAAAATAAAGTGTTTAATACACAAGTAATATTTGAATAAGTGTTCCGAAATAATTTTAGGATGTTCTGAAAACACTGTTCATACCCTACATTGAAGAGCGTAGTGTAAGGATAAAATTCAACTTTTACATTATGAGAGTTCATAAAAGTAGTGTTAATCAACCCTACATTATCTAAAAAATATGGTAAAATAAAATTACATTTGGGAGAAACCGTACGTTTAAAATACCAGAAAAGTGATGAAGAAGAACATTACGTATGTATGGATCCTTACATTTTCTTTACAAAAGTATGGATCGTCAACCTTATATTTATAATGATCCTTACATTCTATCGAAATGCATGGATCATGTATCTTATATTTCACTATGGAGAGATGAATTGATAATATACCATATGATTGAAAGATGATGAGAAAATTATGGATGATCAACCTTATGTTTGAGATCAACTTAACATTCGATGAATAGATCATCAACCCTACATTTAGCATCAGATATTTAAAAAAATTATCATGCAATGGTCTTTTTGCAGAATATCTTCTTAATTTCAAGCCAGATTAAAAGCATGATATTAAAGTATAACTATAACAGTTTTACAACTGTTTATTTGTGATTCAATAGATCTATTTAGGATGAGGAATTCATACCGATTATTAAGGGATGTTACGTCATCTCTTTTATTAAAACATTTGAATATCACGAATCTTAAGGTGGCATTTTTGGATCTAAATCTAAAATGAAACCACTCAAAATTATTCTTTATATAAATATGTTATATTTAATAAGAAATGGAATGATACAAATCATCATGAAAAATATCATAAGAACAAGATCTCACGTTTTTGAACTACAATTTTTATAGAGTTATACAAGTCACACAAATATGATGCTACCAACACCAATTAAATTTGGTTTTTCTGAAGAAAAGGAAAAGAATCAAATATTCATATTATACATCAAAGATATATCATGAATATATTGTTTTTAATGTTAATAAACTTATTTAATTATTTATTTTCAAGTGGATCGACTTATAAATACTCTAACTTGAAGAAAAACTTCTCTAAAGATGGAAATCCATCAACTATCAGTTGAGTGCTACTACAAGTGTGAAGAACAACTGGAGAGTATTTTTAGGAAAATAATAATTTCATTTTGAGTATCCTGATTCACGTACTAAGATGATTATTTGGATCTGTGCATGAACAAAAAGGCTATTTTTTAGCCATAACTTGTAAAGGTGTCAAATACCAACACACAGTTGTGGAAGGTATGTTGATAAGGGGACCAGATACTGAAAATCCCAAAGCTCGTGGAATAGAGCGTCAGTGGAGTGTTCTATAGTTCTTATGTTCCCCGAAACAATATATATCAGTGTGTCCTCCAATATTTTTATTTTACACTATATAACATTCACATAATGATAAAGGACAGATTTGGCAATCATCGCAATTCACTAAGAAATTGTAAAAGACCCAATTCACCCCGTCTTGTGCATATTTAGTATAACCCAATCCAACAAGGACTCTATTTTAAAACCATATTCATACCCATTACTCTTTTACAAATTCCATTTGTGGTCATTTATTATAAATATATATCTTATTTATTACTTATTTATTACTATTGGATGTTTGTAAAATTTATTGTTTCATTCAATATTTATGATGTCAATTTCTGTGCACATTATTTGATAATTTTTTTTAAATTCATATGTCATATATGTTAACATATATTGTTTTTATAGTGTCCTATATTTATATAATCCAATATTTGAGAGTGTTTCAGTATTTTGAGATGTGAAAATGGTAGATAAATTAGTTTCTTGTTATTTATCGACATAGATGGATTGCGTAATATTGATTACTATTTTTTGGGTTATCTATTAATAAAGAATATTAATTATTTTTTTTACTAATAAATATAAAACATATAAAAATTTTAATTTATAAGAAATAATGACGTTGTTAGTGAAAATGAAATATATCATTCCATAGAGGTGATATCCTAGTGGTACTCTTGGATAATGATTTCATTACTATTTCATGGGAAAATTATGTAATAGTGTTTTTTAATTTCAGTAAGTAAAAAATGTTATAAATATAATAGATTTATATTAAAGTATTTATTATTGCTAGGAATGTAATTTTTGGAATGAAAATGAATCATATTATGTCATGGATGTGGTAGTCCACACATATAATAGATCAATGATTTTTATTTTCACATGTAGAAGGAGAAAGGTGGTAAAAGACTATTCACATAATATAATTATATTAAGTACATTGTAAATATATTTTCCAAAAAAAATATTGTGAATTATAATGTTCATAAGGAATTAATAATTGATAATATATTATTGAGAATATTGAAATAACATTGAAATCTTTGTGTTTCTACCCAAAGGTTCCTGGTAATTGAAGGTATTAAGGTAAATTATTTGACTAGAATTTATAACAGCGGTGTGTGATTAATGGGAAATTAGATATTGAAATTTTTCATTTTTAAAAATAATTTTATAGAATTATTGAAAGTGCGTTGAGAGTCCCCATTAGTAAGTGGTGAGAATTACATTTTTCTAAATATTTTGACATTATATAAGGTATGTCTTATTAAACATGTTAAATGGGTCTAATAATACAATCTAATTAACTTTAGGGTGATATGATGTTGATAATATTTCATCCACTCCATTATAAAAATGTATTTTTCTTTTAAAAAACTAGCTATCCCATGTAATATTATTATTTCAGTTTATTGTTTTACCACAGTAATAAGTTTTCATCTAATGTAACATAATAATTTGATTAATATTATTGTGGAGAATATTGGATATTTTGGACCCAATGAATCTAAATTTGAAATTCGTTTCTTCTAATTTAATTTTTTAATTTTTTTAATTTTTTTATATATTAAATATCAAATTTATTAGAACAATTTTCGAGATAAATTTTACTTGAGATATAAAATATAAAGTATTGGTTTATAAACTATTCAAAATGTTATAAAATTCCCAATTTTAATTATAAAATACATAATTCATTTTAAAAAAGGATTCATAAATTTATTTGAAATACATATACAATAATAACGACATAAAATTTATAGTGTCATTATAGTAAACCATCAACCTAAAAATCAGTTTTTAAAGAAATATAAAAAACTCATTGAAGGATAATATTAAAATTAAAAATTTAAAGTTTTGTCTTATTTATATTAATAATATTATTAAATTATTGAATTTAAGTTTAATATTAAAATACAAAAACATATAGAAAAATATATTTTATTAAAAATTATTGATTTTAAACATTATGAGATATTGTTATTTTTTAATATCAATTTAAAATATAAATATTTATAATATGTTATTTAATATTAATAATTTATATATATTATCATAAAATATTCGATTTTTGAATTTTTGGTACAAAAGACACAATAATTTAAAAATGTTATTTGTGAATAAAATATTCATTCTAATAATAAATATATTTTAGTATTTTCCCCTCTGTAGAGTATTATTTTTAATTTATATATTTTTATTTACTAGAGGTTATTATTTAATTTTTTTATTATAATATTATAATATATATAATCTCAATTAGTTTTTTGTCACATTAAATAAATGATATTAAGGATAAAATTAATTTAGGGAGACATATATTGGAAAATATTTGTTGTTCACATTGTACCCCTATAAATAGCATTTCATCCTATACCATGAAGTAAAAAATGAGAGATGTTATTCTACATTGCATCCTCATATTTCCATGTAGAATCTACCAAGATATTATCCCACCATATAATATTTCTTAGATGAGTGGAATTATTTCTTATCATCTTATGTCCTTGATGAATAATTCATAATGGTTGTTCAATATATGAGTGTTCATGTTCCAATTTCACATCATAACCATTCATAACTTATGTTGAATACAGTAATGACTACCTAATAAGAAATTTTTGTAATAGGTCATGAAATTGAGTGTGATCTAGACGGGGTTATATGTGTTATAATACACCACATAAATGATAACAAATTTTTAAGGGACTATTATACCTATTCATAAACATATTTTTCATAACAAATATGATAAAATTATTCCATGGAGATATCTAGTGGGAAACATTGTCACCAAATTCAAGTACTAAATATCATCAATGATTCCATACATAGATATTTAGTATAAAATTTAATGAATTTATACTTTACAAAATTGCATAAAAAATCACTTTCATTTATTTTATAGGGTCATGACCTATCAACTTCCTCAATCCAACATCATATAAACATGTTAAACTACCACAACTCTTCTAATTCATGGCCTCATATTGTTCAATAGAAATTAGTGAATGGAAAATATTGTTATATGATAATTATTGTAATGAGATTTTTATATCCTAAAATCCATAAAAACCCATTAAATAATGACTATGTGTATCGTCTAGTGTTTTGAAGGTTATCTCAGACTGACCATTTATATGAGTTTGTCATGCTGTGTTGAAAATTAGCTCTATCTTGAATGACATATAAATACTTCTCTTGAACAATTTGGTAATTATAATATCTTAATTAAAAGAGATGGAGATTTTAACAATATAAAATATTTTCAATTATCTTATGTATGTCATGGAGATCTAGTTAAGTGGAAAAAAATAATTAATTATAATCAAATACAATGTCATTATATAGTGTTTGACTATAAAAAAATGGAATTATGAACATTATATTTCCTGAAGATTAAAATAACTAAATACGTGGAAATTATTTTTCACTTCCAAACTAGTATGAGTAATTGTTACAACACTCTGTCAGACCATTTTTGATAATCATTAACATTACTATATTCCATTATTGGAGATGTGTATTCGATGATTTCACCCTTCATGTTATACTACAATAATTTTGTCTTTTGACCTCTAAACATCTTCATAATTATTAGTAGAATGGATATGGATCATTTTTTATCATCATTAAAAATATGTCACTTAATTTCCATTTTTGATGGGTCACAAATCCTTGTTAAAAACATTATAACTCCATCTTTATTGAGGAAAAAATTTCTAATAAGCACTACATTTCTCTATATCCATGCATCATTTTTTGTGTATTCATTTTTCCTCAATTCAAGTAATAGTGGAGTAATCATTTATGTATTCTTGTATTTCAATCATTACATTTTAATTTCAGTATTCAACCCATTAAAATCCTTAAAAATTTGTTCTCATTATATTTTTCACATACAAAAGATAATACACATACCATATCAGGGAATTATTCATCTTTTTTCCTTCACTAGGTGATAATATATTTTTATTTACTAATACTTAGTTGACTCCAACCACATCTTTTTGTTCATATTCTTATATATTTTCTTTAATCTATATTTTAGGCCTTACTTTTTTAATTGAAAACATCCCACCTTTGAGATGATCCCACAAAATATTCAATTCAATGAAAATTATTTCCTTTTATATAACATCGGATTGGTATTATTACATAGGTGTATATAATTGATATAATTAATAAAAATCATTATTCTCATTATATATAAAAATTCATCCCTGCCCATTCAAGAAAATATCATTATTTATCTGAAACCCTTCCTAAATGAAATGTAGTGTAAATAAATGTTATGTGACTAGTATTTTCATAATTTCCATAAAAGATTCTTAACATTCCACTATATAGAAGATATTCACTCTAATATTGGTTTACATGGATACTAGATTTGATAATCATGAGATATTTCTAAAAAAACAGGTAGTATCCATCTAATCCAATAAAAGACAGGTTCTTTATTGAAGAGGATGGTCTCGAATAATTTTAAATTACATATATCTTTCGCATCCCCAGATATTTACCATCAATTCTAATAACATGCACAAAAGATGATACTTTTTGGGAAACTACTAACACATTATAGACATTCCGTATAGTAACTCCTTCCATAATGTCCTTATAAAAATTAAAAATTTCTCTTTATGTTATTCTTTTAAATTATAATATTTGAGAATATAATCAATAAATAATAACCCCTATTATTCAAGTTAATCACTAAAGGCTCATTTCAAAAATTCCATAATGGTAACCAGATAATGTAGAAGACAAAATGACATCACTAAAAAATCATACTGATAATAACTTGTTCGTAAATTTTTCTACATTATATATTATCTCTTTACCCTCAATATAGGATACCTAGATGGTAGTTTAATCATGGATAAAAATTATTATCCTCATAGTTGATTGAGTATATCATAAATACGTGGTATAAGATAATTTTTCATGATCATGATCAATTGTTGTTCATTCTATTTTATGTAATGGTGAATTGATCTATCATTCTTCTAAAAAACACTATTTCAACCCATGGGAATGCACATGGGAATAAAAATACCTTATACAGAATCTCTTGAAAATTATTCACAAAGTATTCTTCATTAATTGGAGATATTATATAAAAATTATTTTTTATATGAATATAAATAGTTATAAGAATTATTGAAAAATTAACATCAAGATTTGGCAGAAGACTCTATTTTTCATCTACATATATATCAATATAATCCCATAAAATTGTAATTTCATCAATTTCAGCTTAATAAATGATCATTTTATCTTGTAGTACCTAATTTATAGTTAATATATGCTATATTATAGAATTTTATAATGAAACGCTCTTATTTTATATAGATTTTAATCACAATATGAGTATTTGGAGATTATTTTTTAGGAATATGGGAATTAAATTAATTATATTATTAAAGAATAAGGAATTGAATCAAAAAAACAGAAATTTATTTAAATGGATAAATATGATTTTGACTTATGAATTTTATTTGGACATAATTTATTATTGTATATATATTTTTCTACATGTTTTCAAACATATATTCGATTAAAAATAGAGACATAACTGCTATCCTTTAACTAATTTGGAATAATGTATCACAGCCTGCCCTTAGAGGTTCATATGACTAGGAGGCCCCATTAGAGGGATTTCTAGAGCTAGTGAGGTTTTATGTCCCATGGGTGGAACCACGTTCATGGATTAGGTTTAAGACCAAGCAGACCAGGCAGTGAGGCTTAACCTATAAGGTGTGTTGCATGTGTATCTAGAAGCCCACCCTTGTGTAAGATTATAATTTCACTGATTCATAACCATTAGTAATTAATAGTTCATTAAAAAACCTTCAATATGATGTTGGAAAATATTAATGTTTGTACTATTTACAATTAATTAACACCACATTGTCCTTCTTCGGGAACGATTGATTTCAAGAAGACATTTCCCAACCCAACATATACCACTCCACACTATCCTATCACTATCTAGAAATATAGGAAACACAACGGTTAATTCCCACAAATTTCAAGCATGAACCCTTTCTCTTCTTTGTAGCCCGGGATCCCCATTGGTTACTCTCAATCACAAGAAAATTCACCATAAAGGATTTATCCGAACAGATAAATAGCCTGATGAACTGAATTTCTCGACTAAGAATCATGAATACCTATTATTTCATGATAACACTATGAATTTCCATGAACATTATTTGAATAAAAAAGAGATTCCCTACTATGTATAGTTGAAAATATAATTTTTACAAACCCAAAATTACATATAGTTTCCAAATGAATGACACCTGTCTCTAGGGTTTATTTAAAAAATATATAAGATTATTTCTAGGAATATATTCCCTAACTTGAGGATATGATAATAATTTATTGATGAGGAGATGCAAGAGGATGATTATTTTCATATAAATTAATGGGTTGGAAAATTATAATTGGGGTGTTAAACAACCATAGAAAATATTCCTAGCCATATTATACTTTTCTATATTCATATTAATTTTTTTTATTTACATTACAAAGGTAATTTGATATAGTTTCCGTATTAAATTTAACTCATTATAATTTTATCTAATATATTACTAATTCCCATTTTCAACTTAATTTTTTTTTCTTATTTACAGTAATCCCTAAATTTTTTTATTTTTATTTCTATTGACATTTTATGTTGTTTTATTCATCCAATTAATTGTAACTTATTCCTCTATTTTTTTTTGATTCGTGTGATTTTTTTAATCCTCACATCTCATTTTTATTATTAATTATTATCTTGTTCTACTCATTATAAACATTGATAACTCTTACTCCTGATAAATGGATACTGACCGAAGATTATTCTTGAGGTGGTTTAGGGTACCATAATTTATATTCATCAATTTTAAATATTTTATTTATGTTCTTTTGGAGTAAGAGAGATTTTTATAGGTATATTGATTTTACACCATTAAATGGACCATGAAGCCCATTCATGTTATATTTTTAAATATTTTACCTTCCTTCAATTGAACATATTGTATTCACATGATAGAGTTGAGCCATTCAATGAATTAAATATAATATGGTGTATATGGGTCCTAAAAGGTCACACACTCTCAATTGACGTGAGTCATCAAACATGATTATAGGAAGAGGATTAATTGAGATAGATTTGGTATTAAAAATTTACCAACTACTAAATTACTAAATAAAAATTGAATATTGGTGTTTTAATAATTAATTTTTAGACTAAATTTAATCAAAACTCTTGAATAATATAAGGAACCTGAATCCAGAAAAAATAAGTCAAGGTCGGTATTTATTAAGTATTTTATTTAATGTTACTATAATTGTAGATTTATAGTTGATATATTTTTTTTCAAAAATCTAAAATAAATTTTCTAGTTTTATGAATTTTAATGATACATAAAAATTAAATAGATTATATAAATTTGAAAATATATTTATTCAAAAGTTTAATCTCAGAAAGTGAGATGATCATAGTCAATGACTTTTTTCAACATACAAAAATTTAGAAATTTCTTTTTTTCACACTCTATAAATGGTGAAAATAAAAAGTGGTTACAATTCTAGGGATTTAATCTATAGTTTTTTTAAAATTTTCATTTCACAATGTAAATATATTTCCATAATATTCATAACTCAAAATCCCCTAAAAATTAATATAATTTTCATACCTAATGTATTTAAATTAATATTATTATGGATGAGTAAATTAATCATTTTGTTCTAGAGAAAAAAGGAGGTTGTGGTTATGATAAATCGTAGATTCATGGTCTTCAAAAAGAAATATATCATATAGAAAGACAAACTTAATAAAAAATTTACATGTACATTCATTAAAAGAGAAATCAAATGATAGAAAAGAAACTACATAGGACAAAGAGGATGTTACACTAGAGATCCAAACTTTTTGTAAGGATCCATATGATGTATATGATAATGTAAAGGACCATAAAAAACCTATCTATTGGAATGGACAAATATGTGATGACCCTAAGTATATATATTGGATTAATGATGAGGAAGAAACTCATGATGTACAATTTCTGGGAGATCTATATGATCTAGATGACTTCAACAGCGGGTCAATGAGAAAATTAATATCACTATTACTAAAAATTTAGAGGATCCATCAGCATTTCATATATCACTAAACATTTAAGAATAGGATGCCATCGATGTGGTTTAATTTGAAGAAAATATATAGAAGCCTAACTACATAATTTAACCCATTAGGTTTCGACATCAAACATATATCACCACTAAATATGTGATTGATTTGGAACCAAATTAGGGAGTTGATCTTTTCTCAAACTCACTCTCATTTTATATTATTCAATCAGAATTGAGTGTTAAATCCCACTATTTTTTTTTTCAATCCATTTTATTAAGTAGATGAATATATATAAACAACACCAGAACCATTTGAGGAACACATAGACATATCGTATAATGATGAATATAAAATAAAGGAATCCCATTAATAATTCCCTATATTTGAGCATAATGAAATAATGACACAAAATCTCAATATGGAAGGTATATAATTTCATATTATTCATCTATTAATAATTCGATGTATTTTTTAATGCAATTTTACCACCTTTTAATGGAGAACCTTTTTTAAATACAATATTTGGAAATTTTATATATTTAATTTGACAAAATAATCTTCTTCCATAGAATCTAGACATAATAATTTAATTTCAGTAAATGTTTGGTGTTTTTCTGATAACATTCATATATGGGTGAATAGTGTGAAATATTATATTTTAACCGAAAACCAATTTTTTAATAAAAATAATTGGTAGTGTTAAATTATACATTTTTATGGTTTTTAAGTATAAATAGATTATATTTTTACCACTCAATCCAATTATATTCATTGGAAATAATTTTACTATGAAATTGAACAGAAACAAGTATCAATCTTTTGTTAGTTATTATTTCATTAAAACACGTTTTTTGGTTTTGACAATGACGATTAATTTTAAATTAGTAAAAGAATCCTATATGTTTTGAATATTTTAAAATAGACTTAATTTTTGAATTCATAATAAAAAAATCATCTTATGGTGAAATTTTTTTATTTTTCTGAAAACATTCAATTTTTTATTAATTGGGAAAAACACTGAGTTATTGGTTAAAAACGACTTTGTATTTAAATAATGATTTATTTTATTTAAATTTATTTTTGTCAAAATAGATACATAATACCAATATGATTTCAATCTAATTCACTGGATTCATTTTATAATAAGATTACATATACAAAATTTTTATTGAACTTTAATCGTCTTTTACCCACCTCCAAGAAGCATTTACAAATTTACATAAAATAAAATATTACAGCTTCTGTGAGATGTATTTCAGAAATCCGAGAGACATAGTTGATATCAAAAAGTAAAATATGGTTCAATAAGATGAAAATAATTTTTTGGTGAATAGTAACATTTACTTTTATTTACCATAGTTAAAAATAAATGAGATAATTAAGGGTAAAAATGATATTGTTATTACTGTAACATATTTCTTAATTCTATTGGATAATTTTAATTTGACAAAAATAGACCTTATGAATAAAATATGATCCTTCAGGTCTAATTGGATTAGATTAGAACACTTATTATTATTTAATACAAAGAAGAGTTAAAAGTGTTAAAACTAATGTTTAATAAATAAAAAAATTTCATATAGGGTTAAAAATAAGTTAAATTAGACTATAAATATTCAATAAAAAATAAAATTAATTCACACTTAATGGTATATTATTTTTATTTTTTAGACATTAAATATTTAAATTTATTTATGAAAAATTGATGGTGGAGTAATTACCGTATAAATGAAATATTAAAATAATTGATATTATAAATATTCAAATTTAGGTAATTTTAGACTTTAATGTATTACACTATATTTATAGGTTAATATGACATATTAGGGTTGGTTAGATTAATTTTTTTCGAATTAATAATTTTTTTCTGAATTTAGAAAAATCAAAATACCAAATAGTGTCAACATTGACATAAAAGCGTTTTAAAAAAAAAAATTATATTATTAACTGATTTTATATTCCTAAAAATCTAAGGATCTGCCAAAAGACATATATAATGATTGTTTTATCATTAATGAACCACTTGGAGTTCTCTTGGAATTATATTTTATGTTTATTATCCATATAATATTAAAATACAATGAGACATGGTAAATGTCAAACTATTTAACTAAGAGTAAAATCTAAATGATAAGTTAAATATAGTGAAAAAAACATGTCTAAAACCTATTCGTTGTGTGGTTTTAGACCAATACTACCCTTTGAATATAAATAATTCATTTTTTATCCATTTGAAACAAAAAATTATTTTATTATAAAATAATATTTCGAGCTTTTTCAATGGTTCCCCTCACCCCTCTTATAAACGCGCACTCACCTATCTCTCTAATTCACACCATCAAATCCATTTGTCTCGGCCAAACCTTACCCAAATACCCCATCAACTATCCTCCTTTCATCCTAGAGTTTTTCATTTAGTCAGAAATCCACCTTACGGGACCCTTTTGATCAAATCAAAATAAAGAACTCGAAGAAGTGGAAAATATTTCATCAACTCTTTAAAGTTCCTTTCTTCTTCCACTACCTATTTCATTGTGGTTTCAATTCTAAAATAATTACTCTAGAATAATATATATTCTGTGATGTTATTATAAATATGGTACAACAATATTCATTTTTCTATCCATCTTTTAAAAGGCTTGTCACCATACATGCGTACGTACAACTTATCATCTCCACATCATGGTGTAATTGTTATTCAATACATTGTTACTTGGATGGGTATAATAATGATTTGGAATTGATGTAAATAATAAATAGAACATGATAATTATTTTTTATATATGATATACCATACAATTATATATTATTTTAATATCAATAGAATGATATTGTCGCTTGTGCCTATGTACAGATTACAGTCTCCAAGAACATGATGAGATTAAATCCCCATCGTATCAATTCAAGACTAATTTTCACTAGATTATTAGAAATAATTTTTAATAACATAATATCATTCTGAATAATATAATTCTGAATATGAATAAGATACATCCTATCCATAACAAACATTACTTACGTAATAAAGCATATAAAGAAAAACGAATCAGTTAACACACGAAATGATGATAATACTAAAATATTATTAAAAATGCAACATTAAAAGATCATAAATGATATCATATTAATTTATATGATTCAGTTGTAATTTAAAATAATTATTTCACCATTATACAGGAGGTTAACCTACCCACGAACAAATAAAAAAATACAAGGTAAGGGTTAACTTCACAATCTCTTTATTATCCGCGGTTGTTTTTTCAAAAGTATATTTTCGGAAATATTTATTATCCATGTCCATGTTTCATGAAAGAGTTTTCAAAGGGATTATTTTAAGGTAATTTTTTCTAAAACATCATCTGAAATGTTTTAAATATTTATTCTTGTAAATCGATCTCATTTACTTCCATGTTTTTAAAATGGTTTTTAAGGATTTATCTATATGGACATGAATTTTTTTTAAATGTTAATTACATTCCAAAGTTTCAAACTGTTATGAGAAACTTTGATTCAAAAATATCATTAAATATGTTCCATTCAAAATTGTGTGACTTTAAATGTTTTCATAAAAAAGTAATATTTATCTCAAAGATTTTTGCCAATAATTTTCATCTATGTCAACATCCATTGATTGATTTTAAACTTTTTTAAGTTGATTTATTATGATACAAATAATCAATATTCTTTTAATCGTTTTTTGATGTGTTTGGTTGTGGATGTGATATTTTTATATCATTCATGGTTTATGGATAATGTGATGACATTTCTCATGCTAGTTTTAATATTAATTTTTATGTAATGATTAAACCTTTTCATATGAGGAATGCATTGGACTTAGTAAGTGATGGGTGGAGCCCGCTATAGCTCCTCAATGCATCATTAGGTCTCGTGAAACAAACTAGTGTCCTGGAAAAACGCTTTTAAAAAATTCTATTTGAAGTCTTGTCACAAGGCCTTGACTATGTTGCTATGAATTTCTGGCATTATGCATTCCATCATTACGAAAGGGGATATTAATCTTGCATGTGATTATTAGACTAGTAGAATATCCATGTGAGTAAGTAAATTGAATTATTTTGATTTATATTTGCCATATAATGATGAATTTGTTGTTGAAACGGATTTTGTTTTAGTTTTATTCGTTTCCATAAATGTTTATGATTATTTATGAATGATTATTCTATATTGTTATCCTTACTGAGAATTTGAGCTCATCCCTTTGTTATGTGTTATTTTCATAGGATCCCAAGAAGTGTTTTATGTTTGAGATGTAGGGTTTATCTATGGGAAAAATGGCATTCTCAAAGGAATATTTTTATGTTGCATGTTAGAATGTTTATTGTAACATTCATGCATATAATCTATTTTCCAATACTGCTAAATGGATAAGTCATTTAGGACATGATTCCTTGTAATCATGCCAAAGTTATGTAATAATACACCGACTCTTGTAATCTAGGGTGGGAGCATTATATTTTGTATCAGAAGATGTTTAGAAAAAATGTTGGAAATAGATTTAATTAAACTCGAATGAGAAAACGTTACCCTATTATATAATTTGATAATTATTATAGAATAAATTACTATAATTTTGGTACTATAGATATTTTCATTGTTTTCTATGCAATGCTTCATTGTCAGGATATTAGCAGGTAGACGAGGCTCTGACACAGATGTAACTAGGGGAAAAACCTGAAAACACCACTTAGAGTTAGACTTAAAAGGGAACAGGTGCACGACAACGGGCCATGATAAACTCTTGGTTATGACAATGTTGTGGGATATGTATAGGATAATTCACATTTTCATTACAATCAATTTTGAAAAATTTAGGAGTAAATACTTCCTCAAAGAAATTTTTTTATGATTATGGATTATATTCATAAATTGTTCAATAAACGTTAGGTATTTTACAAGTTTGGAATTATGAATTTCGATACAAAAACTTGCCTAGTGTATTCTATTGTTATGAAATGGATCCTAGTAGAGTGAATGAAAAGTCTAGCAATATGTATGACCCAAAAAAAGTGAAAATGGATCATATCATTCCTGGTATTAAGCCAAAATTTATAAGGGAAATCGTCTCCCACGTATTCTCAACAAACATAGAAATAGTATCGTATGTTAATATGAGAAGTAATGAATTTTTTGAGTCCTATGGCTTTTAAGTGAAGCAAGTGAAGAAAAGGATGGTATAGATAAAGATGGATAAAGGGAAGAGGGGAATGCCAGATTTTCCCATATGTAATAAATGTGTAAATAATCACTTTGGTAAATTATTGAAGGGAATGGGAGTTTTTTATAAGTGTGGAGAAAAAGGAAACCCAGTACGTGATTTCAAGGGTACGAGAAATGTTTCAAATGTAAAATTATACATCTTCAAGGCATTTGGACACTACGTGAATCAATTTCCCAATCATCAGTGTGTACATCAAATTATGCTATTGGGTTATAATCATGTTATGATACTACCTCAGATGAAGAGGAATGACTAGTGTTCTTATGTTGTTATTATAGAATTATTTTTTGAGTGTTGTATCAATAATATTATGGTTATATGAATTGAAGAAATAAATAAGGATTGTACTGTAGTACTATTTTGTTGAGGATTTGAGATTATATGGTTCTAAGAAAAGTGACATAATCTTAAGCTACAGTTTTTTGTAAAATAAATGGATGAAGGAAAGGTAAACAGTAATATGGTCTTAATAAAGATGTAGTGATTTGAGAATAAGAGATGTTTGATTTGGATAAAATATAATGGATATTTTTGACTTCCTTGGAATTGATTAATAGTTTGTTTATTTCATCATTGTGGGAATATTCAAAAATTTTGGATATAAGGAATATATATAGTATTATATCAAGGATATGGAAGCATGAATGTAATCAATAAGGTTTTTTGGTAATTCAGGGTGATACCATGTTTTAAAATAGTATATCATGAAGAAGTTCACATGTTATTATGTGTAAAAAATGATCTTCATTGTGTTTAAGTTTCTTATTGATTTTGAACATTGAGTTTGGATAGAAGTATTTTCGATAAGTCTAATGGTTGGAATGGATTTATATTGAAATTGTATACTATTTTTAAGGTTATTTTTGTATTTTTATAAAAAAGAAAACATGCAGACCATGTAAAAATTTGTCACATTGGACAAATCTGCGGGAATTGATCTCACAACCATAGTGCGATTGGGATTTATTTCATACCACTGGACTACGTGAAGTCCATGGATTGTATAATATTATTTTTTATAGGTTCTGATTGATGAATTATAAATTCATTATTTTTTGAACCCTATACGATTAAGATAAATATAATATGTACTTTTTTATATCTTTTGGAGTGAAAGATGATTTTGTGGTATGAATTAGTTGTAGGGTGAAACTCTTCTTGTCAAGTATATATATATATATATATATATAATTCTTTCCCACTTATTAATACTAAATTTTATTAAGCCTATATCCGATTTGGGTATTCCCACAATATTATATTATATTTTCTACCTTTTATTATTGACGAACAATTTCGAATTTTGTGGATGCAATTTATTGAGGGAGGGAAGAATATAACACCCTGAGATTTCATTGTACGTTATTTTTTTCAATGTAATTCAATAACATGAACTACATGCAACAACGAGTTCAAGCGCACCTAGACTTACCATAGCAGTAGTTCGAAAGAGTTTATGAATAATGTTAACTAAATTTTGAACTTTATATAGTCCTTATAATTTTAAAATCCATATTATGAGTTTCATAGAGATAATAAAAAAACAAATTCCTTTTTTCAGATAAAAGAAGATTTTTTTTTAAAAAATTTCAATTTTACCTCCTTTTAATGGAGAACCCTTTTTAAATTAAATATTTTAAACTTTTATATATTAAATTTTATAAAATAAACTTCTTCTATAGAATCAGGACATAATAATTTAGTTTCAATAATTATTTTGTGTTTTTTTTTATAACATTTGTAAAGACTAGTAAATTTCAAGGAATTTTTTTTTCTTAAATTATTTTGGATATTATGAGTACGCAGTTTCTGATGGCACCTGATTTAGAGGCCTGGTGTGCCCGGAATCAATTTTTGATATTTATCTTGTGTACATTCAGTGAATGAATGAGCGAGTTTTTCTATCTTTTGAACTGGTGCTCGGAATCAAAATTTGAGGGCATCGATGAAACCGCAGCGCCATTAATTGCTTAAGAAGACCCTTACTAGAGTCGCATTTTCTCGGGAAGAGTTTTTAAAATTTGTGGATTAAGTATAAAGAGAAATAAAATTGTGTCACCAATTTTTATTTCACTTATAAGTGGTTAAACCCCATGTGCGGGAGTTGGTATGGGACCCACTAAAGTTCCAACTCCTCTTGATAGGATTTTAGTGAGGTGGGGGCAACATGAGGCCCACCCCTTCAAATTCCCCTAACTCCTCTTCCACATTTATGATGCCAACTTAACAATCCATTTAATTTTGAAAACTCTAGATTTAATTAATGAAATGAATTCAACTTTTGAATTTTTAAAAGGTTTGGAAAAGTAAAAATAAAATAAGGGGTAGATTATTTTATTTATTGGGGTGGTTGTGTTGTGTGGAGATTTGAGAGAGAGAGAGAGTTCTACACTTTGATGAACTTCATCTTCCTCCTTGAAGAATGTGATGAACATTGACACACCCTTCCATATTCTCTCCACGTCAAAGAAAGGGAGATGCCACTTCCTCCTCAGATGATCTCCATCAATGTATACGGAGGATCACCCGGCAACGCCGTTTTCTGCAAACTTCTTCATGTTTGGGGTTAAGTTCAAATTTAATCAATTAAATTTGCGCTTGTTCTTCGTTGAGTATACTCGTTCTTTGCCTACCTGCTATCGTCACAACGGGAGGAGGATGCACCACACAAACACGGCTGATCCTCCTCCCCTTATTGTTTACCTTTGTTGTTCATGGTGGCGAAGACGGCGCAGTACAGTTGTACCGCATGAGAACGAGGGAACCGCAGCCGGAGCGGACCACGGTGAAAGATCGTGGCGCTGTCGTGCCGCGCCGGTGAAGCCGAAGGAATCCGTGGCCAAGTGCGGGCCGCGGTGGAGGGTCTCGGCTCATCGAGCCGCACTGGAGCACCATGGAAAGACGTGGTCGGGGCGGGCCGCGACGGAGGTGCACGGAGCCGCCAACCCCCACCGGTTGGACAGGGACCGTAGCGGAGGAGCAGGAGGCGGCCGGCCAAGCCGCCCGCCGGTGTTCAAGGAGGCGGGACCACCGCGGGTCCCGCGGGGCACAACCGGCCAACCGTAATGGCCGTTCATTTCCAAGAAACACAGGAGGTTGAATCCAATAGTAGCCACCTAGGGCGGACCCCACAGGGGTCCGCCATTTCGGGAAAACAGGGGGCGGTGCCCCCCCCCCCTCCGCGTCCAGCTCGGCCTCGAGACGAGCCGCGGCCCGCACAGGGACAGATTTCCTGCACCGGGCCAGACCGCCCGTGCCTAGCCAGGCCACCCGCGCGGGGCCAGGCCGCACCAGCCGAGCCGGGCCATGCCCTAATGGGTCGAAACCTATTCCGGCCGACCTAGGGGTATTAGACCGGGTCTGATTTCCGAACAAATCCGTTCAAAAGCCCATTACATGGGCTACAGACCTCTGATCGACGCACCGTCAGTTGCATAGTAATCCTTGGATCGAGATGGTAATTATTTTATATTACACTCAAGGTTTTGGAGAACATTGGGTAAAGACAGGTTGGTTCGAACAGAAAACCAACCGGGTCCTCGGAGCAGAAACCCTTATAACTTTAGCTCCATACGTCTGATTTACGTGCCGTCAACATTGTTGGATTCCTATCAGTGAGACAGTTCTTTTGGCATACTCCGCTCAAGGGTTGGATGTAACTGCAGTATGGCCTGGTTGGGTTTAGATTTAAAACCAACCGGGGCCCTAGGACGAAAAGGCCAATAACTCTCAGACCGGGCGTCCGATTGATGCGTTGTCTTTCATGTTGAGTTCCTTTTGTTGAGATGGAACTTTGCGATGCATCAAATCTAGAATTCGTGACTGTTGATGTGTCAACCCCTTGGCTTGTGGAGCGGACCCTCTTGGAAATGAGTGTTCTGTGTGCGACAACCCTAGAGATGGCTGCGATTGCGATGACTATGACGACTGTACTGGGATCCTCTGTGGGTTCAGAAGTGACGAAGACCGTACTGGAATCCTCCGTGGGTTCGATGGTGAGGACTACTATTCTTGTATCCTATGTGGTTACCGCAGTAATTGACTACTGTTCTTGTATCCTATGTGGGTCCGGAAGTATTTGATTTTGTACTTGTATCCTATGTGGGTCCAGCAGAGTAGTTGGTCTTGTATCCTTTGTGGGTCCAACAGCTTAGATGGCCTTGTATCCTATGTGGTTCTGACACCTTATATGAATCAGTGACTACATTTGATCATCTCTATCACCTTATGAAGTGTATACATGTGTGAGCTGAGTCTTAACATACAATCATTATCATCGATATGATTTTTGTGCTTTCATGTGTGGATTGGTTGTGTTGTTCTGTGTGGATTGGGTTGTAAATTCCTAGGTGGAATGGGTTATGTTTTCCTGTGTGGACCGGGTTGTTTTTGTGATCGTGTGATGGAGCCGAGCTGGAATAGATGACATAGGTATATGTATGGGCATATACCTAAGTGGAGTTGGTTGTTACTTTGTGGTTGTATCTTTCTTTTGTGGATTATATTTCTTGGATTCTGGGAGACATTTCGGGGTCACGGGGTGCCTACTGAGTAGTGTATACTCACCCTTACATGGGTTATTCGCGCACTACATTGTGTTGGTTGCAGATGACGGACCGCGCTGATCGAGGTGGGAGCTCATGGAGCAAGACGATACCTAGAGGCGGATCACTAGATGGGATGTAGACGGAGCGGACAGCTAGAGTCGAGGAGTAGAGAAGACTATCTGCACCCACCCTTCAGGTGGTATTTGCAGAGGAGGTCTCGAACTCACTTCTTTACTTTTCAGTTGCCGTACTTTCTTTTTAGTTTTACTTTAATTTCATTTGGGTTTGTATTCTGGCCCATTTACTTTCTAGCACTTACATTTGTACACAGTTTACTTAGTGTTTACTTCATCATGCATAATCTGTGGTGTTTGATTACTTTATAATGGTAATTCCTTCCCTTTATATCAGGTTATATGCCTTTGGTGCTAGTCTCCAGCCCCTAGCCTATGGAATGCGGGCTTGGGGTAGTCACGGCACGGGCCCCGAGGAAGGGTTGTGAAAGTTGGTATTAGAGGAGTTCTGTTCTACCGCAGAACTCAGGACTCTGATCTTTCTTCTATGTGAACCAATAGTGTTAAGGGTATTGAGTTTGGTTATTAGTCGAGGGAGACCAGTGTTGGTGCGGCAGCTGACATATCCATATACTAGGACCCTGACTTCTGATTTCCGACTCAGTGCACGAAAACATTGATTGCATGTGTGTTCCAAGAGTTTTCATTGTGGTTACTTTAGGACATCTCAGCAGGTATACTGTATTGACTATGGTGCACCTGTCTCATTTCAGGATGGCCCCATGACGGCATCCAGCTAGGGTTCAGAGCTTTGTTCGAGATGGCAGCCCACCGAGCGACGAGGCCTCGGTGTAGGGCCCCATTACAGCGGAGGCACCGACAATACCTCTACTCGCCGAGCCACCGATGCCACCAACCCCAATAGCTGAGAGTGCACATCGCCTTAGTGCACTGCACGAGTTTCAGCGATAGAGACCGCCCAAGTTCCACTGGGAGACAGACCCTTAGGCAGCTGAGGATTGGCTGGAGGCTGTTGTTTGAGTTTTCAGGTTAGTAGGGACACCATCAAACCTCATGGTGATCTTTGCAGCGAGTCTCCTGCACAATACAACAGGAAGATGGTGGAGCGTGATGGTCTAGGTGCATGATGAGACATCTTTTCTTTGGATAGACATTGAGAGACTCTTCCGCTCAGAGATTGTTCCAGCCACCCTCCGTGCGGTGCGCATCCAAGAGATACTACAGTTGTGGCCGGGAAACATGACTGTAGACCAGTACATGGAGAGATTTACCGATCTCTCGCACTACTCCACAGACATAGTACGAGACCCATTCTTTTGGTCTCGGGCCTTCGATAAGGGACTGAGGCATGAGATCAGGGCATTGATGATCTCCCCCAGGATACTGACGCAGGTAGGAGTACTGGAGAGATCTCTTCTTGTAGAGAGCTTTCATGTTGGGCCTACACCAGCAGCGAGACCTACCGTAGGGTGGCACGTAGAGGAGTCTTCTGCAGCTGGTAGTCGACGAATGTTAGAGGGGTCCAAGAGGACCAGACCATCAGGCGGACGACATTAGGATACAGGCTCAAAGGTGCGGGGCACAAGGTGTAGAGCTAGCCTTACAAGGAGCAGGCAATGCTATGCATGCGGTGGGTAGGGGCACATGGCTTGTGACTGCCCGAATCGCCATGCATATGAGATTCAGACAGTTGAGGGAACACCCAGGCATACGTAGAGGATCGACTATGGAGGTCCGCAGGGAGAAGGCAGACGAGGCAGAGGAGTTTCCCGAGCAGCAGGTTGTGGGCGATGCTTTGAGGCTCTACCACCACCACCACCAGGAGGTCCACCCCGACCACATGGAGCTAGCGGACAGTGGTAGGCTCATCTTCAGGATGTTGAGGCCTATGACCATGGCGCACTTGAGATGATTCGAGGTACTAATTATGTCTACTCTTCCCTTGTTGCAGTTCTTATAGACACAGTATCAAGTCATTCTTTCATTATCGCTTACCTTGTTCAAAGCTCGGAGATTCCAACAGAGATGTTGGCTCTATTCTTGCAGCTATAGACTCCTACGAGAGCAGACTCGATGATTACACACTGGTGTCGGCAGTGTCAGCTTACTCTAGGAGGCGAGTGTTTTGGCTGGGATATTCTTGTAGCATCATCGAGGCCTTACGACGTCATCTTGGGCATGGATTGGTTATCTACAGTCCATGATCGGATCGACTGTATTAGGTGCATGGTGCAGTGTGTCTGAACCAATGGGAGAAGGTTTACCTTCACCGATAAGAAGGGAGCCTTTGCAGCACAGGACAGACTCACGCTGAGGAGAGAACAGTCGATCACTCATCAGTTGTCTAGCCTCATCCTTGGAGCAGTTGATGTGTGGAGTACTAGTTTTCCTAGTGTGGGTGACCAGTATGCGACGTTTTTCCTGATAATGTTCTAGGACTACCTCCTCGTAGAGAGGTTGACTTCTACATTGACATGTACACTGGGACAACGCCGATATCTACTAAAGCATATCGGATGGCTCCCACAGAGCATCGAGAGCTACAGGTACAGCTGGAGGACTTGCAGGGAAAGAGATTCATTCAACCCAGTATTTCACCCTAGGATTCCTCAATTTTGATCGCCATGAATGCGGACGGGATCTTGCGACTGTGTATCAATTACCATCGCCTAAACCAGGTGACCGTGAAGAACAAGTATCCTCTTTCGATGATTGAAGTCATCTTTGATCAGCTCAAGGGAGCATGATGGTTCTCGAAGATAGACCTCAGGTTATGCTATCATCAACTCAGAGTTCGAGACGAGGATGTGCTGAAGACATCTTTCAGGTGTTGGTATGGCCACTATGAGTTCTTGGTTATGCCTTTCGACATAACCAATGCTCCAGGAGTGTTCATGAGTCTCATGAACATGATCTTCCAGCCTTACCTCGATCTATTTTTCATAGTCTTCATCGAAGAAATATTGATTTACTTGACTACTGAGGAGGAGCATGCCTACCACTTGCGGGTTGTACTAGACACACTCCGAGAGAACCAAATTTATAGTAAGCTTTCAAAGTGTCAGTTTTGGAATCTAGAGGTCCACTTAATGGGACATGTCATATCTGAGATGGGAGTTTAGTGGGATCCAGTGAAGATCGAGGCAGTTCTAGCTTGGGAGACACCTAGTAGTGTGATAGAGGTGCGGAGTTTCCCATGTCTGGATGGGTACTATTAGGGATTTTTGCAAGACTTTTCTAGAGTTTCTGCACCACTTTCAGCTTTGATGAAGAAGGGGAAACCATTCGTGTGGTCAGATAGATGTCAGCAGAGCTTCAAAGAGCTGAAACATAGATTGACCAGTGATACCATCTTGAGGCTACCAGAGGAGGGAGTAGGGTACGTAGTCTACTGTGATGCATTAGGGACAGGACTCGGGTGTGTCCTATTGCAGGAGCGGGCAATGATCGCCTATATATCACGACAGTTGAGTTAGCATTAGCAGAACCACACTACCCATGACCTATAATTACCAGTAGTGGTCTTCTCCTTGAAGATGTGGCATCACTATCCAATGGGAGAGCGCTTTACTGTGTACTCTGACCACTAGAGACTCAGGTACATCTTCACGTAGAAGGATCTAAATCTGAGACAACAAAGATTGCTCGAGTTCTTCCAGGACTATGACTTTGAGAGATTCTATACTCATGGGAAGGGGAACGTAGTAGCTGATGCCATCGGTAGGAGGACGGGCATTCAACTACTTAGAGAGGCGATAGAGCAGTTAGCCGCTTTACAGATATCCATCGTGGATAGAGATGGGGCATCCTTCCCTTAGTCAACCACATTCACACCTCACTTCTTCAGCGGGTTAGAGAGGCACAGCTTGGGTACGTTGACTTTGAGGCGCGACGTGTACAGAATTCCACAAGACATACAATTGATCGTTTTTCTATAAGAGGAGAGCACATCATCATTTTCATAGGAATTACCATGGTACCAGCTGCATTGCAGGAGGAGGTTCTGAGAGATTTTCACACTTCCCCTTTGGCGGTACATCCAGGGGTAGCGAAGATGTACCAGGATCTTAGACGATAACACTGGTGGCTGGGTATAATGAAGGCTTTGTTAGAGTTCATTTCTCGATGCGTCACCTACCAGCAAGTGAATGCGGAGCACCAAGTACCAGCAGGCTTAGTACAACCCTTGGAGGTCCTGGAGTAGATGTGGGATGGGATATCTATAGATTTCATGACTGGACATCCACATACTTCAAGAGGACACAACTCCATTTGGGTGATCGTCGACCGACTCACCAACTCGGCCAACATCTTACCTATTAGAGAGCAGGGCTCAATGGAGAGCATGTGATGCCTCTACGTTTAGTCGATCGTATGAATCCATGGTGTTCCATTATCTATCGTCTCCGATCGAGATTCTCACTTTACACCTCAGCTTTGGAAGGGGTGTCAGGAGGCATTCGGCACGACGCTACGCCTGAGCACTGATTTTCACCCGTATATGGATGGTGAGATAGAGAGAACCATTCAGACTCTTGAGGACATGCTCCGTGAATGTGTCCTATACTTTGGTCGCAGTTGTGAGGATCACCTAACCTTGGTGGAGTATTCATACAACAACAGATGCCACTCCACCATTGGGATGGCACCATACGAGGCATTGTACGACCGACATTGCAGATCACCTCTGTACTGGACAGACCCTGGGGAGACAACAATTGTGGGACTAGAGATGGTCCATGCCATGACAGAGAAGCATCAGGTCATCCAAGAGCAGATGAGTATAGCTTAGAGCGTACAGAAGTCTTATGCTGATAGGAGGCGGAGACCACTAGAGTTCGAGGATGGCAACCATGTTATCTTGCGGGTCTCACCTCGATGTGGATAACAGAGATATGGCTGGGGTGTCAAGTTGTCTCCGGGCCCATCAGACCATTCTAGGTTCTCAACAGGATAAGAGAGGTGGCCTATCGCATGGCTCTTCCACCTCAGTTGCACCGGGTGCATGGATTCTTCCACATATCTCAGCTGAGGAGATATGTGAATGAACCGACACATATCATCGACCATGGAATGCTGGACATTGATGACAGGGAAACTTTTGCGGAGGTCCTGGTGGAGATAGAGGATCGACAGGAGAGGGTCCTACGTGAATGCTTTATACCTCTAGTGTGCATTAGGTGGCAGCACGGGAACTTCCAGGAGAGCACATTATAGTGGGAGGCTCAGATGCGTGCTCAGTACCCTCATTTCACAATCACTTTATTATCAGAGGTTGTTTTTACGTAAGTATCTACTGGGAAATATTTATTATCCATGAACATGTTTCATGAATGTGTTTTCAAATGGATTATTTTAAGGATATTTTTTCTAAAATATCATTTTAAATGTTTTAAATATTTATTCCTCTAAATCATTCTCAATAACATCCATGTTTTCAAAATGGTTTTTATGGATTTATCTATATGGACCTGAATTTTTTTAAATTGTTAATTACATTAAAAAGTTTCAAACTGGTATGGGACACTTTGATTAAAAAAATTCATTAATGTTCTTCCATTATAAATCTTCGGAATTTAATTGTTTTCATGAAAAAGGGATATTTCTCTCAAACAGTTTTGCAAATCATTTTCATCTATGTAAACATCCTTTGATGGATTTTAAACTTGTTTGAAGTTGATTTATTATGATACAAATAATCCATATTTTATTTAAGGTTTATTGATATTTTTGAATGTAGATGTGTTATTTTTATACAATTCATGGCTTTTGGATAAAGTGTTGACATTTCGTATGCTAGTTTTAATACGATTGTTTATGTTTTGTTTAAACCATTTCATATGAAGAATGCATTGGACTTAGTAAGTAATGGGTGGAGCCCTCTATAGCTCCTCGATGCATAATTAGGTCTCATGAGACAAACTAGTGTCATGTAATAAGGCCTTGAAAAAATTTTATTTGTAGTCTTGGCACAAGGCCTTGACTATGTGGTTATTAAAGACTGAATTATGCATTCCATCGTTATGAAAGTGGCTACTGATAATGCATTAAATTATTTGACTAGTAGAATATACATGTGAGTAAGTAAATGGAATTATTTTGATCTATATTTTCCATATTATGATGAATTTAATGATGAAAAATATTTTTTTTAGTTTTATACATTTCAATAATTGTTTATGATTATTTATGAATGTTTCTACCATATCGTTATCCTTACTGAGAATTTTATCTCACACCTTTCATATTTTTTATTTTCCAAGGATCCCAAGAAGTGTTTTATGATTGAGATGCAGGTTTATGCTATAGGAAAATTGGAATTCTCAATGGATTTTTTTGCGTTGTATGTTAGAATGTGTAATGTAATGTTCATGCATGTAATCTATTTTCCAAGTCTTCTAAACTGATTGGTCATTCGGGACTTGATTCCTTGTAGTCATGCCAATGTATTAAAATAATCCACCGAATCATGTAATCTAAGGTCGGGGTATTACAATAATGAAAAAGTTGAAACAAGTATAGATGATTATCCATACTAAACATACCCCTACCATGAATTCTATACATTAATAATTGAGGGAAAAATCTAGATTCTTCAGTCTGTGGGTCATTCAAAAAAAAGAGGAACTCCATGATCAATTTTTTTTACTTATGGTAGATAAAATACAATATGATACACCCACCATATGACTCTGGATAATAGCGGATAATTCCCCCTGGAGGAATTAAAATGAAAAGACACTTATGGGGGTCATACAATTTTTTATCATTACATTATTTCGGTAAATTAATATTTTATACATATATTTTTTTGTGCATGGACCCACTACACCTATTAATTTTTGAGTATTAATTATGTTATTCTTCTACATATATGATTAATTATCATTTGTAGGTCCGTGATGGAATAAGAAATCCAACTAATATGAGAGGAAGAGTATAAAAACTTCTTTTCAAAATTGATTTCACAATTAATTATTTCATTTTAATCACCATGCATTTTTATGGAATGTAGTTTTTATAATTATACTAATATTTTCATTCCCTTGCATTTATTTTTTTATTTTACTGAGGATACATGATTTTCATAGTATACATATGATTCCCAATATTAGATGTTAATTTTAATGAGATTTAGCGAGTTCAATATAAAATTTAATGATTATTGTAAATAATGAATATTGAAATGAAGAGTGAATAATTTTGGGTATTATTTAATTATTGTAAAACAAAATTCCCTGTAATTTTTCTCATTCTTATAATGTCTCAAATTCATGAAAATTTATTATTATTATTACTCATGGAATGATAAGTCATCAATGTCATATATCTCATTACATATAGGATATCTGGACCAAATACTTCATATTATATCTTGAGAATATGTCGTCAGTGATCATAGGATTAGTGACACGCCATTGCATGAATTTGAAGATTCCAAAGATATGAATTTAAAAACCATATTTTATAATGATTTAATCAAAGATTGAAAATACCTTATACTTAAGATAGACTTTTACATTAATTATTTTTCATCTGATTGATACCTTGTGTAATGACCCCAACCAGAGAAGACTGGAGTCAGTGACTTAATTTATTACATTGTTATAAATACAAGACTAGAATACCAAAGGACCAATCATTTTAGTAGTTTTGGATGAAAAATTAAATACAAGAACCTTAAATTATAACTCTTAACATAAATTGAATCAATGAATGATTATTGATAATTCTATTATTCTATTAGAATAACCCTTCACAATAGTAAAAATACACACCTTGAAATCAAGTGAAAAAAAACCCAAGACATGGGCATGATCAGATTCTCAGTAGGGGTAAGTGTAAAAAATATATATTATGAATTAGTAATAATAAACATTATGGAAATGTGTATAACTAAAACAAATTCCATTTTATCATAGACTTTCATAATATGTAAGTAATAAATAATACCATATAAAATAATTACATGATCTAGAAAACAAATCCATAGATATTATACTAGTTGAATAGTTACAAGGAATATTAATAACAAATCACATAGTAAGGGAATACATAATTTCATACATCTTATACATACCCTTATGTGTAATTTATGACAGTATTTGATAGTGGGTAAGACTAAATCAAATACCTAGATTAATTTACCTTGTGATACCTACTGATTCATTGAGGGGATATAGTGGGCCCCACCAATGACATACTAACTCCAATGAATTCCTTATATAGAAACATAAACAAGATAAATATTGATATCAGAAAAATAGAATATGAAATGTGAATAATTTAACCAGAATAATGATTGGTACAAAAATAGAACATCCATAGTAAAAATGGTTATAAATAATTCAATAAAAAAATTTATATTATATCATATGAGATCAACCATAATTTACAATATGATTAAATAAAGGATGTTTATATAGATGAAAATACACAACTAAAATTGTTAGAATTATTTTTTAATTTATATCATTTTTTATTTAAATGGATTTTTAAAATATGAACATATATAAAAGGAAACACATTATTTAATGAGATATTTGTAACCATGTAATGTAATATTAAATACATCAAGGCACAGATACAATGGTAAAACTTACTCATACTGTATTGGTTAAAGATAATAAATCTTTCTATAATTTTTTAGAAGAACTCACAAAGAACCTCGTTTCAAAAATAAAAAAACTTTCCACTAAAAATTTATAAAAAGTATAATGTGGGTAAATAATTAAAATATTTGTAGGATAATTGTAAAAATATGTGTGAAAATATTTTTTTGAATTATGTAAATGGATTATAAAAATTCCACCACAAATACTTATGTTTAAAAACCCTTGAATAGAAATGATATTCTTTAATAAACCCTTATCATGTACTTTACATTAGATGAATGTGATTTATCCTACTAAATAATTGATTAATAAATTATATTATATAATACTATAACCATATTAATACACATGATATCATATATGATATTATTATATCGTTATTAATAATATTATGTTATTATATTTGTTTCAAGTATTAACTACTTCATATTCCAATGCATGTTTTTTCAGGTAAGTCATGTTTATTATGAAGAAAATATATATGTTTCATCTAAAGAATGATATTTTGATCCAACATAATATATTTACACATTATATGCATGTTTATATTCATTATAAAATTCTTAATGAGTTAAATTAATCTCATCTGGTATGAAATATGTACGCATGAGTGAAAATAGCATTATTTTAATGGTTAGAGGGTAAAATATATGATAATTTATATATTATAAATAATGTACTTAATTTTAATTATATTATTTAAATCTATTATTTATATCGTTAAACTCTTCCAAAAAATGTGGTCATGAAAAAAATATTATTCCAGGAAGTGGTGATTGTACCTTATATGTATACATGCATGGTGATTTCATTTTTCATATGACGGATAAATAGTGGAATATGGATGTCCCATAATAAAAATAACTACATATATATAATACCTAATTTGTTAAATTATAATGGACACAACATTTAAAGAGGAATTATAAGAAGAAATGAACAAGGATTAGTTCGTAAAATAGATTACCTTTTCTTCAGTGGACTTCCATTAGATTTATTTTTATGTGATATATGGTTGATATTTTTTGAAGACAGGGACATACATATCTTGTCTATGGATGTTTGGAGGATAAATATGTAGGGTTTAATCGGGATAGAATTTTCAATGTGGTGGGAGGAAGTGAGGGAAGTGATTCCATTATAAAATTGTTGTTAGGGGATCTTTTGGGAAATCTAAAATTATTAAATAAATATAAAATAATTTCATATTAGAAATCTCACCATCTTGAGTTATTTAAAATATATAATCAGTTTGGGTATAAATACTCTAAAAATAATATTTTCAGACATGTTTTGGTCACATTATTAATATATTCTTTTAGCTTTTACCCTTAGTGAAACATATTACCAATTACTGTGACAAAATGAGATATAACTAAATATGTGTTAATATAGTTACTATAAAATTCCAAAGGAACCATAAATAGTTTATTTTTGAAAAATATTACCTTATAATAATAAATTATATCAATTTTATAATTTTATTAATTTTATATCATTTAATTATTATTTTTATGGAATTAGTAATGTATGTTTTTATGGTATTTAGTTGTTGAATTTTTCCAAAATAATAATACAGAAGATAATATTAATGAAAACATTAATACATCTATAATATGTGTATTTCATCTATAATATTCTCGGAGGAAATTAATTATCAAAAATTAGTATTTTTTAATATTTTTAATATCATTTGTTCAACATTTCTATTAAATAAAAAATCAATGTGTCATCATTATATATTCTAATTTGTTAATTATTTATTTACTAAAAATTATGCTAAATTACATTGATAAAAAGAATTATAAATTTTAAATGAATTTTTATATCTTAATTTATTTTTACTATTACCCTATTTTAAAAAATTGTATATTTATTAAAGTATATTTATGACATATTTAACTCTTCTTTAAATACAATAAAATAAATGTCATACTATAAACCATATGGATTAAAAAAGGATGTAATTTCAGACTAATGATGATTTCTATAGAAACCCACCCATCCAATAAAACTAAGAAAACTATTAGGGGAATTTTATAATATTTATAATATTATTTTTAACCATCATTTCCTGATTTTTCTTTTGAAATGATTAAAAATTATTATTGGAGTTACAATTCATATTCTCTGAAAATAAATTATAATACATACATAATTTGGACCACGTGACCTCAAATATGAAATAAACATTTTAAAATATAAAATTTTTAAAAAAATTATTTAATTTAAAATAAATACCATTGATGTGTTAAGAGAACAAGTTATTATTATTTAAAGAATTAAAAAATTAAAAAGATTTTATATCTAAATTAAATATAAAATTGATTCTAATTACCATTATTATATTAAGTTATAAAATATAGGTATCATATACTTTAAAATGATACCAAAATATAATCTATCATTATAAATTATTTCAATGAATAATTTTGTTTTAAAATAAAAATTGATGTTTTTTACTATTCATCAAGATAAAAAAATTTTATGAAAAATTTCAAATATCCAACCAAAGTAAATTTTTATATTTAGAATTAAAATAAGAATATTATTTTCTCATATAGAATATATATAAGTGTCAAAAAATTTATTTAACATAGGCGCACAATTAGAAAACAGTGAGGCTTTCTTTATAGAAATATTGGTTTGTATGCATAAAATTTGTTATGATCATATCTTATGCCTAAAAAATCTATCAGATAAGTATAAAAAATATTTCATTCAATATATAACAAATATATTTCATTATTATCATTTTTTTAATTATAATTATTTTAAATTATTAATAAAAAACTCTTTTGGTGCATAAAAATAAAATCATTTCCTTTATAATCATTTTTATATTTTAATTTTTAATTAAGTAGTAACCAAAGAATTCGTCTTGTATTTTTTAAAAAAATTATTTTTCCAATGTCTGTCAATATAATTCATAATTTCTAATTTAATGACTAGTTTATAATGATAACATTTAAAACATAATATTTAGTTGTTTGTTTTAGATTGTTGTTGCATGCAATGAATGCTAATAATAAAATATATTTTTTTTTCAAAAAGAAGAGAAATAACATAAATAAATGGGGAGTAACATTCAACCGTCGTCAATAATTTTCATCCATTATATTATTTAATTCAGGTTCAGTAATGATTGTTTAACTATTTTTAGAATGTTTATTAAAATCCCACATCCGAACAGCGGTCTATAAAGCATTAACTTTAACAAAGGAATGTTAATTACAATGTTCAAAATAGATAACACAAAGTAGGGTTCCATGTTAGTGAAAATGGATATGGATGAAAAATATAACCTTCAGGTTCAGATATTGTAATATGGAGAACATTATTAGTAGAATGATAATAATAAGAATGCACTAAATATTTAATGATCTGAGGGACCATTTGAGTCATCGGAAAAGGATGTACTCAGGTAACATTGTTTTTATCATTTCGCTATAGTTTCATAATTATGTTACTTCATAGTCTAAGAAAAAAATAAAACATACATGCGTCACAAGTAGAATTTCATCCTTAAATCAAATTCTACCAGAACATCATCTTTCTCTTCAAAAGATAATAAAATTTAAAAAAATACACTATTAATCATAACCATATTGGCTTCCAAGAAAGTACATATTATTAATCTATGACTAGTTTAAATAATGAAAAATATGTTTTACTAACTATGTCATGACATATGCTAGTGGTAGTTGATGTACCATTATTACCATTTTAGTTGCATGTTTATGTCTCAGGACATTTCTTGATGTGATAGGTTCTCACCCGACATGTGAGTTTTCATGTTAATAAAATTATATTATTATAGCATTCTAAAAATATCCTTAATAAATATTTCATGAATTAAATATTTTAACAACAAAAAATAATTTCAAATGTTAAAATTAATCAATTCCAACATTAGTACCGATAAAAAATAATTTGTTTCCAATTCACAAACAAAAATATTATAAGGATGGTTACTAAATTTCCAAAAACTACATTACATCAGATTTTTCATATAAAAATACATATGTTTTTTTAAAATATCAAATATATTAAATTTTTTATCACATTAAAACAATAATGAAAACAACCATGTTTCCATATCTCTAAAGAACAATTGTTGCAACACAATCCATATATGTCTCGTGATTACTATAACAAGACTAGAATAACAAATTTCTTGAATCCCTAAAAAATACATTAACTATTAAACTGATCTTGAGTAACAAAATATGCATTAACTTGATCCCATTTAATTTTATAAGCTATAGTATCTTAACACTTTGGATATTCAATTGAATACTACCCCATATCCTTAAAATTTAAATGCATCACATTTACAACTTCGTTCTTCCATGTACAATCATGGGGTTAGTGGTCATTTCCCCCACACATATAATAGATCCATATTCCATTCAAGAAAGTATTGAGTGTTTCTTCCAACAATTAATACATATGGGAAAATAAATCATTCCTTTTTACAATCTATATCACACTCTCCCCCACTAAATTATTCTCAAGAATTTAATTTTTTTGAAAAGATTTAGATAATTTTTTATCTTTATTGAGAGCACGGGAGACGATATCTTCATATGATGAGAATGTTTTGGTGACCAGTAAAGGTAAGAGGAATAGATTTTATCCATGAATGAAATGATAAATATTACTCCATGGGTTATGTATTAAGTATGTGTCATACCCTTATACATATATATATATATATATATAATATTAGCATCATATTGACCACTATTATCGTTCCTCATTTCTCTTAAGACTCAAAAATTTCCTCTCCATATCATCTCTCTGTTCATGTAGAAAATATTTTCGTATAGAAATTACATTTAAAACTTTTATTTAATTTTTTATATTTTCTCATCCTTAATAGTCATTTGGATCAATTACCATCATTTATCCACATCTCTAGAAAGAAAACAAGCATCCATATCAACAGTATCCATTTCAATAATTCTAAAATCATAAAATATATTCTCTAAAGAATTTATCCATTATTCTTTATTAAATGGATTTATAGTTTCATAAAATATAGGAGTTTTTTTATTCATGAAGTAGTTTAACGTTGTTCATCCACATTGTGGATCATGGTGCTTTATATGTGTAAAGTAATTTAGGATAACATGTGTAAATTATTTCACTGTGGTTATAATATGTTCAGAACCAATTCTACCACTAGCTCCAATATCATAATCATGCATAGTAGGAAAATCCAAACATTGATTTCATGTGTTTATAAGGTTTATAATACATCCACTAGGATCTGTTTCTATATAGTTGAATACACTAATTTTGGTAATGAATAATAACGAATAATTTAGAACTAGTATCACCAAACATATATTGAGAAATTTATTCATATATAATCTTATAATAATAAAAATGGTTTGTTTTGGGATATATTTACTTTTAAAACTATCATAATGGGTTTTAAATAAAATTTGAATTATCTTATGCATATCCTATGGTATTGTCAAGCCAGTTGTGCAATAATTCCCATTGTCTTATACCATGTTACATTGTTTTTTGACCGACACACATTTTTATAGTCGGTACCTTAGGAACATGTATTCTACAACAACATCCACATTTATTATCCAGACACAAATTTATTTCTATGAAGACCCACATAATCTCTACCTTATAAAAATTACTGGATATTATTATATTCTCATCCTTAATTTCTATATGAGGCTAATAATCCATATTTTTCATTTTAAATATATTTTAAAAGGTTTCTTCTATACATGCTATCATACAATCTATAATGACTCAAAACCTAATAGCATGGAGTCGGTGCCTTACTTTATTACATTTGTATAGATTCATGACTCAAATAACAAATGATCAATTATTTTAACATTCATGGGAGGCTGATTACATACAAGGAAACTAAATTACCCTTTAGCGAATAAAATACAATATAGAATTTTCGTAGAGAACTCCATTATTCTCATAGATTAACCATACAAATTTGTAATAATACTAATAATGGAATAAAGGGGAAAGTAATACATATGAAAGGGGTGAGTTCAGATACTCAGTAAGGGAATGAGTACATTGAAAGATATTATTTTTTAATAAAAATATATGTTATGGATTGGTGTATAACTTAAATAAAATCCATTTAAACATAGTCCTTTATAATATGGTCATAATAAAAACACTATATAAAATAATCCCATGAGCATGAGATAATTACCAAGGATAGTCTACTTGTCTAAAAATCCCATAGAATATAAATAACTAATCTCATAATTAGTGAATTCATAATGATGAAAATCCTAAACATATCATCAAGGTATCGACAAAGACACCGTAATTAAATAGGTAAGACAAAATCCAATACCAAAACTAGTTTTTGTCATGTGATATTTTGATCCATAAAGAGGATATTGAGGACCCCGCTCATTAAATAAAATGACTAATGCATTGCTATTATGAAAATATAATTAACATAGAAATTCATATTGAAACACCAATATAAAAACATATCAATACATTAACCATTACCATGAATGGTATAAAAATTATACATCCACTATCATAATGATCATATAGACTTCAATAAAACAATGTATATTTTATCATATTAGTTCATCCTCAATTAAAAATATTAGTTAAATAAGGATATTCACATAGATGAAATTTCCCTACGAAAATCAATAGAAATATATTAAGAGAAATACAATTTTTCATTGAAATAATTTTTTTCAAAACAATGAATTTAAAAAAGAAAATTGACTATTTAAAATTAATTTATTATAAGCATAATGGAAGCTTCAAAATATCAATACGTTTTCACTTCTGTAAATTTCTCTTATTCTGTATTGCTTAAAAAAATATTCATACAATATATTTTTCATACAAGTCATAAATTACATCATTTGAGAATAAAAAAATATTCTTTTAAAACCATTAAATCAAAATTAGAATATGATTAAAAATTTTAAAATAATGGTAAGATAATATTAAAAATATTTCTAAAATTATCTTACGGAGGCATTTATATTTATGATAAATATTCCCTAGTATAAACTTACTTATAATCATTCCTGAATAATAATGAGGTTGTGCAATTAACCCTTAATTTATACATTTTTTATTTGAATATTATTTACCCTATTGTATAACGATGTAGAAAATTATATTAATTTGCACCATATCCATACCCATATTTTCATATTATTTATGATATTATTATATCGTTTTATTAATAATATTCTATTATTAACCTTGTTTCAGGTGATAACTGGTTCATTTTCCATTGAATGTTTTGTTATGTATGTCCAGTTTATTATGCATAGAATATATATCATTCATATAATTACTATTCTTATATTCATAAATATTTTATAAAATAATTATATAAATTTTTATAATGAATATTAAATAGTTAATGACTAAAATTAATCTCAGCACGTCAAGGAGATGGAAGCCATACATACGCACAAGAGATAATACCATTTCCTAATTAATGTAAGGTCTTGTAATTGGATTGTATGTTAATTATAAATATTGAAGATAATTTTTTAAATATCATTTAAATCAATTATGTTAATCATTATACCTGTCCAAACAAAGTGGAGATGAAATAATTTACACCGTGGTGTAAAGATCGTAAGTCGAACCTACCCATGCCTAATGATTTTGTTTTTCATATTATTTATAATAAGTGGAACAAGGTTGTACGAAAATAATAATATTAAAATATAAGAATATATATGATAATTTATTTATAACATTATTTTAAAAAAACATAAATATGATGTAGAAGAAGAAATTAACATGGATGAGTTAGTAAAAATGAATATTATCCTTCCGTGGAATTACTTTAGATATCTTCATAACGTAAATATATGGTTTTATTTTTGGAAGACCAGTTCCTCTAGAACATGTATAAGGATGATGGGTGAAGACATTTTCATGGTATGGTTGACATATAAGCTTAATATGGTGTGAGAATGTGAGGGAGTACCTTCCCTTTTTTAATTGAGGTGATAGGAATTTTTGAATCTATCAGAATATTAAATTAATATAAATTAATTTCTAATAAAAAAATTATCAAATTTGAGTTATTCTAATGATTATATGATTATTGGGAAATGTAAAATCATCCAATTATTTTTAGACATGTTTATTTGACATTATTATACTTATCTTTTGGATTTAACTATTAGTAATAAATATTAACTCTTATCGTGAAAGCACGTATTTTTACGCTTTAAGGTATAATATTATATATATAATATTTATAAAACAATAAAATGGATTAATAATGAAAATTAAACTATATCCAATTTATTTGGGACAAAATTTTTTTTATGAAATTCATATCATTTAATATAATATAATTAACTTTGAAGAATCAATAATGTAAATTTGCAAACTCTTCATTTCCTGATTTTTTATTAAAAATAATTACACAAGATAAATTCAAAAAACATTTAATACATAAATAATATTTATATTTCTTCTATGTAATTCTTGGATTGTAATTATTTTCCCAAATTATATTTATTTTTATATTTATATATAATTTCTGAGATATTTTTATTAATTAAACAATTACTGCATCACAAATGTATAAGCCTTTGATTTAATATTATAATTAAAAATATGAAGTCAAATTACAATGATAAATAAAAATATTTATACTTAAAATTAATATTCATTTTATAATTTATTATCTATAACCCCTTTATTAAAAAATGTATTTTTATAAAAATATAAGTATGATATCATTTACTCTTTATTAATATGAAATATAGTAAATTATATTATCTTGGAAAAGTTTCTTGAAAATGGTTATAATTTCATCCAAAGGATGATTTTATCCCAAATACTCCAATCCAATGAAATTTTGACAGGTTTTTGGGTAATTTTATAATATTTATAATATTATTTTTACACTTAATTTTTCGATTTTCCTTTTACCATGTTAGTAAAAATTATTAAAGTTACTCTTCATAAATTCCATATATAAAATAAACCTACTTACATAATTTGTACCCAATGGGTCAAAATATGTAATATATTTTACAAAATTAATATAATACATTTTTCAGTAATTAATTTATAAATAATCTTATTGATGGGGTGAGAAAACAAGCTATTAATGTTCAAACATGGAAATGAGTAAATTTGTTAATCTAAATTCAATGTAAACGTGTTACTAATGAAAATCAATGGTTTAACTGATCAATGAAATATATTATTAACACTTTTAAAAAACCAAATTAATATTTAAAAATTTATGTTATTTAGAAAAAAATTCAATCAAATATTTTTATTTTTCACTAGTCAATAAAACACAACTCTTATAGGAATAATACGAAATCCTAAAAAAGTAAATTATTATATTCTTGTTTAAATGAAAAAATTTACCTTTTCATATAAAATATATAATATTGTAAATTAATGGACTTAAAATAGGTTTTCCATTAAAGGCGGTAAAAAGGAAATAATGAAATATTGGATTTAATGGTTAAAATTGTGTTTATTTACGTATTATGCTTACAAAATAAATTTTATGAACATAAAAAATATCAGACTGAATATAATACATAAATATTTCATTAATATAATATAATAATTTTAATTTTTTTATCTAATTGAAAAAAAATTTTGTTTGGGACAATACAAATAAAATACAATTTATAATATTAATTTACATATTCTTGTTTCTTAAAAATAGGAACCAATTAACCCTTCATATATTTCTTATACAATAAATTTTCATAATATTTGAAATATTATTCTGAATTTCTAATTTAATATCTAGGTTATAATGACAACTATTAAAAACATATATTTATTTTTATGTTTTCTCAGGTTGTTTTGTGCAATGTATGCTATCAATGAAATTTAATTAAAATATGTGACATATAAAAATAAAATTGGTATTTTACACTATGAGTTAAATTGTTAGTAATGATATATGTTTCAGGCCATTTTTTCCCTTATTAAAATACTATCACTATTTAAATGATATTTTATATTTTAGGTGTGGGGGATGAGAGAAATCATGATGAAACAGATGAAATACATTGTAAGGATAATGTGTGGGGGTTACAATGTTGGTACTTATAAAGGGTTTTTATTCATTAATAATACATAATTGTTTTAATTAAATGAAATATAATTAATAAAAAATATCAATAATGAGTTGTGGATTGGATAATCAATATTATGAATTACTAAACAGGTGATTTTTAAAAAAAAAATTTGGGTTAGGGATGTAAGGATTATTCCAAGAATGATTTTTTTAAAAAATAAAAAAAATTAAATTTGAAAAAATAGAATAAAATTAGTGAAAAAACTAGAGTGATAAAAAATTATTCATTATTAATTAATTTTACAAATAATATTTAAATCGAGTTCTGGGGGAAGTGGGAGTTGATACATTGAGGGTATGACTACCATTCAACTTTTACATTTGATATCATGCACTATAATTTTTATAGGTAATACTTGTCTTAATGCCTTTATTGTTAGATATCAACACCTACAAACATTAATCCTCAGAGTCAATAGAGTGTTAATCACAAAGACCTGTTCTTTTCGTGTTTCTTTTTTTATTTACAAAGTAGAAAGATTTGTTACTATATATTATTATGAATATTGAAAATATTATAAATATATGATAATAAATACACTTGAAGTGAATCATTATTGATCATTTAAAGGGAAAAAAATAGAGGGAAATGAGCTTTTCATTCTTAATAATAATTAATAGTGGAAAATGATTTAATGAAAGGAGATGACCACCCATATTTCTAAAAGAGAAAGTAAAATAATTGGATGGTCTGTTCTTTTTAGAAGTGGGATATTATATTGATATTTCATGTGATTTTTTTGAAGTTTCATTTATCATTGATAGTAATTTTTTTAATTTAATTTTATATTTGAATAATTTGTAGTTGTTTCCAATGAATTTAATCATTAGATTTCATGCGTGGGGACTAGAATAGTTTATGCATGGGGGTATATCAAACACATATTTTTTCATGGAAATGTTATCTGTATTGTAAATATTCGTATAAGGATTTTAATCAACGTGACCATGATATTACATATTTTACAATATTATGCGGAATTATAAAGGATCATTGAAATGGATTTAAATGTATAAAAATGATGGTTTTTAATTTCTAATTTTTATTTTACATAAGATACTATTATGTTAACTTTTTATATCTACTTTTAAATTTATTTAATGTAAAAAAGTTGGATATTTTTGGATAGCCCCCAGCCAAAATGGAATGTGGTTTCATAACTATCTAATATAGGGAAAAATTACTATAGTGGTCCTATGGAAATTCCATAATGTTCTCAAAAGGGTGAATGTATTACTGGAGAAATCACATACATGGGTTGGGTCTAATGTCGTGCTTATCGATCTGTGCAACTCGATCCATGTTGTGTGTTCATACATATTTTAAACCCCTCCCCAATGCAGTATTCCGGACCGATTTAATCTTTGGAATTCTTATATAATTGAAATTCATCAAACCCAATATACATTGTGGGACATTCTCACCATTAGTACTATTTAAATTTAACAGAAACTACACTATCCCTCTCCATGAATTCTCTCAAGTGCGTGAACATTTCTGAAGCCACCATCCTCCCTTGATCTGCTAATCAATGCCTAACATCCTCCATTATTAAACATGGAAAACAGTATAGCTAAAATGATAAAGGAACATGATGAATCCAAAATTTCCATTATATATCTTGGGTGCACCTTTGATCACACCATGACACTCATAAATTGAATACCATGGGTTCATCTGGCCACTTAGAAGGCTAGATGACTTAGAGGGAGTGATGATGAAACATTGCTACCACAAATTCCATGCTACCATCATGCATGTTCATGCACACCACGTGCATAAAATAGTAAATATCCTACCATGGGAATTCAATGATGAGATGTTTAAACACTTGAAATATACATTTTTTCCTTAATAAATCATGCATCACTCGAAAGAGTTTTAAAAATCTTATATGAATGTTTCTAATAATATATTACTTAACTCGAGGGGATGATTGGAATTTTCAGACAAATAGAAGACTAAGGATGATTATTTCCCTTTAACGGGAAGGCTTGTACACTACCAAAAGGGTTGTAGAATTCCCATGAAATGGATTCCAATCCTTATGAATTTGTTTCATCTTTTTATATATATTATTTTCACATTGTATAGATTTATTATTTAAGTATTTTTTTTGTAAATCTTTCTCATTTCTCTTTTTATATAATGTGTTTCCCATAGAATTAAACTTCATGTTCCTGTTATTATCTACATTTTTTTTAATTTTTTTTATTTTATATTCTTTTCTCATTTTGGTTTTTTTCTTTTCACCCCCACATTATATTTCACTTCCTTCCTCTTAATATTTTATTTTTAGGAATTATATTTTTGATTGAATATTTATATATTATATATATTTTTTTTAAATTTTATCTTCTTCTTATCATTCCCCCAACTATGTAAAATTAATATTGTTAATGAGAGTTTGACCCGATGCTTGGTCTCAACGGGATGGGGGGATCAGGTGTCTTGAAATTTAGTCTTAATATTTATATTTTTTATCAATAGTTTTCGTGAGTATGAGAGATATGTTTGAGTGTGGTGATTTTACCCAATACCATGAATCTCAAACCCATTTATATTATTATTTTTTATAAAATTCCCTTCCATAAATATGATTTACACTCTCAAAATGATTGAGTTGAATAATTAAAAGAAAAAAACATTGAATGATAGACTTAAGTCTGTGACGGTGAAATAATTTCTATTATGGTGGGTTATCACAAATTATTTTAGGAAGAGGTATAATTGACTTTTCATTGATACTAAATATTTCACAACTACTATAAAAATAATAATAATCCAAGATAGATATTTTGGAATTGAATTATCAAATAAAAAATAAAATAAACCATCATGAATAGTTAATAAAAATGAATCCATATCACAAATGACCATTTCCATTATTCATTACATTTTCAATTGACTTTTAGTATAGAATTATGTTTATTCATTATTTACACCTTCCATAAAAACTGATTTTCATTGTTTTAAGTGTTTAATTAAAAGAAATAGTTATGGTGAATTAAATTTTGAATGTAAAACAATTGTGATGATCGCTTTGTGGGACGACCCTTGTCATTCACTAGGTTACAAAAGTAATATGTATTTATATATATATATATTACATTTTAAAGCCCCATGATATTCATGCTTCAGCTTCCAATAGTGGATCATAATTATAATTGAATATATTTCCAATCACCAGATGATTAATTATATGATATAAGATATCCTTATATAAAATATTTATATTATATGTACGTAGGGATATCCATTCAATGAAAAATATTATTCTAAATTAATCCAATGTGAGAATAACAAGTTTTTTTATGAGAGCCCTTCCCAAAATAAAATTGTTTAGATAAGCGTAATATATAATAGGATCTATCATAACATAGAAATGGGTTTTCAAAGATTTATTATTAACCAATAATTAAGGTGGTGAATATATATATTTTGATTGATTATGTCATATAAAATAATGATAATAATATTAATAAAATAAAGAAATTATAGATATGATGTATATAATGAGTGTACCATTAATACATCATTATAATGTTCCACCTAAATACAAATGATATCATATTCTCCAACATACTCCCTTAATTAAAATGGTTACCGAGTCTTATATTCAATGATTTCTATGTGGTTAGGATATTTTTTTCATAAATCTTAAAATTATTTCACATGATGTACTAATGTGTGGAGGGATTATTTTGTAGAGATTTTTATATTATATTATTTTATCAATACTTATAAAATTACATTGGATTTTTTTTGAAATGAAGACTACCTTAATGTTATTGAAGCACCTTCCAATCCTTTGATTTAAATTATCTAGATACATCCTCACATTTTAATGGCATGAAAATAATTGGAGATTCATTCCCACCATGGATTATTATCAGGTATTTAATGATACTCAACCATTATTTTCCTATCCCCAATATAATGAATGTTAAGATTTTATACCTCCAACATTAATTCTTTTTAAAAAATCTATATCTAACTATAAAAGTATCATATGGATAATTAACATCAAAGAATTTGTTCAATTAAATGAATGATATTGAATTTTTTAGAGTAATAGATATTACATGTGGTATCCTGGATGTTCCATGTGGTGTTCACTTAACGATAACCAAAATTCTCATCCTGAATTTGTTTATAGTCTACAAATTCCCTATATATCTTTGGTCAAACTGTTCAATAAATGTATCTGATGATGATTTTTATATTGACATTAACTGATTATAGTGTTTTTAATTCATTGTTTTTTATTTTATTTTTATATAGATTATAGAACTAGTATTCCTGCCATTATAGAAGTCTTAAATATAAAACAACCTTCCAATTATCATAGAACTAGTTAATAGGAAATTTATTTTCCAATAATCCAATTCACTTCTTAGATATAAGATAATTATTAGAGGAATCAAATTTTGGTGGTTGTTTATGCATTAAATAATTAATAGTAATAGTCTCCATCATAAGTTTTTTTGGGTGATCATTCTGATTTTTTACTATTAGTATCCATTGATAGTTAGGGGTGATTTTATTTGATGTTTTAGACAAAAAATGCCATCCCATTTGGTACATCATCCCTAAGAATATTTTATTTTCCTTATCTAATTTTATTTGATATGTTCCTCCTTATTTCATTCATTAAATGAAATAATATAATGTTTTCTTATACAGTTTAATAAATGTATAAATGGGAATCTGGAAGTGTGGAATTATTAACTCATAAATTAAGTGAATATCCCAACATATAAACCTATATAATTTAATATCTGTTATACATGATATTTGTTTATTGGGTTTACTGAAATATTAAATAATCATCATGTTAAAAACCTTATTAGTATTAATAATGGTAATGTGATAAAGAAAATTATATAAACTCAAACTATCAAAGTTGATGTGCAGTTAGGTAACATTGTCATGCACCAGTTTACAATTGATTAAATATTACATACTAAATGTTTCACTAATATTAGGCATAGGTACATCAATTCCAAATATTCCATCGCCTTGTAGTCCTTAAAAAGATATGAATTTATAGTTCAATCATGAAATACTTTTTAACCAAAACACATTGATGTTATCTTATACTTTGACTTATAACATTTTTCTCAATTATTTTCTTGTAAAAATTCATCAAACAAAATTAATCCAACAGTGATTTAATTTAATTCAACCCAAAAAGTGAATAAATAAATAGTTCATTGATTACCTAGTAAAATTAATACATCTCACAATTAATCATAGAACTTATGTTTCATATGGTTTAGTGTCATGAAGACTATATAATGTTTCTTATAACCCTTCTCAATATTTCATAAAAACAAAAATCATATAGACCATATTTTAGACATATCATGTCATATGATAAAAATATTTATATGTGGACCATACATATATAGAATGTGTGAGACAAAATTATCATAAAGGGAATGTTATCAACTAGTCATACCCATATGATTATAAAATTCAGATAAAACATAAGAATGGGTGAAATGAAAGATAAAAATATAATGAAATATTGAGTGATAATAATTAAACATTATTGATCAAAAAATATAATGAAATAAAAATATAACACCAAAACAATTTCATAAAAAACATTCCATATATGAATACAATGAAAATAAAATGATTCATCTAATCATAACAGAAGAAAAAAAATTCTATTTATAAAACGGAGTATAATAAATATTTGGACTATGATGGAAATAAAAAATAGAGAAAGAGAAATAAGTGTTAGAGACATAATAAACAGCAATCAGGTCATAGTGGAGTTGTCCTCGCCATTAGATTCCAATAACATTATAGAATATGCATCCATGTCGTATTACCTATAGAAGAGGAATTTTCCATTACTAATTGACATGATTTGAGTGACAATACCAAAATTGATTCCCATAATTGTTTAATGAGATATAAAACAGTAACCTGTGGAATATTAGATGATATAAAAACCCACCAATCATCATGAATTCATATATATGAAACAAAAAAAAAATTTAATCTTAATATAAATTACCCATGGGAATCAAATGGGAATCATTAAATTTGAAATTGAATAAAAAAATATATTATCATTTGATACCAAAAACACGATCACACAAATGGATTATTTATATGGGAACACTTATATTAGTTTATTAAATTTGTTTTATTTGTATATTAGTCCACTAAAATTTAATTGAAAGCATAAATTTTTCCTTTATAAAATTAAATTATTAATATAACATTATTATTTATTATTATTATGTTAAATTTATGAAAAAAACCATACTAAATTCAATAGAAAACATCATAAAAATTAAATCAATAAAATTCCAATACTGATACTACATATTAATTTTATTCCGAAAGAGTATAGGGTGATGTGGTATCTCTAGTGATATAATAGGGATTTGGTTTCCCATATAATTGAAGAAGGATATGTCTTTAACATAGTTGTAATGGGTATTTAGTGATAACATCATGAAAATGGTTCTCTAGTATGTATCTAGTAGTGTAATTGAAAACCATTTTTGAATAAATTTATACTAATTTGTGAACTAATTATTTTTAATTTATTATCCCATAATAAAATATATTTCATTTTTTTTGGAAAATTCCCTAATGTAGTAATCATCCCGTTATAATAAAATGGATTTATAGAATATGGATTAAGGATATAGATGAGTGTGAAATGGAGTGACTAGTATTATTATTAAATGAATAAATAAGGATGGAAATTTTTCAATATATTTCAGTAGAGGAAGTCTGAGGTGAATGTGGGATTATTACAGAATCATGACACACAAGTATAATTATTAGTGGTTCATTGGGTATACATTATAGGTATGTAGATTTATTTTGGGAAAATTTCAAGATACCTTATTGTATGACTCTAGGAAAAAAAGAATGTGATAATATTAGTTGTTATAGTAACTGTACCTTCATTTTTGGTATTTCTATATATTATCCTGGTATTCATCACATGTTAAAACAAATCCCAAGCACATCGAACCCATAATACTTTTTATGTAATAAAAAATGATTGATTTATGGTGTTTTGTTTTCTCTAATGCATGATATAATAATGATTTCATGTTTTTTTCATTTCCTTGTATTGATTCACATTATATAATTTTGAATATAATCCAGGATAAATATTTATGAACCAAATTGAATTGGAATAATGTTTGATTGTTTAATTTAATATATTGGAGTGTAAGAGTTGTTTATTAACATGTTTTTTGTTATTATAAATTATGATGTGATAAACTATATGTTAAGATAAACTCTATTCGTAGAATACGATATATATTTCATTTAATTCATTTCTTATTTGTAGGGTTATTTTAAAAATAAACGTGCTAGAAAATTTTAGTAGTTGTTTTTATTACCATGGGTAACATGTTGAGAGTAGATTGTTAAGAAATGAAATTCAATAATTAGAAAATAATGATGGTATATGATAGAATAATTAATAATGTAGTAAAATACCATTTTTTATGACTAAAAATCAACAATTTTATTTTATTTTGATGATTTTTATTTATGAATTTTAATTATCAAATTTTTATCCTATTTCTTCTTCAATGTTAATCATCCTCTGTTAATTTTATTTCAATAGTCTTTGTAAAAAGATTTTAAATTTTTATGTAATATCATGAGAAATTTTCAATGATATTTAATATTTTGTTTTGGTTTAATAAAAATAACCCCAAATTAGAAAAGTGATAACTTAAATTTCCCCATAGGTAATATAAAATCATGCTTAATGGATTTTAATAAAAAATCAATAGTTAGTTAATATTATTTTTATTACTTCACTATTATGAGAAATAAGTGTATAATATTTTTATATCACTCTCTTATGTGCATCACCCACAGATTTCATAATACATTATATTTTCTAAAGTAATTCAATAGTTGCGCTACACGCAATACCGAGTTCGAGCACACCACGACATACCAAATTTGTCGTTAAAAAAGCTATTATGAATAGTATTTAATGAATTTTGAATTTTACATACTTTATATAATTTTAACATCAATATTATTTGTTTCTTATACAAAATATATGAACAAATTCAATTTTTTAAATTAAGATTTTATTAAAAAAAGGAAATTTTACCCCCTTTTAATGGATAACCATTTTAAAATAAAATATTTGAGACTTATATAAATTAAATTTGACAAAATAAACTTATTATTTAGAATATAGAAATAATAATTTAGTTTGGAAAATTTTTTTGTTGTTTTTTGATAACTTTCATATTTTGATGAATAATGAAAAATAATAACTTTTAATTAATGACAACATTTTTAATAAAAAAAAATTATATTGTTAAATTGTATATTTGAATGTTTTTGAGATATAATTAGAATATATTTTTATCATTACATCCAATTTTGGTCATTGTATGTAATTTTACATTTAAATCGGATACAAACACATATCAATCTTTTGATAATTTTTATTTCTAAAAAAACCACCTTCTGGTTTTGACAACGGGAATATTTTTTAAATAAATTAATACAACTTCTAGGTTTTTAATTCAGTGAAATAGACATAATTTTTAAATTTTAAATATAAAATATATCTTTGAGTGAATTTATGGTATTTTTTTGAATAATTTTGTTTCTTGATGAATAGTGAAAAACACTATGTTATTGTTTAAAACTGAAATTTTATTTAAATAGTTGTTTTTTTATAAAAAAATATTTTAATTAAAAATATATACATAATACCTATATAAATTAAATTCAATTCATTGGAGTCATTTTATAATAATATTATATGTATAAAATTTTATTGATTTTTTTACCGTCTTTTATCAACATTTTCGTCAGATTTGCAAATTAGCATAAAAAAATTATAACATTTCTGTGGATTGAATTTCAAATAACCGAGAGACACTATTGACATCAGTATGTAATATTTGGTTCAATAAGATGAAAATAATATTTGGTGAATAGTAAATTTTTAAATTGTTTTTACCACGGTTAAAAGTAAATAGGGTAATTAAAGATAAAAATGATATTATAATTACCCTAACACGTTACCTAATTCTATTGGATAAGTGGTTTTCATCCAAAATAAACCTTAGGAATAAAATATAATCCTCTTTTATATACCTGGATTAGATTAAGAAATTTATTATTATTTTAATAAAATAATATTTAAAAGGATTAAATTTAAATTTTAATAACAATTCTTTTTAATATTTGGTCATACATATGATAAATTTGACTATAAATATTAATTAGAAATATAAAAATATTTCTTATATCATGGTATTTTATTTTTTATTTTTACACATTATATATTTATATTTATTTATGACACAATGATGATGCAGTAATTACTATTTTAATTAATAATTAAAATAAATGATATTATAAAAATAAAAATAAATGTAAATTGAGATTTTGATGCTTTCTACGAATTTTATAGGTTAATTTTACATCTTAGGGTTGATTAAATGAATTTTTTTCAAAGTATTAACGTTGATATGACATTAATAAAAATCAAACACTAAACTGTGTCAAAATTTACATAATTGATTTTTTTAAAAAATAATGTTCTATTTAATTATATAATAGTTCTAAAAATAACTTTTTCGCCCAGAGAACATATATAATGATAGATATGTTACTAATGAACCACATCAGGTCCCTTTTTCAGTTTATAGAATGTTTATTAACCATATAATATAAAAATATAACAAGTCATGGAAAATGTCAAACTATTTAAAAAAGTTAAATATAAAAAATGGTTAATATGGTGAACTAGTCCTGCCTAAAACCTATTGGTTGAGAGTATTTCGACCTATCCTCACCTTATCCTTGATATAAATCCATTTGGAGCCATTTGAAACCGAAAATGAATTTATAATAAAATAAATTTCAATCTTTTTTTAAAGTGACCCTCACCTCTATTATAAAAGGTTACTTCCCCTTCTCTGAATTTCACATCTCCAATGAAATTTGGCTCAGCCAACACCTACATAATATACTCCCAAATACTATCACTACATCCTATAGGCCTTCCATTGATAATAACAAAAACTAATGGAGACCTTTGGATAAATTCAAAATGAATCAATAGAAGAAGAGGTAATAATTTCATCACCCCATTCAATTTTCTATTCATCTTCCACTTCCACTTTGTTTTTTTTGTTTCCATACCAAAATAATAAATCCAATACCTTATTTATATTGTGATTTTATTATAAATATTTTATAACCATAATCATTATTTTATAAATTCTATGAATGATGAAAGTCACCATACGTGCGTATGTACGACTTACCATCTCGACATCGTGGTGTAGTTGTTATTCCACACTTCATTATTTGGATGGGTATAATAATGATGTATAATTGAGTTAAATAATAAATATAGCATGTTCATTATTCTGTATATATGATATAACATCCAAATATATACGATTTCACCTTCAATTGAATGATATTGTCGCTCTTTTGTACTTACGAATTACCGTCTCCATGAACGCTGCGAGATTCATTCCCCATCATAACCATTCAAGATCAATTTTAATTTTATAATTTACAATAATGTTAAAGAAAATAATATAATTATTTATATTAATTAAATAAATCCTATCCATAACAAACATGACTTAAGTAAAAATACATATAAATGAAGATGAATTATTTAACACCCGAAACAATGATACTACTAAAATATTATTAACAAAGAAATATTTGAAGATCATATAGGATATCATATTTAGGTAAATGGTTCTTGAATAATATAATAACATTTATTTAACTATTATATAGTATGTAAATATACCCTTGAATAATGAAATTTTCAAGGTAGGGGGTTTTCATTTCACTTCTTATTCCCATGAGATTCATGATATATTGCAACTATTTCCATTTTTGTGGTGTATGTAGTACCCATGATTATATTTATTGTGTAATATAATTTAATTTATGGGTATTTACAACATCATTTTATGATCCTTCTTTCATGAGGGTTATGTTTATTAAGTTACCAAATCGGTAAGGACGTTTATAATTTTTACTTCCACTCAATGAGTTTGATGCAAACTTCATTGATTATTACACTTCAAGATTATGTGTGAAATCAGAATTTATTTATTTATTTAGTAATTTTCACTTCCCTTTGATTGATATACTCTTGATACAATTAATCTCTCTGTTGATAAATTCTCATTTCTTAAATTTATACTTTATACGAGTAATCTCAACTCAATTTACATTCAATGAGTTAAACATCCATGTCATTGGTGTTTTTGTTACAAGAATATGTGTGACTGTTCTATTATTGAATTACACTGAATAACAAATCATATTGACTGTATTTATATTTGTTACACATTATTTTTTCATTGATGTATCTATAACATAATTATACAGTCTTTATAAGGGATTCCATCTCAATTTATATTCTTTTGAGACTGTATTGTTGTTATACACAAATTCACTTTCATATTGTTTATATACTGTACTTTGACATATTATATCATAAATCCATTTTTATCATGATATTAAAATGTTTTTATTACCTCAATTATTTTTTTTCCAATAATCTCTTATTTAGTTAAGAACTCTAACCAAAATATCATTAAAAATGTTTTAAATATTTATTCATCTCAAACATTCTCATTAATGTACATGTTTTAAAATTGATTTAAGGGATTATTTATACGGACATTAATATTTGGAAATTAAAATTTCCTTCAAAAGATTCAATGTTGAATGGGACACTTTGATTCAAAAACTATTTAATCTGCTTCTTTGATAAATAGTGTGACTTTTAAATGTTTTCAAGATAAAGGGGTGTTTCATTAAAATATATTTACTTATCATGTTCGTCAATGTTAATATCCTTCATTGTATTTTATTCTTTATTTAAGTAGATTTATTATAATATAATCAACCATATTAAATTGAATATGTTCTGTTTAACTGTGGATGTGCTATTTTTATACCATTTATGGGTTATGGTTAATGTATTACAATTTCATATTCTAGTTTTAAAATAAATGGTTATGCTATGTTTCAACATTTTCATGTGAGGAATTAATTGGACTTAGTATATGACAGGTAGAACCTACTATAGCTCCTCGATGTTCTGGTATGTCTCATGAGACATACTAGTGTCTTTCCGAGAGGCCTTGACAAAATCTTATTTGTAATATTGGAACGTGGCCTTGACTATGTGGTAATGAAAAATGGAAATATGCATTCCATCATTATGTAATTATATATTAACATTACATTTAATTATTTCACTAGTAGTATATCATTGTGATTAATTAAATGGAATTATTTGATTTATACTGTCCATATTACACTAATGATTAATTTTAAAAAGGCTTATGTTTTAGTCTTATACATTTTCATAAATTATAATGCTTATTTATGAATGTTTCTGCTATATTGATTTCCTTATAGAGGATCTGAGATCACACATTTCTATGTTTTATCTTTCCCAGGATGTTAACAAGTATATTATGATTGACCTACTGGGGATGAATAAGGGATATTATTGTGATAAAAGGGGGAAAATTTTTGCTGTTTTTCATTTCATAAATTAATGTAAAACAAATGTATGTATCTAGTACTTCTAAGTCTACTAAACTGATCAGACATTTCAGTCATGATATCATGTGATCATGCAAAAGTTATTAAATAATGCACCGACTATGGATAAGAGGGGTACGGGAATTACTGTTTGTATTAGTTGATTCTTAGTACAAACCTTGGATACTAGATTTAGAAAAACTCAGATTAGAGAACATAAACCTAAGATAGACATTGGGTATTAGTATAGAAGATCATCCAAATTTATTGGTAAGGTAAAAAAATATGTGGGTTTTCCAAGTTGAAAATCCCTTTCTGGATACAAGCAGGTAGAGGTGGCTATGGAACAGATGTACCTAAGGGTAAAACCTAAAAACACAACATTGAGCTAGACTCGAATGGGAACTGGTGCACGGAAAAGGGCCTTCCTACACTCTTGGTTAGGACACTCCCGTGAGATATTCAGAGGATAATTCACATTTTCTTTGCAATTCGATTTAAAGGATTCTAATCTAAGATGAGAATAAATAACCGTGTTTAATCCTAATTCATTTTAGATTGAAAATATGGTGTCATGATATTATCTAATTGATTTTATTACTTTTGTTACTCACACAAACCTTTCTGGTTTTAGTCAATGGCTGGATTCCAAGGAAGTCAGAGTAACATTGATCATGATGTACAAGGTGGGAACGGTGGTGGAAATGAAAAAATAAATGGAATGTTGTTAGGCATAAATGATATTGTGTTCATGTCAAATTAGTTTCCCAATAATATGATCAACATCATATATATTAACCAACTCCCTGGCGCAACAAAGTGAAGAATTACAGTTAATGATAAGAGCTCCAGTAGTGGAAACCATCAAGAATTGAAATCTCAATTTCCATCGTGCATGAAATGTGAGAAGATCCACCTAGGAAAGTGTCTCAATGGATCAAATAAATGCTTATTATTATAAATAAGGACATAATGTAATGAATAGAAGACGACAAAATCAAGAGTAATATGGAAGAAAATTAAAATGATCCCAAGAATCCATTTACAGTCATTTTCCATAAAATTAGTGGACCTTAGCATTACCCATGTTAATGCGCTATTCTAAAGGATATCCTCTTGGTAAAATAATTACCAATGTGGAAATAAATGGATGGGGAAATTTTAAAAAATATTAATGATATTTGTTTGTGGGATTACTTTAGAAGACTATTCTCTTATACTTGTTACCATGCCATTTCTTATGAGAAAATTATATTTGAGGAAGAATAATCCTTTCTTTTGTGGATATATTTATAAGGAACCATTTGTTTTTATGTTACCCTTGGATTTGAGGAAATTACAGGTTATTAATTTTTGGGATGAAAATGAGACATATCTGATAAAATCTGGGGTTTAAAAATGTTTTGGTTATTTTAAGGAATTTATATCGTTTTAGGAATGTTATAAAATATAGTTTTTGGAAAGAGACAATATGCCGACAGTGTGAAAACCAATCGCATTGGACAATGTTGTGGGAATAAAACCCACAACTAGAGTGCCATTGAGATTTATCGCCTACCACTAGAATACATGAAGTCCCTGGTTAGTGTGAATACTTATTTTAGGTAAATGATTTTATTGATCTATAATAGGTTGATTTGGGATATTATGTTTTATCAAATGGATATCCTTAGTATTGGAATATTAATTGGTGATTATGAGATAAATTTTATTTTGGAATATGTAAGCTCTATTGAGAACACTATATTCCTATAGGAAATAAAATACTGTGGAATTTAATTTGAAAATTAATGAGGGATTTTTTTTTTATTTTGGAATAACCTTTTATTATAGAGATTTAGGTTTTTACTAGAAACAATTAACCTGTCATAGAGAAGATATTATTTGGTTAATTACACTTCTGTATGAGACATTAAGAGCATTTGATATTAGTTAGTGATAAATGATTAGATTTACTTTGAAAGACTATGTGATTAAATTCTTATGAGGTTTGGGTTTCAATCTTTTGTTGGATTATATTGAATTATTTTAAGGATAATTTTTTATAGAATGTTCTTTATTGAACTATTGGTCTTGTTTATTCAATTATGGAGATTAAGATTACTATTTCTTTATAGAATGTATTATCCATTTTGGGGATCATCTGATCATTTACTCACAATTTGGTTTTGGTTAATATCTTAAGACAAGGGAAATATATAGCTAATCCTTTTTTAGATTATTTGATTCTCTAGAAGTAGATTATAGCGCTTCAGGTGTGACCAACTCATCTTGAATACTAATCGTTTGGAGAAAATATTTTTCTGTGGTAGAAATTTTTTAATGGATGAAAATAAAATTATAAAATAATTATATATATTTATGTTCATTTTAAATCTCAAAAATGAAATCCTCAACTTAAAAAAATGGAACTTAAAACAAAAAACGTTGCCCGTTTACTTTTCCTACTGGGAATCTAATGACCGTTTAACCCATCACAAGTTTGTGGTTTTTTTTTCAACGTTCTCATGATCCTTTTTTACATCAATCTACATCGTAACATGACACGTAGTATATCTTCCATATCCCTATTTTCCTACAAGTAATCCTAGTATGGGTTATCTTAGTTGAACTTGGTTTATCTTTTTCATTCTTTTAATGGGATAGTTTTATTGACTCTTTTTCCAATGTGAGACATTCAATGAAGTTCCCATTCCAAAATTTAAAATGGCGGAGAATAAATTTCTAAAAGGGGGGAAGAATGTAACTCTCGATGATTTATCAGTAAGTCATTTTCATTAAAATAATTAAATAGCTTGTGCTACAAGAAACACATTGTTCGAGCACACCACGACTTACCAAACTAGCTGTTCAAAAAGAGGTTTTGAGTAGTATTAAAAACATTTGGAATTTTATATACTTCATATTTTTTTAAAATACATATTATGAATTATTTAGACATAATAAAAGAACAAATTCAAATTTCATATAAAATAATTATTTAAAAAATCGAATTTTACCGCCTTTTTTAGAATAAAATTTATTATCCAATAATTTACATTTTTCTATATTTAAATTGATGAAATAAAATTCTTCGTTAGAATATGGAAATAAAATTTTACTTTCGATAAATTTTCTGTGCTTTTATGATAACGTTCATATTTTCATTAATAGTAAAAAATACTAAATTTTAATTAAAGACAGATTTCATGATAAAAATATTTTATCATGTTAAATTATATATTTGTTTAGTTTTTATGTAAATTAGACTATATTTTTACCATTTAATATAATTTTGATGATTGGAATTAATTTTATATTTTAATTGGACATAAACACATATCAATCTTCTAGTAGTTTTAAGTTCCCAAAAACCTGCTTTCTGGTTTTGACGATGAGAATAATTTTTATATTAATTAATAAAACATCAATGTAATTATTTTCATGAAATATACATAATTTTTTAATATGAAATATGACAATTATCTTAGAGTAAATATTTGGTATTTTTCTAAAAACTTTCGATTTTTGATGAATAGTGAAAACCACTACGTTATTGTTTAAAACTGATTTTTTATTTAAATAATTATTTATTTTATTTAAATTTATTTTATGTAAAAATATATAAATAATACATATATAAATTCAATGTAATTAATCAGAGTCATTTTATTATAAGATTAGAAGTCTAAAATTTTATGGAACTTTTTTCCGTCTTTTACCCACCTTCTGGGAACAATAAAAAAATTACATAAAATGTTATTTTATCACTTCTATGGATTAAATTTAAAAATTAGAGATACAGGGTTGACCACAATAAGTTAAATTTGGGTCAATAGTATGAAATTAATGTTTTGGTGAATAGTAACTTATAAGTTTTATTTACCACGGTTAAAAGTAAATTCAGTAATTAAAGGTAAAATTAATATTATAATTATCCAAAAACATTTCTTAATTATACTGGATAAGTGTTTTTCTACCAAAATAAAATTTAGGATAACAATATGGTCCTCTTTAGTACAATTGGATTATATTAGGATATTTATTATTATTTTATTTTCAATAGTGTGAAAAGTCTTAACTTCAAATTTTCATAATTAATTATTTTTTTATATAGGGTAATACAAAAGATAAATTCGACTATAAATATATATTAGAAATATAATGAAATTGCACACATCATTGTATTATATTTATAATTTTTATACCCAAAATAATTATATTTATTTATGACACAATGATGATGTAGTAATTACCATATTAATGTAAGATTTAAATAATTGATATTATAAATATCAAAATAAATGTATATTGGGACTTTTGATGCATTACACGATTTTTAAAGGTTAATATGACATGATAGGATTTATTTAATGGATTTTTTTATGTAATCAATTTGATATGACATCATCAAAAACCAAATACTAAACAGTGTCAAATTCATAATAATTGAGTTTTTAAAATAAATAATAATTTATTAAATTATATAATAGTCCTAAAAATATAACAATCAGAAAAAGTGATTATATAATGATATACATGTTTTTAATGAACCACTTGGGTTTCCCTTTGTGGTTTATAGTAATTTTATTATACATATAATATAAAAATACCATGATATATGATAAATGTCAAACTATTTAACTAAGAGTTAAATCTAAATGTTAAGGTTAATATTGTGACCAAAACCGATCTAAAAACTATTTGTTGAGAATATTTAGATCCTTCCCCAACATAGGCTTGAAAAAAATCCATTTAGAGTAATTATAACATGAATATGAATTTATAGTAAAATTATATTTCATGATTTTTCTAATGTGATCCTCACCTCTCTTATAAAAGGGCACTTTCATTCTCTAAATTTCAAACCATCAAAGCCATTTGGATCATCTATCCCCTTCAAAAATATCCTCCCAACTACTATAACTACATAATAGGTTCCTTCATTTTTTATAAAGCCAACTTATGTATCCCTTTGGTTCAAATCAAACGGAAGGACTAGAAGAAGATGAAATAATTTATCACCTCTTTCAAAGTTAACTTTTTCTTCCAATTCCCCTTTCTTTGTTGCATTCATGCCAAATAATAAATTCAATACCTTATACATATTTTTATGTTATTATAAATATTGTAAAAACATATTCATTATTCTATCCATCCTTTAAAGGAAAATGTCACCATACATTCGTATGTATGGCTTACCGTCTCCCCGTCGTGGTGTAGTTGTTATTAAACAATTCATTTTTTGTATGGGTATAATAATGGTGTATAAATGATGTAAATAATTAACATAACATGTTTATTATTATTTATATATGATTAAACAATCAAATATATACAATTTCGCCTTTAATTGAAAGATATTGTAGCTCGTGCATACGTACGGATTACCGTCTCCATGAACGCTATGAGATCTATTCCCAATTGTTACCATTGAAGAATAAATTTTATATTGTGATTAAAAATAATGGTTATGAAATTAATAAAATTCCGCATGTGAATAAGATATTTCATATCCATAACAAACATGACTTACATAACAAATCATCTAAAGAAAAACGAATAAGTTAAAACCCAAAATAATGATAATACTAAAATATTATTAACAATGAAATATTATATGATCATATCTGATACCAAATTTATATATGTGGTTCTTTTATAATTTAATAACACATTCTAAACTATTATAAATGATGTTGAAATACCCTATACTATGGAAAAGTACATGGTAAGGGGTTTTTATCTCACTTCTTATTCTTGTGAGATTCATGCTATATTGCCACTATTTACATTTGTGTGGTGTATGCGATGCCGATGATTGTATTCCTTGGGTAATATAAATTAATAAATGGGTATTTAAAACATAATTTTATGATCCTTATTTATTTGGGAATATGTTTTGTACATTACCAAATTTGTAAGGGAATTGCAAATTTTGATTTACACTCTTTAAGTTTCATGAAAAATTCAATGATTATTTTACTCAAATTATTTTTAAAATCACTATTTATTTTTTTGGTATTAATTTTCACTCCTTTATGTGTGGATATACATTTGATACACATAATCACATAATTTATAATTTTTGATGTCATCGATACGAACCTGATAAGATTAATCTTAACTCAATTTCCATTCATTGAGCTAAATATCCAAGCCATTGGTGTTTTTGTTACAAAAATATAATTGAATGTACTATAACTGATTTACAATTAATATCCAATCATAATTACTGTATTTATATCCATAACACAAAATGATGTCATTTTTTTATTTCTAACCTAAATATGCAGGCATTTGAAGAGATTTCATCTCAATTTACATTCAATTGAGACTTCACTATTGTTATGCACCAATTCACTTTTATATGGTGTATTTACATTACTTTTCCAAATTATATCCTGAATCCATTTATTCGCATGATGTTATATTTTTTAGTTACCTCAATTATTTTTATTCAGGCATCTCTAATTTGAATAGAAACTCTAACTAAAATATCATTATAAATGTTTTAATGATTTATTCTTCAAATTCTTTCTCATTAATGTCCAGGATTTAAAAATGATTTTTAGGATATATTTGTATGGACTTGAATGTTATGAAAATAAAATTATTTATAATAGTTTCAAAGTGTTACAGGACACTTTTATTCAAAATTATATTTTAACCAACTTCTTTGATAAATGGTGAAACTTTTATTTGTTTTCAAGAAAAGGGGATGTTTCTTTCAAATTGTTGTACTGATTCAATCATCAATTCCAATATCCTTCATTGTATTTTATTATTGATTGAGGATTATTTATTATAATAAAATCATACATATTGTATTTAATAAGTTATTTTTTACTATGGATGTTCTATATTTATAACATTCACGGTTTATGGTTAAAGTATTAACATTTTATATGATAGTTTCAATACGAATGTTTTTGTTCTGTTTCAACCTTTTAGTATGAGAAATGCATTTTACATTATAAGTGATGGGTGGATCCCACTATATCTCCTTGATTCATTGGTAGGTCTTTTCAGATAAACTATTTTAATGGAATAAGGCCATAAAACTCTTATTTGTAGTCATGGCAAATGGCTTTGTCACTGTAGTTATGATTTCCAACATTATGAATTATATCATTATTAAATTAGATATTGATATTACATGTTATTCTTCACCAAGGAGAATATCCATGTGATATTTAAATGGAATTATTTGATTTATATTTTCCGTATTACGCTGATGTTTATGTTTAAAAAGGTTCTGTTTTAGTCATATACATTTCCTTAAATGTATATGCATATTTCTAAAAGTTTTCGCTATATTGGTATCCTGACGGAGCATCTGAGCTCACCCCTTTCAATGTTTTTTTCCTAGTATGTGAAGAAGTATATAATTATTGACCTGTAGTGATAGGATAAGGTATATGAGTGTGATCAAAGGGAGCACAATGTTGTCTTTTTATTTTAAAAATGTAATTAAAAACATATGTATGTATCAAGTATTTTCAGGTCCACTAAACAAATCATTCTTATTATACATGATCTATTGTGATCATGCCAATATTATGAAATAATGCATCGACTCTGCGTAACTGGGGTTGGGGAATTACATATGTATCATATATGATACCCCATGTAATACTTGTTTAATATAATCAATTTCATTATTGATTATTTCCTTATTTTTATCATGGTTTGACATTCATTGTTAATGATATGTGTCCTTTGACAATAGATTATAAATTAAAATAATTGTTATTTTTATTTAATATTTTATTTACAAATTTTATATTATTTTTTATATATTGATAATTTTTTGTATATCAATATGGTTTATTTGTTGATTGTTTATTATTTTATGTTAAATTAATTGTCAATAAATTTTTATTGTTTTTGTATTATTTTAATTAATATTTATTAGATAAAATTTGATGTACTTCTTGTTTATTCAATATAAATGAAGGGGTTACATGAATATTGTTGTAATCCTAACACCAGAACCTAATTTTTGTTGTTATAATATAAAAAGTGGGAATAAGATACATGGAATCACATCCCGAATGACCAATCAATTTAGTCATCATACATAATTGAATACATACATGAGTCTTAAATAAAATTTTTAAAAAATACAACATCATTTGTATTTTATAGATTGTATAATTTTTTCCTCTATAATCTTCTTACATACCTATCATAGTAGACTTCATGGAATACTAGGGATAGAAAAAAAAATAAATTTGAGCACAAAAAACTCAGTATGTGATATATATATTGTTAAATTTTGTGAATCACTAATAAAAATCTATATAGATCTATAATAATTTAACAAACATTATATATAGAATATAAACTGATATGAAATTGAATCCAAAGATAATATGAGAGTAAAAATATAATGGATAATAATCAATTTTTCAAGGTATATAACACAATACAATTTTCTTCAAAATAACAAGCAAAAATGAATAGATAAGGCTTTAATTATAGAGAGGTTAATTACTAAAAATGTATGATATTTAATCATTTACTAATAATTAAATTCATCTAGAGATAATTTCTTTATAAAAATAACCTAGATAGTAATAAATGAATACTAAATAAAGGAAACTCATAATTATTGGACATTATGTTTCCAAAGTACATGATAATATTAACATAAAGACCATTAAAAAGATGATTTAAAATATATTGGGGGAAACCCCAATTAACTATGTCTAGAAAAATGATTCATCTAAAGAGATTACAGGTTCCTTAAGCTGATATCTATATCAAAGCCCCACCCATGTCATTCTTATTGATATCATTCCTTGTATAATAAATATTTAATTTAATTCATAAATAATGGGACTTATTAAATATATATATTATATAAATAATACTAAATTATTAATATTTCTCCAGTTAAAAAATGACATTCAATGCAGACCACCATATGTAGAAATGTTAAACATATTAACAAATAAAAATACCTTTTTTAAATAATATGTTTATTTAGGGAAATTTATATTACCAATTATCATAGGAATGTGAATAATTTAATGGAATGTTTGTGGATAAATGTTATGAAACATGAATGTGGATGTCAATAATATCTGGGGTCAAAACAATCAATGTCTATAAATTGAATGATTAAGGAAGTTATTAATTTTAAATATTACCATTTGAGAAATAATTACTGTGATTTCAAATTTATTATATATATAATATAAATATATCTCTGAATGAAATCCTCATGAAATTATCACTGTCATTTCAAAAATCCTTTTCCAAATCCTTTTCTTTGAATTTCACTATTACAAACATTATCCTGAAAAAGAACATCATAACCAGGAAAATGATGCTTTATAGAAATTACTTTCATGATGGTCGATAATTAAGTAAATTCAGAAAAAGTTACAAATCATTTCCACTGTAAAAATATTTGGTGTGTAATAAAATCATAGAATGAAAATAATTTTACATTTGTATTTTTTGTACAATAGAAATGGAACGTCATTAGAAAAGGATTCTAAAATCCATTGGAAAAAAATAAAAAATAACAAAATACTAAAAATTCATTTTTAAATGGTACCAATATTTATGAAAATATTTTAAGAAGTCATGGTTTTGGATGAAAACATATTTCTAAGAGTGAATTGTAGTGGGGGTTTCTTGAAAAAATTATTCAAAATGATTAAGGTAAAAAAGTTTGTAAAATGGTTTTAATAGATATAAATATCATGAATTTCTAGAGAATAAGTGAAATTTTATGGGTTTAGAAGTAATTAGTAATGAAAATATCATTTTACAGATATTAAAGATTAAAAAATTATGATTATAATTAGATAGATAAATATACACTTAAATTTATAATAATATTGATGAGAGAAAAAATAAATAGATCAATTTCATGAATTTAATATAAATAAAAAAATTTGTATATAAAAAATTGATAATCCAAATCATTTACACATTTAATATTATCATCACACAAAAAAAACAATAGGTGATCAACACAATGCGTTTCTATTGAGTTAATAAATCCATTACCCACACTCCATTATGGTCCAGATTTATTTAACCTATTTAATAGTCATTTTTATCATGATATTAATTTATTAAATGAAATTATTAATATTTAGGATATCATTTATTATACTTTTATACCATATTATCACTCATTCATTAATAATAATTCATTATTTTCAACGTTTTGTATGTCAGTTGCCTTGTTTTTAATATGAATGTTTTGTTTTGAAAGTTAATGTTCATTATCATATAGTTATATCATCTATAGGATTAATATATTTAAATAATTATCTTATTTAATAATCAATTATTTCATTAAAATAAATCTTGAATGGTGGTTATAAAAAATGATGTACATTTTGATCATGGAGGTAATAGGTCATACATATGCATGAGTAACATTATCACTTGTTATTGGTCATAATAAAAAAAGTATGTTATATTTTACATCTAAAAATGGTTATAATATCATATATTAGTTATTATATACTTATATATTTCATACTTGTGGAGTTTTGGTGAAAATGGAGTCACAATGATTCATGAATGTAGTAATCCGCATACACACGAACAATGTTATCATCATTACATGATTGTAATGGAATGTAACCAAATGATGAATATTCTCTATCTTGATTGATAAATATGCCATTAATATAATAATTTTTTCATTTTTATAACATATAATAATAAACATTATCTTTATATCCTTTTAATTAAACAATTAGTGACTGAAAAATAACATCCTTTCATAAGACAATAGTCCATCATAAAGATCAATGTTGATAATGTATCTCTTGTTAAGTTCGAAGATAAAATATATACATTTTATTTTGACTCTAAAAGTATTAATTTGTTAAAAATAACATTTATTTTCGGGACATACATCATCGTATATATCCCTGAGATGTGAAAATGGAAAAACAGATGACACCATTTCGTGTGACAATAGTCCTCTATACACAAGAATGACGATTTCCAAACCCATTTGATGGACGTGGTTATGTTTTTATGTCATTATTTTATTACAAAAAAATTAAATATATTGAATATACTGATTTCATTATATCATCACTGTTTACTAAAAATTTATGGAGGGGAATATTGAAATAAAATAAATATTCTCAATGAAGATCATTACCTTTTATTCAGGTATCCTATATAGGTTTTCACTAAATTCATATTAGTATTGATTCATGCAAAAAATATTGAATAAATGATTAAGGGAAGTAATGTTTTATGTAATTTTTTAAGGTATTTCCCAAATGAATGTGGTTTTATGGTGTCATGTTGAGAAAAGAGGGCGGACATTTATAAGTGGGGGAGATGACACACTTGGAATTATTTAAAAGAATTGGCCAGGTCAACATTTCGCAAATGTCTCAAGGGTTCATAATAGAACATTATCACGACTTAAAGGATTAATTATTGAAATATTTCCTTCCAATTGTTTTTAGACACATTTATTATTCATTTCATCCCTTATATGTTTAGTTTATCCTCTCGATAATTTTTTTTAAATTAATCAGGTAAATTAAATTTCACAACATTCTATATTCATTTTTATAAAAATTAGTATTTAAAAAAATTTGAAATTACAAAAAAATCAAATTCCAAATATGGAAGAAAGATTTCCAAAAAATCATATAATAGGAAATATTAAAAATAATATTAATTATCTAGCATGACTAAAATGAGGGGTTTTAAATTAAAAGTTATGAAAATATTACAGTGGTTTTATATCTATATTCAATATGAATTTCAATAAATGGACTAAATGAGATTATTATATGTATTAATTAACTACTCTGACATTATGAAAAATAAAAAATATAATTTATCAACATAAATTATATATATGGAGAGAAAATTTTCAATTAAAATTCAATATTTCTTAATATTCATGAAAAAATAAAATATTTTAAAAAATAAAAACAATTCAATCAAAGACATCTTTGAAATTACTATTTTAAAAATTAATTTTTATTTATTTATTTTCTAAATATATATAAAAATTTAAATTATTTGTAGAAATTTCAAATATTCCACCTTTTACAAAATCATACCTTTTATAATTATTTTTTAAAATAATTATTATTTAATATTTTATCAATAGATTATTAATAAAAAAGTGAAAAAATATATATTTTGATATTTTTTAAACATATTCAATCATAAAATTCCAATTTATAGGTTATAACTAAAATATTAAAAAATAATTGAAATATTATATTGTTCTTTAGTAAAACATTTTTTTGATTATAATGAAATTAATCGGTGAAACCTATTTCGGAATGTTTCATTAGATAAATCAAAATTTCTTGTAAAATATGATATAAAACAAAATTTTAACATTTTAGAACTTTCAGGGTGTTACATTCTTCACATTATATTTAAATTACATCCTTTTAATTTCAACATGATCGTTGTAGTCTAGAGATTTGTGTCATACATTTATGAAATTGATATAACCACATAATAAAACAAGTTAATAAAATAACCTCATAATAAGTGGGAAATATATGAAACAAGACCTATTAAGACCAAGAATTTCTATTTAATTGTTTTTAAATAAATGGGAATTTTGAAAGTCTTCAAAATTTGACGGATCGTGATACTGAGACCCGTTGTATACAGATTCAATTTCTGAATTTTTGTTCAGGTACATTTAGTAAACGTACGAGCAGGTTTCTATAACTTTTGAACCGGTGCTCGGAATTGAAATCATAGGGCACCGTGGAACTCACAGCGACAGTTTTCTCTTAAGAAGACTATCACCTCATCTTTATTGGGTCGAGAATAAAATATAGTTTTTGGGTTTTTAGTGAAATAACTAAATAAAAATAAATTTGTGTAGCTTTATTTTTATTTTGATGGTTAAAACCTCTATGTGGAAGTTGGTGGTGGGGACAACCTCACCTTAACCTCCCATGAGAGGTTATGGTGTTGGGGCCCACCTGTACCAAACCTCCTCTTCATATTTATTATTATGGGGAGCACCCGGATTTTAAACCCCCTTGAGACTCCCCTATAATGGGGAGAAACCCTCAAATTATTATTTATTGTATGGAGTCTCTTCAACTACCCTAACACTTAAATATGAAAAATACTCTTCATTAATTTTTGAGCCAACACTTTCAATTAATTGTTTATCCCATTTTAATTGTGTGCCCACAATTAAATAATACATAGACTTAATCTATTATTTTGGGCTTCGAATATTCATTTTGGTGGTACTTGGGAGAGGAGAGAACTTGGGATAAGTCTCCTAACGAAGAATGTATTCCACCGATGAAGAATGCTCCAACTGACGAAGAACGTCGACCTTGACCTCGACTTCGACTACCTTCCTTGGAACCTCCATAGTTGTAGGATGTGTTTATCTACAATGAATTGACCGTAGCCTTCTCGTGCCAATGCCGATGATCAACGAACAATGTTAGGGAATTTATTAGAATATGATATTATTTATATATTGCTTCCTTAAAAAAAATGTAGTGTTGTGGATGTTTAACTTGCGTGTTGGGAACCTTCATTTATTGGAGGATGTGGGGTGTTTTCTTCTCTCTTCTTTCTTGACAACTGTTTTAAAAATAAAGAAATTATAGTATCGCTTGATACCACCCTAAACACGGAGGGTGCGGGCCAAACCAGAAATGCCCGACCCCTCCACTATCCTTGATTGTGATGTTCTTCAGCAACAACATTGAAGGAGATGAAGGAGACAGGCAATGACTGCGCTACTTGTGTCCTCCGTGACCCGCGCAGCCCTCGTGGTGCTCCGTCTAAACCAACTCTACCGCCCCCGTCCGACGCGCGCCGCCCGACGACCTCCCTGCTGGCCGGCCGACCGATGGCTTCCTGGCTGCCCGTTTTCCTCCTGGAAGCCCGACCGCCCGCCGGCATCCCGGCTGCCCGGCCACCCGCCAGCCTCCAAGCTCCTCGGCTGCCTGCCGGCCTCCCGGCTCCCGGGCTGAGCTGGTCAAGACGTGCCCCTCACGGCGCTGGCGGAACTAGCCCTGGCTGCCAGGACGGGCCGCCCGAGCCTCACCCCTTGCACCGCTGGCCGAACCGTTCCCGACCACTCGGGTCGAGCCGCCCGAGTCGTTCCCCTTGCTACGCCCGGCCGAGCCGGCCTTCCACGCCCCTCGCGGCTCTCCAGGCCGAACCGACCCCACACAAATGGGTCGAGCTGCCTATGTGGCCCCCTCCCAGCCAAACCTCCCTCACGGCCTGCTGGGCTGGGCCCAGCTGCCCGAGCCGAATCCAACGAGCCAGACCAGGCCGACCCGACCAGAAACGGGTCATCCTGGAATAAGTCGGCTGGGTCTGTCCAACCGTTTCGGACCGGACCCGGAACTACTACCGACCCTTCTCATTTTTTGGCCCTATCTTTGGCATCAGAAGTCTGTTTGAAAAATAGTTAGTGGGATTGGTAATCTTATATCATGGAGGTCCCTTTGAGTATACTTCACTAGAGTTAAGGGTATAGTTTATATATGGTCAGGTTGGTTCATGCACGAGTCCAACCGGGCCCCCGGGACTAAAAGGCTAATAACGCAAAGACCCGTCGTCTGATTGACACACAGTCTATTGCGTTGAGACACATATGACGTGACGAACCTTAGAGATAGCTATATGTGTGACTTTGTGATAGATAGATTATAGACCAGTAGCTCATGGAGAGGATCCATTCGGTGATGAGTGAGTAGAGTCTATAGAGGGTACTCGACAGGAGGAGTACCTCTGCAGACTATTAGGGGGTGTGCCTTGGTGACACAGAAGACCCATAGTGGGGAGTGCCTTGGTGATGTGAAAGACCCACGGTGTAAAACACCTCTGTGTGACGCATAAGACCCACAGTACACGACAGGAGGTGTAGCTTAACAGTTCCAGGTTAGTGGGAAGTGCCTTGGTGTCGCGGCAGGCCCACTATACTCAATTGAGTAGGAGTTCTATAGTAGCTGAGGTTTCGATAATGTGAATAAAATACTAGTTGATCTGAGTCAGTATCATTTGTTTTTAACTCATGATTGAGATTGATTACCTGATACCATATGTATAAGAAATGGCATATACCTAAGTGGGGTTATCTGTTGATTTCATACATTGTGGATTATCCTTGTTAGAATTTGTGATACCTTGAGGGTCTCAGGGTACCTACTAAGTATCGTTATACTCACTCCTACACGGGTTATGTCTACCCCTCATTGTGTTGGATGAATAGGACAGACAATGCTGACTGAGGCTGAGAGTACCAGGACTGGACGATACAACTACAACAAATGTCGGCCCTAGCGGCGGTTTTTTTTCCGGTTTAGCGGCGGTCTAAACCGCCGCTATATTGTGTGGCGGCGGTTTACAAAAACCGCCGCTATGTTTGGCGTTGGCAATCTATTAGTGGCGGTTTTTTCGATTCGGCGGCGGTTTTAGAAATGTGTCGTAGGTCCGTCATTTAGCGCCTGTTTCTCTTCATTTAGTGACGGTTATATGGGTATCTTATTCGCGGCGGTTTTAACCGCCGCTAAATTCAGGCGTTTGATGCGCCTATTCTGCGGCGGTGAATACCGCCGCTAAATATCAACATAATATATTTTGCGGCGGTTAAAACCGCCGCTAAATTTTCACAGGTATGGCATTAGTGGTGGTTAAAACCGCCGCTAAATGTTGAACTGGAAAAAAAATATGTTGGATCTGCTCCACCACTGCCCTAAATTTTCCAAAACCACAGCCACATCTCACCCATCAGCCCCACATAATATCACATCCACACATATTTGTAATGTACAATAGCTTACAACATTATTACATCATTACCATTTCATATTCCATCACTAAAAGAATACTACCACAAACCACTACACACAAAAACCAACATCCTCATAATAGTGACCATAACATCTCTTACCATAATAAAAACCAACATTAAAAACACCATCCCTCATAGACAAAACCACACCATAACAAGAAACATGTATCTCACTATGAGAACCAAATTCACCAATAACACGTCCACAATTAAAAACAAATTGTGAAACCAAACTTGTTGGTTCCATCATACTTCAAACCCCTTAAATCCCACACAAAAAAAAGATGAACAACAGACAACCAAATGTACACAAGAATATATTTCAAGATATATGAAGACAATTTCACATTAATTCATCATCTCATGTGGTTGTTTTTTCATAATTATCAAAATTTTCAATGAAATTGATTCTTATCAAAATATAACTATTATTCCTTTTTCGATGGATGAGTTAAAATAATCATCCAAAAGAAGATTTTATAAATAGACAAATAATACATTCAGGAATCACAAGGAAGAAGAGAATGATACTGTGGAATAATAATGAAAAACCAAATATCTAGTAACCATATTTGAAATCACGGATCACGTAAAATCCATTTCAAAATCAATTAGTTATTTTTTCTTTGATTTATCTCAATTACCCACCCACATGGAGAAAACCACGATAATTTCATAAATGGTAAAATCAATAGAGATTAAGGACACCCTAATAGAATATACTATAATTATTTCTACACAAAAAAATGGAAATGAGAAGGAGATGTAATAGCCTATATATACCAAGGTAATGCTTTGATCAGTAACACAACCCATTTAGAGAATTGAGGAATAAGGGAGGGGGACTAAAAACAACATCAAACTTCACATCACGGTTCAATCAAATGAAGAATGGTAGTAAAGAACATACCTAGAATTGCATGTTTGGGGAGTCCATGTCCCATATAGTGGATCTAAAAAATTAAAACCATATCTAAGGATTGATGAAACAAGATAAAAACATGTTAATACATAATATAGAAGGAGTCCCCTAATTTAAGATACAAAATTTAATTTACCAAACGTTATTGGGTTGTTATGTTTGTCAAAATTCCATTTTTTTGTATCATCAAATTTGGTTTCATTTAAATGATGGGTAATTGACCATTTAAAACCATGAATCATGATTATTTCAGTAATGTTGGGATACATGGATGATATTGTGAATTATTTTTATCAGTGGTTAGAGCTCCAACTGATATAACACCTCACCAATGCTCACCAAAACCAAAAAAATCCAGAACAACCTAGGAGAATCCACACTCCCTCACACAAAATATGCCTACACCGTCATGGAAACAACCTCAAGAACACATGATCTTTGAAATATAACTACATGGGTCTACATATATATTATACAGTGGTATTGAAATGATCCTGATCTTCTTTTATATTTTCTATAACTATTAGGATATTTTAAGTCATGCATTACACCACACTACAAAAATATTTTTTTATTCCCTTACATAGACACATCGCAATGTAAAAGTATACAACATCTAACAGAACTCATAGAATATATACACAAAAACAGTTGAATGATGTATATTTTTATCAGAAAACAAAAAAAAATTGGTGTTTTATTCACCCATAATGCAACTAGGTCAAAATTAATGTTCCCAAAAAATCCCACAACTTATTGAAATTCAATTCCAGATTTCCATCGATTAGGGGATTGAATGTCATTTTAAAGAGAGTTTAGGTAATGGATGGATTCCATATTCCTCCCAATAATGATGATATGAAATAGTAATTACATTCTAAACAATTAATTATGGTATCATGGGGAGTCCTAAAACCTCATCCATGTACAATCATTCTTAATAATGTATTTAACTGGACTCCTTGATTTTTATATAATGTTATGAAATCATTATTCAATATATGATCACATATCCTCCCTAATATTGGGGATACATTGTGACCATCACAATATTTGACCCTCCACCAAAAGGATTTAATGATTGTATACATAAGAAACATGAGAAATCAAGAAAATGTTAGGACATGGAAATGTTTGGTGGAAACTATGTGTCATAAATGTTACATATACAAACCAACTGTTATCATACTTGTTCAACACATCAACAATACTACTACTCATCATCTGATGCTGCATCGTCACCCTCTCCACCTTCATCTCCACCACCTGCTGCCACCTGTAAGAACATTATATTGAAAATTAAATATTGTTGCATATTTATAATAAAAATTAAAACCAATAAAAGTTTTCAAACTAAATGATTTTGATTTTTTTGTGATTTACCTGCTCACCACTACCCGATGCACTACCACCGGGGGCATATCTGCTCAAATGCTGACGTATTTCAAGCAACTCTTTCTGAAAATCAGATTTCTGATTCCCCTGCTGGTGAACTGTGTTTCGTAGAGCAGACATCTCCCTCTGAGCATATTCAGGTATGAAATGACTATAACCAGGAGTAGATGAGGCCGAAATCCCTGATGGCATGCGAAAGAACTCAGATGGTACGGGTCCCAAACCCATCCCGCGCACTCTACCAGGATGCTCCTTCCCAAGGACTTGACCAACCGGGTCATCCTGGGAGACTGAGTAGGATTTCCCAGGATTGGAAACCCATATTTCTTTAATTTTTACCTATAAATCAAATATCAATATATATTAACACAGTAAAAACTGATATTACGTTATTATAATAAATAATTGACTTTAAACCCCAAGTTCTCTGGCAGGTTCATTAACAAAACTTCCATCTGTTTTTTATGAACATCCATCCACAGTTCTGTTTGGGATGCTTCATGCCCTAAACTCTGTGACTGCATTAAACAAAGATAAATCATCAATCAAATATGTTAAATAGATAATATTATCTTATAAATATTTAATCTAATTAAAAGATTACCAATGACATTCGGCTTCTTGAAATGCTTTTTGAACCCGCAGTGTGCGGGATTACCTGCTTCGCCCGGTTTGAAACATTCTTTCTTGAGAGATCCTGAAATAAATAATATTCAATTTAACAGTATTGTATTCAATGTCTATCTCCTCTTCATGTACATGTATAAATGTAAAATGAGGATAATATAATAATATATATTTCAATACCATCCGCTTCTCATCACGATGTCTATCGACAAAAACCTTCCACTGTTCTTTCGGTACCCCACTGGGTATCTTCTCATACATCTGATGCACGGTCAACGAAGAATCGTTGAAATCACACCACAACCTCCATTTGAAATCTTTACATTTTTTTCCAATATATTTCAATGTCCACTTCCGTGTTATCACATAAGCAACGGTAAAGTGGAAGAACATCTATATACAGAAATTCATTTTGAATATATTAGTAAAATGACATTCAATTAAACCATAAAGTAATAAAATTAACTTTATCTGAGAATCATAAACTTAATTTTCCCAGTTTGGAGGCATATGCCTCCAATCATCATATGAAATAGGCAGGGAAACGGGCTCCGCTGCCAGCTGACCTATAATCTGACCAAGTAAACCTGCGGCGTCATCCGTCGGGACCCCATAAGAATCAAATGGCACCACTATCTTCTTGCCATGCATGTTCCAAACATCATAACTTTTTATGTCTCTTTCCACGGTTTCATTGTCTTCATCTGCAATGAGCAAACAATTACTATAAACAAAATGCAATAAATTTATTTAATTAAAATTTGTACCTATGACTGCGACCCTCCAGAATGTCCGTGATGAAATGGAGGGGGCGTGTCACTGCCCCGCTGCTGAAGCTCCTGTAGGGGGAGGCGATGAATCATCCTCTAATGAGGCATCCACTGATGGTGTCAGAGATGGTGCAGGGGGAGATGATGCCGTGGGGACAGATGGATCGTCATCTGTTGCAGAAGAAGAAGGAATAGTGTACCGCTTCTTCCTTGGCATTCCTGTCATTTAATCAAATAAATTTAAGTTCAGAATATATATTTCAAAAAATTTATGCAGAAAAAAAATTAAAAATGATAATAGATGCCCAGTATTAACAAACAAAATATATATAACAATGATAATGAATGACTACAGAAATGAAACAAGTAGTTGTTGAATGAATAAATAATTGTACATACAATCATTTTCCCCTTCAATCATGTCGGTTTCCTGTCCATTGCTTCATCCTCTTCATTCATCCTTGCTAGACCAATATTTTCAATATCATGATGGACAAATAATTATGCTTCCTGTTGTTGATGAAATTCAATTGCAGAGGTCAAATCTTCCACTTCATCACCCATATCATACAAATCTCTTTGTATTACGTGAGTAACTACAATCCACCCTTCATCCACAACATCATTCACATAATATACCATTTTTGCCTACGATGCTCAGATATATGGATCATGCAGTTCACGATCACCAACATCCATCAAGCGAGAGAAGTTTACAGAAGTAAATTGCAAGGAATCTCTTTTAACACCTCTGATAAAATCGACCCATTTTCATTTGAATAAAACAACAGAAAAATGACCGTGGTAGTTTAATTCAATAATATCATGCAGCTTTCCATAGTATTCCACTTCAGCAAATGTAAAAATACCACTATTCTGGGTTTTCAAACCCACTTCTAGATCGACTGTATGAAATCTAAAACCATTCACATTATAAGCGTTGAACTTTCTAACTTGTTTTATAGGACCACTAGCAAGAAACATCAAATCTTCTGAAAAGTCAGCTCGAGTATTAGTATTCATGATCTGAAAAAAAAAATTAATAGATTTTAAAATTGTATGTGTCAAAGTAATATTCGTATTTATTGCAATATTTATAAACTTACATGTCATGCAAACCATTCTATCAGCTCTTTATTCACAGCTTTCGTTATATCTTTTTCATTTCGTGTTCGGCTTCTCATTCGTCTCTTTGTTTGTATCCTCAACTCTTCAATAAATGGATCAGCAATTTCACTATTCAACAGCACATATCTATGTGCCTGTAATAATTCCAATTCTGTTAGTGTCGCATATGAGGTCCTCCCAACTGATCGGCCAATAGAAGGAAATATTTTTTATTTCTGATGCATTTGAGATTGAGTTGATGTGTCGTCAACACGTCCAACTCGAGTAAATCTTGTCTCAATATCATCCAAATATCTGGAACAAAAGGTGAGACACTCCTCGGCCAAATATCCTTCAGTAATAGAGCCTTCTGGTTGATCTTTATTTCTCACGTATGCTTTCAAATGCCCAAGATATCTGTGAAAAATAATAATAATATTATGCATTTATTTAAATGCCAAAAAATGTTTACTTAACTGGAAACATATAAATAAAATACCTCTCAATTGGATAAATCCATCGATAATGAACGGGGCCTCCTAATTTAGCTTCGTCAACCAAATGCACAGTTAAATGCATCATGACAGTAAAAAACGATGGAGGGAAGATCATCTCCATTGCACAAAGGGTCAATACAAACCTCTCCTGTATGTTGTCCAGCTGAAATGGATGTAGAGCTTTCTCACATAACTGTCTGAAAAATGTGCAGAAATGGAGTAGAACAACAGTAACTTTTTCAGGTAATAATGTACGCAATGCCAATGGTAGTAACTGTTGTAACAAAACATGTGAATCGTGACTTCTCAATCCACATAACTTACGATTCTTCAAGTCAACACACCTCGAGATGTTACTCGAATACCCATCTGATACCTTCACATTCTTTAAAATTTGAAGGAATGTATCTTTATCCCTATTTTTCAATGGAAAAATGGTTGGAGCATACTTTTCATTCTCATCTGGCCAGAGATCACGTTTTATGTTCATTACTTGTAAGTCTTTGCGAGCATTGAGATGATCCTTTGACTTTCCATCCTCATTAAGTAATGTGAAAATCAAATTATCACATACATTCTTCTCAATATGCATCACATCATGATTTTGGCGTAAAGAATTAAATTCCTAATACGGATGTTTGAAGAATATACTTTTTTTCTTTCATTGTTGCGTTCTGATTTCACTTGACGATGCACTTCGCACTCGTTTTCCGCTATCATTCAAATGATTAACCTTCCCAAATTCTGTTTTAACATTTTCAAACTGTGTCAATATTTCAGAACCGTTTAACAACTTTGGAGGTGGTCTACGATCAATGCAGCCATTAAATATTGATTTGTTCAGCCGAAATCTATGAGATGCATCATGAAATCTTCGATGGCACAAGAAGCACCATTTTCTACTGTGAGGTAGCCATTTGGGCTCAAAATAAAAGTTACAAACGGGACAAGCCAAACCAGTATAAGTGTTCCAACCAGATAAATTCCCAAGCCCAGGGAAGTCACTAATGGTCCACATTAAGGTAGCATGCATTTTAAACATTGTTTTAGAAGAAACATCAAATGTCTCAACACCGTTGCTCCATAACTCCTGCAATTCTTCAATCAAAGGCTGCAGGTATACATCAATATCATTTCCAGGCATTTGTTTTCCAGGAATAATCATAGAAATGATAAAAGATGTTTGTTGCATACACATCCACAGAGAGAGATTATAATGGATCAAAACAACTGGCCAAATGCTATAACTCTTACTCAAAGTCCCAAATTGGTTGAATCCATCGGTAGCCAATCCCAATCGAACATTCCAAGGATCAGGTGAGAAATCTGGATGTAATGAATCAAATGACTTCCACGATTGGGAATCTCGTGGATGTCTCATTAACCCATCATTGTTACTATCTACAGCATGCCACTTCATGTGTTCGACGGTTTTTGATGACATGAATAATCTTTGCAATCGAGGCTTCAAAGGAAAGTAACGCAAAACTTTTCCAGGTGTGTTCATTTTCTTCTTCTCCATGAAATTATGTTCAGTCATACTTCCAACATCACTCTTTGACTGCCATCTAGAAGAAGAACATTTCTTACAATTCTGTCTACTTGAATCCTCTCCCCAGTAAAGCATACAATCATTGGGACACGCATGTATTTTTGTATAATTCAGACCAATCTTGTTAACTACTTTTTTCATATCATAAAACGATTCTGGGATTTTTGCTTCAGGAAATGCATCACGAATCAATTCCAATAACATGGAAATTGCCTTATTTGTAATTCCACATAGACATTTGATATGGTACAACTTCAGTAGAAATGAAAGCTTTGAATATTTCAAACACCCACTATACAACTCTTGATTTCCATCGTCAACTAAATCATGAAATTCATTTTCCTCAATGAAGTTTTCCCTTAAATTGGGCTCCACAGAATCAATAGGATCCAATGATATGTTACAATCTTGATCTGCTGGTGTTACAGTCTCAGAAACATCACTTGTCACGTTGCAATTTATAGCACCCTCTTCTGGTTGTTCTGATATGTTTTGATTCTCATAGTGGTGTCTTGCAGTGCCGAATGCATTATTTATGAGGTTTTGCATTTCATTTTCCATTGTCGAAGAACTTGGGACCTCATTCTGTGGATTAACATCAGTCCTCAATCATTCTGTATTGTTTGATTCTCCATGCCAAATCCAACACAAATATTGCTCAGGGAATTGCTTCAGTATTAAATGTTCATAAACTTCATCTCTCTTCAACCATCTTCTAAATTTTCATTTAGGACATGGACATCTTATTCTCCCTTCAACGGATCGATTAAGAATTGAAGAATCTAAAAACCCATTCAAACCCTTAACATATTGAGGTGTGTTCCTCGGTAATGTGATCCAGCTTTTATCCATGTATATCACAATGTGCCTACACAAAATATACGATAGTGTAAGATTACAGAAACATAATATAATAAAGATGAACCATTGACCATAAAGTATGCATAATATAATAAAGATGATTCATTGACCACATTTACCATTTCAGACCAACTGAACAAGTCTGGTCTATAGGAGACAGCGTCAACACCTCATTGAGGAGCAATAAGAATATTGGGATACACACTTATCATAACACCATCGATCACACATTTATGTTGCCTCAAACAACACCCCATTGATGTGTGATCGAAACTGATCATAATGAATTGTAAATCAAGTTAACTACATTCACTGAAACCATTTTCACAATGGGTAATGTTTGTTTTATTGTTCTAGGGAAATCTAAATGGCCACATTTAAGTTTTGGGGTTCATCTTGTGATGGAAGCATGAGACATGGTGTTTGAATTTCTTGAATAAATTAGTGATAATAACCCTCCTAAGGTGGAGAGAATTATGTTAGTCAAGGAAATGTGGAGAAAAATGTAGAGTGGATGTGGAGGAATCAAGGTTCCAAATAGAAACCTATAAGGGACATGTTTGAGGGTTCTTAGGGAAGGCCAGGTGGAACTTGGATATGGTGTGTGTAGGTGCTGGAGGTATACCTTAAGTGAGAAGGCTTCATGATTGGGTAGAGGGGCGACATGTCAATAGGGGAAGTTGGGAACCATCGGAGTGAGTTAGCAGGAATGGAAAGACATAGTTGGAAGAAAGGGAATGGATGTGGTGGGCTGCAAGGCAACTCAAGTTAATGTTGAAATGATAAGTTTATCCTAGTAATGTGAATGAGTTTTGAACAAGAACCAAGTAGTCCTTGGTTGAGATATGGATGGTGAATGTGTGACAAATCTGGGTAGTTTTGGCAGAAATAATGAATGCTAGAAATGGGTGGAGTTTTCATGGATGTTGTGTGTTGAAAAACATGTTAGGGAAGTATTGAAGGTTGAGTTGAGGTTCTGTTGACCTCTTTTATGATGAGTGATGTTCTCAAAACTAGAAAATTGTGGTGACGAAGTAAGTAATATGGTGTTGAGAACCATGTAAGGAAAGTAATTGATTAATGGTGTGGCTAGAGTTTCAAGTTGGATGGTCTCAGGTAGGAACCAAATTAGTGTATTAGTTTTGGTGATGGGTGTTGGATCAGGTTTTGGATGGTTGAATACCTTGAGATGAAGTTTATGCTTGGGTTGTGCTTTGGATGTTTGAAATGGAGTGAGGCTGTTGGGCCTTGAGTTCTGGATTGATGTAGGTCAGAATTAAAGAGTTCTCAATATAATATAAGTAAAAAATTGAAAGTAAAGAATAAATAAATGTAAATTGAGACAATTTACTCCCCCTTTGTAATAAAATTATTATTCCACACATATTACTCAAACTTTGGGATTATAAAAAATAAATCATAAAGGGTGAAAGAATAATAAATATAAGAGACACATAAATAAGATTGAAGAGTAATTTTCATTAATTTTTCAAAAAGATTGAACATTATCCCTATGAAAATCTAATCAGAATCCGAATTAGAAGAACTAATTATTTAGAAGGGGTAATGGGATCTTTCCCTTCTCGAATATCAGGAAGAGGATCATAAGTATAATGAGTATAAATAGGTATAAGAATGGTTATTTATATGAAAATAGTAATAACATGGATAAGTTGTTGAGAAATTATAAGACAAAAAGGTTTTCTTGGAGGAATATAAAAGAAACTAAATATGGTCTTGGTGTAGGTAGGGTAGGAGGATCTAACATAAGATTATTGGAAACCTACATATAAGGTTCCAAAAGACTTGTGATATTGGTTACAATCCTTATTCCATTCTCCATTTATTGAATAAAGACATCTTTTTCTGAAAAAGAAATTATCTTGTAGCGGAGTCATTTCCAAAAAATTCGCTACCATAGATTTGAAAGAAACTACCCGAGGTGGAGTTTTCAAGTCTCTAACAAATTATAGAAAATGAGTTTTAAGGTAATATTTAGTGTAAATTTTTTTCAGATAATATATTATTTCACCCTTAGTTATATTGTTTTCCTTAGTAGACCTGTTTCTTCCTTAATCAAATGAAAGTGTTTCTCACCATGAGTATAAATATCCATTTGAACTCGATTTTCCATATACTTTACACTATATAGAATATCTTGAATCTATTTATGGACTAACATTCTAATTATATATTTATTAACTAAAATAGGAGGTGTAGGATGAGGCTCTAAATAATAGTTATAAGGTTGATAAGGGTTTGTAATCATAGATAGATACCTTACATCCATGGTATCTATAATATTGTTTAGATATACTTATAGGGATTCCACATGACTTTTAAAACATTCTATTTCCTTTATTAATGATTGAAATTCTTGGTACTGATGGCCTAACATGAGAAATAACTTCAGATGATGGTGAGAAACAACCTTCTAAACAATATATTCTATAACTTCCCATCGATCAATATTATTAAAAAAATTGATACACATGAAAATTTTATTTAACATCTCTAATCATCATTCTTAAAATGAATGAGATCTCTAGAAATGAGGTAAAAAATAGGGATTAAATAAGGTCTAGACTCTTTATATTTAGTAGATTTAGCTTTAGTAGAATCAAAATTGGTAATGAAGTAATGAACATAATTAGAATAATGAGAAATAATATCAAGAATCTATCTCTAGATTATTCTTTCAGTGAGAATACCCTATGTGGTCTCTCAATTTCCTTCAAAAGACCTCATATTCTTCACTAGAATCATCCCTGGCTATAACCTCCATTCTATAATAAGATTAATAGACATGATCTTCCCGAGAAGTGTTCTTAGGAGCATATATATGAGAAGGCGGGGTTTCCAAAATCTTCAATAGGTCTTTAGTAGAGTCAAGTCTAATTGGTCTCTCAAAAAAAGATGTATAAGGAAGCCTAGGCTCCACTAATTATTCTTTCCTTGTGTAAACTATAGAAGCTAATTTTGCACTTCCTTTTAGGTTATCATGATTATCTTTTCTATCATTTTAATTAGGCTTATCAACTTATTTTTCCTCTTTTTCAACCTTATTTACACCATTCTTAGGAATATATACACCCAAATCAATGAAATGGTTATCTATTGGGGCTTCATATTCAGAAGGAAAGGAATAAAAAATGTGAGCTCCACCAATCTAAAACATAGGTGGACTCTCCACTATAGTAGAATAAAAATACTTATCACTTTTAGAATATGTAATAATTAGTCTAAACAACATTGAAGTTTGAAATATCTCCTAGGAGATGAATTATCTCTTATTGATTTATCTCTCATGAGAAAAAAAATAAATATAGTAGTCTCAAATAAAACATTAGGATGTTTTTGAGCTTTATGAATATAAAGTACTTATTATCTCATTAGTTCTAACATATCATGAGATTCATGTACATGATAATTTTCTTGGATTTAATCAAAATATCTTATGACTTATACAACTAAATCTATAGTTTGGGATTCATCCTCATCAGAGGATTAATTAGAATCAACAATTTTATCTAGTTCCAAACCATGATAAATTAAAACCCATTTCCTAGAGGGATGATAGACTGGATTGAACATCTCTTAGAGTCTCTACTCATCAAATATCTACATTATTTTATTAGGATTCCAACTAATTTTTATCCTTTTAGAGGTAGTCCAATTTAAATAAACACCACTTGGAAAAACATTCTATAACCTCCTAATGTAACTAAGTTTATCCCTTCCAGTATAATAGAAATAAAATTTGGATAATGAAGTGTATTGAATCTGGGAAAAGGTTTATTCAAATACTCCATACATATCATTAAGAAATGAGGTACACTAATCTGAATTCCAAGAACCATTAGATATAAAAATAATAAATCATGAAACCTAAACAAACTAAAATATACCTTCCTTAGGAGGAGGTCGCGGGGTTGCCGGAGGAGGTCACGGGGTCGCCGGAGGAGGTCGTGGGATCGCCGGGGGGTCGCGGGGGGCTGCGGGCGAGGGTTGCAGCACGCGGGGTCGCCGGAGGAGGTTCCGGGATCGCCGGGGGGTCGCGGGGGGCTGCGGGCGAGGGTTGCAGCATGCAGGGTCGGGGGAAATAGGGGTCGGGGTAGGGAAGGGTCGGGGTTTTTAAAAAAAAACAAAGGTTTAGAGGCGGTTTATTAAAAACCGCCACGAAACGTATTTCGGAAAACATTTAGCGGCGGTTTTGTGAACCGCCGCCACAAAACCGCCGCTAAACACTATTTATTTTGTAGTGTACCTAGATGTGGACTTTAGGGCATGTCGGTACACGGAGGAAATTGAAAGACATGGAGTGCTGAGGAGGAGATATGTACGTTCCCTTTAGGTATGAACCTCAGATAACGACCTAGTGTCTATTTTCCCTATTTCCTCAGTTGTACTTGTTCTTATAGTTTCATGTACTTTCTATTTGGGCTTCTATACTGGCCCATTTTTACTCTCTGTACTCACTTGATGGGTTTTCAGTTTACTCGTGATTGTATCTACCATTTGTGTCTACAGTTTATAAAGTCAATGCCTTCCCAGTTTTAGGGAAATACATATTTGGTGATAGTCACCATCCCTTGGCCTATGGATTGCGAGATTTGGGTAGTAACTACACGATCCCCGGGGGATGGGTCGGGACAAATTTGTATTAGAGGAGTCAGTTAGACCACAAAATATTGGACTCTCATCTATCTTTACTATGAAGCAATTGTGTTAACTGTAGTGACTGTGGTTTTCAGTTCATGGAGTCTAGTGTTGGAACGGTGGCCGGCATATCCATACACCAGGACCCTGACTTCTGATTTCTAACTCATTACATGAAAACCGTGATTGCGTGTGTGTTTTCCAAAGTTTTTTAGTGAGATCAACCAGGTAAGCTCACAAGGTATAATATTTTGACTATATCACATCTGTTTCATTAAGGATGCCTCCCCGCGGATGACTATCTAGAGTCTCGAGAGTTGTATGCACAGATAGCCAACTGAGCATAGAGGCCTCAGTGAAAGGCCCTTTTCAAGTAGAGGCACCAGCGGCACCACTCCCCATTGGACCACCGATGCCCCTAGCCCCAGCAGCAGACGTTGCATGCCTCTTGAGCTTATTTCACGCGTTCTAGTGCCATAGGCCACCCAGGTTCAGGGGAGAGATAGACCCACAGGCGACTGAGGATTGGTTGGAGGTTGTGGTGAGAGTTTTCCGTCTGGTAGGGACACCAACTGACATCATGGTGAATCTTGCTACCAGTTTTCTACAGTAAGCAGCGGGCAGATGGTGGAGGTTGATGCCCAAGTTCACTATGAGATGATGCTTCTCTATGAAGATTTTGAGAGCCTGTTTCGGGCATAGATTGTCATAGTGACTCTCTAAGTAGTGTGTATTCAGGATCTACTTCATCTACAGTAGGGAATCAAGACTGTAGCTCAGTACTCAGTGAGGTTCATTGACCTCTCACTATACTCCACCGATATAGTACGAGACCAATTCTTCAAAGCCCAAATCTTCGAGTTGGGACTCTTGCGAGAGATCAGAGCTTCAGTGATCTCACTCAGCATCCCGAAGCAGGCAGCGGTGTTAGAGAAATCCCTCCTAGTGGTGATTTTCTTCGTTGAGAAGTCTCTAGTAGCGAGATCCACAACTAGTCGACACATAGTAGAGTTCATTCCAGCAAGCAGTTGACAGATGTTGCAGAGGTCCAAGAGAACCAAACCTACAGGTGGATGACCGCATGACTGAGGATCAGTAGTGCTGACCACAAGAGATAGATCAAAACATGCCAGGAGTGGGACGTGTTAATGATGCAGCGGGCAGTGTCACATGGATCGTGACTATCCAACTCGCAATTTGGATCATCAGTATATGGTTGAAGGACCACCCAAGAAGAGACATTGAATCGATCGAGGTATTCCAAAGGGACTTGGTGGATGTGGCGGAGGAGCTGGTCATGCAGTAGGTGGTGGAAAACGTTTTTAGGTGTTACCACCACTACCACCAGGAGGTACACCCCGACCGCAGGGAGTAGGTGGACATGGGAGAGCTCAACTCCACATATTTGAGCCCTAAGATATTGGAGATTCGGAGACGATATGAGGTACAATCTTTGTCTATTACACCTTAGCTACAGTTCTTATAGACAGAGGTGTCTGTCAATCTTTCATTTCCAATGATCTTCTTCAAGAACGAAGATTCCGAAGGTGTCGTTGGAAAAATCCTTAAATCTAGATACCCTTATGGGAGAAGACTTGATGATTACGCATTGCTGACGGTAGTGTTAGATCACTATAGGAGGTGAGAGCTTCGGTTGTGATCTCCCAGTAGCGGCGCTAAGGCCTTACGATGCCATATTGGGTATTAAATGGTTATCTATAGTCCATACCTTGATTTACTGTATTAAGAGAAAAGTGTGGTTTGTCCGCATGAATGGGACCAGTTATACCTTCACCGGTGAGAAGGGATCCTTTTTAGCATATGATTGACTTTCTCGGAGGAGATTGAATTCGATCACTCATCAGTTGGCTAGCCCTACCCTAAATGTTTTTGATGTGTAGAGTCTGAGGAATCCTATAGCTGTGGACTAGTGCATGGATGTATTCTTTGATGATGTTCCAGGTCTACCCCCTCGCATGGGAGGTAGACTATTACATTGAATTGTACCTCGGGAATGAACCAATATCTACACCAGCATATCATATGGATCCCGAAGAGCATCGTGAGTTGCGGGTACAGGTTGAGGACTTGCAGGAGAAGGGATTAATTAGGCCTAGTGTTACTCCCAGGAAAGACCCGATTTTTATTGCCAAAAAGGCTAATGGGAGTATTCGGCATTGTGTTGACTACCGGATCCTGAACTAGGTGACTGTGAAGAACAATTACCAACTATAGAGGATTGAAGAGAAATTTTATCAGTTAAAGGGTGCACAATGGTTGTCGAAGATAGACCTCAGATCTAGCTATCACCATCACAGAGTTCGAGATGAGGATGTGCAGAAGATGACCTTCAGATATCGGTAAAACCACTATGAGTTCTTAGTTATTCCATTAAGAATTAGAAACGCTCCAATAGTGTTCATGGGACACATGAACAATATCTTATAGCCTTACCTCGATCGTGTTGTCGTAGTCTTCATCGACGAAATTTTTATCTACTCAACTACTGAAGAGGAGGAGGCTTGTAACGTGTAGGTAGTACTGGACACACTCCGAGAGGAACACCTTTATGGAAACCTCTAGAGGTTCCAGTTCTAGATCTAAGGGGTTCACTTTCTGGGACATGTCATATCAGAGGCTGGAGTTGTAGTGGATCCAGTGAAGATTGATGTGGAACTTTCTTAGCAGCCACCCAAGAGTGTGACAGAGGTACCGAGTATCCTGGTATTAGTTGGATACTACCTGAGGTTTGTACTAGACTTCTGCAGAGTATCAGCACCACTATCAACCTTGACGAAAAAGGGGAAACCCTTTGTATGTTCAGAGAGTTGGCCGCAAAGCACTTAGGAGCTAAGGTAGAGACTTACTAGTGACCCCATCTTGAGGCATCCATAGGAAGGTGTAGGGTACATAGTATACTGACACACATTAGAAACTGAAATTAGATGAGTCCTGCTGTAGGAGTGAGCAGGGACCACATATGTCTCTCGTCATCTGTGACATCCTTAGAAGAACTATGATACCCATGATCTGGAGTTAGCAGCAGTGGTCTTCGCCTTGAAGATGTGGCGACACTATCTGATGGACGAACATTTTTCGGGTACTCTAATCAAAAGAGACTCATGTATATCTTCTACCATAAGGACCTGAACCTGAGACATCAGAATTTTCATGAGTTCTTCAGGATTGTGACTTCGAGATAGTCTATACTCCTTGAAAAGGGAATGTTGTTGCAGATGCACTCAGTAGGAGATCTGGTATACAGCTGCTAGGTAAGGCAATAGACCAAGTGACTGCTTTATATATATCCATTGTGGATATAGATGGAGGATCCTTCCATCAGTCTCTTATAGTGAATACCCCACTTTTTAGTGAGTCTGAGAGGCACAACATGGGGATGCTGACTGTGAGACACGACATGCTTATATATCCATAGGGTAGGAACCTGATTGAATTTCTTGAAGGAAGGGAACATGTAATTCTCTTAAAAGGACGTACCATGGTACCAGTGTCACTTTAGGAGGATGTTTTGAGGGAGTTCCACACATCCCCTCTATCATTACATCCAATAGTGGAGATGATGTACCAGGACCTCCGGCCGACGACAACACCGGTGTTTGGGAATGAAGAAAGCAGTTGAAGAGTTTTTTTCTCAGTTTCTCAATTATCAGCAAGTAAAGGTAGAGCATCAGGTACCAGTAGTCTTGGTTCATAAATTAAAGGTCCCAGAGTGGATGTAGGAAGGGATATACATATACTTCGTGCCAATACTATCACATACATCCATAGGTCATGAATCTATCTGGGTGATCGTAGAATGACTCACCATGTCGGCCAACTTCCTACCGATCTGAGAGAAGGGTTCAGTAGAGAGCATGTGACACCTCTTTGTGCAGTCGATTGTGCGGTTACATGGATTACCTTCAAAGATTGTCTCTGAAAGTGACACAAGATTTACTTCCCTACTATGAAAGGGGGTTCAGGAAGAATTCAGGACACAGCTTCAGTTGAAAACTGCCTTCCATCCCCAGACGGATGGTCAGACTGAGCGGTCCATTCAGACCCTTGAGGACATGATGTGTGCTTGTGTCCTCGAATTTAGCTGCAGCTGGGAGGATCACTTGACTTTGGTGGAGTTTTCATACTATAACATCTGTCACTCCACCATTGGGATGTCACCTTTTGAGGTTTTGTACGGTCAACCTTTCAGATCACCGTTGTGATGGAATGACCCATGGGAGTCAGCACTAGTGGGACCCGAGATGGTACGGGCTACCACTGAGAAAGTGAAGATCATCCAAGAGTAGATGAAGATGGCACAAAGCAGGCAGAAATCACATACTGATAGGAAAATGGGAGATCTAGAGTTTGCAAATGGAAACCACTTCTTTCTACGGGTCTCACCTCGACAAGGTCTGTGGAGAGTTGGCCAAAGAGGCAAGTTATCACCGAGATTCATTAGAACATTTCAGGTGCTCAGTAGAGATGGTGAGGTGGATTACTACTTAGCTCTTCCACCTTAGTTGCTTTGGGTTCAAGACGTCTTCCATGTATCCCAGCTGAGGAGATACGTGCATGACTTTTCCCACATCATCAACCATGGCGAGCTGGACATCGACGTTGGGGATACTTTTATGGAGGTTCTAGTAGAGATTGAGGATCGACAGGAGCAGGTCCTACGTTAAATGATATGGGCTCATTATGTAGTTAGGTAGTGGGGGAAAATAATACAAGTAATGTTTAATGGAGGAGTTTTATTATTTTATAATATAGGTTAGTTAAATACAATGGATCTAGTGTCGATCAAAAGTTGAATACATTGCCTTCCATACATGAGTATCCTATAGTATATTTTTTTCTTTTTATATTTTATGTGGCTTAAAATTTTAGTTTTTTATATTTTATGGGTGTATTTAAATATTTAATTTTTTTTAACGAAAAGCGGTTTCAGTACTTGAAAAATAATAAAATTAAATGAAGTGGCAGTGGTTTAATTTCTAATCAAATAATTTTTTGCAATTTTTTGTACATTTTGTATTTTGTAAAACTAATTTAAAAATTATTTTGGTGTTTTTGGTTAGTATTTGATATTTTATCTTTTGTTTGATTTTTTTAACATTTTAGTATACATAATATATATTATTTTTGGATTATGTCATTTGTTGAGGTTATTTATAATACTATTATATTAAAATTATTTTAGGTTTTCGATTACATTGGTTCATTCATGAAATACATCTTACAATTTTATTACTATTTTAAGTGTTATTTGCATGGTTTAGTTCTTGTATGGAGGGTTGGAGTTTGTTTTATACTATATTGATACGGAAAAATGATGTCCACAATGTTTCAAAGTGAAAATTGTTTGTTTATATTTAACCATGAATTTCTTTAATATCTGTAATAATTTTTGGTTAAGTTATAGTATTGTTTTGTTTAATGAGAATGATATTCACATGATAAATGTGTAATTCAGTAGATCTATTTATCTTTTTTCAATAAATTAAGTTTGTTAATTATTGAGGTTTCATTAGAGTTATATCAAGTTATTATAATGAAAGGAATCAAGTTTTTTATTTTTTAAGGTGGTAAATGATTGGGTTATGACCCCAAAATGATGTCAGGAATATAGTGGTTTTTGTATACAAGATTATTTAGGTATAAATTTTATATGTAAGTGAATATTGATCTGACTCTAACTATTTTGAATGTCGTGATACCCTGGAAACGGGGTATGCCACTGAGATCCCTATTTTAGTAGTCATGGTTCAGGGAATGTTTGGATAGGATATCCGTTTGATATATAAAATTCATAAATCCTAATTTTAGTACATAATTGTTTTATTTATATCTTTTTTATGATGTTCTTATGGTGTGGCCCTATCATAATGTCTTGTTGTTGATTTAGACCCAACCACAAAAAGGGGGGTTATGTGTTCTTGTGTTCTTGGATTCAAGTGTGAGGATAATTGAAATAATTTGTGCTATTTTAGATATATCAAAGTGGTATGAAGGAAATTTTAAAGAAAATATATGAATTTTATTTTTAATTAGCATTATGTCTTTTAATTGATATAATTTCATGTTATCCTGTTGACTTGGTTCACCATGTGAAGTGGAAACTATAACCATGTTTTATTTGTAATATGAAAACATAATTATAAATTAAAACCCTCTATTTTATTAATAATATTTATTTCAACATGTTATTATATGTGGAATCTATTAGGGATCCCTTATCCACCATTGGGTTCTCTATATGGTACATTTGATGTTATATGAGATTTATAATACATAATGATAATATTTTTGTGGTTATTTAATGATCCTTTAAAAATAGTGTACTCAATAGTCATTTGTATTGAATCTAATCTTCAATTATTGGTAGTTTTTATGGAATCAGACACTATCTTCTAAAATAATATTGTTTTTTGGCCTTCATTGTTTTATTTATATGTTCTCTTATATTACCCATATCATTTATACTCCGTTCATTACATGAAAAAAATATTATGTTGTGTGTTAACATTTTATCTCATTGGTTGTTCTTATTTTAATAGGGAAGGTATTTATTTAAGAATATACATTAAATTAAAAATATTTAATTTACATAAATAAATATGATGGTCAGATTATGGTATGCCATGTGAATAACTAATCTTCTGTTAAAACATTTTCTTTTTATTATAAAGTTTAGTGATAAGTAATATAACGTTAGGCATGTTATTGTGGGTCATTTTTAATATTCAAATATTAAATGTAAAATAGGTTATTCAATGAATTAAAAATGGTTATTGGAAATGTATTTTTTCATATATGATTATTATATTCAGGCTTGAAGTGATAATTAAATTATTGGATGGGTACATGTGATTTAAAAATTATAACTGGAGGATAAATGGTGTCGTTGATATAATTTGGGCATGTTGTTTTTTTGATTAGTTGTTTTCGTGCTATTTTTTTCTTGTATCCATTTACATTTTGGGTTTTATAGTGTCTATTTTAAATTTTTTATAGCATAAAAGTGATTATGGGATGATGTTTTCTATTATGGTGCCTAGAGTTTTATCAAAATTACCTTGTGAGTGTCATAGTACAAGAATATTCCTTCCAACATACTCAGTTTATATTCATTTAGGTATTGTTTTTCCTTTAAATCATGTTAGGAAGTGATATTTTTATTATATAGAAGTATAATATTAAAATTAGAGTAAAAAATATGTTTGGTATTGTATAATATAAAATGTTTTTTTCTTCTATTTTTTCATAATATGGTTTGGTAAGAATTATTTAAGGTAATAGAAAAAATTATGAGGTTGTGTTTCTAGAGATATTTTTATGAGATATCTATGGTTATATAATTTTAACACTAGAAATGTATGATTTTTTATGTTTTTAATATTTTATAGATTTATATTTGTCTAGTGTCTGTAGTGGCTCATTTTAATAGAGGGGATTCATCATAGGGAGGCGAGAAATTAAGTTAATTTCTATTATGATAACTCTATATTAAAAAATTATTGTTGATAAAATTATATGGAGTTTTTTTAATTAAATATTGATTAGTTTGTTATATAATATATTTTGTAATGTTATGTAGGTATATTGTTTCCATTTTTTTGTTGATCTATTTTTCCTTATCATTTGGGTAGATGTCATCATTCAATTTTTATCCACCTAATGGGGAGTTGGAGTATCCTCAGAGCTAAAATTTAGGTTCTTATTTGTATTTTCTATCTATTTTTATTATTTATTAACATTTCATATAGTGGATATAGATATATTTGATTTAGTAAATAAATAAGGATAATCAAATTGGAGTAGAATGTAGAGATATTTGATATTATAATATTTCATTATCCTAATCATTACTCTTATTCACACTACATTCATCATTTAGGATGGTAAAAAATACAAATTCTCTCTTATTTATTTCAAATGGAAATTGAATTGTTGCAAATATGGTCCTAATTAGTACTATAATATACTCATCCATCCATAATTGATTGGAGTTTATATGGGATTATTGTTTCAGAGAGACATATAGATGTTGTTTAGGTAGCTCATATAGAGTTTGGGGGATATGATGATGTTAAAGGAGATCCTGATAAAGTTTTATTATTATTATTACTATTAAACATATTATCATATAGTTATATAATATTGTTTTTATAAATTCATTAATTTATAATATATTTCAAATTGATTGTTTGTTTAAATTTATCTATACTATGATTAAGTGAGGTAATATAAAATATTATTATATTGTATAGTAATTTCAGAGATCCCACTAGTGACTTGTGAATGGATTTATTTATAGGACACAGTTAAATAATTTTTATATCCTGATTGATTATTGTAGAATGGTGTCATTAAAAATATGAACTCGTTTTTGGTTTTTGTTATGATTCCTTCTTGTGTAATAGTATTTTGTATAGGGTATTTAATTAAATGCATTCTTTTTATGTAAATCATTAATATTAATCTTTTTATTGAGAATCTCAATCTATATGAATGTTCTTAGAAGCTCAAAATTCCATGAATTTTTAATTTCAATCCAATTTTCAATCATTTTCTACATGAATCCCATTGACATGGTAGAATGTATATATTATAATAAACTACTTTCATAAATATGAAATCATTTTCCTTGAAAATTTTATTTACATTATTATTTGAACTATGGATACACATTATAACTAGTTCACCAAGAATAATTTAATACATAAAATATATATATTATTTTACAATTTCATTAATTAAAAAAATCTATCTGTTAGAATTTGATATTTATTTTTTTCCCATATTCCATTATCATTTTAAAATATCATTTATAATTTTATATATTTCATGAAATAGTTCAAATATATTTATTATTATTTATAATGAAACAAGATATATATTTTCTTTATCCATTAATGAGTCAAAAAGATATTCGAAAATCATATATACCTTCCATATTGTTAAACAATGCTGAACAGTTATATTCATATTATTGAATTCCATCATATTATTATGATATTGATATTAAATCCATTTTAAAAATGAAGAATTTTCTTTGCTGTGAATATCTATCATTCTTAGTTGTACATGAGTAATCATTGTATTGTATCAATAAAATATTTTTTTATTTTGAGTATTTCTTTCATAAAAATTTCATACCAAATTAAAAAAATGTAACGTGGTTTTTTGTTTAATTATAATAAATGCGTATTAAAGAATACATATAAAATTTCATAATGTCATAAAAAGGATATTGTGCCTTATTATTTCGAATTTAGCATTGTAGTTTAAAACAAATCGTCTATTAAAAAGGTGAAGTGAATGAAATAAATCATAATAATGTATATTTTAGATATAGAATGAGTAAATTTAATATAAAAAATGGATCAATTAATAATCATGATGTAAAATTGTATGGATCCTTACGCTAGATCTGTGAAATGAATTTTGAACAATAACTTTTCACCCAAAGTCGAATATATAATTTCTAATGCGAAAAAATTAACTTTTAATAGAATGTAGAAGGGATATATTATACCCAAATCAGTATGGAAACAACAATAAATAGAACCTGTATATAAAAATTCCTTATGTTTTGCTACATATAGGGGATGGAAGGGAAAAAAGTAATGATTACAATCATAAAGTCCTTGTTTCGATGAATAATATAACATTTTTAGGAAAATTTGAATGAAAGGAGAAAATATAATCATATACAAAAAAAAATATTTGTACCTTTTTCAAAATAAAAAACTTTTTATATAGGAAACATCATATATTGAAATAGTTTCCATCATCACTATTTTTAGAAATTATTATATAACCGTTGAGATTAGGGATCATAATTTTGATTCACTATTACAATCATAGAACTCTCTGTTTACTAAGTGAGGGTTATGTTTTTTTAATTGTTCAGAGAGTATGTATATATTATAATCTAACATATATGATGATAAAATAATAAATAGAACATGAAAATCAATATAAATTGTGACATGTGTAACAATATTCTTTATTTTAAACTTATATAATCGAGATATCAATATTATAAATTTTTAGTATAATGAATCCTATTGTCTATTTTTTTCTTATATTATATCCATATCCATTGATATAAAATATCAATATTGCATTATGGAATTTTAATATGGATGATGGAATTTTCTAGAAAATAGATACTGTAATTCAGAAGAAAATATATATTTTTTATATATAGTGGGTAGTATCACATCATTAAAGTCTTTTTTGGTATGAATTTTGTATGTCAAAATAATTATTATAGAATTATGAAATTCTAAAAATTGATAATTTTATTTTTTGTTGAATATATAAAATATTAATATAAAATGGTGTGAATAAGGATCATTGGGGGGAAGGGGATTAATTGGTCATCAGAAATAAATTTCTCAAAAAACTATTTCCCCCCACAAAAAGCTAGATAATTAGATACATAACATGTTCATTCATATATGAAGAGATAGATAAATGAATAATAAATAATATTTTTATAATAGATGTTTGATTGGATTCATGTAATCAATATGAGTGTCTAGTCATTACTGATCATTGGGTCATTTAAAAAATCTAACTATCATATTTTTCATATCAATAAAGAATGAATATATCATGAAGATATGAAAAAAAACTCTTTATAATATTACTCTATGATATATTGATATTCGTCCCATGCGTTATAATATGAAAAAAATTAATGTTCAGTGAAATTCAATTAGTGAATGTGATAAATCATGAAAATCTAGCTTCATCCTCATTTTCCCCTTGTCCACTAAATATTTGTCCAACAATTTATCATTAAATAAATAAATTTTATATTTAGATATTTCTATATAAAATAATTATAACCATCCCTCTATAATTCCATAAAAACTCCATTTATAAATATAAATTTTACCAAACAATGATATAGAGGCCTCAACCATAGTGTTGTCACACTTGACCAACCAATAATTAGAAAAGTTGAGATAAAATATCAAGGTCCCTTATAATGTGAATAATATTTTTCTATAAATCATATTTTACCTAGAAACATGAGACATTTTCCTCTAAACTAGGAAGTATTATTTCTTAAAAATTCTAGAATTTTTCATAATTTACACTATGAATAGACAACATGAGTATTTCCTCCAAAAATTGTTGTGGTCAATGAATTAATAATGTGGTATCATTATAACCATTATATTTACTTTAGAAATTGTCTTTAATAACAAATATAATATACTATGTTAGTTTATAATCTATTCATGGAAATTTTATCTATTTACCATGACATGGTTGGTTACCCCATTACTATTATTTATTTTTACATGTTCTTGAGCCTATAATATCTTCACCATCAATGTTTAATATCAATGAAAATTTGGATAAATGTAAAACTTTTCTTCTTGAATTATCATGTAATTTTATTGTTTGATAAATATAGTGAACTCTAAAATAGTTTTCCAAAAACTATGGAAATATAAATTGAAATTTTTTCTTGTTACTCTAAAATAATTTTTCATAGAAAGAAATCATGATGTATTTTTCATCCCCTGATAATATGGTTTATAGTATGATGTAATGTGTTCATTACATATAAACATGATAATAACAATGAAATAAAAAAATATTACTTCTTTTTTAACATAAATAAAATATGAAAACATGTCCATACAACCTAATTCAATATATCATGAAACAAGGTTATAGTTATTTCTAATTGTGACAGTTACAAAACCACCACAATAATAATTTGAATAGTGTTTATATAATAAATAAATATATTTACGTAAATAATGTCTATATGGTGACCATGTCTCAACAATAGAATGAATTATTTAATCATTTCAATGATTTATAACTATACCCATTGTAAATATCCATATATATTATTTTGGGATAATCTATCTACACATAAAATCAATTTGTAAAATGAACTAAAATAATAAATAATTCGATAATGTAATATTCTCATCCCCTTCAAGGAATCCGTATATTAATAATGGATTATAACACCATTTATCATCTAATTTAACAACAAATTGTTATTGTTTAAAAAACACGTAAATATCCCTCATCTAATCAAAAGGAACAATAGCTAGAAAATATAAAACAAGTACTCATAAGTATATTGGAGGATAATTCACTCCAAATATCACTCTCTAGTAATTAAATGTGACATTCTCCCATGGATTTCTTAAAAATTATTTACATTTTACTCATTATCATACTTACACAAATTTGAGTTTAGCATATTCAAAATTATCATCAATGAAATTATATTTTTTATCAATATGTTATGAACATAGATTTTATACTTGATTCAACGCCATGTTTTTTGAAATTTTTTTGTTCAACATAAAAACTAATTTCTATGTGACATTCAATATCTTATACTAATGTTTCAATTTATTCAAATCCTTTAAGGTATTTTATTTTATTCTACCATATTGACATCTCCCATTATTCTATGCATTACTAAAAATATCAAATTTGAGTGTCATGTGAAACATTATCTTCCAATATTAAAAAAATCCCCTAGAAGTATATTTTTTATCTCTCACATCATATTACCAATCGATATTTGAGAAAACATAATGCTGAATATATCTACATTTTTTATAAATAAACCCATATGAAAGTGTACATTTGATTTAAAATGATATACACATTACTAGAATTCGATATGATGTATTTATATATCATTGTAATAATTAACATAATGTAATAATTTGTATAATGTATGATCATCTCACCATCAATGGAAAAAATGAAATTATTTCATCTAAACCCCTTTTGATCCACACTATCATTGATATAATTCTTATGTGATTTTTTTCCAAGAGAGATAAGTGATGATATCGGTCATTGTTATTCATTAATAAAACACATCAAATATCTAAATATTAAATGATTTACAATTAAAAAATAATAAAATTTTCAATATAAAACATATAAAATTAAAATATAAATTTCTTATATCCAATTATTGAAAATTAAGTGTTTTGTTATTTTATGAAAAATATATTTCATATGATTTCGCATCACTTATAGTGGGAATAATTTCCTCATTATGGACTACCACAATGAGTCATTTATAATTTCTTTATATGATTGAAATATTATATTATCTATTTATTATATGTTTTTTAATTCTCTTATATACACATTGTTATTTTGAATACCACACTCAAGGAAATTGTTTGAGTTCATAGTGATTTTAGTTCCTATAAAAAAACTAGAATACCATCACTATCAAAAATAATTCCTTCTGAAAACTTCATGGGAACCTTCTCATTAAGATCAAGGTATAATATTACCTATTTTACTAATATTTAGAAAGAAATTATTACATTTAGCATTAATTACAAAATAAACTAATATATTTTATCATATTTTAAAAAACAATAATAATAAATAAATAATTATTTTTATTATTTCCATTGAAAAAATATAATTTTTTTCCAATCTTCCACATCAGAATCATTTATTTTATTACATATTATTTATTTAAAACCTGTTATATAATTAATTATGGGATGTGATAAAAACTCATAGGATTCAATATTCTCGATCTTTTAAACATCTCTTCTATAAAAACTATCCCATCATTGTGTTTCAAATATTCATCCACATTTTCCGATTTTATATGATAATATATGGATATTTTTAGTAAATTAATCAACATTCACTATGTTTGAAATACATTGCTTCTATATGTAATTTATTCATACGTTTTATAAAGTATTATATGTATTCAAATTTAAATATAATTTGTTATTAGTCTCCCTTATCCATTAAAATCAATGACTCGACTTTTGGATTATGAAAATATTCTATATAAATTAAAATTATTCTATAATAGACATTTCATATTTATCATCCTCTTAAATATCATCATCAAATGACTATTTTGTTGAATGGGTTCCATGTTATTCTGAGCTAATAACATCATAATCATTAATAACCCTACTGATATTTTCCTTACCCCTCCCCATATAAAGGACCCCTCTTGAGCCAGAAATGTTAGATTGGATATAGTGACTACCAAAGTGCCGCATCCACTAGGCCTCAGGTTGGATAATAGCACCGAGTGTATAATAATCACACACATGGGATGCATTACCCTATAATAGTACACATGCGAAAGAGAGAGAAAATACAGACACTGACCAACTCCACCTCATACTACAATATAAATAGAAACCAAACTACACTTATTTAATTTCATGAAAAGACTACTTAAATAGAAAAGTGATAACTAAAAGTAACAAAATGAAGTAAAACATCAGCGGCCACGATGCCCAAATAGCTCTGAAAACCCCAAGCTAATAGTAACCATCATGATCTTCAAACATCTCTAAGTGACATGAAAAAAAGTTTATATAACGTAGGTTGAGTAGAAATATTTACTTATTGAGATCCTCCTCGAAGCCTCCTATGTAAAATTATGGAAAGCATGGTAAAGAGCAGTGAACAACATGTGAAACATACTAGTCACCTATACATTTATTCTATATACCTAATATATCCATGGATTCTTTGATGAATTATTGTTTTCAATGGTATATAATATAAAAAATAATTTCAAGGGTACCTGCTACAACTACGCCATTGGTTTTCTTATTTTCCCCAACATCGCATATCCGGAGCATGTCTCTTCAAATAATCTTTCCTAGAGACACATGGGCATTACACCAAAACATTCACCTCATGAAGCACCTAAAATATCTACACATAACAAATGTAACCGTATAGTTTTTGGGATCCACTATTGTTTTCATAAAGCATATCATACGTTTGGCATTGTACCTCAATCAATTACATCTCATATGCCATGCAAGGATCCTAAAGACATCCTAGAGTTTACAATTTACAACTATAATAGTCCATAGAAAACTATATCATGAATATATTTGTGTGAAAAAACACTATCTATTTCCACCATATACACACATATGTGGGGGAAAATTACTATCTTGCCTACTATCATAGGTAACTACCAAGATAAGAGAGTGGAGTCAAATGGGGTAGTAAACCATCCATCCTCCCATCAGAATGTTGAGGAAAACACCCTTTGCACTCAAAATCCATGGGGTGTCAATTTCACTAACCTACCGGGTGGATAATCATATATAAGCACAAAAATAAATAATATAATACAAATAAGAAACACACTATAGAAAAAACAATGTATAAGAACCAGCTGTAGGTAACATCTCTCAGACTCCCATCTGCCACTACTAAGACTAGATATTATATAAGCACATAACCACTTAAAAATAAATAGCAAGTTTCATATCCCTTTTTATCAGTTTCACATTATGTAAAAAACTTTTTAACCATTAATTAACCATTATTAATTCCTCATTAAATTTCATTTGCCTCACACTAAGTTCTATGCCTTCTAGGCATAACCATATCATGCCTGAAGCTTCTCTAAAATATAAAATTACAATTACATCATATAAAGATCCATCCCCATGGTTTAAATTTATTTTTGCATTAATTTAGTAAAGAAATTATTATATTCACAAAATTATAGGGACTTTATAAAAGCGAAACGATGCTACAAAAAACACAAGGGCTCAACCAAGTTTGTATATGGTCTACCCACCAATCCTTTTCCACATATATCAAAATCATAAACACATCCATCCGCGAGAAACTAAACAAAGAGAGAACATGGAATAAACCAAACATCTCTTCATCCTTTGGAAGGATGGTAAGAAATACTATATGCCTTAATTATTGGGGAAGAAAATAGTGGTAAATTACCAACAATATTCAACAAGAATTTAATATTAATGGTAGGCTTGCATCACTATATCTGATGTCCTTCTCGACACCAAAATTCATAAAAAATATGTCTCTCCAGTCTGTGGGGTAAACTGCTACCCCAACCCATGGGCCTCCCTATCGCACATACCACAACTGTGTCCTAGGTTCATCCATCCAAGTCTCACACCACAACACAAGCTGCAGGAAAACAATCAACAAGAAACTAGGATCTCGGCCCCAAGCAATGCATCTTGCATTCACAAACAACAAGCATTGATGGATCCATTCATTATGCTAATGGCCTTTACAATCAAGAGGGTAACTCAGAACCCTTCCATGAATTATATTTTATAAAATAACTGGTAATTTAATCCATACGGACTTATTTGGATCATTAAAAGATACATAACTACATCCATTCAATTATCAGCAGTTTACCACCACAACAACCCGATTAAAAAACATATCTCTATACCTTTATGTAGATGATTTAAAATTAATCCCATATTTTCGTTCATTACTAATTTCAATCAATAAGGATATTCTAAACAATTAAATCATAGATATCACACTATCTATCAAAAACTAGAGGCAACATCATATTAACAATACCAACTTATTAATAATATTAAAATATTTATTATTTCAATTCCATTGTGACCATATGGGGTAAAACATGATAACTCTAATTTTTCACGTAAAATAATAAAAAACTATGAATTCCATAACTCAAATAGTTTTAGAAGTTCTTTGCAAGATAATGGAAAAAATAATAAATTACTATCACGTCTCTTGGAATACTACATCTACCAGAGGATGCAAAGACACCACCACACCATCCAACACCCTTTAATATTCCATTAGAATCATTGAGACGACATATCCTAACATGGAAATGATTAAAGGATGGAGATGATACTAAAATAATGGTAGAAGAACATACCTTATCTTGAACACGAACTCACACTTCCTGGTTTCACTAAATCATGGGTTGTGCCTGGAGTAGGAAACTACTCTTGGGAAGACATGATCCATGGATAAAACACTATGCATGAATCCTATTGGATGTAAGGAAAGGTTCATGAGTCACACAATATGGAAAAATAAGGAACAAAAAGGGAAGAAGACATCTCAGTCCATTAGAATATTTAATGGTGAACAAGATTAATAAATGCTAGATTTTCTATTAAGATTGGATCAATCAATGATCATATATTTTGACCGAGTAAAGGCTTCCCAACAATTAAGAAAAATTATTATTCGGGTTAGGAAATTTGAATCACCCATAAATTCCTTAAAAAAGGCCTTGAATGCATTTTACATCAAAGGAAATTTCAAATGATTGAATGTATAGGATGTCTACAAAACAAATTGTATATTTGAAAAAGGAAATGACACGGTTCTGCATATATTGTTCCTGACCACATTTCAGTGCCACCATTATAGTTCCAACATTTTTGTTCCACCATTTTGTGGCATAGATTCTGTGACACCAATTTTGTGCCACTTTTTTGGTTCCACCATTAATATTGCAATGTTTTGGTGCCACCGTTTCCGTGGAACCATTTTGGTGCCATCATTTCGGAGACATCATTTTGGTGCCACTGTTTAAGTGCCACCATTTTGGTTCCACTATTTCTATGACACCATTATGGTTCCAACATTTCTATGCCACCATTATTGATCCACATATTCAAAAATTTGTCCAATGAATATACCCGGTTCTGGAAACACTATTCACAGAACTGAATATTTGGAAAAGTGTTGGCGATAATTCATCTTAACTTCAGCAAAAACCTCCAACATCAGATTTATGTAATGGATTAGATCAGAGTGGTATGGGACATTACATCATATATCAATCAAAATATTCTCATCCCCAAGAATCCAAAAAACATCGCAAATGAGAAACATAAAGAGGGGTCTAAGAAGCCACTTTTGGAGATACCTCTCAAGGATCTCGCCATCATTGGGACTTGATGGAGAGTCACCACATCTTATAGATACTTCCTAGAAAAAACATTAACTGAAGTGGACTCCTTGATTTCTATAAAGAGGGATGATTTCGTCAATCAATCCACTAACACCCTTTTAGCATCAAAGACTCCATGAGCTCAATGTAAAAAAGGGAACCATGTCCATCGAGATGTCCTTCCACTTCCTCTACAGAATATCCAATGGCTAGAGTAACCCACTGAGAACACGGTGATCAGCCTTTACCTTGTGGCATACTATACATCAAGATACAAACTCTGCAACTGCATGCCTCAAGCAAAGCCCCCAAAACTGTATTCTCATGGAATGATATATTTTCATCATTCCAGAATGTACCACTAAGGGGGAACCATAGAAGACCCTGTGAAACCTCTCACACATTACCAAAGTAACGAAAATCCTTCCCTAAAACAACACTCAGTTCTATTCATCCTCAGACCAACCATAAGGGGCCTCACCAAAACCAACTCAGTATCTACAAACCTCTACCTCATGATACCCCAACTCTGAATCTTCTACCTAATTCATCATATATTACTTCATAATCATTATTAAAATAAAACTTCTACACTCAACTTCTCTTATATTCATATGAAATGCCGAAATATAATCCATCACTCACTAGGAGTCACCAGTTTCATGCACTGCATGAATACACGACTTCCTACTCAACACATCATCTACAACATTCTGTTTACCAAGTTCATCTGAAATTTCAAAGTTTTAATCATATAAGAACTCCATCCATTGAGGATAAAATAAGTTCAAGTCACTATAGTAGAAAAAATACCTCAAACTCTTATGATATGTGAAAACCAAAAATAAATAACCTATGAGGTAACATCTCTACAACTTTAGATAATCACCACTACTGCCAACTTGATATTGTTGGTGGCATTGTTATTGTAATTTCCTAGTTCTAGAATCCACCCATAGGAACCCCGTACCTAGTTGATCACATGGCATCAAGAGAATTTCCTCTAACGCCAGATGCTATCAACTATATATGTGGTCCTTGGGTGTTATAGTGGGGAAACTATGCCCTTATTGGAAGAGTAACACAGTGGATGTAAAAAAATGGAAAAAATGAAACAGTAATAATCTATACAAAAGTAAACATTGGATGACTGAATATAATAAGCTAGATCACACAAATATATATAAATGATGCATGATACATATGTCTATGAAAGTAGCCAAAAAATCACAATGCTGGAATAAAAAACACTAATAATACAAAGTACAAAAGAAAACAGATAAACATCTCTTCAGCATCGCATGCCTCAGCATGGCCCCACTCTCTCCAGCTCTATAGAAAATCATGTACCTGAAGTAGAAGGTAACTTTACTTTATCTATATATGCAGTTGTATAATATTTTTGGGCCAAAAAACATGGCCCAATCTAGGTGTGAGACTGGATCCCTATAGGCAGCCACCACAAGATCTGTGCCTAACAGTCAGTGAGTACATGGCAGCTTATAAATAACAGGAAGCAGTAAACAAGGTAGTACTCAATAGTAAACAATCCACAGTTTTAAAGAATTCAATTTTATATATCAAGTAGACATCAAATCATGCATGTAACCCTCTGGGTAGTTCTCTCAGTCTAACCCATCTGGTTCAACCAACACAAGGATACTATAAGGACTCTCTGATGATGCTATGTCAGTCAATTCACCTTATAGTCACAATCATTAAAAATCTCTTAGGAAGCTCATACGGTCAATTCCCATTATAGTCAAAAGTGAAAAAGACACTTTATGGAAGCTCACATGGTTAATTACCCTTATAGTCAACAGTGATAACGACTTTCTAAGGATTTACATACAGTCAATTTCCCTTATAGTATACTACACCTAGTTCTCACGGCCCTTTGTATATCAAATGAGCATTGCATTGAAATACGACCAAAGTAAAACTCACGAACTACTTGTCTAAGTAGTCTACAACGTCTCAATAATGTCAGATAAAATAATCACTCCATCCTACAACACTAATCATGGAAAACATCAAGGAAGCCTAACATCTAAGCAGGACCAAACAACCCTAAAAATAACATGCATGTGAAAACACATCCAAAGAATATAAAACTACCCTATTATCATCCAATTAACCTATACTCATGAAAAATAGCATAAGAGAAAATTAACATGGTTAAAACGGTAAAAACGTAATACCCTGTCCATGGGAATTGGAGAGAAATGCACATAAAACTCAAAGACTCTTAACGGAAAGGCACAAAACACCAACCTCAATGTTAGGAGATAGATATACATGATTCATAGGGCCTGAATTACCTTGGAATTCTAAATATCTACAAAAACATCTAAAACCATCAACTGATGATTACTTAAGAAGGAGCAGAAATTGGGAATTGAAGGTCAAGCTGAAGATAGAGCATATCGAGGTGATCCCAATGCAATAGACAGTGGTTGAATCAGAGTTCGGATGCTCGGATGGAGGCTCATAGGAAGATTGAGGTTTTACGGGAGCTCTTGGATGAACGAAACCAAGAAAGAGACCGTTTATGTGATTAGATGTGACCCTGATACATTTAATGAAGAATAAACAAAAATACATGATGTGTACTTTCCGTTTCCATAATCCGCTTTAGGAATCCTCTAGGTCACCCCCACATGGCTGTGTTTGCAGCCATTATATTTCTAGAACACGATTTCATTCGGTAACTGAGTACAGGAAATGTACTCATAATGTACCATGCTTGTAATTCAAAATTTCCCAAAAATTTATATTTTCCAAAAAAACGCCCAGAAACGGGAAACATACCTGAAAAGATGATCCAAGATCCTACAATATTCTTCCCTTAAAGAAATACATCCCTGAAATTCCTTAGCAAGGAGGCGTAGAAGATGAATCCCCAAACAACCCCATCCACTCAGATCATATGTCTACCTCCCTCCCCCATATCTCGTCCTAAACTCAAACGTGCTGCCATAACACTCATACTAGAGGGACAGACTGGCCACAAAGAGCCTTATTACATAATTCAACGATCCAGATAGAATTCTCCTCGAATGATGCATCCACATCGTACTCAACCTCCTCGGGTTTGAAAACAAGAGACAGGTCAGAAAAGTAACATCAAAGATGAGAATCATGGAAGAAGTCGTGCATTGCTCGGTACATATGAGCAACAAAAAACAATAGTAAACTGGCCCAACTCTCTGTAACACCTCTAACTGTCCGACATACATTGTTTAAAGCATACATTGTATCCTAATCCTCGGGTGCCCCAACCTCGATATGACATGTAAGAATACATGATCTCTGACCCCAAACTCCAGAGGGAATCTCTCTTTATCTGCATAAGGCTTCTGTCTTGACTGTGCATTAGTCATCGTCTTCTGGATCAACTCTATCAGCTCAGTGGTCTCTTGGACAAGATGAGATCCCAACATAACTGCATCTCCAGACTCTATCCAACATAAGGGTGACGGGCATGGCCTACTGTAAAAAGTCGAAAAATGTTCCATCTAAATAGTTTCTGGAAAATTATTTGTAACACCCTAAGCTTCCATGGTACGCTCCTCTTTGAATAGTAGTGTAGCGTGTGTTGTACGCAACCTCGAGTTCTAGCACACCGCGACCAATAAATGTACCAGTTATGAATAGTAATACCCATTTTTTGAAATTATATAAAGTTTATATTTCAAAATGGACTTCATTTTTGGATTCGTAATATCGAAATTAGCCTAAGTCAAATTTTTGGTATTTTTCTAAGAACATCCAATTTTTTATGAATAGTGAAAAATACTTAAAAACAAATTTTTAAATAAAAATAATTTATAGTGGTAAATTATAAAATTGGGTGGTTATAAAGTTTAATTAGAATATTTTTTTCCCATTTTATTCAATGGTGATCATTATAATTAATTTCACTTTTAAATTGGACATAAATAATTGTCAATCTTTTGACATATATTGCTTCTTAAAAATACGCTATTTGTTGTGACAATGGAAATTAATTATTAAATTAATTAAATCCACTTATATGTTTTGAATTTTTTAAAATAGATATCATTTTATAATTAGGAATATCAAATATAGCTTAGGGTGAAATTTTGGAATTGTTCTGAAAAACTTCAATTTTTGATGAATAGTGAAACCACTAAGTGGTAGTTAAAAACCAGATTTTTCGTTTAAATTAATCTTTATCACTTCTATGAATTGAATTTCAACAATCTGACATACATGGTTGTCATAAGGATGCAAAATGTGGTTTAATGGGTTTTAAATAATATTTGGTGAATAGTAACTTTTAAGTTCTATTAATCGTGATTACAGTTAATTAGTGAAATTTAAGGTAAAAATGATATTATAAAAATATGAAAATATCTTGACACTTGTCATACCATTATTGGACGAGTAATGGGAGACCAAGAAAATCCATGGGTCAACTTGGGGATCCCATGGAGACACTTGGGTAAGAAAATCACATTAATAACTTTTTATATAAAGTAAAAATAAAATCGACACAAACATGTGTTGTTTTACTAAAACAATTATTACATGGGGATATATATGTTAACATTTCGACTATAAATATTCATTGGAAATATAAAATGATTTCCTACATCATGGTAAATTTTTAATAATTTTTTGAAAATAAATAAATAAATTCATTTATCACACCATGAGGATGCAGCGATTACCTCATTAATGAACCTTTTAAATAAAATGAAAGGATAATGTAAAATCTAAGACATAAACTTGTCAAAAACCTATTATATGGGTATATTCCTAATACTTATCACTTAATCCTAGAAATATATAATTGTGGGACCTTTGAAATCTGAAAAGCACTTCATAATAATGTAACATTTCATTAAATTCCAAGAGTGCCCCTCTTCTCCTCTTATAAAAGGTCCCCACCACTACCACTTTATTCACACCTTCAAGCCATTTTGATCGGCCAGACTCTACCCAAATAATCTCTCAACTTCCCTCTCTTACTCCTAGAAGCCTGACTTTGGTCTTAATTCTTCCCAAGAAATCCTTTGTCTCAAATAAAAAATAGTTACATGATTTTAAGGTAATGTCTTCTCATGTGTTGTTTAGTTTTATTTTGCTTCTCCAACCTCTAAAACTCTTTCTATTCCTTTATTTTGTAACAAAACCAGTCTATTAAATATATTAGGATGTTGTTATGAGAATTATTTGATTTACACTTACACACACCTTCGTCTAATGGTTAAAGAACATATTGTTTCTGTGGTTGGCGAATTTCTGCCTCACGAAACAATGATTGTTCAATATTCTTTTAACACATCTCATGGTGGACATTAAGATGTCACTATATTTATATATGATATATGTTATGTTTATGTTTTCATTATTCTTCTGTATTTCTCATTTATGTCATACCTTTATGATTTCCATTATGGGTAAACGTGATAATTTCATTTTATTAAGTGCGGGCTACCACCCCCTCAAAATGATTTGAATCGTTAATTCCATATGTGGAATGTATAAAGGATGGAGTAAATGATATTATATATGATATAATACTGGAATTAGAATATACCTTTATATAATTATGATTTCATTCCATTAAAAACGAAATATAAATGAAAATATCTTTCATGCGTACGTACGACTTACCATCTCCATGAACAGTGCATTTCATTTCTTACCTATAAATGTTACGTAATATTATGAATGAATGTATATACTGGATATATATGATATATATGATACATACATCATTAATATAATTCTGGATATAATGGATATTTTACCACATGAACAACTTGTAATTATATGAAGTTTATTTTTTACTCAAGTTCCAAAGATTGACAAAACGGCCGCTATTAACATAAATAATTACCTAATGTTTATAACATGGTAATAAGTGATATAAAAGGAATAATGAACTTGAAAAAGGATCTTAATGAATTATAAATTAAATCTATTTTATTATTCACGAGGTTAAAGAATGATCGAGTCAGGTCAAACATGAGGTAAGGGATCCTACCTCTCTCTTTCTTTTTAAGTACTCCTTTTTATGTAACATACATTAATCTTCTCTTTATTATGTTTGGGGATGTTCTTTTTTATTCCTTGATCTGAAATTTTTTTTAATATTATGAGAGACCCTATTTAATCTCATCAATCCATTTTTGGACATTTTTGTGGCACCGTTAGGCTGCCGAATTTTCATAAGGGGATTTTCATCTCACTTTTTATTCCCGTGAGATTCATGCTACATTGGACACTATTTTCTATTTTTGTGGTGTATGTATTGCCCATTATTTTACTATTTTTATAATATACTCTCATTTATGGGTAGTTACATCTTCATTGTATGACCCTTATTTCATTGGGTGTACGTTTTGGATGTTGCCCAAATCGGTAAGGGAACCTTTCACACTCCTCTTTTAAGAAGACTTATTTTGTTATGTAGTTTAATTTACATATTTTTATGTTGGGATATGTTATTATATATCCTTATTGATGTAAATTTATATTTCCAAGTGATGAGATAACATTTTCTCTCTCATCAACTAATGTTATGAATTTTAAAGTGACGCTATTAGGCTGTCGAATTTTACTAATGGAACTTCTTAACCCAATTTCTATTCATTGGGTTAATCTCCTACTTTTAGATTATGTCATGATATTATTATGTCCTATCATATATTTGTACATTCTTTATGTGTACTTATAGTTAATACACTTAATAGATTTGTTTTATTTAAAAAAATTATCTTTGTAAGGGACTTCGTCTCAATCTCCTTTCATTGAGGCATATTTTGTTTTATACAGAACTTTCATTTATACGGTTTATAAACCCCTTTGACTTTTACGTTTATTCCAAGGAATATTTTTTATACGAAGCATTTTACTAAACGAAAAAAGGGATTTTTTTTGTTGTACGTATGCGGTGACAAAGACTTCTCGGCCGTCGTTACCATTATTTGAGTTTCGGCTTCCTCTACAAGCCATAATTTTTTTAAATAAAAAATAATTACAATGTTTAAATTTTATTTCATTTTGTTATTTAAAATGGTTTTGAAAGTGTTTTTTATATCAATGTATTGTTTTGATATATTGTGATTAAAAGGTGGAAATGTTATGTTTCCTTCATGCATGTTTTATGTGATACGATTATGTTATGGATTATGATACATTTAAAGCTGTTCATATGACGAATGAATTGGACTTAATAAGTGACGGGTTGAGCCCTCTATAGATCCTCGATGCATTGGTAGGTCTCATGAGACAAACTAGGCTCTTGGAACGAGCCTTAACAAAATCTTATTTGAAGTCTTGGCACGAGGCCATGGATACATGGTTATGATAGTCTGGCATTATGAATTCCATCATTATGAAAGTGGTTATTGATATTGCATGTGATTATTCGACTAGTAGAATATCAATGAGAATAAGTAAATGGCAGTATTTCATTTTACTTTTTCCATATTATGTTGATGTTCAAGTTTAAAAGGGTTTTGTTTTAGTTATACATTGCCTTAAATTTTTATGTTTACTTATGAAAGTTTCTGCTATATTGTTATCCTTACTGAGCAACAGATATCACCCCTTTCAATGTTTTAATTTTTCCAGGATGTGAAGAAGTATTTTATTAATGTCTTGAAGGGTTATTCGGAAGGGGATATGAGTGTGGACAATTGAGACTATGTTATTGTAGTTTTTCACATTATGATGTAATGTAACAATTATGAATGTATGTAGTGTTTACAAGGATACTATACTAATCGGTCTTTCGAGACATGATCTTTGTGATCATGCCAATGTTACCAAATAAATCACCGACTCTGGGTAACTCGGGTCGGGGCGTTACAGTTGGTATCAGAGGCAGTTTAGTACTAACCTTGGAAGCTAGATTTAGATAAACTCTAATTAGAGCACATAGACCTAAGATAAAAATTTAGGATTAGTATAGAAGAACTTCCTAAAATTTTGTTATTATAGAGATTTTGTGAGTTTTCCAAGCAATACACCCTTGTCCGGATATGAGCAAGTAGAGGCAGATCTGGCACAGATGTACCTAGAGGTAAAACCCGAAAACACCGCATTGAGCTAGACACGATCGGGAACTGGTGCACGACAACGGGTCTTTCTGCACTCTTGGTTATGACACTGTCGGGGGATATGCTTAGGATAATTCTCATTTTCATTAAAAACCACTATAAAGGGTTATGAGTATATACTTCCTCAAAGAAAACATTTTTGTGATTATGGATTATATCCATAAATAGTACAATTTATGTTTACTATTTTGAAATTTTGTTATTATGTATTTTGAGTAATAAACTAATCTAGTTTATGCCATTGTTTAGAAATGGCGCCTAGTGGGAGGAATGGAAACCGTAACAATGCATGCACTCCATGTATGGATAACCCGTCGCGTCGGACAAAGCTATAGGAATCGAACCCAAAACCATAGTGGGGCAGGACTTTATTACCTACCGCTAGCCTATATGAATTCCCTGGTTATTAAAAAAATGTTTTCCTAATCTAAATGGTATTTGTTAATATTTGTAACCTTATAAAATTATGATAAATAGAATATTTATGAGTTCTATTACCTTTTGGAGTGACATATGGGTTTGTGGTAAAAATTTATTAAAGAATGAAAGTCTACATGACAAGAAAGTATATTTCCTTACGTTCTTAGTAAATCTCCTAAATAAATTCCTCAACTTTATGAAAGGTAACTTAAAATAAAAATGTTGTCAGTTAACTTTTCCAATTGGGGAATCAATGACCGTTTAACCAATCACATGTTTGTGATTTTCATGTAGTTAACATTCTCCTAGTCCTGTTTTATACAACTCTCTATCAGACCTTGATGGTATGTTTCTCATCCATATCCATATTTTCATAGAATCCTAGTATAGGCTATCTCGGGTGACATTTGTACTTCTCTCTCTTTCATTTAATGTAAAATTTTTATAAACCAAATTTTCGATGTGGGTTTTCCACAAAGGGATTTTCTATTTTCAACATTTTATTTAAAAAAAAATTAATTGCAAGGATGAAATTTATTGAAGGAGGGGAGAATGTAACACCCTAAGCTTCCATGGTATGCTCCTCTTTGGAAAATAGAGCAGCATGTGTTGTACACAACCTCATGTTCTAACACACCGCGACCAATAAAAGTAGCGGTTATCAATAGTAATACCCTCTTTTTGAAATTATATAAATTTTATATTTCAAAATGGACTTCAGTTTTGGATTCAGAATATCGAAATTAGAATATGTTGAATTTTTTGTATTTTTCTGAGAACATCTAATTTTTGATGAATAGTGATTAATACTTAAAAACAATTTTTTCAATAAAAATAATTTTTAGTGATAAATTATACAAATGATTTGTTATAATGTTTAATTAGAATATATTTTTAACATTTTATCCAATGGTGGTCATTATAACTAATTTGGCATTGAAATTGGACATAAACATTTGTCAATCTTTTGATATATATTGCTTCTTAAAAACACGCTATTTGATGTGACATCAGGAATTAATTATTAAGTTAATTAATTCAAATTATATGTTTTGAATTTTGTAAAATAGAAATTATGTTTGAATTATGAATATCAAATATAGCTTAGGGTGAAATTTTGGCAGTGTTTTGAAAAACTTCAATTTTTGATGAATAGTGAAACCACTATGTGGTAGTTAAAAAACTGATTTCTTATTTAAATGAAACATTACCGCTTCTATGAATTGAATTTAAAAAATCCTACATACATGGATGTCATTGGGATGTAAAATTTGGTCAATGGGATTAAAATAACTTCAGTGAATAGTAACTTTTAAGTTCTATTAATCGCGATTAAAGGTAATTAGTGAAATTTAAGGAAAAAATGATATTATAAAAATATGAAAATATCTTGACACTTGTCCTAACCATATTGGATGAGTCATGGATAAACAGGAAAATCCATGGGTCATCTTGGGGACCCCATCTAGCCACATGGGAAAGAAAATGTCATTAATAAATTTTTATTTAAGGTAAAAATAAAATCGACACAAACATGTGTTGTTTTACTAAAAAAATTATTACATGGGGTTATATAAGTTAAATTTTAGACTATAAATATTCACTGGAAAACTAAAAATATTTCCTACATCATGGTAATTTTTTTATAATTTTTTGGAAACAAATAAATAAATTCATTTATCACACCATGATGATGCAGCGATTACCTCATTAATGATCTTTTTAAATAAAATGAAAACATAATATAAAATCAAAGACGTTCACTTGTAAAAAACGAATTTTATGGGTATATTTCGATCCCTTATCACCTTAGCCTTGAAATATATAATTTTGAGACTTTTGAAATCAGAAAAGCACTTCATAATAATGTAACATTTCATTACTTTCCATGAGTGCCCCTCTTCTCCTCTTATAAAAGGCCCCCTCCACTTCCACCTTATTCACACCATCAAGACATTTTTCTCGGCCAACCTATTCCCAAAATACTCTCTAAAATTCACTCTCTTACTCCTAGAAGCCTCAAATTGGGATTAAGTATTCCCAAGGAAGCCTTTTTCTCAAATCAAAAAGAGTTACCTGATTTTAAGGTAATGTCTTCTCTTGTGTTCTTTTGTTTTATTTTGCTTCTCCAAACCATTAAACTATTTATATTCGTTTATTTTGTAACAAAAACAGTGTATTAAATATACTAGGATGTTTTTATGATATGTCACTGATTTAAACATACACACACCTTCATCTAATGGTTAATGAACGTACTGTTTCTGTGGTTGGCGAATTTCTGCCTCACGAAACGATGATTGTTCTATCTTCTTTTAACACCTCTCATGGTGGAAAATATGTTGTCACTATATTAATATATGATATATATTATGATTATTTTTTCCTTATGATTCTGCATTTCTAATTTATGGAAAACCATTATGATTTCCATTATGGGTAAGCACGATAACTTCATTTTAGGAAGTGCGGACTACCACCCCCTCAAAGTGATTTGAATCGTTAATGCCATTTGTGGGATGTATATATTATGGAGTAAATGATATTATATATGATATTATAATATAATTATAATACACATTTATATCAATTTGATTTCATACGATTAAATACGAAATAGAAATGAAAGTAGCGTTCATGCGTACGTATGGCTTACCGTCTCCATGAACAGTGCATTTCATTTCTTACCTCTAAATGTTATGTAATATTATGAATGAATGTATATACTGGATATATATGATATATATGATACCTAAATAATGAATATAATTCTGGATATAATGGATATTTTACCACATGAACAACTTGTAATTATAAGAAGATTAATTTTGACTCAAGTGCCAATGATCGACAAAACAACCATTATTAACTTAAATAATTACATAATGTTCATAACATGGTAATAAGTGATATAAAAGGAATAATTAACATGAAAGAGGTTTTTAATAAATAAAAAATTAACTCTACTTAATTATTCAGGAGGTTAAATAATAATCGAGTCAGGTCAAACACGAGGTAAGGGATCCTACCTCCCTTTTTCTTTTTAAGTGCTCTTCTTTATGTAAGTTACATTAAGATCATCTTTCATATGTTGGGGGATGTTCATTTATATTCATAATTCTGTAAATTTTATTTTAATATATTTAGAGACCCTCTTTTATCTCATCAATCCATTTTTGGATGTTTTATGTGGCGTCGTTAGGCTGCCGAATTTTCATAAGGGGATTTTCATCTCACTTTTTATTCCCGTGAGATTCATGCTACATTGGCCACTATTTCCTTTTGTGTGGTGTATGTATTTCCCATTATATTACTATTTGTATAATATACTATCATTTATGGGTTGTTACATATTTATTGTATGACCCTACTTCCATGGGGTGTACGTTTCGAAAGTTTCCCAAATCGGTAAGGGGACCTTTCACACTCCTCTTTTAAAAAGACTTATTTTGTTATGTATTTTAATTTACATATTTTTATGTTGGGATATGTTCTTATATATCCTTATTCATGTAAATTTTATGTCCAAGTGATGAGATACCATTTTCTCTCTCATCAACTAATGTTATGAATTTTAATGTGACGCCTTTAGGCTGTCGAATTTTTCTAAGGGAACTTCTTAACCCAATTTCTATTCTTTGGGTTAATCTCCTACTTTAAAATTATATCATTATATTATTATGTCCTATCTTGTATTTTTAATTTCATTATGTGTACTTATAGTGAATACACATAATAGATTTATTTTATTTAAAAAAATGATCTTTGTAAGGGACTTTGTCTCAATCTCCTTTCATTGAGGCATATTTTGTTTTATACACAACATTCATTTATACGGTGTATAAACCACTTTGACTTTTTTGTTTATTAAAAAGGAATCCTTTTGATATGAAGCATTTCACTAAATGAAAAAAGGGAAGGTTTTTTTGTCATACGTATGCAGCCACAACGACATCTCCGCCGCCGTGACCATTATTTGAGTTTCGGCTTCCATTATAAGCCAAAACATTTTTTAAATGAAAAATAATTACAATGTTTTAATTTTATTTTATTTGGGTATTGAAAATGGTTTTGAATGTGTTTTTTTATATCATTTTTTTGTATAGATATCTTGTGATTGAATTGTAGAAATGTTATGTTTCCTTTATTCATGTTTTATGTGATACGATTATGTTATGGATTATGATATGTTTAAACCTATTCATATGAGGAATGAATTGGACTTAATATGTGACGGGAGAAGCCCACTATAGCTCCTCGATGCATCGGTAGGTATCATGAGACAAACTAGTGTCTTGGCACGAGGCTTTGAAAAAATCTTATTTGTAGTCTCACGAGGCCTTGGCTACATGGTTATGATAGTCTGGCATTATGCATTCCATCATTATGAAAGTGGTTATTGATATTTCATGTGATAATTCAAAAAGTAGAATATCCATGAGAATAAGTAAAGGGTATTATTTCATTTTACTTTTTCCGTATTATGTTGAAGTTCAAGTTTAAAAAGCTTTTGTTTTAGTTATACATTGCCTTAAATTTTTATGTTTATTTATGAAAGCTTCGGCTATATTGTTATCCTTAATGAGCATATGAGCTCACCCCTTTCAATGTTATAATTTTACCAGGATGTGAAGAAGTATTTTATGAATGACCTTCATGGTTAGTATGAAGGCGATATGAGTGTGGAAAATGGAGAATATGTTATTGTAGGTTTTCACTTTATGATGTAATGTAACATTTATGAATGTATCTAGTGTTTCTAAGGATACTAAACTAATCGGTCTTTCGAGACTTGATCTTTATGATGATTCCAATGTTACACAATAATGTACCGACTCTGGGTAACTGGGGTCGGGGGGTTACATTATTGTTGTAGGAGAACTCCACAAGAGGTATTTGCTTCTCCAATTAGCCTCAAAAATCTAGGAAGCATGAAAAAAGCATGTCCTCAAGCACCTGAATCGTATGCTCAGACTGGCCATCTGTCTGGGGATGGTAAGCTATACTCAAAAGTACCTATGTACTCAAATAATAATGAAGCCCCTGCCAGACCTGAGAAGTAAAATGAGCATCCCTGTCTAAAACGATGGAGTGTGGAACCCCATGTAGATGTAAAATCTCTAAGATGTACAATAGTCCGTGCTCATCAACATTGATGGTCTCCTTGATTGAAAAAAAGTGAGAAACCTTCGTGATTCTATCAATGACCACACAAACTAAATAATTCCCATGAGGCGATCTCGTTAAACATGTCACGAAATCCATCACGACATCATTCCATTATTACTAGAGAAATGGGTTACTATAGCCAATGAACTAGTGGTCACTGATACTCCTCCTTCACCTGCATATAGGTGGAACACCCCATAAAAAAACTAGAAACATCTCTCATCATACCTGGCATCCAATACTAATGGTGTAGATCCCGATACATCTTTGTGATGCCAGGATGAACTGCCCAAACTTAGGAATGAATTTCCCACATCAGCTCCTCGTGTATGCCTTTTGGCACCCATACACATCCTAGGAATTAAAGATCTCATCGTCACCTATGGCCCACAAAAGAATAGGGTCCTCTCCGGACACTCTTTCCCGTTGGACTAGGTCATCAGAATCTGATAGCTTCCTCATTCATACTCGATCAATCAGTGTAGAGGTAATAGCTATAGAAGAAAGAAATTTTTAACCCGGTCTACCATGCACCTCCAAATGCATCTCATAGAATAGATCCATACGTTACCACTATGCACTAGCCTCCTGAACTACATGTATCTATGTCCTCTTGCTCAACGCATCAGCCACTACATTTCCATTCCCATCCGTATAGTAAATCTCAAAGTAAAAGACTGAATGTACTCAAACCACTTTCAATGTCGCATGTTCATGTCATGATGATTGAAGATGAACTTGGGGTTTTTTTGGTGGTGAAAACCACATAATTCTCTCCCAGAATACAATGTCCCCAATAACACAAGCTATGAACAATAGAATCCAACTCAAGATCATGCATCGAGTAAATCCTATATTGAGGCTTCAACTGCTGAGGTATGTACATGATAACTCTTTCTCCCTGCATAAGCACAGATCTCAAACTGATACCTAAAGCATTACAGTACATGATGTAGTTCTTTCCCGGCTATGGGAAGACTAGTATCAGTGTTGAAGTCAATCTCACATCAGCTCCTGAATGGATGATTCAAAAGGATCTGACCACAATAACTTTTCAACCTTCTTTGTCTAACCATTAATTGGTGCTGCTATGTGTGAAAAGTCCGGAATGAAATGTCTTTAGTATCCATCCATCCCGATAAAACTATGTACGTCAAATAATTTCTTTAGATTCTCCCAGGAAACTACTTTTCTCACATTCCCTGGGTCTACTGATACTCCTGTCATTGAGATAACATGACCCAAGAAGTGAATATGATACATCAAAAAAGTGTAATTTTGAAAGCGTAGCCTATAACTGATGCTCTCTCAGTGTACTCAAAACTATCTCAAGATGGGTATCATGGTCATGTCGATTGTGAGAGTACACCATGTTAGAATCCACAACGACCACCATGAAAGAATCCATGTATGGATGGAAAACATGGTTCTTCTGTCCAATGAAAACTAAAGGAACGTTTGTGAGACTGAACGGATTAACCATATACTAGTATAGACCATACCTAATTCGGAAGGCTGTGATAGGTATATATGATGGTCTAACACACAACTGATGATAACAAGATCTCAATTCAATGATAGAGAACTCCCGGTCTCCTCGAAGCTGATCAAAGAGATCATAAATCATTTGAAATGGATTTCAGGTCATGACCGTCAACTGATTCAGCTTCCAATAATCCACAAAAATCTTAAGGATATCGTCTTACTTCTTTGCAAATAGAACAGGCGAACCCCACATAGAAGTACTGGGTCGGATGAAACCAATTTCCTGCAACTCCTCCAACTACTTTTTGAGCCCTTTAAATTTTGGGGCAGCCCTTTTATAAGTGAAAATGGACACCGGTTCCACAACTGGATCAATCTCAATCGAGATTTCTACCTCACTCTCTGGTGGCGAACCTGAAAATTCATCTTGAAAGACATCTCTGAAACAATTTACCACTAGAGGAAAGTTCATCTGTGATGTCCCCTATTCATCTTGATACAAACTAGTAATCTAGGCTGTAACACTTCAAAACCAATGATGCTCAGGTCTCGCTATACTCACATGGAAATCTCATTCTCCATTATGTAGAAAAGATCTGTCCCCTGGTGATGTGAAACTCACCCTAAGACGATATCAATCGAAAAAAACCTGGAAAGGAACTAACAATTATATCTCGAGAATGAAGCCATATCCTATCATCTCTCGTACATAGATATCACATAAGATGTGACACAACCCAACCTCTAGAGGTAAATCCTTACACTGACATGCACTAGCCGTTATAGTCTCCAACGGAATTTCTAGCATCAAGATATCAATATAAGAAATGATGCATAGCCCAAGGCTCTCCACAATAATAAAAGATATAAAGATATGGGAATCCCCTATATCGAAAAGAGAAGAAGATATAACAAAGGAAACTAAGATCGTACCTCAAGCGGTAGAAGGGCCGAGATCCTACTCTTGTTGGTTCTGCTCCACTATAAAAGTATGACCTACACTGCGGCCCTACCTAACCACCCTGATCTGATCCACCCTGTTGTTGCTTAATGCATTTCGACTGGCTACCACAGCCACGACCTCCACCTCATCCGGAATGGATGGAAGAACACCAGTTCCCAGACTGGTGGTAAACTCGTTGTACTGCTCCTGAAAAAGGAGTCATAGAAGAACCACTATCACCAGCTGTTGGGGTAATGATCTGACAGAAATGATGAAGATGACCCATCTTTCCGCAAGATCAGCATTAAACTAGGTCTCTCGGGCAATGTGGCGATTTATTCCCGCTCCTCATGCACTGGTCGAATACCACCTGGCTACCAGTAGATGTTTCCCGCCTACTCAGACCTCCAAGTGTAGTCTCCCTGTGGCGCTCCCTGCTATCAGCTAGCGGAGCACTAACTCTGGATGTCGAACCTCCCTGGCTCATAGCTCTATAATCCCCCATATTGTCCTCAATAATCAGCATCTGTTTTACTATAAAAAGATATCAATGTCAACCTGATGATGTTCACCAGGGATCATATATCATTCCTGAGACCATTCTCAATCTTCCATGCATGAAAAGACTCATCTCCCCTAGAAATGGTGTCAAACGTTGTAGCATGGTGAAGCAAGAGGAATACACCAAAATAGAGATAGTACCCTGCTCCAAACACATAAACTCTAGGGCTCGATCATCCCTCACTATCATTAGATAAAAATTTTCATAGAAGATGCGCTGAAACTCATCCCAATCCATATTCTGCTAGCCTCCCACCTGTGTGACCACATCCCACAAACTCTTGGAGGAGTCTCGAAGCATTTCTATAGCGAGCCTGACCCTCATCATTGGAGGCATCCCTAGATGCTCAAATATCATCTGCATTTCTTCTAACCATGACTCTACAACCTGAGTTCCTCTTTCCCCTGTTATGGTGGGAGGATACTGCTGCTGAAAGAAACACATTAATTCATCCATCAATGTGATAGGAGGCGGTGCCCTTTGAAAGGTCAGCATCATCCTTAGAAAGTCCTCCCAGAACTGCGCATTGGCACCTATGTTAGATATAACTGCTAGTTCCAAGACTGGCACAACAGGAGGATATGTCAGCAATCCCTGATAAGCCATATTCGGTCTCTGATCACTGCCTCATAACTGGTGGGAAACCAAAGGATGTCTTGGTGGCATTACTCTACAAGGTCAAACACACACCTTAGAACAAAAATACCGAGGACTAAAAACTGGAAGCGTAAGTAGAGAACAGGAGAAAGAAGACATTAATGTTTTACAAAACAATACTACATGGCATGTATGATTACTACACAGCGTGTTCCCTTAATCCTTTCACATGGGTGTGTACTTCGGCCAAAACTGTTCATGTAACACCCCAAACACACGGCGTGTCGACATTAAACATGGGATGCGCTTGAATTTTCTTCCCCTACTCGAGTCCTTCTACATGGCTAGGCCCCACGGTTCTCCATAGAATGAGACTACACGACGTGTTAGTTCCAAACATAGTGTGTACTAGAAGAACATCAATGACCCGTGTTGTTAGATATATAGATGGTTACATGGCTCACACTTCATGACATCTTCCAGATGGACATGGCGTGTATGAACAAGGATTACACTGACATGTGTTGTTTGATACAAAGTCGGGTTCCAAGATTACACAACAATGTGTTCTTAGAATAGACAATGTGTGTAAAAAATATGATTTTTCCATCCGTGTGGTCAGTCACATAGGCAGACACATGATCAACATGACCGGACATATACAACCGGTACACGGTGTGTTCACATAAGAATTTCCCTACCCCCTTGTCTCTTCCCACACAACCAGTGGCACGGTTAGAGACTACACGGCATGTAAATACAGTACATGTCATGTACTTAAGATGAACAATTTCATCCCGAACAAAATAAAACATGGCGTATTGTCAAAACTACATGGCATGTATTTGGGGGTTTTCAAGATAGTAAGCCTAAAAAACTACTCTGAAGCCCAGAAAAACACCGAAACGAACACCAAAATGCCAAATTCCGACCCATGAGTTCCCATACTCCTTTTGAATCAAGTCTTGGAATCTTATACATGTTTTAAACAAACATAACACTCAATGATCCACCAAATTCATATCAATGAGAGCCTATAACCACTCTAGAACCAATGGTTGGGATTCATAAAAAAACATATTCAAACAATACTATATAAAGTAGAGGGTATTCTATCAATAATCAATCACAACAACATGCATATCTAGAATAACATCTATCACAACCACATGAAATCGCTAATGCAACCTAAATGTCATTGAAATAATGCGTGACATTTGATTTCTAGCAAAGTGCCTTTATGATTCATGAGATGGTATACCCTAATCTCATCAGGTTGTAACAAAAATTGAACCACCATAACACAAACCATAACAACACAATACTTGTTATTCACCCTATGGTGATAATCAAATCAACTATAAAATCTAAAAGACATAAAAATTTCAATAACGAGGTAAATTGGATTTTCCCCATACACAGGTTATCTATGCTTGGTAACAACATATTACCTAGTACCTATTTATTTCTATCACAGGCTATAGTCTCCAAATAGTATTTCAAGAAAAATAAATTTCCTATGATTCCACATTGTAATGTCCCGGTTCAGGAAGCCACGCAGAGGCGCCCTGTACCCGGTTGGAAACATGTCCTCAAGCACATTTCCCCTAACAGAAGAGGCTGACGTCTAGCAGCGATGGTCATGGGTGTGCTAGTGGGGAATATATGCCCCCATTGGTAGAGTAACATAGAGGAAGTAAACAAATAGAAAAAATGGAAGCAATAATGATCCATACAAAAGTAAATTGTGGAAGACTAGAAATAACAAATTGGATCACACATATATATAGCTGATGCATGATACATACATCTTGGAAATCAGCCAAAAAATCACAATGATGTAATAAAAAACAGTACTAAGCCAATGTATAAAAGAAAACAGATAAAAAACTCCTCAGCATCGCAAGCCTTATCATAGTCCAACGCTCTCCAGCTCCCCAAAAAATCATGTACCTGATGTAGAAGGGTACTTTACCTTATATATACCTGCTGCAATATAACATGTTTGGGCCCAAAAGCATGGCCCAAATAGTGTGTGAGACTAAATCCTAGTAGGAAACACCACAGGATATGGTCCTAACAGTCAGTGAGTATATGGAAGGTAATAAATAAAAGGAATCAGTAAACAAGGAAGTACATAGTAGTAAACAACCCATAGTTTCAGAGCATTCCATTTCATATATCATGTAAAGAGCTAATCAAACAGGTAACCCTCTGGGTTGTTCTCTTAGACTAACCCCTTTGGTTCAACCAAATCAAGGATACTACAAGGACTCCCTAAGGAATTTCTCTTATTAAATTCCCCTTATAGTCCCAATAATTAATATTCTCTGAGGAATCCCACACTTTCAGTTCCTCTTATAGTCAAAAGTGATAAAGACTCTCTGAGGAAGCCCTCGTGGTAAATTCCTCTTATATTCAAAAGTGATAAAGACTCTCTGAGTAAGCTCAAATTGTCAATTATTCTCATATTCTACTACACCAAGTTCTCACAGCCATGTGTAATTGAACGTGAATAGAAATGAAATAATTCCATAGTAAGCCTCAAATGAAACATGGATAAATAGTCTACAACATCTCAACCATGTGAGATAAAATAATCACTCCATCCTACAAGAATAGGCGTGGGAAACATCAATAAATCCTCACAGCTAAATAGGGCCAAACAGCCATAAACAGAACATGCATGGGTAAACACATCCAAAGCATATAAAACAACCCTATTCACATCTAATTAATCTCTACTCACTCATACCAGCAAATGAGAAAATTAAAATGGTTTAAATGGTAAAAACGCAATATCCCGTTCAAGGGTATTGGAAAAAATTTCACATAAAACTCAAAAAATATTAATAAAAAGGCACAAACCACCTACCTTAGCATTAAGAGATCGATATACTTCAGTCTCATAGCTAAAATCAACTTAGAACGCTGAAAATCTCAAAAAATGTCTAAAACATTCAACTGGAGATGATTTGAGAAGGAGGAGGAATTGGGAATGAAAGATCGTGAAAAAGAGAGAGCTTACTAAGGTTATCCCAACACAATTGAAGACGATCGAATCGGATTTTAGATTCTTGGTCGGGGGATCAGGGGAAGATTGATGTCGTACATGAGTTTTCGACCGAACAAAACCTAGAGGAAGACCGTTATGGTGATTAGATGCGACCGTAGTATGTTTAATGAAAAAAAGTAAATACAAAATTTGTAATTTCCATTTCCATACTCTGCTTTAGGAAGCCTCTAGGTAACCCCCCACATGTCTTTGTGTGCATCCATTACACAACCAGCACACGATTTCATACGGAAACAGAGTACATGGCGTATACTCATAATGTGCACGCCATGTACTTCAAAAATTCCCAAAAATTACTCTTTTTATAAAAAATGACTAGAAAAGGAATGAATACCTGAAAAAAAATCTATGTTATTACATTAATGTTCATGGGGATGAAAATACTAATACCTATAAGAAATGACTGATATTTGATGCATCAGAACACAACCTATCCCAAGACGTGAAGTAACATAGAAAATATAAAAATGAACTCCCTCTTCCAAAAGACAAAGAACCTAAGATCAGACCAATATCTCTTCAGATACACGAACATTGTCGGACAAAGATCAATCCAAATGAACGTTTGATCCTTCATAGTCAAAGCTGTTAGAGGATTTTCATCCCGAGAGAAATCAGACACAAACAACCAATAATAGCCATCCGGACCAAGGAACATTTTCACCTCAATCACATTCTGGGGGATTCCCAAGAAACAACTTCATCTATCATAAACAGATCCATAACTAATCCCTGTTGGGTTATATCATTCCACAATAAACATAATTCTCAACCCGAAAATCACACTTTGAAAGCATCGCAAACAACATGCAGATTATCTATTTTCTCCTCATCAAACATGGAGGACGAAGGATTTCATCGATGAAAACATCCATGAAAATATCTAGGAACTCACATAACACATAGGTCATCAACCTCGTGAACATATCTAGTGCATTTTTCACACCGAACGACATCACCAAGAACTCATAATTCCCATGACAATAACAGAAAGTTGTCTTTGGAATATCTCTATCCTTCACTCACATATGGTGATACCTTCACTACATATAAATAATCAAGAACCAAGTCACACCCTTTAGTTGATCGAATAAAACATAAATATATGGAATGGGATATATTTTATTCACATTCTTTTTGTACAAGAAACACCAATCGACACAGAACTAGATACTCTCTTCAACCTTCTTCACAAAAAAAATTGGTGCACCCCATTGTCACACTGTCGACTGAATAAATCTGAAATACATTATCCATCAATATATATAGGATTATCCAATAACATTAAAGGGGTTATATTATATAAATACATAGAGATATGATACACTCCATGATGTAGCTCGATCACAATATTGATCTGTCATCGCGGGGTAAATGCTACATCCTATTCTATAAATACATTTGGGTAATCTTTAATTACCCTAGGAAACACAAACTACAAAAACTCCAATGAAATCAAACTCAGTTCATCTATAATGGATAACAAAGAGGAAACATGAATCTTACCCATTCGAGGGTCTTACTCTCTAACAAACATTGCTGGCTCCCCATCATCATCGATTAATACTAACTTCTTATGGTTGCAATTCACAATATCCTAAACTGAATAAAACAAATCCATCATATTGATTAAATCATGTGGTTGTATTAATAAACATTGGAAATCTCCCCAAGTGTGGTGTTGCCCTAGTACTCGCTCACAGTCTCGACATACATCCAACATGTCATCTCGACCTCCTTTGGTGTAGTCAACGCCAAGAGAAATGGAAGCCACTCTACTTTAAGTCCCAAAACATGGAAAAGGGATATCAATATTAAGGAGTTCATGGATCTAGATTTATAATAGGAATACACCCAAGTATAAAACAATAAAATGGTAGCTCAAATGATTTCATCCTTTCTTGGAATGGGAAACACTAATGAATAAAGTTGATCACGACATCCTCCACAACCTCTCCGACCCTGATGATGACCACCACTACATCCTCACTCAACACTCAGTGCATTGGGAGAACCATGGGGCTATCCTTTTCTTACCCCATTTTCTATCTACTGCTCCAATGCTAGTGCATCATGATGCTTCTTCCTTGGAAAGAACTGGATATACCGAGGAACCTAGAGTGGAACACCTGTTTCATGCTAACTATTCTGAAATGTCATTCACATTCGCTATGGATGACCTCAACCTCCACATGAAAAATAACATTTGAACCCTTGGCATAGTTATAATTTCCACCTCTCATAAGGAAATTAGATATTGAGGGCTGGGACCTACATCCTGGCGAATGGAAATCTTCTTCCCTAAAAACCAGGAACCCTGAAACATAGATCTTATTTGTGAGAAATAATGACGACCCACCTCTTTGGAAGATCTGAGTCTTTAATTTTCTCTAGATTAATTATGCCCGTATTAGCAACTCATGATATTTATACAACATTACTGGGGGGACATGGCGATTGAGCACTGAACGCAATGCCTCCTCAAAATGTCATTAAATAACCACCTCATCATCAAATTTGTCTGAATAAAATATTTAATGCTTCATAAGATGGATTGAAAACTCTCACAAACTGGATCTCCCCTATTGAAGGGTTAGCTGCTCATGGAAATTGGACTGCTTCATGGTCGAAGAAAGACAAACTACTCTAAAATCGTCTCGTAAATCCTCCAATGAGATATCCAACTCCTCACAATCTCTGAGGAATAATAACGACCATTTCCTTACTGCCCCACTCATAATTTTCACACCCAAAGATACCCAGTGATCCATCAATGGATAGAATGAGCTAAAAGATATCTCATATTCCTCCAAAAAGTCTTCTATAAATTCATCTAAAACAGAGCCCTCATACTTCTGTAGACCATAGTGCTGAATCTCTCAGAGTTTCCTCCACCATGTGTCATCATCGAAAACCTCCACTCTACAGCAATCTGTTAGAACAACCTACTAGAAATACTCTATGCAAACCTGACAAGGACGTTGACCTAGGGAAATTCATTAAAAATAAAAAATAGATAGATATCCTAAACATCGAATATGGAAGACTCAACATTAATTAATTATTTTCATTTATTAATTTTATTGAAACCTATCCCAAGGTCTACCCATTCATACACTAGCGCAATGAACAATTAAGCATTATCCCTTCCTAGGTATCTACCCTATAACATGTATCCAATCGTTTAGTGGAAACTTTAATCTTAATGTTCTATATATTAGACCTAAGGGGGCCCTAAATATTTATGTACAGTCTTGAAACAAGTGTTTATAGAACATTCCAAACTTTACTAACCCCATTTCCCCACCAACCCATGCTACCTCAGTTGTTCCTAACTACAAAATCCATAATACCATTCAATCAGAGTTCTGGTACCACACTGTAATGACTCCCTCCCATCAATATGGACCCCTCGTAGTCCGAAAATGCGAGAAGGAAGATAGTGACACCAAGGTCATGCCTCCAGTTGGCACTGGGTTGGCGACTAGAACCGAGGGCACAAAAATCACACAGTAGGGAGGCAATACCCTCTAAGAGAACACATTTGAAAGAGATATATATTATAAAAACCAACCAAAACAAGCTCATACTACAATATAAAATGAAACCCTAGTACACATTTATAATGGAAAAAAGTACCACTACAGCTAATAAGGGAAAACTTCATGAACCAAAATGATGTAAACCAATAGCCACTACGAAGCCCAAATAGCTCTTAAAAGTCTAATCTAGTAGTAACTAGCCTGATCTCTATCTAACACTATGTAACTTGAAAAAATAGTTTTTATAATGTTGGGTGAGTATAATAATATACCCAGTAATATCCTCCCCAATGCCTCTCTTTCAAATGTAAGGAAATCATGCTAAATCTTAGAGAACAACATGTGAAACTAAATCATCCCCTAATCTAGTATAGTATATTCCAATAATCACCATTGATACTCTCCCCATGCATCTCTTAAAATAGTATATAACATAAGAAATAATATCAAAGTTACCCCACTACCACTTCCCCACTGGTTTGCCTCTTTTCCACAACGTTGCACATCGTGAGCATATCTCTTTAAAAGCTATGACTATAGACACATTTATGTAGCACCATAACATGCAGCACATGAATGAAAACAACTATGACCATGTACCAATGTAACAAGATAGTTTCCTGAAGCAACCAAAGATATCATAACTTGTATCATACACCGGAGATTATACCCCCATCCCTTACCACTCATACACCGAGAACGGATCCTCAATCCATCACAACCTATAAACATTACACCAGTAGTAGTGTATAGGAAAAAACATCTAGAATATAAGTATGTGAATAACCACATGAAATTATATCTTTCCACACGCATATATGGGGATAAATAACCGTCGTGCCTACCTGCACTTGTAACTGGAATGGAAATGGAGTGGGTGAATGGGGGTACTCATCTATGTATCCTCAAAAATGATTGATGGTGAAAAACCCCCCTCGGGTGTCAATTTCCCTAACTGGAAGAGGGAGTAGCATATATTAACAAAAAAAATATACCAAAATACAGCTCAAAACCATACTATGGGAAAAACCAATCCTTATACTCAACTGCAACTAACGCCTCTTGGATTCCTGACTTCCACTACAATGACTAGATATATTATAAACATGTAACCCTTTAAAGAGTGATATTATATTTCTTAACCCTTTTTATCAGTTTAAATTTATTCTATTAATAATTTTAGCATTAATTATCAATTATTAATTCCACATTACATTTCATTAGTGCCACACTAAGCTCTTTTCCCTCCAAGAAAACCCAAATCAAGTCTACAAATATTCATAAATATAACCTCATAATTTCATCCCATCAAGATCCAACCCCATGGGTTAACATCAGTTATTCTATACTATATTAAACGAATTATGAATTTCCCATAATTCCAGGCATTATAGAAATGATATTCTATGTTACCAAACACATAAGGCTCAATACATTGACAAGATAGAGTACCAATTGAGCCTTTCCCCCATTAAGAGGAACATAAACCCATGTATCCTTGAGAATATAAACATGGGGAGCGTGTGGCATACCCCATGCTTCTTCACCTACTTTAGACGAAGGTTAAGAAATACTAGTTTCCTTATGTAGTTTGGAATGAAAATAAGATAAACATATAATATGATTCAAAAGGCATTTGACATTCATAACCAAGTTGTTTCATCATCTCGGGTGTCCTCCCCGACACCCACATGCATAAACCAATGAATCTCACAAGTCAAGCCATCATCTCCTTCCACAACCCCTGGGCCTACCTACCCACATAACACAACATCCTATCAGGATCAACAATCACAATATCACAACACAACATAAGCATCATTAACACAATCAAAAAGAAACTAGGCTCTCATTACCATACAGGTCATATAGACTACACACACAATGAAAACTCCTACAAGAATAAGGCTCATCTAATTTACAAGAAAGGGGGTACCTAAGAACCCTACCATGCATTATATTTTATCAAATAACTGTTTGTTTATTCCATCGTTAATTATCTAGTTCATTTAAACAAGTATAACTGCATCCATTCAATAATCAATAGTTTACTGCAGCATCAATCAGATTAAAAAACACGCCTCTTTACATCTATATAGTTAATTTACAATTAATACCAGCATTATGTTCTTCACCAATTACCATTTACAATGACATGGTAATCTAAGAAAGCATAGATATCACACTAACTAGAAAAATCAACAAGAACAAACATATGATTGATACCAATTTATATATCAATTTCACATATATATATTATGATAATTACATTGTGATCCATAAGGCTTAATAATGATAACTCTATAGTTTCATGTAATAGAATAGATAATCCAGGAATCGCCTACCTCAAAAGGTTTCAATTGTTCTTTGAATAATACCAACAAAAAAAAGAGCACGAGCACCACTCATGGATGACTGCATCCACCTGAGAACATAGAGACATCATGAAACCTGCCAACTCCACAGAAAAATCCATTGAAAACATTGAAATCACATGAAATAACATGTAAATATGAAACAGAAGGAGAGGACCCAAAAATAATGGTGTTAGTACTTACCTTATATCGAACATAGACTAAAAGATCCAGGTTTTACCAAAATAAAAGTGCACAGGCATCAGGTTAGAACTCCAAAGAAAACATGATCCAAGGCTACAACAATATGCACAACTCCTATGAGATGGAAGGAAACTTTATACCACATCGCACTAGGGAACAATATGTATGAACAAGGGAGGAAGATATCCTAACCCTTTAGAATATTTAACAATGAAATGGTTTATGATACACTAGATTTTTCATGCAGATAGAATATATCATTTATCACATGTTTTGACAGAGTAAAGAACTCCTAACTATTAGGAAAAATTATTATTGGAGTGATATTATTTGAATCAGACACATAACTTCTAAAATGATAAGAAAAATGTCAAACAGCTGAAACTATTGGAAATCTTGAATATTTTTGGAAACATGAAAAATGAAATGGTTTATTTATCAAAACACTGTTCAAGAAACAATTTTGGTTCCACCATTTAAATGCCATTATTTTGTGTCCACCATTTTAGTGAAATCAATTTTGTGCCACCATTTTGGTGCCACCATTTATCTACCACTGTTTCAGAAATTTGGCTAAGGAATAGAAAATGCTCTAGAAATATTATTCACAGAAAAAAAATTGGTAAAGTGTTGGGGATAAGTCATATTGACTTCCCTAAACACCTCCAACACCATATTTCTAAAAAATGGATCAGAAAGGTCTGGTCTATTTCATATATTCCTATTATAAAAGCTATATATTATTAAACAAGTTATATAGTAATTAAAAATATATTTGTAATCTGTTTTATATTATGTTATCAATTACATCAATTTGATCAACATAATTTGCAGGATTCAAAAAACATTCATATTCATCAAATTGAGATAATATTAAAACTACATAAAAAAAGATACACGATCATATTTGTTAATGAAATCACTGACTTTGACTGAATATTTCCATTTTGTATAATTCTTCTCAAAATATATTGAACATTCATTCTCTAATACAATCATCCACCTTTGAAAACCTATCATTAAAATTTTTATAATACAAATATTTTTTTTGAGTAATATATATATAGATATATTCATGACATATTCCATGTTTCACAACATATATATAAAAATCCTCATTTATTTCAACATATAAACATTTATATAAAAATATTTTAACAAAATATATGCTTTTTTAATCAATGTGTCACTATTTTATTTAATCCAATCATGTGTCTATCGTTAGCTAAATATATATTTATAATCTGTCATATTTTACACTCACAATTAAAAAGTATTATATTATTATATTCTTTTATTAATTTTAGACTAATTTGTCCTTATAAAATAAAAAATGTTTTTAGCTGTGATATTATTTTGATATCTATATGATTGAAACTTTTATTTACCATATCATCTAGATTGGAAAAATGATAATTTTATTATTTCCTAGTTTCAGGTGGTAGTTTCTCTCACAATATCATAATTGAATTGTATTATCATGTTGTTTTATATTATGTGACCAATTCAATGATGCCTTAGTTTAATTTTTTTATTTTTGAAATATTATAAAAGGGATTCAATGGTCATCGATTTAAATAATGTTTCATCTTATTCAATTAAATATTACAAATTTTCCAATTATTTATTTATAAAAAGATACATATTTTTAAAATAAACAAGAATATTTCCATTATTTGTAAAATATAGATATCATATTTTTTCTCAATATACCAAGAAGGCTCGATCATGGGCATAAAACCCATGACCCCAAAATTTATTCAATGAAAAATAAAAGTTGCAGCAAACAAAAAGGGGGGAAAAGCTACAGTCCAACAGACCACGCCAACAAGAACAAACAGAGCAAAACAGAAAATCACCTTTTTCGAGGACGACCTCGACCCCTAGATCCCCCCCGACTGGCCGGGAGGTGACCACGCCCACTCTGCTGCCCAGCTTCCATTGCCATAGTCAGATCCTCAATATTTTCCATAGGGGAAGCTTCCCCATGCAGGCCAACATCAATGCAAGTGTCTTCCTTGTGAACGGCAGCAGCATGATACTCTTCATGCACCAGCCGAACCTCCTGTGTATCCTGGACCACCAGCATCTCAGAAGAAGAGCAAACAGTATTATAAGCAGTGGATTCCACTACCCCTGGGATCTCCATCCCCTTATCAGCATCAGGTATCAAGGTGCTATCCCGATTATTGCTACAACCTGCCTTCTTATGCCCCTCCAGATTAATCATATCAAACTCCTCAGTATTAATTGACTCCAACATAGAGAAGAAATTAAGTACTAGCTTTGAAGATTTCGGCTCAGCACTCAAAGTATCCTTTGGAGAAGCCTTCATATCATCAACATGCAGAGTTGAACCCTCCAGAATATTCTCTGTCCCAATATCAGCATCACCCTTCAATAATAAATCAGAGTGGTTAACCTGCTGGACCACATCCTCTCTTACCGTACCACTATCAACCATCACAGCACCATCCAGCCACGCTCCCACAAAGATCTTCATCTTACCCTTCATACAAGCCGAAGCCACTGCAGCACGATCAAACTCAGGATTGACATCATCCGGAACAGCAACCTCATGCTTCGATTGGACCCCATCCTCTTCCTCAACAAGCATATGTTCACCCTGCTGGTCATCAACCACAGCCTCATTCCGAATTTTAGTAACCATTGTAGTAGCATCCGTATGCACTAGATGACACCCTTCCTCCTCTTCAGCAATATCAGCCCATGACCTGCAAGCATCACCCCTGGTAATTCCAACAACAGATGGTTCCAATGCCTTATCCAATGATCGATCATCAGCAGCAGCCGGCTGGCCAACAGACTGCTTATCCAAACCAAGCCGGACAGCCTCAACAAATGAGGCAAGGCCTACCTTTGGAGGTTCCTTTACTCTAGAAAACAACTTAGAACCAGCCTGCGCCGCCGAAATCGTTTTGCACTGCTCAGAGGTATGACCCACCGACTTACAAATTGTACACTTCAAATTCCTACGACATTGCATAGAAGTATGACCAATACAAAGACATGATTTACAGAAGATAGGCAACCACTCATATTGAACTGCAAGTTCCAGCTTAAATTCCCCAGCAACAAGGAAAACCTTGTCAATCAGGACCTGTGCTAGATCAATTTCTACCAAGACCCTAGCAAAATGACCAAATCTAGGGTGTTCAGTCTCCTTATCCACCTTAATTGGACTCCAAATGGATGAGGAAACTTCCCATAAGACTGAAGGATGCCAAAAAAACCAGTTTAAGCCCCTAATGCGGACCCATGTTTGAGTGGAGGAATTATTAGTGGCAAGGGGATGCGATAAAGGATCCCACTGCTGTACCATTATATACCCAGGCTTCAAAGAAACAGGTCCAAAGCTCCAGGCTATATTCAGTAATTCCTTCGAAGGAAAAACGACATGAAACATACCTCTTCCGATGGAAATCAAACGCCAGTCCGAGAACCCCCAACTTCTAGCCAAGCAATTACGCACTTCATCAACCCTCACCGGAGGATCGCCACGAGTTCTCGACAATATAGCAAGCAGTGAGGACCTACATTCTTCAATGCGATCCTCTAGAACTTTCGGATTAGCTTCAACACTAATTTTTTTCTTTTAATTATTGATTAGTATAATATTTTATTTTATTTTTTATTATAACCCACCAAAATAAAAGTCCATTTTTATGATAAGAAGAAATAATTTAAAATTATCTACACACATTAAAACACCAACATATACCATTAAATTTTAATCTCCATAAAGAATGATTATTTTATTTACAAAATATTCATATTTACATTTCTCTATACATATAATCTATTAATGTTTAATTTTATTATATATCCCCATGGGATCAAATTGGAACCCCATATTCATCTACACAAGATTATTATTATAATATTTATCACAACCCCTAGATGTATCAATATCTATTTTAACATATCAATGTGATAGCTCATTTGAAATGACAATTTTCATCTATATATGTTACTTCACTACAATATTATTTTTCAACAAGTAGTTTTTATTTATTTATTATTAACTCAACTATGTTTCATAGTAGATATTATAATTTTTATATGTGATATTAATGATTCTCTAGCTTATTTAACAGAATTATAAAAATGACCATGAATATTATTAAAATACATTTTTTCTTTATATAACTCTTTTCATGATTGTGTTCATCATCTTACATATAAATAAAAATAGTAGTATTATAATATAGGATATTATTCTTTTTGGTATGAATGTTTTGGATCATAAATCTTCATTATGAATTAAAGTACCTACATATCATCCTTTTTATCATATGTTGTGTTAATGGTTTTATTAAAAATATTATTCTCATTCTCATGTTTTGTTATTTTTTAATTTATTACATGCGATCCATTATGAGAACATATTAATTTTAATATTTTTTCTCCACATTTCCAACTTTATAAAATTTTTCATCAAAAGAGGATTTAATAGTTTATAGATTTTACTGTTATTGATAAAACACCATTTTATATAGTTTCTTGAACATCGTACTAAATTTCATCATCAAATGATGTGATAATCTATTTATTATTTTAGTGCATAAAAAATTATCTAATTATTTACCTCAATAAATAAAATCATTTAACAACAAAAACATTAAAAAATTCGTATAAACATTTCGGTAAAATATATTTCAAAAAATCATTTAGAGTGAAATGAGATGATGTGATTTAAAATCATATAATAAAAAAAAAATTAATCATTATAATGAGTCCACTATTTTCAATAAAAGTTCAATTATTTTATGTTTTGAAAGAAAATATATTTTTCTATTATACATTAATTCTTCTATATAGATACTATTCATATATCATATGTAATCCTGAAGTAATTAATTTTTTAAATTATTAACCCAACCAAATACTTCTCCTTAAGTAGATAATTTTTAATAAATTTTTTTATAAAGTAGTTTTATCAATTTATTCATGATGATTAAATTATTATTTTATTCTGGATTTCTATATATAGGGATAATAATATTGTTTCATCATTTAAAACTCATCCACATATTCATTCATAGAAATACATATTCCTTAAAATAAATAAATAAAAGATACATGTATATTCTATTTATTTATTTAATATTTCTCATGTAATATATATAATTTTTCCTATATTGGATTTGATTGTTCTGGAACCCATCAGTATTATTATTTCATCTTATTATAGTGATGACTGCATCAAAATGGGACTTCATCCATCAAAATAGATATGGTTTGGATCAATTAAATTGTAAGAATGACACAAATTTTGTTGATTATATCTATTTTTCATTATATTATGTATTATAATTTCCAATGAAATAATATATGATGCCATTATATCCCCAAATTGATGAAATAACTTATCATAAAAGAAAATAAATCTCTTTTTATAGATACAATTAATTCATACTAAAAAAACTAAAATAAGGGATACATGACCAATGGTTAAAATACCTATGGTTCTCAATAGTGAAAATAGTTTTTTACGAGTTAATATACATAAATTTTAATAATAAGTAGTTATAGTGGTTATATTAGATCCCCAAAAAATACTTTTCCAATTAATTTTCTCCGCATTCTATTTAGAATTTGAAATCATTAAATAAATATGATAAATAATTGTAACTAATATAAAAATAAATATTATCACATGAATATTATAATTTTAATTGTGTTCTCATACGATGTACATGAATCTATTCAATGTTGATAAGCTATTGATATAAAAATCATTAGATAATATTATTATTAATACTGAATCTGATGAAATATAGATGACTATCCAAAAATCATTACGATCTTCCACCAAAAAACCAAATCATTCCCTAGAATGAGTATGATATGTAAAATAGAATAAAATAATTAAATGGATAAAAATGAAATTAATAAAGAAATTATTATATTTTTCCTTACACCATTAGAAATATTTTGACACTAAGGAAGTCTTCTTAGGTTCTTCCCTCAAACTCCATTTATTTACTCAAATGAAATATATCTAGAAATAATGGATAAAAATATTTGTAAAATTTATTTAGAAACTCAAATTTTTTATTTATCTTAATAAATAAAGTATTAATTTCCGAAAACATATCATGGATTCAATTATTAAATAAAAAATATAAAAAATAAGGTTAAAATATCCGGACCCTTCGAAATTTGGAATTCATTTCCATTAAAATATAAAATTATATACATATAAAATGATATTTTTTTCTAATTGATATGGAATATTGTTTTCTTAAAAACATCATCATGTTATACATAGATTGTGGTAATAGGTCTGCCTGAATTATTCATCTAAATTATAATATGATCGATGAATCAAGGATATAGTTTCTATATGTTATGAATTATAACTACAACAACTATCTCCAACAAAAATAATCAAATACTATGAGATTTTATCATTAAGAGAGTAATGATTTATCTCATTATAATGATTTTATTTGTAAACTAATTCATTTTTCTTAAATTCAGAATCATCATGTATTTGAATGTTAATTACAATAAGACCATGTTGAATAACTATTACATTTTTATTTAAACTATTCCATGGATTCCAAAAAAACCATGTGTTATTTTTCTTTATAGAAACCTTTGAACTATTACTTTTTAAAATTCAATGGTCTAAAATATGTCCATTTTACAAATCACATTTTCAAATATTTTCCCTCGGATAGAACGCATGACAAGCTTCATGTCACAATGTGTTCTGGTTTTCTCCTTAAATGAATTCCAATATTCTTTTTGTAAAAATCAAATTGAATTACTTTAAAATAAAAATTACATTTTTTGATAATGAAGAGAAAAATAATAATAATTCATTGTTCTTGGATCAATTACCCATTATACTAATTCATAATATGATCCAAATATAACAGCTATATAAATAAAACAGTTCCATATTGTGAAATTTCTAGAAAAAACAATATCTCATTATATAAGTAAATAATTTATTTTGAACAATGTTCTTTATCACCAATTCGATGTCAATAATCCATTGGGTTGAAAACACTACCCATTTTTCAATATACATAAATATTATAAATTAATTTTCTAATATAGTTTGATTAATACACATTTATAATTGAGGTATTATCATTAGTCAGTTAATGAATGCAATATATGACCATGGTAAACATTAATTAGTTATATTTGTAAATAGAAATTTTAAATTAAAATAAAAAAAATATATGATGAATATAAATACCAAATATTATTCTAAAAAATAAATACTTTAAAAAATGAATAAAATCACAGATATTACTATGTGTACCCTGATTCTAGTAATCCTTAGTTAGTGTTTAATTTATTTTAATATTATATGATATAAGGGAGAGAAAAAATAAGGATAAGTTAGTTTAGTAGTATATGGGTACTAAATACAAACATGATTTCCACATTAAATTGGGAATATTAAATGTAACATGAAAACATTCTTGTATCCTTGAATATCAATATAATATTCATAATACAATTCCTAGGGGACGAAAATCATAATAATTTGTGATCTATAATTAATTGTAATGGAATATGTATAATGAAATAAATTATAATTTGTTATTAAATTACCATTATGGATGAGTGGATGATAAATAAAAATTACACATACCATGTTAATTGAGATTAAAAATATATCCATGAAACTTTTCAACCCAATAATAACAATTATAATAATATACTCATGTATTAATAACGAAATTTCACAATAAGGAACGTCATGATAATTTCATCATGGCCTCATGGAATAAACTCTTGCACTATTAACTTGGGGTATTAATATAATACATTTCAATGAAAGGATTACAATTAATTCAACACATATTGTTGAAATGTTATAAAAAATAATATATAACACTATGAAATAATAAATATCTATATTTAATCAACAATACGGAACATTAATATTTCCTTAGTAAATAAAATAAATATTTTAGTAATAATTCTTGAACTATCAATACATATTTAATTGGAATATGGTTAATAAAATATGCATAATACAAAATATGTAGTGATAATAAAAACACGAGCTTTGAGGAGATAAATAATGTCTAATAAATATAATATAGTGAATGAGAACATGATAAAAATAAATTCAATAATTTAATAATAATTTATAAACCCTAAATTTATAAGGGATTATAGATGAAAATAAATTCAACATAATTTATCGTTTGATATAAATGATATTATTTTTCAAATTTAAAATTATATAATTAGTGAATTTTTAAAAGAGAAATAATTTAAATCAATTAAACCATTTTTTTGTAAATATGTTTATAAATAAAATCCAATGTTATTTTAAAATTGTTATAAGATAATGAATATATATATTAATATAAAAAATTTAAATTCAATAAATAAATGAAAATTATTTTCAGTGAAAACCTATCCACAATTTTAGGGGTATGTAAATGGTGAATATAAGCAAAGATGTATGGAAAATTAGTTTTAACTTTATCTTCTAGATATAAAATTCCATTCACATGTTTGTAATGAGTTAGAAATGAGTTATTTTGAAAATAAACATAAACACTTTTAATTAATTATAATATAAGTGATTAGTTTTAAAGAAACTCTAACAATCAATTAATAATAGATGAAATCGTCATTAAAATTATTTTTTCAAGATAGATATATTAATGAAATATTCTATATTGAAAATGATAAATGTCCCTTGTTTTTTTAATTTTATTCACTCATTATATGTGTTCCAATTAGAGAAAATGATAGAATAAAAACTACGAAAATAATTAAATAAATATATAGAAATCAAATATATGATGTTTAATAAATAAAAAGAATGTAATTATTCAGTAATAAATTTAAGCATGAACAATCATCACTAAAATTGATATTTTAAAATTAACATTTACTAATATAATACATTTTAAATGAAAACCCATTAAAAAAGTAAATATGAATAAAAAAATAAAACATAATGGGTAAATATTAATTCCTAATTTAATCTATCTAATTCAATGTATATATATTATAAAAAATAAATTAGTTGTATAATATAAAATATTTCTTAATAAAGTGGAATTCAGTTGTAAAACCATACCCTTGGTTTCTTTCTTGGTTGGATATTTTATATCCTGCTTAATAATTAAATTAAATTTATTAAAAAATTTATTATTAAATTTATCAAATATATTCAAATTTTTTATCGAATATTAAACACATTTGAAACCTATTTTTCGAATATTTATTTCTTATGTTGACCACTTATGTTTGTTTGGTAAGTTTTCTAAAAATTATTTTGATGCGTTGATGATGGATAATGAAGCTATGATATGTTTCTTTTATCTGATGAATATTAATAAATCCAATAAATAATGCTTTCTCATTTTATAGAATTTTTTATTTATCTTTTCGATGTTCTAATACACAAAGATGTGATGTATTTTTTATAATAGGAACTCCACATGTTCAAATGATCTATGTTGTTCATTTATAATATATGATTGGGTCATAATTTTTGTGAAATAGTTGATTTAAAAAAGTCATTGTTATGTTATAATTATCAAATCTGTTCTATTTAATTCCATTATTATAACAGTGAATATGAGGTGTTGATGAAAAAATAATTACATCGCTACATAGAGATGGTTGTTCACATATTTACAGGAGCATTGTATTCACTTTCTATAGGATAAAAATGATTCAAATTGGATAAAAATTTCTCATTAAAAATGTCTATAATGTAGATAAAATTTTTTAATTATTTTATCATTCTTACTGATTATTTTTTTCATGTTTGAGATGGAAGGGACTCGAAATATATCGTTAAGAACATCAAACTATTCTCTTAGTAAAATCCATTGGATTACACCATATTCCTTTTTGATGTGTTATTTTTAGATGCTGAGAACCCCAATGTCAAGAAAAATAAATTTTGAATGGGATTTGGGTTGTTCATAGTTGATACACGTGGATCAATAAATGTGGAGAAGACATGATATGAGTATCCCTTTTATAAGTGAGGTTTGAAGAAAAATGTAAATACCATAAATGGTTTTCTATTATATATGTCTTACACATGTCAAGTAGAAGCATATTATGAAATATTGAATGATTAATTTGTTATATTAAAAATGAAATAATAATATTGGATTTAATGAAGTGTTTTCTAATGATTTGAATCCATGTCCTTTTATTTTACCCATTTTACCCTTATCTGAGGCGATAAATATATCCCATGATTACTATTCATTTTGACCATAAATTAAGTTCAATTGGTTACTAGATATTAATTAAGATTATTGAAAATATGAAATCTATTTAACATTATTGAATATCAATAATTTTATAAATTACATTATATATAAATTCAAAAAACCCAATGAAACCCATATTGTGATAAATTCCCAATTTGATAATAAATATTATTTTAAAACAATTAAGTATTATGATGATTATAAAATAATTAATTAGATAATTTTATATAAAATGGCATTTATTTTACCTGATCACTAAATAATTAACCTTCTGAATAGTTCATTATTATAGAATAAAAAAATATTATCTATTTTGATAAAAACATTACAGATAATTGAAGAATGAAAATTAAATATTTATTTATTCAAAAATAATTTTTTAAATAAAATATATTACTTATTAAATATGGATTTTTTAAATTTAAAATTTTTTATAAACATTGAGGTTATTCTTATATACTATTTATTTCATAAAATTGACATTATTTATCAATTTTTTATTTTTCATTACTCACCTAACAATCATCTATCTCAAAAATAAAATCCAAATAATCATATTAAGATTGTTTTTATTTTATTATAAGAAAAAATAATTTCATTTCATCAAATATAATATCATTATGCTGATAAAAATAATATCAATTTATTCAAAAATGTATATTTAAAATTATAAAAATATACTGTATTTTCAAAGTATAAAATGATTCTATTCACACTCCATTCCAATAAAAAATTAAAAGATTATTATAAACATAATATTCAAATATGTTATCAATAAAGTACATCATACTCATTAATAAATAACTAGAAATGTATTTATTTTGTTAAAAATATATTACACACTTAGAAATAGTATTATGAAAACTACCATATTTACTATCAATTGATTTATTATCCATTTGAAAAAAATAAACAATATTATAATGAATTATTAAAAATTAGAAAACATGTATATAAATAATATTTAAGAAATTTAATTAATATAAATAAATGTATTTCATATTTTAAATTAAAATAAATTACAGTAAACTAAAATAAATTGAAAAGTGACCCTCTAAAAATTATATTATTTGAATAAACATTTACATTTAATTTATTCGTTTTAAAATTTTATATTAATAATGTATTGATGTTCAATTATCATTTTAGGTTTTTTATTATTCATATTATTTCTTTATTCGGTAAATCACATGATATTCAACATTATATTTTTTAAGGAACATAAATAATAAAATCATGGGGTGTTATATTCAAAACCATTATATAAATTGCATTCAATATGTTATATTTCCCTCATTCCGAAAACAATTATATCGGATATGATATAATATCATTTATATATTTTATCTTCATATGTAATTAATATTTAACCAAGATGAATTAAATATTTTAAAACCATGTTGGTAACAATTTTGGAACCATACATGGGAATGAGTTTTTAGAGGCACAAATTGATTGTTGAGAGATACATATCAACCTATGAATTGAAAATTTTATATAATTAATATTGGATTTTGAGGAATTATTTTAAATCTTGTATAATGAATATGATATATTATAACCACTTTGTGTTATTCAATGCATTGATTTTATTTTGATAAATTTTCCATAATTTTGTCATCTCATACACTAAATGATGGATATCGATAATGAATTTTTTTGTCAGATGAATGAAGATTAATGATTAATTGATTATATGATCCATTAGTAATTGAAAATTTATTTTTCGAATTCCAATCATCATATTATATATAAAAATTTTAGTGTGTATAAAAATAATATCCAAAGAAATGGCATACTAAAAAACCATTATTATATTAAATAAAAGTAATTCAACTGAAATTATTTTATACCATATATATAAACCCCTTAATTAATATCCAAAAATCATGACTATGTCAATGTAAATCATACGTATATCCGAAATATGTTTATCTAGGTAAAAAAATTGGCCACCTTAACTAATACCACCCATTACATTCCCACAATAACCATATTTACATATGGTACATTAACTATATACACATTCATCTACAGGTCAAGGGTTGATTAAATATCCATGAAAAAATATTAATATGTTAGTTTATGTGTAATGAAAAAATTTATGATTCTATGATAAATTACCTACTATCTCTATTTTTCTTTCTTTAAGTTTTTTTAGAAATTTCAAAATCATAGATTTTTTATTTGTACAACATCTGAGGTAAATTACATCGAAAATTGGGTATATAGTTAGAAATTATAGATGTTATATTATATATTAATTTATTAATATCAATTATTATATTTATTAACTTGAATTCATGAGTTCAATGGCCCTAATATGTTGTCGAATAAAGAATTTGAAGTCCCATTAAATATTTACCGCCATATTTTCCTTCTTCTTATCCTTGTGACCACCCATTGGATAGTCTTTTAATTATCTCATTGAGTACCTTGTCTTCCCTTTATGCCCACAATTTATAGCAAAGGATGTTTCATTATTATCATAAATCAATATCTCATAATTAGAAAAGTTGGTAGATGAATTTCATTTATATTCAATTCAATTCTTAATTGAATTATATTCCTTATCAAAAATTTGATGTGCAAATTAATATTTAAAAATTGATCCAATAAGTTCACCCATGTTTTATTCCTTAAAATTTATTCTCTCATTTATATATATAATTTTATCATGACACATATAATTAAACGCCCAATGAAATCATTTGACAGGAACCTGATTTCAAGAGAATCCCCCAATTAACTCCCAAAAATTACAATTCCCATAAATCTATGAAAAAATTGTTTAGTTTTATCTTCATTAGAATTTTAAATTCATTTTATATTTTATATAACATACCCAATTTAAATCTAATAATTTTATACAAACCCAAATGTGTTACATAATTATTTTAGAAATTTCATGAGTAGTTTTACATGATAGAACATGAAAATAAAAATTCTTATACAATGAAAAAAATGATATTTATCAACTAGAAATTTAGAACATACTTTACTATATAAATTCCATCAAATAAACCATATTCCACAACATGAATATTGAATGGATTTTCCATAATTTTACAACGATAAATTATATGTTTCTTCATGAAACCATTAATTCACGATTTCAAATATCTATAATTATTACCATCAGAATGTGGTGGTTTTTTACATTTCTGTCCATAATATAATGAATTTCCTCTCATCATGACCAAACACATTAAACCTGATGGTTATATAAGTAAATTTTTTGCCAAAATAAATATATATTTAAATATATCATGTATGGAGTCATGATATGAAACCAAATTTTAGGTTTGAAAGGGTTGTTGAAAATAGAAATGAGTGGGTGAATTGGTCTTTGAAAAATTTATTATTTAAATAAAATAAAATTTCAAATATATTAAATATAATGTTGTTTAAACTAAAACTAAAATTTACATATAATATTTTTTAGTAGTTAATATTAAAATTACTGTAATCACATATTAACTCCTCTCTAGAACTGAGAGTGATTGGACCCACTAAAAAAATATAAAAAAATATTTTAATTACATTTTACAACATCTATTAAAAACCTAAATAATAATACTTTTTTACTTTAAGATGCTTAAACCCAAACTGACATGCCGTTTCTACCTAGAGACATGACTCAAAAATGTTTTCTTACCCCTTGAGGAAAAAACTAATGTCTGGCTTTTGTTTGGGAGTCATAAAATAGTAACCTATTTAATAATGGGTTGTATGATACTTTAAAACTACACAGATTAAGGATTAATAGAAATATGTGAATCCAAAAAACTAGATGATATCATCATCGTTATAGAGTAAATGTAGAAAAGAGATCTCCAATATCAAAGGATAAAATGATTAAAGTTTGGATTAGATTTGAAATTTTTCACAAAATTATGTCTCACTTATACAGTTAAAAACTATCACCAATGAGGATATTATTATCTATTTCTATCATATATATATATATTAGAGTTTCATAGAGAAAATATATTAAAATTGGAATATTGCAATATTTTTTTATTTTATCAATGTAAAAATAAAATATTAAACTTCAAAAAATTACTTCAGAATTTTCCACTTTTATTTTCTAGTTGATATTTATGTTATGTGACTTTAATAATCATAATTTATTGATACATTAATTCATCCTTGATATCATTAATGATAATTGAATAAGTTCACCGATTAATTTTTTATAAATATTAAAACTGTTATAAAAAACCCAAATTAATTTCCTTATAAGGGTCATTAATCATAATCAAGGCCAACACTTTATATTTCATTCATTTTCAGATTGATTATTTCATGATCTAGAATTTTCAACAAGAATAATAATACATTCTTAATAACATGTGAATAATATATAATTCATCTTTAAACAACTTAAATTTTATTTTCATGGCTTTGATAATATTAATTAGTAAAAATAGAACATATACAACACTAATTAAATATATAAATATACATGTTGGATATTTAAATGTTAATTATTATATAAAAACTATCACAAATCAATCCTTTAAAACATCATTTATAAAATTGAAAAACCAAATATGTAAATCCATATAGGGTATTCACGTAGGATAATCGTGTAGGAAATTATCTGTGTTTGTGAGTTTATCATGTATACAAAAATTGATAGATCTAAATTCTAAAAAATAATCATCATCATTAAATAAAATCATTAGGAAATAAAGAATACATATAAATAAATAGAATATGATTTATTTCTTTTTGAATGATATTTTTATAATTTCATTTTCATTCCATAGAATCAACAATCACCATAATTGGATTATTTATATGTCATTATATTATCCAAATATATTATCGACTTAATTATTAAAATACTTATAATTCATATTGAATCCAGGTAGTGAATTATAACATTGTTTAGTACATGAGAAGGATCCATTTAATTTTTTTTGTTTTCTAATATAATATATATAATTTTTTTATATATCAATGAGAACATATTTATTTTGGGTTTTTATATTACTTTTTAGGGAAATTAAAAGATTATACTGATATGTTTCAAAAAAAAGTTGATCTGTACGTATAGTCGATAAATAAATTTCCAAATATTTATTCACAGTCGATCTATTTCAAATAAAATAGATCTATTTCTCTTATGGATGAACCATTTCACATATGATTGATTGATTTTAATTTGGTCTAATATAATTCACTTACAATCTATCCATTTCACTTATAACCTATTCTATACATTCTCAAATTTTCAGTAGTGGTTTATTCAAATATTTTCAAATTGTTTTCTTTCTAGATATTGCTAGATTTTTGTTCTAGAATATATAAAAGTATTTTTTTTAGTTTCCAAATGATTTACTTTTTTTATATGTTGTTCATTATACATGAAAACAAATTTATGGCTTATCAAAACATCAAAAAATTAAACAATATTATTATTATTATATGATCATTATTAAATAAATATAATCAATAAAAAAATTTATTAGTTATATTAAAAGGAAAAATATTATAATTTACTATAAAAATAAAAAAATAATGAGATTCATGGATCCACTAAAAAATATCATTATAATTTTATTATGACAATTTTAAAACAATTTTGAATTCCCATGGTCATCCAAATTGATTAACATACAATATTTTTCTATGTATTTCTTGTGAGTTAGAGAAACTAAAACAAGAAGGGTTTCACAAATATCCACAATAATTAATCAAAAAAAATTTAAAGATTAATTTTTACAAGGGAGTAAGGAAGGGTTTTAATGGCCCACTATTTATAAATGATATTTGTTTCCTTAATAAATTTATGTTATATTAAATAATATAATACACATTTAAAACATATAGAATCTTAAAAATTATATTTCATTAATGGATATTGTTACATTTTTCATCACAAAAAACCCGAAAACATTTGATACATTCAAATGCTATGATATTAAATATTATATATTGAATGTGAAATCATGAATCATTCCAATATAATTGAATTAAATCCCCCTCAAAAAACTCTATAAAAAACAAACAGAATGTTAACAAACAAATCAACATCATAAAATACTATATTTAAATTGAAGCATGGAATATTATTTCAAGGAAGACATATTATGATAAATTGTCACATTTAAAAACAAAATTTTAAAAATATAATCTTTTTAATGTAATTAATAAATTTTAAAGGAAGTTAAAATATATCAATTGTTGATATATGTTTTAAAAAAATATTATCATTTATGTGGAGGAAAGGTTATTTAATTATGTTGTATTTTATGTAAATGGATTGTTGAACTGGATATTTTTTGGGGTTATCTTCATATTCATATAATTTTTAGTATGGATATTCCCCTAATATCTGTAAAATTTTTATTAAATATTATGTACCATCCATTTATTATGATTTACACAATTATACCCTTTTTAAATATTTTCATTCAAAATAAAATTATTAATAATAAAAACATTATTTAAAAAACATTCTTAAATCCTCTTCAGTTGATTCCACTTTATAAGATGATATTTTTAGTCAATGTAGGACATCATTTGTTCATTTTGGGTCCAAAATAGTTATTCCATAAAATATTCTATGTTATATTCTTTATGAGAACCATTTCATTTAATGGGATTATTTATTGACTATTACAATTATATGTTTTCAATATAGGTTTCATGCATGATTATGAGAATTTTATGAGTTGATAAGATTAACTAGTATAAAATATCCATAATATGCCTCCATTATTATGATATATGTTATTGGAGTATTATAATTAAATGGGAACAGACTTCTATGTTTGATTACTATTATAATGTTGTGATTTAGAACATATGTTATGGGTAATCAGGATGTTATAATTTTTGACAACTATGTGTGGTATTTTAACAATATATGGTTATTTAAAATTATTATAGATATTCCACATTCTCTGACATTATCAAATATTTCTGCCAAGTTTATGATGAATATCATATGTATTTTGAATGATGATGTTGATTACTCTCACCCATTTACTATTAATTCATGTCTCATATTCCTCTCATGTTATCTCCCTCCTTATTGGGATCTTGATCACCCATCTCATTGATATATATCCTCAGGTGATTAATTGTAGTAAGGATAATTTGGGAGCTTTTAGCTGTAAAAATAATAATTATTAAAATGATGTATATATGTTTTCTGTGTATGTTATTTATTGACCTCAATTTCAATTGATAATGAACCATTGGTTCCCTGATTGTATAAATATTATATTTTTATCTTAAAAATGTTGTTATAGAAATATTTGAGACATAATGTTTTCTATATTTCACATCTAGAAATAGTTTAGTTTATTTTTTAATTCATAATATAAAATATTAGTGAAAACTATTAGAATAAATCTATGTACAAGAAAAAAACCTATGATTTAGTAAATTATAATAGCTCAAGGTTTCTATGAAATTGACTCCATCTATAGATTATTTATATGTATGTTATTAACATATACATACCAATGTGTAAGAACCCTAGATTGTTTGGACTATGATTTAAGTAAATTGTCACACGGTGTATGAAAAGGGGAATGTTTAACAACTGATTTGCTACTCCCTTGGGATATTCAATAAATAATGGAAAAAATTATACAATCAACTTAGACTGATATAAAGCTAAAACAATAAATTCATCTAAATTTATAATATTAAAATTGTATATGATTCTAAAATAATTATTTGATAAAAAATCTAAACATAGTTCCATAAGATATGAATCAAAAATTTATTTGTTTATATGCATAAATAATTCATTCATTAATTGATAAAATATGATTGTTAAAATAATTTAAATTATTGAAAATTTTGGGAACCAATAGAAATGGACTAGAAAAATATGTTGGAGACAATTTAATGATTATCAAATTATCATTTCCAAATTAAACGGGTTTTGGGGTTGAAGGTATGGAAACATTGATGTAACTCATTAATGAAAAATATGTTTCAAACTTTTGGTTTTTCTATTATGGAGTTTTTTTCTGAATCTTTTCATCCCTAAACCCATTTATTTGACAATATTAAATTATATTTGGTTTAGATAGGCTTCCAATTATTGGATAGTTTTTCAGATACAAAAAATTACAATCCTCCTCAATTACAAAACGTCACTCACTCCCCTAATTTATTCATACCAATATATTTATTTGTATCTAAAAAAACCTACCAAAGTCCATCCCCAAAAATGTTATCCACGTTCTAGATTATATGGTATTCCATAAAATCCCACCCTAGTGTCCTTAAGAATATATAAAAAAGTTGATACTTTATTAGAGGGTAATTTTCTTTAAAAAAATTATTTTATCATTCATCTTTCTCAACCAAGAATTATATATTTACTCGTAAAATAAAATAAACGTATCTCCCATATAAATATATTTTACTATATTTTTTGAATAACATTTATCCATCACAATTTCCATGAAATATGAAACAAAATAATCAATAATATTTCTAACATACTACCACATCACTAATTGATGTAACTCATTTTCAATAAACAATTATTATTATTTAATATAATTATGGAATAATATCTATAAATTTTATATTTATTATATTTATACTTATGGAGTTAAAAAAATTCATATACCACCTTACATTATCTTTCATTAAAAATATGATAATGTCGATTTTCTAGATGGAAGACCACCATCTTGAGAAGAGATGCAATTCATTTTTCAATTACACCTTATATGAATGTAATAAGGGTTTATATAATTATATATGGTATATACAAGAGGTAACTACAAAAAAAATTAATTACTGAAAATTCATTTTAGCCTATTTAAATGTCTTCTTATGGTTATGTATAATGTATTCACTTATTTGGTTCTATTTTTTTGATTTTAAAATAATGTAATGAGTTGTGGCCATTGATAATATAGTCATTGAACATTGATAACATGAAATGTATAAATATAGCTATTTGACCAATAAAATTTACGTAGAAAAAGTAAATGATGGCCTCATCTAGTAGAATATCCCCACATGATGCCCATTTTCATGAGGTTGGAAAGGAGGTGGAATCACTGGGCTTCTCTCTTGACCAAATCCAAGCTGAGATTGAACATGTTAAGCTCGTGCAGAACCGTCTATGAGAGATGTGTATGTTAATAAAGATTATCACACGAGAAATGCTATCTGAGCCACCCCAAGAGTTTTCTACCATCACACACATTACCCTAAGGACGAATGCATGGTTTTTAAGGGGTTATATAACAAAACTATAGTACTAAAATTATGTACATTATTGTTTTATAGAGAATATATATTATTGTTATTATTGTTACATTCTAAATAGTTTTTAAAACAAAAATATTTTTTTAGTTAATATTCAACATAGAAATCTATTTTGATGAATTAATGGATTTTTTAATTAAATTATATTTTAATATTATATTATTTTTATTAAATTACTTTTAGTTAAATATATATATTCATAAAATTTTATGAATGCAACTTTAATTTTTATGAAGCCTTGAAATCTATTTTTTATCAAAAACCATGAATTATCGATAAATGTCAGTTTTAATTTTAAAATTAAAAATTTAAATAATTTATATAATTATTTAGAAAAAATAAATATTATATTTGGATTCAGGAAGATGAATTAATCCAACAGTGAATTTTTCATAATTTTTTCAGAGTGCTGAATTATTGGGTAAAATGAAATACTGTTTAAATATATAATGTGTTTCATGACATTATAATGACCCAATAGTGATGTAATAAAAATCTATAAACAATATTTTCTGAAAATATATGTTTTATTATTAATATAATTTGAATTTTGTTTTTGTTTGATTTATTATACAATGGTTTAGTGTCCCCCTCAAGTATTATAAAACATATTGTCTTTTTAATTTGTTTTCCTTGATTGTGTGACTCACGTCCACATAAGAAACCCTACTATTTTCATAATCATGTCCTTTGGCCTTAAATAATATTTTTTCCCACTCCAATTTGGAAAAAAACCATGTGCAATAACCATTGGCTGGTTTGTTGTTTTGTTTAGATTAATGTGTGGTGTCCCAAATATAAATAATAAAAAATTCCATCATTATTCTATATAAACCCACATAAGAACCCACTTCCTCTTCACTAAAAGCCTTTGGAGGTGGGGGCCACCACACCCCAACCTCAATGGGAGGTTCTGTTGGTGGGGCCCACCTGAGCATAACCTCCCTTGGGGGGATGTTATTAGGTTTGTCCCACAGGATCTCCTTAACTCCTTTAATCCCCTTAAACTCCCAGGAACCACCAATTAAATTTGATAAACTCTTCAACTCCCCTCATAATTGTGCCAATCCACATAAATTAATCAATGATTCAATAATTAATTATTTGATTCCATTTGAATTAATTCCAACCATTTAAAATAATGGTTAAGATATTATTTTATTTTGGATGGCATAATACTTTGGTGGAGCATTGGAAGAATTGAGAGAACATCCTCTAAATGAAGGACATGAAGAATAGTCACCATCTTGTTCCTTCTTCAACCGGGGCAATAAAGGGAAGCGACACCCGTGAAGAACGCCCATGACATCTCCAGTGAAATTCATCAACGTCAAAGGAGAAGACGTCGCCCGCAACGAACGTCACCAACGACGAAAACACCTCATTCCACCGCCAACAAGAGAAAATCTAGGTGGGGGTTATTTTATGATTGAATATTACCCTCCATACCCCATCTTATGTTTTTTTCTTTTAGAACCAAATGATATCACCGTAAAGAGGAGGGTTCGGACCACACGAACCATGCCCAAACCTCCCCTTTTGTTGATTCTTGTTTGATGACGGTGGAGGTGGTACACATGGAGACCGAAAACAAGCCATCTGCGATGAAAGTTGGTGGTTCAAGGCCACTGTGTCGCCAGAAGGGCGTAGCACCGCCATGGTGCACTAAGAACCGAGTCGCGGCCAGGCGGGACACGGCGGTATTGGAGGGGTGCAGTGTCGTCACACCGCGCCGGGGGGAACGACCGCAGCCAGGAGGGTCGTGATGGTCAGACAATGAGGGTGGCGTTGTTGCACCACGAAGAGGAGTGGGAGGCTATTGCCAGGCCGGGTCGTGGCAGAGTTAGCGCGGTGTCGCCGCACCGCTGTGGAGAAACCCGGGGCGGCCGGCCGAGCCGGCTGCCGGTGCGCGCTATAAGAGGGACCCGAAGGGTCCTGTGGAGAAACAGAATTGGTGACCAGCGCCGGTTCGGATCGAAGGTAGGGGCATGACACCCCCTCCCACGTGTGTTCGGCCATGCCACATAGTCCTGCCAGCCGGCCCGCCCTGGGCTAGGACGCCACACGTCCGTCCACCATAGGCTACGCCGCCTCGGGCCGGGCCGCTACCAGTGGGGCCTCCTCAGGCCGGGCCGCCATGGGCTGGGCTGCCATGTGCCGGGATGCCCCCTAGGACCGGATTGGACCCGCGGACCTGGTATGACCCCAGTTCGGACCGGGTGGGGCTGGGTCAGTCTGACCGGGTCAGACCAGACCCAGACCCGCTATGGCCCATTTACACCATTTAGCCACACTATGGGCTATGGGTGTCTGATCGACGAACCGTCTATGGCGATAGATAGTAGAGAGCGATACGGTTCCTTTGGGATACCCTACTTGTTGTTTGGTTACAATTGGGGTATGTTAAGGTTGGTATGAACTTAAAAACCAACCAGGCCCCTGGAACGAAAATGCCAATAACTTACAGACCGAGAATCCGAATGACGCGATTTCTATTACATTAAGATACCATTCACTTGGTGGACCATTGAGATACTTATTCATGGCAATTTGCGATAGTTGGAGTTTTTCCAAATAACTCATGGAGCGGATCCAGCCAGTGACGAGAAGAAAGAGAGTGGAGTCGTAGTAGTAGACAAACCTGATGATTGCATGACCGATTTTACTTGGAGTGATTCTAATAGCCTAGTGGGGAGCACCTGGTAATTGGTAGAAGACCCATGGTAGAGGAGCTCCTTGTATTTGGTGGTAGTCCTATGATATTCGAAAGGATGAGTACCTCTACTGGATATTTGGGGGAGCTCTTGGTATTTGGCGGCAGACCCACAGCGGAGGAATGTCTGGTATTTGGAGGCAGACCTGCGATACTCGACAGGAGGAGTACCTCAGAAGTCCAAGGTTATTGAGAAGAGCCTTAGTGTCACGACATTCCCACTCTTCTCAACATAGGAGGAGTTCTCCAACAACTGTGGGTTCGATAATGAAAATCCTGGTTTGAGCTGAGTCAATGACCTTTGTGTTTTCCTCAGGATTGAGATGGGTTACTAGATTAAATAGGTATATGTATGGGAATATACCTATGTAATGGTTATCTGTTGATTCATAATTGTGGATTATCCTTGTTGGATTTTGTGATACCATGAGGGTATAGGTGTCCCTAATTAGTATTTTTATACTCACCCTAGTAAGGGCATTTCCCGCACCATATTGCGTTGGATGAAAATGATAGACAACACTAACCGAGGAAGAGTATAAGAGGACTGGATGCTACCCGCCTGTGGACCTCACCACGAGTCGGTTCTTGGAAAAGACAGACGGACGTGGAGCGTTGAAGAGGCTATATGTACCTACCTTTCAGGTTGAATCCATGGTGGATGATCCAAGAGCTGCTAGACACCTTCCAGGAGTTTGTCTATTAGTTGAACCTGTTTTTTCTTTTCCTTGTACTTTACTAGTGGGCTTGTATTTCTAGGCCCCTTTACGTTCAACACTACATTTGTATTCAGTTTTACGAAGTGTTTTGATTCCTGTTGTGTACTCTGATTGTGTGTGTCTACATTTTATAAAAGCAATGCCTTCCCAGATTAGGGAACAATTGTAGAACAAGACAGACTTACTCAGAGGAGGGTGTATCCTATCACTCACAAGTTGGCTTGCCTTACCCATGGAGTAGTGGATGTGGAGATTCTGACTTATCCTGTAGTGGTGGACTAGTATGAGATTTTTTTTCCCTAACGATGCTTCAGGACTACCATCACATAGGCAGGTGGACTTCTACATTGACAAGTACCCTGGGATGACACATAAATCTACACCAACATATTAGATGGCTCTCGTTGAGATTAGTGAGCTGAGGGTACAGCTAGAGGACAAACAACAGAAGAGATTCATTTGTCCCAGTGTTTCTCCATGGACAGCCCCAAATCATTTCACCGATAAGGATGATGGGAGCTTTGAGGCTTTGTGTCGTCTACCGTCACCTGAATCAGGTGATCGGTAAGAACAAGTACCCACTCTTGAGAATTGACGATATCTTTGATCAGTAGAAGGGAGTGCGTTGGATCACGAAGATATATCTTCGGTCAGGATATCACCATCTCAAAGTACAAGTTGAGGATATGGAGAAGACAGCCTTCAGATGCCGGTATGTCCACTATGAGTTCTTGGTTATGCCATTCGGCGTAACCAAAGCACCATCAGTGTTCATGGGACTCATGAACAGGATCATTCAGCCAAACCGTGATCTCTTTGTGGTTGTAATCATTTATGACATTCTTATCTACTCAAATGCTGAGGAAGACCACACTTTCCATTTGTGGTTAGTACTGAACACACTCCAAGAGCACCAGCTGTATGGTAGACTCTCGAAGTGCCAGTTATGGATCCAAGAGGTACACATTCTAGGAAATGTTATCTCAAAGGGTGGAGTTACAGTAGATCCAGTGAAAATCAAGGCAGTACTTTCATGGGATCCACCCCAGAGTGTGACGGATGTACGAACATTTCTAGGACTGGTGGCTAGGTATGAAGAAGGCAGAAGCAGAGTTCTTCTCATGATTCCGCACTTGTTAGCAAGTGATGATGGAGCACCAAGTTGCAGTATTATTAGTTCTACCCTTAAAGGTCCCAGAGTGGAAGTGGTATGGGATATCCATGGACTTCGTGATGGGTCCTCCACAAACATCCAAGAGCCAAGATTTGATATGTGTGATCATTGAACGACTCACCATGTCGGCCCACTTCCTACCGATCAGAGAGAAGTGATCATTTTATAGCTTGGGACACCACTATGTGCATGCGATAGTGCATTTACATGTAGTACCTTCCTCGATTGTCTCCGACCGAGATGCACGTTTTACATCCTGGATAAAAAAGTGGTTGGAGGATGCATTTGGGGCGCAGATAAGTCTGAGCACTGTCATCCATCCTCAGACAAATGGTCAGACCGAGAGGACCATTCAAACCATCGAGGACATGCTTCGTGCATGTCTCCTCGAATTCAGTCGCGGATGGGAGGATTACTTTCCTTTGGTGGAGTTTTCTACAACAACAACTATCACTCCACCATAGGTTTGGAACCCTTTGACGCCTTGAATGGTCGGCCTTGCAGATCGCCACAATGCTGGACAGACCTAGGGTAGTCAACACTAGTGGGACCAGAGATGGTATAGGCTACCGCCGAGAAGGTGAAGATAATCCAGGAGAGGATGGAGACTGCACGGAATAGACAATATTTGTACACTGACAAGTGATGGAGACCTCTGAATTTTGAGGTTGGCAACCACGTCTTCCTACGGGTCTCACCTCGATGAGGTCTACAGAGATTTGGCCGAGGAAGCATGTTGTCTCCGTGATTCATCTAACCTTTCCAGGTCCTCATCAGAGTAGGCGATGTGTCTTACCGCTTGGATCTTCCACCTCCATTGCATCGGGTGCACAACGTCTTCCATGTATCTCAGCTGAGAAGATACGTACATGACCCGTCCCACATCATCGACCACAGTGAGCTGAAAATCGATGACTGGGCGACTTCCACGGAGGTTCCAGTGGAGATTGAGGATTGACAGGAGTGGGTCTACGTAGACGGTCAATTCCTCTAGTGCACGTTCGCTGGCAGCACGAGAACCTCCAGGAGAGAATATGGGAGTGATAGGCTCATATTCGTGCTCAATAACCCCATTGGGTTCCATAGTGTGAGTTATAGCTTACGGGGATGTAAATCCCTGAGGTGGGGAGAATGTAAAGACCCAAGACTATACATGGAAAATTGATTTTCTTAATTTCATGGGAATTTTACGAGTCTGAAGTTTCTGACAGCGCTTGATTCTGAGGCCCGCTGTGTCTGAAATCAATTTTTGAAGTTTTGTTCAGGTACGTTCAGTAAATGTACGTACCTGATTTTATAACTTTTGTACCAGTGCTCGGAACTGAAATCTGAGGGCACTGTTTAACTTGTATCGTCGATGATTTATTAGTTATATATTCACTATAGATATGTTTTAATGAGAGTGGAACATAGTTTTTGGAGTTTTTAATTAAATTAATTAAAAATAAAGTATTAACTTTATTTTTATTTTGGTGGTTGAAACCTCCAAGGGGAGGTTAGAGGTGGGGGCCACCACACTCGAACCTCTCATGGGAGGTTATGGTGGTAGGGCCCACTTGAGCATAACCTCCCTTGGCGAGGACGTTATTAGGTGGGGCCCACTCGACCTCCTTAACACCTCTAACCCCCTTAAACTCCCTGGAACCCCCAATTAAATTGGTGAATCTCTTCACCTTGCCACATAAGTGTCCACTCCAAATAAATTAATTAGTTTTTCATTAATTAATTATTTTAATTTATTTGAATTCACTCCATGCATTTAAAATAAAAGTTATTCTATTACTTAATTTTGGTTTTCATAATTCATTGGTGAATCCTTAGAAGAATTTTGAGAACATCCTCTCAATGAAGGACACTAAAAACCGTCGCCACAATCTTCCATCTTCAACCGGGGAAAGAATGGGAAGTGACTGCCATGAAGAATGCCCGTGACATCTCCAACGAACACCATCCGCGTCAAAGGAGAAGACGCCAACCACATAGAACATTGTGAACGACAACGTCACCTCCTTCCACTACCATGATCAATAATCGAGGTAGGGTTTATTTTACGATTGAATATTAACCTCCGTACCCCATCATGTGTTGTGTGTTTTGATAACCGAATGACATCATCATAACGAGGAGGGTTCAGACTGCACGATCAAGACCCAACCCTCCCCTTTTGTAGGTTCTTGTTTAATGACGATGGAGGTGGAACACTTGGTGACCGAAAATGAGCCGGCCATGAAGAAAGCTGGCGGCGTACAGCTTCCAGGTCACCACAAGGGTGCGGCCCCGCCATGCTGCGCTAAGAACCGAGCCGTGACCAGGTGGGCGGAGGCGGTGCCAGAGGGGCACGGTTCTGTTGCACCACGCCGGGAGGAAGGGCCGCAGCGGTCAGACGATGAGCGCGGTGCCGTCATGCCACGTAGAGGAGAGGGAGGCCATGGCTAGGCCGGGCCATGGAGGAGGCAGCGCGACGCCGTTGCGCGGTGGTGGAGAAACAAGGGGTGGCCTAATGAGCCAGCCGCCGATGTGCGGTACAGGCGGGACCCGAAGGGTCCCGTGAAAAAATAGAACCGGCTCCCATTGACGATTCAGATCGAACACATGGGGGTGCGACACCCACCTCTGATGCTTGGCTAGCCATGCCATGCAGGCCGGCAAGCCGGGCCACCACAGGCCGGGGAGAAACCACGCGGGCCGACTCGGGTCGGGCAGCCACTAGCCAGGCCGCCTCGGGCTGGGCCGCCAAGGGCCGGCTTTCCCCCATGGACTGGGTCAAACCCGCATACTGGGTCAGATCCCGATTGGGACCGGGTCATGCCCGGTCGGCCTGACTGGTCGGACCGGACCGAGAAACGCTATTTCCCATTTACATCTTTTAGCTTGCATCTTGGGCTATGGATGTCCGATCGACGAACCGTATTTGGAGATAGAATACTGAGAGCGATACAATTCCTTAGGCATACCCTAGATGAGGTTTGGTTACAGTTGGGGTACGTTCAAGTTTGTGTGAACCTAAAAACCAACTGGGCCCCTGGAATGAAAATGCTAATAACTTATAGACCAAGCGTCTGAATGACATTATTTCTATTATGTTAAGATTCCATTGACGTGGAGGACATTTGAGATACTTCTCAGTTGCACTTCGTGACAATTAGAGGTTTTCCCAATTGCTCGTGGAGTAGATCCTGCCAGTGACGAGGTGACAGAGTGTGGAGACCTAGAATCTGACAGACCTGACGACTGGTTGACCGATTTGACTCAGAGTGATTCCACTAGCCCAGTCGGGAGTGCCTTGTATTTAGCGGTAGAACCATGGTGGATGATCGCATGGTATTTGTCGAGAGACCCTTGGTACATGACATGAGGAGTACCTCTGTAGGCTATTAGGGGGAGCACCTGGTATTTGGCGGTAGATCCAGAGCGGAAGAGCCCCTGGTATTTGGCAGCAGAATAACAGTACTCGACAGGAGGAGTTTCTCATCAGTACAACATTAGTGAGAAACTCATTGGTGTCATGATAGGCCCATTGTTCTCGATAGAGGAAGAGTTATCCAACAGTAATTGTTTCGATAATGAAAATCCTGGTTTGAGCTGAGTCAATGAGAATTGTGTTTTCCTCATGATTGAGATGGGTTACTAGATAACATAGGTATTTGTATGAGCATATACCTAAGTAATGGTTATCTGTTGATTAAAACTTTTTGACTTATCCTTGTTGGATTTTGTGAAACCTTGAGGGTCTCGGGGTCCCTAATGAGTATCGTAATACTCACCCATGCATGGGATTTTCCCTCACCTCATTGGGATGGATGCAGACGCCGGACAACACTGAATGAGGTGGAGTGTAAGAGGACTAGATTGTTCTAGGAGGTGGACCACACAATTTGTCCGTACCTAGAGGAGACGGCCGGACGTGGAGTATTGAGGAGGCTATCTGTACCTACCTTTCCTGAAGAATCTATGGTGGATGATCTATGAGCTTCTAGACACATTATAGTCGTTTGTCTTTTAGTTGTACTTGTTTTTTATTTTCCTTGTACTTTATTATTGGGCTTGTATTGTCGGCCCAATTTACATTCCGCACTACCTTTGTATTCCGTTTTACTTAGTGTTTTGCTTCATGTTGTGTAATCTGATTGTGTATGTATAGTTATTATAAAGGAAATACCTTCCAATCCTAGGGATTTATGCCATTTCTTCTAGTCGCCAGCCCCTGGCCTATGGAAGGAGGGCTTGGGGTAGTCATGACACAGGTCCCCAGGATGGGTCGTGTCAAAATAAATATAATTTATTAACATTCAGTTCTAACTATAATGACCCATACTTTACATACACTATTATTACATCAAAATTGAAGCACACTTAATACAACATATAACAAAAACATAAAAGAACCGTATAGGTATAGTGTCTTTAGAAACTGGGAAACATAAACAACTGGTTCATAAATCATCTACACTGTCTTCATTTTATTATATCATATCTAGAGTCACTTTTGGAATATCTTACTTAATACCCTTCTTCCTGACCTGGGGAAAAGAAAACATACAAAAGTTTGAGATCAAATGCTCAGTAATGGTTACAAAAGAAATATCAATCATATCATATTCAAAAGAACATAACATTTTGGGAATCTTAACCTGCAAAAGAGATCATAATATCACAACATGGGATAAATCATAGTGGTGAAATGTAATACCAAAAATCATAACATAAAACATGAAACTTTTTGGTATACACACATAATCATATATAATCACTTCTTAGTAGTCAAGACTCATTACCAAGACTATCTTAGGGGACAAAGTCCATTTCTGAACTGAGTTCACTCCTCATTTCAGTCCTATTTCACTAAACAGAATTAACCTTCTATTCCATACATGTCTATATCATGAGATATAAATCTTTAACCAATGCATTTGAGGGAGATATAGGTACCTCCCATCTCATAATTATGCCATTCTTATGTGTGCCACAAGATCATTAATCATACATCATAGCATAACCCATGTAATAAAAATGGGATTTTTAAATTGCATTCCATTATAACATAATCCATATAAGATAACGGTCATTATAAAAATAATTCCAATAAATCAATGTAAAAATAGGGATAAAAATATAACCCCATATCATCTTAGATGAAAAATAATTTTCATAAAACACTTTAACTCCATTATTGAGGAAAATATCCTTTCTATTTCAAAAACATTTTTTCTATTCATAAAATGTCATACAATTTTAAACTAAAAGAAGTTGATTAAAAATAAACATGAAAACTTGTAAATGAAGCTTCATGTAAATAATGTTATATGAATTCAATAATTCCATATATGTTAAAAAACATTCTTCTAATACTTTGGCCGGAAAATTCAAAAAGTACATCGTTCTAAAAATGACATAAGATTCTTTTCATATCTTTTACTAAAAACTCACCAACGAGTAATATTGGATTTAAAAAATTGTAGGAGAATAGAAATAATATTACATATTTCCAAAACACGGATTTGGATGATAAATATGACCCAATAATTACTGGTGTATAAACAATCTTTGTTAAAAATGAGATTGTGAGATTTTCCCTTACCTTAGGTCTGATTTGCTTCACATTTGTCCGAATCTCCTCTATAATGATTTAAATAATGTTATTGACTTATTATAGAACCATAGTAATTGTTATGATATCATATATGGTCATATTCAGAGCTTCTTATTGGTAATATTTCATTACTATTTGTTATTCAGGTGTTTATTGCTTTTTTGTTCTTATGCGTGTTTTGTCGAATAAATTATTATTCTTTTTTTAGGTTATAGATAACTCATTTCCAGAATGGTATTAGTGTAATATATATCATACTTATTCAACAAATTTATTTATATATTAATTATTCATTGAATGTCATGTAGAACGAGTCACATCACATCGTGGAGACGGTAGGTCATACGTACACACGAGCGATGATATCATTCACAAGATCGTTGAATTGTATAGAAGTGTATGTATACAATTTCAGAATCAATATCACTTTACAATAATCTTATATAGTTATTCTGTACACCATTATACCCATACAAGTATTGTGGTTGTGGAAAACAGAGTACACCACGGTGTGGATATGGTATTCCGTACATACGCACGTGTGGTGATTTCATTTTCTATAGGATTGATAAATTGTGAAATATGGTTGTTTCATATTTATAATGACATATCATTATATGAGTGATACTCATGTTATTACTTCATAATTAACCAACTAAATAATAGGAAGTAGAAGAAGAATTTTTTTTTGAAATAATCGGTAACATTCATTACCTCTTCTTTGAAGTGCCTCTTCTTAACCTCCACTTAGGGCACTAAAGATGGTCGTGGAAGAAGACCAGGACTTCTAGTATGTTTCTAGGGAAGTGGAGAAGCGAAATTGGAAGGGGTTGGCCGAGCATGAATGATCAATGTGGTGTGAGGAGGAGAGGGATGAGGTTCCCTTTTATAATGGATGAGAGGGGAACCTTTGGAAAAAGTTAAAATATTATTTTATAACGAAGTAATATTCGGTTTTTAATAGCTAAAAATTGATTTATTTCAAAGATATTGTGGGGATAGGTTGAAATATTCTCAAAAAATATATTTTATACATGTTTAGGTTACTATTTTATCCTTATCATTTAGATTTAACTCTATGATAAATAATTTAACTTTTACCGTGTCTTCTTGTTTTCTTACACTATATGGTTAATATACGTACTATAACAAGCCAAACGAACCCCAAGTGGTTCACCATTAATATATATAACCGTATATAAGTCATTTTTCCATGACTTAGATTTGTAGGAATAAAATAACAATTAATAATGTTATATTTTCTTTAAAAACATTTTATGTCAATTTTACACTATTTGGTAATTGGTATTTTTGAAAATCATAATATCATGATTAGTTCTAAAAAAGTTAATTAAATAAATACTAACATGTCATATTAACCTATAAAATTAGTGGAATTTGTAAAAAGTTTCAAATTACATTTATTTGGGTATTTATGACATCAATTATGTTAATGTTACCTTAATAAGGTAATTTCTCCATCATCATTGAGTCATAAATAAATTAAATTATTTAATGTCTAAAAATTAAAAATAAAATACCATTATGTAGGAAATAATTTTTTCTTCTTAATTATCATTTATAGTTAAATTTATTTTATTTATAACCCTATATTAAAAATGTTTTAGTTATTAAACATTGATTTTAACTATTTTAACTCGTTTTTAAATAAAATAATATTAAAGGTCCTAATCTAATCCAAGTGAACTTAAATGGTCATATATTATTCCTAAGGTTGTTTTGTTCGAATTAAACTTATCCAATAGAATTAGGACATGTGTTAGGGTGATAATAATATCATTTTTACCCTTAATGACCATTTTTTTACTTTTAACCGGGGTAAATAAAACAAAAAAGTTACTATTGACCAAAAATTATTTTTATCTTATTGAACCACATTTTACTCTTTGATATTAACCATGTATCTCGGATTTTATAAATTTCACTCACAGAAGCGGTAAAATTACGTTTTATGTAAATTTCACAAGAGCTCCTAGAAGGTAGGTTAAAGACGGTGAAAAGTTCAATAAAATTTTTATATATCTAAAATTATTATAAAATGACTCCAATGAATTAAATTAGACTTATATATGTATAATGTATCAATTTTTACCTAAAATACATTTAAATAAAATAAATAATTATAAAAAAGTTGGTTTTTAAATTGTAACCCAGTGTTTTCACTATTTATAAAAAATGAAAAAATTTCAGAAAAATACCAAAAATTCACCCTATTCTAATTTTGATATTTCAAATCCAAAAATGCAGTCAATTTTGAATCATAAAATTTTTAAAATTTTAAAAATTCGGTATTACTGTTCATAATAGCTTGTTTGTATAATATTTTAATAATATATCATTGTTTAGTGAAACTCGGTATTGCGTACAATGAAAGCTATTGAGGAAGGTCGCTCTTACTTGTAACACAAGACAATATTATGTTGTGTGTATTGAAAGATTCCTTTATATATCATAACACATAAAAACAAAATATTTCTCATAAAATATCGGGTTTTGAATTCTTCCCCCCTTAAAATGAATTTCGCCCTCGAAATTCGTCACTTAGTAACAATGAGATGAGGATATCTCTCTCTCATCGTATCCTCAATCTCCCATGTAGCTTATTCGAATTGATGGTTCCGCAAAAAAAAACTTTTAATAAGAAAGTGGTCTTTCTCCGTAGGACTTTTTCCCTACGATCTAGAATTTCTATCGGATGTTCTTCATAAGAAAGATCTTGCTCCAGCAGTACAACTTCTGATATGCGTACATGTGAAGGATCAGGTATGTACTTTCTCAGGAGAGATACATGGAACACATCGTGAACTTGAGAGAGATTTAGTGAAAGTTCCAATCAGTAAGCTACCTTCCCAACACGATCTAGTATTTCTAAGGGACTGATATACCTAGGGCTCATCTTTTTCTTCTTTCTAAATCTCATTACTCTCTTCCATGGAGATATTCGTAAGAATACAATATCACCCACTTCAAACTCTAGGTCTTTTCTTCGGTTATCAGCATAACTTTTTTGTAGACTCTGAGCTGCTCTTATGAGTTATTGAATATATCTGACATTTTCTACCATCTCATCAACAAGATCAGGTCCTAATAGCTTTATTTCTTCAACTTCATCCCAGCAAGTTGGAGTTCAGCATTTCATTCCATAGAGAGCTTCATAAGGAGCCATCTGAGTACTGGAGTGATAGCTATTATTATAAGAAAATTACACCAAAGTTGGGTGTTGATCCCAACCACCTTTGAAATCCAAAAATCAATATCTTAACATATCTTCTAGAGTTTGAATTGATCTCTTAGACAGACTGTCTATTTGGGGATGATAAGCACTGCTGAAACTCAACTCGGTGTCTAAAATATGTTGGAGACTTTGCGAGAACTTCGAGTTAAACCTCGGATCCCGATCACATATAATGGAAAGTGGTACTCCATGAAATCTTACCAGTTAGTTTACATATATCCTAGCAAGTTGATCTAGAGAGAAATATTTTCTAATAGAAATGAAGTGTGCGGACATTGTAAGACGATCAACTATGACCCATATAGCATTATTGCCTTTGGATGTTTTTGGAAGTCTAGTGAAAAAGTCCATAGTGATGTTTTCCAATTTCCATTCAGGTATGGGTAATGGTTGTAACATCCCCTTAGACTTATGTCTCTCAGCTTTAACTTGCTAAAAAACCATGCATTGAGAGACATATTCAGAAAAATATCTTTTCATGCCATCCCACCAGAAGTACAATTTTAGGTCCCTGTACGTTATAGTTCTTCCAGGATGAATAGAGAACAAAGAACTATGAGCCTCATCCAACATATCTTTCTTTATTTCTGGGATGGGAGGAGCACAAACTTGATTCCTGAACCTTATTATCTCATAATAATAAATGTTGAATTCATGAAGATTTCTCACCTTCTTTTGTAACTCTACATCTTCTTTCTGTTCCTCTTTAATATTCACATATATAGATGGTTGAACATTCATTTGAGAAAGATAAGATTTTTCCCCTTCCATTATAATTCCAAGATCCATCCTTTGTAAATCCATAAATATTGGATCTTTTGTGATCCTCATCTTGTATAAGATGGCATGGTCTTTTCGACTTAATGTGTCTGCCACCTTGTTTTCTTTCCCAGGGTGATAATGAATTAAGCAATTGTAATCCTTAATCAGCTCCAACCATCTTCTTTGTTGCAGATTCAGATACTTTTGAGTGAAAATATAATTTAAACATTTATGATAATTATAAATATCAAACCTTTCACCGTAAAGATAATTCCTCCAAATATTTAATGCAAAGATTACCGCAGCTAACTCCAAATCATGAGTTGGATAATTTTGCTCATGAATTTTCAACTGTCATGAGGCGTAAGATATTAGCAGATCATTTTGCATGAGAACACACCCTAGACCCTTCTTGAATGCATCACTTTAGATCACAAACCTTTCTCCACTATAAGGTACTATGAGCACATTTTCACTGGATAACCTTCTTTTTAACTCCTTGAGATTTTCATCACATTCCTCAGTCCAAACGAACATAACTCCTTTTCGAGTCAACCTGGTGAGTTGATTTGATAATCATGAAAAATCATTCACAAAATGTCGATAATATCCAGCCAAACGAAGAAATCTTCGGATCTCAGTTACTGTTCTTGGTATCGACCATATTTCGATAACCTCGTTTTTTTCTGGATCCATAGATATCCCCTCTTCAAAAATTATGTGACCGAAAAATGAAACTTTTTGAAGCCAATATTAACACATGGTAAATTTGGAATAAAGCTTTTCTTTTCATAGGGTCTATAATACAATTCTCACGTTATCTTCATGTTCTTCCTTTCTCTTTGAATAGACAAGAATATCGTCTATAAAGACTACCACAAACTGATCGAGATAGTCTTTAAAGAATCTATTCATTAGAACCATCAAGATAGCAGGGGAATTAGTAAGACCAAGTGGCATCACTATATATTAATAGTGTCCATACCTTGTACGGAAAGCTGTCTATTGTATATCCTCCCTTTTTACTCTTAATTGATGATACCCTGAATGAAGATCAATCTTGGAAAATTATTGAGCTCCGCTTAGTTGGTCAAATATGTAATCAATGCGTGGAAGATGATATTTGTTCTTGATAGTGATGTTGTTATGTTCACGGTAATCAATAAATAGTCTCATTGATCCATCATCCTTCTTAAAATACTGAACAGGTGCTCCCCAAGGTGATGAACTGGGGCTTATGAATCCCTTATCAATACTCTCCTGGAGTAGCTTCTTCAATTCCTACAACTCAATTGGGGCCATTCTATAAGGTGTCTTTGAAATAGGCAAAGCACCAGACCCGAGTTCTATTGAAAACAAAACTTCACGATTTAGTTGAAGACCTGGAAAATTTCCCCGAAAAGACATCATCAAACTCCCATACAATGGGCATATTCTTAATCGTGAGTTTCTCTCCAACTATTTGAGATAAATAACCATCATTTAGTGAAATCAAGACCCATAAGAAGGATGAAATTTTCAATGGAAGGTTATGTCCATCCTTGAATCAATAGACGATCATAGATTGATTTGGAATATGAAATGTTACTTCCCTTATATGGAAATTGATACGAGCTCCATATAAATAAAACCAATCCATGACAAGAATCACATCAAATTCAACTATAGGAAGGATCACAAGATTTGCAGGAAGCACATTCCCACAAACTTCAATGGGAGAATAATTGTAAACTTTTAATGCAACTGTTGTGCTATTAGGGGTTGGCACAGCTAACTCAACACCTAATTGTTGAGGAAATATAGTGATACTTTAGAAAATGCTTCATAAATAAATGAGTTGGTCGATCCAAAATCAAGTAAAACATTTGCTACTTTAGAGTGGATGGTGAGTGTACCTTTCACCATTTCATTATCATAATCCACATCACCGATAGAAATTTCATGTGACATTCCTTTGTCTTTATCCATAAGAGTTTTTTTATGTCGATCATCATCAAAAACCCTTGGATTAGGGAATTGATTATTATAATGCCCCATTTCCTAGAACATGTAACATTGAAGTGTCTGTGGTGCACTCTGTGTAGCCTTTCCTTTGTTCGCATCCCTAGACACCTTCTTCTCATCATTGCGGCATTCAAATTCCCGATGTCCTTCTTTTCCACATTTGAAACATTTTCTTATCCCTTTAAGACAACTCCCTAAATGTTTCATTCCATATTTTGAGCATAAGGCGAAAATCATCTTCATTTCAGTGTGCTCTTTAGATTTCCATTTGAATTAAATTTTCCTCTTCGTATCAAACGCATATGACTGATGGGTTACTCGAATCTCCATCTCAACCTTGAGAGGACAACGAATGATTTAGTTGTAGCTATTGAAGTTCCTTATGGATAACACCCTTAAATGAATTGGTTTTAAGACACTAATGAATCGATCGATCTTACTCTCAGGTTGGATAATAATCCCAGATTCATACCCTGTATGTCTTGTAAAATTTGCTTCGTAGGTACCAATAGATTCATCATCCTTTTTATTTAGTTCATGAAACTCCTTCTCCATCATTGTTCGAAGAATACGAGGGAAGTAATTATTGAAAAATAATTTCTTGAACATGTCCCATTCCATGGACTCAATTTCATCTCTTGGCCTCATATTTTTGATAAGATTAAACCATTGATTAGCATTACCTTCCAAACGATAAACTTCTAAGATGAATTTGTCATGTTAAGAACATTGTAGAACTGAAAATATCTTTTCAGTGGTACTGATCCATTGTTCAGCCACAAATACATCAGAAGACCCGCTGAATGAAGGTGGATGCAGCCTCATGAAGGATTCAACAGAATGTTTCTCCTTCCTTTGATCGTTTGGAAGTCCTACATGATTCATAGCATGAAATAGTTGTTTGAGCATGGATTCAAGATTTTTCATTCAAGCTCCCATAATTTTTGGTTGCTCAGGGGGACAATCGTTGCATTTCCCGTTGCATTCAGCATTAACATGATTCCATCGTGTTCTAGAAATTGACTAAAACCAAGAAGAATAGTCTGAGCAACACTAATTATATTAGGAAAACCACATAATCAAGAATAAAATTTCATACATAAGGTATTATCATATGTAGTTCATGGACATTTCTAAAACACTAAGATTGTGTTTCGTGGTTAGATATATCCTTAGGGTTCTTTCTAAGGCTTTCACATCCTAGTTTCCAACGGTTGACTATGCCTTTCATTTGATACCAACTATAACGGTCTGGAATTTCTTCTAGTGGACTATAATTGATACCTATCAGGGAACTCCATGGGTGGCTACACCCCCTAGGCGGGATACACCACCATCCTTAGTTGCATCCATTTCCACATGAAGCCATTGGGCAGAGAGCCATGCTTTTTTCAACGCTCACATGTGAGAGTTCCTAAGGATCAGATTCATTCCTACCTCTTTTTCCTATGATACCAACTATAACGACCCATAATTTACATACATTTTTATTACTTCAAAATTGAATCACAATTAATACAACATATTACAAAACCATAGAAGGTCCGTATAGTTATAATGTCTTTAGAAACTGGGAAACATAAAAAACTGGTTCATAAATCATCTACATTGTCTCCCTTGTATTTTATCATATCTAGAGTCTCTTTTGGAATATATTAATTAATACCCTTCTTCCTGACCTGGGGAAAAGAAAACATACAAAAGGGTGAGCACAAATGCTCAGTAAAGGTAAACAATAGAAATATCAATCACATCATCTTCATAAGAACATAACATTTTGGAAATCATAACCTGCAAAAGAGATCATAATATCACAACATGAGATAAATCATAGTGGTGAAATGTAATCCCAATAATCATAACATAATACATGAAACTTTGTGTCATACACACATAATCATAGAGAATCAATTTTTATTAGTCAAGACTCATTTCCATGATTATCTTAGCAGACAAAGTCCATTTCTAAACCGAGTTCAATCCTCATTTCAGTGTTGTATCACTGAACTGGATTTACCTACTTTTCCAGCCATGTCTCTCTCATGAGATATAAATATTTACCACATGCATTGGAGGGAGATATAGGTCCCACCCATCTCATAATGATACCATTATTATGTGTGCCAAAAGAACATAAATCATACATCATAGCATAACCCATGAAATTAAAATGGGATTCTTAAACATCATGCCAATATAACATAATCCATATAAGATAAAATAACATCATAAAAATAATTCCAACAAATCAATGTAATAATAGGGATATAAACCGAACCCCATATTATCCTAGATGGAAAATAATTTTGATAAAACACTTGAACTCCATTCTTGAGGAAAATATCTTTTCTATTTCAGAAACATTTTATCCATTGTTAAAATGTCATACAATTTTAAAATAAAAGAATTTGATTAAAATTAATCTTGAAAACTTTTAAAGGAAGATTCATGGAAATAATGTTCTATGAATTCATTCAAGACGTATACGTTAAAAAAACATTCTTGGCGTACTTTGCCTGGAAAAGTCAAAAAATACCTCGTTCTAGAAACAACAAAAGATTCCTTTCATAACTTTTACTAAAAACTCACCAACGAGTAATATTAGATTTATAAAATTGTATGATGATAGAAATAATATTTCATAATGATGAAACATGGACGTGGATGATAAATATTCCCCAGTAATTATCGAAGTATAAACAATCTCGGATAAAAATGAGATTGTACGATTTTCCCTTACCTTAGGTCTGATTTGATTTGTATGTGTCCGAAACTCCTGTATAATAATTTAAATAATGTTATTGACTTTTTCCATATTCGTAATCAATGTTATGATATCATATATGGTCATATTTTTAGCTACTTATTAGTAATATTTCATTTCTACTTTTTATTCGGGTGTTTATTGCTTTTTTATTCTTATGCGTGTTTTGTCAACTAAATTCTTATTCTTCTTTTTAGGTTATAGATACCTCATTTCCAGAATAGTATTAGTGTAATATATATAATATTTATTCATTAAATTTATTTATATAATCATTATTCATAGTGATCTTGTAGAACGAGTCACATCACATCGTGGAGACGGTAGGCCGTACGTACGCACGAGCGATGATATTGTTCCCAGGATCGTTGAATTGTATTGAAGAGTATGTATACTATTTCAGAATAAATATAACTTTAAAATAATCATATATAGTTATTTTTTACACTAATTTTCCCATCCAAGTATGGTGGTGGTGGAATAGAAATTACACCACGACGTGGAGATGTTATTCCGTATGTACGCACTCGCGGTAATTTCGTTTCCCATAGGTTGGATAAAAGGTGAAATATGGTTGTTTAATATTTATGATAACATATCAGTATATTACTGACACTGATGTTTTTACTTCATAATGAAACAAATAAATAAGAGGTAGTAGAAGAATAAATAAATTTGAAACAATCAGTAACGGGCATTAACTCTTCTTTGAATCATCTCTTCCTATCCTCTTCTTAGGGCACTAAAGATGGTGTTTGAAGAAGACCAGTACCTCTAGGATGTTTATAATTAAGTGGATAAGAGAAATTTGCAGGGGTTGGCCGAGCATGAATGCTCAATGTGGTGTGAGGGGGAGAGGGAGGATGTTCCCTTTTACAATGGATGAGAGGGGAAACATTTGAAAAACTTAAAATATTATTTAATAATAAAGTCATATTCAGTTTTTAATAGCTAAAAATTGATTTATTTAGGATCTAATGTGTTGATGGGTCGAAATCATCTCATACAATAGATTTTAGACATATTTACGTTACTATTTAAACCTTATCATTTAGATTTAACTCCATGTTAAATAATTTAACTTTTACCATGTCTTCTTGTTTTCGTACACTATATGGTTAACAAAAATACTATAACAAGACAACCGAACCCCAAGTGGTTCATTATTATTATATATAACCTTATCTAAGTAATTTTTCCGAACCTTATATTTTTAGGAAAAAAATAATAATTAATAATAAAATATTTGTTTAAAAAATATTTTATATCAATTTTTACAATATTTGGTAATTGCTTTTTGTGAAAACCATAACATCCTGATTAGTTCTAAAAACGTTAATTAAACCAACACTATCATGTCATATTAACCAATAAAATTAGAGGAATTTGTAAAAAGATTCAAATTACATTTATTTTATTATTTATATAATCAATTATGTTAATATTTCATTACTAAGTTAATTATTGCATCATCATTGTTTCATAAATAAATTAATTATTTAATGTCTAAAAATTAAAAATAAAATTCCATTATGTATGAAATCTTTTTATCTTTCTAATGAATGTTTATAGTCAAATTTATCTTATTTATAACCATATATTAAATATGTTTTAGTTATTAAACTTTGATTTTAACTTTTTTAACTCCTCTTTAAATAAAATAATATTAAATGTCCTAATCTAATCCAAGTGGACCTAAATAGACATATTTTATTCGTAAGTTTGTTTTTAGTCGAATTAAACTTATCCAATATAAATAGGACATGTGTTAGGGTGATAATAATATTATTTTTATACGTAATTACCCTTTTTACTTTTAACCGTGGTAAATAAAAGTAAAAAATTTACTATTCATGATAAAATATTTTCATCTTATTGATCCACATTTTACTCCTGGATATTTACCGTGTCTCTCAGATTTTCAAAATTCCACTCACAGAAGTGGTAAAATTAATTTTTATGTAAATTTTCAAAAGCTCATATGAGATAAGTAAAAGATGGTGAAAAGTTCAATAAAATTTTTATATATCTAAAATTATTATAAAATTATTCCAATGAATTACATGGACCTTATATAGGTATTATGTATCAATTTTTACCAAAAATAAATTTAAATAAAACAAATAATAATAAAAATGTCGGTTTTTAAATAGTAACCCAGTGTTTTCACTATTCATCAAAAATTTAATGTTTTCATAAAAATACCAAAACTTTAACCTTGGATAATTTCGATATTACGAATCTAAAAATGAAGTCCATTTTGAATGATAAAATTTAAAAAATTTAAAAAATTGGTTATTACTATTCATAATGGCTAGTTTGTATAATATTTTAATAACATATCGTTGTTTAGTGAACCTCGATATTGCGTACAACCCAAGCTATCGAGGAAGGTTGCTATTTCATGTAAAGCAAGCCAAGACAGTGTTGTGTGTAGTGAAAGATTCTTTTATATAACATAATACGTAAAAAAAATACTTCTCATAAAATCTCAGTTGTTAGAATAACAATATTCCCCCATTAGAAATGTTTTCCCTAAATTTTAACTCAAATTATTAATAGGTAATATATGAGGGTACAACATTTTCATTGGTTCCTATGGTTCCCCTAATGAATATTTAATAGTTTATTTTTCTTATTTCATAGAACATTGTAACAATAATTTTATATCTTCATCAAATTCTCTTCATATGATACGTCATTTCATCAATTGTACCAGTAGTTGATTCAGTACATGTGATGTTTCATGTGTGTACATCCTCAAGAGATATATGTGGAAATTTACATTAACATAGTAAATGTTTTGTAGATGTTCAAGATGATAGGACACTCCTCCTTTTCGATCATAGATCTAAAAATTTTGTACATACATAGGGATATGCTTCCCTTTAATCCGAAACAATGTGACTCTCTTCCACTGTGATATTAAATGGAAAAACATGTCTCCAAAATCAATCGTCAAGTCCCAAATTGTTTTTAGCATATATCATTATTTGATTATGATTATCATTAATTATTTTTTTAATGGATTGAACGATCTCTTTCATCTATTATACAAGATCGGGTCATAGGTTTCTTCATTCACCAACATTGTTACAAAAAATTTGGAGGTCAAATTTCCATTTCATATAGATGCTCATAGGGATTGATATGTCTAGGTGAGTTAAAGTTTTTTTTTAATGATAACCCAACTAATTGGATCTTTGGATCCAATTCACCATTAAATTTAATTTATTAGTCACTATAAATGTCCAAATATTTATGAATTTTCTCATCATATTGGCTATAAGATTAGGGGTAAAATTATTTACCGCAATTCAATTATGTACTCATTAAATGTTTAGAAATTCCGTAGAATTTAGATGTGAACACTGGATTGTGTTCAAGGCTAATCTAAAGGGAAACCCCATGTAGCCTAACTAATTACTTACATTATATCTTGTTATGTTATTATAGTGAGATTTTGTTGGAATAATTATGATGTGTGTTGTCTTGGTGAATTGATCCACCAAAACCCATATCATATTTTTTCCTTTATATGTATTTTGTAATATTGTAGAAATGTATTATTTGAAATTATCCAATTTCCACATGGGTATAAGAAATGGTTTATTCATTCACATCAACTTTTATTACACACACTGAACTTGCAAACATTACAAGAACCATGAGATATACTCTAAAATATATTTATTCATGGTGTCCCCCGAAGATTTCTCTTCAAGATACAATACATCCCTGATCATTCTGGATGGATGGGGAATTATGAGTTAAGGAAATTAAATATATTAATACCCCAAATATGGGATTTTATATTTAGTACATAAAAATGTGGTGTATTTCTTAAATACAAATGAAAAATACATAAACCATTTTACACAATATGACCTTTTCTAGTATAGGATTCGGATAATTACACTAAAAAATTACATTTTATCATAGCTATTAAAAATAAAATAAAATAACTAAATTTTTTCATGTGAGATAAATTTAAAAGAGAATTTATCAACTTCAGAAAATTATTCTAATTGTACAGAAAATAATAATAAAATTTGGTTGAGAATAAATTTACCCTGTATATGGTTTTAAAATAATTTGGAAATACTTTTGTAGAAAAAATTAAATCTATTTGAAAAAATATATCATTGAATAAGATAAATCTATTGAAAACGTTTTTCTAAACATTTAATTTTTATAAATATCCTTAATATGATTATATTAATTTGAATACCACAAATATTTAAATTAATAATTTTTTGGAAATTATTCTTCAAAATTATCCTATATGATAATAATATTTTATATGTATTAATGATGATAATCACTAGAAAATCATAAAACAATAATGAAACACATCTATATCACATGTGGAACAAATTCCCCTAAAGGTCATGGGTTTTCACTCTTCAAACAACATTAATTCATATAATACTCAAGTTTTATAACTTAAGAAATCATTTTAAATTGTTCTTCCATTCTCAATAACTACTCCAAATAAATTTTAAACCATACATAAATTGCTTTCAAAGAAAAAATTACATTAAAATTTTCTTTGCATTGAATAATCATATTTTCTCAATGGTTATCTAAAAATAACTTAGAGAAATTGATATTCAAAAATATATTCTCTAATGCAGAAGTCATAAATATAACAGCTTAATAAATTAAAATAATGCTTTAATTAATATTGATGTATTTTCATTATTATCATAGGAGATGGACATATAATTTAATTAATAACATTCATGGACAAATAAAATAAATTCCCAATTAAAATGACAACTTTTAACATTTAAAACTTTTTATAAATTAATTGTACAAATAAAATAATTAAACATTCATAAAATAATTACTTTATTCATTTTTTGAAAAAGAATAATGTTGAACATAAAATTAAGAATTTTCTTTTCTTGACGAAACTTATTTGAAATAACAGAATATTTCATTATATAATTAATTTTCAAGAATATATATATATATATATATATATTAAAAATAAATAGATGATTAGATTTCATAGAAGTGTTTCAATTTTTTCAAAAAATTAAAAAAATAGTTATTTTTTTTCTAAAACATAGACTTGATAATAATTATGTTATACTCACATACTTTTACTTTTGAATTTGAATGTATATAAATGTATATATATAAATATATATAAATTTGTAAATTAAATTAAAAACATAAAATAATATAAACTACAAGTAAAATTCATAGATATAAATATATACATTCATAAATATTTTACACCCTTACCTCATTCATGTATAAGTATAGTAAAATAATTTTCTAGTTTCATAACTCCATCAACAAAAAAAATTTCTTTTAAACATTTCTGTCACTATTCAAAATAATTGTGGGTTTTTCTAGAGAAGGGGGTTTGAAAAATTCTTTCAAATAACTCATACATATATAGTGACACTTCTAATGTAAAGGATATGTTATTATTATTATTATATTTCATATTTTCACCAATCCATTTTACATAGTCTTCTATGTTGAGGAATTAATACACACATAAGCCTATTTTGTTTGATTGTTTTCATTTTTCATTTAATTCATTGATACACATTTTTTATTTGTTTATGTTATTACTATCCCAACATTTTATTCATAAAGACATAACAAAATTGGCCTCCAACCTTTTTGTTCACCAGAAAAAATTTTAGTATCCAATTTAATATTTTTATTATTTTTTGTACTTTTTTTTTCAAGTCTGATGTTTTCTATGATATTTTTATATTTTTATTATTTATTTTAATATGGTAATAAACTCAATTTTCTTCTTTTTTTTTCATTTTTTTGTGTATTAATTTTGTTCATTTATTAATAAAATCATATCATGTTTTTTATTCATCATATTTTTCTCATTTTAAATCTTAAGGTGTTATCATTTTTCAATATATTAGGTTTTCTCAATTTTTTTTATAATTTTGGTATCTTATATTCTATAAACATAATTTAACAGTTTTTATTTGATCACTATTATTTTATTATATATACATGTTATATAAAATATTTTTGATTTATCTATTTAAATATATTTTAATTATAAAAATATGAATATTCAAAGATAAGAAGTTTATAAGTAATTATTATTATTAGAAAAAATATTTAACATTATTTATTTAAAATAATTATTGAATTTTAATTAGAATCTTTACTTTTTTTAACGTTATTAATATAATTCTAAATGGTTTTATTTTATATTATTTTTTTTACATATCAAATAACAGTAGATTTTTCTATTAAATTTCTTAATTTTTAAAAAATAATTATTTTAATAAATTAATATCACATTTCAAAAAAGTTTCTTTTTTAAATATTTTAAATGAAAATAGATTTATTGAATAATAATAATATATTCCAAAAATTAATATTGAAAAATTCTTTTAAATAATTATTATATATTATTATAATTTTACAAAAACAGATTTATTAAATGAATATACTATTTCATGAAAAGTAATATTTTATAATTTAAAACCAATCGTATTTTGAATATAAAAAATATGAATGTTTTATAATTTTTTTTATTAAAACATTTCTAAAGTTGTCTTAAATTATTAAAAGGTATTAAATAAATACAATACAGAGACAAAATTAATATTTGAATTTCTTAGGATGTTAAAATCTAATAGATCCATATTTATAAAAGATTATACATGAATAAAATGTATACTTCTAAATAAAATGAAAATATTATCATCAATTTTGAACATCTATTGTATAAATTATGTTAATAATTTTAACTTCATTTTACTATCAAAATCATCACATTGTGCATATGTGATCATCTCATTGATAGATAGTTGGGAAATAATATAGGAAAGGAAGGATGGATTATCTACCATTACGATTTTCATATCCATATGTCGTATATATTTGAATACTAGATCGCTCACAGTCCCCATCATGTATAATGTAGATGGTTATTTTCTAGTAATATCCTCAGAAATCTTGTTCACCCTTCCAAGATGACTATGAATAGTGTAATAATATGCTTTGATTATCTCTAACAATCTTTATTGATTCATGTTGTGATCCTTCGATGGGAATATATACATTTAAATCTTACTATCATTATATATGTCACAAATATCATCATATATATAGTCTCTCAAAATCATCAGGTCTTAAATCACTATTTTTAACTCCATATAATTAATCTGGTTACTTTCTTTATGGATATTAGAATTATTGTGGGGGAATTTTTTCAATTTTCCATTCTTCAAGAGTACACAACCCAAACCGTTTTTGATTCTTCATTGATTTTCCATAAATTATCTCCTCTTGTTGGTGTTGTGAGTATATGTTTAGTGGTTACTCTCTTCTTGAGCTCCTCAAATAATTCCTCACTTCCTTCTCTCATAATATTCATTACATCTTTTTATGGTAACATAGTCATCATGCTAGAAAAACAAGATAAATTCATCACAAAATGTATCTAATATCAAGATAATATTTGATATTTTTTATGTTCAAAAACAATTGTGGGTTCAATTCATTACTCATTGGCTTTTTTATTGATTGGTCCACATAGATTCCCTCACATTTGATCACATATCACTAGAATTTTTTTATTTTCATCCAAATGTCCTAGATTCTTATCAAAATATAGATTTATTCATTCATTAATTTTTATTGTTCAATCCATATAATATTTTAATGCTCCTTCTTTCTCTTTAAGTAAAAAATAATTTCATTAATTAAAAGTAATATGTCTTTGTTCAGGTTTTCACTAATGTAACTATCACAAAAATGTTTGTTGATTGCAGGGGAATTAGTAATTATAAAGGTAATAATTATGAACATATATTTCATATACGTTATTTGAATATCTGAATTATCAATATCACATATTTTCACCTCCAGCTAATGATATCCAAAATGATGATCAACAATTGAGATGTAATTTTGTCCATGTAGTTGATCGAACAAGTCATCAATCCTTGGTAGGGGATACTAGTTTTTTTTTGTTTTTTTGGAGAAATACTAATTTATAGACCACTTAATTAATCCATCCATTTTCATTAAAATTCCACTGGCACACCCAAAGGTGATGCACTATATTATATGAACCCGCATTCCCAATGATAAAAAACATATATAACTCATATTTTTTGATCGAGGCCACAATATTGGGGAATTTAGATATAGAAGTTTTATTATGAAGATGTTATATTGATAAAACACAACATGATATTTGGGAATTATTGGTAAATCAATTGGAAATACATCAATATATTCACATATAGTGGTAATTTCCACATGGATTATGCTTTTCTTTGACTCATCTATTTCAGAATGTTATACCTATTTATATGGTATCATTACCCAAAAACTAAATAGATATTACAATGAAAATTCAAGATATTTCTTCCATTTATTTAGGATTATTGGATGGTTTAGAAAATAAAGAGATATTTCCTTTTCCTGATAATTGATATATGATCATTATAAAGAGTTACAATCCATTTCAAATTTAGCATTGAATTACTCCATTGGGAAATTATGATATTACTTAAAAATATCATCCATCATGGTCTAATAGGAGATGACTCCATCACCTAGGGTTCAGTGATAACCCCAATAGATGTTTTATAGATATCCTTACCTCGGGGTTTTGGTGAATTGATTAAATAGTTTCCGAAAACATAATAGATATAACGGAACATGTATAACATGAATCACGTAAACGATTTTCTATTATTGTGTGTTTCATATGTAAACCAAATATGACATCATTAACCATAAAACAACTAAAATATAATGAATTAGAAATTATGACGGAGTTTATTAAAAAATATTCAAATGGATGAAAAATTTGAATAATAGGATCCATTATTTGGTAAAATAAATTCACATATAAACAGGTGCCTCAAATCGATCCGGATACACATATTAATCATCCTCCAGGTTACTAATGTAGTCCTGATATAAATTTAAATGATATTGAAATCAATCATTAGGGACTCTAATAGGAAATTAAGGTGTCACTGGGCATCTTAGAAGATAACGGAATTACAAGTTTTTTGTGGGGTTTTCAATCATAACATCATGGAGTGATCTAATTATTGTCTTCAAGAAATGGTGGTTTTCGAAGTCTTAAAATGTTTACCTTTTGATGAAATTTTAATAAGGGGAAATATTTATTGAAAATAGAGGCTCTGAGTGGTCACATATCATGGTTATGGATCCATCTCTATGATGAAAATATGATCATCACTCAACACTAATGGGGGATCATGCAATGTGGTGATATCAATATTTATTCGACTATTTGGTCAGGTAATTTAATCAGCTTCCTTGGTTGTCCAACTCCTTATATTTATTTTTCACAAGTGATCCAATACTCTTCTTTAATTTATTCCATTAAAAATAAATAACAATGATAATTATTTGATATTATTGTCATCTATTCAAATATGGATCATTTATTTTTTACAATATCTTATATTGGTATTTATTAGTCTATGGATTATAGACATGTTTTTCCTAACGAAAATTTTTCGAATGGTCATATGGATTTATAATAGTATAGATAAATTCCCATAAAATATAATTTCATTCATTTTAGGATCCACACAAATTATGTAATATTAGAATAAGAGATATGTAGGAAGGTCATGTCTATTATTTTCAAATATTGTGTTGTCATACCTCCATGGTTGAATCGATGGAACACAATTTTTATATAGATTGGGATTTCGTGGATTGGAGATCCTTTGTGAATGTTAAGGGAATTTATATATAGCACATCACATGTTTAAATATCTTATTGAATGAAAATCAAGGTTTTTTTATGAAGGAACATGATAGCAAGGAAGATACATTGTGGTTAGCTGTGAGATGCTGGACAATTTGGAAAGTCAGAAATAAAGTGCACCATGAAGGCAACTTAGATTCCACTCTAGACATGTATGTTTGTTCTAGTTGTATAGTAGTGTATTTGAGATCTCTAATAAAATAGTTTGATATGATAAAATCACTTAAGATGATTTTTTCTACGATAATAGTGTTTCCTCCCATTTAGGATGTGAGAGAGAGAGACCAAATCATAGTTAATGGGCTTGACAGAACCCCCCATAGAGTGCATTATATAACAATGTGGATGGGTCTTGTATTAATGGTATGATGTATAGAGGTGTAATGATCATGGATTAGAATGGATTATTTCACATTACATTCATTAGATTCCATTATATAGGAGACTCTAATAAAGTGGTGGTGATGTCAATTTTGAATGGGCTAGAGGTATGTCGTGACATCAATTAACCTTTTTCCATGATCCAATCATATATTTTAGTGATTCATAACTCCATATAATGCAAGGAATATACCACTAGTAAATGTATTACATCATCTAGATAGAAAAATTATGTATTCTTGATGGTCATAATTTTTTACTTACATGGTGTGATGGAAACAATGTGGTAGAGTTTTTAGCCTCAATGGTCGTTCAAAATGAACATCATATTATATTATATAACATGTGATGTCTCCCCTTAGAACGTGTTAGTATTTTATAATAGTATTAAATAATATTTAATTAATATAGACCCCGTTTATTCCTTTTTCCATTTTTTCTACATATGTGTTTCTTTATTACATGACTCGTCATCTTAATAAAAAAAATAAAAATGTTTTCTGTAAACTTCATTTAATAGGGAAGAATATAACACCCCATGATTTTAGAAGAAGGACATAATTTTCGATAGCGGGTATGCCCTAAAACTTCATTCATTGATTATAATATAATATCATAATAAATTATGAAATATTTCTTTTCAAATAAATTCAATCTCTTTGATAGCCTACAATGGGTTCAATTATTGGTTTAAAAAAAACATGATATTATATTAAATTATTAACAAAACATGAACATTAAATAATTATTATTAAATTAGTGTTTATTAATTGGGCTAACTAAATTATTAAATCTCCATAATTCAAGCATATTCATTTATTATTAATTCACTATACAAAAATATATGAATAAGTTGAGTGTAATATACATGTTTTAAAAAAAATGGTATTTTTGTAATGAAAAATATTTATTCTCTTCTTCAACACAAATGAAAAAAATTATTATTTAATCTTTTAAAATTTTTAATAAACAAAGATTCATAAATAGTAAATTTAAATTTAAATTTGGGTTACTTTTTGGGATTTCTAATAGTCGTTTTATTTTTCAATAAAAATTTGATAACTCATTTTTATGGATAGTTTAGTTTTAATATAAATCATATAAATGATACATATTGATTTGAAATTAATTTAGAAAAAAAAAATTATATTATATTAAAATATATTCAATTCAATTTTGTGGATAAAATTTCATATTCCATATTAAAAATAAATATTTTAATACATATTGAAATTTTCTATTTGGAAAACCACTTTTCATCACTTCAAAAAGAATAATTTTAAATTAAATATTTCCCCATATGTGAGTTTAATTTATTATAATGGATTCCATATATAGAATATGAATAATTATTATTATATAACATTTCCATAAAAAAATTTCTCTTAAATAATTTTACAAATTGTAATAATTAATTATACCAGTTATGGTTAAAACATCATTACCATGGGGTCAAATGAAAATGATAATGGTAAAAATAAACTATAACCTTTTTTATTAATTTTTTATGGTCATTTTTTTATTCTTATCACCGTATATTGTTTTTTAAAATATTGTTTGGGAGGTGTTTCCATGGAATGGACCTATATAATAACATAAGTAATCCAAAAGTAATATTGTCAATCTCTATATTTTATTTTTGAATTAATTGTATATATATTAAAATGAAATATAATAAGTAATACTCAATATAAATTTTAGAATAATTGAATTTAATTTTTATTGGTAATTTAAATTTATTTTTTTGTAATAATACAAATACATTAAATGCATAAACAAGTAAAATTCGTAATAATTTGATTAATATAAAAATAAATTTTACTAAAAAAATTAATATTAAATTAAATATAATGAACTATTATATTACATTATTTTTTTAGATATATATACCATTCTACACATGTTTTATCATAATATATTCTAATTTAATCGTTTTACAGTTCCTTTTAAATTCAAATTAATTGAATAATATTAAAATTATCATTAATTTTATTTAATAAGAATTGATATTTTAACAAGTCTTTTAAAATTACTACTTCATATATTTTTCCTAGTTCTTCTTATTTAATTTTAAATATAATCTATAATCTGTTAATTTACCAGTTCTTCTTTTATAATGGCCATATTTATCCTAATATTTTAAAAATAATGTTACCAGGGTTTCGGTTGAAGAAATGTTTATGCATGTTAAATACAGTTCTATTAAAATAAATTTTCAAAACACATAGGATATTTATTTTATAAATTAGTTATCATATTTAGAATTAATTTTACAAAATTGTTGGATAACATTACTTTTATTGTCTTTTATCCAATAAATTACATAGATTAAAAAACTACAAGTTCTGAAAAATTAAAATGGTATAAGTAAAGAATCATAGATGCCATAGGAAATCATGGATAAAACATTATTTCTATTATTTGTTATGTTTGGGTTGGACATATCATATATAATATTATTTTATTATAAATTTTTTCCACTTATGATGACAGTGACTTCCCATTATTGAATAGTTTTGGGTACTTATAAAACCCCAATTTTTCCTTGATTATAAAAGAGAAATCACTCATAAGTGAATTTCAGACATCTCTATCCCTTTGGATAAACCAAAACCTAAAATATTCCTTCCCAAAAAACCCTATAAAAAATATATATATATTCAATTATTCCAAAATTAAAAACTGTTGGGATTTGAAGAAGATATCCAAAGGGTGTTTTTATATGAGATGTTTACTGTCCTCACTATGAAAACACTATTTCATTGTTATTTTACAAGACTCATTTATCTATTATCACATCCAATATATAATAACCAATAGTAAAATATACCAAAATATAATTATGTCCATGAAAAAATATTTACTTGTCCCCACTTCCATTAAATGTGAAATTAATGCGACAACTTTTTGTACATTGGATTACCACCACACGAACTGATGTAAGTCATTTTCCATAAATACCTAAAATGATTCAATAAAATGATGAATTATTTTGTTTATATATTGATATAATATATTTATAATATAAATATTTTTTTAGGAATCATATCACCTATATCTTCTATCATTTTATATCATTAAAAATATGATAACATTACTCATGTGTATGCCAGACAACAGCCTCATTAGGTGATGGTATTCATTTTTATTTTACCATGAAATGGAAATTATAAATATATATTGAATTAATATATGAGATATATATGTGATAATATCAATTCATGAAAAATATTATATAATAAACATGCATAATGATTTACCTTTTAAAGGAATGATATCATCGCTCATACGAATGTATGTTATACCATCTCCACATAGTGATGCGGTTTAGTTTTTATGATAAATTTTCAAGAATTTTTAATATGTATCAATGTAAAAAAATCTATAAAATATACATATTTCTATAAATTATTCAACTATATCCACTATTCATGAAGTATAACATTCATGTAATAACATGAATAAAATTACAAGGAAAATAAAATTGATATAATGAAAATAATGAAATATTTTATTCAAATAGGGGGGATATTATTAAAGGATAATATATTATATGATATATATTATTGTTGATTGTTAATAAATTATTAAAAATTAATGTTTATTATACAGGTGTTTTGGAAACATTTTATAGATTTTGAGCATGAGATAAGGGTTTCTCATTTCACTTTAACATTCGTGAGTCAAATGACTTATTAATCACATCATTCATTATGATATTTATATTATTTTTTATATAAATTATAACATGAATCTATTTATATTTATGGTTTTTAATGTTTAAATTTTAGTAATTTATTTCATCGGTATTATGATTCAATGTTTTCCGATTTCTAAAGGGTTAATTTCAAAATATCATTATTAATCAATATATATTTTTTATTTTAACCTTGGAAGAATTAATATTATTTTTAATCTTGAAATCAAAATATGTTCAAATTATATATTTATTAATTATATTTTTAATTAATAATAAAAATTTTAAAATATACAGTAAATAAATTAATGGATTTCTTTAGGAAAATAATACCTTTTCCCTTTTAGACGAAAATAAATTTTCATCCAAATATATGTTCTCAAAAAATATTTTAAATTTTTTAATGATCTCCAAAATATTTAATAATGAAACTTTTACACATTTTTATATTTAAAAATCTTTTGAAAATAATGATCTGATAATTTTACAATTAAGGAATGACTATATTTTACTAAAAATGTGAAAGGATCCATAGTTTTAACTTGTACAACATTAACAGAATTTTCCAACATCATGACCTATGAATCAAAAAATAAAATTTTATTGTTATGAATTCTTGTATTCAAGGATTTGTATTTAAAATTTTTTTGGGAAATTTTAGTTTCAATATGTGATTTTCTAAGTGAATGGTTATTTTAATCATGGTTTAATTGAAGGATATTTTTGTAGAATTTATATTATCTAACAATAAAAATCATTATTATAATTATTCTCCGAATAGGATATGTTCTATCGATATAATTCTTTTTTCAATATTCATGGTTTATGATCATTTTTTCATTAGGATGTACAACTATATTATAATTCAATATTATACAATGGAATGACAATGATTATGTATATATGATTGGGGTATGTATTAAAATTCCATATGTTTGTTTTTTATTATGAATGCTTATGTTGATTACATTTCATCATATTCCTAAGAATAATTATTTGGATATAGTATGTGATGGATGGATCCACATTTTAGATAGACCCTCTATGGATTGGAAAGTGTAATTATATAAATCATTTATCTAAATTATATGGGTTCTACCCAAGGATTTAAACTTCATTATGAATGGTAACGAAATAATGTTTCAATCATCTGAAATTATGAATTAATTCATTTCGAGACCATTTGAAGATATTCATATGATTACTATATGAGTTAAAAATATAAAGGGATGTGTTTTAATATTTTTTTGATTATTTATATGTCTTTATTCGATCATAATTTTATTCTTTTATATTATGATTATTTTATTGTTTAAATTTATTGTTTTTAGATAATTACAGTGATATGTGGATTATGTTTATTATTTCATGATTGCTTCGACTATACACACACCCTTACTGAGAATCTGTACTTCAAACGAGTGAAAAAATAATTAATGAAAATTCATCTTAGTCTATTTAAATGTCATCTTATGGTTTTGTAAAATGTTTTCAATTATTTGGTTTTTTGGATTGGATTTTAAAATCCTATTAAGAATTGTGACCTTTGAGAATATATTTTTTGAACAGTGAACACATGATTAATATAAATATATGGCTTTAACAAATCCAATAACTTAGAAAAAAGAAGAAACGACCTCATCCAGTAGACATTCCCAATACAAATCCCATCAATCAGAGCTCTGTAAGGAGGTGGAGTCATTGGGCTTCTCTCTTGACAAAGCCCAAGATGAGATTGAATACATTAATCTTGAGCGGAATTGCCTATGGGAGAACTGCAATTTGACAGTGAGTACCACTCGAGCGATGTTATCTGAGTCACCCAATAGTCTTCGCCATTGTGCACTGTACCCAAAGGTGTTAAGCAGGATTTTTAAGGGGTTATGTAACTTGACCCTATAATTATGATTATGTAAAATATTTTTTTATATAATTAATAATACACATTCATTTTATTATTGTTACTATGTAAAAAAATTTAAAGCACTAATAGTATTTTTCAGATAATAATCAACTAAGGAGTATATTTTGATAAATTAATGGACTTCTTAATTAAATAATATTTTAATAAAATATTATTATTAAATTACTTTTTATTAATTATAAATGATGTTTTATTTTTTATGTCTACAATTGTGATTTATATTAAGGTTTTAAAGAATTTTTTTTTTCAAAACCATGAATTTTATATAAATGTCATTTTTTATTTTCAAAGTGAAAATTTAAAAATTTAGAAAATTATTTGGGTAAAATTTATATTATTTTTGTAATCATGGCATTGAAATTACCCAACGGTGAATTTTTCATAATTTTATGAGAGAGTCGAAGTTTTGGGTAAATATTAAAAACCGTTAAAATATATAATGTGTTTTATGACATCAGAATGACCAAAGAGTGATGTACTAAAATAATATAACCATTATATTCTGAAAAAAAAATGTTTTACCATTTATATAATGTGATGTTAAGTTTTTTTGATATCTTTTACAATGCTTTAGTGGACCCTTCATGACTTAAAAAACAATTTAGTTTTTTTAATTTATTTCCCTGATAGTTTGACTCACCCCCACATAAGAAACCCTAATATTTCCAAATTTTCAACAATTTTAATCTTCAAATATTTTTTTCCAGCACCCTTTGGAAAAAACCATTGAAAAAAATGATGGTCAATTTTGTGGTTTTGATTAGTTTAATCTGTGATGTCCCAAACCTAAATAATAAAGAATTCCCTCTCCTTTCCTATATAAACCCACCAATGATCTCACATCCTCTTCACTAAAAGCCTTATGAGTTCATCCAACCTTATTACCCATATCTCTATTATCCTTCCAAGGCACCCCAAGCTCCCATGAAGTCTCTCTCAAGCCCCTCCCAATCCATTGGGATCAGACTTCCACGTAAGGGATTTCATCCTTTTCATTTTTGTCTCAATTTCATTATATTGTTATACCCTTTTACCATCAATTAAAAATTTTGGGGTATAATTTCTCACCTCCCCCATACTTTCCTCATTATTTTTTAATGATAGTAGACCCATCTAGCTCTCATTAATTCCTATCAGGTACACCCGTTACTACGAGGAAATTCGGTATGGAATTTCTCTCTCCTCATTTATATTCAAACAATTCTTTTGAATTATGAATATAAATTCCATTACATATGTTGGGACAGGTATCTATATGACCCCCTTACTGTCCAATTCATGAACATATGATGAGCCACCCATTTCACTCTCATCAACCATTTTTATGAATTCTTATGTCACATTGTTACACTGCCTAAATTGCAACAATTTTCCAAGTAAATTTCATTGTATAATGAATACCATGCCCATTTGCCTATCAAGGGTATTCAACTTTATTAACATTTACTTATTGATTATAAATAATAATGTATGTTTTCAACATCCAATTATCATGTAATAAATGATGATAACTGATACCATGTTGTTTGATCCATGTGGCACACATATGCATGAAATGAAATGTTTGAGATGGGTGTGCCCTGATAGCACTCCAACACATTGGGAAAAGTATTGTATCATGACACATCTTGTGCAATGAGTGTTGAATAATTATAATTCAATTTCAATAATGGTTTACTCATGCTTCATGTTCAATGAGTGTTTACTCATTCTCCATGTCTAATGTGCCTTGGTTCATGCTAATATCATGTTAAATGTTGTTTCCACATTTCCATGTTATGATTAACATTCTTTATCAAGCCATTATGTTCATTTTTATCGTGTTATCCATTGATATTCTTGTTTTCTTACATATATTGTATTCCTCATGTTATTCCGTGTTTATTCCCTTACTATTCTTTATAGCTCATCCTTTTTATGCATGTCCTTAGGTTTTCACATGCAATGCTAAGTACGAGGGAATGTAGTTGTCATGTAAAGGATTTTTTCAATAATGATGTCATGTTTCATGTTTTATGTCGTTGTGTAATGTTCCTAATCCCCAAAGACACTAGATCTCTTGATGTTCTATGTTTTATGAAGTGAATATTTTTTGTAATAAATCATGTTAAAGTGTGTAATAAAAAGTAGGGTTATTATAGTACTCTCCCATTTATTATGTTTTATATTATGATGGATACAATTATATGTTTTAGGATTGATATGAGTGGTATGTTATGTGTAATAATGGTGTTTCAAAATAAAATAGTTTTCATGTTTTATGTTTTAAATCTAATATGAATTCATTTTTGGTATTTAGTTTCCTTGAATAATAATCTATTATGTCTGTCAAGATGGGAATCATTTAAAAACTTCATATTGTAATAAAGTATCCATTGGACTAGAGATAATGGATTCGGGATCATTACATGTGATCTTAATAGTATTAAGAACAAATCCCAAAACCAATATGTAAAACAGATATCCAAATATGATACAATAGTACGTGGAATACGGTAATGGAATATAATCACTCAAATGTAATTTCATCCATGTTAAACTATTTCAAATGGTTCCCTAATCAGAATGAATTGGGATTCCTACATTATCATTTCAAAAATATCTTATATGATGTCCCTGTCATATGGGATCTAGGTATGACAATAAAAAAACCATTATGATGTCATCCCTTTTCAACTATGGAATTTGTGAAATCTATAAAATCCCACCAGGACACTAGTATTATAGTTCCATTGAATTATAGATTGATAACTGAGTAGAAAACCCAATTATCTCCCTTTTCATCATTGAAAACTATTACTGGAAACTGAAATCACTAGACATCATTATAATTCCAAAAGTTAGTACCCATTAACATTATTCATATTCGAACGAAATTCACTATAAATGTTATGTAGGTATATAAAAATACCCATGAGTATGTAAAATCTCATCAACATCAATGAAAATACAAGGAGTTGGGTCCTCACAATCACCACTCTCCCCCAGAAATATGTCTTATGAATTGAAAATTTATCTTAGACTTACATGGTCTTCATGTGATGAGGTCACTACTAAATCCATACGAATAGGATTATTTTAATGACCATTAATCATAATGTTATTATCATAAATGAGTTCAATAAATTTTAATTTAGTACTAGATTCCAAAATATCTTGTGTTCGAGTCTTCTGACTCAGAGCCTCATCCAATCCAAAGCAATTCCAATACATATAAGAAAGATCAATATTGAATGAATCGAGATACTCAACCAATAATATCGTTCTAACGTTCAATTTTTTGTGTGTGAATATGTATTTGGGGATCTTATAGCCCATCCATACAATGAACCATTCTATAGTCAAATTATGTCGAGAGAGACATTATTCATGAACCACTAATGAAAAATTCAGATAATGTTCTTGATAATAACCCCCATGAGCTCTAAACATCTAAGTCCTGTAGTCAGGAATTGATCCCCATGCCTCAAATTTTTTCCCACCATATCTCGAAATGAATCATAATAATTATTTTCCCTTTTATAGGATATGGTAAAACTAGAATAAACAATATGGTAAACCATTATTTCATCTCTTCAAAATACTCCACAAAGGATTCAATCCGTTTAAATGTAATTCCATTTTTAATATGGCCACTATGAGGTTATTAAATGTGCACATTCTTCTCAATAAAACACTGATAATAGCCATATATCTACAAAAAAACATTCAATAACAATGAAAAAAGTTGCTTCTTCATTGTACGTAAATCGTTCACCGTCTATAGATAAAAAAACTCAGATTTTTATATAATGAGACCTAGAAAGTTAACATTTTATGTTTAAATGTAAAAAAAATTATATTAGCATATATATGGATCTCACTATTAACAATCATTAAAATGACATGGGGTTTTTCATGATTGTTTATAGAATTACAATTAAAAAATATATCACATATTAAACTCGAAAATTAGAATCCATGAATTAAAGCACTACCCAATTCATCAATTCCATGAAAATATCCAATGTATTTGTTTTACCACACGACATCACCAGAAACAAATTATGGAAAAACCATCGTATGAAGGAAATAAATAGTATATTTGATGAAATAAAATTACATGTTGATAAAAATAACTCAATCAAATATTCTCAAAGGCCTTGGATACATCAACATGATCAAAGAGATCATCTGTATGGGGGTGTGACTACTTGTTCTTAATGTTACTATGATTTAACTATTAGTAATCCTCACATATCCATATGGTCCCAACATCATTCATGGAAAGAATTGGTAAAATCCACATTCTATAATGGGTCATATAAACCCATTATCTTCATGGGAATCATACTATATATTGAGTACATGAGGACCATTATGAGACATCCAGTAAATATTGATAGCTAACATTTCTTATCTAAAAATATGTTCAGTATTGAACTATCTCTCTCTAAAATTGTTTTATATAAAATTAATTATATAATAAAACCCTAAAATGATCCATCATGATAGATAATATAGAAAATGAATTTATATATTGGATTCAATTCCTCTTATCCCAAACGTCATAGGTTTAGATCAATCAACCTAGACATCACATTCACCCTTATAATCATAGCTATGGCCCGCATGGGATACAGAAGTCAATATACATCAATAAAAATTAATATATGTATGACAAGTAATTAACTATTCCATCATGAGAATGATGATAAAACCAGTCATCATATACAGAAGGTGGTTCCATATGAAATGGAAATAATTGATATTAAGGGGTGACTCATTGTCTTACCATACTCATTTTAATAATAGTCACGACTATGTATCAAGAGACATCACTATATAGAAATATTTTAATTTAATTCAATGATATTATGTAATATCTATAGATATAAATAATTTTATTTGATAATGTGTCAAATAAGACATACTATAATGTAGAGGACACTAAAATAGATCCTTATAGAATAGGTTGAATAAGACAATACTCTTACTTTTTTCGTATTGCAACATGAAATTGGCATGATCCATACCCTTGATCTTCAAAATAACCACCCTATATATGACCACACTAATAGAACAATAAATCAATTATTTCTAATCATTGACCACATCCACCCCCTTTTCCAATTTATAATATGCTACTCCATCCCCACAACCTCAAAGATAAAATGGTATATCCAACTATAGATGTTGGAATTAGTTAATATCTTCTTATGTTATTACCTAGAGGAATACATAATAAAATGTAGTGAATTAAAACCATTATTCCATAAGACCAACAATTATGTCCCTGTTTTAGTAGGGCTTAATGTGACCTCTCACCCCACACTGATGACATGTCACATAACATTCAGTGAACACATTATTATTACCCCATCCCCCATGAGGAGGATCAAGGTTACACTTCCAACAATATGGTAAACCACCCCAATATATAATAATTAAGTGAATTTGGAACACACCTTCATTACCCCTAATATTTAAATTCAGGGTGAATTCATGTGTTACTATCTAAGAAATTGTAGTCTAGTGGTCATTATTCACTTGATATTTGATTTAATGTTCTACCTCATCCAAAACCTATTTCACTCATAACATCTCATTAGCCACATGAATAATGGGAATGCACTGGTGTTATGTTTAATGAGATGAATTTTCCAAGATGGAAATGTGATATTGTTGTAGATGTATAAACTATATCATGTTTTCAAAACTCATTGTATCCAAATTGATGTTATCGTATAATTTGGTTTGGAATTTCATCCCTACGATTTCATGATGATAATATTAATGGTTAATAACATACTTCAAATTTATAGATGAATCATGAATCATTTATTCTTATTACAAAATATTAATTACCATATGTATCTCGCAATTTTTTAAAATTGATAGAATGTACTATATCCATTTCCTAATATCATGGGGACCCCCATCCCTAGAGAATGTTGGTGGGTGTTTTTGTTGAAATTATCTTGCCAACTCTAATATAATAGGGGGGAGGTTGTGGTTCTCCATTCATAAAATTCATAAAAAATTATAAAACCTCACATATATTATTGTTGGTTTTTAGATCATGTATACATTGAGGTTTCATAAGTGGAACAACACGAGGTACCACTGATGGGGTAGGTCCCACCACATACCGAACATATTCATCACCACATTCCCACTATTCGACTTGTGTTTATTATGGGGAATATTTATACTATTTTGAACACAAGACATAATATAAATATTCATGAACCAAAATATATATAATTAATGATTATTATTGTAACATTACATTCTTATATAACAATTAATACACACATTTCTTCTCATACTGGAAGGTCTTGGTGACCAAGATGTTTATGATGGAACACTATAGAAACTCTGAACTACCCAATGACAAATTAGTCATGAGTAATTTATTAAGATTATATCTATCATAAAATAGGGACCAATATATTAAATAACATTTCATTGTTATAGAGGAAAATTATCTTGATTTTTCAACTGTATTCCCCATTTGACATCCTGATCATTATTTGATAGTAATATATTAAAAACATTTATAATTATAAAACAATTTAGTTATATGAGTTTGAATTACAATATTGAAATGTTATAACCATTATAATTTACAATTAGAACATAATCTAACTACAACTAAACTTCTTATAACTGATTACATGATATAATATTCTGTATATGATCATTAAATTATGAACACCATCAATCCTAATATATATAGGCATTCTCATTATATGTTATAATTGGAATCCAGTTAATCAAAATCATTAAATATTTCAATATATATAACTTATTTTTAATAACTAAACCATATATTAATTGGTTAGTCAAGGTGAAACTACAAACTAACTGGGAAAACCCCTCGTTGAAATATATTGAATCATTAAATAACAAATTATATATATGTACCCTTACAAGTAAAGTTTGTCCAATTATAAATAAAATTATCATCGAAAAAAATATGATGTAGCAAATACATGCAATAAAATAAAAATGAAATGGAATGTGTATGAAATATAAATCATTATGTTTCAATAATGATTCATGAGAAAATATTCCAAGTTATATTGATATAAGGGTAAAAATATAAAAATATCTCAAGATTAATGAAATAATATACATCATACTATGGTGAAACAAGTACATCTATAACAAGATAAATGTAGAACAATAAGAAAATTCCCTAAACACATATCATTTTCAATTTAGGTTTTTTAGTTACTCCATAATACATGATAATTAAACAATTCTTACACTTCCAACTCTTCTTTACACCATCACAAAATTATAGTGATGTTAAATAAAAAACGAATACAAATTTTTGATTCTCTGATACTTTTCTATGAATAAGTAACATGAACTAGTGGCAATATCACCTGATGTGTGTGAGACTATATTTTATGGGATATCGACTAGTAGTGATGATATAAGGTTGTTAATTGGGAAGAGTATAACCTACTCATTATATTGGATCACAATGATGAAATCATAGATAAATCTACAGAATCAGTACAATATCAAAGAAATGAAATTTATAAACAAGGTGGAATATATGATAAATATTCAATTAGATAAATAAATAATAAATAACTAATATTACATAAATAATTATAATATCATGATTGAATACAAAATATAGGGTGTATGGTCAACATTAAATATGCATTCAAAATAAATGATTTACAAAAATATATAAAAACTGTTAAGTATAAACTTAAATAATAACATGATAACTATATTGGTCTATAAATACCATGAATTTCCTTATAGAATTTCTTATTTATATCGGAATTTTATGAGTCTGTGAAAATTTAGGGCCCATGATTCCGAGGCCCGGTGTGCCCAGAATGAATTTCTAAACATTTTTTTGGGTATATTCAGTAAACGTAGGAGAAAGTTTTTATAACATTTAAATCGGTGCTCAGAATTGAAATATGAGGTCACCGTTGAACTCACATTGCCAGTATTTTCTTATTGAGACCTTCACCTCGACCGCAGTAGGTCGAGGTTGAAAGATAGATGTTGTGTTTATTATATCAATGAAAAATAAAATAAAATAAACTTTTATTTTCTTTCAATTAAAAACCTCCCACTTGATTGTTAAAGTGGTGGGGACCACCTGAATTGTAACCCCCATTTTGAATTCCTAAAGGTGAGGACCACCCAAACCCTCTTAATGTGAGGAATCCCTTGAACTCCCTCATTAATAATGAGTTAACCCTTGGACTTCCTCCAATTTCATTATGCCAACGTGGTACAATTAATTGTGCCAACATAAATTTAATTGATAGAAGTAATTTAATAATTTTCACCTCTCATTTTTCTGGGTTGAGAATTTCTAGAAAGGGGAGAATCTTGGGATAGCTTGGAGAAACTCATCTCCAACGAAAAACTTATCCCACAAATGAAGAATGCCATCTAAATCAAATAATGGTATTCAGAGCCAAGATAGAGGACGACAAATGATCATGGCTTCAGAAGAGTGTTGCGTAGGAACAAATGGTTGGAACACTATTTTCCTTCACCATTTTCATCTCACAACACAACAAAAAATATTTGAGGTAGGGATGTTGCTTTAAATACCTCCCTTACCCGTTTTAGATGTTCTTTTTGATTCAAATGTTGTGAACCGATTTCTATCGCGCTAATGTCAAGGGTGCGGGCCAAACAAACATGGCCTAACCTCTCTGAAATCCCATGTGGTTTCTTTTTGAAAAAATATTTACCACATGGAAGATAAAAACCAAATTCCATCCACACGACAGGGGTGGCGGCGCATGTCCATGCTGCCTGGCGAACAAGGGGTCGTGACTTATGTCGCGACGACTAAGAGAGGACGGCTGGCCGATCCAGCTGCCCGTGAAGGTGAAACACGGTTGCGTGTCGTGGGCTGCCGAGTGTGGTCTTGTCTGACCAGAGCGGCCCGGGCCAACAAGCGTGGGCTGGGTCACCCAACATGGGCCACACTGACCCGAACTAGACCGGGTCGGCTGAGGTCGGGTCGGACCAGACCCGGACCAGTTTCGACAATGTACGTTATTTCTGCCATAAATTAAGCTATGCGCGTCTGTTTGAAGAACCATATGCGGCGCTGGAAACTGTGGAGAAGGAAGGTAATTTTTTTAGACCAAAATAATGATTTTTGATAATGTTGGGGTAAGGTCAGGTCAGATCTAGTATGATTCCAGCTGGACACTCGGGAGTAAAAGGCTAAAAACCTACAGACCGAGCGCTCGATTAACGCACCGTCTCTTGCGTTGAGACCCCTATTACATGGTGGTCATTTTTGATACTTCATCATGGGAATTCATGGTAGTTTGAGTATAGACCAGTAGATTGAGGTGTGAAATCTCTCATAGACAAGCAAGCTTAGTGCGGTTAACCTATAGCTGGTGCTGACGATGTACTAGGATCCTGTGTGGGTCTTACAATGTACTAATGATAGACTAGGATCATGTGAGGGTCTGACAATGCACTGACGATGTACATAGATCCTGTGTGGGTCTGACAATGTGCTGATGATGTACTAGGATCCTATATGGGTCTGACGATGTGCTGACGATGTACTAGGATCCTATGTGGGTCTGATGATGTACTGACGATGGAAAAGGATATTGTGTGGGTTTGATGATGTACTGACGATGTACAAGGACACTATGTGTGTCTAAAGATGTACTATCTTTGAACTAGGATCATGTGTGGGTCTAATGGTGTAGTAGGATCCTATGTGGGTCTACAATTTGGGATCCTTCAGGTGTGTGCCTCTTAACAGAGTAAGATGATTCAGTAGTAACATCTAATCTTCTCTACTATAGTAACTAAGTTATACCAGGTGTGAGCTGAGTTCATACCTTTGTGGTACATTCCTTTGTGGTACCTACCTTTGTGGATTTACATTATGGAATAGTTGAGCTTTGGGATTTTGGGTTGGACCCTGTGTTTCCTCAAGATTGAGATGGGTATACTTGATAACTTATTTATATGTATGGGAATATACCTAAGAAGGGTTGTCAAATGATTTTCATTCTTTGGGGTTTATCCTTTGTGAATTTCGTATGACCTTTAGCATCTAGGGGTCCCTACAGAGTATCATTATACTCACCCTTTTATGGATTATGCACAGACCTTGTTGTGTATGGTGTAGATGACGAATAGCGCTGATCGAGGCCATGGGTACTGGGAATTGATGGTTCCAGAGGTGGAACATACGGTGTGTTGGTATGCATTGGAGACGAGTGGACGCGGATTGTAGAGGAGTCAATATATACATACCCTTCATGTAGGAATCTCTTAGGATGACCCAGTAGTAATCTTTCTCTTTCTTCAGTTGTATTGTATTTTTAGTTGTACCTGTACCTTTACTATTGGGCTTGTATTCCGACCACCTTAACATTTGGCACTGTTTTTTCTATATAGCTTACTTTTGATCGTATATTGATTTGTGCTTGCATACTTGTGTTTACAGGTTATAAAACGAATGCCTTACCAGATTTAGGGAATATTTCTTTCGGTGCCAGTCGCCAGCCCCAGGCATATGGAAGGTGGGATTGGGGTAGTCACGACATGGGCCCCGTGGGATGGGTCATGATAAATTCGTATCTGAGGAGTCTGTTCTACCATAGAATATAGGACTCTGATCTTTATTTTTACGACAATAGTGTTAATTTTAGTGAGTGTGGTTATCATTTTAAGGAATCCAATGTTGGTGCGGTGGAAGATGTATCCATACTCTAGGACCCATAGATCTGATTTCTAACTCAGTGCATGAAAACATTGATTGAATATGTGTATTCTTGATTGTTCTTTGTGTTCCCTTTGAGTCATCTCTACATGAATAAATTATTGATTGTATAAAACCTCTTTCTTTTCAGGATTCCTCCACACAGACAAGCATCTAGAGTTTCAAGTGTAGTACACATTGATATCCCACCGATCGATGAGGCCTCAGTTAAGGGCCCTCTTCCAATAGAGGAACCAGTGGAGGCACCAGTAGTACCACTACCCGTTGGGCCATCGATGCCACCAGCCCTTGATGTAGAGGGTTCACGCTACATGACTGTGTTGTATGAGTTCCAGTGGTAGAGCCTATCTAGGTTTAGGGGAGAGACGTACCCACAGGTGGCTGAGGATTGGTTGGGGGTCGTGGTGTGGGTCTTCTGACTTGTAGGGAGACCACATGATCTCATAGTGATCCTTGTCTCCAGTATTCTACATGCAGCATCAGGCAGATGGTGGAGCTTGATGATCCAGGTTTACGATAAGGTGACTCTTCTCTAGGAAGACATTGAGAGCCTGATTTGGGCAGAGCTTGTCCAAGTGACTCATCACGCGGTACGCATACCCGTGCTTCTTCATCTGTATCAGGGTAGCATGACTGTGGCTTAGTACCCAGCAAGGTTCACAGACCGCTCATGATACTTCACTAATATGGTACGACACGCATTCTCCTGGTCTCAGACCATCGAGTAGGGAATCAGGCAGGAGATCAGGGCTTCAATGATCTAACACAGCATCCCGATGCAGGAGGGAATGTTTGAGCCAGCCCTCTTAGTGGAGAGTTTTCTTGATGAGTCTTCACCAAAAGTGAGACCCACCACCAGTAGTCATGTTGCAGAGTCTTCTACAGCTGGCAGCAGACATATGTCAAAGAGGTCCAAGAGGACCAGACCTACATGTGGATGAACACATGATTCAGGGTCTGTTGTGTGGGGTATCGAAGACTGATCCAATCATCCGAGGAACAAGCATTGTTTCACATGAGGCGGGCAGGGTCACACGGCTCATGACTGTCTGACCCACTATACAGATGATCATCAGACAGTCGAAGAACCACTTAGACAGAGATAGAGGATCGACAGAGGAGGTATTCATGGGAGCTGGTGGACGTGGCAGAGGAGTTTTCCATGCATCTGGCAGTGGGTGACGATTCAATGTGTTATAGCCACCACCCCCAAGTGGTCCACCTTGACCACAAGGAGCAAGTGGACAGGGGAGATCTCAGCTCCAGGGAGCCGAGTCCTTTGACCATGGTGCTCTGGAGATGATACGAGGTAGGATCTATGTCTACCCCACCTTAGTTTTAGAACTTATAGACACAACTGGTAGTCATTATTTTATTACCACATCCCACGTTTGGAGTTCAGATATTCAGAAATAGACATTTTCTCGATCCTAATGGTTAGATACTCTTACAGGGGAGGATTCAATGATTACGCATTGGTGAAGGAAGTGTAAGACTATTCTAGGAGGCGAGAGCTTCGGCTGGGATCTCCATGTAGTGGCATCGAGGACTTACGAAATCATCTTGGGTATGGATAGGTTATCTATATTCCATGTTCAGATTGACTGTATTAGGCGCAAAGTGTGGTGTGTCCGCATGGATTAGACCAGTTTTACCTTCACCGGTGTGAAGGGAGATTTCATAGCACATGATGGACTTACCTGGAGGAGAGTGCATCTGATTACTAATCATGTTGGCTAGCCATACCCTCAGATCTATTGATGTGGAGAGTCTAAGCTATCCTATAGTGGTGGAACATTATGTGGATGTCTTCCCTGATGATGTTCTGGGTCTTCCTCCATGCTGAGAGGTGGTATTTTACATTGACTTGTACCCTAGTACGACACCGATATCCACACCAGTTTATCGGTTTGCTATCGAAGAGCTTCATGAGCTGCAGGTACAACTGGAAGACTTATAGGGGAAAGGGTTCATTTGGCCCTATGTTTCTCCTTGGGCAGCCCCAATTTTGATCACCATGAAGGAGAATGAGATCTTGAGGAATTGTTTTGACTATCGGCACATATTCCAGAGGACCGTGAAAAACAATATATCCTACTAATGAAAATTGATGACCTCTTTGATGATATGAAGGGAGCGTGGTGGTTCTTGAAGATAGTCCTCAGGTCATTCTATCACCATCTCAGAGTACGTGATGTGTATTGTAGAATCTGGCTTTCATATGTTGGTTTGGACACTACGAGTTCGTGGTTATGCCATTCGGTGTGACCAAGACCCCAACAGTGTTCATGGGACTCGTGAACCGGAAAATTCAACCATACCTTGATCTCTTTGTAGTAGTCTTCATCGATGACATTTTGATATACTCGGATACTGAGGAGGAGAATGCATATCACATGAAGGTTGTTCTGGACACACTCCAAGAGCACTAGCTTTATGATATGCTCTCGAAGGGCCTATTCTGGATCCAAGAGGTTCACATTCTGGGACATGTCATCTCAGAGGTAGGAGTTGTGGTGGATCCAGCGAATATTGAGGCGGTACATGCTTGGTAGCCACTCAAGAGTGTGATGGAGGTATGAAGTTTCCTAGGTTTTACTGGATACTAATAGAGGTTTGTGCTAGATTTCTCTAGAGATGTAGCACCTTAATTAATATTGATGATGAAGTGGAAACCCGTCGATTGGTTGGAGAGCTGCCAACGTAGTTTCAAAGAGCTCTGGAAGAGCCTGATTAGTGCCCCCATATTGAGGCTTCCGGAGGAAGGAGTTGTGTATGTAGTATACTGCCACACATCAAGGACTAGACTCGGGTGTGTCATGATGTTGGAACAAGCAGTGATCGCATATGGTTCTCATCAACTGAGACACCATGAGTAGAACTACACGACCAATGACCTGGAGATAGCAACAATGGTCTTCGTATTGAAGATGTTGTGACATTACTCGATGGGAGATCGTTTTACAGTCTACTAGGATCACATGTGTCTCAGGTTTATCTTCTAGCTGAAGGACATGAACATGAGACAACGACATTGTCTTGAGTTCCTCTTAGAATATGACTTCGAGATAATCTATAATCCTAGGAAGGGGAATGTTTTAGTAGATGCACTCAACTAAAGATCTGGTATTCAACTGCTCAGTGAGGTGACAGAGAACATGACCGCTTTGTAGATATAATATTTTGATCGGGATGGAGAAGATTTTCTTTAGTTTCTTATAGTAACTCACCCTATTCTATAGAAAGCTAGGGAGGCGTTGCACGGGGACACATACTGTGAGGCTCGACGTGCTTAGATATTCAATGGATAGGCACCTAATGGATTTTATGATGGTGGGGAGAACATCATCCATTTCAGATGACGTACCATGGTTCTAGTGTCGCTTCGAGAGGAAGTGTTGAGTGAGTTCCACACATCCCCTTTAGCAGTACATCATGTAATGGAGTAGATGTACCAAGATCTCTAATGACAGCACTGTGGTCGAAGAATAAATAATGTAATAGTAGAGTATGTCTCTCGGTGCCCCATTTTTTATTAAGAAAAGGCAGAGCTTTGGGTACCAGTAGGCATAGTTCAACCATTAGAGGTCCAAGAGTGGATGTGGGATTGTATATCCATGGACTTCGTGACATGACTCCCACACACATCTAAGCTTCATTATTCTATTTGGGTGATCGTCGATCGACTCACCAGATCATCTCAATTCCTACTGATTAGAGTGTAGGGTTCAGTATAGATCTTGGGACCCCTCTATTTGGAGGATATTGTGCGGCTACAAGTTGTATCCTCGAAGATTGTCTCTGATTGTGATGTACAATTCACTTCCTGGATTTGGAAGGGGTTGTAGGAGGCTTTCATGATGTATCTTTGTTTGAGAACTACCTTGCATCCTCTGACGGATAGCCAGATTGAGTAGACCATTCATACCATGAGGAAATGCTACGTTTCAGCGTCCTTGACATCAGTCACAGTTGGGAGGATCACATTTTCTTGTTGGAGTTTACATACAACAATAGATATCAATCCACTATTGGGATAGCAACATTGGAGGCTTTGTACGACCGACCATGCAGATCCCCTTCTGCTGGACTGACCCAGGGGAGTCTGCACAAGTGGGACCTGAAATGGTACGGGCTACCACAGAGAAGGTGCAGATCATCCAGGAGCAGATGAAAACTGCATAGAGCAGGCAGACTTCTTATGCCGACAAGAGATAGAGACCTCTAGGGTTCGATGATGGCGACCATATCTTTGTACGGGTCTCACCTTGATGTTGATTATGGAGATTTTGCATGAGTAGATGTTATCTCTGAGGTACATTGGACCCTTCTAGGCCCTCAACTCTGTTGGAGAGGTGGTTTAACGCCTAGAATTTTCCCCTCAGTTGCACTGGGTGCACGACGTCTTCCACCTATCATAGATGAGGAGATTCGTGCACGACCCTTCTCACATCACCAACCATGGAGAGATGGATATCGATGATGGGAGGAACTTTACGGAGGTTCCAGTTGGAATTGAGGATCGATAGGAGTGGGTTCTTTGTGGGTGGTCGATACTTATGGTGCGCGTTCACTAGTAGCACGAGAACCTGCAGAAGATTACATGAGAGGTGTAGGCTCAGATTTGTGCTTATTATCCAAATTGTTTTCTTAGTTTTGGGAGGAGGCTTTTGGGGATGCAAAGTCTTAAGGTGGGGAGAATTTAAAGACCCAGAAATCCCATGTAATTTATTTAATTATATGGGAATTTTGTGAGTCTGAAAATATTTACGACACATGATTTAGAGGCCCGGTGTGATTGGAATGAATTTCTAAACATTTTTCAGGTACGTTCAGTAAACATACGAGTGGGATTTTGTAAATTTCAAACAGGTGATCAGAATTTAAATTCGAGGGCACCGTCGAACTCACAACACCGATATTCGATTAAGGATACCATCACCCCAACCGTAGTAGATCGAGGGTGAAAGATAGATTTTGTGTTTTTTCATGGAATTGAAAAATAAAATAAAATAATATTTTATTATATTTCCAATAAAAACCCACCACATGAATGTTAATGAGGTGGGGAACACATGAATGGAAACCCCTATTTTGAATTCCTAAAGGTGGGGACCACCCGAACCCTATTTATGGGAGAATACACTTCAAATCCCTCCTTAATGATGAGTTAACCCATGGACTATCTCCAATTTTATTATGCCAATGTGGAATAATTAATTATTCCAACAATTAATTTTTCCAATGTAATTTAAATTGATAAACATAATATAATAAGTTGGCACCTCTCAATTTTTCGGGTTGAAAATTTTTGGAAAAGGGAGATGTTTGGGATAGCTTAGAGAAACCAATCTCCAATAAATAATTTCTCCTCTAAATGAAGAATGAAATCTCCATCAAAAATGTTCTTTGGATCTGAGAAAAAGGAGGACGCATGATCCTGACATCAGAAGCATGTTGTAGAGGCAACGATCATTGGAATCTTCTTCGCCTTCACCGTTTTTCTCTCGCAACACAACAAAAAATATTTTAGGTAGGTTGTTTTTTTAAAAACCTCCCTTAGAATTTCTTGATGTTATTCATGATTCAAAAGTTCTGAAATTCTTTCTACCACTCTAGCACGGTGGGTGTGGGAAAAATGAACATGGAATAACCTCTCCGCAACCCCTTGTGGTTTTTTTTGAAAAAATATGTGTGATGTGGAATACAGAAACTAGAGGTCGGGTGTACTACGGGGGCGGCAGTGCACATCTGGGCCGCCCGTCGAACAAGGGGTCCTGACATTACCATATGGATGAGTGGCGGAAGGATAGCTGTGCCAGCCGCTTGTGAAGGCGTGACTCGCCAGAGCACCGTGCAGAGAGGATAGCCGAACATCCAGCCAGCTGCGGAGGACCACTACACCACGACAGCCCCACCGCACCGCGGCCGCACCCCGCACCGCAGCCACCCCACATCGCGGGCCCCCCGGCGCAGGCCAAGACAGTCCCAGCAGGCCGACCTTCCCCGAACCGGACCGGTTCAGTCCTAGCCAGGTCATTCCGGGTCGGTCTGACCAGGTCAGACCGGACCCGCACCAGTTTCGACACTTTACGTTCTTTTTTCCATAACATGAGATAAAGGGGCCCATCTGACGAACCGTCTGCGGGGCCAGAAACCTTGGAGCGAGATGGTCGTTTTGGTATACAATGAATAATATTTGGATAGTGTGGTGGTACGTTATGGTTTGATCGAGTATGAATCTAATTGGTCTCTCAGGAATAAAAGGTTAATAACTTACACACCAGGCGTCTGATTGATGCATCGTCTATTGCGCCAAGACCCCTATTACCTGGTGGTACTTTGGGATAACTATTTGTGGGTAATAAGGGAAATTGGAGTATCGATTAGTATCTTGAGGAGCAGACTTTCCAGGGGATGAGAAAACTTAGTTCGGGTAACCTGTAGCTGGTACTGACAATGTACAAGGATCCTGTGTGGGTCAGACGATATATTGACGATGTACTAGGATCCATTGTGGTTATGACGATGTAATGATGATGTACTATGATCCTATGTGGGTCTGAAGATGTACTAACATTGTATTATGATATTGTGTTGGTCAGATGATGTACTAACGATATACTAGGATCTTGTCTAGGTTTGACGATGTACTAGGTCCCTGTGTGGGTCTGACAATGTACTAACTTTGTACTAGGATTTTGTGTGGGTTTGACAATGTACTAGGATCCTATGTGGGTCTGCAATTTGGGATCCTTTGTGGGTCTACCTCTTAACAAAGTAATATGATTCAGTAGTTACATCTAATAATCTCTACTACTGTACCTATGTTATATATGGTGTGAGCAGAGTTCGTACCTCTGTGGTACATTACTTTGTGGTACATACCTTTGTGGTATTACTTCCTTTGTGGAACAGTTGAGCTTTGGAATTTTTGGATGGTCCCTGTGTATCCTCATGATTGAGTTGGGTATACTTGATAACTTAGTTATATGTATGGGAATATTCTTATGTATGGTTTTTAAATGATTTTCACGCTTTTTGGTTTATCCTTTGAGGATATTGTGGGACCTTGAGGGTCTCGGGGTCCCTACTGAGTATCGTTATACTCACCCATACATGGGATATGAAAGCACCTTGTTGTGTTTTATGTTGATGATAGACATCGATGATCGAGGCTGAGGGTACCAGGACTGGACTGTGCCAGTGGTGGACCATACGACGTGTCAGTATGAAGTGCAGACGGGCAGACGTGGATTGATGAGGAGGCAATCTATACCTACCCATAATATAGGAATCTTGGAGGATAAACAAGTATCCATATTTATATTTCTTCTTTTGTATTGTATTTTCAGTTGTACTTGTACAATTACTGTTGGGATTATATTCAGGCCCCCATTTAATTTAAATACACTTTCTGTTATATTGTTTACTTCTGAGCGTATATTTCTGTGTGCATGGTTGCATGTGTTTATAGGTTATAAAGGAAATGCCTTCCCAGATTTAGGGAATATACTTTTTGGTGGTAGTCACCAGCCCCTCGCCTATGGAAGGCAGGCTTGGGGCAGTCACGACATGTTCCCTAGTGGATGGGTCATGACAAGGCCTTAATCTCTAATTTTATATCCTAATACAATAAATCAAGAACTAATATTTGTGTGGTTCCCATTTTCAATACCTAAATTCCTAATGTATGTCAGCACCGAAATATAATCCATAATAGGGTGTGAGTAAATTTCAATAATCCTCCACTAATAGAATGTAATATTATATCTAGAATGAACAGTCTTCATAATTAATTAATGTAAGGAATAAAAAAATAAAAAAATACCTATTAAGTTAAGTCACCTCATAGGATCCATGTGAACTATACCTTAATTATCCTAAGATTGAATTCCTATAAATATACGATATCATATATAAATATAAATTATTATGTCTAAATATTTGTGGTGAGATATGGAATTTGACCAAGGAATCACTATAAAATATCATACGGGCCACATACAGTTTTAAATAATGGGAATAGTCCCATCTATTAAATTCAAGAATATTAATATTTATTTAATACAAATCATTATCAACGACGTGAAGTGAAAATTCCAACATCAAATATCTGGTATCCTAAAGTGTCATTTCTAACCATCCAATTTTGATGATGTGTGCAACCATATATAAAACCTATGTCAAGGGGACATATATCATAATTTCCAACCCTACCCTTTACCATTCCATATCAGCCAATACCAAGGAATAATAATATAATAATTATTTATATTTAGTACTTTATCATATTCCATGAAGAGTATTTATTTCACTTCAACATTCAATTATACTTATTTCATCATTTTCATACTTCAGGATTTATTAAGTATCAAGTGACAATACCATTTCATTCATGGCTCTTTATTTCATTTAAAACTTTAGTAAATTAAAATTTACTCATTTGAATCATATTTTTTAATCCAAAAAATTTTATATATTTGATAGGATACATAGGAATTTATTAATCATTTAGGGAAGAATACAATTAAAAATGTAAAGGGTATATCTAAGAATCTCAAACAATGGATCATCAATTTAATTTTAGATCATAACATTTATTTGTAAACGCATTGATGGTCTTGTCTGGGAAACACTAGGTCACTTTATAGCCATCAAAAAATATTATATAATTAATATACCCCATAACTTATTTCAACAAGTGAATTCTCATCCAAAATCATCTTCATATTCTAGATATAATGGGAGGAATCAATGAATCTTGAAACATGCATAGAAAATATGGAATGTTATCTCACATAGAGATAACATAAAATATGGAGAGATAAATTAATATAGTATTCATGAATAATTTTATAATATCCAGGGTGATCCCTAAAGACCAATGAAAATTGAATCAAATTCTGGAAGTGGAAGATCACATCATGCATAGGAGGAAATCCAACATTGATCTTGAGTCATATTTTCTGCATGTAATGAGAGGTAAGATAGGAGAGTTAATAGATAATACAATGTGAAGGAAATAATTTAGTTTCATTCATTTTTATAGAGAACATGATTTTTCCACATGGTTGGAAATAGAATGCGTGTTAACTACTGAATATGACACCAACTCAAACTATGAAGAACATAGCTTGATTAACAGTGCATAGCTAGTATGGAACTACTATCCGACTTGTCCACCCATTATTATAAATATATAGAATGTAAATAGAAACTAGGAACAAACCATGTGGAAAAAAATGTTATTAATTATTGTTTTCTCATTGAAAATAGGCCTACCTCACATTGTTAAATATATATATTGATAATATTTTTTAGGTCGCATGTTTTAGACACATAGTTTGAATTGACCATGAACTAACTGGGCGCCTCTACCTATTCCTCCACAAACTAATACATTGTTATCCAAAATAGTCTAAATTCTCATGAATCCAACAATATCCATTAAGAAAACTTATTTATATAAAATTATAAGTTTAAACTAAAATTAAAATAACTGATAGCTCATGAGAAAAATGTTATCTTAATCAAATTATCTAATTTTTAAAATTATATATATAACGAAAAAATTTATTGAAAGTAATATCATCTGAATGTACAATGTATAAATTATCAAGATATACACATTTATGGATAGTAAACTATAAACCAAAATTAATTATAGTTGATTAAATAATTATGGATTTTAATATTAATTCAAATTTATGAATTTTCAATTAAATTAATTGAAAATTGAAATATTATTTATTCCATCTGTATGGGAATAATGAACTGAGGATAATTACATCTAGATTATAGGGTTTTACTACATAGTTCTCAAGAATCGATAATATATAATATAGTAATTGTCTTATTTCTCATACATTTATCATTTTTCAATGATAGAAAAAACACCACTAAACACATAAAAATAATATTAATAAAATACATATCAGATAATACTAAGTGATTTGAAACAAATTATATTGATTCCATAGTGTCCGTAAAAATTTAAAATTAGTCAGATGAGCCACAAACATTTTACATTTTACTAGCTTCCAATTGTTTGAATGTTTGATTTTTCTATGTCCTTTTCTATTCAAATAAAGTGTAGATTATTTTTATTCAATGTTAAGCCGAAAATGGAATACAATCCATCCATGATAGGTTATATATCATTATTTTTAGGCCAACATATTCTTAAAAGAATGGATGTTCAATCAAAATTAATATAAAAATATAAATAAAATTAATTATGTTTTTATAATATAGGGACTTAGGATAAATATAAACAAGTATATTCCACAGATGTGAAATTTTTCAGTTGAATTGATTTGAATAAATTTGATTAGAAGTCATTATATATATTTATTAACATAATTCAGTCACGTATGTTGTTTCTACAGATATTCATATATATATATATATATATCACCATTGAAGAAATAAATTAACCAATGTAAATTATCAATGATCATTAATCAAATAGAAAAAAGAAATATATATATATAAACCCAACACTAACAATATCCATTTAATTACTCCATTATCATGTACTTTTGACATATACATATTAATGAATATGATGATTTATTTTATACTGATTCCAAATAAAAAATAAATATTAACAATCAATATTGGTAATTTAATTAGATAATTTTGCTTTTTATATAGATTTATCCCCACATAAGAGACTTATCCATGAATAGTATTGAATAACTCAATCAAAATTGAAAAAATAGTATTATGTAGTGGGATATGGAATTTTTGAACTACGGCGATTGTAAGTAAAAATAATAATATTAATTAAAATTCTTCATTAATTATTATAAATGATGAATGTAATGATTTCCAACTACTAGAAGAATAAAATAACTCAATGTGTCTAAAAAGTATGATCCCAATGACACGATTTATAACAACACTACATGCAAAATTACAGGATTCCCAATTTAACATCTCCTTTAAAATTTTAAATCCTCTAAATATCAGGACGTTAAAATAAAAGAGAATCATTCTATATCTTATAATTATACACCTATCTTGTCTATGTCTCAACATGGATTGGGATATAAAAAAAAATGATTTATAAGATTTTACTAAACTATATTCCATCATTATCTCTTAAATCATCATACCATGATTAAAAAATTGTTATTAACATTATAAAATGCAGTATTTTTTCTTGAAAGTACAACATGGATAAAGTATGTCACCTAAATTACATAAACCTACAAAAAAATATTTTTCACATGGCTTCCATAGGTTAGTATTCTCTATCCCCATAGATCATTTTAGTATTGTATACCTCTACTAATAAATTTTTTACATATTCATTGATCTTCGATATGTGCATCATGGGAACAATGAATTATCTTATATTCTATAACAAAATTGATTTTACTTATTGATCAAATTTTCCACTATAATTAGTAAAACACTAAAGTAGATGATTCGTATTTATACAACTTGTTTTAGGGTTATAATACACTAGATAATTAGACTAAAAGTGGCCTTGGTCATGGTGTATCCATATCCATTACAATAATCAATCTACTCACACACAATGTACTATGGTCTGAGTAACAAGGATCATTGAATTTTATCTTACATTTCTAGATTTATTTTTATAGAAATTCCTCATAGAATGTTTTTCTTTTTAAGCTTTTCATTTTCTTCCATGTAAATCATTCTATGAATTTAGACCTTTATCATATTATTAATAATTCATGGCCCTTTAAATTCTTGTTGTAGAATCAATAAATTTTATTTAGGAAAAAAATGTGCCAACATGAATTGTCGTTAATGGATCTAAATATTTTAAAAATATTCAATTATTCTTTCAAAATATAATATATAAAAAACATAATTAATATAATGAAATTTGTAGTATTAAATCCCTCAGAAAATTAACACAATTATATAGATATTTAAATAATTTAATGATATAAATAACTCATTAATCAACTGAATGTTTGGGTTACATAACCAGATTAAGATAGAAATAAAATTAGAAAATTATAAATAAATAGAATATTTATGATACATGAATAAATTTTAAGTATTATTTCAAAATAATATTAATTAAAATAAATAATAGTCATCATGGTGTGATAGGTGTATGACACTCTATTTTGTATAGGGACCCAATGCTGATGGGATAAAGTGTAGTTCGACCTAGTGTACCTGTACCCCTAGCTAATTTATCATGAGACTTCAATTTATATCATTTAATTTTTTAAAATTGTTATTATCAACTTAATTTAAGTATATAAGAAAAAACTAATAATTATAATGGTTAAATAAAAAATATAACAATAGTAAAAACAAAGACCTAAATAAGTAAATTAATTAATGATAATTTATATATTTAGTTTAATTTTTTAAATCATACTAAATTTTTATATAAAAAATTAAATTTTAAAGAATTTTTATAAAAAAATAAATAAATAAATTATTTATAAATTCATACATGAGATAAAAATTTGATTAACACATAATAAAATAATAAACAATAATGAATAATTTATAAATATTTTCATGGGAAATTTATATAATAAATTAATATTATGATTTGAAATTTATTTTTTTATAAAATCATACATATTATTAAATTAATGGAATTTAAAATATTTAAAATCATATCATAAATTATAATAATATCCTAGAAATTTTATTTTTACATTCTTGAATAATTAAATAGAATATAAAAGGCTAATTATATTTTTATTATTTCATTATTTGAAAATATTTTATTAAAGATTAATCATATAAATACTCAATAACACTAAATCATATGTACCAAAACGTTGTACAATTTGTGAAAAATGACTTTGAATATTGGGCCACCCCTATTTCACAATTCTGATAATGATTTTCTATAAATTTTTATTAAAAGTATAATTTTATTTAAATTTTGACATAGGAAATTATTTTTTATTAATTCCATGGGGTTTGGAATTAGGGGGGGAGTGAAATTGTATTCCTTTTAAAAAAAATTACCAAGTGCATTATGTGTATTTAATTATGGATTCTTGGAAATACCATAAACATCAACCATTTTAGAATCCATTCTGAATATGATATATTTTGATGTATCTTTTTCATTTTAAACCAATAATAACAGATGGACATGGATAATTCATGGTGATATTATAGAATGATATTATATAAAAACTATGAAAATAATCCACTAGATCTACGTTATATATGTATATAACAGTTGAACATCAATGGTGGTAAGATCTGTCCACTTTGTTGGGATCCCTATCATGAATTGATATACTAACCATGATATTGTGAGACAAAAATGTTTCATTTTTTTCAAAAAACCATTTCTAGGATAATTTTCCATTAACCACATAATTAAATTTTAAATTTAATTATAAAATGATCATTTCAAATAGAACCTATTCCATTGTTCAAAAAATATTCATGAGTTATAAATATCTTTAGCTTGTCTAAATCCTACATGGTAAATTTATTATTTTACCAATTTCTTTCAACATTTCTATTATCTACAAAATTGATAAAAAATTATGACATGATATCACGAAAACATTTCCTATCAGATAACATATGTCAAAATTAACAAAAAAATATTATAATGAACTTATAAATCCCCTTGATATTTTTATATTATTCAATTCGATTGAAATGAAGACAATGAATTAAATTTTCCTTGTTTATCTAAATTATCCAATACATGGAAAATTTGATTGATATAAATAAATGTGAATAATATTATGTTCTAATTTTTAAAGGATATGCATGGGATTTATGAATATCCTAATGAATGATAAAGATCTCATATTCTTCCATTTTATAATAGTAAACCATGATAATAAATAAATAGAGTGATTAATAAATAATATCATCATAATGATATACCCAACAATTTTATTCTCAGTGTCACATATTTCAAAAATCATGCATGATAAATGAAACTGTTTAAAATTGATTCCATGATTATATATCCCTATAATTTTTGTATCATAATTATTTAATAAAAATTTATTCTACAGTGAAGAAATGTATTTCGACATTTTCACTTACTATATATTAATATCCATTGATAATAATAAATTTGAATGGCAGTTTGATTGGATATTTCAAAAAAACTATAAATGGAATCTCATAAAAAAATTATTTTCAATCCATTTCACCATGATTTTTAAATTTATTAATGATATGGGTATTCTTGAATGATCTATGACATAAATAATCTACAATACCCAAGTAGTTCCATTAGTGAGGACATAAAACCCAAATGTATTTGAAATTAAAAAAATTATGCAGTATTTCAACCATAAATGATATTCTATTTTATTTGTTTTTTATAAACAAAATCATGTAATAAAATATGATTAAAAAAATATACACATAACAATGATGAATTTACAAAATTAATGAAAAAAATATATTTATGGTTCCAATTTAATTGACCACCCATTATTTGAATAAATATTGAATGTTATTTTCAAATGAATATATGCTAACTTCTATATTTTAGATTATATTACTTTTAGAGCTATGTAAATTTTTAATGAATTATAGTTACTGTACAATAAAAATCATGATATAACAATACATAATATGTTATTTTCCTTGTTTGATAAATATAAAAAATAAAAAATGTTGTATTTGTTATCTTATTTAAGAAGATGGATATTATAAGATGCCATATGTGATGAAATACATGCATTAAAAAATGGTAGACTATTATATTCCTAAATTCATTGAAATAAAACTAATTATTATTTTAATACATTATAAATACAATGATATTCTTTCATAACATCACATTCAAAATTAATCACAATTTTAATAGAAAACTATATGAAATTAAGTGTTAATATGAAATAAATCATCTATGATAAAAAATTGTATATTGATGATATAAATTAATTTAATGAGGTGAGGAATTTTGTAAATGTAATGGATATCTATAGTGACAGTTTTGAGCCTATATAAATTTTTCAAGGATTTTCCCTTTATATGGATTATCCTTGATATGATATTTTTAACTCTAGTTTATTAGTGATGAAATTTATTCAAAATAATGATTTTATATTATGAATGATAAAATTTATTTCTGTGACTTTTAGGAGACATGGGATATAAAATCATCATGAAATGGAAATAACTTAACTACATATATATAGAAACAAGAAAATAACAAAATGTTATTTTAATGATGGAAAATATTTATATTTCTGTGAAGAGCTGATTTTCAGGTAAAATGATTTGATTTTATAATACATTATTTCTCATGTTATTAATTCCAATGTTTTTCAAATCATCATTGATTTAAATATTCATGTATAGAAAAAATAAAAAAAATATATATTAAATAAGTGTTTTTTAATTGTGAAAAGGTAAAATGTTTTCATCTATAATGATTATGATTTATATTTTCAAGTGATGCCATTAAGATGTTAATATTGATTAAATAACAATTTGTGTTTATAATTTCCATATATATCCATATATAATGATATATTATTTCAACCCATACATTTCATTTATAAAAAGAACATATTATTAGTGGAAGTATACAATACATATCAAAAAATCCTTGATATAATAAAAATGATTAAATTATTTTGAAACATGGATACATAAAAAACTATAATATAAATGGTCTACATAATTTAAAATTTAGTTTTTCACAAGTAGGATCGTTCATTTATATTACATAAATGAAAAATTTATCCATAACATATAGATGGGAATCAAAATAAAGGGTGAGCTCTTATTCAATATATGGGTAAAAATAATAGATATCAATCAATAATCATATATGTGCATATCATAACAATATGTGTAGTATAATATTATCAAAAAACACCATAATAATCACCAATCTATCAAAAATATATTATAATAAATAATGTAATAATGCTTGGTTAATTAATTCACATATTACATAGTATTACATAACCGTCAATATAAAATAATAATCCAGGAGAACATTAAATTTAAAAAATTATATATCTATTAAAATAATCTAACCATAAAAAATATCCTAAATCACAGCTCACTACCAATACAATCATATTGGATTGAGTTCACACCCACTTTTATCATTTTCATAGTCAAGGTTTACTCCCAAGACTGTCATATTAAAAGAGTACCTCACTAAGATAGTGTCACTCTCTATTCAACTACTTCTAATCCGATTAGATATCTTTATTTACCAATTTAATTATAGGGATATATAATTCCCGGACCAAATGTCACATTATTAAAACCACAATTATGTCTGCCACATGTTCCTAAAATAATAAACATGTTATCATAATACAACCTATGGAAATGATAAATGGTTTATATTTTTTTAATTTTTATAATAATAAATAATCTTTATAATTAATAAATGTATTAACCTTGGATTATATCATTTTTAAATCAAAAAAATTTATTTCTATAAAACTAATTTCAAAATTTCACGAAAACATTTATTGAATAAAATATATTTATAATTTTAAATAAATTATTTAGAAACTAATTATTTCAAAAAAAAATAAAAAACTACGTATTTCAAAATTAAAAGGTTAATTTATAATTTAATCAAGAATGATAATAGTATTCATGATAGAAGTAAAATCTACTCATTTATTTTATGTTGAAAAAATATCCATTCACATTTTTGTTACAAAACGAACAATTTTTGGAAAATAATAAGATTATAGTTTTTAATCCTTGTTAAATAGAGTAAAATATTACTGAAAATGATATTACATAATATTTTTAGTATAGTTAAAACAATTTTCTAAAAAATTGTAATGAATTTATTGAAATTGAATAAAATATTCCTGACAGAATAGAAAAGCATTGTATTTTTTCATAATTACATTATATTATATTTATTTTGTACGCAAATGGATGAAAATGAATGGTAAACATGTTATATATACAAATAACCATATTATTGTTAAATATATTTTCTTTTGTATATCGATTATATAATATAATCACTATAATATTTAATCATAAAAAATCCTTAAAATGAGATTATAACTTAAAATTGTCATAGATATAGAATATTTTGAATCATAAATATAATAAAAGAGAAAAAATTGAATGAAAAAGAAAATAGAATGAAAATAATTACACTAATGATATAATAAATCAAATATAACATATACACCGTTCATAATAATGAATAGGTTCATAACATCAAACACGTATCAATGAGGAAAATTGAGACGATGAACCATTATAAAATTAGTAATTTCATGAATTGAAATTCATTGGATGAATGTAAAAAAATATATCTCAATAAATAAATTGAAATTATTATCTATATTATTCAAAATAAAATTATTTGGGTGTTTATACATCATATATAAAATGAACTGGTCCAGAAAAAGAAAACATATATCAATAGATTTAATTTGAGAAACAAATATCTTACCTAATATATTAGATGGTTCATTAAAAATATAAGCATAATTAAAATAAATTTATATAAATTATTATTCTCTGAAATAAAAAAAATTGATATTTATAATATCATATCTGATATGGTTATATAGTTTCAACACATTTGTATTGACAATTGTCTCGCTAAGTTATCATTTAGTGTGTCAATTTCTTCCTTTTTCATTTATGTTTTCAATATTAATTTTTGAGGATTAAAAATTTAAAATAGTGTCTATATTTACAGATTAAAATAATGATATAAATTTATTATATATTTAATATATTCTTAAATATAAAAATCAATATTCCATGATGATCAAATACGAATTGTATCACTATATGCAAACCATAATCCCTACATACAAATGAGTGATGTTTTGAATAATTTATTGAAGAGAAAAAAGAAAGATATATGATTATTAAATATTATATAATAATTAATATATCATAAATAAAAAACATTTTTATTATATAAATCATTTATATCAACCATGTAATGTGATAATTATCAACAAATCACATCACTTCATTGAGGTTATAGTCGGCAACCACTTAAGAGAGACATTAATATATAAAAATAGATTATAAAGATCGATGTTAAACATGATATTATAATTATTTAATAACTATATGTTCGAAAATATCATATATTAAAAATTAACACATAATAATAACTATCTATAAAATATGGTGATGGAGTTGAATTGTATCCCTATGTCGAGGTTGTAGACCACACGTACGCTTGAGCGGTATAATAATATCTCTTTAGATTTTGAAGATGTGTTAACTGGTTATAAAATAATCATACAATATATATATATATACGATACTCTTATAATCCTCATTTAATTCATTCAATGTCTTTTCTGAGGGTTAAACATATGTTGCTATTGAATTATATTAGTTATGATATATACATAATCTTTTAGTTTCTTCCATCAGCATACACTATATATATTAATGTATTTACCTTATGAGAAGACCATAATAAATAGTATTAATGTAAAAATTATATAATTAATTCTATGTGTAATTTAATGACATTTTATGCTAATGTGATAATGATTTTTGTGTAAGAGAAGTTCCATTTTATATGTGAGGGGAGGGACATACATTGTTTTTATAAAAAAATTTCAAATATATAAGGTTACATTCATTAGATAGTAGATTAAAAATAGCCATTGTTTTTCATGTTATGATAATATAAGGTTTAAATAACCATAAATAATAAATCCTATATAGGTTTCTGTGTATATCCTATACTTATACCTTATTTTAAACCCTTGATAATATTTAAACCATTACAGTAACAAAAAAATTATTCTATTTTTAGACATTATGATGGAAAAAGCTTTTGTTGACCAAATTTTATTATATTAATTGGTATAAATATAGATATAGGAAACATTTTATTAGATTAAATTTATATAACTTGAGTTTTAATTTGTAGAATTTTTGACCCCAAAACAAAAACTCGTTTCAGAAAAATTAATATTTAAACATAAAAAATAATCTAAATTCATTACATTACATGTAAAAATAACTAATTATTATATAAATATATGGATTAATAAATATTATATATTTTTAATTAAAACCCTTAATAGTAAATTTTCATTTTCATTTTTTAATTGGAAAATGAATTTGACATATAAATATTTTTTTATAAAAAATGTGTATTTAAGTGCAAAAATTAAATTAAATGAAAATAATATATAATGATGATTGTTAGGTAAATAAATATATATTTTTTATTAAATAAAAATTATATAATAGTAAGATCAATTTAGAATTATAATTTCAATCATAAATGAAAAAAAATATTATTTACAAAAATCTATATTTTTCACTATTTATTAAAAACAAAAAACATTTTGTAAAAATTATTAATTATTCCCCCAAAGGTAATAATTTAATGATTATCTGAAAAATTATATAAATAAAATATATGGTAATTTATAAAAATGGTAAAAATTAATTATAAATCTTGTTCTTTTATAGTATAATAACAATAATCTTTTTTTATGAAATCAAATTTTTGAACCAAAAGAGGACATTATCAGAAAGTGAGTATATAATCATTATGAATCGATAAATAAATTATAATTATTTAAAACCTCTAATAATTTATTTACAATATAAATATTAATATTTATAATTATAATTTTAATTGCTTGATAATAACATTTTATTATAATTTCATTAATATAGACTCAAGGTTAAATGAAAAGTAAGGTATATACTGTTAAATTTATTTTAATGAAAATTAAATTCCAAATTATTAGTGTGTGACATTTTACCCTTGATAATCTATTTCTTCCTTTGAAATTTATATTCCAAATATTAACAGTTCCAAATTTTAAAAATGACTTGGTTAAAAAAATTATATTTAAAAATGTATAATAAAGATTATTTTGGAAAGAAGATGTGAAAGTCATAAATGTTACTTGAAATAACACATAGCTGTGGGACATCATAATAGGAACATTATAATGAAATAAAAATTTATACATTCGTGAGATATATAATGTCCAATGAAAAATTTAATGTGATAAAGAACATTTTCATGGGATAAAATATGACTACAATATCATAAATTAATGATGGTTGAAAATGACCACAAACTCTACAAAAAAAATTATAAAAATTGCAATATTGTCTTTCTCAATATGATTTTTTAGTGTGTTAACGAATTGTTTTCCAATAAAAATTGAAAAATATAGAGAAATGATTATATAAAATCTGTAAATCTAATTTAATCTGATTGTGTGTTTAAATTATTTTTCACATATCTTAATTTAAATTTGAATAATATATTTTTTCATGAATGAAGCACTAAAATAATAATTTTTATGGATTTTAAAATCTATAGATTGATGGAAATTATTTCTTGTCGTCTATTAATATTTACGAAAAACAAAACTGTATGCAAGAGTTATATAATATAGATAAGTATTCATGTGAATAAGTACAATATTAATTACTAAAACCTCAACAAAAAAACTAGAAGATCAACATAAAACCTTATATATAATCTTAATATGGAGAATCCTATAAAATATGTTTGACCAAATTTTAAATCCCACATTTTATGAAAATTTTAAAAAAAATCTTAAATAATCTTGATATTAATTTTAAAAACAAGTTGTTTTTATAAAGTCGGATATTAAACATTTCAATTAACTGCTCATATATTCTCTTTAATCATGATTATCTTTACCCAAAATAACATGAATCGTAATAAAAAATTAATCTATACCTATTTTCTTCCCAAAAATTAACTCAATGAGTTTTTTAATGAAAATAAAACATCTAATATTTTCCATATTTTTAAAAATAAAATAAATTGTATGAAGGAACATAGATTTTTATTTATACTCAACTCACTAATAAATTTCAAGGTAAAAATTTATAAACAATTTACTATGTCAATATCTGTCAACTCTTTATCCCACCTAAATATTATCATCAATACCTCATGAACATGTTATTGAATATTTATTCTTAAATAATTTTTTTCATAAAAATATCACATTAACAAATAATTTACATATCATACTTATTGACAGTAGTGATAATATTCATAATATTTATTTAATATAAAAATACTAATGAAAATCCATTATATATCATGATTCGTAAAAATAGAATTTCATTTATAAAAATATTTTACTACATAGTTCTCAAGTACCAACCCATAGATACATAAATTATTCCAATTCAATAATGGGAATTGTATATTCTGTTCCAACTTTTAGGATATATAACTTTGATTATATAATTAGATTACCCAATTCCCATGTCCATTATAAATATAAATTTAACTATAAATGGAACCTCGTGATATAAAATGTTTACCTTCATTGAAAGATCCAATTTTCATCATGTATTTTTTTCCTTATTTTATATATTTTCAACAAACAAATCATATTTTATTTAACCATTGTATATTCTATAAGGAGAAAATTTATTTGGTAGCATATGGGAAACCACACATTGATTTTATATTTAATCACAGTAAAAATTATGTTTTGTATGTGTCAGATTCAGCATTTTGATTATCTTTCATTACAGACAACAATGAGTATCTTCAACAAATTTTATTACAAGAAAGGATGTCTTTGTCTGAACAATAATATACTACTAGTATTATTATATAGTCTGAATAGTATAACATATCCATTGCAATAGAGTTTATAATTGATATTAGCTAACATATGAAAATATCTGTCTTATGAAATGAACAAAGCCCCAGCATCACGAAGCCATTCCCAGGTACCATTACATTTTTATAAGATACAATGAATAAAATCCTAGAGGATATATCGGTTTATTAGTATTGGTAAAATGGATGAATATGTGATTTATTCATTACATTTTGAAAAAAAATTACAACATTATTTTTTTAAAATATCACTTTTCCATCTAGTTTATCACTTAATCCCATTTATAAAAAACATCATGGAATTTTGTGGAAATGAAACAAAATATGGGAGGGATACATTTCATTATATGGGTTAAATACAACTAAAATAATAATAGATCAATTAGAATAACTATTTTTGAATTTTAAATAACTTAAAACACATTCGTTGTAATATGTATACTATGACGTAAGTGGATAAAAATATGGAAATTTAAATAACTAAGAACACATTTCATAAAAAATGAATATTGTGATAAGATAAAGCAATATGTCATGATAAATAACTAGGAACACGTTCCATTTATTAAATATTTTTAGAAATATTAATTCCATATATATTTTCATAGTGAAAATTTCATGGATAATATCTACTAAATATTGAATCCATTTAATGCTTCATTATTGGATTGCTTATTTCCTTGGTACATTTTATAATTACTACCATGACCATTAAAAAGAGATTTTATAACATACATTGTAAAAAATCAATTAACTAAGGATATTAATCTTTTCATGCCATGATACTACAGTTTCATCTAGGGGATATATATTAAATATTCCACTCATGTTATACTAGAAAAAATCATTTTAAAAATATCAGATAATCTATTTAATTTATAAATAATTTTCCTTATCAAATATCTATATCGAGTAAAGAATACATATTTATCCATATTTCCCTTTTTAATCAAATAACATTCAATGTAAATTCAGTATGTAAAAATGGTATAAGGTGTGATATCTAAACCATATCAATGATAAATAATAATGATATTTACAGAAATTTAATTTTCAATCATAACTGTACAATGAATAATTCAATGGGAAGTTAATGTCTAAAAAATGATTAAATAAAGTGATTTTGAATATTATCCTTAGTCATAATAATAATAATTCTTTATGAAAAATACTTATTATGATATTTAAATAATGTATACCCATTACAGTAAAAATAAAGTATTAATTTATGACATAAATAAAAGATTTAAAGACTTTCGTGATGAAAATATCATTCCCATTTTGAAAAAAATTGAAAATACATTTCATAAATAATTAATTTTAATAAATAATAAATAATATATATATATAATTTCAAATTAATATTCTAGAAAATTATGGAAATGAGGGAAAGATACTTTTTAAATGTATTTAATTTTAAAAAAAATTCATTCATTTTTCATTATAGAAATGATATGAATAATCCTTGATCACATAATGATAATATGATTTCATTGAAATTCTTGGTTAGAAAAAAATGGGTATTGATTGGAAAATTAAATAATGATTTTTTAAAACATTTTTAATATATTAAATATGAAAAAATATTTATAACTAAAAATTTAGATAATTTTAATTCATATTTGAAAATATTTTCAAAAAAAAATATTCTTGTAAGAAATCAACTTTCTGACCAAATTGATAAATGAATCAGGATTATCATAGAAACATTTTATAAAATATTTGTGTTCCAAGGAGTGGATAATGGTAGAATTAAAATAAAATATTCATGAATTACCATATGATAAAAAATATAATTGTTTTTTTAAATATCTCTCTAATAATTTCCTTCAATGTAAATTAATTTGTAAACAAATCAAGAATAAAATTAAATTGTGAAGTAAAGACTTGAAATGATCATAAAATGGATTTCAGAATAATCCAATGTATAAATTATATTTTGAAATATATATACAAATAAAATAAATTTAAATATAAAAATATATATTCATAATTAATTTTACACATAATAATTTAATATTAATGAAAATAATGAAATAGTATAACCTAATAAAAAGAAATTTAGTTCTGAATTCTTTTTCCACTTAAAAACTATTTATTCAAATACCCTTAAACTAAATAATTCAAAATTGAAACATAAAATTGAATGGATACAGAGTTATTCATGACATTACCTATTAATGGGAAATTATATATAATACACAAACCAATATAGGTGTGTAACATTATAACATTCCTTAATGAAATGTAATTGATATGAAATCCATTACCTCACATTTAATTTTATATATGAATACTTCAATATCATATATATTGGTTTCAAACCTATCAATATATTAACAAAAAAACCCATATATATATATATAATAATATATTATTCTTTTATAACATCTTATCTGTTTTTAATAATCATTCATTATTTTCAATGTTTCAGGTGTTAATTTCCCTATTTCAAATATGTTTTCACTTTTTATTTTTTCGTATTAAATAAATAATTAATTAATTTAATTAAAAAATAAAAAACATTATATATTTTTTATATATAGATTAATCTTAATTAATATTAAATTAATCTATAATTTTTAGCGATAAAAAATGAAATATATCATTCATGGAGATGGTAGGTTAATCCTAAGCATAAATGTTGTTTCATTTTTTCATATCATATTGAATTAATAAAAAACTAAATTATATAGATATATATTATCATTATATTATAAATATTATTTCATATCTATCACATATTTGGTATTAAACCCATCATAAATATATTCCATGAAAAGTGTCAATATATCATATCACTTCACGAGGTAGTCGTTTATTGTACAAACAAGCGACGTTATTGTTTTCCTACATAATGGAAATGTTGAATCCATGTGTGATATAATAATTAAATAAGAATAAAAGCATCATAAATATCATATATATAATATATAAACAATAAATCTATCTGTATTCCTTACCATGAGTGGTGGTAATGGAAAATAATTACTTAAGTTCGTCAGTTTATAGTTCGTCGTATACATGTTCTAGCATTTTATAACCAATTATTTGGAAGTGTATCGAGTTTTATTTCATAAAATAAAAATAAAAATATAAAATTTTATGGATAATAATGTGGGTTTTCTATATATTTTATAATATTAATTTATAGTGGTTGAGGAGGAAATAAAATAAACACACTTTTAAATGAACATTATCTCTTCTTACAGTATCCACCATAGGTATTCTCGAAAAACATACAATGTTTTATTTATTTCCATAATAATGCATCTAGAATTATGTTATTGAATTTGGTGAGTTATTTAATTATCTATAGTCTGAATTAATGTGGTTTTTATATTTGATGTGAAGAGGATAGGTGTGGAATTTAACAAGTGGGGGGAGTGAAACCATTGTAATTTTTTGAAACATTTTATTCCCCCAACATTGATTTCATGAAATAAGGTTCAAATATTGTGTAGTTATAGATCCTAGAATTTATAATGTCTATATATGGTAAAAAAATTCAAATGTTTTTGATATTTTTACTCCTCATATTTGATGTTTATCCAAAATGTAAACATTTTTAACCTTTAATCACTAAAATTAATTTTAATTGTGTTGATAAATAATTATTGTAATAAAATAATATTACCACATCAGAAATTATAAATTATTGTATATAAAAATATTAAATCTATTTCCCCAAATTTAAATTACATAATTATAAAAATTAAATTTAATATTAATCATGGTGATGATATGATAATAGAGTTTGATAATGATAATATGATATAAATTTTGAAACATTTTTATGTCTGCAAATCCTTTTTTTTATTTTAGAAACACTTTTTGGTAAAGTGAGAACCCACCATACAAATCACATTGAGGAAAAGTGAGAACCATGATATCATCACAAGGAACCATTAACGAGCTGGGCAAAGAACCCTGTCCAGGACCAAACCCATCCAAAAAACACAAAAAAATCTGCGGGGCCACCATTTTGTGGCTAAGTGAGATTCAATATCAAGATCATCAATGATCAGAAAAGTCATCAGCATATCCTCGAACACCATCACAATTTTCCAAAGAAATATTGGAACCCGCCCAAAGTGGCGGTGTGCACCAAGGGCCAGGCCAAAAAAGTAGAGAAGAATCATCAAATGAATTTATCGGGACCCTGGAACACAAAAACAGAACCCCAAATGTCCAAACAGAGAAATAGGGGAGAACATGTGAGGAAATTTGTTAGTTATCGAGCATTCCTGAGGTCGCCCTCTATGACCATGTATTGACTGGGGAGAAGACAACGGCCCAGCCTGTTCAAACCCCGAAGAAAACAATAAATCATAAATGAGGAGTAGAGGACATCGTAGGTACCAAGAATTCCTGCATCTGCCAACCGCATACGCGTACTAACAATGGAAAACAAACAATTCCCATGCCTCCAACACACCATCTACCCACACAAGAAAGGAAACACAAATATGCGGAGTTGAAAAGATCTGGGATGAGGGGGACCTGTAGTGTTGATCACATCGGCACCAATAAACCCTTTCCATTATAGAAATGACACAAATTACATAAATTGGGTTAATAGATGTATAATAAAACTATTTTTTCATTAAAACCAGTTAAACATAAAAATTATCGTTATGAATCATTTAAATGAAAATGTAGTCTTTGTGTAAAATTCAGTAATTTTCAGTATTACAAAAAAAATATCATATACAAATTCAAAATTTATACACAAAGATAATTTGGAAATTTTTATTTAAAATATGAACTTTATTATTTGATATATATTTTTTAAATGAGGATAAAATAATTTTTATATTATATACTCAATGTGCAACGAAGCATCCTTTTATGAAAATGTATATTTTTTAAAAACTATTCTTTTTTTTAATTGAGCATTATTAATATTTATAATAAATTGATATCACATCAATGTGTGTACAAAATATTATTTTATAATTTATTTATCCCTATTCATGAAATTCAGTCCAATGACTTGGTGAAAACTATTATTTTTTACAATAATATTACTAATATATTGGAGTTCATAAAATATCTATAATTATTTCAAACAAAAACTATCAAATAAACCATGTGTTTCAAGAAACAGACAATGTATCAGTATTTTTTTCATTGAATTATATATTATATATTTAATATATTTAAAATATCATAATGTTTGAAGATTTTATATACCATTCAATGATTTTTGTTTTATGTCATACAAACTATCAAATATAATTAGTATGATTTGAAGTTTATGGGTGTTACATTTTCTCCACTATAATTATATTAAATCCTATAATTTTATTCACAATCTTAGTTTCTATGACCCACCTTCACCAAGAAGAGTGAAAGGATAGACGATTTCCAAACCCTTTCTTTCATCCAGTGGAAGGAGAGATGATGACCCCAAAGACCATCCTTTAATAGGCCCCGAAGTGGAGACTAACACCAAGGGTATAGTATCACACGTAAAATTGAAGGAATTTCCCTTTCTTTTGTAAGATTTGGAGATAAGATTGTAAATCCCAACAATACCAAAATTTGAAGAAAATGAAAATCCAAAAGAATTCCTATATGCATGTTCCAAAAATATGATCTATAAAAAAATTACAGAACATTTCAAAGTGAAGTACCAAAAGAAAAGAAAACCAACAACCACAGTGGTCCTCACATCCGAGCTAATAGTGTCTGGAATGGTCCACAAGGACCTATTAGAAACCAAATTTTTTTTATATAAGTAGTGTGAGCATAAAGGTGTACTAGGTAGGGAAAACCAAAAGCTCTCATCCACTAGTGGCGAGGCATTCTAATGACCTATGAGAAAAAGAATATATCCAATGAACCAAGAAAGAAAATATCCACCCATCCTCACCAGGGATTACTCCCTAATCAATGCAAGTCATGTAATGTAATAGTAATCACACATCGATATTTGGGTACCCCGAAAAACATTCCCACTGGTTATTGAATACATCCTATGTGTCAGACTTACCCGCCATTCACACCGTAGTTCCATTACCAATCCCCACCCCACACAACAGGGATATCACAACCACATATCCCACTCACAAACACCAAATCCATAACCACACATAACCATACCATCAGACATGTGGTCCAGAACAACTACTACCACACCCGAAGACACCAGAGACTTATCTCGAAGACACTTGGGAACAATCTGCTCACACACTCCAGGGAAAACTAACACAACGTACCCTGCCTACATAATCGTTGGGTATAATGGATCTTAGGCTGTCACAACCTACCCAAAGTGTATTATGCTACATTGGAAAGGGAGTCGAATGGAGATAATAACCTGCCACTCATTAGAGTGTTGTAAAAAAACTCTCCCCTGTGAAATATGTGTGTTCAGAACAATGTTCTCACCATGCGTGTGGTGATAATAAGAAACACCGAAAATAAATTATACATATTTGTAAACAATAACTCATACCAACCTAGGGATTCCACAATTATCCCCAAAAAACATCCTCAATACTATTTATTCTTAAAAATCACAACAACCATAGCCACGTCACACCTCATTCATGGAAGGAAAATCCCATTTGTGCCCCTTCTTGTTATCACATTCCAGTGCTTCCATTTATGTAATTATTCACTACCTAAAAACTAATAGGCATAGCCACCAGACAATGGAGGAAAGACAGCCGAGCACAAAAATAAGCACACACACCCGGATCTCTTGTTATGTCACAAGAACCAAAGGGATGCCTGAAATCCCTAGATGTACTGGAACCAAACCAGGTCCCAACATAAATCCCCACATGGCCTCAGATGCACATTCGAAACACTAAAAAACAATAGGGGATACCATCCCCATCCATGACACATCACAAGCATCAAGCAGAACAACCACCCACATCACCAGAACAGAGCAAGGGGGTTTTCATATTTTCAATACACCGTTCATTTTTTTTCTCTTTCAGTTTGGTTAACCATGGTTACCACACAAGGATTTGTGTTCATTAGGCATCAATTTAATCAACAGAGTTTACAATATCAACAAGTTTCTATGTTTAATCCATTCAATCACAGAAAATACCAGAAAAAGAGAGGTTCATTAGTGCACAAGAAAGGATCACCAACGACCATGATTTTTAGTGCACAAGATCCCATACATGTCACTACATATAATAAATGGGTAAAAGAGTACTCTAGAATCATCAAACATACCCCTTTATTATATAAAACACATTTATTATCTTCATTAAGCTTTGGTTCCATCCATCCCCATAGAAACATTATCAATCCCACCATGCATGATACACAATAAAGTGAGATGATGAAAAACCCTACCTTGATGATCAATGATTTATGTTTTACTCCTCGCGAAAATAACTGGAATGCGTGAATTGCAAGGGAGGAACTCTGGGGACTCCGTGGATGAGTAGGAAAGCCTCTAGTATGGGTGCACCACTAGTCTTGGGATGGGGGACTCTAAACACACTAGGGAAAGGAAAGAGTCCATCCAAGAAGAGTAAAGAAGGAATTATCGTGCGATAAACTGCGATATCCAAGAGTTATAAGATATGAATCATGAATGTATTTATAAGTATATCGTGGTTCCTCCTCAAGGTTAGATGGTTACACATGATGGATTTAATTTTTATTTAATAATTCTCATTAGAGGGTAGGCAAATACAATTATGTTCTAAGGAATTTCATTTAAAGACTGAAAACGGTTCTGTCGAGGGTCACCCCGCTTATATGTGATTTAAAACATTGTTTATGGTTCGAAAAATGGACTTGTTCCACTTTAAAAAGGATAAATGAATTAAAAGTGGTGTTATGGGGAAAATTGTTGAAGGAAACTCCAACACCCCTCTACGGAAGATTGGTGAGAGTAATCAACAAAACAGATCGGTGAGACTGATTGGTGAAACCGATCAGGGAAAACCAGTCGGGTGAAACCGATCTTGTGAAACTGATCGGGTGAAACAGATCGTTGAGAACGATGTGTGAAACTGATCAGTGAGACCGATGGGTTATACCGATTGAGTAAAACTATTCGGTGAAACTGATGGGTGAAGCCAAATGGTGAGACTACTCGGGTAAAATCGATCGGGTGAAACGGATTGGTGAAATCTATGAAGATGATCTTTGATGTTGATATATGAACTGATTACTGAAGCTAATTAGTGAAGGTAATTAGTGAAGCTAATCTGGGATGATTATTAGTGAAGCTATTCAGTGAAATTGATCTGTGAGACTGATTGGTGGAACCGATCGGTGAGACCGATCCATTGCACTGATAGGTGACACCACTCTAACACATTTCCTACTGACACCCACATTCTTCTGACTCAATGATGGTTTCAAGAACACCTCAACACATAGAATTTTGAAATTTAATAGACCAGAAGGGTCTGATACATTACATTAGTAATCAATGGTTTTACAATGGAAATATAATTGATTAAAAACCCTCACTATAAAAGAGTAAATATAAAACCATCTAAATAACAGTGAATGGGAAGTATAAATGTAAAATGGAATAACATATAACTATGTTTCTTAATATGAGATCCTCATGGGAAAATAATGATATATAGAAAGGCTGAAAATGTACATATTTATAAATAGTGATTGAGGTCATTGATCACAAGAAATTGAGTGACTAATGAAATGTTTCAGGGCACAAAACCTTAAATCAAATAGGTGTGGAAATATCATTGATATCGTAAAAATGATGGTAACAAGGAAAAATTATATTTCAAGATAATTTTTCTAATGAAGATAATGTAATTTAAATTATAATAATATAATATAAGATACATACTTGAAAAATTTATATTACATAATAAATACATCTTATATTAGTCAGTCTCTAATCAATATTGAATTCATCGATTGTTCAAATAAATAAATATAAAAAATTAATTTTTTTATTCCTAATGAAAAAAAATCAATTTTAACAGATTCTAATATACATAGAAATATGAAAAATGTTTTCATATGTGACTAAATATTTTATAATACCAATCTGTTTGTTACATTACTTTCAAAGACAAAAAATAATAATGTCGATTTGTCATTAACATTTACTGGATAAATTCTAAAACAAATAACTTTGTAATATTAATTGTGACATCATGTCTGAAAATTGTAGTCATGAATCCCTTATCACCCTTTAGTCAAGGGTTCAAACCCCACCACATTTATGGATGATAAGGGTTATCACCTTTCATGAGGATTTTCTTTTTGAAAAAAATATTATTATAGTATATATAAGGTTCCCAAAATTATAGTATACATCCATAAAAAAGTGTTAAAAATCATGATAATATTTAAACTATTTTCTATCAGTAAATTGATAATCTTGTATATTAAATATATGTCATTATTCCTCAAATAACATGTCAACTAAAACGTATTCATTCCAGAATGTTCTCAAATTTTATTTATACAACTTAATCCTTATAACATAAATATAAAAATAGTGACTAATACATAGAATATATAATCATCCACACACACAAAAACCCACTATGGTATCCATATAAATAATTTTAATGCATTAAATATGATAATACATTTAACATAATCCTTATATATTTAATGATTCTAATATCCTTAATACCATTTAAAAAATAATTTTACAATTTAAATCGAGATGGAAATTACAGAAATAAATCATCTTTTTTACTTCCACATAGGTCCTTCATGTATTTGTGTTTAAAATCGGTAATTAATTTAAATTTTCTATTCAAATATATTATAATGGTTTGTAAATTAAATGGTATTTATGAAAATAATACCACAAATGTTTTGTCAAAATTGATGAACGACATGGCACAATTTCGTGTACCAGGTTAAACTCAAGATATACCTGATGCACTCTTTTCGTGGTTATTACAACTGTGTATATCTGAACTAGAACTATGTCTAATTTTATTATGTATAATGAATGTATTTTAAAAAAAATACATACAATCAATACATTAACAAAACATTAGATTTTTCTTATATACTTTTCTTGAATGTATGTCTTAGAGATATGTTTACTAATATGTCTTTTCCTAAATATGGCCCCCAAGGTTTGTACAAATAATCCTTTGATACCCACTGTATAAATACATCCATGTAATCCTAAATTTGGTTCCTAAAACCTTTAAAATGGAATAATGTACATGGAATCATATCGCAAAGGTCATATCATTTTAGTAGTCACATTAAACTTGATATATACAAACATCATAAATTATAGTTGGAAGACACAAATTTATTCATCTCTTTAAAAAATTCATTATTATATCAAGTATATCACCTCATATACATCATAGAAAACGTTGTGGAATCATAGTTAAAAGAAATAAAGTATTGGTGGTCTCAAATTACTTGTAATGGATAAATATAGTGTAAGCAATAATGTATTAATCAATTTATTAAAAATTAAAGGTAAATTAAAAAACAAAAATTACATTAAATTTATAAATTGACAAGGATGGGAATAAATAATAAAACATATAAAACTAAATAAAATTACATTTAAATAAATCTAACATAATGAATGATAAGGAAGAATCAATATTGAAATGTAAATTATTCAAAAAAAATCTATATAATCAATAAACCGTGAATGACATGCATTTGGAAATTTTTACATAGTGAAAATGTCATTGATAATAATAAATTAATTCTAAATAAATGAATTAAATATTTATTTGATGTAATTTTAACAATTTACTAGGTACTTCTTCCATAATTACCATTCACAATATGTTATAAATGATACCGGGTAAAACCCACTTCCCTAAAGATTATCAACTAATTTCTCACATGATACTACTAATATATCAAATAGCTAACTATAAATAGGAATCAACAATTTATTAATGGTTAAAATCAGCACATGTATATCAAATTATAAATTTAATTCATAAACACCATGCGTTATTGAAAATATATACTGATTAATGAATAAATATTGGTTAATAATTTCTAAGTAAATCATATAAAATTCAACCTAGATGTTTTAGGTAAAAAAGGTATATAGTTTATGAAATAATCATATCCGTTCTAAATTAAATACATATTTAAGTGAGTTTTTTGTTTAATAATAATATGAAAGGGAATAACTCAAGGCGATTTCAATGTATATGAAAATGATTCAACGAAGAGATTATCAACACCATCCTTGGTCAAAATAATCATAAGAAATCAAGATGAAAAATAAAGATGTTATAAAAATATTAATTACCATTTAATAATTAATAATTTTTATTGAAAATGATAGAATAAAATAAAAATAATAAAATTAGTACTAAGGAAAATATCAATTGATTTTTGGAAAAAAATTATCGAATACATTTCATTAACGACAAATAAATGAAAACATTCTTACAAAATATCAACGAAAAAAATGTATTCTATAATGAAATGATTATTATCAAGAAATTTAATTCTATGCATGTCATAAATTTTAAAAAAAATACATTTTTAAATTAAAAAATGTTATTAATTTTCCATTGTTAGAATATGATAAGAATATTCCATTCACATTATTGGTAAAATAAAAAATGGCATTGTTTTCAAAAGGGGAATAATAATTCTTTTGAAAAAAACGTGTAATAAGTCATAATTTGTAATAGAACCATTAATATGTCATTTTAAATGGTTGAAAACATTGTTAAGATCATATACCAAAATCATGGTTTTTGGAAAAAAACATATTTCTGGCCGAAGGGAGAAATGTGGTTGGATTATCCAAAAAGGAATTTCTAAATCATTATAATTACCAATACGATGAAAAATTGAACTATTACATTAAAATAGTCATGAATAACCTTGAGTAAAGAAAATAAAAAAATTTAGGTATCAATTATCATATAATTTCATTCTTTCTAAATTCAAGTATATATAATAATAAATATAATGAGATTGTGAAGTTATCCCTTGCATTGACCATAAAACACATGTGAGAATAAAATAATGGGCATATTATGTGTTTCAAAAAAAACAAAAGTGTTAATTAATTAATATTAATTCAAAATTCTTTTAAAACATATTATTTGTATACTAACAATAATGATGACGTAATATAATCCCATAAAATGAAATTGAGTTATGAAATTCATTACCACATCGTAACTGTTAATTAAAATACATTTATATGAAATAATTACAATTGGATCATATAATTACAATATTTATTATGTATTCCTGATGTTATAATTTAATGGTATAGTTTAAAAAATATAAAAATATAGGTTCACAACATTATAATATTCCTCAATGTAATGAAATTGTGGAAAATTATCTTAATTAAATTTTCTTCTTGGGTGATCATCCGTTAAATTCAAATATAGTTGTTCTAAAAAATGATTAAAACTATTAAAGAATAATATTAATATTTTAAATATAATATATTAATCTTATATAACATATCATTACCATATTTTTAATTATATTTCATTATTTTTATTGTTTTTCGTGTTAAATCATTTGTTTTACAAGTAGTATTTGACTAGTTTTTTTCATCATAATTCATTCATGATTTAGTCATATATTGAATTTAAACCACGATGTAAATATAATATATATTCATTATATTATTATTTACTATAATCCATAAAATATTGTGATTGGAAATTAAATACACCGTTCATTGTGGTGGTAGCCCGTACATGCAAGTGGACAATGAATCCATTTTTTTTCATATTGAAATTATGAAATATAAGTTCTATAAATATTTATCTTAATTCCAGTACAGTTTCATTATCATATATATTATATATTTTCATTAAATATTTCCTTAATACATTTAAGGAAAAAGGAGAACGAATCACATTGATTAATGAGGCAATAGTGTTCCACACTCATGAGTGAGGATATAGTATTCCCATAAAATGGAAAGTTCGACGGAATGTGTCATATAATAATTTATTATGATTAATAACATCATAAATATATATTATATAATTTAAATATATATATATACTATTAATATATCAATATTTACAACCATTAATGGTTTTAATGGAATAAATGAATAATAGATATTCTCTGGGTAGTAGTTCGTCATATACATGAACTATAATTTTTTAAATCATTTGATTGATGTGTGTGAAGTTTTAGGTCATAACCATAACATAGAAACATTTAGTATATTTATAATAATTATTTTTTATATAATATTGTAATGATATAAATTTATGGATTTGGAGGAGGAAATGAAATAAAAATTATTTTATATGAACATTACCTCATCATTGGGTCTCTTCAGTATGATTTTTTAAAACCATAATTGGTTTTAATTTATACAAAAATTAGTTTTTTAGGATGGTGAGGAAATTTTTGGAGTTACTTTTTTAGATCTCTCCTAGATCCAATGTGTTTTGAGTCTGTGAAGTGTGGAGGAGAGGGGTGGCCTTTAATAAGATGGGTGAGTGATAGACATTTATTTTGTTAAAAGAGGGATTTCCACCAACATTTTTTTCTTGTCACAAAGCCCCAATATAGGTCTATTATCAATACTAGTAAAGATATATTTCAAATATGCCCATGAAAATAATTTCTCTCATGTTATGTGTTATTATTACACATTGTATTCTATGATTAACTATATGGTAAAATTGTTTTATCCTTCTTCACTATAAATAATTCCAACTCATTCAAATCATTATTTCAATAAAAAAAATTTCGAACCTGTTGATAAATTATATGTTTTTATAATTCAAAATACAGAATTAATTTTTGAAAATTTCATTCGAATATGTGATAAAATTAAATTTAAAGTTAATATTGGATACTAGATGAGAATGTGGATTTTTGAAGTGAAAATGTTATAAAGTAATACAATATATTTATATAAAAATTCAATATAAAAATTATTTAAATAACCTAAATTGTATAAATATATGTATACATGATTTTTTCCTCTATAACCATTTAATAATACAATTTTAAATTTTAAAATTTTAATCAACTAAATGAAAATTTATTTTCTAATTAAAATTACTTATTTTCATTAACCACCAATAAATGAAACATATCATAATTATTAGAGAAAATAACCCAATGATAAATTTGACATTATCAGTTCAATAGTTATATAATCATTTTTATATAAATTTTTAATATGTGGTAAAAATTTATATTAAATTATTAGAGACAATCACATTTGATCGGTCTTTTAGGTAAATATTGTTTTTTATGAAAACATTTTTCCATTATAAATGATTGTTATTATAATTTATAATGAATATATACCTATTGAAATGTGGTTTTTTAATGATAAATAACATGTAAATCATTTAAATCATGTTTAAATCATATAAATCATGATTAATTGTGTATTATTAGTTTTTGTTTTGATTATGTTTGACCATAATAAATTCTGCGATTAATACTTATTAAGAAATATAGATGATATTTCACTGTGTATGAGACACCATTTTACCATGAAATTCAGTTAGAGGCTAACCACCAACCATTTATTAAAAAGAAGAAAAATTCAGTAAAGAAGAAAACAAGGCCAAAAACATCAACTAGAAACCATCAGAAACATACCCGTCACAACACCCATTATAGAAAGCTTCCTCCATAGTGGCTGATACCCATTCCGAGCATTCAAAATTCATCAGGACTATGGCATACTTACTCCTCAAATTCAACAGCTCCAAAGAAATAAATTATTTAAGAGATTGCATACCCTTATTTAGACCTTCCACGTCTCCATTTGTTATAGATGACCTAGTTGATAGAGGATTTGGAAAAAGGGAGTAATATTTCTTATGCTGCCTTCAAGATGAGGAAATACTCATATTCTGGTTCTCAAATTCCTTCACCATTATCCCTACAAAATGTTGTTATATGAGGGCCTCATCAATCCACCATTATTTTCATCACCACTCTCAGAAATCTCCCCCCCATTGTCCAAGGGTAACGACATTTTGATAACTTACTGATTGATTCTACTGAAACTAAGAATTAGAATCAATTAATGAAAATCATTGTGGTTTTTCAACCATTTCATGATCTTCATACAACACCATCCGCATTTGTTTGTTTGCAGCAGGAGACTCCTGAGGGCTTGTATCCGCATTGGCCCCATTATTTACTCATCTAGCCACCTCTGCATCCACTTGTTCCAAACCGTGAAAATAGTTTCTTATAGGAACTGTATTGAGGACCCCTCCAACTTCCTTATTCCGACCAATTTTCTCATCAGCACATCCTTCTAAATCCCCTAATGGAGGACCATCATGCACTGCAGGGCCTGCTTTCTCCACAACCACAGGTTTCACCCCCTCGACCTTGCTGTTAATAGCCAACTCAACTACAACACTAGAGCCACACATATCATCATCCTGTTTCCCACCATACCCAACCTGCAGATCAATCTTCAATCGATTAAAACTACATCAACCATTGGATTTAAAGAGACCTCTTCATCCATTCCCACTACTAATGCACCCCTATTCACCAGACCAGAGCCCTTACCAGGATCAGTATTGCACACCCTCTTTGTCCTTCACCATGCCTCATCCTTGGAACATAATTCCTCTTCATGAAACCTTTGGCATGACACTCAGATGTTAAATTCCCAAATCGACAGCATTGTGAATAGTAGTTGACCCATGACTCAAACACAATTTATGGTCTCCATCTAATTTATGAAAGAACTACAATTCAAAACCACTCCACCGGAGGCTTTGACACATCTACCTCAACACATATGTGAGGATTGATCGGGTGGCTTAGAGTGGAAGTGAGATTGTCTGAACAATGAAAAAACCCACCATATTTCCAATAATATGAAGAATTCATGGATTTTGAAAAGGAAAAGGATGTCGAGGGAGGATTATCCATATCCTGCTGGATGTTGAATCATGGTTCAAGCAAGGATTGAACAACCATATAAAAAGAGAGAATTTGAAACCATTGCATCTCCGAGGGGCACTGGACCAGGCCCGAATCAGATCAGCTTTTGAAGAAAAACAAATCATGAAGTGTCTTTTATCCATAAGACCAACAACCGCACGGTCTAGAAAATCCCATAAACTGAAGATGAATCGATCAAAATCGTCAACTAAGGGCCTATGAAGATTGAAAGGTGCAACCAACGTTATATCCAGATGACTCAAAACTTCCAAGAACTCTGACATCATACTCAAAAACTACAGAAAACCAAGATGTAAATCAGGAACCTACGGGCTTAAAGAGATAATCGAGAAATCCGAGAGAAATTTAGGGTTAGAAAAGACGGTAAACAGTTTCCGTGAGTTCAGAGGCAGCCAAACCAATTCCTCCTCCCCCCTCCCACCTCCAGGAAGGGGGGGATGCCGTCATCAATCATATTAGGGTTTCATCAATGTCTTGAGCTTTCCCATCACCCCTCCCACCATGAGACATGATTTTTGTGATCAAATAGTCTTATTGTTTGGTCCGTAAATAATAAAATTATGTGACCCGATTTTTCCAGACACCGTAATAGGTCTTCAAGTTCCAAATATTTTAAAGGAATATACGCTATAACAGTGTAATCAGTTCCAGAATCATTAAAGGACCAGAAACTATAACAATGTTATCAGTTCCAGAACTCACAAAGGACAAGTCCCCAAAGACCGTCGTGCCACTTTTGACACACTATGAATGTGACACTATTACTTACTTAATTTTCCTTTGTTTTTCAATTAAATTTAAATTTTCTGTCTAACGGTCATATTTTATTAATTTAATGACACTGTCATAATTTATGATCTTTTGCAGACAAATCTACATATAGAAAGTGTTACAAGGTGTGGAGATCATGCCCCATAACGTCTCAAATAGAAACACCCAAGATAAAAATACAAGATTCTACATGAATAATGTATAGTGATAAATGAAAGGGACATTATAGTGAACACAAATTCATGAAACAACACAATGAAGAACACACAAAGAACTGTCATTTTCTACAAGCAGTATTTATGTGCATCAAAATTTAAAACATCCTTGCAGCAACAACACAATGAAGAGAGGTAGAGAAAATTGTTGAACTAAAAAGTAGAACATGAAGCTCCACAACAATGTATTTTTAGAAGTGGATGTGAACATCAAATCTGATACATCCTATAATTCTTTATCTTCCTTGAACAAAAATCAGGGAATTTATAATCCTTTCAATTTATATTTTTATCTATTTTGTACTATTTTATTAATATTTCGATCATTGTGTGTATGCATAGTAAAAATACACAATGTGTCCTATGATAAATTGGAGTATATAATATATCCTCTCATATATACTCTCTCACATCATTTTTCTTCCATGTATAACTATGTAAAAGGAAATGTGAAACCTAGCTATTATATTTGTAATGTAGAACTATGATTGTGGTCTTGTGATCTGGACAGTCTTGTTTACAATTGTGTTAACCCTGACTAGGGTGTGGGTCAAATATTTAAATATATATTTCTTGGTGGAAGGTGATCACCAAGTTGATTATATTAGTTCTCATCATCAGACAGAAGAACTTGTTTTATTCTGATATGTTTTCAAATGTTGTTTAATTATTTTACATCATTTTTCCATATACTACATTAATATTTTATAGAATGTCATGGAAAAGTTTATAACATATTTGGTTTAATAAATTGGTATAAAAATTTATTTCAATCATTTAGATTGATATAAATGATAGGTAATCAATCTAATGATAAATTAATTGAACAGTCAAAAAATTATAAAAAACTACATTTATCAATTGGCATGTTTTGTTTTTAAATTGGGGGATCGCCAAGTAATGTTTTTAACAAAAATTTTATAGAAACTCAAATCACTACCCTCTAGTGTGTCATACTCTGATCAACATTTGGTTTCAAAAGTAATTTTTTAACTACTATTTTCCATGTTTTCAATTCTTCTATTTTCAAATGTTATTTTGTTTTGTTTTAAATATCTCTAAATTTTAAATAGTTATAAAATTAAATCTCTTTAAAATCTAGATTTATTTTTGAAAATGGAATTGAAGTGGCTTTTACAAATAGTCATATATACATTAATAGAACAGATTATGCTCAGTGGAATATCAAAATGAAAATGGACTTATAATGATTGTGATTTAATATTTGTATAGTAATAAAAGATTAATATGAAACACCAAAAATCCAATAAGTAAATGGATTGATGCTACAAAATCTTATTATACTATTAATTGTAAAGCTATTAATGACTTTTTTTGTGCATTAGGAGATTAATAATTTACTAGAATTTATTCATGTAAATATGCCTATGAAATTTGCGATACCATTGCTTTCTTACATGATGAAACATATAATGAAAAATGAAATAAGACTTAATACATATATGATTAAGTATGATAACGTTTAGATGAAGCCCAATGAACCCGTTTTTGATATGTATCTTAGGTTTAATGAAATAGTAAACATAATGATCTATCTTGGAATTCTAGTGGATTCTAAAGAATAAATCATGTGTTCACCCATATTTCTACCAAAATGATGGAGTGGACACTCAATATCAAATAGAGACTCATGTGTCATTAATATGTTTCAAGTCAATGGGATTATTGTAAAATTGATGATGTATTATAAAGATTTAAGGATAATCACTGAGAAAGAGGATGAACCAAATATAAATTCATTGGATTTAAAAACCACAACATAAAGAATAATGAAATGGAATGGATATAGTCTATTTCTGACAATACAAGTAATGATTAATCACAATCATATAGTGATGAAGAAATGGTTTAATTATCCAGAATGTTTTTGAAGTTTTAAAAATGGATGAAACTGTGTTGGAATCCCATTTATAAGGTAACATATTATCATAAGGGAAAATAGAGGAAGGATTGGAAAATAAATTATAACTAAAACGAAATAATCTGCATTCAATGTTAGGTAATGGTACATTTAAAGTCTAATTGTTGAAAGATAATGTATAAAAAGAAGTATGAATAAAAAATACAATGTTAAAAAATGGTAATGAATGAAACATGATGTTCTTATGAAGATAACTCCAGTCAATCAAAATCATCATATGATGAAAAGGATATAAAATCAAAAATTTGTTTCCTGAAAAACAAATCTAAGGTAACTAGTGATCTTCCTTAAAAAAATTCCTAGTATTCTAGAGATGAAAGTCATTCTGAAAATATGACTAATGAGGAAATGTCTGAATGTTTCCAAAAACAAGAAGATACCTAAAATGAATTAATATATATATATATATATATCTCTAAATAAACAACATGATATTAATTCAATTGTTAAATATTACCATAATATTTAAATGGAATATAATTCTCAATTACCAAAATTTAATAATGAACAGAAATTATATAAAGAGTAATTGAAAATGCAATTATAAAAATTTACCGATGTAAATAATATTCTCATAAAAATTCTTTGAAATCAAGTAGATCCTAGGTATACTACTATTATATGATACCATCCTATATATATTACCTTAGCTAAAACTAATTTTATAACAAAATCTAGAAAAACTGTCTTCATACCCAGAAAGGAAAAATATTCTAGTTCGAACTCTATGAAGTCATTCACTGCTTCTATTTTTTATGAACAAACATATTTTTCTTTTCAAATATGTAACAAAATTTTTATAAGAAACCCATGAATCATGAATGGGTTTCCATATATCTTATTACTAATGTTATTGGACTCAAATAAATATGGGTACCAAAATAATCTCTTTTATAATAATTTTGTTGGAAATTTGACTGAAGAGATCCTGTAGATGTCTATAGTGTATGGAAAACGAATATTGAAGACACATGATTATAGATTAATCATGCATTAGGAATCATATAGAGATTTATTGTGGACATGTCTTCTCCGGCGGGAATATTAAAGGAAAAATAATAATCCTTTTCTAGATTGGTAACTCTATCTCAGTTTTAATTTCTAAAGTAATTTTTGTTGATGGATTAAAATATAATCAACATAGTATTTCAAAATTACATGATGATGGTTTTCATGTTAAATTGGAAAATGATGATTGAAATGTTATTAATTATAAAAATGAAGTACAGTTTTTTTCTTTTATAAATGAAAATGTTTGTGCTGTTAAATTAGATTATTTAGTTTCTCAAAATTTTTACTGTTTGAGTACCTTTCAAAATGAGTCTTGGAAATGTAAAAGAATGCTAATGAACTGCAATATACACTCCCTTAGAATGAGTATGAGTAATGACATATTCAAGGATCTAACCAAACATTATTTTCATAATGAAAAGCTCTGTAATCCTTTTCAAAAGGGTAAAAATCACAAATTCTCTCTCAAAACATATAAATAAGATTCAAGTTCTCAAACAATAGAGTTGTTTCACATGGAATTATTTAGAAAACTTAGAGTTTCCAGGCTTAATGGGATGTACTATTTCTATGTTCTTATAGATGACTATTCTATATATATGTGGAATTTTCTATTTTTCTCACAAAAGTGAAGCTTGTTCTTATTTAACAAATTTGGTTACAAAAGTAGAGAACCTAAGCAGACATAGAATTAGTACCCTATGAAGTGACCATGTTTTTTGGTTTTAAAACCAACTGTTTGAATATTTTTTCACACCAATGGAAATATTCCTAACTTCTCTTCTCATATGACACATCAACAAATTCATGTTATAGAATAAATAATTATAAAATTATAAGAAATAACAAAAACCATTCTTAATTAATATAACATACCATTCTAATTTTGGGTTGAAGATGATAATACATTTTGACATTCTATTAATATAGTCTTACTCAGAATAATTTTTAGGAAAAATATCAATGAGTTGTGGAACAATTGAAATCCAAAAGATAGATACTTCAATGTTTTTTGGATGAAAAGATAATATTGTAAATACTAAACTAAATGTTGAAAAATTTGAATCCAAAAGTGATGAATTAATTTTATTAGGTTATTAAATCTCTAGTAAATCCTATATATACTTTAATAAAAAATAAAATGTGTGGAAGAATTTTTATATGTGAGAGTTGATGAATGAAATACACATTAACCCATAACCTCCATAGAAAAAACATTGAGCGTGATGTGTCCAATATGAACATAAATGAAAAATCATCTGACCTTACTATTAAGACATTTGTAAAATAATCCATTTCTGAAAATTCACTATACTTATGTCATGAGGAACAAGATCATATTTCTGAACTTGAAATCACTACCGCTTATTTTTTCTAGATATGTTATAACCCTTAAGATTCATCCATTAGAAGTTGTTGTTAGAGACATAAATAAAATAACTCAGACTATATCTTCTATATGAAATTTTTTTAACATCACTATTTCATATCATAGCTTAATCCAAATAACATCAATAAGGTGGTCAATAATGAATTTTGGAGATGGTTATATATGAAGAATTAAATCTGTTTGGTTAAATAAAGTCTGGAAACATGTGGATAGATCTACAGACACCATGAATATAAGAACTAAATGGGATTTTAGGAATTAAGTAGATGAATATGGAACCATAGTGGGAAATAATACTATATTGGTTACACAAAGATATAATAATAAAAAAGGATTTTATTTTGAGGAAATTTTTGAACCCAATGCGAGATTTGATGTCATTATAATCTTGTGTGCATATGAATCACATCTAAATTTTAAAGTATTTCAAATGGATGTTAAGAGTTCATTCCTAAATGGGTATATTATTGAGGAATTTTTTTTAGAAAACCCCCCTTTATTTATAAACACAAAGTTCCCAAATCAATTTTTTTAATTAACAAAAGCATTATATGGTTTAACACATGGTCCAAGAGAGTCATATTATAGATTATGTAGTTTAATTATTTTTAAAGGATTTACAAAAGGTATAGCTGGTCCTAATATTATTTCTTAAATAATATCTAATGATGTTTTAGTTTTTCACATCTATATTGATGATATAATTTTTAATATTCATAAAAATCGTTTTGTTTTTTATTTTTCAAATAAGTTTCAAAATGATTTTTAAATTAGGTTGATGGAAGAACTAAAATTGTTTCATGGATTACAAATCATTAAAAATAAGGAATTTATTATTTTAATCAAAGAATATATAATAATGATCTTGTAAAATATTATGTATTGGGTAATACTAAATTTAGTGTTACTCATATGAGAACCACCAAAAAATTGGTTCTTAATGAAAATGGTAAATCTATTGGTAAAACCACATACATAGGATTGATTAGGATTTTAATCTATATAAATGCTAGCAGGCCTGATATTATGTTTACATTGTGTATGTGTACTCCTTTTCATGAGAATCCTAAAGAATCACATCTTGTTTCTAATGAAATAATCTTCAAATACCCTATACATACTACCATATTAAGACTATTCTGTCATAGAGGTCAATCATTTGACTTATATAGCTATTCGGATGCAAATTTTGGTGGCTTTATGTTAGATAAAAAAAATCACCTCTAGAACGTGTCATTTTGTATGAATGTCCCATGTATCATGGTGTAGTAAAATCCAAAATCATGTAGCAATATTTTCTTCTGAAGGTGAATAAATGTCTATAGATATTTTTTTTATCATGTATTTCAGATGAAACACACTTTTATATATTATGGAAATCAATTTAGTAATGTTCCAATTAATTGTGATAACCAAAGTGCTATTAAAATATCTAATAATATTTTCTCACATTCGTGAACAAAATATATTGATTTAAGGCATCTCATTTTGAGAGATCATTATCAAAAGTGTTTAATCACTTTAGAATTAATTTGTCACTAAACATCAGCTTGTTCTCATTTTCACGAAGCCATTAAATTCTGAAAGGATTATTTACATCATTAATGAATTAGTAATCATAATCCTTGTCTGATTATTTTACTATATGACAGTTACTATCTCAGAAATAAAGTCTCTCGTTTACTCTCTATAAACTTTCTATCTCATGCTATTTTACTCATGTATTCTATCTCATGTTAGTTGTCTCACTAGTTATGGTTGTACCATTTAGAGTCACACCACAATGTTGACATCATGACTGCTTGTTATGGTCTAACAATTATGACTCAACTAGTTTTATTGAAATTATTTTCTTGTATCACTTTATTGCTTATTTTATTTCATTTATAATTCATTTTTTTTGCAACATTTGAACTCCGTAAATGATTAAAACCTATCTTTCCACTTCTTTCATCACAGGTGCTCTATACTCCAAAAGACAATATCTCTTCTCTTAAAATTTTAATCTTTCTTGATCCATATATTAATTCCATGGATGAAGCATCCATCATCCTCACCTCCTGAAAATCACCTTTCTTTATAGAAACAGAAAAATGATCTAATTACCATGTTTTATAGAATAATAAACTTCGGTGTTATAGATCATACTTTCATGCCAGTAAAATAAATATGTGAAAATTGTCTCTTTCTATGTAATTATCATGTTCTTAATGTATTTAATGAACATTTAAGGTTACAGTGGATAAAATAAGGCATATCTATCTGAAGATGGTTTTCCAAATCTATCATACCGTTTGGTTCACTTTCAACTCTAAAAGTGATTTTGTGTCTAGAAGATGGGTGAATAAAAATATAATTATCTTTCATTTGAGGTTGTGGGATACCTTCTAACGAATACCACATGATTATATTTTGAGTAATATCAATGAATTCATCCCCCAATGTGATTTGAATAACCAAAAAAAGGATCTGGTTAGTTTTACAGGAAACAAAAAAAATCCTATAACTGTTGAACTATATGGATATACTAGATTTTTGTATTAGTTTATTCAAAATATAATATATCAATGTAAATGAGACATTTATACATTAAAGTATCAATATGTGTTTTTTATATCATCTGAAGAGTGGCCATAAGATTATTTGGTGAATCATCATTATCCTTCACATATGTGACATGATCAAGACAACATAATGGTCAACATCACTTTTCTATTCAAGGTTTAGCTCTTCTATGCCAGTAGCTAAAGGTGTGTTTGTTGAGAATGATAAAGAGGTTGAATATTTTGATTTTTTTATATCTATGGATACATGCAGATGAATTAAGATCTTTTACAACCCATGGACTTGATCAGGGGTTGAAGACAGTGACAGACTGTGCGATGATTTAAATCCTATTGAGAACCCATCATTACCTATGAATGTCACTAACCCAAGACTATATTTATATGATATTGTGAAATATTTAGATGATGGAATAGAAGATTATTCTCCTATAAATGTTTAATAAAAGGATTTAGATGGTCAAGACAGTAATCGAGATATTCTTCAAAAGACTAGGGAACCTACTCATAAATCTCCTGGATAACCTCATGATGTTACCTATAGATAATCTCTTCCCTCTAATGGTGATGAAGATTCTATAAAAGAATGTGATCATACTGTTAAGGGTAAAAATGTTGATGAATATGACGCTATTGTGGAAGATAATGTTTCTACTGAGGAATAGAAAGAGGAATATTCTATAAAAATAGAAGTGAATTTTCATAAATATGTAAGAATAGAGTAATAATTTCAATTAGATTAAGATGTTACTATATCTAATAGAGAATAGGTGTGGAAACTTGTAAAGATATTGAGTATCTTATTCCCCAAAGGGAAAAATCCATTGAGAGGATAAAAGCCCCATAATGGAAAGGATTAAAGTTCCAAACCCCATGGATTCATGTTTTATGGATACCTGGTACATGTTTCCAAGGTAATATGATGTTGATGAATCTGACGGAATATCAGTTTATGGATTGGATCATTCAACTGTGTTTTAGATCAAGAGAATTACTTATAGGGATGTAATATATACTAAAAATCTAGATAATATATCACTTGCTACTCTTGATCTTACTCAAGAAACACTTAGTTATATTAGTAATGATGATATTAAAGAGTTTGGTGAATATATGTTTTCTAGTTTTGAGAAGCTTATGATGTCCCTACCTACTCTGACAACCAATCTCAGTGAATGGGATTCTAAATTGATTATGGAGAAATCATATGGAAGAACCAATAAAATATTCTTCATGAGATTTAGGGGGTCTGGATTTAAACTAGTATGTTGAGTGATGAGGTTACATAATTAAGATCTATGGTCGATGAAATGTTGAAATACCATAATATCGCTCAACCTCTTGTTGCTAATCTCAGTAAGGATGATGCTGATAATATCCCAAAGAAGGTTGTATCTATAATTCAACCCAATATGATTTCTTTGGTTGAAAAGGTGGCTGACAGAATCACATGAATAGTAAATTATATGTTTTTTCTTGTCTTATAAAACAATTATAAGACCTCTGAGTATAAATTATGTTTATAGGCTATTCTAAAACATCATAATGTCCTCACATAATATGTTTCTGCTCCAACTATTTATAACTATCCATCATATCCCTTGGATAGTCAAATGTAAAATATGTAATTATAGATGTTTTTAGACTTTGATTAAAGGTTTTTATAAGGAAATCATGGATAATGTTTTTTAGAACATAGACCATGTGATAGAGCTGTTAAGTACTCACTGAAAACACTTCCAACAATTATCATGATTAAATTTCCAAAAAATTGAATTACTACTCCAATTGGATCAATTACGGACATGGTTTGACAAACCATTTCAAGTATCCTGTGGATAATTTAATGCTACCTCATGTAACTCAAGAGGTCAAAGATAATCTTATGAATCTAATGGACTCCACACCAAACCGTGAAAGAATCAAGAAAAATATTGATGAAATCAAAAAGGCCATGGAGTATGGTGGTGAAATCATTAACTATTTCATAGACTTGTTGATACCATATCATCATATTCAATGACCATCAAACATGGATCCTACATTGGATCTTTTGTGAACCAGTCTACCTCCTTCCACCTATCAGTATCTATAAGGCCCCAGCCTTAAACCTTACTTAATCTTGAGTTATTACAAGATTACACATTGAGGATCTTTTCAGGTTTAAATTTTTATAGAATTAGATCATGAAACTTGCATTACATTCCACATTTAAACAAAGTGGTTACAGAAAAGACAATATTCATTCTTCCCATCAACGGGAACCTATTTAAAATAAAACAAGGATTCTTTCTTGACACATCCTTGACACTATCATCACATCATGTACCTTTCCCTTGATCTGTGAAAAACATTTCAAAAACATGGGATGAGCATAAAAATCTCAGTAAGGGTTATAAAAATATGGAAAGGAAACATGAGTTCGTATATACATAAGAATGAAATCATACTTTACCCATAAAATATAGGCATATCAAATCATGAATAAATCATAGAAAACATAAGACATAAAGGTAACTTGAGGCATTCATAACATTCTTACGTAGGGAGTAACCCTCTTGGTTACATTTGGAATACCCATCACAGTATATTCCCTAAATCTCTTCGGAGAAACCTTAACGTTTCACTCCTTCGCGTTACCCAATGCATTGGAGAGCTATATCGGGCTCACCCTCCCTTAGTTTATCACGGAACCACCCGTTCTTCATAAAAATGCCCAAGAACCATAACATAATCGTATCATATAAACATGAATAAAGGAAACATAACATTTCCACATTTCAATCACAATATAACATTTTAGGATATTGAAATAATGAATCCATTCAAAAAGAAACCATTTCCAAAACCATTTAAAACATTTAATAAAAAGATTTTTGAATCAAACTGTCCCATACCACCTTGAATCTTTTAACATTTTAAACCATTAATATCCATATAAATAAATCCTTAAAACCATTTTGAAAAAATGGATATTAATAAGAACAAATAATTAAAACATTTAAAATGATATTTTGGTTAAAGGGGTTTTACCAAAATTAGAGACACTTGAATACAATAATCGAGGAATAACATTTAGTTAGAACTTTATAATATCATGAGAATAAAAGGATTCATGATATAATACTCCAAAGGACAGTATATACACCATATAAGAGTGAATTGGTTCATAACAACAATGAACCCTCAATAGAAATGTCAAATATGATGAAATCCCTTATAAAGAAGGTATCCTTAAATTAAGGACAAATAAATCTCAAAAATATGTGTGAAAAGTATATATACACCCAATATAAGTGGATAGTAAGTGTAAAACAATAAAAGGTCATTCACACATATTCAATGGATGACATAATCAATGACTACAAGTTGAACCCAAAGAAATCGAAATTGGGTTAAAAAGTTCCCTTGACAGCCTAATGGCATCACATCAAAATGAGTTGATGAGAGGTAAAAAGTGTATCTCATCACTTGGAAATAAAATTTACATCAATAAGGATATATGAGAACATATCCCAACATAACAATATGTTAATTAAAAGACCCAACAAAAGATGTCTTTTAAAAAAGAGGAGGGTGAAAGGTTCCCTTACCGACTTGGGTATCTTTCAAAACATACACCCCATGAAAGATGGACAATATATCATTGATTTAAATACTCATAAACGAAATTATATTACACAAAGAGTATAATAATGGGAAGTACATAAACCACTCAATGGAATTTGTGGCAAATGTAGCATAAATCTCACGGGAATAAAAGTGAGATGAAAATCCCTTACGAAAACTCGGCAGCCTAACGGCGCCACATAAAACTTCCGAATATGGATTGATGAGATCAAATGGGGTATCTCATAACATTAAAATAAAATGTACATCAAGGGGAATATAAAGGAACATCCCCCAACATTACAAAGAGGAGCTTAAAAGAAGTGACATAAAGGAGAGTACGTGAAAAGAAAGAGAGAGGTTAGATCTCTTACAAAAGTTCGGCAGCTTAACGGCGCCACTCAAAACTTCCAAAATGGATTGATGAGAGAGAATAGGGTATCTCATCACATGAACATAAAAATTACAGTATGTGTAATATAAAATATCATCCCAATAACAAGAAATATTATATTTAAAAGGAATGACATAAAAGTGTGTACTTAAAAAGAAAGAGAGTTGTAGGATCCCTTACCTCGGGTCCGACTTTGACTCGACCGTTCTTTAATCTCCTGAATAATAAACTTGAGTTAATTTCTACTTCCTTAAGAACCTTTTTCAAGTTTATTATTACTTTTATATCACTTATTACCATGTTATAAACAATATGTAATCATTAAGTTAATAATGATTGTTTTGTCGATATTTGGTTCTTAAGTCGAAAGTGGACTTCTTACAATTACATGTTGTTCGTGTGGACAAATGTTTATTATATCCAGAATTGTATTCATGATTTATATATCATATATGTAATATATATCCAGTAAATGCATGTATTTATAACATTACATAATCATTTAGACATAAGAAATGAAATGCACCGTTCATGGAGACGGTAAGCCGTACGTACGCATCAACGCTACTTTCATTTCTATTTCATATTTTATAGAATGTAATAATAATGATATAAAGGTATATTATAATTCAAGTATAATATCATATATAATATCATATTTCCATCCTTTATACATCCCACATATGGTATTTAACGAATCAAATCACTTTGAGGGGGCGGTAGTCCGCACTTCCTTAAATGAAGATATCGCGTATACCCATAATGGAAGCCATAAAGGTAAGACAAAAATGAAAAATACAGAAGCATAAATAAAACATAAACATATTATATATCATATATAAAAATAGTGACATCATAATGGCTACCTTTGAAGGTGTTAAATGAGTATTGAACAATCATCGTTTCGGGAGGCAGAATTTCACCATCCACGGAAACTGTATGTTCTTTAACCATTTGATGTAGTTGTGTGAGTGTGTAGCTCGAATAAATCTTATAACAACATTCTAGTATATTGAATATACTGGTGTTGTTACAAAAAAAGTAAATAAAAAGAGTTTATGGGGTTGGAGAAGAAAAATAAAACAAATGAACATGAGAGAATAAATTACCTTTAAAAGTGTAACTCCTTTTGATTTGAGCCTAAAGGCTTCCTTTGAAAGGATTCTGCCCAAAGGGAATCCTCTAGGATGAGGATAGAGATGTGAAGAGAGTAAATGGGCAGGGTTTGGCCGATCCAAAGGCTTGATGAGTGTGTGAAAAGAGGTAGAGGTGGGGGCCTTTTATAAGAGGAGGGGAGGGGCACTTTTGGAAAGTAAAGAAATATTACTTTATTTGAAAATGTGTTTCGGTTTCAAAAGGTCCCAATAAGTTTTGGACATGTGTAGTTCATAGATTTTACATTATCTTTCCATTTAATTTAAATCATCAAATAATGATGTCGTCGCTGCATCATTATTATGTCATAAATAATTTATTTTATTTAATGTCTAAAAATTATAAAAAAACTACTATGATGTAGGAAATCTTTTTATCTTTCCAATTACTATTTATAATAAAAAATATGACTGGTATAACCCCACTTAAAAATTGTATTAGTAAAACATATCATGTTTGTGTCAATTTTACTTTTACATTAAATAAAATGTTATTTATGTCATTTCCCAACAAAAGTGGATCCATGGGGTCCCCAAGTTGACCCATGGCTTGTCTTGGCCGGCCATGATACAACCAATTAGGGTAAGACATGTGTCAAGCTCATTTCATTTTATTAAAGCATTATTTTTACCTTAAACTACACTAATTACCACTAATCGCGATTAAAAACTTAATAAGTTACTATTCACCAAAAAATTATTTTAATCTCATTGAACCAAATTTTACTTCTTAATGACAAACATGTATGTCGGATTTTTGAAAATCTAAACACAATGATGGTAAAATTTTATTTAAACGGAAAATCAGTTTATATAAGTACCACTTAGTGGTTTCACTATTCATCAAAAATTGATGTTTTTCAGAAAAATCCCAAAAATTCACCCTAAGCTATATTTGATATTCTGAATTAAAAAATGAATTCCATTTTACAAAATTCAAAACATTTAAGTCACATTAATTAATTTAATAATTAATTCCCGCTGTCATGACAAATAGCGTGTTTTATGAAACAATAAGTATCAAAAAATTGACACTAGTTTAAGTCTGATTTCAAAGTGAAATTGATTCCAACGACCACTATTGGATTTAATGGTAAAAATATTTTCTAATTTCACTTTAAAACCAATTCAAAATATAATCTAATCATATAAATAAATTAGATTAAAAATTGGTTTTGAATTAAAATACAACATTTTACACTATTCATTAAAAAATGAACTTTATCGGAAAGATACCAAAAATTTACACAAAGTAAATTTTGATATCCCGATTCTTAAGAAGAGTTTTATTTGGTCCAAAAGAATGTATAAGAGTGAACAAAACTATATTTAATGATGGTTCTCCATCAAAAGGCGATAAGTGAACATTTAGTGAAAACTAGGGCATATATGCCTAAAATTGAATTCTTTCCATATTTTAAGCCTCTATCCTTTATTGGATAAATGTAAAAACATTTAAAAAACATATATAATCATATTTTAGTTATTTCTATCCATTCCCGCCATTACAACGGCTACATGTTAACTAACATTTAAAATAATATTATTTTATTATTAGAGTGCAACGTAAGATTCCCAAGAAACTCGTTGTTGCGTATTGGGTACGCCATCGAGCATAGCGTCCCCTTTAAATTCATATTAATATTTTATTCAAAAATATGGATAAATATGAAAATTTCATATTCCTTATTTACCTGTGGTGTTACATCCTTCCCCCCTTTTGGGAATTGCGTCCTCGCAATTTTAAAATTGCGCTTGGAAACATCCTCGAACGTCCCACATCGGAGAAGAGTCGGTAAAACAATCACTTTAAAATAAAGAAAGATAAGTACAAAGGTCACCCGAGTTAACCCATAATAGGACTCCAAGTATGAAAATATGGACATGGTGGAAAAAACAAAGGGTCATGTTCTAATGGAGAGTGATAGAAAACATGTTTAGGAGAAAGTTAACCACGAGAAAATCACAAACTTGTGATGGGTTAAACGGTATTCGATTCCCCAGTAGGAAAAGTTAATAGACAACATTTTTGTTTTAAGTTACTTTTTATTGAGGAATTTATTCATAAGGAATCATAATCACTTATCATGTTGACTTTCAACTTTTACTAGATTCCTTAGTCAAACTCATATTTATTCCAAAAGAAGAGTATTTAGGGAGACTTGTTCGCATTAAGAGTACTATAATCAACTTCTAGAGAATCACCTAATCACCAAAAGAGAACTATATACATCCCATGTTTTTAGGCTTTAACCAAAACCAAAACCAAAAAGGTTAGTACAAGATCAGATAATCCAGAAAAGGATACCCCCTTATAAAAATAAAATCTATTCGTAATCTCCAAAATTTGTCCAACAAAACCCAAAGTTCAATGAGGACCATCCGATAAACAATTTGTCCATAAAATTCTTCAAAGTAAACCAATATAATATTGAAACCCAATTATTTGAAGGATTTAGTCACATAGTCTTCCAAGTTAAATCGTAACATTTATCTCCAAACAACATTAGTCGCACCTAAAGTCTCGCATTGAAAAGTAATTATCCTAATCACATATCCTCCAAAATCAACTTACTCTTAATTCATAAAATCATATAACTAAAAAGAATCAGTCAAACTAACCAGGGACTTCACGTAGTCTAGTGGTAGGCGATAAATACCAGTCGCACTTTGGTTTTGGGTTCAATTCCCGCAGCTTTGTCCGACGCGACGGGTTGTCACATGGTCTGCGTGTTGTCCTTTTTTCAAAACTATATAATTCTTAAAACATTCCCCAAAATGAGATAAAATCTTCAAAGATGATCATAACATATTTTAACCTAAAGTTTATCTCATGCCTTTCATTTTCCATCAGAACATATAATAACCCATAATTACCTCAAAAGTAAGGATCATATAAACCCTAATGGTTACCTTAATAATTATTACCTGAATTTCCACATCGAGTTGGCCATCTCGTACATGATGCACTAGAGAACTCACCAAGGTTGAAGTGGTTGATCATGACTCCTTGATAGTTGGTTTAGAACAACCATGAGTTTCCTCATTGAATCCTCCATTTTACCTAGTACCTTAATCATTGATCCACCACAGTTTCCTTCAATCCAATTGTCACTTTGGTGCCTGTGAGATCCATCCATTCACTAAAAACAGAAATGTCAGTGTCAGAATATCAACAAAACCATCATGTACTAATGAGTAAGATAAACACTAAGATATACTTACTCATTCACTTTATCTAAAACTAGGACTCTTTCTGAAATCCTAACCATTATGGTAATGTCACTTATGCTTAAAGAATACCCTAACCTCTAATGTTATCTAAACAGACCTCTGATACCAACTATAAGGCCCCAGCCTTAAAATTTACATAATCTTGAGTTATTACAAGATTACACATTGAGGATCTTTTCAGGTTTAGAGTTTTATAGAATTAGATCATGAAACTTGCATTACATTCCACATTTAAACAAAGTGGTTACATAAAAGACAATATTCATTCTTCCCATCAACAGAAACCTATTTAAAATAAATCACGGATTCTTTCTTGACACATCCTTGACACTATCATCACATCATGTACCTTTCCCTTGACCTGTGAAAAACATTTCAAAAACTTGGGATGAGCATAAAAAGCTCAGTAAGGGTTATAAAAATATGAAAAGGAAACATGAGTTCGTATATACATAAGAATGAAATCATACTTTACCCATAAAATATAGGCATATCAAATCATGAATAAATCATAGATAACATGAGACATAAAGGTAACTTGAGACATTCATAACATTCTTACGTAGGGAGTAACCCTCTTGGTTACATTTGGAATACCCATCACAGTATATTCCCTAAATCTCTTCGGAGAAACCTTAACGTTTCACTCCTTCGCGTTTCCCAATGCATTGGAGACCTATATCAGGCTCACCCGCCCTTAGTTTATCACGGAACCACCCGTTCTTCATAACAATGCCCAAGAACCATAACATAATCGTATCACATCAACATGAATAAAGGAAACATAACATTTCCACATTTCAATCACAATATAACATTTTAGGATATTGAAATAATGAATCCATTCAAAAAGAAACCATTTCCAAAACCATTTAAAACATTTAATAAAGAGATTTTTGAATCAAAGTGTCCCATACCACCTTGAATCTTTTAACATTTTAAACCATTAATATCCATATAAATAAATCCTTAAAACCATTTTGAAAACATGGATATTAATAAGAACAAATAATTAAAACATTTAAAACGATATTTTGGTTAAAGGGGTTTTACCAAAATTAGAGACACTTGAATACAATAATCGGGAATAACATTTAGTCGGAACTTTATAATATCATGAGAATAAAAGGATTCATGATATAATACACCAAAGGACAGTATATACACCATATAAGAGTTAATTGGTTCATAACAACAATGAACCCTCAATAGAAATGTCAAATGTGATGAAATCCCTTATAAAGAAGGTATCCTTAAATTAAGGACAAATAAATCTCAAAAATATGTGTGAAAAGTATATATACACCCAATATAAGTGGATATTAAGTGTAAAACAATAAAAGGTCATTGACACATATTCAATGGATGACATATTCAATGACTACAAGTTGAACCCAAAGAAATCGAAATTGGGTTAAAAAGTTCCCTTGACAGCCTAACGGCATCACATCAAAATGAGTTGATGAGAGGTAAAAAGTGTATCTCATCACTTGGACATAAAATTTACATCAATAAGGATATATGAGAACATATCCCAACATAACAATATGTTAATTAAAAGACCCAACAAAAGAAGTCTTTTAAAAAAGAGGAGGGTGAACGGTTCCCTTACCGACTTGGGTATCTTTCAAAACATACACCCCATGAAAGAAGGACAATAGATCATTGATGTAAATACTCATAAAAGAAAGTATATTACACAAAGAGTATAATAATGGGCAGTACATACACCACTCAATGGAATTTGTGGCAAATGTAGCATAAATCTCATGGGAATAAAAGTGAGATGAAAATCCCTTATGAAAACTCGGCAGCCTAACGGTGCCACATAAAACTTCCGAATATGGATTGATGAGATCAAATGGGGTATCTCATCACATTACAATAAAATGTACAGAAAGGGGAATATAAAGGAACTTCCCCCAACATTACAAAAAGGAGCTTAAAAGAAGTGACATAAAGGAGAGTACGTGAAAAGAAAGAGAGAGGTTAGATCTCTTACAAAAGTTCGGCAGCCTAACGGCGCCACTCAAAACTTCCAAAATGGATTGATGAGAGAGAATAGGGTCTCTCATCACATGAACATAAAAATTACAGTAAGTGTAATAAAAATATCATCCCAATAACAAGAAATATGATATTTAAAAGGAATGACATAAAAGTGTGTACTTAAAAAGAAAGAGAGGAGTAGGATCCCTTACCTCGGGTCCGACTTTGACTCGATCGTTATTTAATCTCCTGAATAATAAACTTGAGTTAATTTCTACTTCCTTAAGAACCTTTTTCAAGTTTATTATTCCTTTTATATCACTTATTACCTTGTTATAAACAATATGTAATCATTAAGTTAATAATGATTGTTTTGTCGATATTTGGTTCTTAAGTCGAAAGTGGACTTCTTACAATTACATGTTGTTCGTGTGGCCAAATGTTTATTATATCAAGAATTGTATTCATGATGTAGATATCATATATGTCATATATATCCAGTACATGCATGTATTTATAACATTACATAATCATTTAGAGGTAAGAAATGAAATGCACCGTTCATGGAGACGGTAAGCCGTACGTACGCATGAACGCTACTTTCATTTCTATTTCATATTTTATAGAATGGAATAATAATGATATAAAGGTATATTATAATTCCAGTATAATATCATATATAATATCATATTTCCATCCTTTATACATCCCACATATGGTATTTAACGAATCAAATCACTTTGAGGGGGCGGTAGTCCGCACTTCCTTAAATGAAGATATCACGTATACCCATAATGGAAGCGATAAAGGTAAGACAAAAATGAAAAATACAGAAGCATAAATAAAACATAAACATATTATATATCATATATAAAAATAGTTACATCATAATGGCCACCTTTGAACGTGTTAAATGAGTATTGAACAATCATCGTTTCGGGAGGCAGAATTTCACCATCCACGGAAACCGTATGTTCTTTACCCATTTGATGTAGTTGTGTGAGTGTGTAGATCGAATAAATCTTATAAAAACATACTAGTATATTGAATATACTGTTGTTGTTACAAAAGAAGTAAATAAAAAGAGTTTATGGGGTTGCAGAAGCAAAATGAAACAAATGAACATGAGAGAATGAATTACCTTTAAAAGTGTAACTCCTTTTGATTTGATCCTAAAGGCTTCCTTTGAAAGGATTATTCCCAAAGGGAATCCTCTAGGATGAGGAGATGGATGTAGAGAGAGTAAATGGGTAGGGGTTGGGCGAGCCAAAGGCTTGATGAGTGTGTGAAAAGAGGTAGAGGTGGGGGCCTTTTATAAGAGGAGGGGAGGGGCACTTTTGGAAAGTAAAGAAATATTACTTTATTTGAAAATGTGTTTCGGTTTCAAAAGGTCCCACATTTCTATAATTCGTGTATAAGGTGATAAGTATTCTAAATCCACTCATCCAATAAGTTTTGGACATGTGTAGTTCATAGATTTTACATTATCTTTCCATTTTATTTAAATCGTCAAATAATGATGTCATCGCTGCATCATTATTATGTCATAAATAATTTATTTTATTTAATGTCTAAAAATTATAGAAAAATTACTATGATGTAGGAAATATTATTATCTTTCCACTGACTATTTATAATAAAAAATATGACTTCTATAACCCCACTTAAAAATTGTTTTAGTAAAACATATCATGTTTGTGTCAATTTTACTTTTACATTAAATAAAATGTTATTTATGTCATTTCCCAACAAAAGTGGATCCATGGGGTCCCCAAGTTGACCCATGGCTTTTATTGGACGGAAATGATACAACCAATGAGGTTAAGACATGTGTCAAGCTCATCTCATTTTATTAAAGCATTATTTTTACCTTAAACTACACTAATTACCACTAATCGCGATTAAAAACTTAATAAGTTACTATTCACCAAAAAATTATTTTAATCTCATTGAACCACATTTTACTTCTTAATGACAAACATGTATGTCGGATTTTTGAAAATCAAAACACAATGATGGAAAAATTTCATTTAAACGGAAAATCAGTTTATATAAGTACCACTTAGTGGTTTCACTATTCATCCAAAATTGATGTTTTTCAGAAAAATCCCAAAAATTCACCCTAAGCTATATTTGATATTCTGAATTCAAAAATGAAGTCCGTTTTAAAAAATTCAAAACATATAAGTCACATTAATTAATTTAATAATTAATTCCCGCTGTCATGACAAATAGCGTGTTTTATGAAACAATAAGTATCAAAAAATTGACACTAGTTTAAGTCTGATTTCAAAGTGAAATTGATTCCAACGACCACTATTGGATTTAATGGTAAAAATATTTTATAATTTCACTTTAAAACCAATTCAAAATATAATCTAATCATATAAATAAATTAGATTAAAAAGTGGTTTTGAATTAAAATACAACATTTTACACTATTCATTAAAAAAATGAACTTTATCGGAAAGATACCAAAAATTTACACAATGTAAATTTTGATGTCCAGATTCTTAAGAAGAGTTTTATTTGGTTCAAAAGAATTATAAGAGTGAACAAAACTATATTTAATGATGGTTCTCCATCAAAAGGCGATAAGTGAACATTTAGTGAAAACTAGGGCATATATGCCTAAAATTGAATTCATTCCGTATTTTAAGCCTCTATCCTTTATTGGATAAATGTAAAAACATTTAAAAAACATATATAATCATATTTTAGTTATTTATATCCATTCCCGCCATTACAACGGCTACATGTTAACTAACATTTAAAATAATATTATTTTATTATTAGAGTGAAACATAAGATTCCCAAGAAACTCGTTGTTGCGTATTGGGTACGCCATCGAGCATAGAGTCCCCTTTAAAGTCATATTAATATTTTATTCACAAATATGGATAAATATGAAAATATCATATTCCATATTTACCTGGGGTGTTACAGTATCCCTACACTTCATTGTTCTCTACTACAATGTCTTTAACTAAGGATCAAATCCATATTAGGCCTATTATTATTGAGATATGATTGCCTTAGTATTCACCATACTAACCCTTTCTACTTATATAATTGAAGGAGTTAAATTACCTTACATTTATACTGCTTTAACAACCTCCAATTTAGAACCCATTTCTTCTACTCTTTTTGTCTCTAATATTGATAAATTAAAGCCTACAGAATCTGATGATAAGTGAAGGATAGTTTTTTATAGGGCTATAATTTATTCACATTATTGGGTTGTAAATAAACATTGGTTTTTTATTCAATGATACATGTATTCTATCTTTTATTTACATGTTGGAATTATTTAGTGGTTGTTTTCTTACTCTCTTTTTGATAATTTCACTGGGGTATAAGTGATGTATTTTTTTTCTAAAGCTAGAAGCACTATTTTTTAAAAATATTCTCCAATACTATCACAAATTTTATTGAGTTTATTTCTTTCTCTCACATAATATAATTGATAAGATATGAAAAAATTTTATTCCTTTCTATGTTGTATTTATTGAACATTCCTTGATTTGTGATCATCAAAAAGGTGTAATTTTTGTAATCCTTCCATTTTAATGGATAGAAGTCATACAAATCAAATAAATCATGTAAACCATGTAAATCATGTAAATCACGTAAAACATGTATTTCATGTTAATAATTTTTAAATCATATAATGATGTATTACTATTTTAATAATATGTTATATTATGATTAATATTTTCCTTAATCCATTATGTTAGAATTATTTCTTACGGCTGATGAAAGATAATTGACTATATATGAGAACACATTTCTGTGATCATATTGTCTAATTGTTTAGTTTGAAAATTGGAAGAGTCCATGACACCATAACCTAAACACCATAATCATGCTATTAATTCCATAAATTGAAAATGTCCAGACCAAGTAACCATTCTACATTTTCTATAATTCACAGAGGACTATAAACTGTAACTATTCATTCATATCTAGAAGTTAGGAAGGAAAATTCATCACTGACTATAGAACTACTTAGGAAACACCATTTCTATGGCATCGTTCTTGTCTCCCCAACAACTATGACATCGTTTCTTACTTAAATATTTTTTTCTTTTTTAATTAATTTTAAAATATTATTCTAACGTTTGTATTTGAGTCATTTAATGACACCGACATAATTAAGGATATTTTCTAGACATATCTGCTGAAAATAAGAGGTATGAGGTGTGGAGATCTTGCTATTTATGAGCCATAATACAGGATCTAAACAAACAATACTGGGTGGTTCATGAACTATAAAGAGTGCCGACTGAAAGACACAATAGGTTGAACACACATGAATGCATGAACTCAAAGACGAACACACAATGAACTCTCATTTTTCTGCTAGTTGTTTTTATTTGGATCAAAACATCGAACATAAATACTACAACAACACATAGATGCAAATAAGAGAAACTCACTAAACTGAAAAATAGAACATGATGCTCTATGAAACACTATTTTTATATGATGGCTCGTACTTCACATCAGCTACATCATTGAATCCCGGAGCTACATAGAATAACACTCAAGTAAATTATAATCTATTAATATTATATTATGCTCTATTGTGTACTGTTTTATTAATCATGCGAGCTGTGTCTATCTTTGTACAAAAAATAAACATTGTTTCCAATATTAAAAATTATGATACAATATATCCCCTCACTAATACACTTTTATACCTTTTTTCACCCACGTTTATCTCTGACATCGGTCTTGTGTGACCTAGATGTTTTATTTCCCATGTAGAACTATGGTTGAGTTCTTATAACTTGGAATGTTTTATGTACTATTGTGTGGACCCTGATCAATGTTGTGGATCAAATTGTAATATATATTTCTTAGGGGAAGGTAATAAAAAAGTTGACTGTATTATGCCTCATCTTGAGACTGATCCACTTGTTTTAATCTGCTTGGTTTTTAAATTTAGTTTTCACTATTTTAACTCATATTTTATAATAACTTTTTCGCTTTTATAGTTTGTCCTGGATAGTGTTTATAACTATTTTGGTTTAGTAAATTGGGGTTCAAAAATTATATCCATATTTCAGGTTGATATAACTGAGAAGTAACCTATTTCTTGAAAAATTAATGGAGCAGTCAATCTATAATAAACATATATCATTGATTAATTTGCATGTTTTGTTATTAAATTAGGGGATCTTCAAAAATATTTTTTAACAGAACATTTTATAGGAACTCAATTTACCCCCACTTTACATTTATACTCCAACCATCAAATTCTAATAAGTTTTTTAAACTATATATTTTATTAAGTTATTCAATCTTATTCTTACTCAGGATTCAAAAATCTTATTCAAATCTATGATAAAAAAAAATAACATTAATAACATGTTTTTGTTTAATAAACATGGTAATTCTTTTAAAGAATTCTTTCGAAGAAAATCAGTGTTCATTCGATTCAATCATACTTAATATTTCATGCACTTCATGATATATAATATATTTTATTTCATTAAAATAAAATATATATAATAAACCCATAAGATTTTATATTCCACTCCATTCAAAGTGTTGTGTGTCATGAAATATAGCGAATATGAAGTTCTCATTTTAAACTTTTATGGTTTTCATTTTTGATATTTATTATTAACTATAAATTTATTATAAAAAATTTATTTAAATGAAAATAAATTTTTTTTTCTCAACAACAAAATTTTATAAAAGATTGTTTCATCACACAATGTGATAATTTTTTTAAAAAAAAATTACATAAATATATAAATTTTAAGTAAAAAATAATTCCATTTTTTGAATACTATAACCAAATTTATCTTATGGAAAAATATTTTGTTTATTTAAAATATCAGTTTTTGATAAATAGTGAATGTATTGAATTTTAATTGAAAATTTCATTTTTGAAAATATTTTATAATGTTAAATAATATTTTTAATTAGTTCTAATATCATATTAGATATAATAATTCAATTAAGGTTTATGGAATCATTTGCATATTTATTTTTTATATGAAAACATTGCAAACATTTGTAAACAATTTATTTAAAAACATGAATTCTATTCACATCTTAAAGAATAATTTAAAAATAAAATATTAATATTCTCTGAACTTATATAGGAAAAATAGATTTCATATTTGGAATCAGAATAGTATATAATATTTAGTATTTATAAATTTTTATTTTCCCATATTAATAGTTAATGTAAAATAGAAATAATTATCATTGTTAAGGTAAGTGGGTGTTTACTAGGGGTTAAACATAAATATAAGGGTAAAAATTACCTTTACATTTTTCTAAAAACTATTTATTGAAATATATAAACCAACAATCCTATAGGGTTTGATAATGGTCCATTTTTACACATTTTAAAAATTAACATTGTTGGATAACTCAATTTATTTCAAAAAATAAAAAGTGGGCCCCTCCCCCAGTTATAGAATTCCAACACCTTTCATCTCCTGTTCACGCCATAAAAAATAATTTTCATAGAAAATATCAAACTAAATTACTTCCCAACATTACTATCCTCATATTAAAATCTTTATTATGGGAAAAATCCACCTTAGTAAGGCATTAGTGGCAACCTAACGAGGATTCATGGAGAAGATGTAATGTTTTTCTACAAAAATATTCATTTTCTTTATTTATCAACATCCTTATATTTATATTAAAACATTAATATATAATAAATTTAGTATCCTTCTTATAATGTTATATTTTTATAATAATTATATTATCTAAATCTAAATAAACTTCTATCAAATGTGTTACCAAATTATAGTTCATTTCTATGGAAGACCACCACATTAGGGACTGATATAGTTCATTATTCCATTTCCACCTATCATGGTTGGGTATGATGATAAATATTATATATATATATATGATATTTATAACATATTTATATCTCTTAATTCATTATATCAAATATATATATATTTTTATTTTTCCATTCCATAGGTGATATATTAATATCACTACTGTGTAATGTGGACAACCACCTCCCAAAATGATGTGATTTGTTTCTCTAATGCATTCCACCGAAAGTAATAAAGTTAATGTTAATAGTTATTTGTCATATTAATGAAATATTTTTCGTATTAGTGATATATTTATAATTTGTTTATTATAATACATATCATTCTATTACAAACCTTTTCACCCACTCAAATGTTATAATATTATTGATGTTCATGTTTCCTACATCCTTCATGGAGTTATAAAAGTCTCTTTTCATCACTACACCACATGTTATATATATATATATAAGTACATAATATATTAATAGTGATATTATGACCAATATAGAAATGTTAAAGAATACATACCATCTTTCTATAATGATCGGTGAAAAAAATGTAATGTTATTCATGCGTACATCAGACCTAACATATCAATGAGCGATAAATCATTTTTCATAACCATATTACATTATTGGTTTTAAAACTAATATTAATATTAAAATATTGTAATTATATTGTGATAATTATTAAAGATATGATATTACAATATAATATGTGTAAGAACCAGATAATTCTTGGAGAATCATGAATGAGAGAACAAGGAAATAGACACTCGAAACATTAAAAAAATGAGTAATTATTAATGAACATGTAATAATATTTCAAAAAATTAAAAATAAATAATATATTTTTTGAATTAAATTTATTATTAAAACCACTATACTAGAAGATAAAAAAAATTTATAAAAATTATATTTGGAGTCTGAGATTTTAGAAATCAATTTCTATTCATTGGGCTAAACTTATAATTCATTGATTCATCCATTATAAGATTATGTGAATAAATAAATTTCATTACAATATGTTGAATTTAAAATTTATTAATCATTAATTATTTTTGGAAAACATAATATATTCATTATTTAATTCTTACTTCAACATTGTGATCATCGAAGAGGTTAAATTCATAATCTCATTATAATCATGATTTTTTATTTGTGAATTGTAGTGGAAGGAACATATTTATCCATTCCCTAATAAACCCATTTCACTTATTTCTAAAAATTTTATTCATGATATTATCATATATTATTTCCATTTCTTCTATTTCTATCTGAATGTAATATAGAAAATATTTTAAAAATTTATAACATCATTTCCCTTTTCGTTAAAAAATTTGATTTATTACAAAACCCTGATTTCTAAACATGGGATCAAAAATGTATTTAAAATTTTAAAATTAATTTTTATAATTTATAATCAACCATTTATTAATCATTAAAAAAATACATGAAATATTGTATCATTTTCTTGAAAATCACGTTATTTTTTTATAAAAAATTTGATAGGAATCTTCCTATCATTTTTTAAACAATGAAAATTCTTAAAAACATTTAAATGAAATAGTAATTCTATTTTTAATATTAAAGTCAATAAAGAAATTTCCGAACATCATTATCAGAAATTATTTATATATATCACTTAATTTTTATGATTATATTTTTAATGAATATTTTTTCTTAATATTTATTTTCAATGAAAATTATTTTTAATATTTTTTTCAAAATAAAATGAATATTTTCCTAAAGAATTCATTTAAAAAAATTCAAGGTATTTATAGACATCAATGTCAAAAATCCTTCATTATTTACCCAATGTGTCAATTTTAATTCCATATTTATTATTATTCATGATGGTTTATGAATTTTTTAGTGGAGGTTATTGTTAACACACACATCCTTTTTTGATTTTGTAGTCGTTAAAATCCTTATGAAATATTTACTTTTATATGATCGTTATTCATTTAATTTAAACTAAATGTTCATATTTTATATAATGGACTATCTTATTTCATAATCAACATACGATTTTATCAAATTTTTTATATATTTAATTCCTTTTGTTTATGTGTGGATATTTTGAAAAATATTTATTCATTATGAAATATATATTTTTGGAGATATAGCTCATTGGTTATGAAAAAAACTGATTAAATGATATATAAGTAAATATATAGAACTGAAATTCAAGGGTGAATCTGATATAATGACATCACCTTAGTTAATCAGTAGTATTATTGAATGAATTATCTCGATTACTATAGTTTTGTATGTTTCTACCAGTCATTGGTAAAAAAATATTTAGAAAATATCACAATGGAAATGGTATCATTTGATTTGGAAAAAAGACATCTAATAATTAAAAAAAATCATCAGGGATTTATTTATTATTATCAATGATACTTTCACAATTGTTCCATCTATAGATAAATTTTATTTTCATTAGCTTCATTAGATGGAATTTTTTCAATAATTTATCTTTCTATATTGAAGATACATTATTATGAAACATAAATTTAGTGTTTTATTTTTATTTATCATGTAATATGGATTATTACATAAAGAGAAAAAAAATTGGAATGAACTATTAGTAATATACATATCCAATTTAATTTCTTTTATTTATTCTTTATATCTTTTAATTCACATAAACATTACTGACCATTTGTTATCTACCTTATTTTTTCATTCCTATTGAATCCTTGAATTTTTCTATAATTTTTATACAAGGGTATGGTCGACAGAATAATGTTACATCATCAATACAAATTCTTATATTATTCAAATTTTATATATGAATCATGTATTTATAATGTTTACCAAAAGTATTTAACTATTCCGACAATGGGATACAATTCATTATATATTAGGTAAATGTAAGAAAGAACACAAAAAAATTGGGCTTATAGAGTTTGGATCCCAACATTTGGTATTATAGGAGGTTTAATAGAAACATTGAGACATAGAATAAGTTTGATATAGATTTGGGAACATAAAACTCTTATAAATATTGAGGATAATTATAGAATAAAATCCGAAGGTTTTGGTAAGGTAATGATTATGTGGTTTTCCATAAAAATAGATTTATTTCTAGATACTAAAATTAAATGTGGTTCTAACATATATACCCTTTTGGGTAAAAAAATGAAAAAAGACCATTTTCCTTAACCGAATAGCAACATAGTTCCTGAGAAAATTCGTTACTGTGAACCAAATTAAGCATTCATGGGTGATATGTCTAGGATAATTCACATTTTAAAAAAAACATATGAATGATTTAAATAGATAACTACAATGAATGAACTATGTAAAAATAATGATGTATTATATTGAATTTTTTGTTTTTCTATACAATTTGAAAATTATTTCTGTTTAAAATAAGGGAATAAATAGAAGAATTTATAAATAATAATTAATAATACAATTGAAGGAGATAAATTTCATCTTCGGTGTCTATTTATAGTTTTTTAAAATAAATTTTCAGATCATGGGAATTATATGATTAAATTCCCTATTCTTAGGATTAAACATTATACCATAGAAGGATCCATGTTGAAAGAAAAAGGATAATTTATTATTTGAGATTCCAGATTAATGTTACATAAGTATTCTTACCAATGGGGATTTTGTTAAAGAAAAATGGAATATATTAGTATTATATTAAATTTTAGAATTAAATATATATTTATTCATTTTATATTTATTGATATCATCATGGATTATGTGTTTATGATTTATAATATTTTCAATGTCTTAAAAAATTCTTTGAAATAGATGTTTGTTGGAATGTCAAACAAAATAGGGCACTTTGGCAGAAATTATTGGAATGTATATGTATTTGTGGAAACATAATTTAAGTAATAATGAATTTAAATTTTATAGTCATAATATTAAAGGCATTGATAACATTTATGGTTGATGCGATCTTTAATGACCTTGTAATAAAATTATAAGGAAACTTTGTAAAAAAATTTGTATTGAAAACCTCAGTACTAATATTATTAACTAGTTAATTCTATTTCAAGGTTCTCCATCATATTTTTAGGAATGTTTTAATAATTCTATTAATAATTTTTTATAAAGGAAAACTTTCATTAAAGGTGATGAAATGTCTCAATTGGCTAGTCTATTGGGCATGAAACCATGACCTAATGCCAAAATGGTTTTTTCACATAAGACTATTCTAATCAATGTCCTGGTTATGTTTCATTATTTTATCAAAACCATCAGATAAAAAATAAATATTAATGATGAACCTTTTGTATTAAATCTGAATTTTAGAAATTATTTTATTTTATATAATTTTAAAATCATATTGGTTTTTGAAAATAGTTAGATGAATATATCAGTAATTTTTTGTCGATCTTAAAATCCCTAAAAAGTGAATATTAGTGTTTCGGGAATATACAAATTAATTTTTGGATATTTATTTCAGGGGCATGGTTGTGAATTGGAAATTTATTAAATAATATCCAAAGGGTAAAACTATTCTTAAAAATTAAAAATGTACCATGTAAGTATATTTAAATATATTCCTAGATAGGAAAATAATTCCTCAACTTTAGGAAAAATATGTTGAAAAATAAATTTTATCATAACACATTTATAACCAATGAATAATAAGGTCCCTTATATTATTAAATATTTATTGATTTTATGACATTAAATATAAATTGATCATTCAATTTCGTTTGATCAACAACCTCAAACACCGTCTATATTTATTTAATCTTTTTCATTGTTGTTCATGTTTTCATTTCCCACATATATTATCTTACTCGGAAACTTAGTTATGTGTCATTATAGATGATATTACTACATCATTTTCTCTCTCATTAAGAGATTGTTTATTAAATTTCTAACAATATGTGTTATTAAAAAATTGCATTTATAAATGTAAAACCCTTGATTTGAATGATAAAGTTTAAATTATAAGGAAACTGTTTATTTAAGGAAAGGATATTGTAACAGCACAAAATTATAATATAAAAAATTTAATTTTATAGATAATGTGAAATAAACATTGAAATATATTTCGTTACCTCAAATACTATTTTTATCCAACCTTATATGCAATAGCGATATTATCATTCATTACACACACAAAAGTGTATTTTTATTTCTTACGTTACAAGGAACACTGAGTATTACTGAAAAAATATTCTATTAATATTATAATTTATATGTAAATTATTTCATAGAAATTAGAATTATTTGTAATAATATAATAAATTAAATGATAAAAATATATAATTTAGACTATTTTATTATCTATATATTTATTATTGGTAAAATAATAATCATTAAGAAGAAAAATAAATGCATTCTGAAAAATAATATTTGTTAAATATGATGGTTTCATCCCACCTCACATATATATTTTGAAATTAATTTTTAAAAATATGAAAATTTTATAGGTAAAAATAAGTTTACTTTTTAAAAAAAATTCAAAAAATTTATTATGGTGTATTTTTAGTATTTTCCAAAAACATTTCTTTTTTTTATAAGAACTGAAATGTATTGAATATTTATTGAAAAATTCCATTCCATTTAAATTATATATTTTGTTAAATTATAATTTTTGATATTTTAATGTATATCGTATAAAATTAATCTTATTTATTTCCTTTAAATCATTTTAATATAAATTTTTTTATAAAAACATTTTAATCATTTTAAAAATTTTCACTTAAAAAATATTCTTTCTCATTGTGTCTACCTGAATAATTTAAAAATAAATATTTCTAAATATATGAATTTATTTTGGGAAAATGGATTTCATATTTTTAATTATAGTAATAAATAATTTATAATATGTTTAACATAACAATCAATTATTTTTTATCTTCAAAGTTATAAAAATTAGTAATCACAGTTGACATAAAATATACTCTTACCGGGGCATAACTAAAATCATATTGGTAAAATTAATAAAAAAACGTTTTGAAATATTTTTTAATGGAAAAATGTGAAACATTACCCCTCAAGGGTCCTGGAAATTTTCCATTTTCATCCCTTTTGAAAAATTAAAAATGTAGCATCAACTAATTCATTTCAAAAAATAAAAAGTGTGCCCTCTGTAATTCTTATAATAGGAAACCTTAGATGCTCTAATAATCACATCATCAAATATATTTGGTTCAGATAATACCATTTAAAATCAGTTCTCAAAATCCATAAAATAATTCATGAATAATTATATTTGGATTAAAGGAATCTTATGAAGTCATTGGTGAAATCATAACGGGATTCCCAAAGAATAGGTAATGTTAATCATGGAGCATATTTATTTTATTTCATTATCAACTTCGTTAATTTTTAAAAAAAACATTATAATAAAATAAAAAATATATCATATGTACTATTTTTTATATTAGTAATTTCATGTAGAAAAAATTATCCACATCCATCAAATAGGTTATGAATTCATCATTCATGTGAACATAATACTACCCCCTAATATACCAATGTCATCCTTTTCCCATTTCCACCACCCAATGATGTGAATGAATATATATATATAAAGTATATATATTATATTTATAACATATTTACACCAAATTGAGTCATTATATCATATATATATTTATAATTTCCTTTCATTAGTGTATTTGATAAGGTTTTACATGTGTATGGTGGACAACAACTACGCAAAGCGATGTAATTAATTTTTCTCTACAACATTACATGTAAGGTAATAATGTAAAATTTAATAATTTTATTTGACATACATGAAACAATTATTATATTAATTAAGAATTTCAAATTCATTGAGACATATTATATATATTTTTTCCTATATTCTCACTTATATAATGATTATAACATTGTTCTTGTACATGTTGGTTATTTCCTTCAAAAAATGATGTGGCATTATTTTCATCACCACACCACATGGATGATATATATAGTTATAAAATATTGTAATTATTATTTAATGATAATAATGTTAATATAGAACATTACATACAACCATTTCATAATTATTGATGTAAAATGAAAACATCACTCATGCATACATATAACCTATAGTCTTCATGATCATATCATTCTTAATTTTTCATAAATGATTTTAAACGATTGTTTTAAAATTAAATTTCCTATAAAAACATGACAATTTTTTCATATTTATTATTCTTTATTTTTTGAAACTACATAATATGTTTAAGAACTACATAATCCATGATTAAACACAAAGGGGAAAACGAGGAAATTAACATATTAAAATATAAAAATAATGAATTATTATTAATTAATGAGAAATATGATTTTATAAAACAATAAAAAGTATTTTATAAACATTAATAAGTTTATGGTATATATTTAAAAATTAATTAAAATAGAAATAAATTTTTTCATATAATGTTTAATAAAAATGAATCATGAGGTATGATATTGGTTAACTCAGTTCCTATTTATTATGGAAATCTACATCATTGATTATTTCATTCTATGTTTATTTGTATAAGGAAATTTTTCTACAATTTTATTTTTTTCATCATTTTTATAGTATTTACTTTTGACTTACATAATGAATTCATTAATTAATTACCACATCAATGTCATGATCATCTTAGAGGTTTATTTCACTATATTATTCTAATAAAGATTACTTATTCTTGAATTTCAATTATAAGATATTATTTGACTATTACCTCTGAAATATATTTTGTTTCATTCGAATATATTAATTCCTTATACATTAGTGTAATATTATTATTTTTTCATTATTTTTAAACTATATAAATGTAGTAAATTTTTTAAAAAAATTTACTTTATTCCCCTCTTCGGTTAGAAATTTGTTTTCTTCTATAACAAATGTATTCTAAAAATATTTTCGAAAATATTTACATCACTTTCAAAATTACGTATCCAATTAATTTTTAGAAATTTTACTCTACAAAAAATTAAGTCTATGTAATCATTTGTGGTTATCAAAACAATTCCTATTTAGATTTTACAGAAATTTTGAAATTAATATTATTATAAATTTCCAAACAAGGCATTCATCTTACCTTTTGATAATTAAAAAGGAATGTTCTTTTTTGATTTTGGAAAATGTATAAAATTACCCATCTTAATTATATTGATTTATTTTAATATTCCCTTCAATGATTATGATAAAATTTTTGATGGATTTTTGTTAAAAGTTAATTATAAAAGAATGAAATTAAAAAATTATATTCAGAATGAAAATGATATTTTACTTAATTGTGTTTTTAAAAACAATTTTTGTTATTTCTATTCATCAATGAAGAAAACCATTTTTTACTATAATACTTACATTTTGAACCATCCATATCCTTGTACTAGATTATTTATGGTTATTTTCACTATGTATGGTATATAAGTTAATTTCATTATTTAATTTTGTATTCACTAACTTCCCCATGAGATATTCACTTTCATTTGATCATTAGACATTAAATTTCACATATATTTCCATTTCTTTATAATGGATACTATTATTTCTTAAACAATATATCATTTTAACACACTAAGATTATATTGAAATTTATTTCATTATATTGTGGAAAATTGATAAATATTTATTATTTATTCAATATGAGTATTTGATGATAAGGTAATTTTTTTATGAATTAAATTGAGTATTTATGAAATGATGAATTATTTGAATGTTAATTACATTGGTGGGGCCTGGTTAATGATATATCAAGGATGATTCGGTAATATCATGTGATGACTCAATTGTATAGCCATTGTTAAATTTTTTTCTATCCATTTTTTAAACGATTGTTACAATAGATCATTACTGTATTGTTATCATATTAATCGAAAACATTAATTTCAATAATTAAACATATTATTCATCATGATTTCAATTATCATTATCAATGTGATTTTAGTTTTCATATCATATATATATTTATTTCATTTTTAGTTTATTTATTAAATGTAAAGTAATTTAGGTTATTTACCATGACATATTGAATATACTTTAAGAATTTTTTATATTGTAATTTAGGCTCAATTATTTTAAATTCTATATGTATTATTAATTATATTGCTATTAAAATAGAATGTGTGATCATTTATCTATGTAACTTTGTTTATTATTCTTATTTATTCATGATATCTTCCACTGAATGAAACCCTTACTATAAACTTATACACATTATTATCTTGATTACAATCCCTAGAAATCTATGATGTTTTTTTTGATTGACATTTATGGATGTGAATGTTGTAATAAACTAATTCTCAAAAAAATATTATGTGGAAAATTTTGTTTTCAAATTAAAAATAAGAATAATGTATGTATCTTGGATACCAAGACTACTAAACTACTGGGTCCATCAGGGTGTTATTCATTATATCTAATTCCAATATAATAATAAAGAAACCAACTCCATGATAATATGGCCAGGGTTGGTAAATCCTTATTCTAGTAAAAATTTTACCTAGGTACTGCAACCCACATGTAGGAATATATAAAGTAATCATTTCTGTCATCTATTATTTTAATGAAAATGCAAATTTATTTTATTTTATTTTTTCATATACATACCAACTTTTATGTGGTTAATAAAAAATTTAGATACATGGATTCAAATAATCAAAATATTTTTCAATCCAACAAATGTTTGATTTGGTTTTCTATATGGAGATTAATTACATCATCATTTTCTTTACAAAATAACATGAATACTACTATTTCCCAGCATTAATGAAAATCAAAATCATTCTATATAGAAGGTTGATGAGTATTCTTCTGATCATGAAAAATAATCGATAAATATTTTATAGACGCTGACCCAACTAGACATGACCCAGTTCTTATATTATTAAATTTGTATGAAATATAAGAAATCACATCCCAATAGACCAAATATTTCAATAGTTTTCCTAATCTAGATATATACTTAATATAAACATTAAATTTGAAAACATGAAATGAAATATAGTACTTTATTTGGATTGATGATTATTAATTCATGGAAATACATTCATATCAATGATAAAACATTTCTTGGCATCTTGGGGATAGGATAAAACGAAATGTGTGAGATAAAATGTGTAGTAATGGAAGTCATATAACATAATATAAATTTGGAATTAATAATATGTAATGAAAATATAATGATAGACTAATTTTATATAAATAATCAAATGAGTATAAATGATATTTATGGTTATTAAAATTATTAATATAAATAGATGGATATCAATAAATATTATCATAATGATTGGATTAATAATGTTTGAAATATAAATATGAATTTCATGTATTTATTCTAATACATATTAATTATTATTTGGTAATTCTGTCAAGACAGCTACATAAATGGGAAAATAATCATCCACATATTCATTATAATTTTGTTTTTAAAATTATTTTTAATTAATTTTTTAATATATTATTTATATTAAATTTTCTTTATTTCAACTTCTGGATAGTGTTAGGTTTATTCTAATTCAAATATAAAACTTTTTGATATCCCTAATCTGTTAAATTTGTCTTTAAATTTAATTTACCAAAATAACTCATCTAAAATACTTTAATTTTAATATTTTTTATATCATTTTATTTTTTATATGAATTGAATGTATATTGTATCAATGTTGCATAACCACATAATTTTATTATATTTCACCTCAAAATTTAAAATAAATTACCATCTTGTAAATAATATTATTATTCAAATAAAAATCTATATAAATTGAAAAAATAATTATTCCCTAAGTGAACACATAATAGATATCAAAAAGTAAGATAGTGGAATTTTGTATTATTCATTTCATGAAATTTTATATAGAAATTTTTCATCGACATTTTTTATTAGAACGATAAATTTATATAACCATGTAAAAATGTTAGACATTCCTTCATTAGATAATTAATAATATGATGAAATAATGAACTTAACACATAGATTTTACTTAAATTAACCCAATTAACACCTTAAAAATGATATAATTTTATTGATAGTTAGTTTACATAATTCATGACATATTATAGAACCTATTTAAAAAATTTTAACCTCTTGATTAAAAATTTAAAATCCATTTTATCAAATTAAACACTTATAAGTGTTAAAAATTAATTTTACAATATGAAAAAAAACATGATGAAAAACTCAATTATGAAAAAATTAACCATTTAACTGGATTTATTCATTTATAATACCTAAAAAACATTAGACGAATGTTAAAATACAATATTGAATATTAAACATATAAATTTACTTAAAATCAATTAGTAATAGTTAATAATTTATTTTATGAAAATTAAAATAAATTACAAGTAAGAAAAATCAATTAAAAAATTCATTAACATTCAAATGATTTTTATTTTTATCTCTAAATATTTGATATCCAATGAAATAATTTTATATATTTAACTGTAATAACTATAATAATTTAGTTTTTCCTATTTATTCAAACCAATTTTAATGGATAGTTTAGAATGGTAAAATTGTATTTTAAAAATTGATCACAATTCATTTAATATCGGTATTGTATCTAATGAAATGTATATATGAATTTAAATTTATTAAAAAATATTGTGTTGCCATTGTTTTATAGCTTTTATAAATCATGAAACATTTTATTCTACTTATGACACAACAATATTATCTTAGTTAATAAATGATCGATATTTATCAAAATAATTCATCAATATTTATAAGGAAAATGAGAGTTAACAATACTATATCCTCTGGTAAGGTCAATCTATGTGTATAGTATGTGACATTTCATTATGGGATTGAATAATGATTATGATATAATCATTGATCAAAATATGAGGTTATTATGTCTAGGAGAATCTAAACCAAATCTACATCAACTTATATTTTCCAAAATGGGATTTATTTTCTTTGGAAAAACATTTAATCTATTCCAAATAAAACATTTGGATTTTTTTCTTCAATTCTGATTACACTACGGGATCTCAATAATTATTCTCTATCACAGTCTCGAATATTTATTAAACCATTGTATGATACTAAATATAGTTATCCATACATTTCATAAACAAATTCAACATTATTACCGTAAACATACATTTCATATCAATACGATACACAGTAGAACAATTTTATTTGTCTATAGAAATAATCACACAAAATCCAATTCAATATAAATTATGGACATAATTTCCCATTAATTTCTCCAAGATATGAAATCATCTTATACATAACATACATAAAACCATTTAGTATAACATGGGGATGAAAATCATAGTGAATGGTTATAAAAAATTCTCAAAAAGTGTAATGATAGTAAATATCAATCAATGATCATAAGTTTTAATAATATATTCATAACTTTATGGGAACATGATACAACGTTTCAATAATCACATCCAATAACTCATTTTTATTTTCTCATGGATCCCTGAATAAAGATTTTTCGATCAAAATACATAAGAAATAAGACAAAAAAATAATCCATAATCAATTAGGATCCATGAGAACATAAAATAAGAAAATTTTATATCATTTTGGAATTAAAATAATCAGTAATAATCAGTTTGTTTGAAAAGTCTCTCTAAAAGTACTATCATTGTTGAATGGTTCACTCTAATGTTACGACAAATATTTTCTTCAATAAAAATTATTTCAGGATTTATCACATTGAAACATACAAAATATATCATATAATATCAAAAATTACGGTGTATTTTGGTTCATAAAAATCAAAATTAAACATTTCACATATAATATTAAAAGAAAAACTCAAAACATGGTCTTATTTTCCTAGAATCTTCTAAAATTAATGTGATAACCTAGGGATGTTAGTAAAAATGATTTCACTATAAATCCTAGTAAAGGAATAAATATATAATAGAATATGTTAATGTAATAAATTTTATCAAATTGTAATATCATGCTAACATATGAAAGACGATAATAATAATCATGAAAAATAAAGCATGATATAATATAACTACATTATGGTATCATAAGAAAGTGGTGAAAAAATTATTCATGACATCATAAACATAAGTCAAGGATGATATTATGGAATTAAAAAAAATATGGGTTTACTCCCATAACATTTTTTTTCATAAGAGAGTAAAATACATCCCAAATAATTGGAAATCTTCCTAGGTTCACCTATCATAAATAGTTTTCAATCAGGTGATCCACATAGATTATTGAAAATAATGACATGTCTCATCAAATTTAATACAATTAAAAAATAGTGTGGGTTATATAAATGGATGTACAAAATAAATAATGTATTGTTATATATATTTTAATATTTATAATACAAAATAAGGTTGTGTATTCTCAATAAAGTTTTTTAGCAGGGAAATATAAAATGATAATTGGAGCGGTATACCGGGGGTACATAAAATGTAATGGGATAGATAAATTAGAGTTAAATAGGTATTTGGTCACTTTTTAATCATATAATATGTAATATAGATGTGTTAAATCTTATCAAATCATGAGAAATTAGAAAAAACTGAATAATATAATGGATGTCCAAGAATAAATAAGAGGATATAATCACCTACATCAATATGGTTTATCTAAAAGCTTGGAAGGGGATTATTGAGAGAGTTCGTGCACTTTGAAAGGGATCTAGATAGGAAAATGAAAATTAATCTCCTGCTAAAACAATTTTTTTTAATATAAATGGGTGGTTTTTATGGTTCATGTAACACCCCAATATTTTTTTTCAGAAGAATGTTGTTTTCAATAGCGCGTATTAAACACACAACTTGGTTTAAAAAAATAAGGATTAAATACTATTTCAAGAAATTAATTGAATTTTAAATTTAATTATTTTATAATATTTATTATATAATATTAATATATAATTTGGTTAATTTGTTTTATTTTTACTAAAAGGTTCAATTTTCGATGAATAGTAAAAAATACAGAATTTTAATTAAACATGGAATTTTATTTTAAATAATTTAATGATAGTAAATTATTTAAATTTGTATTAGTTAATTTTTTTTAAATTTTATATAAATCAATTCAATATATATAATTTTACTATTGAATTTTGATATAAAATGATTGTAATCATTCTTGAATTTTCTATTATAAAACCCCACTTCCTTGTCACATCTAGAGGATTATATATAAATTAAATTTATCCAGTTATATGAATTGAATTTGAAAAAAATGGACACACTATTTGGAACAAATATAATTTATAAATAATTTAATATTAAAAATAATTTTTTTTCAAAATTAATAGTGAATGCAGTAAAATTAATTACCAATGTTATGGTAAAAATGAGTTTTCCTGGGGTTTGACTTAAATGTTAAGGAGGAAAATGACTTAGAAATTTTTCAGAAAATTATTTTATTTACTAATATCATCCATAAAACCTGTAATTTCCTATAATGTTAAATGATATAAACTTTTTACATATGAAAAATGTGGGGGAACTCAATTATTTTTGAAAATACCAAGTGTGTCCTCTCCGCCACTTATAAAAGAAAACCCCATATTGTCTATTTATAAATCTATCACAGCTATTTAGATAATTCATTATGTAACCATATCACATGAAAAAATTCCATAATTTAATTCTTGAATCTTTAAATATTATATCAATCCCATCTTGGAAGGATTCATTGAAAACATAAGTAGTATACCAGAAGAGGAGGTAATGTTATTTAATTATCATTCTTAATTTATTTCATTCTCATCGTACTTCAATTATTTTTAATCCATGATAATATAAAATCCTATTTATGTTATATATATATATATATATTCATGTTTTTATAATATTTAATTTTCTTATAACCAACACCACTTCAATCAAACGAGTTATCAAATCAACGTTTCTATTTACAACGGATTGCAACTCCGTGAAGAGATATTTTTCATCCTTCAATTACAACCATTCATGTTTGGATGTGATAATTCATAAAACACACACACACACATGTATATATGACATTTATGAAATATTTATACCTATGGAGTCATTATATCAGATATATATATATATTAAATTTACATTTCGTTGGAGATATGAAAACATTTCTCGTGTGTATGGAGGACAACCACCTCACAATGTGATGTCATTATTATTTCACTAACACTTCATATAGAAGGTTATAAAAATAAATTTCAGTATTATATGTCATATAAATGAAACATTAATCATTATTTAATGATAATATACCATTTTCTATAACCTTTTTATCCTTGAATGATTATAACGTCATTCATGTATATGTGGATTACTACCTTAATGGTGATATTTGATTATATTTTCATCACTACACCACATGAATAATATATATATTTTTATATAATATGGTGTAAATTATATTTTTACCATTCAATAGTTACTTTATATTACTTAACTTCTTTCCATAATGATCATTGGAATATTGAAATGTTAACTATACAGATGTATAACCTACTATCTCTGTGATCTTATCATACTTCAATTTTAATAACAATAATTCATGATGGGTTATAAAAGTAAATATATTTTTAAATATGATTATCATGTCATGAATTTTATTCTAAAGATAGTATAAGTATATAATTTGTGAAAAATCTGATCAATCCAGATAACACACACATGAGATAATAATGTAATTAACACCCAAAATAATGAAAGTAATGAAAAACTATAAATTAACGAGGGGTAATATGATTTTAAAGGAACATATATGATATTAAAAATATTAATATGATTATAAAGTAATATAATAACAAGTTAAAACGCACTATTAAGGTGTTTAATGGACATTCAATCAAAAGGAAGTGGGAGGTAAGATATTTCATCTCAAAATAAATTCCATTGAGTTTTATTTTCTATAAAACAATGATTTATTTTTTTATGGTGTATATATTTACCAATTAAATTTAATATAATTATTCTATAATAACTTATGTTGTTTTGTGTTCCATTTAATATTAACAAATCTAAGGGTATTTGACATGAAAATTATGACATGGTACATGTTATTTTATAATTTAATATTATTTTTTTATTTTAAACATTATACTAAAACTATGACATTTTTATATTTAATTTTCAATATATAATAAATTTATCCATATTATTATTGTTGTATATTAGATATGATTATTTATTATACCATATAACAGTTTACATACACTAATTACATTAACATTTTCATTATTAGAGAAATATTGATAAATCAATATCCATACTAAATATGGTATCATAACTAAAAATTAGTTGGCCAAACCCTTTGTTTCTTATAACAAGTAGTTGTATGCTATCTTAAGTATAGATGTTGACAGAATAGTTTTAGGTGGAAAAATCCAATGGGATTATACATTATAGTTTTGCAATTTCATGATTGTATAACTTGATGGTAATGGCATATTCTCCTCATAAAACATTGAAAATAATAGTTATGGATTTAATTTATAGATAATTCAAGTATTATTAAGGATATCTATAATCTTTTCCTAATGATATTATATATAGATTTATTTCATTATCTATTTATTGATTAATTTTTATGTGGATTTATATTTTTTCATTTTCATATTGATTGCACCTTAAATTGCATTGATTTCTATGTTATTTGAATGAGATGTTTTTTATGATATTTAACATCCCACGATTATTATACTTATTGATTCAGTATTGTTTCAGCTATACATAACCCTTAATATGAATTTGAATACACCATTTTTTTCCTTTCAAAAGAATCCCTGAAGAGTACTTGGTTTGTCATGAAAGGATATAATATAGGGAATAATGCAATTCTTAAAAAATGTGTTTCCTATTTTCCATTCATATCAAATATGGGACTCACATATTTATCTAGTTTAGAAAAAATACTAAACTATTCGATACTTTGGGATGATATTACTTCTATTTGTTTCCAATTTAATAAAATAGTGACTCTCTCTAATCTTCTAGTGTCAGAGTTACCGTAGTTTGTATAATGTGATGCTTTCTAGAAACCATGGAACCATACATTTGAAAAAAATATATTTTAGATCAAAACCCCTTGATAGACATTGAGGATACATAAGAAAGCATATCCAAATTTTTTATGGTAGATTTTATGTGGGTTTTCCTTGAATTACATCCCAACCTAGATAATACTGGTGGATGTAGTTATAAAATAGATGTTCCTAGGGTAATAACTCTGAAAATGGAAAATTGGTTTTGAAATGATAGTAACCTCGTGCATGAAAATAAAAACTATTATATACCTATTTTGACACTCCCCTTTAAAATAAATTGGATAATTTTAATTTTCAATACAAACCATTATGATTGATTTTAAAATATTGATATCCATAAATAATCCATTTTCATTATTCTAAAACTAACTGTGCATAAATATTAATTTATGAAAAGTGTTACAAAATATTATGAAGTATACATTATGATTTAAAAATAAAATTTTTGTTATCTAATCTATAATATTCCATTATTAGGAGATTGAGGGTAGATGAAATAATCTTATCCATACTCTTGGATAATATAGAGATTTCACTACGGATTAAGAAAATCTAGATAGAATCAGAATTAAAAGAATTATGGCTATATGAGGAATGAATACTGAGGTTTTTATTAATAACCTTACATGGTTGCATAATAATTTTACCCAGTGATATTCAAATATATAGGATCCTTTTATTCCATAAACACTAACATCATTTTGCTGTATTTATAGTTAATATGTATCTAATAATTTCATTAAGTCTCCATATTACAAAATTTTGATGTTATGCTATATTGAAAAGGAAAAGGTGAAATTTGTAGTTTATTTTTAAATGGAGATGATGATCAATGCTGTACATTGATATAAAATCACAGGGAGGAAGATGAAATGGAAGTCATAGAATGGAATTATTTTTAATGAAACATTATTTGAAAAATATTTTCCTACCATGAAACAAAATTAAATAAATCGGAAGATCCTTAGATTAACGAAAAATGATAAATAATATGTTGTAGAGTATGATGTTAACTTTACATGGTTAGAAGTGTTTTTTATAGATTATATACATAACAGGGAGTGAAGGACTTTTCAATTCATTGAACAGATTAAAGAATGTCTCCAAATAGAGTTGGTCACTCCAAATTTTTCTTCATAAGGTAAATTGTTATTATGATATCATGTGAGAAAAATAATTAACCATGTTTTAAGTAGACAAATAAATTCATGATAAGAAGTGGACGATATATAAAATAAATATATATATAGACTAAGTGAATGATGAATTTTCTAAGATGTGATAACTGTTGAAATAAACACAATTGTATTTGACTAAATGGAATGTGAGTTTTCTATAAGATTGGAGAGAATGTACACAATTCTTGTGATTGAAATGGAATGAATGATTATTAAATTTTTAAATGATTCTACTATAAGGATTTGTGGAATTATGAAAATTAATTCCCAAATTATCATTGGAATTTACCTCAAAAGATGATAAAGAATCTAGTTAAATCATATTTTACTGATAAAATTTATGGTAAATGGTTAATCTCATTGTACATTGATTCTAGAATTATTTTATTTGATTATTTTATCAACGATATTTTCATTACATGAACTATGAAATGCATAGTGATTATGCTATATTACTTTTTCATTAACCAATTAAATTTAAATGATGAACAGTACCAACGACCATGAAAAATGATACAGTAGAAAGTTAATTTTTTTAAATCACATGATTGAGGTAAATATAACACATAATATGTTTCTCAATATTTGATAATGAATTTGGGATAATGAGATTATGGATTTGGATTAAGTTAATTCAATTTAACTAACTGCCTTAGTAATGATAATTGATTTTTTAACAATATGATTATGAATAATTTAGTTTACAACATTTTAGGATTTATAAAATATGTGAAATAATAAATTTTTTACCTGATAGATCAGGAATAATAAAAATTCAGTAAGGTTCTATGATAACTGTTTTTATTTTAATTTATGAGAAAATATATGAATAATGTATTCACACATTTTTTATGTGGTGATTAAGAGTAACACCACATGTTTGGATTAGTGAGATGCTCGTTTTAGATATCTAGAGACCTTCAACAAAAATATTTTAATCTTAATTATTTTGATGACTTATTATGAATAATAATTATGAAACTAAATAAGTTTAAATTTATTCATGTGTTTTATAATTAATGTTTTACATCACTGTATGAGGATTTTTAAATTTTGAATAATATATAATAACAATTTTTTTATATTAATAACTTGATATTTAAGGAATGACTCACCATGGATGACACAATCCATTAAATGATATTTGTAGTGCTTCAAGGAAAAAATTATTCTTTCATAATAATTACATATATTACGAAATGATGTGAAAAATGATTGAACGACAACAAAAATATGAATGTATTCCCTTGAAATATAGATAAATAAACTAAGTACATTTTCATCTCTTCTAAGTGATGATGGATACAGAATTACCCAACATTATGAAAAGGTTCATGAATAAATTTTTTTCCTTTATTCATAATTATTTTTCATATAAATGTTTCTTTTCACACCATGTTAGTTTATTGATTTTTAATCATTTGAAATCTATAGATCAACCACATTCATATGATCAATGATTTATATCACGCCAATTTATTTATATGTTATTATCATTATCATACATGTTAATTCATTCACATCCAACCTATTTCATAATACTATTAATAATATGTATGTGAATATTATTAAATTCCTTCTTATATATCATTCTTTATTATAAGATGATGTTTTAACACACTTTTTACATTGTGGGTTTTCACTAATTTTATTTTCCATATAAAAACCATTCTTTATATGATCCAGAATATATTGTGTGGAAATAATTAGTTTTTTGTGGGGAGTTTGTAGCACCCAATAATTTCAAAATAATAACATGGTTTTCAGAAGAGCGTATGACAGTCAAAACCATATTTACTGAAAACACTCTTTAGAGATGGTTTGAAAAAATTATTTAAAATTTGTTTAGTAAGATCATTTATTTTTTAATGTGTAAAATTATTAATGTAATTTTTTTTATATCAATTTAATTTTGATAGTGAAATTTTTCTTGGGTTCATGTCGATTGTATTTGGATTCCCAATGTCTGGTATAGAAATTAATGGGAAAATTTTCAATCTATTGAATATTTCATTATTAAAGCATTATTAGAATTACTAAATATACCCAAACATGTTTTAATATAGGAGTGTTGAAAGGTTATTTAATGTGTTCTCAGGGGGCTAAATCATGTGGGATTAAATGGAGTCGTTCTACCAGGATACTACATGTTTTACGAAATTGTGTCGGCTCCCTATTAAAATGTGGGACATGGAACCCCTATTAGATACTTGGTAGTTCAGATATGGTTGCTAGTTTGGCCAACCATCCTCCCAAACCATTATCCTCATTTTACATTGTAAAATTTACCATTTCTACCCATAGCCATTATGAATTCCGAATCGAATTTCATCCCCATCCATCCTCCAGCTGAAATATTTATGAAATGGAACTAATGATAAGTGATACTTATTGTTTCCATGACATAAAGAGGGTGTTATAATAATGGTAATTGTGTTAAATGAATTATTTCTTATAAATGTAGAATGTGTCAAATGGGTTAAGGCATTTAAATTGAAGATGTGTTAGTTGGATAAATAGTTAATATTGATGTATGTTAAATTAACTAAATTTTAAATGATTAAAGTGTTTAACAAAATATGGTATGTAAATATTATATCTATTAAATGGTTAGTTAATAATGTTAACGTTTCTTATGTTTATGTTTGGTGTTGGATAGAGGATCCATTCCCATGAGTCATGTTAGATCGAGGAACCAAACCCCACCCCAAAACATTAACAGGTTGCGGTGTTAGACTGGGGATCTATTACACTATTGGATTCATGGGATATGAATACAAGTAAATAGGCTCAATATTATTTTATATAGATAAGTAATCTATGGATCTGTTCTATGTTATACACTCACCTTGAATGAGGCTCCATATAAAACTTTATGAATATATGTGTTGAGGCTCTGCGGTATGTTTTATAAATTTCTAGACTAAGGATCCAAGGTATGTGTTATGTAATGATTTATTCAATGTTTTCCCAAGTGATGTAGGGAACATGATTACTCCACTTATTTAATAGTTTATTTAACATTCATTGGATGAAGTGTATTTGATGAAAATTGATAACCCTTGGAACAATTGATTAAAGTGTCTAATGTAAATATTTTTAATTATTAGGACATTACTTATCTTCTTTTTTTATTGATTTATGAATTGCACAAAATATCAGTTGGGAATAGATATTCTGTAGAAACCATTTTTTTGGCCTACATAGTTTTATTAACACAAATCCTAGGCCACCATTGGGTACCTGAGAATCCATCATTGTTGCAGGCATTGAATATGGAAAATTATCTTACCATAGGGTTTACATGGGCATGGGTTGTGGATATATGTTGGTCTAGAACAAGGAAACGAGATTAATTTTTGGTAATCATTTGGATATATCTATATTGAGATTCCATATGGTTGGAATTGCATGACAGGACATTGAAAAATTATTATTTGGTTGTAGGCATGTAACTTGGTCAGGGAAATGGATTTATTAGGCTTGGTTACTATTTATTTTTTTCTATCATTGTAATAATTTTTAGTGGATTACTATGATAAAAATGGTATACTATCATCACATTTTATTATTAGACCTTTAATACAAGTTATTGGAGTCTGGTATATGGGGAGGCATGTCTGAGTTCAAGATGCGGACCAGCTCGAAGAACTAGATTATTGAAACTAGGGATAATATGTTACAAAGTGGTATCAAATGAGTTTTTATGTTTGTTTTTATTACTATTTGGGGTTACTATATGGGTGAATACAACATGTCTGGAATTTTTTATTGAGATAATACATGTTAGTATATACCCCATGTATTGGGGAAACCCATTTACTAATGTTGGGATTTTTTCCATGATGTGTGTTGTTATGGGTGGATAATTTTCCACATTCAGTGATAGATTTATTATGTGATGCATATATTTTTGAATATATTATTTAAGATGGAATGTTAGGATGTTTTTAAAACATGGACCATTTTTTACACATATCGATATATGTGACATGCATCATAGAAGGAGTACACAATAAAGGATATGTAGGATGTGAAAGATATAAAGCATTCCTATCCATGAAATTGAATAAAAATGTTGTATAGTAAAGATGATGAAAATGGGAAAATGGAAATAATGGAATCTAATTGTTAAATAAAAAATATTAATTCAGATTCATAAATGGGTTAAAATTCTATTTTAATGAGATTCAATGATTGAATGGTTTTCAAATGAAAACTAATTAGTTTGTGAAGATATAATTATTATAAATTGTGACAAATTGATTGATTGTGATTATGTATGTTGGGTTACACCGGGTTAACCAGGGCCTAAGGTGGGGATCGATAATGGTAGTGGTAGATATGTGACTTTATCATTTGGTATAGTGTGTGTGGAGTGGATTATTTATGTCTTTTAGTTATCCTTCTATTGAATAAAATGTTAAAATCACATTTTTTGTATTTTGAGCTCTATAGTTTCCCATGTAGAAAGATGAAAACACAATGATGTGTGGAAACCGGTTGATGAGTGGACTTAGCTGAGTAAAATCCTCTAGTATCGGAGAAATAAACCATATTGTTCCATGAAATAAATGATATGGGATATTCCGGGGAAATGTTTATATGAATATGACATAAATAGATCCATGATGGATTATTCCATGTATTTTTTAATAAAAAAAACATCTCCTAGATGAATAAAAATATTAAGTTTAGTAGATAAGGAGGGAATGAGGCATATGATTTCCAAAAAGAGTCGATCGATAGGATTCTAGATCACATGAAGACTCATCATGAGATGAGTGTGATGTTTCTAGTTTATATGGTACATAGACTAGCATGGTGATGGTGAGTTATAGTTTTCTAGGTTAAGAAGGAATACGGTATGTTGTGGAAGGATTTTTAGAGAATATTTATTGAAAATTCCCTTCAGGATACCTTGAGGTAAGAGAAGGATGAATTTTTTTGAGTTATAGTTGTGGTTAATGTCAGTGATGGATTAAACTGTCCACTTCATCAACATAAAATGCCTTGTTTTTATCACTGGCATGGGATGATGCAATGATGGTGACAGATGTCCAAGATAGAATTAAAAATGTGATTCATTCCAAGGTGAAAAACATCAATTTCAAAAATATTGATTAATTTATGGAAAAGACTCTTAATTCTAAAGGAAACCTCATGGATGATTCATGCGATGGGAAGGATGTTCCAGTTGGGCAATCCAGTAGTGAAACAAAATATTGTAGGATGTACTTATTTGAGATTTTCTTCTAGGAGTGTCATGTAATTTGTATCCATTTAAGTGTATAGGACTCCTATTATACTGATTGAGTTGTTTTCTATCATTAATGTATACTGGAACACAAGCATGGTTAGTTTCCCTGACAACTAATTGATTGTTGAGTATGATCTATGATGCATCAATTGAAGTTGTTTTATACGACCCCTTGTTAGATGGGTTGCGATGGGGGGGGTCATGTCTGATGTTGTGGGAAGACAGGGGGTTAGCTACCTAATAGCATGTAGGGAATTATGGTTATTGAAGCCTTACTAATCAGGGTAGTAGAAATGGTACTCCCGGATAAGGGAATCCTTATTTTCAAGATATTACAACACCATAGATATCGAGAAGGGACATGGGTAGAGGAAAAAATATACAAAATTTAGTTAATCCTCAACTAAAATGTGCAGATGATACACAATCAATTTTTTGATGTACAACTCTTATAGATTACATAATTTTATATACTTATTTTTTAAATCTTCATCATACACTTTTATGTTTTCTCATTTGGAGAACGAGTAGGTTCTAGTAGTGAAATATATGTGTGGGTGGTATTAATTGACACAATATTTGGAGTATGAGTTGAAAATATTCAGAAATGTATGGAGTGTACCTCTGATATTGGCGGGATCCATTTTATGTGAGATATTTAATTGATTTAGATGTCAGGTATGTACCTCATATTGTGGATGGATTGGATGGGATTATATCTAGACCTTATCGATTGTTACCTCTAGGTGAAATGTTCATATCTCTTAAGGGGGACAATTTTGTTCACCGTGGGGGAATGAGATATCTGAGTAGGCAATGCATGGACATATTTTTAGTAGTTAGGTGAGCTCATGGCCTGAGTGTAATATCTTTTTATTCATGAAGGGTTATATATTCGCTTGTATTCCTCCTATAGTGGGCCAGTTTCTAGATGTGTTTCATGAATAATTATCGATTATTTTTCACATGAGCGATGTTGAGTGCACTATTTTGTTTTATACTAGAGTAGAACATGATTTTTTTGTGCAACATATTATGTAACCAACAAAGCTTCAAGAACATAAAACATAGTTAAAAGAATTAGTGAAAAAAAATTCTGAGTGAAACTCCAATTAGATTTCTAGTTTTCTTTTCCATGATGGATATTTGGATTTTGTGGTTTTGTATCAATTATTAGAAATTTAATTTTATTATATTTATGAACTGATACCATCTCGACCAAAATAGGCGATATTTATTACTAATTCAGACGTCCTTCTATGTTACAAAAAAATTATTTGAGATCGGGGTTTGATTAGTTGTGGGTGAGACCTTATGACATAATACATAATACATTCTGGAGAATTTGTGGTTGGTATGATTTTTTTGTGATGTAATTTGGTTTGACAGATATTATGATGGTTTCAATGGAACTTATTAATAAAACAAATCATCCATATTTGGTTTAGATTTTATTTTTATTTTTGGATTACATATTGGTTTACTCCAAGAAAAATTAAAATAAATCCAATAAAATTGACATCATCTAGAGTGGACTAATAGATCAATGGCTATACACCTATCTATATATGTTTCATGATATGTTTGATATATTAATTAAATTTTGTCACATAATATTGAGAAGATGTGTTCTATTAGACACATAAAGTGTTCAAGAAGTTGTATCTTTAGAGTATCCAAATAATGTTTTCGATTTCCAAAACATTATTGGTTTCGATATTTATTATATAAGGTTTATTCAAGACTATTAATATTAGGAAATATCATTTTTTGGTTAGACCATGAAGGTAATAATGTTTTATGGATTAGGGAATGCGATCATTCTATCCAAGAGTCATAGGCGTTGTTAACATATACCCATATTTTGATCCAAAAAAATGGTTGAAGCGTATACATTGTTTTTGATTCATACAGTGATGGTAATGGGGCTATATTGATAACATATTACCAATTTGTGGTATATTGTTCATTATATTTTAGGCCTCATGAATGAAATTTCCTTACACATGATCATGATTAAGACATTATGGGTAATACATTAATGTATTGGAGACATTGTTTCTGGGAGAGATGATTGGATTATACACTGATCATTAGCTCCATAAATACATATACACCATGCATGATTTGAATTGTTTAATGAAAATATGGTTTTATTAGATGTTGACCATTGATTTTGGAATTGTTTACAAACCTGGAAATTGAATAAATATTGAAAATGATTTGATTTAAAAGACTCAAAACCATGTGATTATGGATTCTAGTTTCCAGTGGAGGATGAAAGAGTTATAATTTCAGATTCATCTAGAGAATTTTAATGGACATGGGAGATGACCATTGAATCATTGAATTTTAAGTATAGAAATCTAATTTGGATCAATGAGAGGGAGTGTGAGGATATGGAGTGATTGAACATGGATTGACAATGATGTAACATAATTCTCATAGATATTATGAATGACTTGGAATGAATAAACATGTTTTCGGTTTTGTGCTATGATGCTACACCAATGAGAATGTGAAGAAAGAGCATTAGTGACTAGGTTATTTTTTATATCCACATCCCATTCTATAATATAATTTGGATAACCTAATGATGTATTTTTTGGTAGGTACAATGAGAAACCCATGAGTGAATAATGTTATATGGGTAGCTATGGATTAGTAAACAAAGGTGGAATAGTTATTACAACATTTAGATATGTTAATCGTTGACTCGTTTAAAGAATTTTTTGTTCCACAAATAGTATTGTTACATAGGGTTTCACAGAATATGGTTTCATATTATGATTCATGTTATACATCACTATTATATAAGAGGTAACAAAAGGATCATGATAACTATGGATTTTTTATTAAAATATTACAAACATGGATAAATGACATGTTAGAAAAAAATATTCAACTGATATAGGACATCTTGAGAAGATGATTCTTATAGTTGGTGTATATTGGGTAAATAACATGGAACATGTCTAATTGGCCTATAATAACTCCATAAATGAGACTATATGTATGGAACCATATGAGGTGATCTATGTTAGGACATATAGATCTATGTTATGTGGGATTGAGGATTTGGATTCAATGTTTACTGGGAAATATCTCATTTTTGAAATATAAAATCCAGTTTAATTGATTTTCAGATATATTTATATGGTTCAGTGTATGAAAAATCCATATTCTAATTGAAGTCATTGACCTCTTGAGTAAATTATCGGTGATCATGTTTACTTTCTATTGTCACCATGGAACGGTCCTCGTCATATTTGAAAATATAGTAAGCTTCATCCCAAGAATACAGTGTCGATTGAGATTTTGGATTGGAATGTCACAATGGTGTACCTATTAGCACCCCAATGGTGGTATAATTGAAGGAATTATGTTTTTTATGTGTCATAGGTTATGTAGTATCACCCTAACCCATCCAATGTAATTTATGTTGATGATTTTGAGCCAGAGGTTGTTGTGAAAATTCGGGATCATCTGGTTCATAATGTGTATCATAGGGGGAAACTCTTTCATGTCAAAAACATTCCATTGTTTCAGGTTTTATGGTGGAATGAAAACATTTTCTATGGGACATATAAGATTGAGACAAAAATGTGGACCTCGTGTCTTAATATATTTAACTTGGAATATATTGGATACTTGGTTGTATAGATTGTGGCTGACATGTTATATATTTGGGGGTTTTATGAACCGAGTCATCTAATAAGGAAATTTATTACATAATGTTTTTTTTAAAATCCCATTATTATTTTTTATTGAAATGTTTCCCTACATCATGTGGAGGCTCATAAGATTCTAGGGTGTTGTAGATATGAATGAAGAGAAAAATGGTTCATGTTGTGCATGTGGCATGGTTGGAACATTGTTAGTAGAAACCATTTTCACGATTCGTGATTTCATAGGATAAGGGAGAATGGTTGGTAAAATAATGAAAGGGGGATTATAAATAGTTTTTTATTGGATAGAGTCATTATACATGTTTACCAAAATATTTTTCATATCATGTGGGCTCCCCATTAATCCTCATGATTAGGACCATGTATTGGATAGATGGTGGAAAATCCTTGGTGCATGGCGTTACCAACCAAGTTGACAAACCATGTGACACATTATAATTGGTTAAATTTATCATTTTCGCCATTGAGAATAAATATAGATTACCTGAATTTACACCCTTTTATTCCCCCAGTAGCATGATAAGAACCCAAACCCCCCTAAATATTTTACAGATCATTATCCCATATTTATAATACATTTGGTCCATCATTGGGTGTGGATCAAAGATCTGGTTCTGTCTAACAATCCTCTTACTAAATTTTTCTAGATTAGGGATTTTATAATCATTATTCTTCTTATAACTTTCAAAAACCATGTTTTTCTAGTATATTTTATGTTGTGGGTTTAATGGTGGATTGTTTCCAATGAAAAGGCTTAAGTTATTTGAGCACTATTCTTTGAAATCTAGGTTGGATGTCAAAAGGTAATATCCCAAAGCATTGTGGATCACATTATTTGTATTTGGTTGTGTAATATTGTCAATATACTTTCTATTTTTTTTTTATTTTTAGAAATGAAAATTTGATTGGTTTATTAATTAATTGAACCTATCATGTCTTGAGTTGGATGTATTGAGGTTGATTTGATAGAGTTAAGGTCCACCTATGGGGTCTACCTCATTATTAAACAAGGAATATATTTGTTAAGTATAGTATTGAATTTTTATAAGATAACACCAAATATAATAATGAATATATGTTAACTTGAGTTTTGAAGTGTAAATAGGGATCATTAAACCTATGTAATGAAATGGAATAGTGGGGGGTTTCTGGTTTTATGGTAAACTTTTCAAATTAATTATGTGTTGTATATAGGGAATGTGAAATATGGTTTTTTGAGTGAAAATTAAATATGTGATAATGGGATAAATCCAGATGATGCAATTTGTGTTGAATGAATTATAATGGTAAATGATGAAGGTGTTTTATGAGTTATGGTTGGTATATTGTATATCTGATAAATATTTAAATAATAATGTGAACATGGATTATTTTTATTTGGGGTAGTGGACTGAGGCTTTGTTCCCATGGGTTGAGTTACACTAAGGTTCTAAATCCCAAAAATTTAAATCTAAGGGTTGAAGAGTCAGAATAAGGATCTTTTCCTGTAACAAATTAATGGGGTATGAATGACCACTCTAAAGCTCCTTGGTATGTTATATAGATAACTAGACTAAGGATCCATGTTATGTTATATTCAGACATATACTAAGGCTCCATGGTTTGTTTTATTAATACCTACAACAATGTTACAAGGTATGTTTTATATATATCTATAATTATGCTCCATTGTATGTGTTATGTGTGGATTTGTGTAATGTTTATCCAAAGTGATATTGGGAACATTATTCCTCCTATGTTTTTTTTGTTTATATGACATAAAAAGGGAAAAGTGTATTTTATGTAATGGGATAACCCATGAAAAAAATAATGGAAGTTACTATGGTAGTTTTTTTTAATTCATGGAATCCTAGATATAATTAGTTTATTAAGATATTAATTTTATAACTTTATAATCTATATTTTTATAGATTATATTTTGTATAAACCATTACTCCTGGCATACTGAGTTTTACTCACACCCTACTTTAAATTCCATTGGATAACTATGTTGACATCATGGTTGTATGTGAGGAAAAGGGAAAAGGTTATACTATAGTAGGTTGACAAGGGAATTAGATATGAATGGATGAGGGATTCATACTGGAAATAACACCCATCCTGGATATTCTTTAAATTTTCTTAATTTTTGTATTGACTAAAATTTATGTTGTATTACGTGCCATATCATATTTACTTTTTGGTTGTACATGTGTACCAAATTTTGGGAAATGAATTCAAGTTAAATGTTTATTATTTATGTGTCTCCTAAATTGAGTATTTTATATTCTGTGTGTATATATGATAAATAAGTTATTTTATTCCCTTGTGTTATTATACCTTCACCTTTAGTCTATAGCATTTTCATAAGGGGAGGCGGGCCTGAGGTTGTTTAAAGAACTAATTCGGGGCACCAGATTATTGGTCCCTCAGAAGAGATTTTAAATATTATTAACCCTAGTAGAAGATTTATTAAATAAATGTAAAATAATTTTTAAATCATAATAAAAAAATTATCATTATATTATATCTGTGACTTTTCAAAAAAAATTAGTTTTGGATGAATAATAGAAAAATAAGTCATTTTAATTGAAAACTTCTTTTTTGTTCAATAATTTATGCTGTTAATAATATTTTGAGTTGGTTTTAATGTGAAATTAATTCAATTTTATACCTATTAATAAATTTATTCATGTTTGAATAATTTTTATATTAAAATTTTATATAAGAGCGTTTAAAAAATGTTGGAATTTTTGTCTTTGAAACCCATTTTTTTACCACATATATGGGATAAATATGAAAAAAAATTACAACATCAATGAATTCATTATTAAAATATAGATTTCATATTTGTGATCATAATAATTCATATTGTCTAAAAATATCAACATACAATTTTTAACAAAATTAATATAGAATGCTGTAAAAATTTATTACTATAGTTAATGTAAAAATCAGTTTACAGGGGTGTTTATACTAAAACTTACGTGTTAAGATAAGATATATCTATATCTACAACTATTTTTTGACATATTTAAACTAATACACCTCATTTTTTATATAATAATTTATATTTTATCTCCCTGTAATATGATAAATGTTGTATCACTCAATTATTTTATAAAAATATAATTTTTCCCTTCTCCCCCAATCTTTCGTATCCTATTCACACAAGAAAGAGTCCTTAGTTTTTCCAATATATTTATAAAAAATAAACCAACGTATCTCCCTTAATTCATGAATAATTGTTTTGTATATATCAGTCATCATAAGTAATTAGTACAGTCATATGTAATATACCCAGATAATATGTAATGGTATTCAATGTTCATCTAATTTATTACATTCTACACCTCCTAAAAATATTATTACTCTATACAATGATAATAAAATCATTATCATAAAGATACTAGGTTGTTCTAATAATAAATTCAGAACCTAAGACCATCTCTACTTTCATCATGTGTGTTATTCAATCATCGTCGGTGTGCAAGGCCGACGACCACCTAGCGAACTATTATCATTTGATCTTCCATTAACACATTTCACTAATTTGTATGATAAAAAAATTAAAGTATAAATATGATATTTATAACATATTTATACTTATTGAATATTTATATTCAATTTATGTTTTTTTATTCCATTTAATTGGTGAAAAAATAATGTCATTCGTGTGTACTACGGACTACTTACTCTTGATGCAATTTGACTCGTCTTTTAGTAAAGGTTGACATTGAACATTATAATAATAATTTTAATGATGATATGTGATATTCATGAAATAATTATTATATTAATTATATATTTATAATTATTTATGGATAATATATCATTTACGTTTTTTCCTTTTCACTCAGATAATGATGATACCGTAATTCTTCATCGTATGGACTATCGCCTTCAGGAAGTGATGTGACTAGATTATTATTGACACATCACAACAATAGTATATAAATAGATATGATATTTAATATATTATATTACTATGTTTATAGGAATATTATATTTTAATTACATTCTTTCTATAATGATCATTGAATAATTGAATCATTAGTCATACATTAGTACACTCTACCATCTCCAGGATCTTAACGTACTTCATCATTCATATCCATATTGTATAACTTGTTTTAAAATTTATAATGATGGATAAATATAAAATTTATTGAATGAATACTATTATAAGAAATATATTACTATATAATATTGTTCTCCAATTCACTTTTATGTGATTTATATAATAACCATTTTCATTTAATATAATGACTCATTAGTAATTAATGGTATTTAAGGATTAAATTAAATTTATATCTTCTAAGGGGATATTAAATTAAAATGTAAAATTTTTAAAGGTATTTTTACATTCTCACTTTCAATTTTTATTTTAAACTATATCTTAAAATAGTCTATTTCTTGTTGTAATGATTTATTGTAAATTAAATTTAATTTGAAGTTATATATTTATTATATTGAAAACGATTATTTTATAAAACTATATTCCATTTTTAGATATGGTGTTTACAATGATATTAATTTTATTTATAGTTTAAATATTATTACATCTATATTCATTACTCAATAAAGATGGTTGATGATAAGGAAACTTTTCAATTAATTAAATCTAATAATCATTATATGTGGCCTGATTTGGACATGAATATATGTGTGGTACCCATTATATATATCCCCCTTGATTCATCAACATGGTCCATTTAAACGAATCATTTATCCAAACCCTATGAATTTATAATCATTAGTTTTAATGTTTCATAAAGATATATCAAGATATATATGTATAGTTAGACGAACCCAATGGGTTCATACCCATTTTTTTAAAAAATTTCTTGACAATATATATTTGTAATAATGTTTTCATCTTCCTTCTATAGATTACATACAATAATTAATCATTTTTATCAGTGATATTTCAGTTATTATTATTATACATGATATATTAACAATTAAATTATCAAAGTATTCATTTTATTCCTATGTTATTGAATTATAGAAATATAATTTCAGTTATTTACCTTTACATATCGATTCTTCATCATCTTACCAAGATAATTAGGTTATTTTAAGTTAATGTGTGTTTAGTTATTTCCCTTTCTATGATAAATATTCTTATTGATTCATGATACCTTCCAATGTCCATATACTATATTATGAATTTAAGGAAAAAAAATATTTTCCTTCCCAGAAATCCATGAAGTGTGCTATGATTGACATGGAATTATATAATATAGGGAATAATGTTTTTATCCAAGAAAATTCCAATTTTGATAATTAAATGTAATATGAGACTAAAATAAAAATTCGTTTTTCTGAGACTACTAAACTATTTTGTCTTTCAGGATGAGATTACTTATATATTATTTAAGTGTAAAAAACAATGTATGAAATATTCTATTCTGGGTATTTGGTCACTATAATTTATATAAAAAATGATATTATGATATTTATTAACTTCCCAATATAAATTTCTGATTATACTTGATAGAGTAATCAAACACGAAAATTATCATGTGGGTTTCCCAAGGTTTATAAAATTGTGGAGTGGTTTTATTTTCTTTTTTACAATATTATAAACTATGGTCATTAATATATTACCCTTGATTCTATTGTAGTTTCATAAACCACCCCGAGTTGTCCCATGAATTAGTAACCCAAGGTGGATTGTGGTAAGGCCCGTAAGGCACTCCCAATCCCCTCAGGATGGAATATATAATAATGTATTGAGAATAATAAGTTTATAATTATTTATCATATGCAATGTAGTTAATAAATATAAATAAATAAATAAAAAATACTGAAAGTTGAAAAGAAAAAAAATAAATGGAAAAACATGCTTCCTTGTGACCTTCTGGGTCACCATAAACCATAGAACGATTCCCACTACAAGAGTCATCCAAAACTAGAAGAACATTAAGCTGAAAATGATATATTATAAATGAGTATCATGATGTTCAATAGAAATTACAATGGAAGATCCACACCACATGAATTACATTAAAAAGAAAACTAGGTTAGGCTACTTTCAAATAAATATATTTAAAATATGTATTTAATTTCCATTTAAACCATGTAACAATTAAATAATGAAAAATAATTCATTTATCAATATAGTTTCCAAAAAAATGGATATTTTTTTAGTGATTAGTTTTCTATTAATAAATATGTAGGGATGGAAATATCCCAGTGAGAAACATGTAGTGGAAGGAATATTACATATATATAAGTGATGATATGTGATTTTTTTGTAGAAAAAAATATAAATAATTATTTTATTACAAAAATAATATGGGAATGTAGAATAAAAGTGAAATTGGTATTAGAAGATATACCAACACAAAATGTGAACAGAGACAAGAAATGATTTATATGGAACCATCCTCGGGCCTATCGACTTTATCCAAAATCAATACCCATACTAGCTTCTCTCAACAAGCCTCAGTAGTGGAAAAACCCACATGAACACTCCCTTATGGTCATGTCTTTATAATCAAGAAAGAAATACCTCAAATATCATAATTCTCACTAAGATCCCACAGATTTAAAAATAATATGATAGTTGAGGATGAAAGAAAAATTATAGTATCTTAATAATATAATGATACCATATATCCTTATCCCAAATCCAAACACCATACATTAAAATTCATAATAAATTGCGGAGTATAAATTCATGTTCCATATTTTCCAAAAAACATTAAACTATACCAATTAGGCCTCACAATTTTGGAACTACCTTTTACTTTTTAAATATCCATTTTAATTGTCTTTGGAAAATAAAAAAATTCCTTAAACATTAATGAAAAATTGACCACATGAAAAAAATACGTTTAAAATTTTTAACTCACATATTACAAATCATTTGGGAAAACCAATTAATCATTTATGACCCCTAATATTATGAAAAAAAATCATTACAATTTTATTAAAAATAATAAACTCATGATAAAATATTAGAATAACATGGAATTTTGGTTAAAAACAAAATATAATAAATAAAACAATTTACATAGTAGAATCACATTATATAACAATGAAAACATCTCTTAAAACACCAATGAAGTAAATGAATTCATTTTAATGTCATGGGTATTAGAAATCTACTTCAAAACAACTCTCATTTGATGATTGAAACTTCACAATTACATTTATAAAACTATCACATATATTTATATACCTTTTAATATAATCTACATATTCCCTAATCCATAAGAGAATAAGGAAAAAGGTTATATATAATTTTTTTCTTACCTATATATAAAGAAGTATTTTTTTATCATTAATAAATCATAAAATCTACTTCATGGATGTCCAATGAAAAATTTAAAAATAAGGAAACCCAAAAGTTACACAAACCAAAATTAAAAATACAGCTACAAATAAATATCATATGAAACCATACCCATATTTATATGGGATAATTTAACCATTGAAAATTATGTATAGTTTCAGCATCAATGAGGCCTAAGAATAATTGAAATCTTGAATATTAATACAAAATATTGAATATCATGTTATGTTTCAAATCAGTTATGTGCACCACAATAGGATAATAAAAGAACCAATAATATAGAATATAAATATAAAATTTGGGTGAAATAATAAGAGGATAAGAACATGCATGAGATCAAAATAAGTGGGGGTAGATTCCATATCCATTGAAGGAAGGAGGCATGCGATTGAGGTTTCTCCCACTTGGGGTACAAAATGAACATGCGGGGTCAAGGGGGATGGGTAAGGGAAATGGAGTATTTTTATTGTTATTAATATTTTTATTATTACTAGAAAAAACTATTTTTCACGTTTGGTCAAAATAGATAGTTATCATATGATTTACCCATATTATGCTCTATATATGCACCCTTTACTGTGAATACCTGATCAACTGAATGGTTTAAAAACATCATTATGGAAATATGTTTACAACTATGATAAATGAGTCTTTACAATTATAGAAATAAAAAAATGGGATTAGTATAGTTACTACTAACTATGTGATGAACCATTCCACCCATTTTATATTTTTAGGAACAATATAGGTTTTATAATACATTAAAATAATGGAAATAAAAAATATGTAATTTAAAAATTTTGGGTGAAATTTTCCCCACCATATATTTTAATGAAATAAATCCATCGAGATCATTACTTGAATAAAACCGAAACCGCAAACTAATGAAAACAAGATCTATGAACGAAATCTGAAAAATTGTTCCCAAAGAAAAATTAAAAATACTAACATCAGTGTGAACCCTAAATCTATAATTTATCTCCATCTAGATCAACATATAATGAATATAAGTTTCATTTTAGGTCTCCCTAATATAAAATTGTTTTCTAAAGTCACTAAATCTCCAAATATAATTCTAAATCATTATAGGGACGATAAAAACCAATAGGGAGAAAAGGGTTCTAACATTTATGTAAAAACATATGGATTGAGATGTGATTTGACAAAGAAATCCATATACACCATTATATGAAATCTACACACGAGAATAATAAAATTTAATATTCTATAGAATAAGGAAAATTAAAGTTAAAAATACATAAATATTTGGTGAACCACTATAAAGGTCTTGGAGATGGGGAGGATCACATTCCCAAAAGTGACATATGGTTATAGATATTTTCAAGGTCCAACATCTGACAAAATCATAATTGAATGTTGTGAAATGTGATCCTCATAGATTACTTTTTCTGAATCAAATGCATTAAAATAACACAATAGGATATTTCAATTATATAGGTCCAACAACTGGATGATTTAAATGCAAGGAAGTCTCCTATATTCATCACTTATAATCATATGAGTATCACTACCAAACTATGAAAGGAACAAAACCACTATAGTCCATAGGTTTACCCAATTTTCCCTATACAGACTCTAAAAACCACTACATTCCACAATTCCCCATACAGACTCTACAAAAAAAGGAGTATCCTTATAAGAGGATTCATAATAGGTTCCCTCACCAGAGTAGATCCAAATCGATTTTTCAAAATGAGAGGGTAAGGCTATACCATCAGGACAAGCTTTTTCTTTCACTGGAAGCCTAGCTATATAGCCATGCAATGGTGGAGAGCTAATATCACAATGCAGATGCTAGGGAGGGGCAGTTCCTTGTAGATAGTCTGGTAGAATAACCTATGATCTTCAGGTCATGTAATATCTTAAAGGATATGGGTCATGTTATCTCTGAGCCTACAGGCATGGTAAGGATTCCCCCTCATCCTCTAAAAGAGGGGTTATCATGAATCATTAAAAATGAAGGCTTTTGGGCCATTCGGGCATAATTTCCGCTAACATATCCAACATAAACACCTCATGACAGAAGCACTGATAAATAATTGTATTAAAAATATTCCATCACATTACAATAAAGAAAAATTATTAGATCATGATCATCCACTTATATAATCATGTCGCTCCAAAAACCTTAAAAAAATTTAACAATAATATAATTAAGAATATATAAGGACTAGAAGAATACTTTCACTACCTCAGGACAATCCCTTGATTCTCTAGAATCTAAATCTCATCTAATTATAGGTAAACCTCAAAATGAAATATGTCCCTCGAGTATATCAAGAGTCAGGATGGTTATATCAACTTAATAAAATACTCTTAGAACCATATATACCCTCATAACTCATTTAGGAGGCATACTCTATATATAATAATAAATATTATCTATATTAATTACATTCTCAATAAAAATAAAAGGCAAAAATAAAATAATATAACCCAAATACAACAGTCGCAAATTGGATACAAGCCATTGATTTAATCCTTATTATAAAATTTCACACTTTAATACCATTTTATGTATTAAATATCATAACTAAATAATAGAAATAATATATTCTAATTTAAAAACACATTAAATTAAAATATTTAATTTGAAAACATTTTCCTCCAATGGTTCAATTTGAATACAACATATTCATTTTAGTTTAAACAGTTATAAGCACTCAACTAATTGACCCCGTTTTAAGAACGCCATTTTTCTATCAATGAGTCGCAATAATGAAGAATCCCTATTTTGAGAATATATCATACAGTCATTCCGTTAAATTAGCATAAATCATATAGAATTAAGATTTATTTTAGGGATTTTATTTTATGATAAAATCCTCAATGCCTGAAACATGCCTTATCTACATTGAGAAATAATAGTTCAATTTGAAAAACCACTATAATTTGAATTTGAAACCACAAGTCAATTTGAAATCTATCAAAAAAATCTAATTCTCAATAAAACACCAATAAATATATTTTTTAAAACTATAATACAATTATCCAAATATAAAAAAATTTTAACTAATTTTGTTTTCGTATATAAAACAAAACAACACTCTAAAATCATATCAAAATAAAAACAATTTAATAAAGTGAATAATATAAAAAGGGGACCAGTATCTGTTTACAACATATCCACATGTCTTGGTAGACCATGACCAAAAAATAGAACCAATATTGGGTTTCATTTTAACCATCTAAATTGGAACCACATGGGTTTCCAAGACAAAGAATATCACAATGTAAAACCATTTCAATCCTTGTTTCAATCCAAAATCACTGGAAAATAAAAAAACACACAAAAAATTAGTCAAATTTTAACTTACCAAGGAAACCTAAGGCTCTAAATGAGTAATTGATTATGAAACTATTTTTGATCATACCATTAATGTATTCCATGCATGACTCTCTATCCTACTTGATATCCACAAATAATAAGGGATCCTTTGATAACATTTGTAACAAACCACCCAAGATTTTCCCCGGAACTGAGCATACTATGTGTCCCATGACATGTCTTAAGAGTCAATTTTTGAACCCCATGGGATAGAAAATGTAGAAATTTAATTATGTTGGTCGGAGTGGATACTCAATAGGGGGGTCAATTGTGTTCCTACTAAAAATTTCTAATAAAAATTATTTCTATTAAAATCCCAAATATAAAATAAATGTAAATTGTAGTGTATTTGTAATAGAATAAAGGTTATGTTATGTTATCAATAGATTGATTAGTTCTAAGTTAATCTAATCTGATGATTAAATTAGCTTTTGAAACGGACCTACTGGTTTACAATAAATACAAACACTGGCGAGTGTAACTTTCAAAGCAACTTTACAAAATATTTATATTTAAAGTACTTAGCATTAGAATATTCAGAATAATTTTTACTAAATTAAAAATTCTCAATATTTTTAAACAAGAGGATCAGTATCAAGAAGCGACGTTGTCCTCTTAAACAGTTCAATATAAACAATGATCGACACCCTGTATCAGGGTTTTACAATAGATCACAGACTATCCAGGTCCTCAGACCACTACCAAAGTTCTACTTGGGACAACTAATCCATAGCACAAAGGCTTTCTAGGTCATAAATGACCTCTACCACTATCCACAGTGGGAAACAAGAGTGTATGGGAATGATTGAGTGATGATGTAGAACTCCTCCAATTCAGCACAGGAGAACGTGTGTTCATAAAATAAATAGCACACACACTTCTCAAAATGTAACTAAATGGAACACAATAGATCTAAAAAAATAGAGACGAGTTTGGAATTCTCTATGTGTTTTCAGTGAATATTTGGACTCCTTGGATTGATCATTATTTTCTCTGAGTCCTTCTCTGGTTTTTCTCAAAAAAGTGCCCCTTTTTTTGACTTCCACTTCCATAATGATCAGCTTGATTAGCTTTACTGTAGGTTTAGTCATTTAATCTCTTCACACCTTGAATGTTTAGGTTCTACAGGTTCCACATGTGCTCTTCCATCAACTTCTATGTATGTATGTCCTCGTGTATAACCAAAAACTTGTGTCGTATATGCATTGAATGACATGTTTTCCAGTAGCTCGAGGTTCCCTATAATATTCCTTGAGCTCTAACAATAAGAATGATTATTATGACGTATGTTTCTTGATATTCTAACAACTATCATTAATTAATAATAGATGCATTGAATTATCAAAATATGATTGTTTATTATAATAAACAAAGTTAAAGAAATGACACAGTGTTGGGTGTTTGGTGGTATCTATAACGGTAGTTGTATGTAACGGTAGCTCCTTCTAGTTGTAGCTCCAAGTACCAATGTCTAAATGTAGTGGTGACTTACTTTAGCGGTAGCTCTCAATATTAATAGGCATATATACCAGTGACCCAAACTAGTTATCTTGTAATGGTAGACTTCATAATAGTAGTTGTCACTCTTTATTGATCGACATGTGAATAGCGGTAGACATACTATATCAGTATCCCAGGTGTAACAGTAACTGTCTTCATACCTGTGACCTTTCTATATCGGTAGCTCATCTACATACAGGTGTCCTTTATGTATCAGTAGCTCATATGCATACTAGTGACCATTCTATATCTGTAGATCATCTGCATGCCAGTGTCCTATCTGTATCTATAGTTGTTTTTCTATTTATGCGAACTATCCACAAGTTAATTTAGGATAAAACATTACAAATTAAATGAACATTTGATTAGCCGAATGTTCTTTAATGAAATACATATCATTTGATCATATTCAACTTTATTTATATTTTTAAATGAAGCACATAAACAATAACTAAAGTAATGAAATGTTTAATCTATAAAAATCATTTGGGATTATCAAAACATAATTAATCATAATTGAGATTATCAAAATAAGTGAGTCCAATAATCTCCCTCTTTTTTATAATCACAAATTATGGAATGTAACCCAAATGTATCAGACTAAAATACAATTGTTCTTATTTCTCAGTGTGTTCCAACACAGGTAAAATATGTTTCAGAGAAAATTGATCTAGAAGAATTAATTTCCAAGTCTGACATATGTCCCTCTTTTAATAAATAATCCTCCATCATTTTCATTTCCCCAACTTGTAATCATTTCTCCACCTTTGAGATTAGAAAAAAGAATGGAGGTATAAGATAAAGATGTAAGGAATGTATTAGAGAACAATAAAGATGGGGAATCCGAGTTAAAATATATTTGTACAAGTTGTTTATCAAAGGGAAATTAGATAATACAAGTAGTAAACAAAGGTAAAAACAAGAGTTTAAAAGTAAAAGAGAAATAAATTATGTAGACTGCATAGGAAAAAAATAAGACAAAGATATTATAGTAGAGGTGTATATTGAGGAGCCCAAAGTGCATGAGGACTAAAAAAATAGCATACAAGTTACCAATGACCCCTATTAAATTCATATAGACCCACTCAATCCACTTCTTGAATGTCCACATGGGATTTTATATTGGGATTTGTGGAATAATCAGGATGGGTAGCTTCAGTTGAAGGCTTGGGAAGTCCGTAAATGACCACTGAAAGTTGAGAAACTGAAACTGTTCCTGGCCTGTAGTGGGTACTCCTTTGAGTAATCATTGGTGTCAAGATTCTGATAGCTTATGTTGGGGTCATCTTAAATGTAGAAGTAGAAGATCTAGATGCAGGTAAAGCTGGATGTACAATCACGGGTAGATCATAAACATTCAAAAGGGGAGCAAGATATTTCTGAAATCAATCATAATTTCTCCTCCACTGTCCATAGAAAAAGTGAAGTCATCCTGGTTTTCCAGGAATTTTTCCAATGTCGAAGTCAGCTCTTTGAGCTTAGTCACTTTCTCTTTGAAGGCTTGACTCATAGGAGGAAATTTTAAATTTTCTAACAAAATATTGAATTGATTGTTCAACTGATATTTAGTGTTTACCGTTTCAAAATAGTAATCCACCTTTTCATTTACTTCTTTATGAGAAGCAGTGTCCTCCCCCATAAAATCCTAAACAATTTTTCTTTAATCCCTAGTGGTTGTCACCACATGGGTAAAGGATGAAATGTCTACCGAGCCACTGGTGGATGAATGCCCAATCTATTCTCTGATCACAACTCTAATCTGATCAATATCTAAAAAAGGCATGGGAGCACTCAGAGGTGCAATAGTAAAATATAATGTTCCCATAAAAGATATATTCATCCCAATAATGATATTTTTCACAATAAGGTCCTGGGTGCTAACATGCTACTTCATGGAATTCATAAATTCCTCAAAAAAATGATACCATCTGGCCAACTACAATTTTTTCAAATGTCAAATCCTTGTCTGCTTGAGATTTAGAACTCATACAAGACTCCATAGAGACAACTGATTTCTTTAGAGATTCAACATACTTTTCCTAGTTTGAAACATGGCTCTGGCAGGTCTTGACATCATCCAAAATAATAAATAAAAATTCAGTCATAACAGATTGAATGGATGATATTAAAAAGGCTACCATTCTTCTCATTTCTTACACAAAATCGTTCTTGATATCAGACTTCAAATGGACTACATCATATTTTCTTACTAAATCCTTAGGTAATGTCTCATAAATGATATTATAACTGATATGTGGTCTTCTGATTGGTGTATCATCTTCATAATTAGAAAATTACGACCCGAAAACAACAAAACTATAGTCTTCTTCCAAGTCTTCAATCTCATGAGCTACTGATCCAGTACCATGTCTGGTGCGATGCTCCCTCTCAATTTGTGCATTCTACTGTACATTTACATAAATAGAAGCCTCAGCAGGCAGGTCATCCACAGAAGAGTCATCCACAACCATCTCTATTTCAACTATAGGAGGCTCAACAGGGATAGGTGCATGTTCTATCATCTCAACAAAAAAAACCTCTACATGTATAGCATAACTCTCAATTACTGGACTCAAAATCAAAATAATCTCATATGAGCTATTAGAATCATATTCTCTTCAGGGTGAAGTAGCTAGAGGACCAGCCTATCCATAAGAAATACTCTAAGGTGCAGGGCTAATAGGCAGTTCAGGGTTTTGTCCTTCTTCTAATTGAAGTCTCTTCATCCTCATCATCAATTGCATCACTATAAGTAGGCTCAAATTCATCATGTCCTAGACCTGGATCCCTCTCATCCTTAGCCCTAGAAGGATGGTCTACAGGATTAAATTTGTCATAAAATTTACCATGATCATTCAACCATTTTTTCATCCAAGGGTTCTAGCTTAATTTTATATACATGAAGATTGTCTTAGAAATGAAGAAATTGTCTTTAACACTGATAGTTTCATCCCCAGATTCAGAAATACCTTTGACTGTTATCATATTGGAAATCATCATAGAAACGAACAATGTATTTGACTTTGATTTACGTCTAGTGATATATTTTTTCTGAATCATCAATAATCTTCATAGATTGAACTTCACTCCATGCCTAAACAAGTATATCGAATATATATCCTAAAACTTCAGGGTTTTAAAGTCTCCTCTCCTAGAAAAAATCACATGTTGAATGAACATAAACAACAATATTTTTTCTCCTTCCATTTTAGCAGCAATCACATTCGTAGATCATCTATTTCCTGTTAACTCAGTCAAAGTAGCCTCGTACTCAAACTGGTCACTAACTGTATGTACAGATTTAAATGAAAAAATAATAATCTCTTTAATGAGGTACATTCATAATTTCAGCCCATTCAGTAGATGAAAAGGATATCTCCTTATAATTAACCACATAAATCATTATATTCTCATATTCATTAATTTCATATATAAAAAACTCATAAAATTCCTTAACCAGCTTTGGGTAAAAGGCCCATTTTTGTTTCTAAAACAATCTATCCATCATTTCACTTCTAAAATCCTCAAAATCATAGACATGTTTGACATGAACCACTCAGGACAAATATCCTTCTCAATAACTACTCACTCTTTGATAAATTCACATTCTCAGACTTTCTCTTCTATTTAATATTTCCACTACTACTTCCCGTGGCTCCATAATCGAAATTTTTTCACTTTGCACTCGGCTCATTACCCCTATCAATTATCGCTCCCTTAACTCGGGCCATTTCCTAAATGATAAACTTAGGGTTGCAATATTTCAGAGGCTTGGGTAGGTGAGGACTTAGAAGGGTGCAGTTCTTGGTGGATTGAATGTGATTGAGACTCAACTTATACCATTTAGGAATCAAAACATAATCATAATAAAAAATATTAAAACAATATAGAATCTCAGCTTTAAACAAAAAAATTTAAAAAAGTGCGATATATCAGTAATCAATATACCATTGAGGATTATAGCGGTAAGAACTACTGGTGAGGTATCCTAACATTGAAGTTTATATAAAGATGAGGTGTGTATAATGGGGAGGACTATCTAATAGTGAGGTGTGTATAATTGTGAGGCGTGTCTAAATGTGAGGTGTGTCTAATGGTGAGGTGTGTCAAATGTTGTGGTGTTTCTAATGGTGAGATGTGTCTAACAGTGAGGTTTATCTAATGGTGAGGTTTTTCTAACAGTGAGGATTGTGGATAGCTGATCATTCCTAATTCATGCCTAATATAATTGAATATCTCTGAACATAAAGGTTTTGTAAATATATTAGCAAGTTGACATTCACTGCCTATAAATTCAAGAGGTATATCACCCTTTAGATAGTGTTTTCTTAGAAAGTGGTGCCTTACATCAATGTGTTTAGTTATAGAGTGAGATATAGGGTTCATAGATAAATTGATTGTACTAGTTTAATCATAAATAATATAAAAATGTCTAAAATCATACCCATAGTCCATCAAAGTATGTTTGATCCACAGAATCTATGCACAACAACTACCAGCAGCTATATATTCTACATCAGCATTAGACAATGCAACTAAATTCTGTTTATTACTACACCAAGATAATAAGGATTTTCCAAATAAATGACACATTCTAGATGTTCTTTTTCTATCTAGCTTGAAACCAGCTAATTCAGCATCTGAATAACTAATTAAATCAAAATATTTTCATTTTGGGTAATATAAAGCTAAATTAATATTATATTAAAGATATGTGAAAATACTTTTTACAGAAAGTAATTGTGATTCTTTTAGATTATCTTGAAATTATGCAGACATGCATACACTAAAGATAATATCACGTTGACTAGAATTAAGTGAAAGTAAGCTTCCAATCATACCTCTATAATTGGTTTGATATACTGGTTTCCCAAATTATTCAATATTCAACATAAAAGTTGTACTAAATGGTGTATCACATCCCTTATTAGTATCCTACCTAAAACGTTTTTATAATTCCTTTGTTTGTTTACCTTGTTTTAGAATAATACCATCCATATTTTGAAAATTTTGAAATCCAAGAAAATATTTGAGTTTTTCCATTATGCTCATTTCTAATTCATTTTTCATTGTATTTGAGTAATCAGTACATAAAGAATTTTTTGAAGATCCAAAAATAATATCATAAACATATATTTCTACTATAAAAACATCTTTGGAATTTTTTTTGATAAAAATAGTGGGATAAAAAATTCCCTTTGAAAAAACTTTTGAAATAATAAAATTATTAAGTCTATCATACCAAGCACTTGGAGCGTGTTTTAAAACATATAAAGCATTAGAATGTTTAAAAATATGATTTTGAAAATGGGGATTTGTAAATCCAGGTGGTTGTTCAACAAAAATATATTCATTTATATAACCATATTGAAAAGAACATTTATTATCCATTAAATATAAATTGAAATTCAGATGTGAAGGATAACCAAGTAAGATCCTAATGGCTTCTAATCTAGTGACAGGTGAAACAGTTTATTCATAATCAATTCCTTCTTCTTGAATGGATCCTTGTGCAACTAAACGAGCTTTGGTTCTAATGTTTTTTCATATACATCAACCTTATTTATAAACAACCATTTTGTGCCTTTGGTCAATGTGTCCTTGGGTCTTTCTACTAATTCCTGAAATTGTTTATTTCAAATTGATTTAACTATTCTTTCATAACCATTACCCAAAATTCATCATTACAAACATCATTGATATTTTTAGGTTCTGGTCGTGAAAGAAATGCTTGATGTTCAACTTGGTTTCTTATAGAATCTCTAGTCTATGTCCCTCTATCAAGATTACCTACAACAACATCTAAATGATGATTCTTTATAATCCTAGTTGATCTAGTAATGGATTGACTAGAAATATCAGGCTCTCCTCTAGGTTCGGTTTCACTAGCAGCAGATTCTTATATATTTCCAAAATTGGTTGTCTTTACAATAGGTTCACTGATTTTATCATTAAGGTTCAGAATCGACAAATCTTCTTTCGGATTTTCAAGAGAAGGTTCAGGTTCATGTGGTTCAGTTTCATCAAATTTAACGTGAACAGATTATTCATCAAATGTGGTTATTTTATTAAAAACATGATAGGCTTTTCTAGTTAAAGTATAACCAATAAAGATTCATTCATCACTTTTAGATGAAAATTTATCCAAATTATCATTAGTATTTAGAATAAAAACATTACAACCAAAAACTTCTAAATAAATAACTTTAGGTTTTCTATTATTTCATAAATAATATGGAGTCCTCATAAGTATTGGTCTAATAAATACAATATTTATAATGTAACAACTATATTTATTGATTCAGTACAAATATAAACAGGTAAATCAAATTCATTAAGAATAGTTCATTCAATTTTTTAAAGAGTTCTATTTATTCATTCTACTACACCATTATGCTGATGTGTCGTATGGGAAGAGAAGTTGTGATTGTAGCCATTGTGTGAGATGTATGATTCAAATACATGATTTTCAAACTCATGACCATGATCACTTCTCATGTTTTTAATCTGAAGTTCAATAAGGTTTTCTAAAGACATGGAGTATTTAATAAAGTATGATCAAGCATCACTTATGTGTGCTAGAAAATATACCCAAGTATATCTCAAAAAGTCATCTACAAGGACATAAACATAGTGCTTACCATTTAAACGGTAAACTCTGGATGGTCGAAACAAATCAATGTGAACCAACTCAAGAGGTTGAGAAGTTGAAACTTCTTTCTTAGATTTAAAAGAAACTTTATGTTGATTTCCCTTTTGACATGGATTACTAACTTTGTCATCTAGGAATTCATGTTTAGGTAGGTATCTAACTATGTTCTTCCTAGTCAGTTTTCTAAGTGACTGTATGTTTCAGTTTCATAATATTTTGTTCTAACGCAAGGATTCTTAATAAAAATAATTTAAATAGGTAATATTTTTCTTAGCTAAAGAGTTCAAATTTACAACATAAACATTTTTGTTTTTTAATGTAGTAAATACCAAAACATTTTTAGAATCAAAAAAATTACATGAATCATTTTCAAACATAACATAAAATCCATCATCACACAACTGAGAAATTCATAATAGATTACACATTAGTCCATAAACAAATTAATCATTAGAAATTAAAATTGAAATAGAGTTACCAATCTGGACTAAGTCTATGATCGTTCATTTTGAGTTATCCCCAAAGGTGACATATCCTCAATCAACATTGACTATGATTTTAAAACGTGAAAAGTCAAATGCAATATGTCGATAACATCCACATTCCCAATACGATCTCTCCCTATAAGAAAATTTTAAGTAGGTTTCCTACAACATAATATTAGATAGAAAATGGTTTTGGTAAGCATATTTTTTTGGGTCTAGACAGGTTAGCAAGTAGAAAATTTGGTACCTACATTTTTCTAATGGGTTTCATATAATTAATAGATTTAAAATATTTTGAAAGATAAACTTTTTTTGATCTATTACTATGTGAGTATCTAGTTGACACATAAGAATTTCATGAAATACAACTAGAAGCATATTGTCCAGATTTTGGAAAAATCAATTCATTGTAATCTGTCTCTACCCAGGATGATAGCCTAAACCAGCAGTATAATTTGGTGATACTTGTTTTCATAGCATTTGTGTAAGAGTTTCCATTCAATTAGTAAATTTTTATAAGTCATTCCCAAGTTTCTCATTAGACAATTTGAGTTCAGTATTATCTTGGAGTAGTTGAGATTTATTTTCATTTTATATTTCTAGTGCATATTTGACAGTTCTAGTTAAATCATGTTGTTTTTTAAGGATTTTTACTATTCGTTCAGCTCATTGCAGGTATCCACTAGCATGTTAAAATATTCAAATAATTCTTCAAGACATGTTTTCATAATCATAATCAAAATCATCTTTAGAGTAATAAGAGTTTAACGAAGGATTGTCCAATGTTATCTCAGATGTGTTTGTCATCAAACACATATTAGATTGTTGATATTTTTCATCATGATTGGAATCAGAATCACTTGAACTGTCTTCTGAAGAACTCCAGGATTCATTTATAGAATTCATATATTTTTTCCCTTGTCTTCATATTTCTTCTTGTACTTTAGCTTCAGACAGTCAGCTTTCCCATGTTCTTTCCTCTTTCATTCGTAGAATACAATGTCATCACTTTTATCAGTCATTTTCCAATCCTTATTCCAATGGATTTTATTGACATACATTCACTGGAAATTGGATTTTTTTTGAAAAACATCTTTTTCATATAAAACATAATATATATTTTGGCTATTTGATCTATTTCAACATCATTGTCAGATGCACTCTCTTCACTACATGAACTATCACTTGTAGCTTAAATTTTGTCTTTGTCCTTAATTTGGGAAGTAGAGGTCTTGAAGGATACAAATTTCTTTCTTGGTACATCATCTTATTTTTTGTTTACCTTTAGCTATTCTTCATACATTATCAACATTCCAATCATCTCTTTAATTGGTAGTCAACTTATGTCACACGAATATCTTATTGAAACTGAATTCCCTCTCCATCTTTCTGGAAGACATCTGATTATTCTCAAGATTTTCTCTTTTGCTGGAACATCTTTTCCCAACGATCTCATTGTATTGACTATCTCATTAAACCTGAGATACATATCAGAAATAGATTCATTAGATATCATTTTAAAATTTTCATACATAATAGTGTATGTATTTACTCTCATTTCCATAACATTGGTTGTTCCCTCATGGGAAATAGCCAGAGTATCCCATATTTCATTAGAAGTCTTACAAGCAGATATTCGATAAAATTATTCATCTCCTAGAGCACAAATATAGTGCATTTCTTATTTTACAATTATTATTGTAATATTATTTGGTAGGATCATCCCAAGTAGTTTTAACAGTTTATTGAATCTTATATCGAGTCTCTATAGCATTCCAAATGTCAAATCCCATTATTTCACAGTGAATTTTCATTTTGATTTTCCATTAGGTATAATTAAAACCATTTAATAAATGCGTAATGTTGGTAGATGCACCTTAAAATCTATTATATATAATAACTATGTTATAGAAATATGTATAAAGATATAAAAATTTAGAATTAACATAAATTTTGAGATCTTTAAGATACAACAAAAATCACAGATAAAAAAATTTCACAAACATAGTGTTTTCACAAACATTTATCCAATCCTTTGATACCAAATTTTGTTCAGAGTGGATACTCAATAGGTGGGTGAATTGAGTTCCTACTAAAAATTTATGATTTAAAATTTTTCTATTAAAATCCCCCAATTTAAATAATAAGTTAAAATGTAGTGAATTGGTAATACAGTAATGGTTCAGTTAGGATCTCAATATAATGATTAGTTCTCTGTTAATATAATATGAAGATTAAATTAGATTTCGAAACTAAACCACAAGTTTAAAAGAATAAAAATACGTGATAGTTTAACTATCATACTAAATTTTCTATAGATTTATATTTAATGTACTTAGCAAGGGAATATTCAAAATAGTATTAACTAAAAAATGAACAACATTTTTAAACAAGAGGTTCTTTCTCAAGAAGAGAATTAGTCCCATCTAAAAAATTTCTATAAACTATGATCCACATCCTGGATTGGGGTTTTACAATAGTGCACAGACTATCCAGGTCCTCATACCTCAACCACAGTTCTACATGGGAAAGCTAAAAAAATAGCACATATGTTGTCCAGGTCAAGCTTGACCTCTCCCACTATCTATAGTGGGATACAAGAGTGTAAGGGAATGATTTAGTGAGGATTTAGAAATCCTCTAGTTCAGCACAGGAGACAGTGTGTGCATAAAATATAGAGCACACACACAAATAAAAATGTAACTAAATGAAACACAATAGATCTAAAAAATAGAGATAAGTATGGAATGATCTATGTGTTTTCAATGAAGCTCTGGACTCTTTGGATTGATGAGAATTTTCTATGAGTCGTTCTCTGGTTTTTTAAAAAAAAGTGATTTTGTTTTTTGACTTCCCGGTCCATCTTGATCATCTTGATTAGATTGAGTGTAGGTGTAATCGTCGAAGCTCTTCAATCATTGAATGTTCAGGTTATATAGGTTTAGCATGTGTTTTTACTTCTTATTCTCTGTATTTTTGTACTCATTTATATCAAAAATACTGGTTTCGTATGTGCATTGAAAGACTTGTTCTCCTGTAGCTTGAGGTTCCCTATTATATTCCTTGAGCTCCAACAATAAGAATGATTTTTACACGTTACAGTTCCTAACATGACAAAAACAATAAATAATTAATAGAAGATGCATTAAATTAGACAAATATGACCATTGCATATCATAAAGAATGTTAAATAAATGAAACAATGTCGGGTGTCTGGTGGTCTCTGTAACGGTAGCTGTATATAGCGGTATCTCCTTCTAGCGGTAACTCTAAGTACCAGTGACTATATGTAGCAGTGACTTCCTTTAGCGGTATCTCTCAATAGTAGTAGAATTATGTACCACTGACCTATACCGGTGATCTTGTAATGTTAGACTTCATAACAGTAGTTGTCACTCTGTATCGGTCAACTTTTGCATACTAGAAGACTTACTCGATCAGTAGATCAGGTGTAATGGTAACTGTCTGCATACAAGTGACCTTTCTGTATCGGTAGATCATCTGGATACCAGTGACCTTTCTATATCGGTAGATCATCTGCATACTGGTGACCTTTCTGTATCGGTAGATCATCTGTATACTAGTGACCTTTCTATATCTTTAGCTGTTTTTCTATGAAAACTATTCATTGATTAATATAGGATAAAACATTACAAAGTAAATGAACATTCGATTAACCGAATTTTCTTTAATGAAAGATATATCATTTTATCATATTCAATAGTATTTATATTTTGGAATTAGGTACTTCTATAGTAACTAATTTAATGATAATTTTAATCAATAAACATCATTTGGGATTATCAGATCATAATTAATCATAATTGAGATTATCAAAACAGGCGAGTCCAACAAATTATAATACTCAGGTGGGAATAATATAGAAAATGAAAAGAGGTAAATAAATATAAGAAAAATGAATAAAATAACACATGTTATGGGAATGAAATAAATATATATTGGTAAACATGACTCCATGTCACTTCGTTGGTCTCCACACATTACAAAGCTATACTCTCTTCCAATGATATCATAAATTGGAAAAACCGGATACTGAAAATGATTGAGTAAGTGTGACCACCAAGATCATCTATAAGGCTCTAAAAATAATATCTAATCCTTGTTCGTTTCTATCAAACATAAAAATATATATTGATTAGTTAAAATAAAAATATTGAATTTATATTTTTATTTACATTTTAAAACATGAAATAATATTTTAATTTAAAAGGAAACATTTTCTTATCCATTTAAAAAAACATTTTCAAATAAAATATACATATTCTATTAAATAATTTTACATGCAATATATGTAGTGAATGAAATTTCTCACTAAAAAACAATATCTTAAAAAAACCGTGCATGTAAATAAGTATTTATAAGATATTTGTTTAGTAGAATCATATTATTTTAAATGATTTTATTAAATGTATCAAAAATTTAGAAAAATTAATATATTATGTAAAACTATATAATGAGATAAAACATGAAACCATTCTAAGAGACTCTAGATGTACTATGTTCTAATCCATCTGTTAGTCTATTAATGTGATCCACATTCAATAACCAACATTATTTCTATAAACTAGACACACCAAAGAAATAGACCATAAAGAAAATATATAGTTATCTAGTATTTCTATTAGAGACTAATCATAAACCACATCTCAAATCATACTATGATTCCTAAGATCCCAGGGATTTAAAAACTAGGAGGTTTAGAAGAAAATATAATTATAAATCATATATACTGAAATTCCTTTTACATGCATACCCCACATCCTGACACCATCTATGTTGACTTCCCTTATATGTAGATTTTTTAGGGAGGTTTTACCTTTATATGAAAACATATATGCATACAAAATGATCCATTTTATTTGAAATTTGACTTTTAACCTTCGAGAAATAGAATTGTTGATCTATAGAAAATAAAACATACAATCAACATGGTATAGAAAACTAGTCGGAAGATCAAGACGTCATTGAACGTTCTCAAATCAACCAATGATAAACATTTGGGAAAACCATCTAAACATCTTGAGAACCATAAATTTTACAAAGGTAAGCCAACATTCTTTAAGGATGTTAAATCAGGTTTCATGCTTACGATGTCATTTAGATCTGGTGAAAACCATTTCCAATAATAATAATAATTTCAAATAGCATATACATATTTAATAAAACTAAAAAAATCAATAAAAACTCCCACGGATTTAATGAGTTCAATTTAAAGGCTTGAACATTTGGATCCTACCTCAATCCATGACACTTTAGAGGATGACCAGTTCATTATTACATGCATAAAACCCTTAAATTATATATATCATCCCTTTCACCCGATGTATATATTTCACACACCATTTCGGAATATTTTAAAAATGGGTATATTTTTTTATGATAACTGATATATAAATATAAAAAATTCCAATGAAAATAACAACTTGAATACAACTAATGTATATCTATATAAAAATAGAAATATATGAGAAACCCTACATTTAAAATATATATGATTAGAAATATATCAAAAAATAATATGTATCTCTTCCTCGATTTAGTGTAGAACACATTGCAAAATCAATTGTGGCTATAATATGCCAAATTGGGACCCGAGAACCAAAAATATCGTGAATTAGAAAATTAAATACCCTAAAATGTTATGTTTTGGATAAGGCATGTGTAATAAAAGGGAGAAAATTAGAAAACAATGAAAGTATAAGTGGAATATAGATATTGAGGAGAAATTATTACTCTATAATACTATATTAGAATATCATAATAAGAATATGAAAATGATGATTACATGGATGAATTATGGGCGGAGGAGCATCTTGAAGTTTCGAACTGACTAGCGCTAGAAATGTACAAGAGATGGATGTGATGTAATGGGTATGGTGAGTGGTTGATGGGGTATAGATTAATATTTTTTTTTATTAATATAATTTTTATTATTAAATAATATCATTATTTTTTCATATTTGTGTGATTTATATGGTCTCTTTATGGTTTTACCAAATAATGACTGGACCATGATCCCATTACTATGAACACCTGAATTGTTGCAAAATTGTTTCAGAAATATAGCAGTAGCTTTACTACTCTAGGTACTATAGTAGCGCCAGTACTGTAGTAGTACTGTTCACTAAGGGGACATTTGGGCCAAAAAATTGGATTTCAAGCCTTGTATTCCAACCAATTGGACATGGGCCTTCGGGCTATGTAGTGGGTCTCCCTCTAACAAGAGATAAAATATGTCTTTTCATTACTAATAAATTGAGGCTTTGAAAAAAAACATTTTAAAAAATTCTAGTATGAAACTCAATGGAAATAATGGAAATAAATAAATTATTGAAATTAATAGTCATCTTATGAGAGGAAGTGAAACATGTTTATAGATAATTTACTTCAAAATCATAAAATATAATATTGATTATATAGGATTCATCATGGATTTTTAAATTTATCAAATAACATCACAAAAAATAATTTTAAAGGGGAAATCATCAATTTGATCATTGATACCCATTATAGTGTTAATTATATTACTTTTTGGCATGATTAATGTCATAATATATAATGCATAATTATAATGTATTTAGTTTTTACCTATAAAATATATTTTCTAATAATATTATTAAGAATTAATAGTTGGATAATTACATTACATTGATTTAAAAAATAATATTCCTTTTATCAAAAATAAATCTCTAAATATGAGATACAAATCTATTAATGTGAAAACACAATTAATGAAAAATATTACTCTTTTGAAAATTGTAGTTTTATAACACATATGAAAACTATATTTTACCTTGAATATTGTATTCTACATTATATATAATAAATAAAATTTAATATTTATATTTTTATAAAATATAATTTATTTAAAATGGTATTAATTTAATAAATATTTCTGAATTGACCGAACCTATATATTTATAAAATATAATATTTTTACTTCATATCTTAATAAATATTTTCATAAAACTCATTATTTAATAACATAAAAAGTTTTTTTAATGATAAATATAATTATTTTTATATAAAAATAAAATATATAAATTTATACATTAAGGTTCTACATACCATAAAAATTATTACACCAATGAATTCCATAATTAAAAGGGGAACAACTGAGAGATTTTCTTATGGTTGTTTAGCGTACATGGTCGGTCTTCCATGAAAAGAGCATTAATATTTTACAGAAATAGTTTCATTCATTAATTTTTGTTTAATCTCATCATAGGATTTTGTAAAGGGAAAAACCCAATATGTTAAATCGATTGGATGAAATAATAAATGGGAATAATATGGTATCATACTACATGTTTTGGTCACCTGTTCATTCATTTCTTTCAATTTCCCATTATTATAATCCATATTTTATATTAGTCATATTATCATTATTCAAGGTAATATTATCAAACATTATTACGTATAATGGTCACTTAAATCCCTACATGTATTAATAGTCCAATTTAGTCCACCTAATTTCTATAACAATGTTCCTTTACTATAAATTTAACTAATTATGGGAATTTAATTTATTATATTTTGAGTCATCACATACATCCCCAAATCGAAAATTTCTACTTATAAATATTATATTATCAAACTAAATATATTATGGTACTTTTTCAATGCATTTTCTATTTTCCACATATATTCTTCAAAAATGGGGACCCACCACAAAATATTGACTTGGTTATTTTTAATATTATTAAAAAATATCTAACATGTATGCTTTCAAAAATCATATCCTCAAATGAATGAAAATTCTCTAAAGGTACCGGCTTAGTATTTAGTACAAGTGACATGTTTTCTATTTACATCATCTAGATGGATACATGGACCATATCATGTACTTACGATATCGTATGTGGGATTTCTAGTTTATGATCCACCCCCCTAATGGGACTAATGACCTCTATGGAGTCAATGTATCTTGGACTAACCAATCCCTTTTTCTTAGACCTCATAATATTCTTCCATTTCCATATTTAAAGGTGCACATTGGATATATCCTAGAAATCTAGAAAATGACTTTGATTGTCTATACTATGTTTCTGTTGATGTTATGTAGATATCATATGGGTTTGAATGTTTTGCACATATTTTTCTTCTCATGGATAGTATTATGTCCCCTAAACGTCATCTTTCTGTCTTAATCTCATCGTATCAGCATTTAATAGAGTTTTCCCTCAAAAGACAAAAGCATATCCATTTGTATACGAGAATATAAAATTAATTTATAAGAGATATTCACAAAGGGATGGTGTTGAACTCGAAATGATTTTAAATATATTTAAAATGATCTCAATATATACTCTTGATCCAAAATTGTTGGTTCATACATTTTATCTGTATGATAGTCATATTTAGTACTAGTTCTCAAATCCATCATCAATGATGATATATGGATTCTTCTGAAAAATGATGTAAACTGTAGATCATGATTTGAGGTAATATATAGGTGAACTATATGAATTCTTAACATAGAACCTACATATATCATGGTGATTTAGTTTATATATAAATCTTAATAGATCATAATGAAATTCAATATCATTATAAGTTGATCGACATCATTCCAGATGCATTTCCATATTTTTGGTGTCCTTGGGATATAAGGATTAGTTTCAAACCATATAACCCCATCATTGTCAATGGTGGAAAGAAATTTTTTCCAAAAATTTGTTTGTAAAACACCATCATCTTATTAAACATCCATGATTCATTCAATAATCTCAGGGATTTTAGTTATTTCGGAATTTATGGTGAATATCCTTTTATTATTACCATCTCCACCCTTTTCATGTACATTAATATTGGATCACATTCAATCCTCATCATGTATAGGTTTTAGGGATCATTTATTTTTATAGCATCATCTACATTATTTTCCTTCCTTGGGTGGTAGTGGATTCATCAATGATAATTCATGCTCTTTTATAGCATCCATCATTGGATTATATTAACATTAATTTTTTTTAATATAAACTTGTGACTCTTGTGATCCATATATGTGTCACAATTACACTCTTAGACATAATGCCTCAAATTAATTATACAAAAGGATACTGAATAAAATTGATGTTCTTGGTTTTTGATGTTTTAGTCATGGATATTTTATTCTCATTATACCAAAGCTATCAATTTTTCTTCTTACTAAAGTAAAGAACCCATAAAATTATTCGAAAAATTACTGTTGATTAAATATAATTTCTTATTGGTGGGTAATTTTAGAATAGATGAAATGATTAACCTCTTCTTCAACCTAATAATGATATCCTTCCTTGGCATATCCTAGAAAAACACTACACCCTTCAATGTATGAATGGATTTTGTGATTGAAAATCATTGGAAACTTCTTCACAAATTGTTGATAGTACCAAGTTAATCCATATATATTATTGACTTCATTCAATTATTATGGTATAGGCCATCCGTCGACTTCCTCAATTTATTAGGATTTAATGAATATCACTTTTTTAAATAATTATATACACCATGAATGCCACTTTATCAGTCTAAAACTCAAATTAATTATACATTACATACATATTTTTTCCCGTAAATTACTTTATTACAGTATTTAAATTACTCTCATTTTCCTCTATTCACATATAATATAAATGGATATAATCTATTATGAATTACTTGAATTTTTCCTGAAAATCTCAATGGAATATATTTTTTAAGTCTATGAAAGTTAGTGGACAATTAATGACTCCCAATCGATTCACTTTGAACTTGTAGTTTATGTACCCTGTGTAAAATTCTTTCCTAGGGATATCCACATTTTCATACTTACATTATAGTATCCCAAATAAATTTGCACCTTATAAATATAATTTTCTTAATTTAGTAGATAGAATAAATCATCAAAACGTGTCATAGTGTATTTTTTAATTATTATTATCATACTGAGCTCATGATAATCTATTCTATGGTTTATAGACCAATAATTCTTATTGAGAAAGAGGGGCAGTGAACCCTCATTATAAAGAACATGGGATTATAAATTTATTTTCCATATTTTATATTAGTTTCAACATTATATTATAAATTTTAATACTATTATTTCTATATGGTTTATTGCAAAAAGGGAAACATACATGCATAATATCAATTTTAACATAACATCACAGTTTGAAGGAAGACTAGATAATTATTTTGAAAGAACATTAATGAATTCCATCACAATTGACATGTCATAATGTTTATATTTTCCTCAGTATCAATTATTTGATATGAATATTCTCACCCATATTAAAAAACATCAATGCATGAGATGGGGATAACAATTAATATTCATCCCCATCCTTGATCTTGTATAAAATTTGAGGGTGATTCCAGATATGGATGGTGATATCAATATCTAGGAAATTTTATTTTTCTTCATATAATGAATCCCAATCCATACCTAAAATAACATTATAGTCTTATAAAATTAGTATCATAATGTTCTATAAGATGTTATTCATTCTAAATTTTCATATGGGAGGATTTATTCTCTTTTTGGGTTATAATTTACCAATTTTTTATTTTGAAATATTGTAACGCTTCCATGCATTTTGGTGGTACTTTTATAGTTTTACCAAACAAGTCGGATATGAAGGAATGTGAGAACTATAAAAAATAATTATCCTTGACTATATATATATATATATCACATACAACCCCTTCATAGTTCGAATTCACCTCAATTATTTTGATGGAATAAGATTTCCATTTCTCTATAGGCCATTGAGTTTTTCACTTTTAGTTATTATATAATTTAATTATATTATGGAATATATTCTCTTAGTTTACTGTTTATGTGTAGCTGAATCATTTGGTATCTACCAGATGGAAGACTATGACATTCCATTATTCTATTTCACAATTGTGTTTCTCTCATTAGTAATCTCTATATAGATTCCCATTGATCCCATACCCAATTCATTTACTCACTGCATTTATGTAATTTCCATGACCCTTCCATCTAAAATTTGGAAATATGGGATGCTTTTCTTCAGTACCAAAATTATATTTATCCAACATAAATCCATAATTAAACTCAATTTTCACATCATATTCCTATAAAAACCTTTACATAAAATAATAAACATATTTATTTTGATGTCACATTATAAAACATACTCATTACTGTCAATGTTTCGAATTGCAATGTCATTTATTAATGTTGACTTAAACCCAAAAAATTAGATTTAAAATATACATTTGAGGGAAATTAAAAACATAAAAAATGTATCACACATGTATTTTAATATTTATCGGGTAGGTAATAATTTATTATTTTATATATTTCATAATGTGATGGATCCCACTATATTTATAGTATAAGATTGCGAGGAAACAGTTTGTAAAAAAAATTCACGTAATTATATAAACTACATCACATTAATATCATTATATATATTAGTAATTTTTAATAATGACAAAATTATATATTATTAAACTTCTATAAAACTATAATTCAACGTGAAATTTTATTTATTATTAAATTTAAGGATGGGGAAGATCTTTTAAATGGATTTGATCCATTTTTCTATGATCAAGTGATCAAAAGATCCATTTTAATTCAATGGTCTTTTTGGAATTATTTTATCAATTAAATCATGCACTTTCATAAAAGGAATTCTTCCTTCCTCAAACATCATGATTCAGTTGAAAACATTTTTTAATTGAGAATATATCATAATGATGATTTTGATACCAATTACCCTTGATATAGACATCACAATTTGGAATTCATCACATTTTACCAAACATTTTTTTTTTTTCATTTTCTAATATTTCTAGAAATTGACTAGAATAAATGGAATATAGGGAGGCTGTTTTTAAAATGACATACACATAAATTTAAATCAATGAAAATTAATATGAAAACTCTTAAATGATTTTTACTTTTTAATATATGAATTTATCATCATTAATATAAGTTATATGTGATTTGATCAGTCACATTACATATATTTGGAATTTTTTTCCTCATTAATAAGGATTAATTTTAATATTGTTAATTTAATAATTAAAATGTCCAAGGAGTACGAAACAAGGTTAGAAACATGCCCTTTTCCATGTACCACGCAATGAACACGATTATCTCAATGCGTCATTTTCAAGGTTATAAACCATAGGTACCACAATACCAGATCCAAATCCACTTATAGTATCTAGTAATGGATTCAATTTCATGGAAAACAAACAATCTCTACTTTAAAAATAATAAAGCATAGAATCATATGTTTAATCTTATCCATAATTTTTTCATTATATTATTCATATCAAAATTTCAAAAATAACTCGAATTTCCTTTGATTCTAACTGTGAATGCCTTCATCTTTAATAGATATTATTTCATGATTTGTTGAATATATTATATTAATTGCAACCTACAATATCATGAATCATAGTTTATAAGGGTTATTAGGTACATAATATAATAAATATAAAATGGGATATAAGGAAATTATATGAAAAAACTCTACAACATGCTCTTATATTCCATGTTTCATTGAAAACTATATGGGAAAACCTTTCTATGTACATCAGAAAGGAGTGAGCTATAACACCATATAAGGGAACATATAATTAATAGAATAAGGTAAATAATTTCTTGGGATCCTACAGTAATAAATAATGTAATTAAATGTGGATGAGAGTCATAATGATGATCAATTGTTCATGATAAAACATGATAATATAAATGATCCATCGGAATGTGATAATAATATTAATCAGGGAATCAAAAAAATATGACACAGATTAAAAAAGGACACCATAAAATTGTCCAATAATCCACATACTCTATTATTTTTAGTTCATACTGGAATAAATGACATCTCATGAGACTAAAACATTACCCAATGCTGTGGAAGGATATATGGGAGAACCCATAATAATATGTACACACGAATCTGTGCCATATAAAACATTTAAAATATGCAAACATTTTAGAATATTAAATCCCATGGTCATAATGTGTGGGTTAAATACATAGACCTCCTATATCAATTATATATAGGTACATCTAGGTGAATAATATTGACTACAAATAATGGTGGGTATTCAAAAAAATTATGAAAAATCTTAATATGGTTCTCGAAGAATAATAGCTATATGTAAATGAACATGGGAGGGAATAATGAGAGTTAATGAGCTCTCATATCTTTTGGAAATAATAGGGGGACATATGAGGGATGTTTTAAATCATATACCAACATGAAAATGGTAATTAATGGGAATAATATATATGATGTTCTTAAATAAATGGATGAAAAAAAGGATCAATTACCTTGAGAAGGTGATTTTAAATAATATAGAGGGGGATTCTTCAGAGTAAGGGGAACCATCAGATTTCTATAGAGAGGGAAATTAAATATAATTTCTTTATTTAAGATCATTATGGGAAGGGAAATAGGTGGTTTAATGGGCTTATATAAAAATGATAGGAGTGTTCTTTATTACATTTGAAATGTATGTATTAAACTATATACGATAATGTAATAAAAAAACCCACCCATTATTTTATAATGGTAATATCCAAAGTGTTTTATTTTTAATTAATTGAAATTTGTATAATCCATTTTCATTATGATAGTACTCTTGGGGATGTCAAAGCGATCCAGGTTTATAAATAATATATTTCAATCATTAAAATAAAATATATATTTTATAGGATTCATTAATGATTTATAAAATTTATTAAATGACCTCAAAACACGTCATTTTAAATTAGAAACACCATTTTTTGGGGATATACTTTTAGGTATTTATTATGTTACATTTATTATTTTATGATTTCATAAAACATACCTTCTGATATAACATAACAAAATATTAAATCAATATTTGAGTACAATTATATATTCTGAAAAATATAATGGATTATTATTATGTTAAAATATAGAAACATATATTTATTTTATCAATATATTTCTCTAGTTATGAGATTTTACAATTTCTAATAAAAAATAACTAATTAATGAAAAATACACATGAGTTTTAGAATATCATTTTTCTAGCCTTATTAGAATTATATATGACAATATAAAATTATATTATAATTTTTTTTTAATAAATATTTTTTAATATTAATATTGTATAAATATATTGTTTATTCTAAAAATTATTTAATTCATAAAAATAGTTTCTTGATCAAAATAATATATCTTTTCAAAATAAAATTTATGATTATTCCTTTCAAAAAATATATCTTTATAAACCACATTATTTAATCATCAATAATGTGATCTTAAAAAGAAAAAAATAGAATATTTTTTTAATAAAAATATAATAAAATATTAATATTTTAGATTCTAGATATATAAAATTTATTACATCTAAAAATACCCTAGAGTTATGATGTAAGATGGAGATATTTTCTTGGGGTGGTTAACTATACATGGATGGGGTCTGGACCTCTCTGAGTATGATAATCTTTCATAATTCATTCTTCTAATTAATTAATTTATAAATATTTACTTGTTATTCATTAAAGTAAAATTCATTTGATGTTATAACCCTCACAATACTCTAATAAATGGGATTCATATGGTACAATAAAAATGTTTGAGGCCATCATTACATTCATATGGAAAAATTGGACTCTATAATAACCCTTTACATGTACTAGTCATATGATATATCCACACATCATATAGTCCAGAACTAGAATCACATCTTGATAAATATATTATTTATTTCTTTTCATGTTTTACAATTTACATCTAGATGTATTAGTAAAAATGGGTCAGTTGACTTGGATAAAGAGAATCATTCGATTATTTTTACAACATATTTCTATGTTAAATCACAATATCAACTCTTTTATTATGGGCTAGTAGAATAGAAATCTATTGAATACTAATGGAATTCGAAAAATATTGTTCTTCAATATTTGGTATTCGTGGGATTGAAGATTGTGTCTCAGTGTAAGGGGGTCCCCCAAATCAGTTTTCCTTCTTTTTATTTGATGATGAATTCATGAGGTATTGGTATTATTCATCTCCAGCCTTGAATTCTTACAACTCTGCACTATTATCCCAATTTCAATACTGAATCTATTTTCAATTTATCCACTCATCTTTGTATTTGAGTTTTTTGGCCTTATCTGGTATATTTGGTTTCCTAAAGTTTTTTAGATGTATCATCTACAATTGGGATACCAATTAAATTAAATATTTAAATAGAACGTTAATGTATGAAGAACACTTCTAGAATTCATATTGAAAATTTAATGCGTATGACGCTCATATATACAGTGGTTTTGGTGGATTATGAATATAGATTCATGTTATATATTTTTTTGTGAAATATATGATTTTTATGTGATATTATTCAATATGGGTAACTAAATTTCCATTTTACAAAATGTATTGATATGTGTGAGAAGAAATAATCTTAATGATATTATTCATAAGTGAAAATTAATGCTTCAAGATATAAACTATCTAATTGAGGGGGTAAATACATCTCTTGAAGGAAGGACCTATGGAAATGGCCTAGACAAGGAAGGTATGTTGTTAGAGGATATTACTTCTAATTATGAAATGGATTGTTTTAAACAATTGTTGTATGTTCATTAAGGGGTTTCCTCTCAGTCTCAGTCTGGTAATTCCTACATGAGATGATCATGTTGTTGATATTGATAGTCCTCATGCTAGTAAAACTATTAACTATATCCTAATGAAATAGTTTTATGAAAATTCATATAATATTGTATCTACTAATGGACAATCTTACTAGGAAATATATGCCTAATAGATTTCAATTTTCAGTTATAGTATGATTATGGCCTGATATATTCAATTAATTGGATTTGAAAATTTAAAATTACATCATAATTGTGGTGTAATGATAGCAATACCATGGGAAGTCGTATACCATATAAGAATAAGAGAAAATACTATAAAATGATAAATAAGAATTTATTTCTGTCACTAGATGGAATCCATAAATATACCAATTCTGAAACCATGACAGACTAGATCTTTTAGTTTTATATTAAAGACATGTATTCTCCTTGAAAATTAATAATTGATGTGAAAATATACAACCACTACTTTAAATCAGATAGATTCAAAATATTGACTATGTGACTATTATCTTGATAGGAATATGACATATCCCATGTTGGATCATCATAATTAATGTGACTCTATTGATGTCATTAATGTTGTGGAGGAAAATGTTACTAGCCTGTCAATTTCATAAAAAGTATAGACTCATGAAAATCATGGAAAAGCATCAAGTGATTTGAATATGTAATATGGTTTGAATACATCTACCATATAGATTCTAGTGGCCTCTTTGGGTAGACATAAAGAGTAAGTGAATTCATGGTCTCTGAGATATCCTGGTCTAACAGATGTGGTTGATCTAGACCCCCACAATAACACAAATTGAGAAGGTTGGTGGATGAATTTCTACACCTATGGATATCAAAAAATCCCAGTACCCTCTTAAGATGAATGAATCCTTATACATGGATAATTAATATATTTATAAAGAAGCAATCAAATTTATGTTATTAGAATCACCATCCATCCATTTTGGATCTTATGATCAAAATGAAATTCATGAACAGATACCTAAAAATCATTACTTATCTGATACTGAAATTCATGGTATTATGAGGAAGGTATGTGGAGAAGAATATTGTTTTCCACTATATAATAACGTATTTTTTGGTCCTTGGAATGACAATAAAATTTGAAAAAGGGGTATACACTCAAAAATAGTGGTCGTGGATGGGGTCAAATCAATTTAACAGCTCAGCTAACTGAGATACTTTATTTCCAATGGGAATTGATCAAAATAATCAGAATATATGAGGGGGGATGTAAATTTTTCTAATATGAATCTTTCATTGTAATTTATTTTTCATTTAAAAAAATGTAGTGAGACATTATTTTCTAGAATTTATAAAATAGGAAGTCCTTTTAGGTGAATATATTTTATTTAAATTTCCTTATTTAAACTATGTTCTGTCACCTATAATGTTATTGTTATCTCATGTGATATTCTTCATTAACCAATGCATTATATTTCAATACTCTTTTGGGCACTCCTTTAACATAATTAATTCCATACATTTGTGTTTCATATGATATTAAAACAAAAATCATATAATTTTATCATAAACTTTAGAAATCATATGAGTTTCATATATGTTTCATTATAATATTCAAAAACAACAATCCAAAAGAACAAATGTGGTAAAATTGGTCAATATCCTAAATAAAGCATAAAAACATAAGTGGATATTATTTTATGCATGAAAACATTCAAATGATCAATATAATAATTCTTGAGGAAAATACCCTTTTTCTTTTGAAATCACTTTTTTAGTATATAAATTTTTATAAATATTAATGAAAAAAATAGTTTTTAAAATAGTAATTCATTATTATAAATCATCATTTATTGGAAAGTGTTTTCATTATGGTGCACATATCTGTTCATGCACTGTATGTGAAATAAATTCGTTTTTTTGTGAAAAGTCAAAAGTACCGAGATTCAAAATTTTAAATATATTAATTTAAACCATCATAAAGAATGTAAAATTTAAAATAATTTAATTTAAATAATAATTTTATAATATTTATAACCATTGATGAAATAATTTAAATGAAAATATGGAAATGATGAAAATATTTCAAATTGAAGAGAAAAATAAGACCAATTTTCCAATGAAACATTCATTCAGTCAATTGTGAACACAAATAGAAAAAAATGAAAGGAAAAAATGTAGTATATAGAAATAAAAATTGAATTATAAAATGTATTTTACATGGTAAATATATATCATATAATATTATCATCAAAAAATTTGATAATAAAAAATCATGAAAAAATTATATTTCAACATAAAAACCATTCTAATCTGGTAACATATAAATTATTCCCCCCAAGAATGAATGAAAATATAATAAAACCCTAAATTACATGAGTATAAAAGAACTTCTGATAAAACATGTCAACTATGTAATATAGAAACCTTATTACCATTTATAGGTGTATAACATCAGCAAATTCTAAATGAAACATAATTTACATGAATAATTTTGATGAAATTAGTAATTTTTGGAATTAAATATTATTCCTTGATTTTAAATCATATAGTAAAATAAATACATTTAATAAAATCATCTAATATTACAAAATAAATTATGTGTTTCTATATAGACTATAAAAAAATTAAATTTTCATGAAACATTAAATGAAGTCTCACAGAAGATAATTGGATGGAAAAACCCTTAAACAATTTTAGAACTGCTTCACAAGCACTCTATAATACTATGTAATATATAGATATATTATAATTATATACAAGAGAAATTTTAATATATTATATGTCATACCGTATCCAATTACATAATTTTAAAAGTATATTGTTAATTGTAATCTGTTAAATTACTTATTTTGGTTATTAATTGGACAATTTTTCATGATTTTTTTAGTTGAAAAAATTATATTCCTTGAACATTTATTATGATTTATACTTTTAAAACATGTTAAAAATGATATAAATATAATTTATACTCATTATATAACTATTTATAACCATTAATATTTAATTTATTATAAAATAAATATACATCACTTCTTAGAGACTATAATCTGTACAAACACATTGATAATGTTAATACTATATGGTGGATAGAAATTAAAATAGTTTATAATAATTAACCATTAAATTATATAATAATATCATAAATTTAATATATATTTTCATTAAATGTAGTCTTCATACACATAATTAAATTTGACTATGATAAACAAATCACATCGCCCCGTGGAAGTGGTAGTCTCACCATATGAACAATAGATTTTATCAGGTAGCACTTGATAAAAAGATAAGAATCTATTAATGACATTATAAAAATAGATTAATATATTTCTCATAAAAATGATATATAAATGTTAAACCCATCATAATAAACATCCATGAAAAATGTAGAAGGAAAATGAATTTTATCTCGATGTAGAGATGGAAGACCACATGTATACACAAGATAAACATTCATATCCAATTTTATATATAATATATAGTTCATAAATAAAAATAATAACATATAAATATATTTATTATATTGTAATAATAATTATTTTATGGATACAATAAGTTTATTTAGGCATTATGATGAAAAACTTTTGAATGATAATAGTTATGATTTCTACCTCTTTGATAGAGAACCCATTTCTCATAAAATAGAATCCTTGAATGATTGCACTTTTGAGAACAATATAAAGACTATGAATAAGTTATTGGTTATAGTAAGTTTTTTCTTAGGTTTTTTTATGTTGATGGATCGAATGGTTTGATTAAGGGGGTGTAGAGGCTACCTATTATAAGTTGGTGGAGAGACACATGTGGAATTTGTTTAAATATTTCAATTATAAAAGGTTGCATTGATGTGAAAGAGGATAAAAATATTAAAAGAATATATTTCATGATATGATAATGAAAAAATAGCTTCATAAAATAAGAATTATAAATGTTTGGGTGGAAATACATTCACTCATATATTCGTTTAATCCCTCTTACAAGCTTTTTTAATCAATAATCATGCTAAATTCTTTTCACTACGTTTACTATTACATGTGACCATATATTATGTTTTCCGATAATAATATATTAATTATTATGATTCTAAATTTATAATCTATTTTATGATATTTTAATTCTAGAATTTTTGATTATTTATTTTTAATTAATCACTCAACCTGCATTGAAAATCAGTTTTTGAAAAATTAATCCTCAAGCCTAAATAATAGTTTACATACATTATATTCATTTTAAAAAAGATTTTGGTAAACTATATTAATTAACATATAATATAAATTTCATTAGAAATATTTATACGTAGTTATTAATGAAAACTATTAAGAGATAATAATTCACATGTAAAAACTATATTGAGAAAAATGTGATTTTATGACTAAATATAATCTTCTCAAAACCCCATTTTTAATGATTACTATTAACTAAATAATAATATTTTTTATAAATTAAATAATCAAAAGATAAATTACTATAAAATTTTAAAAAATATTTTTCTTTTTGAAGACAATATACCGTAGTTGTTATAAAAATCATTATTTTTTAGTATTTAATGGAAAGTAAAAAAATTATATAAATCATCAATGAATTTCAAAAGAAAATAAAACATTGATATTTCAAAAAATATATTCATTTTCTCAAAAAATTGTTATTTTATAAATCAATTATAATTTCTTTGCACACATAATACAATAAAATTAGTTTTTTAAGAGATCAGAATTATATTCATCAAATCACATAATTAAAAATTGATTATTTATTTATTATAAACTAGTCAATAAATTTTCATTATTTAAGACTACATTAAATATTTATTATTAGTTAATTATCTCACATAATATATTCAAATTTTATACTATCATGAAACTGTAATGAAAACCAATTTTCATATAGACCTTAGATTTCATAAAAATAAGATACTAGAAACATGCATTTTATTAAAATAAATGTATGATCAAAATTCATAGAGTGTAACATATATATATAATTATATATATATATATATCATTAAAATAAATTAGATACAAAATATCAGTTTGGGAGATATGAGAATCAACACTTTTATTTTTTTTAAGATGAAATTATTTATTTGAAATGTATAAGGACCCCGACCCTATAAGACATTACATGGGTTTTTCTATATTAAATTAGAAAAAAATATATAGAATTACTTGTATATGTAATAATGTATTAGTATTATTTGTAATATTTTTTCATAGATTATGGTAATATTATAATTAAAAACATAAACTAAAACATCGTATAGTCATAGATTACCCCATTCTTCTACATAGGACACCCATTATTTCAATCATAAAATTCTTTCCAGCATCCTTGAAAAGAGTAACAAAATAATTATTTGTGAACTAAGTCTTAGACAAGGGATTCATATAGTGGAATCTATCATAAATAAATAACTAATAATTAATATAGGAATGTAAATATCCTAAATGGAGTTCATTTAATCAAATACATGATAATAACAAGGAAAGAATAATTAATGATCAAATAATAACATATTAATTATCACATGACCATTCAACATAACCAAGAATATTATAATTATTTCATTAATAATATAGAATATAAATAACTAATATCATAAATATAGATTTTATAATATAGGGAATCAAAACCTTTTTTCATGGCCCCATGAAATGGCATCTCACATAAATTTGTTAAGGCCAAAGGAAAATACCATAGCTAGTTTATCTCATGAGAATAGATGGTGCATCAAGGGTATATAGCTAGCCCTAATCATCATATTCTATGTAGTGTAAAATGTTTATATGAAAGAGACCAAAATCAAACTATATAAATACTTTTTAATAAAAACTATCATATGAAATGTTATTACATTACTCATTTAATAAACACAATAATAATCTATTCAAAGTAATACTTTGAATGGTATCAAAATACTACATCCCCTACCAAAATTATAATAAAAATATTGATCTATAATACAGATTTCATTAATAAAAATATATTTCGAATGGATTATATGTGAAAAGGGTGTTTAATGTGAGGAATATAAATATAATAAAAATACCATTAAAAACATTCTAGAGGAATATATCCCTTTCACATTGAAAATAAAATTAAAAAGATCAAAATTAATTAAATATTTAGAAAAAATATTTTCAGTAACCATATGTGCATCAACATGTAATGGAATCATAAAATCGATGAGTTTCATAACATCATGTAATTATATACACATCATATAAGATAAAAAATATTCTATTAGCACTATTCAAAAAAGGTTAAAAGGTGAAACGTATGAGAAATGAAAGAAGACTCATACCAATCCATTTTTTAAATTCCATAATTTTTAATAATTTATGAAATAAATCAATTTAATAATCATAAAAAATTCCTAGAATCATTTTTTTAAAATAGAAATGGATCAATGGGGGTTTAAAATGAATAGAATAATGCATTTTGATTTCATTAAAAATATTCTATTGGTATCAATGGTTCTTAAAAATAGGGAAATGGTGGAAATAAAATTATTATACATAAATAACCATAGATGAATACAGTTCAGGATTATATTTAAATATATATCATAATATTTATTCATAGTAGACATAATCATGAATAATTTAAATAAAAAATGACATTGTAACATAAACCTTTAACGCTTTGGTAATAAATAAATTCATAAGTTAGTGAAGGAAAAAATTTCATATGAAACATTATATAACATGATGTAAATGGTATTAACGATATAATTTTTTAATGATTATTTATATATAATAAAAAATATAACATTGTGGTTAACATACCATACAACTCATTGATGTTAAATTTCGATGAGAAACTGTTACCTCTTGACCAATTTCTTTCATAAATGTCTGTGTGAAATGAATGACCCCATATACATGGGTAACATAATTACCAGACACTTTCTAAAAACGAACAAAGGGAATTCACAATCCCCATGGGTTTAATACTATCACATATAATCATCCAATACAAACATTTAAATTAATTTGAAACAAACACATTGGATGAAAAGTAAAAAATTAATTATTAATAAAAAGAAAAACATACAAGGTGTAGTGTACTGTAAGTCCAAAATGTATAAAAATCCCAATATAAAACCACAAAGTACCCCAAAACCGCAAAACCCTAATGAACTAGAAGAAAAAACAGTCTTAGCTCATAGATAAATGACTAGGACCCCTTATTAGTGGTGTTTTACCATTTCTTGATCATATAATGAGATAATCTACAAACAATATAATGCACATGTAGAGTGTGACTTAAAATCATAGTATTGTCTCAAAAAGGATTCCATAATAAGAATCCATCAATTAATTAACCAGAAAAATCATTCAATATTAAATACACTTGCATGTAATTTTATAGTCTTATATAAAATTTATTATTATTTACATTTTATGTGATTGAAATACTTTAAACCAATTTTTTAAGATTTGTTTTATATAAACCAATTTATATAAATTCAGATAGCATGTGTAAAATAATTTATGAACAATGGAATATATTTCAATTATAAAAAATAAGAAAAATGAACATCTTCCAAAATGATAAATAGTTCTAAGATTTGGGACTCTATAGCACTAAAAAAGATATCATTGAAATATGTGTACCAACATCCCATAAAAACTAATCCAATGGGAACCTATCACTATACCATTGGGGATGTGACCGAAAACATATGTATTATTAGTGTTTTAAATCATCAATATGGTGATGTATTTAATAAATCACTCACTTAAAAGGTTTGAATGTTACATAATAAAAATAAATTAATAAAAATTTATTTTAAATATTTTTTAAATAACATTCATCATACTCTAACATTTCAGATATACCATTTTCCTTTTTAAAAATCTACAGACTTGTTTTTAATCAAATATTTCTTTTTCCATGAAAAAACCCAATGTATTTCTATAAAACAATTTTATTACATTTTATTCAAATACTAATTTAAATTATATAAAACAATTTTCACAATTTAAATTCCATCAATTTCTAACAATTTCACTAAATCACCAAAAATCAATGGAATTGCATGGTTTCCCCAATTTTACATAAAATAAAATCAAAAACCCAAAATTAACTAAAATTTGGATTTCATTATACCAATTTAATGGAAATATAAGTTTAAATAAATATATTTAATTTCAATCATTAAATTTTTGGGTTAATCAAAATTGGCATTCATAATAGAACCACCAACCTAAAGATAACGGGATCCCAAAAAAGAAATCCCTTATAGAGAAAATCCAACTAATAATGATTGAAATGAAGATCTCTGAATAAAAATTAGAATAAATATACAAAACATTGAGGATTATATCTTCTAAAAACAAAAGGATAAATAAAATCTATGTGAAAAATGTGTATAGATTAAGATAATGAGAACATGAATAAGAAAATATTCAATAATAGATCAAACGTCACAATAATATAAATGATTCTATTTGGTAGGGGTGTGGAGGGGACAAAATCACTTATTGGGATCCTCCAAAGATGATGAAATATTTTTTTGGGACAAATGATCCCATCAGGATCTTATGATATTGCTATAATGGTTTACAAACTAATTTTCTGATTCATATGTTCAGATACACTCGATTAATTGAGAATGGCCTCATGGTTTGAAAAGTCATAAGTCATAGCCATGCTCCCCCTACCGTAGGGTTGAATGGTTACTCCTTGACTAGAGAGTAGTTTTCAAAACATCTAACTGACATGTAAACCCCTCCATACCTTGTTTTATACATTATTCATTATATAAGCACACGTTTTTTGGCAAACTGGGCACGAACTGTGCACAGAATAAGAAATTCAATTTTTTTTTCCAAATTTTCCCTCAAAGAAACCCCGAACAAAAAAAACAAAATCATGATAAATGTATGGGTTTTGGAATACCTAGAAACAATAACATGATGTTATAACTACTCCACGTTAGTTTCATTTTTTCCTATAAACCATGTTTGTAAGATTTCTTGTCAAAAATATGAGGATGCTGATATCTCATTAGTGCATCCCTCTACAATATCTCATGTGTATCAGAAATGTGATTCCATAGAAGTTGAACAAAAGGAATAATCCTCACACAAAGAACCTTGGTGTCCAAATAAAATAGGCTGATTAGATACTCAGTCGCTAATAAATAAGGCTCAACTTCACGCTCACTATAGATCACAACATTAGATGGATCAGAAAGATACTTTTATAACTAAGACACATGGAACATCTTATGTATCGACATCATATATGGTGGATATTCTAAATGTTAATCAAAATTCCATATCTTCTTCATAACGTCAACAGTTCAAAACAAATAATGAGAAATTTTCCCTTGCCTTTCAAGCTATTAGTGACCTAATCATGGTGAAACATTCAAGAAGTCATAGTCCCCAACTGAATATTCCAATAGTTTATAGTGATGATCATTATAATACTAATATTGGTTATTTGATGTCAACAGATAAATATCAATCCATTATTTATAGTATTGGACTGAATCCATATTAAAAATAATGTCAACTAGTTTCATGTTGTGACCTAAAAAATTTTAGTCACATTAATTATCTGATAGTTAGAAGACATAAGTAGGGATACAAAGACCATGTTTTCGCTTTGTTGCAGGGGTGTAGTAATATCTATAAAAATATATAAAATATCCATTAAAAACAAATCATATTGAAAATATGGGTTCAAATAAATGAATGTGATGCACTAGTATCAAATAAATACTTTAATGATGATGAATCAATACTATTGGTACATCACATAGTCAGAAGAACAATATATACTTCCATGAGAGAATCTTACACTATGTGAACAAGCATTGCTCATGATGCATATGGATGTAACCCCTTTTTTATAATGAATCATACTACACCTCGGTTTTTGATAGTTTTGATGATCATGTTCTAAAACTTGGATATGAAAATACAATGAAGAACTTTTACACCCAACATGTGTGACTTTAGATGCCTCATATATTCGGTGCCTTAGTGAAAACCCTCTTGAAATTCAATGGAATTCCACACTATTTAAAAAGTAATAGGCCACTACCAAGATATGTAGGATTTATATAAAAAAATAATATTTTAGTTTGACCAAAAAATTATCACTTTTCCTATCTAAATTAAATTAATTCACACAACCACTAGAATAAAAAGAATCTCTGACAACCCTAACAAGACATCTAGGTCCTTTTTGAACATCCATGCTCAATCCTTCACATTTTAATATGAGGGAAGCTTCATAAAAAACAAGATAATAAATATCATATCCTTGACCAATATAAAATCTTTGAGTCGTAATCTCATCATTTGATAATTTCTCATGTGAAAACTATACAAGGACATGAAAAACAGTTTCCAAGCTTTTTCAGGGTCATGTCTGCCAGGTGAAATATTGAACAACTCAATATCTATGGCCAACACCACAGACATTGGATAGAATTTTGCAGTGAAATAAACCTTTATTTTTCACACTATATTCACTCATGTTTCTTCATCATCAACATCTTGTAACACTATCCACTATATGGTCCATTCAGAACAAGGGTACCCAAATTAACCATGATTTAATCAAGAGTCTATAAAAACATGAACAATGATAAATCTTATTCAACCATTACTTGTTCTCTTGAGTATTGTTTGATCATTTATATGTGGGTTGATTATAGAAAAGGAACTCAAGAGAATGAATCCAGAAAATACCCCTCTAAGGATTCATATGTAGAGCCAGAATGGGAACTGGTGGTTGTAACTCTCCCAAAGCTATTATAGTATGCACAATCACCTCAACCAGACTCAGATATAGAAGAGTTTTTTCTGTCTAAGGTTCATCAAAAGCCTCCTTCAACATCATATTTTCATATATTATTATAATAATGATGCTACAAATCATTATTATAACTGTAAATAAATATTATTATAAAAAACATAGAAAAAAAGGACATTAATAAGAATATATAACAACAACCGATTTGGATTTCACTAATATCTCAATATAATATACATAAAAGAATAAAACAAATACTCTTGATGTATATAAAAAACTAACTGTGGTGGTGTAATGTGTATTTGGGAGATAAATATCTATAAACTCAATCAAAACTACCCCTATGTCTGAGAATATCTCATGAATACATAAGGACATAAAAAAAATATTTAGACCTTTCACCTTTGATTCCAATTTTTCATGAAACAGTACAGATACCCAGGTAACTTGATTTCCAGGCAAGAAATTTCATAGGCCAAAGGGCACTCATGAACTATATGTGTTGGATACTATCAACTAGTATCATACAATATAAAAATTTGAATCAATTTTAAACAAACACAATAGATTCAAGAAAAACAAGTTTGTATGCATACATGGAAAACTAAACATTGAGAAGTGTACCAAAATTCAAGGAGGCATAAATAAAATAATGTATAGTTATAATGTGACAAAATAAAGGATATCCACCAATGTTCTAAAAAACAAAACTCTCCAAAACCATGTATCAATTATTAGAAAAACCAATATGTTGGACTTTACCCATTATCAAACCCAAAAAGAGATTTTATAAATACCCCAAAATGGACATGTATAGTGTGAGTTATAATACTAGTAGGGTCTCGCAATAGATTCCACAATAATATGTCAAAATTTACATAACCAAACATATATTTCAACAGAAAATGAAAAGGCATGGAATTTCAAAATCATATATTAAACAAATCATTCATTACATTTCATTTTATGGGTATAATTTATAGATGGTTTAATAAAATGTTTATATAAAACAGTTTATATAAATACAGATTCAAAGTGTAAAATATATATAAACAATGGAATATATTAAAATGATAAATATAGAAAAACATCGTCATCTACCAAAAGGTATGATATTTCCAGGCTATGGGACTCCCCCACCCTGAAATAGTTATCATGTAAAACAGTATACACAAATACCTGTGAAAATGGTCAAAAGAATACCAATCACCATCCAATCAATGATTTGACTTACTGAATTAGTATAATTAGTGTTTTAAATATTTATTACTATCTGGTCCCAAATAACTCAATGACAACCTAGGCTATAATGATTTCTAACAAAAATCAGTGATGGGAGATTTATTATTAAACTGTTTGTTAAAATATTCCTCGCATTCGTCCATTTAAAATATTCGAATTTAATTTTTAAAATATCACAAATCAGTTTTTAATAAAATAGTGAAATTTACAAGAGAAAACCATCTGGTATATATAAAAATAAATTTATGTCATTTTTTCAAATAAAAATTTGTAATCAATTTCAAAAAAAATAATTCCACAATTTTATTTAAACATTTTAAATTCCAAAAAATTTATATCAATTTCCCAAGAACTCCCCAATTTAGTGTAATGGGGTATTCTCCCAATTTCGTGCCAAATCACCAATTCAATGGAATTGGGATTTCAAAAAACAAATTGAATTAAAAAATTATGGTTAAATAATGAAATAGAATTTAAATAGAGAAATTTTAGGTTTAATAAAAATTTTAAATCTTAAAGGAATCACATACCTTGGGATAAAAGGATCATGAAATATAATCCCAAATCGGGTAAATCCGATGATGAATGATTTTCATAAATATCCTAGATCATACATAGATTCATGATCTGAAACAATGATGATTTGACCCATTAAGAAATCTTTATCTATAAAGAAATAGGGATAAAGGTACAGAGAGTAGGAGAAAATGAACAAGATGCGGAATCATACCGAGAAGGGACCGAACATTATCTATATAGCTTTGACTCCCATCTGGATGGGTTTTGAGGGGTCCAAATTACCTCTTTGGAGCCTCCAAATAGGAATAAATTTTTTTGGGGTCAAATGATCCCTCAGGGACCAAAACCAGGGTATTCAGGGTTTCAAGATTTATTTTTAAATCAAATATTTCTTATATAGAGGGTTAGTAGTGCAGGTGCTCATTTTTAGAAAAAATATGCTCCGTAGTCGTAGACCCAATGTTATAAGGTTTCATGATTCCTCCTGGATGGGTGCACAGTTTTTCAAATGGACTGCCACCCATGAATCCCACACACCCTATACCGGGTCTTCAATAATAGGGAACTAGGTTTGGGTAAAACAATCTCCATCTATTTACATTCTATGAACTTCTAATTTTTCACAATAGTATCTCCCAAAACAAAACTATATGAATCCCAACCAATACATTATTAAAATAGGGGATTGGGAATCACTAAAAAGAGTAACAAGATGTTACACTATACCGCCTATATACTAAATTTATAATTAATAAAAATAGATAATAAACCCCATAATCATATATTATACATCATATATAAATTTCTTTTAGAATTTTTCCCATTTATTAAAAGTCAATCCTTAAGATAATTATTTCATGTAATATTTCACGACCCGCCTTCACCATGATGAGATAAGGGACAATATATTTCTAGACCATTCCTTATTAAAGTTGAAGGAGAGATAATGACCCCCAAGACCCACCTTAAATAGGACCCAGAGTGGTGACTAGAACCAAGGGTATATATTCACATTCAAGATGGAAGACATTAGCCTTTTTATTTAATAGGATCCAGAGATAAGATAGTAAAACCCAACAACACCAAAACTAGGGGTAAAAGTAAATCCAATGAAAACCATTCCCATATTCATGTTCCAAAATTAAAAGCCACAAGGTATAGGGGGACTACAAAGGTAATGTACCAAAGAATGAAAAATAGCAACTGTAATTGTCCCAATGTATGAGATAGTATGGCCCTGCACGGTCCCTGATTTCCTCCTAGAAACCATAAAGCAGTTTTATATACGTAGGGTGAGCATACATGTATACTCAGTAGGGAAAACCAAACAGTCTTGTGCACAAGTTGGGAGGCATTCTAATGCCCTGTGAGAAAAGAGACAACCAAAGCACCTATCAAGGAAACCATCCACCCAAGCCTCACCAAAGCACAGTCCCCAAATAATGCAAGTCATGTAATGTATAGTAATAACACATCAATATTTGGGTACCCTGCGCCACATTCCTACTAGATATTGAAGATATCCAACGCATTAAACCAATCCTATCATTCTCACCGCAGTCCCACTGCCACACCTCGCCCTCACAAACCAAGGCCACAAAAACACTTCCCGCCTGCAAAAACATGGGCCACAACCACCACACATAACCACGCCCGCAAACACCTAGGCCAGAACAACTACTTCCATGCCCGAAGACACATTGGCCTCATCCCAAACACTCTTGGAAAACAACCTGTCCGCACACACCTGGGCCAACCATCACAACTACTATGCCCAGAGAATCTTGGTCTATAATGGACCTCAAGCCGTCAGAGCTTGCCCGAAGATTCTTGGGCTACTCGAGAAATTGATAAGAAAAGGATCTAATAACCAGTCACTCATAGGAGTGTTGCAAAAAACACCCTCTCCCATGAAATGGGGGTGTTTGGCACTGATTTCTCAACTTGGGAGGGGCGTGAATAAGAAACATAAAAACTACAAGTAAATGTATAGGTAACAAGAACTCATCCCAACCTAGGGGTTCCAAAACCTATGCACATACACCTTGGTTAATATTCTATCATAAAATAATGCACAACTCTCACGGCCAAGACACAACCCATTCCTAAAACCAACTTCCCATTTAAAAATTATTGTTCTCATGTACAAGTGATCCCATTTAGGTGATTTCAACACTACTGGGAAACTAACAGGAATAACCACAAGTCATAGAAAGGTAAACACCCAAACGTCAATTTAAGCAATCATACACAGTTCTCTTGTAATGTAACAACAACAAACGGAGCGGTGAGATCCATCGAAGTAATGGAACCAAACCAATCCTCGAGATACATCCCCACACATCTATAGATTCACATCTAACAATCGTACCACAATAGGGGATCCCATATTCATCCACCTCACCTCATAATCATTTAGCAGGAAAACACAGCCACTACCAAACAGAGTATGGAATATTCCAGATTCAAGCACATCATTCGATAGGTTATTATTTCTATTGGTTAACCGGGGTGATCATACAAGGGGTTTTGTTCACTGGACATTCATTTAATCAGCATAGTTTTCATAATTAACCAAATTCCCATGTTGTATCCATTAAATCAGCACAGAAGTCCGAGGTTCATTAATGCACAAATAAATACCACCAACGTCCATGATTTTTAGTGGGAATGGGCCCACACAATTAACTACATAAATAATCAAGGGTATGGAAAATCAGAAGAACATAGATCACACCCCCTTCATTCGTTAAAGTCCATTTTTTATCATTGCTTTTGTTTGGTTTCATCCATATCACAGAAATAATAGTGTACCCACCCCACATGATACACGGTATGGAGAGATGAAGGAAAATCCCTTCCTGGATGATCAAGGATCGATGTTCTTCTCCATTCAACAAGAACTGGGGATGCACGACATGAAGGGGAGGAACTTCGTGGACTCTAAGGATGAGCAGAAAGGATCAGGCATAGGCACACCACTTCCTTGGGAAATAGGTACTCCAAGCGCTTATGGGAGAATAAAAAAACACATCCTAAAAGGGGAATGAATAAAATCTAGCGTGATTAAAAAGACAAGATTATATTATTAAGGGATAAGGAATTTTGAACTGCTATAAAGCTGGATCATGGTTTCCTATGCTGTTTGGAGGTTACACACGATTGGATAAATTATTAATTTATTATTCCCATCCGGGTGGTGGAATAACGACTGTGTGTTAAACTGTTTCATTTAGATGGAGTAAAACGCGCAATGGGGGCGGAACTAGAAGGTACGGGGAAAGGTTGTGACACCGTGAAAAACCACACGTTTTTGTAAGTTTATGATTTGTACGATTCTTGGGGTATTTTATATATTATTTATTGGATTTAAATGGATTTTTAAGGTGAATTTAATCATATTTACGATAAAATATAAGTTGCAGGAGAGGAAAAAATTCGGAAACTAGAAAAAGGGACGAAGACCTTCGGCGATGACACGGTTCCCCCGTCACGGTGCCACTATCATGGTGCCACCATCAAGGTGCCACCCTCACGGTGTCTCCCTCATGATGTCACCCTCACAATGCCACCGTGACCGGTGTGCGACCGTCAAGGTGCAACCGTAACTGGTGCCACCATTTCGGTTGGAGATGTGTTTTGGAAAAGTAATGGATCAGGTTGGTTCGGGCCATTACATCATATACCTCTTAAACTATTCTCTCCCTTGAGAATCAAAACTAGACCAGATGAAAAGTGGGTATCTGAACCACCACCTTGAAAGATACATCTCAAGAGTGAACCTCATCGACATCTAGGAACACCACTCCCTCATGTAACCGAGAAATATTCGATGGTCAAACTATCTAGTCATATGGGTTAGGGTGTTTCTTCCACCATGTCAAGATACTATCCGCTTTGGGTGGAACTGACTCACCCTCACAAGTTTTATCGCATCCAAATTAATATGTCTTGATTAGGGATCAGGTCCTCCCCTCCCAATCATGAGGACTCTTCACACACATCCATAGAACATGGAAAACCGCACGTTCCGTAGTTAAAAATGTAAATTTTTCCATCACAAACAAGTACAAAAAAGGATAACAAATCTCAAAATAGCTTATGGTACTCAGAGAACATACGCATCTCTTGTTCCAATGAAATTTCCTTGAACACTCCATGCCTCAAAACACACGAACCAAAGGAATGGGTCTTCCACGGAGCACCTTCTTCTCACAATCCTTGATTCTCACATGAATTTGTACAAACTTCACCTCGACCTTTATGTCTACCTTCCACTAGTTGAGGACATGTGAATTGTTGTGTAGATATTGTTGGAGTTGTGAATCATTGTAGATGTCATGTATTCTCGGTAGTGGCGATGGTAGAGCTAGCTAATAATCCACTTCTCTTACCCTCCGCAACACTTCAAAGTGTCCGATGAACCTTGTAGAAAGCTTACTCCCACTGCTGAGCCTCTGTTGTCCACGCCGTGGGGAGACCTTCAAGAATACGTGGTCCTCGACCTCCAACTATATGGGTCTCCTCCTATTATCAGTATCTGACTTATACTGGTCCTGAGATACCTTTATCCTCCCCCGTATAAGCTGAACGTTCTCCGTCTTGCTTTGCACCACTTCCGGGCCATGAACACTTGTTTCCCCAACCTCGGTCCAGCACACGAGTGAGGGACGTGGCCTTTCGTATAAGGCTTCAAATGGAGCCATGCCAATGGTAGAGTGATAGATATTGTTGTAGGAAAACTCTTCCATAGGCATGTGTCACACCTAAGATCCCCTTAAATCCATAATACATGCTCGTAGCATATCCTCCAACATTTGGATGGTGCTATCTATTTGTCCATATGTATGGGGTTGGATGGAAATGCTAAGATGTAGTTGGGTGCCAAAAGCATGCTGGAATCCTCACTAGATTTTTGAGATAAACCATGCATCCCTATCCGATACTATGGACATTGGAACTCCATGTAACCACACCACCTCATCCACGTACCTCTTTGCTAAGGCATCCCCAACTCCCGACTCCTTTATCACCAGAAAGTGAGCTGATTTCTTCAATCATTCCACCACTACCATGATAACGTCACAGTCTCCTCGAATATTGTGTATCCCACTGACGAATTCCATCAAGATGTCATCCCACTTCCACTCAGGGACGTCTAATGGCTGTAATAAGCCTCCTGGAACACGATTTTCAGCCTTAACCTGTTGACACACTAGGCACCTGGCCACGAACTCTGCCATCTCCCTCTTTACCCTAGGACACCATAACTAACCCCACAAGCCCCAGTACATTTTTGAAACTCTCAGGTGAACTTCTAGGGGGTGATTTGTGGAACTCAACAAGAACCCTCTCGCGCATCGCCTATGGGACAAACATCATCCCTCAGAAAAGAATCAAATTCTGACCATCCTCCAACCATACATCTGAAGCATTGCCTTGGTTAGCCTGATCGTGCATCACTTCACTCTTTTTGCCTCCCACTGAGACTCCTCCAACCACCGCAGTATAAAAGATTGTACTGGCATCTGATACAGGCAACCCGTTACACCATCCATCCTTGCATCCAGGTGCAGGGCAGCCAACTCCTCTATCGCCATCCAAGCATCCGTCGAATCTCAAACTGCATCCTTATGCGACTTCCTACTCAAGGCATCGGCCACCACATTCACTCTTACCGAGGTGTAGGAAATATCAATGTCTTAGTCCCTAATGAACTCCATCCACATTCACTTTCGTAATTTTAGGTCCCGCTGGGAGAAGATATACTTCAAGATTTTTGTGATCCGTGAAGAACACGAAGCGCTCCCCGATGATGTAATTCCACCAAAACTTTAGTGAGAACACAATTGCCACAAGCTCCAGATCATTAGTGGAATTATTACTCTCATGGGGACGTAACATTCTAGACCCATAATAGATCACCCCTTGTCGTTTCATCAGTACACACCATAGGCCTTGTCCTAAAGCTTCACAGAACACCTCATAAGCCACCCCTTATTCTGGAAACATTAGCACTGGGGTACTTAACAACTTCTACTTTAGATAGTTGAAGACTGCCTTGCACCACCCATTACACATGAAATCTTGGTCCTTATTGGTTAATTCTCTGAAAGATGCTGCAACTCAGGAGAATTTGGGTACAAACTGCCGGTAGTAACCTGCTAGCCCATGGAAACTATGAACCTCTGCCACGATCTTGGGTGCTGCCTAGGAAAAAACAGCCACGACATTCAATGGGTCCACAGCTATTCCCTACTTGGACACCACATGCCAAAGGAAGTGCACTTATCATGTCCAGAACATGCACTTGGACAACTTCCCATAGAGTTGGTGCTATCAGAGAACCTCTAAAATAGTTAATGGGTGATCAGCGTGATCCTCTTTAGTTTTTGAGTTGATCAGGATGTCATCAATAAACACGACTACAAATCGATCTTGTTATTCACGGAAGACATAGTTCATGATCCCCATGAGCACAGCTAGAGAGTTCATCATGGAAAAATACATGTCCATAATCTCAAAGTGCTCATATCTGCATCTAGAGTCAGTCTTTGAGATGTAACCCTCCTTTACCCTCAGACGGTGATATCCCGACTGCAGGTCAATCTTGGAGAACCACCATGCCCCTTTTAACTTGTCAAAAAGGTCTTCTATCCTCGGGAGAGAGTAACGATTCTGGACTGTTTCCTGATTCAGTCTTCAGTAGTCTATGCACTGCCTGAGACCACCATTTTCCTTCTTTGAGAATAAGACTGGAGCACCCCATGGTGACGTAATTGGTCGAACAAAACCGTTCTTCATCAGATCATCAATCTGAATCTGCAACTCCCGCATCTCGGAAGGTTCCATCCGATAGGGAGCCATCGAAATCTGACGGGCACCCGGTTGCAAGTCTATCTCGAACTCAACATCATGTCGAGAGGGTAGAGTAACCATCTCCTCAGGGAAGATGTCTATAAACTCACTGATGATCCCTGTGACTTTCACCATTTATGTATCTACCGACTCTACTGATGTTTCATCTAACAAGGAATGGACGGACTCCTCTCGTCTGCTGCTCTTCTGGCAACCCTGCTCACCGATGAAATTTTCACGTCAACCGCCCAAATCTGAAAACACGACCCCTCCTCAGAAGCAGTCAATGATGGTACATACAAGGAACTGCTAGTCAATGTCTATGATTATATTGTATGGATGTATCTGCAACATTAGAAAATCCTAGACAGACTGATGTGGCCCTATCATCAGTCAAAACCCTCATAAAACATAAAACAATTCGGTTTAACCTCCAACTAGTGTGATAAGCACTAGGGGACCTGGTGGTCTCTCAGTGTTTTAACATAGAGCACGTCCAGATTGGGTGCAACAATGGAGTGCAAGCCTCCTGTATCGAACAAGGCATATGCAAGGGTACTAAATAGGATGACTGTACCTCGAACAACTTATGGTCCTGTTGGAAACATTGCCTCTGCAGCATGCAAATGTCCATGCCTGGCTCCCCTGCCTCTCGGCTGTCGGCCGCCTCCCCAACCACACCCTGGTCGAGGTCCCTGAGGGGAACACTAGGGTCGACCTCCTCCCACCACATCTTGTCTCAGAGGGGCGAGAGCTTGCTGCCCCTACTGCTATTGCTGAAAGGGCCCAGCTGGAAACTGTTGCTGCTAAGATGGGCATTGAACCTTGCCACCCCCGTTCTACTGTCCTCGATCCGAGCACTGATTCTGAAGGTGCCCATGGCTTCCACAGATTAAGCATATCGGCCCTAGTCCTGAAAGGAAAGGGCGAGGGCCAGGAGATCAGAAATGGAACTGTTGAGGCATGATTTCTGCTGGTCCAAACCTAGAGGGCCCTAACACTGGAGGCCTAATGCTAAAATATTTCCCCTTTGAAAAGCCAAGATGTATTCCCTCTTGCGATACACCTCACAGCATGTGCATCCTTTGCACCACATCAACCTTCTTCTAGACCTACATGTATTTCGGTAGGGTGAAGGGAGTAACAACATATTGGATAGAAGGTTGAAATGCCTCCTCCAAATGTCTTTCCTGAGACCCATCATCCAGAAATATATTAGGATAAAATAAAAAGAGGTCCTTGAGCATTATCGCCAACTCTCTCACTGACATACTCCCATGGTGGGGGGGACAATAGTTCCTGCCTCTTCTCAGCCTACATCGTGGAAGAGAGGAATTCCTCCCAGAACTCTTTCTCGATGTCATCCCACATCTCCTCAGCCTCCCTCTTCTCCCCACAATAGTGCATCCACTACTGACACGTTGCTCCCCGCATCTGGCTTAAAGCCAGAGGAACCCAATTCTCTGTCGGAGCCCAGATCATGCTGAATGATATCAACAGCTCCCCTAGCCAACTTTCTATCTCCATGTCTGAGATGATACCCTTGTACTTACCGAGGGTCTACCATTGTAAGGAACAGAGCGTCCTCTGCCACTGATTGTCCTTTTCCTCTCAGCCAGCCCTATGCCGATCAGCCATTTCAACCTCCTGGGCCTCAATCACCCGCACTACTCATGGTCGTTTCCCAGGTCTCTTACCTACTATGTAAACAAGGAATTCCTAAGCCTGAGTAGTGTAGAATATTGTTCATAAATTTTCATAGACTTATTATTCATTTTAAATCCCCAAAATACACATAAAACATAAGAACAACAGTCATTATGATGTATGTACCTTTCCTAGGGTCTCTACCCTACAATCAGTGTAGCTTTACTTGGTCATTCGGTAGGCCCAGAGTCCATTCATCAGATCATGGGGGGCCCTTAAATCCAATGTCCTAGCCGGTCTTCCTGGGACTATTTCACGCACCAAGATCAATCAACATTGTTTCCCTACCATCCCATGCAATCCTCATTGGGCCTAAGTCCAAAATATATACTATCTCTCAACCGACCTCTGATAAAATTCTGTCAGACCCGCTATCACCAATATGAGTGAAAGGACATTAGATATCCAGAACTTTCTTTGTTCAAGTTGAAGGAGAGATAATTACCCATGAGACACGCCTTCAATAGGTCCTAGAGTGGCGACTAGAACCAAGGGTATAGAATCACACAAAATATGGAAGTCATTAACCTTTTTCATTAATAGGATCGAGAGATAAGATAGCAAAACCAAACAACACCAAAACTGGGGTTAGTTGTAAAGCCAAAGAAAACGATTCCCATATGCATATTACAAATGTAAAATTCATAGGGTACAATGGGACTACAAAGGTAAATTACCAAAGAAAGAAAAACAGCAAAAAAAATTGTCCCAACGTCCGAGATAATATATCCCTGCACGGTCCCTGAATTTCTCCTGGAAATCTAAAAGCAGTATTATATAAGTAGGGTGAGCATAAAAGAATAAACAGTAGGGAAAACTAAAGCCTCTCATGCACAAGTGGGGAGGCTTTCTAATTCCCTATGGGAAAAGTGACAAACAAATCACCTAGATAGGAAAACCGTCCACCCAAGCCTCACCAAGGAACACTCCTCCAATAACGCAAGTCAAGTTATGTAATGTAATAGCACATCGATATTTGGGTACCCCGCACCACTTTCCCACATGTTATTGAAGACATCCTACGCATCAAACCAATCCCGCCATTCTCACCGTAGTCCCACTGCCACACCCCACCCGTACAAACCTAGGCCAATACCACCACGTGTAACCACTTCCACAAACCCCTCTGCCAAAACATTTACTGCAACACCCGAAGACACCTGGGCCATATCCCGAAGACTCTTGGGAAGAAACCTACCCGCACACACCTGGAAAACCCACCAAAACTACCCTTCCAGAATAATCTTGGGCTATAATGGACCTTAGGCAATCACAGGCTACCTAACAAGTCTTGGGCAATTTGGGAACGGGAGCAGAAAAGGAGCTAATAACCAGCCACTCATAAGAGTGTTGGGAAGAAAACCCTCCCCCATGAAATGGGGGTGTTCGACATTAAGTGCTTAACATGGATGGGGCACAAATAAGAAACATAAAAACTACAGATATATGTATAGGAAACAAGCTCTCATCCCAACCTATGTGTTCCAAAACCTAATAACAAACACCCTTGTTACTTTGAATTCATAAAAGAAAGCACATCACTCAAGGCCAAGTCACAACCCATTCTCAAAACCAATTACTCATTTAACCATTCTTGTTCACATGTTCATGTGATCCAATTTAGGAAAATTTTACACTACTAGGAAACTTACATGCATAAACTCAATACAGAGAATGGGAATTACCCAAAAATCAATTTATTCATTCACACCTGGTTCTCTTGTAATGTCACAACAACAATGGGTTTAGTGAGATACATCAATGTACTGGAACCAAACCAAACCTCTAGATACAGCCCCACACAACTTTAGATTCACAACAAAAAATCGTACCACAATAGAGGATCCCATCCTCATCCACCTCAACTCATAAGCATATAGTAGGAAAACACATCCACATCCAAACAGAGTAGGGAAACATCCAGATTAATGGACATCATTCATTTGGTACTACATTATGTTGGTTAACCGAGGTGATCATACAAGGGTTGTAGTTCAATGGACATTCATTTAATCCTCCTAGTTTACATGGTTATCCAAATTCCCTTGTTGGATCCATTCAATCATCACAGAAGATAGAGGTTCATTAATGCAAATAGAAAGACCACCAATGAACATGATTTTCAGTTGGCATAGGCCCACACAATTCCCATCATAAAAAATCAAGGGTATGGAAGAGAAGAAGAACATCGATCACACCCCCCTTCATTCTTTAAAAGTCTGTTTGTTTTCATCATTAACATTTGGTTTCGTCCATGCCATAGAAACAACAGCGTACCCACCCCGTATGATACATAATAAGGGGAGATGAAGGAAAATCCTTATATGGATGATCAAGGATCGAAATTCTTCTCCATGCGCCAAGAACTGGGGATGCACGACATTCAGGGGAGGAATGTCATGGACTCCAAGGATGAGGAGAAAGGATACAGCATAGGTGCACCACTTCTTAGATAAATAGGTACTCCATGCGAATAAGGGAGAAGAAAAAATCCATCCACGAAGGGGAAAGAAAAAACTCTAGGGTGATTAAAAAGATGAGATTATATTGTTATGGTATAATTAATTTTGAGCTGATTTAATGTAGGATCGTGGTTTCCTATGAAGATGGGAGGTTACACATGATGGGATTAATTCTTATTTAATTATTCCAATCGGGGTGGTGGAATAACGGTTGTGCGTTAAAACAATTATTTTAAATGGAGGAAAACGCGCAACGGGGGTGGAATTGTAAGGTGCGGGGAAAGGGTGTGACAACGAGGAAAAACCACATTTTTTGTTATGTTTATGGTTTTCCTGAATCTTTGGATGCTTTTAGATAATATGTATGGGATTTAAATTGATTTAAAAGGGTAATTAAATCATCTTTACGTTAGAAGATATGTTGCGAGAACGAAAGAAGTCAGAAACTGGAAAAATGGATGAAGACCCTCGGCGAGGACATGGTGCCATAGTCACAGTGCCACCCTCACGGTGCCCCGTCACAGTGTCACCCTCACCGTGACCCCATCACAGTGTCACCCTCACGGTGCCCCCATCACTGGCACCACAGTCATGGTGCCACTGTTACCTGTGCCACAATCACGGTGCCACCATGACCAATGTGCGACCGTCACCGTGCCCCTGTATATGGTTCCACAGTTTCAGTTGGAGCCACGTTTTGGAAAATTAATGGACATGGTGGGTCTGTTCCATAACATAATAATTCCTCCATTTATTATGCGCATTTTAGTTCTCTAGATTCAGTCATTTTTCCTTGATCAAGGTTACATTATATCAATAGTGTAAAACATGTTGTAAATATCACATAAAATTATTGTTTTTCTACTTAATCCAGTCCATTGAATTTATATATGGGAAAATGAGTTACACCCTTCATAGAGGTGCTAGGCTTTACGTTTTTAAGAAATATGCCTCCATTTTTCAAATATAGAGAACATAAAAAAGTTATAAAATTTATGAAAATTGTAGAACCATTATTATATAAAATATTTTTTCTCTATTCCATTATCATTTTCTTATTACCATCCAATTTATTGTAAAATTAATACCAACATTTTACACAACTATGTAGACGTAGTGTCTATATGTAGGCATGAATAATGTTATTGTTTTATGAAGGATTAAAAGGTATAAAAGTATATGTTATTATATAATTTCAAATGTATAATAATGTCATATATATTATATAAAAATGTTAAATCTACCATAATATCAATCAATGAGTGATTGTGATGGATGATAAATTAGATTGGATCATGAAATGGTAGTATATTGTATATATGATCAATGTTTTCACTTACCATTTGATAAAAGTGGGGATTAAAATTGACTTTTAAATTAAAATAATAGAATATAAATAGAACTATATAATATTTTTATCATTTTATAGTAGATTTAGTATATTTTAATAGTAATATAAATGATTAAAATGAAAACACATGCTTACGAATTTTTCTTCCTCCTCAAAAAACATAATTAGGTTCATAGGTCAATACCTATAATATGGGAATTATGATAATAAAATTAAAGATAGATTGTTTTAACGAATTAATGTATGGGAATTTGATAGTTATTATCTGATCAAATATGGTTAAATGTGTGAATAAAATAAGGGAGGGGTATCTATTTATAAGTAGGGGAGATAACACCATTGAAATTTTTACAAAGAAAATGTTATAAGATCTTTATAAACTTGAAAAATGAAATTAAAATGGATCATTATTTAAATCGAGACAATATAAGTTCATATCTTGAATGTAAGAATAAATTATTCTTTTTTATAATTTATTGTATCCACTGTCCTTTAACATTAACAACTCATAAACATGTTTGAACTGTAACCACTATAACTAATTTATAATTTTTATACAATCAATTATGGAAAAATATAATGTTAACAATATTATATTTATTAATTATTATGATCCAAAAAATTATATTTTTTTTATTCCATTAATATATTTTGAAATTTCAATTTAAAATTCATCCCTAAGGTGTGATGAAAAAACAGTTTTCCAAAGAACATATTAACTTATGTAAGAATGTTATAATATGAATAATTTAATGAATATGATTCCAATTAACTAAATTAGATTATTTATTAAATAATTATATTATTATTATTTGTTAAACTTTTTTAAATAAAAACATAAATTTTAAAATTTTAAATGAAATGAATGTTTCAATAAATTCCATTATTTTGCAATATTAGTTGGAAACATGATATTTCTATAAAAATCCAAAAATGAAATTATAATATACCTTTAACATTTTTATTTTAAAAACTAAGTTAAAATTTTAAAATAAAATTTATAAAGTGTTATAATGTAATTTTAATGTTCGTTTTCAATGTATGATGAGACCCCCCTTTTGAAAAATAATGTCTTTTAGATATTATTTTCTTTAATTTTGTATAATCCAAATTTTAATTATAATCTATAAATAACAATTGAGCCTATTTAATAATTTTTAAACCATATAATTTTCATAATTTATTTTGTATTATTCAAGCCCTCTTATTTTATAGTTTGGTTATAACATTATACAATTTTATAGTTCATTTATAATTGAGGTTTATTGTTTCACTATATATCCAAAATGTTATCAATGTTAAAAAAATGGGCAATAAAAATGATTTAGAGCTTTTGGTATAGGCCAAAAACAATTATTATTCCCCAAAACCAATTTTTTTATAAACCATGTGGATTATTACTTTATAATAAACTGATATTAATGGTTTTGTTTAAATCCATATGTATAGATCACTTCCAAATTTTAATCCCATTGATAACATCAAGTACTTGGAATAAATCTATACCAATGGTTCTGAAAGTCATGTGTACAGTGGAATATAAAAAATTGATGTATACCCACAGTTTTTTGATTCATGGTTATAGATTCCTATCTTTAATTGATAGTAGAAACACCATCCAGAAACTCTTACAGAACCTATAATCCAATTAAATTCCAAGGTCCACATTTAATAAATTACATTTAATATATATTTTTTAATAAATTTTTTTTTATCAATAGTTTTCAAAACATTTTTAATACTATGTCATATATATTCAACCCATACCATTAATAAATTTTATTCATTAATCATTATACATATATTTCACTTTATTGTCCACTAAAAATCAATGGGATCAATTTATCCCTTTTCGCTAACAATATTTTCATAAAAATCACAAAATATATCACCATGAGAACGCAAATAATAATAATAATAACAACAACCTTCATCATCATCACTAATAGTATCCCCAACTTGAACATTACTAGGAACCTCATTGAAATCACATATATAATCATATATAGAGGGAATATTTCTATACATGAATCAATAAAATTAGCACCCACTGAGGGAAGTTATAGACATATAACTAACATAGAATTTAGAAACTATTTTGTGACCAAATTTTATTCATTAACATCCTATAAAAAATATATATGGTGCATCTACATATTTGAAGAGGGCTTTACAGCTTTTTGTTGTGAAATTTTTCTGATGAGCCCGATGATTGACAATACCTAATGGGGATGATGTTTTTCTTGAATCATCATTTGAAACACCCTAGTTTACCTCATAAAATACATGTCTCCAAAAATAATTTTGAATAATTTTGTGAACCTATTTTCATCTATTTATTTTATGACTCATATATGAAAATTTATAGATGATCCGTAAATATTTTTTAGGTATCATATTTTTTAATATCAACATATATACTTATAATTTGTTATTATCTTAATCATTTATAAAAAAATCCATATTTTCACCTACTCAGGATAAAATATATGGGTCAAGGAATGTGTAATTTAATTCTCAATGTATCTTTTTGAATATGTCATTTATTACTATAATGGTACATTATTAAATAAAATGAAATTTATAGAAAAACCCCACAAAAGTAGACTATGAAGACACATGATATTAACCATAAAATTAAACCATGTTAAAACATTCCCATAATTGTGAGTCACTATTATTATTAACATCAATTATCCCATTAAATTATGATATAATGGAATGGATATACATGTTTCTATGTGAACGTCATGATAAAGTAGAAAGCTATGTAATATTAATAAAATATTATAAATCTCAATTTAATGTCACAAATTTATGAAACATAAGAGTTAAAACCAAAATAGAATGAATTTATATTTTAGTGTTAAATAAATACCAAAAATGATGAACCGTCAAAATATTCATTTAATTTGAAGTTAAATTCAAGTGGAATACCATTATCCCTACATATAAATTATCATGGAAAACATAGGTATGATATGGATTCTTATAGTATATTATCATTGTTAAAATTCAATTTTCAATGAATTAATTTTTTATTTAGACACATATATGTTCTTATATTTTTTTAATTTGATTCAATATTTGGTTGGGTTATTTAGTAATTTCGTCATATGGTTAATTGGTTATATTGGTTGTCATATTTTTTGTTTAGAATTTAAACTTATTCTGGGTGAGGGTGTTTCTTTCATTAGAGATTAATGTCATTTTGTTAATTTTGTTGTAAGATATTTTGGAATAGTAGGATATTTTTTCTTTTATCGATAATAATTGGTTAATTTCATTGTTGGTTTATTTTAGTTTCATTGGATTAGTGCATGCCATTCATTTTTTTGATAATTAATTTTTATATTATATAAATTGGTTTATTTTGGGAAATGATATTTTTTTCACTTTTTCATTGGTAACTTTGTGTTAGGTCATTTGGTTCATATCTTCATTATGATATATTTTTGTTTGATAAATTGGTTTTTTTGTTACGTAATTTCGTTATTTTAATGTTTATGTATTAATTTCTTAGATTATATAAAAATTTATTAAAATATTTGTGATAAAATTAGGTTTACTTGGTTTTAGGTAATTTGGTTTATTTTTGGTACTATTATTTTGTTCATTTTAGGTTAGATATTTTTAAGATAAGTTATTTTCTTCATTTTTATTGATAAATATTTTTTATGTATAGTAATTTGGATTATTTTGGGTTAAATGTTTTTGTGGCCACATAATTTGGTTCATTTTGGTTGTTTGGACATAATTTTTTTAAACTAGGTCATTTAATCAATTTTTCAATTTTTGATAAATTTTTTTATTAGGGGTGATTCTATTTATTTATTTTTTTGTCAGGTTATTTAGTTCATTTTTATTTTTGGTATTTTATTCATCTTGGGTTATGTTTATTTCGTAATTTGTTGATATGTGGTTTGGTTGACAGTATATTTTAAATTAAACAAATTCCAAAATGTATACAATGAGGAATGATACATTTATCAAAGATTTTTCTTATTCCTTGAAGTGTTATACTAACATATCACTGTAGAATTCAAATAAAATCTAGTAATCTTGTTTTTTTGGATTATAATGGAACCTTTAATATGTTAGGACGAGTAATGGTAGAACAACAAAGAGGGAGAATATGGACATAAATCAAGCTATATTCTCTATATTAATGGGTATATTATAGTCAAATATTAAATTAATTCATGAGAATAAAACATAAACAATATAATGAGAGTCCCACTAAATGGGGATTTTATATCCTACATTAGTAATGCAAAATATTCCACCTCTATTAAATTAACAATGTGAGTTTTAGGAAAATTTTATTGATGTTAAAATCATTTTTTGAATATTTTACTATTAACACTTCTTTAAAATCCAAATAAAATCGGAATAGAAAATGTAGGCCATCATGATTCTATCCAATTAGGTTTCAGTTGTTTTTAATAGACTATGAAAAATTATTTGTTATAATATGTTATAGTTTACATGAAAAATATTTTTTAAATCATATTGAGATTTATATAATTAAAATAATATAAAGAAATTTAAATATAATTAACATGAATGAGTAAATATTATTTGACAAGGAAAAAATAGAACACATATGGTTTATCAAATAATATTACTAGTGGATAGAAGAATTTATAAATGTGATGAATCACATTACTATACACACATTTTTGAAGAGATGATTCCAAAAAAACAAACATCTAGTTTTGGAATATCCGGGTAACAAGCACCCCACTGAATACAAAAATAGTTCAATGCCAATTTTTAATAATTTTATGTTTTAAAATAAGGAAACCCATTATTGGGATTATTATTCAATTTTTACTAAAATCATCAGTTAACTCTGAACATAAAAAATCACGACTCTTATATAATATAGATATGACCAAAATAAATTACATCACTAAATAAATCTTTTATACTTAGCTAATAATATAAATATATATATTATTTCTATTTTAATTAATGTTAATTGGACAACTCTTTCCATAAAATTATTCTACACCCAAACATATGAAAATAGTGTATATAAAAATTTTTCTCTTTGTTTTTTATTAGGATTCCTAATAAATTTCAATAAAATTATTTAGAATTAAATTTTAATTAAAATGCATTAAATATTAGAAATATATTCGACTCATTAATCCTCAAATATAAGATCATTTGTTAATATTATTTTTTGGAAGTCATTGATTATTGGTACACCCTCTAATTTAGAACTCAACTTACACTTTTATCCAACATAGTGTTCGTGATTATAGGATCACCATAAGTCCCCAATATCTATTAACAATATGATCCTATAAGAATCACAATAAATAAATATAAATTGATGTTATTAAAAACATGTTAATTCATATAAATACCACAATAATATTGATATAAATGTTTTTTAAAAATAATAACCATGTCATTTTCCTGGATTTATAATTTATTTCATTACTGATATGCCTCCAAGATATTGATTGCACCAGACTGAGATCAATGAAAATGGAAATGTTTTGGAAAAACATCTATAATATCATGTAGTTTTAACTATAATTTTATTGAATACATTTAAATCTACAATTATATTTTCCTAAAAATTCCAGTATTCTCACATAAGTTTCCCCCATCGTATCTTATTGGAATATCGCACTGAATAAGAAAAAAAGTAAATAGTTAAAATTAATTCATAGGACAGTGTGAAAAAACAATGTGATTTTATTTTAATCATTTATAGAAAATCTAATGGATGATTCTAATTAGGCTCTACTAGTTCTAGGGGAGCTCCTGAACTGGTATCCTATTAAGGATGTATCTATTCCAATACAATTGGATGGTCATATTTTATTAGTGGAGTGGAAGATAAAGGATAAAAATCCTCAGTTCTTGGATAGGTATCAGGTAACGATGTCGGTGAAGACATGGTTGAATATACCTATAAGGTATGGGGATACATCATAAGATAAATAAATGGTATATTTTGGAATTTCCTTAGAGGTGTAGTAGACATGTTATGAGAATTGGGGGAAATATTAGACGAGGATAGAGGAACTGGTGGGAAAATACCTAGAGGATCAAGTATAGGATAAAAAACATTGGTAGATGGGATTTCTCTTGACCTTTCATGGTGAAAAAATGTAGAATGTGTACTCTGTAGTGCTCTTGGAGCACCCCCACTAGGAAACATAAAATTTGGATGAGGATATGTGGACACAAGATTATATTACTTTCCCTAAATGTATATGAGAATGAATAAGTGCATGATAGTAAAAATAACATAGAATTAAAATATTAATATTAATATTATACTAACTAAGGTAACATGAAGTAGAAACCATAGATAACACATTCTTCTATAATTATCAAATAATTTAATACTTTCAATTTCTTCAATAAAATTCAAATTCTTTATAAAAATGCACTTTAATTTTTTTATAAATTGTTTTTAAAAATTAAAAATACCACATATAAGTAATATAATTAATAAAAAAAATCAAAACTCATTTTAGAATAAATAATTTAAAACCCCATTGAATATTTTTTTAAATGTCTTCATAAACACAATTTTTGAATTGAAATAAATATATAGAATTGAAAATAAAATAAAAAATACTAATGAATATAAATAATTCAAAATTGAAAAATGTTACTTTAATAACATTATTACCATTATGAGAATCTAAAATTTATTTTGAAGGAATAAACTATGAAGATATAGGGTTTCTTCTGTGTATTTTCATTAAATACTTCAGGATCAACATCAATTCTCACAATAGGAAAAATTGTGTCATCAGATAAAATATTCTGTATCAATAGTAATTGTGGTGTAAATGGTATCAACTTTATCCCCACCATCAAGAAAACATTATCATGGGAATACTTCCACAATTATCCCATAATCAGGTATTATATGATCATTCACATGAAACACATGTTTTGCAACGGATTCCAAAATATCTAGCTATTCAGTAGCAACAAATGTATTAATGTAAGTACATCCTAATGTATAGTTATCAATAAATGTTACATTTCTTGTCATTGAATAAACAATTTCCATTAAATTATAGTGACCCGACCATGAGAGTTGTAATCTAGTAACAATATTTTCGCAAAAAGTAGATAATATGACTAATTTTTAATATTAAGGCCAACAATCTGTTTCACCAGAATAACGTTTCATTCAGTTATTTATGATAATTCCATCATGTTATATAATTATATGCCACACTCTATCAATTATTACAGATTTATACTGATTTATTATTATTAATTTTTCATTCCTGAACCAACGAATTAGAGAAAAAAGATGACACCCATAATTTTAGAGATAAATAGTCAACAAGATAACACCATAACATAAATATATATTTATATTAAAATAAAATTAATATTGTTATTTTATAATAGTTAAGTTAATGTTCACACCTTTGATTTTTTATTTACATAGATTGTATTTTAAATTGAAATCAGGTATCCTTCTCAATGTCAATGATAGAGGAACTGTACAAATAATTTGTTTGGGTTCTATATGTAAAATTATAATAAAAATTCATGGTATATTTTATATTAAATATTATGTGATACCATATAAATATAAAAATCAATTACATGATATAGTCATCAAACAACCCACAATTAATCAAGGTTGTGTGATGTTCTATATCATACTCATCAAGGATCAATGTATCCAAAGAATATAAATGAGGAATAACTAAACTATTGAAAATATATAAAATTTACCACACAATTTATCCATAATTACCATCATAATTTAACATTGGCTGGTTATGTATGGTGCTCACATCATACATATAGTATGAATAAATTCCATACATTCATAATTCTGATAACCAATCATAATAGAACAATTAGGATGACTCTAATTGTAGACAAAAAAATTCATTGTTAACATAGATATTTCACTATGATACATCTTAAACAAATTAATGGTTAACCCAAGAAGTTTTTTAGCTGGGGGATTAACAATTAAATGCATGATGCATGTGAAAAATGATGATGGTTTTTTCTGACACACAGATAAATAATGGTTCTTATTACTACATTTTATTAAGAAATACTATGATCATATTTTATCATAATGTACAATAAAAAATAAAAAAAATCACAATCACCTTTACACTATTGGATAATAAATTATATATTTCTATTGGAATCAATTCATAGTGAGGAATGGGATAATCACGAGTTTTATGGAATTTATCTTCCACACCCATCTTTTGAATAATTTGGATATGTTGTTAGAATATAATTTAATAACCTTATTATTAAATAATACATTTAGAAATTGATTCTTATCTAAATGTTCCACCAAATAATAATAACCCATAAAATTCCATTTTTTTCTGATATGCACATGATGTATTTCTGGTCGAATGAAACAATCCGATAAGTCTCATCCAGATTGAAAGTCATCTCTGGTATTCCCCTATATATTTAAAATAATATAATGAAATATTTCACATATAATGTTTCTCAATTTTTATTATGTATAAATAATGTAACAAATAATTGTTTTACGAATATGTATACTAAAAAAAGAGAACTTTTTTCCAATTCTGACTTCTTTTATTGTGAAAATTCCACTTATCATTAGATTTATTTCTTCCTTTAGATAATAGAAAAAATTTATCATTTAATTCATTAATAAAATTTGTTACTAAAAAAATATGGTGTGTTATAGTGTTGACAGTTTTATCCAATCTATGAAAAATATTCTTGTATTGATGATCCATTTCCAAGAATAATTGATTCTCTATGAAAAAATACAATTAAATTTTAATATTATCTATCAAGTAATATTCATTGAAATAAAAAACGACAGTTTTTCCTCAGTTCTCCATCTATAAAACATTTCTTATGTTTTTAAATAATTATTTTTCCATATGAGGGGTAAGAACATCTAAAATATATGTTATTGAAGATGTATCAAATGTGTAAACATCCATTTTCCAAATTAGGTCGAACTCCCTTATAAATGTTTGAAAGTAGACACCTATATCATTTATCGGATTTTAATGTACATAAATTATTAATCATAGGAATGATAAGGGTTTTTTATATAAAAAAAATCATGGAATTCTATATATTTTAATATAAAATATTATGTGATGTGAGTAGTAAGAATATGACCAAAAATATTAAGACTATCACATGATAGACCTAACGAACCTCAATTGAAAAATGAATATCTTGTGCTGCAAATTACTTCCATGATAATATATATTCATAGTTAACCACCTCATTATTATCTCTAGTTATATTATAATAATTCCATAGCATATTGAATGAGATTTATAGTAAAATGAATATATTTTTAATATGGGGAGTCATTAGAATGTGTAACATGCGATTAGGTGGATCATGAGATGTTGTAAGATATGAAATTTATTTTCATTAAGAATTACCAAAATAATTATATTCATTAATGTATAATGTATCCTCAAAAAATAAAATTCAATATTAAGGTAAAGAATAATATTACTTATTAGAAAATCTAAAACTCTTAGTTAACCTTCATTTCATATAATGATTTGAGGGAATGATTATAAAATCAAGAATAATACCTTAAAAATATAAGAATATAATCATTGAAAGTTTTAAAATTTCCAAATATTGTTTTTCAATAGTATAACTACATTAAAAATTAGAACTATGTTATTTTTGTACCTCCTCATATATAGAGGTTTTGGAATTTTAAATTAATTTTTTTACTCTATCATTGTCAATAGTTTATTTGTTTTCGTTAGGAATATTAATATAATTATATTTATGAAATGGAATTAAATTTCTCTCATGAAAATGATACAAAAATTTAAAATGATAAAATATCAAATTCAGCATACCTCTTTTTTTCCTTCAATGAATAGTAAATTTTTTATTTTTCTCTCTATTTTTTTAAAACATAACATTTTTTGAAAGATTGTTTTTTATATATGTTTGTTAACTTATTCTTGACATAAAATTGGTCTTAAAACACAATTCAAACATGGAAACTATATATGACCTCCATCTAATACTTTATAATAATTTCCCAATTCATTTGAAACTCATTTGAATTCTGATTGGTATGATACTCCCTTCATCGGTCCATTCCATTATATGGGAGAAAGTTATATTCTAATAAAAAATGTATACCATAATTTAAAAATTATTTACAACCAAATTTGAATTTGAAGGTCATAATTTCATACTAGTAGTTTGAGAAAAATACTAACAAAAATAACATATTATATAACTAATTCCAAAAAGTAGATAATTGATGTGGGTTTCCCAAACATTAATAATTCTCAATCATGGGGTGTAAACTAAATAAAATTGAAACACTAAAATTTTCATACAAAGGTTTTAACTATTACGAATAAGTTAAATTATCCAATAAAAATAAAAACCCATAATTTATAGATAACTAATTCTAATTTTTAGAATAATCACACTTCTTGGAAAATGAAAAAAACATTACAAAGGTAAATACTAGAATCAATGGATCTAAATGATCTATAAAATAATATAGGAGGAGAATCATTATCTTAGAGCATTAACTAATTCTTCATTATGATCAATATTACATTTTGATTATATTCATCATCATCAAATTTAATCTATAACATACTTTTTTATGATTTCCCAACCAACCACGACGATGTCTACACTTTGGAATTTTAAATCATTATGTAATAGAATTCCTAGAACATCCTTATTAAATATAGTAATTATTTTATTTAATATTCAAGAGTTCAAATTTAAGGAGATGTTTTCCTTGATTTAGGTTTCCATCAAATGTTCTTTTTATTAAAGGGGGAACCATTACTAGCCATGAATAAATAGTGCATCTAATCTTATGGATTTTTACCATCCCATAGATATTTAAAAATTTATCATTATAATAATAAACATAGATGTTAAATACACAAACCCCATAATACTAAATCTACAATAAATTAGTATAGGATTATGAATTTATAATGAATATCTCATATAAAAGGAAATATAATACTTAATTAATTAGTTAAAAAATTAAAATAATATTAGAAAGAAAGAAAGACTAATAAATTAAAAGAATAATGATTAACTATTAATTAATTGAATTATATATCAAAAGAAAAAAAGGCATGAAGATACTAATTAATATATTCATGCACTACTTTTTGTAAAAATATAATAAATTTGTCTTATTTAAATTTGAATTATTCCTCATCCCCGTGTGATTAGAATCACTCTCTCATTAATTCTACTTTTTAATAGTCTTGTACAACAGTTTGTTAACGATAGTGGTAATGAAAAGTTGTTTTTAAATATATAGACTATCACACCCCTTAGTTTTAGTGTATGATTTATTCTAGTAACAGAACAATAGAACACTCCCTTAACAAAAAAAATGATCATGGTATGTAAAATAATTTAAATATAGAGGGAGGATAATTTAATAGACAACCAAGGATGAGTTAAATAAAAATATATTGACACACTTGTAAATTACCCATTTAATAACATTTAATAAAATAAATAATGACCACCCAATATTTATATATATGATAGTTTGAAGAATAATTTGAAATTTTAAAAAATAATCCTTGATATAATAACTTTTTCATATTCTCTACAACAAATAACCCACTCCATGATCATTTTGGATCATCTATCCCGTCACTGCCTTCCAAAACCAATTATTTAGGGGAAATATTATTCTTTGTCTCGACATATCCATCTCAAAAAACTCATACAATTTTAACATACATCTTATGGTCAATGGATTTAAAATTAAATCTATGAAATCATAGATATTTTTTTCTATTTTTACTAGAGTGTCGTGACATAAACATAACGACATTATTTCCTCTATTTGTCCACCCATTTTTCATGCTGCCACTATTTAGTCCATGGAATAAAAAAATATTCATAAAATCTATAATATTAAATCATAAACCAAAAATTAATAAATTTATAATGTAATAGTATATGAAATTGAATGTTTTTGATCGATAATATGATGAAATCGAAAAAAATAGAAAAATACTCCTATAAATATAAGATGGAATTAGAACCAACTAATATAATTTTGAAGATTATTTTAATTAAAGAATTCATTAATAAGTGGAGTACGATGGAAGAGAAGATAATCCACCACTCACTAATGTGTGGGATGTAAGGGAATAAATTTTGGGTGAATGGGGGAAGCTGGGAGCCCAATTGGTTTGCCCAAGATTTATAAAAATGGTTTTTTTACAAAATAATTTTAATGATTTATATATATATCAACAGTTTTGATAAAAAATGTTTATATAACTGATCAATGAAATCTATACCAATGGTTCATGTAAAGAAGTGGTACAAAGGGGTAGGGATAATAAAATATTCAGGTACATTATATTTAATTAAATAAATTTCATGGGTAATTTCATCTCATTTTTGTGTGTCACTTAAACTATCAAATATATTTATATTTTTGGAAAAACATAGGGTGTTACATTCTATGCCCTTACGTATATTTTCTCGTAAAATTACATTTAGGACCATATAGGTATATTATTTGTTGACAACCCACATCATAAATATGGTTAAAAAATATTCAACTTAATAATAGATATATGGATTTATTATGGAAATCTAAAAGAAAAAATTATTAATAATCAATGTAGGAAAAAATTCATAGGAGGTGAAAAAATGGAAAATTAGGAAAAATATAACAAATTTAGTGATGTGATAGAGATAAATGATTAAAAGGAAGTGAATTAATGGAAACATAACCAAAAATAAATAATAAAAATTGTTGTAATAGGATAAAATTATTATTTCAATATTTTTTTCTTATATTAAATAGATTACTTCAAGATCCTGATGTTAAAAAATAGAAAATACATTTACATTGTCTATTTTTATACATAATCACCATTTCATTCATTTGATGTGATTCCATCAAGTTTCACATAATTTCTTACTCATGGAAATTAATTTCGATGATGAAATTTTTATACATGAATAAATAAAATTAATAATTTAAAAGGTCATGATATCTGTAAAATAATTACAAATCATTTTGTATCTCATTAACCATTTACCAAAAAAATGTCTAGAAGATGTTATCCAACAAAATTCATTGATCCCAATACCATAAAATAAATAAACTAAATTAATTCCAAATGTCTCTATGAGGAATCTCATTTGAGTAAAAACTATTTCATAGTAAATATTTCATGACATAGGATAGTTTAATAACTTCAATCTTATCTCCCTTTGGTTGTGGGATCAGGCCCCATGACATTGCTGAAAGCATTGAGTTGTTACCCAACACGAGGTTTGAACCATATCAATAACTATATTAATATAATTCATAAAAATATATAATGTATACACAATAATAATGTTTTTCATAGTGTCAAATTTTATCCACAATGGTTTCATATATGACATTTTTCTTGAAATCGTATAGTATAATTTTACCATTATTACATTAACATTAATTTCCATATTGACTCTAGTATTTATCAATAATATTAATATTATTACAACTAATTATAATGGAATTATTCCTTAAATAATTTTTTCCATTAATATATACTAAAATATTGGATTAAATTTCGAAAAATGTATCAAAAAATATCATAATTCATATTAAAATCCCATCATGAAAATCATAAAAAATACTATATATGACACTGAAATTGTAGTCAAACATAAACACATAAACTCATGAGGGTATCCATAACAATTTTAATAATCGTACATGAATTATTTATTCTTCAAAAATTAACACAGGCCTTATATGATTCATTATTCTTATATCTAAAATACCATTATTAAAATTCATATATAACATAAATCATGAATCCAAACCCACAAACTCTTTAATCATTCACATTTTTGATATATTAATATAATAACTTATTCTTGATCACTTTTATAGTTATGAGGAATTATATATTGATGATCGGGGATTCATTTATGTAGTTCCCTTTCTCCCTAATGTTGAAATGATGAATATTTGAGGTTTATTTCTAACCCATTCATTCACCTTCATGGTGAAATTTCTCTCAAAAAACAATGAAAACTCTAATACACATTATGAAAGTACATGGGTATTCCATTTATAAAATATCACATGTTTTAAATTATTTATTTCACTCACCCCTTTTTATCTAAAATCTGATTCTTATCCTGATTTCTATCAAAACCATTTAACCTGGATAATTCTATCTCTATCTTGATACCACATGACACGATGTCTTCATCTAATTATAATTTTTTGGAGACTAGTTACCAAAGAATTATTATATTTATCCAATAAATGAAGTTTTCAATCATTTTCTATAGATTATGTATCTCATTCAGATAATTCGATGTTAACCATGTAATGTGTGATTTACAAATAGAAACATTTTCATCTCCCATTTTTTAGAGTCAAGAATTTTATCTATCTACCAATTCATTTCTCAAAAGAAAAACATTTTTATATGAAGAGTATTTTAAAATAATACTAATCCATTATCACTATAATCTCTAAATCATTAGTTTTTTAATCAATGACCACCATTTTCCTCATAACCTAAGAAAAAATAAACTACAATGACAACCTTATCCCCTTTATTATTATTCAGTGTGAGAAATATCTTATCTTAAATAAAATGAGTTATGTAGCCACAAATGGTTTTTGACACCCATTTAATGATGGATGTTTTTTGTGCATGAAGTAGTCTAACATTGTTTCATTATATAGTGGATCAATATGATAATACATATACGAATGTTTATTCATCATTAACTTAATAAAATACCCTAATATGGTTATAATATGACTTTTCCAATTGTATATCTGACTCAAAAATCATTATCATTCCTAATAGGGTAATCCTTATATAGCTTATGTGAGTTGTAAGGTTCAAATTCTTTCATATAATATCTATTTTTGAATAACCAAATACACATGATCAAATCATGAAATCGTGAATTATAATATATAATATCAAAACTAGTGAAAACATGATATAAATTGAAAAATGTATTCATATTTAATGTCATAATCATGAAAAATTAAAATTTTTAATGTTTTATAATATCATATATATTTTGAAATCCACAAAAAAATGTCAATTAAAATTTGAATTTCTCAAAAAATACCCCAATGAGTGTCAAACTAGGTGTGCAATAATGCCAAATATCTTTACCTAGCTATTTATTGAGTCAATGTCAAATGTTCTATCTATAGAGTTATTTATCATAGGTAAAACAATTATAGGAGAACATCCAGCTATAGTATCAAAATATGGATGTATTTCCCAAAAAAACACATAAATATATTACACATAAAACAATTAAAATGATCATACATCTGTAACTTCATATTCTATCATAAGTTTTTGTTCCCTATATTATGTTTTCTTAAATCTTTTTCGCATCTATAAAATAAATCCCCACCAAATTTATCGGAGGAATAATGGGGTGCCTACTAGTACATAGATTACATTCCCAAGACAATAAATGTAGTAAATAAATTATATGGGACTATAAAATATTTGCGGGATGATTCTCAAATTTTAAGATAAAAAAAAGAAAACCAAAATATAAAAAAACAATAAAATATCAATATAATGCGTGAATTCTAAAATATAGCTCAAACCATAACAAAAAAACATATTTGAGAACAAGAAAAACATAATGGAAAAACTCAATGAGGATTACAATTCCAAAAAACTCAAAAAACGATAAATATATCATCCAATAAAACCCAACCCTCTCCAGGGTTAAATTATATATGTAAGTCCCAGGGTATCAATAAGAATCAACAATGAACTGAGATACCTTTCCTTAACCAATTATTGATAACGGGATTATGAAAAATGAAAGAAATGAAAATATTTGGGTTTAGATTAAAGTCATGATTATTTCCCCAATAAAACCTCAACTCATTAAATTATGTACAAACTACATAGGAAAATGTTTTGAAAATAGTTATATGTAGACTAATATGGTCATATCAAAGCCATAAATAATTTTTTAAGGAAAAAATGAAAAAACATATTAATTTTTTTTAATTTGATATATAATAGTATTTTCATGTCCTCTCACACACACAGATATATAAACCATAGGTTTCACCATTGTTGATGGATCTTTACATCCATACTTGGTACCATTTAATGGATGTACATCATCAACATTATCCATAACATTTTAATCATTCCCAACCATTTATTCAAAAATAATGCCACATCATGTCAATTAAAATATTAATTTTTTTAAATCATTAAAAATAAATAAATTATACGCATCAAACCAAGACATAATTATAAATTCGTGTTTTTAAATTTCTTATAAAATATTTTTTTTGAATAAAAATTAATTTTCTATAGTTTCCATGAAATAACAAAAAGGGAGAAATTATAATAAAAATAACATAAGGATTCCCTAAATTTTTAATCAAATCAACAAATTAATACATTTCCATAATTTTATAAATCATCTTTTGTCGAGAGAGAAGCTACAATCCTCTAAATAGTCATAGAAAATGAATAATAGTAAAATAAAACATCAATATCTTATCATTGCTCATTTTAGTTCACTAGATGAAATAATATTTCCCCATTAATACCATTTAACACAATTAGATATATACATAACATATAATATAAATGGTTTTTATTGATTAAGAATATAATTGTATATAAGAATAATTAGGATGAATGTGTACTTATTTATTAATTTATGCCACTAATGTACATTTATTAACTGAAGGATCATTATCCGATCAAATTGGATCGTCCCTCATTCCCACAGATAAAAATTAATTCATGTTATAGAAGGATTAGTGGATATATAATGGTAATAGGGGATAATTATAATTAGGTACAAAAAATGAAAGTGGTCAAATTATACACCAAATGATAATAGTGAACAATTTTGTTAACCATGAGGAAACCATGTGGTGTAACTTTCTTAAGTCCACACATCACACAGTTAGATCACACATTTTGAAAAACCATGTGCGAACCATGAATTTCAATTTTTTTATGATAGACAATTTATCAGGGGAAACTACTTATATTGGTCAAACCGTGTACAAACCATGTTTTTACTTAGTTTCCACTATCATTCCTTGCATAGTTTCGTAAAGAAGTTGCTCAATCTCTAATAATCATGTACAACCATTGAAGCCCTATAAATACATCAAAATTGATCCAAACCCCATTAAATAAGTTGGGAAAATTAATCTATAATTATATATAATAAAAATAAAATAATAAAAGACATGTGATAGAAATTGGGGTGATAAAATAAGGTTTCTACTAAACATAATCTAATACCTACTACACAGTCATTGACCATAGAATCCCAACATTAATGGAGAAATTATTATTATTTATTGTGATACGAAGAATTAAATCCAAAAGGACAAAATAGTTTTTATTCATGTTAAAATAGATATATACGTGAATAAAAAAATATTAAATAATGACCAAAATAAAACATAGTATTTTCCCTGAGAAACCCATTATTTTATTTAGAATATCCCGGAAAATCAATCATAAAAAATACCTAGAATCCTAGGTAAAATAAAAATAATAAATGGGTGACCAAATATTATTTTTATGTGTATGTATAGATGGTAATATATCATGGATAAATAATTCATAATCAATATAGAATGTAAAATATATAAAACCAAAGTCTTCAATCAGTCATTTCATTATCATATTTTCAGAATAAATTATGGTCAGTTAAGACCATATAAATAATTACATGATCTTAAAGTATATCCATGGATATTATATCTTATCTCATAATCAAATGGAACATAACTAAGTAATATCATAATGTGGGAATTCATAATTTCAAACAATATAATCATACAATCAAGGCCTTATTCGAACACAACATATTATAATGCTAAGGCCTAAAAAAACTTCATCTTGATTTCCTTAGGAGACATGCTAATGAATCAAGGAGATAAATCGCGAACTTCCAATTTCATAATAAGTCCAATTAATTACTCATATTAAAGGTGTGGAAGATAATCAACAGGAAAATATATTTTGTAAACTAGATTACAAAATGATAATAATTCCCCTCATCAATAAACAATATTAGAAACCATTCAATGTAATATAGAGAATGATATCAAAATACCTCATACCCTTCTAGACGGATCATTAACCATCATGAGAAATAATAATGATAGAATCATTAATAACTATTCCCAAGTCAAAAAATTGAAACATAGGTTCTTTACGTCAAGAATATAAATATTTTAACATTTTCATTAAAAACCCTTGAAGAAAATATCCATTTCACATTGAAAATGGCTTTCAAAATTGAAAATTCAATAATATTAATAATATATTCTATAAAAATATCCTTTTAAAAAATAATTTAAATCCAAAATTTAATTATATGTTTATGATGGTGGGTAATTTCATACACCTTATATATGTTTAGAAAAAAATTTCTTTTCACATTGTTATAAAATTTTCAACAAGATACTTGTATTTAAAATGATAATAACATTCATTAAAACACATTTTATAAAATTATAAAGAAGGATAAAACATACATTGAAAAATAATATTTAGAGTTTATAATATATTTTTAAATGTTTTTTACAAAAAATAGATATGGGTGATTTTTTTTTGATTTAATAGTGAAATGAAGATAATTTAATTTAAAAAAATTTCTTTCACATTTATTGGATCTTAATGATAATAAAATTATTGAATGTAATATTTTATCAAAAAAACAATTGGTGAAGAAAATTAATAATTTTATTGAAATATATATCATTATATGTAATCATTAGAAACATAATCATTGATAATGCAAATAAACTATGCCACTTTTACATAAACTATTACCACTTTGGGAACATCAGAATTGAAAATTCCTATGAGATAAATATAATATAATTAAATATTAGTGATAATGAATATAATGGAATTCTTTTTATAATACATAAAATTGGAAGTATATATACCACACCAATTATCTAAATGGTGAATATGGAATAAGTCTCATTGAAGTGAAAGAGAGATCTGAAATTATTTCCTCATGTATGCATTCCATCCAACATGTATTTACCTATAGTATAAGAAATAAAAAAATATATTTTATATATTTTGACAACCATCATAATTTATTTCATACCTTATATTATCTACACCTATTATTTCTGACTGATTTTTTAGCATTTCATTTTTTAAATCGTTGTTTTGATAAATAGTTAATCTTTTTTTCATATATCTTTTAGTTTCTCAATTTTTGTACGTTATTTTGATCATGATTAAATTACATATAGAGTTATAAACAAGATTTATGTATCACATATTTTTATTATATATGTATTTATAGTAGTTTTTAAATGTTAAAGAAGGGAAAATGGGTTACACCATTTGTAGAAATGGTAGCTAACACATACACAAGAGTCGCATTTATATTATTCCATTAGATGGAACATATAATAGGTAAATATTTCATCACCATTATGAAAACATTATTATATAAAAAAATTACTCTGTATTCATTCAATATATAATTATTACCATGCTTGAAGAAATAATGTAAAAAAATTACATGTTGAATCACTATATGTAGGTGATCGTTAAAATGTAATCATGAGTGATGTTACTGTTATCAATAATATTAAAAGTTAAAGTGTTATTTATAACATTGAAATTCCATATGAATACTAATTTCATAAATAACATATACATATATTAATGAAATTATTATATCCTTTTGTTACAGGTGTTGATGAAAAATGAAATATGATGATTGTTTATGAGGTAGGATATTGGACATAATATCAATAGATTTGATTACCATTTGATAGAACATGAGATAGATATATTTTATTCTAATAAAATTATAATATAATAATATTTAAGATAAAAAATTTATTATTTTTTCTTCGTTTAATAATATGTTAGTGTGTAAGAATAAAATAAAAAATAGAAATGCATTATTAGGATCATTACCACTTCCTCACACACCCATTCATATATATACATAAATACATTTTCTATGGGACTTAAGATCAGAACATGGCCCTAGTATTTTTGGAGTAATATAATGAATGCATTTTTCATGAATATCCTAAGCCAAAATTTTTTGGGATGAAGAAGAGTATAGGTGAGTGGTGTCCTCTTAAACCAAGGCGAGAAGAAACATTAGATATTTTAAAATATGAAAGTTGATACACATGTTTTTTTAATTAAAAAGGGTAAAAAGGATCAATCTCATAAAATGGGTGAGATCTGGTGAATATATATCAATAAAATTCTAAATTTATATGTTTATAGGTTATCTTAACTCTTAATATTATAGTTTAACCACTAATATACAGGATTTCACATTAACCGTGGTAATTAATTTTTACGGTTTCACTATTAAATAAAAAGAAATTATGAAATTATTTAATATTCAATATTATGATCCAAAATTTAGAGTTCATTTTTATATGTTCCACTCCGAAAATTTTAAAAAATAATTAATATTAAACTTGTAGAAGCGATGAAAAAAATAGTTTTTGAAATGGAAAATTATCATATGTGTTTGTATTGATTATGTTATAATTTAATGCTAAAATTATATATTTTTTTAATAAGAAAAAATATTCTAACAATGCATATTTCAACAAAACAAAAATATTTATCATTATCGATCTCTCATTTAATATTTTTATAAAAGTTTCAAAAAATAATTTTATAATATTTCATACATAAATAATTTTTAAAAAATGAATATTTAAAAAAAATTATAAATTTCATTAAAATATAATTTATACATATGTGGGAAAAAGAAGATGACACCACGTTTTAGAAAAATGTATATTTTTCAAAAACATTTCCTTTAAATTCAATGTATTCTTATTATTTTCTTAAAGAATGGATAACCATTTAAATTTTTTTATACATGGGTAAATCTTATGATTTTTATAATTTTTTTTAATACCCTCCAATTTAATAGCTTGGTGAGAACATTATAATATATAATATTTCAGTTAGACTCAGGAATTCTTTTATTTTATGCTACTAGAGATATTAAATTTGAAGAAATATATCTCATGAGTTGTTTATTCTCGGATTTATGTGTAAAATAAAATATCAAACAATTTTTTTATTTAAAAAAATTATGTTGTAATAAAAATATTAATTTTAATGTTTTAAATAATTTTAATAATAGATGAAATTAGTATTCAAAATGTTAGTTCAAGGATAGATATAATTAATTTTATTATTATATTTTATTTGAAATAAAAATATAACATTGTTATCCCAATATAAATATGACATGTAAAATATTAATATAGATAGAAATGAAGGCCCTTGAAGGGTTTCTATTACATTAGTTGTAGCTAGAAAAGAGTTTCATAGATATTTATATTAAATGTAAATTATAAAGGATATTAACATCATGTTATTTGTCTGATTTTCCTTACTTAACAAATATAAAATTTTAATTTTCTATAATTTTTTTTCAATATTTCATTGGGATACTTAATATTCTTAATACATGGATATGAGATGGATTATAAGATACATTAGAGGAATAATATTCTATGATTTATATTATAATAGTATTTTAAATCAATAAATTTATGTATTTGTTGATAATTATTTGATTTTAATGAGGATTTAGGATGGTTACAATAGGTTGTAAATTGTTTTGGGGAAATATTTCAAATATATTTTTTTAAAAATATATTTGAACATATAATCATATGGGAGAATATGTATCTAAAATGGTAGAATTATTTAAATGTCACAAATAATGGTAAGGGTGTATAATTTAATTACAAATTTAAGTATCTATTTAGAATTTTTACATAATAACCTAATTTTGTATATATTAAGATGAATGTTTCACTTTCTATAAACATGAACCAATGGGTAGTTTCTATTATGTGTTACATTAACAATGAAGATACTTTATGATGTAATTTTTAAATAATGTTTTCGGGAATCAAATAATTTTGACACTATAAATATATTAGTTATAATTAAAATAATTATTTCATATATAAGATAAAAAATATCACTTAAGATAGATTCATAATTACACTTCTTTGAGAGATTAGAATGACAATTTTTATGGCATGTAAATTCATTATCATTCAATGAAATTTAATTATTTAGTCAAGATGAATATAGTAATTGATTGGCTGGAGATAAAAATTAATCATAGGAATAATGAAATTTAAATGTAGATGAAAAAGAATCCATACATCAATCATACATCATGGTTTTTATAAATTTACATCATTATTGGTTCCTCAAAAACAACTTGTGAAGAATATAAGAAACAATATAATTATATTTATCACTATTTCAGTATAATTATACAAAAATATTTATTTCTTAGGATAACACATAATGTAATGGCTATATCTAGTGAATAATGATATATAAAATATAAATTTTTAGTTTATACATGAATGGTATAGTAAAATGGTGGATTTAATTGATATAAAAGGGGATATGAAAACATCATGGCTATTTATTGAGTGTTTTTCGTTGGATTGAAAATAACTGTTTTCCACATCATGGTTTATGGTGGGTTTTTTTACCATTCATAATGAAAACATGTCCCAGTATAGGATATTAGGTTTTAGTGATAAGGGAAAATGTTTTTTATCAGTTTATCAATGATTTGGTTGAATAAAACATTTTTATAGACTCTATATAATCTTTTCAACATATTAGTCAAATTATATCAATGATATGTAAATGACCATTAATACATAAGATAACATGATTTTATATACAATGTATTATAATATTCATTTAAAAATTAAAAACTTTTCAATGTTACAAATAAAAATTATATACTAGGATGTGTTTATTTAAATTTTGATTTTTATTTAAAATATAATTACATTTTATGAATGTCTAGCACACCATAATTAAAGGATTCGAGATATCCCTAATCATTTTTTGAGGAAATGAATAAATTAATGATATGGTATATCATAATGAAGATCTTTCTTAATATTCATGTTGATTATTCATTATCATTTAAATTTATATTTTTCACCATTAAATTTAAAATTATATTATTAATATTACAATAATTATGTTCGATTTAATTTCCCAAAAATATTTCCACTCCTACTACATTACAGGGAAGTACATGTTGTTTATGAAATTGGATTTTATTATAAATCAATCAAAATATTTCTTCCACTGTAGTAGTTTTATGTTATTCTTCTGGAAGTATATTATTTTCTAAAAAATTATAATTTTATTCCATGAACTATCAGGGAGTTTTTGTACAAAGTAAGAAAAATTTTCTTTCAACAATTTACATAAAATGAATTTTATTTTAGAATAAGGTAATGGTTATATAATTTCATTTGATAGTGTTAGAATTTCATATAATCTCTAGTGATGGGTTTTTCAACCAAAACAATGTATCACATTTCCACAATTATAAATAAAATATAGTTTCAGATGGAAGGTGTAACACCTAATAATATTAACATAATATCATTACATTTAATAACATATATGACACTGAATGATGAGCTTATATAAACCGTGAAATACATTTATCTAATTTAATATATTTGATTGTTTGTGGAACATGAATCCCCTTGTAGAAATGATTCATAATATTTTATATAATTATAACATATACATTAAATTGGATTTTTTGAATAATACTCACATTATTATGAAAATTATTGTTATCTATTTATTAGTAATAATTTAATAACCGTTTAAAATAAAATTAAATGCTTTTGGGAACACGAGAGTTTTCTTAAATAACATATTAGTTGAGAATCCTGAAAATAAATTAAAATATTTTTTAACTGATTTTACAAACCTTATTTGATAAAATAAAATAATTTTATGAATTTTCCATATAAAAATTATCTTATTGTAAAATTTTAATATTATTATGAGAAGTTTCATTTTTAATTAACAGTGAAAAATATTAAATTTTAATCAAAAAATTTACTTACGTCATAATTATTTCTATAGATAATATATTTTATAAATTGGTTTCAAAGTCAAAATAGCTCAATTATATTTAAATTAATCCAATTTAGGTATTTTTTAATTCTCTTATTGAATATTTATATAAAAAATTCTATTATTTCTAATATTTTTACTTTTAAAATTATTTTAATTTCAGCTTTATTGGATTGTATTTAAATAATATTTTAGCATGTCTCTTAATATAATTTTTAAAAATAGATAACATATTTTTTTTAAAAAAAAATTATAATTTTAATATGGTTAAATTATGTAAATTCCAAATTTAAGTGTAAAAACAATAAAAATTAATTACCAAATTTAATGTAAAAGTGGGATTATTGTGGGGTTAATCAAAAAAGATAACGTTTAAATTGACTTACATGATTTTCTAAAATATAATGTATTTCCATATTTCTACATTAGAACTTATTTTAACAATAATATTTTATTCTTGTATCCTTGTTACATAAGAAAATTATTTTTGGAATTCATTCTTTTCAAAAATTACAAGTGTTCCTCACACATTACATACAAAATGACACCCCTCTCCTATATACTTCAAACAATAAAACCTCATTTTATCAACAAATACCCACCAAAATCACTTTCACAATTACCTCCAATCAACCTCGAAGCCTTATATTGGTTAGAAAACCATCCATGGAAGTCATTGGTTCAAACATATAGAGGCTAACGAAAGAAGAAGATATGTTCTTTTATAAGTGTTTTTATTATTTTGTCATCCTCAACATTCAGAAATTATTTTTAAAAATTAATGATATAATAACATTTGTATCTTCCATAAACAGTAATTATTTTATTTTATTTTCTTAACAATAAACCATTCTCGATTCCATTAAATGTGTTGTGAAATAAACATTCATTTTTATAGAGGACTACCACCATATGAACCAATATATATTGTCTGTCCATCACCTCCTCCCATAGTTTGGTAAGATGGTGGATATGATGTATATATATATATATATATATTATATTTATAACTTAATTATTCCTCTATAATCATTGTATCAAATATATTTTTTATTTCCATTTTATTGGGGAAGAAATAACATCCCTCATGTGTACAACGGATTACTGCCTCACAGTGCAATGTAATTCTCCTTTCACTAACACGTCTCATGTGATGTAATAAGGATAAATTAAAAAATAATTTGTCATATACATGACATAATTATATTATTAAATCCATATTTTTCAATTTTTAAAGATAATAAATCATGTTCTTTTTAAGCCTTTCACTTATCTAATTATGAAAACATTATTCATGTACATATGGACCACCACCATCCCGAAGTGATGTGACTCTCATTTCACAAACCACACCACCATGATTGTATCATCTCAAAACATTAAAATCATAACATCACATCAGATAGTGTGTAAGAAATGAAACACCAAAAATAGAATGGAATATTACACCCTGATACATTATGATATTTTTATTATTTTTTGTAAATTCAATATAGTGTATACCTTTCAATTTACGTAGTACTAATTTAGCATGCATGGAATGAAAACAATGAGTTTTTCGATAGTTTACATTAGAAAAAAGGTTATGTTTTATTTTATACTATTAATATAAATATTTAAAATATAAATTATCTCTTAGTGATTTGATTGGTGGTGATGAATAGGACTAACATACTTGTGAAAATATATGGCTGATTACATTTGATACCAATTAATTATAAATCAATATAAAAGAAAATTCCATATTTTATAAATGTTTTGATAGCAAAATTATTATTATGATATAAATATGTTTTATATTAATATATTAAATTAATTAAAATTTATGTATTAAAGTAATTAAAATTATATAGTAAAAATTGAATAGTTTTTTACCTTAATTTAACATAATTGGTAGGAATAATACAAGTACAAATCTTATTTTACTACTAAAAATTTAATTTTCCCACAAGGACATTTTATCACCTTCAAATGGAAGACCTTTAAAAAAAATATGAACATTTTATAAATTTTATTGGACATAATAAAAATAATTATTTAAAATTTACAATTTAAGTTCTACTAAAATGAGTTTAATTCTAATTTTTAAAATAGTCATCTAGTTGATGAACAATGAAAAATATTGAATTTCAACAGAAAACATTATTTAAATGTAAAAACATCACAATGAAAATTTATATTTGTAATTGGATATAAATCCAAAAAATTTCAATTATAAATAAATTAATATTATTTAGGTTGTTAGAATTATTTTTATAGAATTTAGATAAACAACATAGTTAAATTTTGAAATTTTTAACTTTAAAACATTGCTTTCTCATCTCTTCTGCGGGATAAACATTAATTATTTTTCAAAATATATTGTTTTAATTTGTAAAAATTTAGTAATTATTTTTATTAAATTTTTTTATATATGATTCCTTTTCCATATATGATCAAATAACAATTCATATGAAAATATATTTTACATGAATCTAAATTATGGGTAAAATTTATTACAATAATTAAGTAAAAAGTCGAGTTTACCAAGGAACTAATCATTAATATTAAAGGAATAAATTATTTATAAAATGGTTCAAATATAGTTATATGTCACTATTTAGACCCTATACCATATATTAATTATTTTTATACATAATTTGATCATCATGACATAGATAAAATGTGTGTGGGATTACATCATTCAAAAAATTATAGGTTTTCAGGTCAGCCACTTATAGAAGGACTCCCCTCTCAACTTCTATTCGTATAACTAATACCTATTGGTTCATATAATACGTTACAAATTCAGAACCCAACATCCATAAAATCTTCATATAATCCTTATCGGGGTTATAAAGCCAACTTTGGAAGGAATTAGTGCAATCATAATGAGGATACCGGAATTTCAGGTAATATTCTTCTCAAAGTGTTATTATTTAATTTCATTCCATGTGTCGTTAAATTATTCTAATATAATTCCAATATAACATACTAATTTTCATATATATATATATATATATGATTTTTATATAAGATAAATACCTAAAAATTTTCACACTTCTATCCAATGGGTTTCGAAATCATAGTTCATGTGTATGGCGGACAACTGCCTCCCAAACCAATGTCATTTTCTTTTCCATTACTCCTAGAATGGATGGGAATATTGCTAGAATTAATATTTATATATTATATATATGATATTTAATAGTTAATTTTTATAATTTTATAATTATATAATTCATTCTTCCATGCCTTACATTTTTAGGGCATTTGATAACGTCGCTCATGTGTAATTCAGGCTACTACCTCGTAAAGAGAAGCAATTAATTAACCCTTTATATGGGATGTATTAAATACTCTTTTAGTGAAAAAAATTGTTATAATAGAAATAATAATAATACTGTAATGATAATATAATTATATATTACTTTGGTTTTATTCAATATGATAATTAAATGGAAACATTACTCAATCGTACGTACGTCATCACTGTTGGAAACTAATCACGTTACAACAATTGAAAAACATTAGAATACCTTATACCAATTGTTTTCCAAAATTTCCAGTGTTGTGTCAGGGGTATAAGACTATACCAATTTTTATTCATTAAACATTAAAATATTATACTTGAAATTTAACTATGAAAATCGTTTATTGATAACCGTTGGAATAGATATTTACAAATTGTTTTAAACTGTTGTTATATATCGACTATTAAAACAATAATAACAGTTTTATAGCTCATGGTATGGAGTATTATCGATGTTTTTATGATAAATATTTTTATTACTACATTTTTCAAATATATTTCAATGGTTTGATGATAACCTTCGGTATACATCGTTTTTTTAGATCTATACAAATGGTTTGTAAATTATTGGTATAAAGTAGTCCAATTATATAAAGCACCACACAATATCATCCCTTATTAAATTAATGTAAAAATATCACCCAAACATTATTAAAAAATCATCAATGAAAAATATCCTCCCCTATTCAATTACAGTATAAAAATATGCATAAAATAAAAAAAAACAGTAATGAAGAGTAGAATCCCCTCAACAATTTAGATAAAACATCTTCATAACATAATAAGAAAAACTAATGTATAAAATATATATAATACCACAATGGGAAAAAATCTACTTTAATATCCCCTAAAAACATCTACCAAAACACAAAATAATAAATATGAATAAAAAATTTTAAAAAAAAAATAAAACAACACCTGTAAAAACATCACACAGGAAAAAACACCACAACATACATATACAATAATATATAGAAAATATGAAATATAATGATAGGGAAAAACCACACTAGAAATCCTAAATTTCAACTTGAATACATCTGAAAGTACACTACAATATAATGTACATAATCATAAAAACACAACCCTGGAAAGCACAATATGCAACTTGAGCTCAAATTTACTACCAATCCATGAAAAGTTTATTATTCTTGATACATATATTTTATTAATTTTATTTATATTATATATTTTTTTATATTTGATTATTAACCTATGGTACATATATTCATTAATCCAAAAATTGTGATCTTTTGATCAAAATTATACAATCATTGGAAAATATTAAAACACAACATAAATGTAAATATTATAATATGAACTCAATGGAAAAATATAATATTCATATGTAGTCACCATCCCCATACATAAAATGAACCTCAAATCCACCTATAATACCACCTAGAGGGGATGATTTCCACTAAAATAAGGATGGTATCTAACCCAAAGTGAACACGATTGAAAAAGAACATTGGATATATTGAGAAATGGAAATTTATATTTGTTTTGTTGCTATTTTTGATTGATGTGTTTAGTATTTCAAATAGTTTAATGATTTTTTATAATAGGTTCTCGATGATAGGTACTGACTTTTTAGATGTTTTTAAATGATGTGTTTTAATGAAATTTAGTACAAATCTTAATCCCTAACAGATTGAATAAACCATCATTGGATTTATGGATGAATATTTTAAAGATATAAGACTATATATAAAGACATAAAAAGGCTCTTTTGGTTAAGGGAACATGAAATATAAATTTAAAATATTTGGATAATTTTTTCCTAATATTTATAGTTCAGGCAATGTGAATAGGCAGTGCATGTACATGGAAATACAAAACATTTAGTCTATAAATTATTAGTGTTCATGATAATTGAGTCGAATAGATTTATAAGATGTATTAAATTTGAAAATGTGTTTTGAATTGTTTGTGATTATATTTTATTAGGGGTATTCCCGAGTTTAATGATATTATGGATGATAGAAACTTCTTTTTCTGCCATCATTTTTAATCATGTCATTCCAACTGACAATGTTATCTAAAATATTGGAGGTCACATCGCCTAAAAAGTTCCATTGTATTCAAAATTCAAAAGTTGAGAAGATTAAGGATCGTTTTTTGATGGGTAGTGGGATAATGAATAATGGTGTGGTTTGGGATGTCTTATTATTAATGGAAGGATGGTCTGTAAGGTATCTGATTTTTTAACAATTGGTTGCATGGGGTGAAGATAAATGTACAAAATAGTAAGGTGACAGTTTTTTTTGGCATCATGATGATAGAATGTCTATAGAACTAACTAAATGGACTTTTGGAAGATGTTACATAATCATTTATATATTTTAATCTTTACACCAAATTCCATGTGGGGGAACTTGGCTCCCTCTTGAAACATTGGGATTTGTCTCCTCTTTGAGGACGCTTTTGTTCAAGGGTCGGCATCCACCCGCCATGTTGACCATTTTCATTTGGATAAATCTATGTGAAAAGTTAATATATATATATATATATATATATTTGTAATATAGTCATTTCTAGGTAACCTTTTTTAGTTGCTGGAGGTATAACACGGGGATCTTTCAAGGTAATATTTTTTATTTTATAGGTATTAAATTAGATAAATATGTTAGAAGGAAACTACCTATCAAAACCGGAGAAATCCAAGGGTGAAACGACATTAATTTCTATTGATAATATTTCAGTAATTAAATAGTAATTTCAAATAATATTTTTTTAAGGATGTTTTTATGTTTTTTTTATGTACTCCATGAATTTAAGGATCTATTGAAATAGTTATAGAGTGTCACGGATGAAAATCTAGATGTTAATACAAGAGATAATGAGATTTATAGTTCACCATATGGGGTTATAAGGATACCTGATGGACTAGCTCATAATATTTATAGTAACCAATATGTTACATTGAAGACAATTGATGTAGTGATATATTTTCTTAATATAATGTTCTTAGTGTTTTAGTGAAAATACCATGTGATTATAGGGGCATTTGTTATAATCTATAAATACTATATAAATTAAATCACCGTGAAAAATATCGTTGGTTGGATATTCTTACCTAATGTTTTAAAATTGAAATTGTATCATACCGTGAGTGATATAGAATATCCTTCAATTCAATTCCCCTCAACACTAACAATTCACCTCAAAAATACGTAAAATTTGAACAAAATTCACAGACTACAAAACATAACTACCTAAAATCCAATGCACCTGAAATGATAGCATCAAATTAAAATTCACATACCATTAGGAATACCATAAATCAAAACAATATAGTAAATAATGAAACCAGCTCCTCACTACAATAAAAATAGTAAAAAACATCCTCAGCCTGTAATGAATCCAAAAAACATCCTAAACAAACAAAACCTACAATGAAACCAATTGAGAATCATCAAATTCAAACAAATCAATACATAAATAATGATAAAATAACAAATATAATTATTAATTTTATCTATGATAACAAACATAAACCATATCAAGCATATTTTTAGATAAAAAATAATAAAACATAAAATTTCATTAATTTTACTCAAAACAATTAACAAATCAATCCATCCCTCATCACCATAAAAATCATCATTTTCATCATCAAAAAAATAATTTTCTTCATCCCCTTTCCCTTCATCATCTATATCTTCATACTAATTCTCCTTATCATCCTTATCCCATTCCTCATCCTCTTCCTCATCCTCGTCCTCTTCCTCATCCTCAGCCTCCATCTCAACCTCGTCCTTGTCCTCATCATCATCCTTACCATTCCTAACATCATCACCATAGAAATATCCATGACTAATATCATCTTGAAAACCAGTATAAATACATTATTTATTAATATATAATGAACATATGGATGAAATATATATATCACAATCCATGACCCTCATTGGTGGAAGTGTGGAACATAAAACGGTAATTAGTTTCATAAAATGTGTGTTCCCCCTTTTAATACTTTTTTCTAACTATGTGACCCTTTTCTAAGATTGTAATTCCTATTTCATATCCTTTTCTATCCCAGTGGTACTATAATAGGTACTTTATTTGTGTTAATACGTCATCAGGGTAATACTCTTCCATGGCTAGCTGCGTACTCTACTATGATGCTCATTTCCCATTGCGTGACATAATTTATAATTTATCCCAAAATTCTAATGTTCTTAAGAAATAAGGTCCCCCAAAGAATAATGTTTCAAAAGTAAATATATTATTATGTTACAAAATAGATATTAAAATTTTAAATGATCAATTTAAAATATATATTATTCTCTTGTGTCGGTTTATTAACTGTACTTCCATATTTTTTATTTCTTCACAAGAAAAAAATAATTGTGGAACACTTTCTTAAATATTCTATACCTCCCTATGGAATGTATCTGAATTTTTAAACCATAATTTAAAATAGATTAAAAATAATGAATTTCATATCTAAAATTATTAAAAAAATATTATAAATTGAATGAATTATAGAGAAAAAATTACAAAGTGAAAGTCCTAAAGGAATATTATCGATGAATATCGTACTTGCTTCCTCTCTATATGTGATATCATAGTACGTACTAAATTGTTGTGTTATATTTTAGAGTCATTGTTATTTTTTTTCTTGATTATTCTTAAATAAAATTCAAAAATAAAAAAATAATTTATAAATTTAAAACAAGAATACATTCATATAAAAACCTCAATTCTGATAAATACATTAAACATGGTACTCATCCAATGAGTAATCATTTCTCTTTAATGTTATCTCTAACAATAATCCATGATATGTAATGCCTCTAATTCTATTCCAACTATATCACACAATCAAATATATAACTCCTTTATATAGGTGCACTAAAGCTCACCTAATTCCAATAGGCGTGCTGGCCACACACCCTCACCATCGGAGAAATTAAAATGAATATTACAAAAAAATATTTTTTCATATAAATAAAATAATAAAATAATAATAAATCCAACTAATTTTTTACCGATTTGTGTTTCCATGCGTTATCCTTGACATTGTTTGGCATGTGCCTCCATGAGATCAGGATAATAGGAATGATATTAGAGTATTTGGAAATCGTCGCAATAAAAACTACAACATTGCTGCCTAGTTTTTTCAAATCATTGTGTTGTAATAATTGTAGTCCACTATCAACTGCATGTGGCAGTTCCATAATGTAATCATGCTTGTAAACCCATGCCAACTAATAGTAAATATATATTTGTTGAATAAAAATTTATAGTATATAAATATATTTAATAATGAAAATAAATTATGGTAAAAAATATTATTGGGGTTCTATAAATATACTGTCGGTAGTATACATAATGGGTGGCATTTGATCAAAAAGCATTGAACGAACATCACCAATTATAGGTGTAGTTATCCCCAGTGTATGGTCTATATACATAGAATATGTCGTAGTAGGAGTTGAAGATGTATTAATGTATATTTTCAGAGAGAAGGAACTAAAAGAAAATGAATATGGAACTGATGGATGACCAATTGAATGATATGGATGAGGAGTGCGAATCATCACTAGATACGGTATTGATGGGTGAGGAATCTCATTTTTAAAGGATTGGGAAATGATGGGTGGCCAAAATATCAAGTGTGTCCCTATCAACAAAATGAGATCAGAACGTGTGGTAGATGGTAAGTCAGTGGGAGGGGCATGGTCTAATTGGATACAACGCCTAGCCTGCCAAGCTGTTGTACAAATTTCCTGAGAACTGGGACTAGTAGGCTTCTCATCGAATAACCAGTTCCTAAGTGTTGAAACCTACATAAAAATTTAGTCAAAATTAATCACATGAAATTATATGTTATTGATATATATATTTGTATGAAATAAAATACTCACAACATGTATTAATGGAGGAATTCCCATGATAGTCATTTAGCGATTGTTTCCAATCATCCTTTTTCATTGCATCTCCTCAATAGGTATCATTTCCTGAATTTTAGAAAAAATAATGAAATTACATAGAAAATGATAACTAATTAGTAACCTAGAAAAAAATGTGACATGTCATATTTTTCCTAGGTCATTTGGTTCATATTTTGGGTTAGGCAGTTTATCAAATTATTGATTTGGTTATTATTCGAATTTGTTTTCTTTTTTAGATAAATAAGTTTAATATTTTAATTAAAATTCCTCTTTTATTATTCTTATTTAATTGTTTCAGTTGGGTTTGGTTACATAGGTTTGAATACAGTTCAATCCCATATCTGGAAAAGTTACTCAAAGAAAACTGTAACTAGTAAATGTTGAAAATTCTCTTTTTGGAATGTTTGATTCAAACTATTTATAATCAATATTAAATATTATTTATTAGTACAAACCATAACAACCAAAATCTAGATAAAACAAATGAACTAAGAATAATAAATTATGATTTTATATATTTCACATCCCAAATTTGGGTTCCCTAACTACTCTGTCAATTGAGATATTTGAGTCATAAAAAGTAATAAATGGATCGGGGCCAATGGGTGTAATGATGGTGTCAATTACATCATCACCATAATAAAAAAAATTTCAGGGAATTACCTCAATAATAACACCAAATTTAGGTCAAATATGATTATTGACATAAGAATCTTATTTCACCATTGATGCCAATATGTATGGTTCATTGGTAGAAAGAGTGTGAGTCATGTTAGTAACACCAAATCCAAAATCATCATTAAATGTTCTATGCATCATCATCGAATCAAACAACAGTTATTTCATTATAGATACTTGACCATGAAAATATTAATAGGATATTATTTCTTTTTCAATGACTCCTTATTAAGCTACATTTCCAAATCGAGGTCTATTATCTGATGCACTGGTATAACAGTATATTGTGGTAATTGAAATAACACCCACATGTTTAGTTCTCATTTCATTTTTCATTCAGTTATAATAAATATGTACCCATTGATAACAATTTATATACATTCATGAACCATGATATTATGAAAAAACCAAAAGATCTTATTTCCACAAATACATATTCAGTAGGAAAATTCAATATCTAAAATATAAAAGAGTGTTATTCTTAAATAAATATGTATTTATTATTTTAATATATAAATATTTGAACCTTCTATTTCAACCAATCATAAATCTATTTTCTATTTAAAGTATTACTCTTTCACAATGATAAAGAATTATGATTTCAATTTTCCATTTATTTATGTGTAGACACCAATTTTATCTAATAAGACATTGTAATATTTCTAAATATATTTATAGAGCTACTTTCTTAGAAAGCATGAAATTTTGACTCCAGATGATCATAGAATAAATTTTTAAAAAATAATAAGTGTTTTAATGATTTTCAAGTGACCGAAAAAATATATCTCTTAAACAGTTGATCAAATAAAAAATATTAGTCGTTGGTTGGGTCTGAAATGTGGTGTTTACCGTAGGCATGAATGAAAATATGTTAGTGCGGTATGTTAATAACCCTCACTCGTTAGTGGTATGTTAAATTGATGAATTATTTTAGTAATTCATTTATTAAAGAGTTAAAACCGAAATAACACTCAAACAGTTACTTGGATTGGAAATCTGAGGAAACGGTTGAGTCTGGAGTAAGTGGTTTACCCTTAGAGGGGTATAGTTTTTTTAGTGCATGCCTTTTGTAGAAAAATTTTGAGAAGTAAAAACTATAAATAATTAATTAAATAAAATTGTTTTATTTGGAACGATTATTCGAATAGAATAATAATGGTTACATAGATTAGAAATATGAGACCGTTGTTGAGTTTTTACCATGGTGTTTCTCCTAGGGGATACAAAAATTATTAGGGCATGGCATATTTCGATTCTGCCACCACTGGAAGCCTCTTATAAATACGAGTTAAGAAAAATGACCCAGAATTACCTGATTTCTATCTTAGGAAACAGAGTTCTGGATGACAGTGATTCGATGCCCAAAAATCATTAGATGGAAAATAAAATATAGGAATGAGTAGATAAAAGCATATTGAACACAACAGAGGATCCAAATTCATGGTAGGGTCTCTATTTTGGATTCTACCACTCCTGTAATGAGTCCTTTGTCACCATTTTTTATTTCTTTTTCAATTAGTTTCCTCGGAATCCATTATTGATGACCAAACTAACAAAGCCCATCAACAATTTATTTCTTGGATCGTCCATTTTTCATGTTTTTAACATTCTTCCTCATGATTCAATGTTAATATTTACACCATGCTCAAATGACCTTTGATCATGGAGTAAGACCCATATCAATGATGCTATCGACCCAAGGAGTCCCGATTCATTCTCGGAGTTGAGGGTGATGAGATGGAGGAGGCACATTGGTGAGCGGAACTGGGGGTCACTTTTCACCACATCGATGTTGTGATAGTTCATCATTCATAGGATTTATTAGTGAAGTTCTCATCTCGGAGAGTCGAAATAGTGTCATAAATCAATATTTGGACCAATGGAGTGATCAAAGTGTCCCATGGAAGATTTTCATGTGCGGGTTCCGGTGAGGGAGGCTCTGGTAGGCAACGACGCGACGGAAGATGGAGGTGCAGTGGACGGGTGTGGTGGAAGGCAGTGGTTCTGGATGGTGGAGGAGGCACAATTAAATTTCCGACATAGGGCTGGCTAGTCATGCTGGACCCGACAGTATGGTTGGTTCAGACCGGGGTTTTTATAAAAAAACTCCTTCTATCTCTCAAACCAAGAGCCTGTTTCACATGTTGTCTATGAACACAGATCCCTTTATTTGAGAAGGAAATTTTTTGGCATACTTGGGAACAATTAATTTTGGTCTCAAAATATGATGGTGGGAAATATCAAATTATGGTAATGTAAATATAATTATTATTATTTGAGAAACTTGCATCAGACCATGTGTTTCCATACATTGTCTGATTAACATTCCATTAGAGTCGTTGCTACCCAAGAGTTGTGGATTAATTTTGATGACTAATTTTGGGAACATAAATTGAATTTTGGTTTGATGGCTCCCTTAGCCTAATTTGGGCATTTGTGGTGAAATATAGAATTTTCACCAGGTGTTCTTTTTGGACAAATTCATAGCCAACCCATTTGTGTTTTCTATGGGAGCACAATGGTGTGATCATTTTTAGGTGTTTTGAGATTGAGTTTTCGACCCCATGGAGTACTATTTTCACAGAATGTTGTGGAATGCAATGTCATAACTAGGAGTCTAATTCGGGTGAATGAATAAATGATCCTCTGAATTATTTTTCAAGGTTATCAATGGTTTGATCTGTTTAGTTATCTAAGGCCATTTTCAATAGGCATGTCGGGAGAATTTTGATTCTTATTACGATCAGTAATCTACAAAGTGATATTGTCACCCTTTTGGCTAGAGGTTCCATGTACTCTGGCAGTACACGGGAAATCCTTTTCGGTACTATTTCATTGTTTAGTACCTGAGTACATCTATGTACATGTCTTGAGGATTAAGTAGGGGAACATGTCGTGTGGGCCCCACATGTGTCGTGTACCACATTTTTAATCTTCTACATCTCGTATCTCTTTCATCTAAACATGGGTTTTGGCCTATGTGTACCCTATCCAAATTTTATTCCACGATGAACATGATGGTTACCTCTATAGTTTCTTTCAAGGAACAATTTGATATGTTACGAGCGATGCTTTCTATTCTATGCATGATACATCTCTGGGGTGATGCTCAATTGTGGTAGTAATGGTAGTAATGTTTTTAGAATCCCCATAGTATTTATGATATTATGAACTAGTGGGAATGGGTTTTGTTATTCTCGATGATCATTCTAAGGTACCATCCATCTCGAATGGCCAGTGTTGTTCTTCAATGATTTGGGAGTGGAACCCTCATACTCGACTGGTCATGAGTACTTAACGACACTAGAGTTATAGCCTCTTGCTAGGATGGGAATGGGTCCTCGATGACATTAGTGTGGCACCCTCCAGCTATGTTGGGAATGGGTCCTCAACGACATTGGAGTGGAACCGTCCAGTCGGGCTGGGCATGGGTCCTCATTGAAAATAGAGCAGAACCCTCCTGCAGCGTAGGGTATGGTTCATAAAACTTGAGATGGCATCTTGACTGTGTGGGAAGAATACGATACATGTTTTGACATACCATTGGACTAATGAGAAATAGGTACTCTTTTACCACAGTTTTGCATCCTTTTGTCTTTTCATAAAACCGTGCAGGTGAGGAAGAACCACCCAAAGAGGATAGTATAAAGGTGAGGTGATTTAGTACTATTAACTTGTTGTTCAGGGTAGGCGTGTGTGATGCTAGGCATTGATGATGGTTACTTCTTGAAATGTTGGTTACTCTTTTCTTGGGCTGAGCTATGATATGGGGATCCCCTTACTGCCTCGTTTGGGATTCTCTTTACTAAGAATGTCTATATATCGTGTTTCCAATGACCACTCCTTTGGTTTTGGTTAATCTACTTCTACAAGAGGAAATGACACATGGGTTATTCCACATGATTTTGTGTCTCGAATCTCCTTTTTGGATGAGAATACTCTCCTACTATAGGTATCAAAGGATTGAAAAGTTGTTTTTATTCACACCATTTTTATCTCATTATGTTTAGATGAGCTTACCTTACTCTTTTGTTGGATTGGGTTGTACAATATTTTTAATTACCTTGTTCTATCTACTGCTCCCCTCGTCAGTACATCTTCTGCTTCTCCCTTAAGCCTTTGGGCTATCATACTGAGTATTTATATATGCATCCCTACCTGGGATTTTCCCACACTTGGTTTGCCCTTGTAGATGATGGTCTTGTTGGGAATGTATTTTTCCCTTTTCCCTTCTAGTTTATTTTATGTACTAGTATACTTTAGAAGAAGATGCATGTATTTTGTTTATATATTGCAGTATGGTATATGTTCATTCATTTACATCTACACATTTATATTGACTTGGCTGTGAGTATGTGGGTTTAGGTACTTAGGAAAATGCCTCCTCGAGTTATTGTGCCTTTGGTGCTTATCAACACTAATGTCCTAGGGAATAGAAATTATGGTAGTTGTGACTCAATTCCCAGTACGGGACATGTAATTATAATGTGATATAAGAGGTGGTTCTTTCCTTGGGACATTTTTGTATGTTTCCAAAAAAGAATTGTTCGGGTTTAGGTAAATAGTTTCAATGTGTCTCGAGGGAATATATCAAGATAAGGGGTATATTGATGGTACAGAGGCCAACGTATAAATTCACCAAGACCCAAATTACCCACTTATCGAATCGGAATTATAAGACACATGTTTTAAGGAACATTGGTACATGATTTATATAGGATTTAGCCATTGTTTTTTCATTTTGAGTCATCTCCCCATAATTTTTGAAATATATATGTATATACTCATTTTACCACTGTACTCTTTGATCATATTCATGATTCCTCCATGGTGATAGTCAGCTAAGATACTAGGTCTGGTTCATTATGAAGATTTTGTGAGTGAAAAGGAATCAGTTCAGGATCCATCATGTGATCCCATTATTTTATGTGGATAAGTAGTAAAACCACCACCTATTGAGCAGCGGTTACTCTCATCAATCTAGACGTAGGATTTTTACAGGTTGTGCATGCTATTCGAGTTCCATCGTTTGAGACTATTGAGGTTCCACAATAACCCTGACCCTCATGTGGGGAAGGGTTTTCTATAGTAGGTTGTGTTTCTTTTCATCCTTGTTTATACACGGATGGATTCGATGGTGTGTTTGATATCAATTTTTTTTACATGGGGCAGTTTGGAAATGTTAGATACATGTTACTTACATGAGAAATAAGTCATAAGTCACATTGGATGAATTCCAGAAAAAATATCGTGAGAAGTACTACCACCACCCCACTTATTCCTTTTATGATTTCAGGAACTACTTAAGCTTCAATGGGGAGGGATGACGGTGGATGAGTATGCGAGTAGGTTCAAAAACCATACATGTTTGTCTCTTGATGTGGTCCAGGATTTTAACTTCTGAGCCCAGAAATTTGAGCGGGGTCTCTGTAAAAAGATCTATTTCTGTGTATCACACTCATGATTTTCCCACATATATCAGGGTGTTGGAGAGAACAATGGTGATAGATAGTTTTCTATTATAGGGGCACCAGTTTAAAGAAATTAGGAGTGGAAAAAACAGAGCTCAGATTTCTACCACAACTAGAGTTTATTCGTTGTGCGGCCTTTAATGTAGGACTCCTTCTCATAATAAAACTCAGTAATATGTAAGGGGACTACATAGAGCATTTTGGAATCCTTGGATGGGCCAATTATATGCTTGTGGTAGTCGAGTTCACGTGAAATGACAATACTCGACCAGATGTGCTGACCTTTCCAGGAAGTTGGTAGATACATCACAATGGTAGAGTTAGTGTTGTGATCAACAATATCATAGGGGGGGATATGGTTATCCATAGGGAGGAGGTGCTAGATGAAAATTATGATGAACTATGGTTGGTGGTTGAATTTGTGAGGTCCTTCACCACCACTTGGAAACCCATCTCAGGCTTTGGTAGTTGGTGGTTGGGGCCGCAGGCAACTCCATGGTATGGATGTCAACAATATTACAACACGTGAGAAGATCAAAGGTATGATTGTTTTTCTTTTCGAAAATTTTCTACTTTATCTTCATAAATATTGTCTGAGTTACACATTTCTCCAAACTCCATGCTTGAGGAGAAACTAGGGTTTTACTGGGCGTTGGTGTAACCATGTGTTAGTGTTGTTCGACATAGAATTAAATTCACGAGGATGAGGGGTCTTTCCCAATCAAGACACATTTTTGTGATGAAAATGAAACTGTGAGGGTGACTTAGTGCCACAAAAGAAGAATGAATCGAGGTATGGTGGATGAGTACCTATGACAAGAGAATTCATGGTAGAGTTGGTTATTGGAGGGTTAAGATAATGTCCTAGTATTGCTAGTGAATTTTATCTGTTTTACCTCCACATTCTTGTGATGAAACTAGTGGATAGGCAACTTGCCTAATTTGAAGATTACTCTCCTTCCAGAGGGGAAATGATGTGTGGTGTATTCCATGTTCTTTATGTGTCTACCCTCTTGTCATTGGATGAGTTTACTCACCATTCCAGTTAATTGGTAAATTGCATGCTCAACATCATGTCTTGATTCTATTATTATAATGTACATGTTGAGGTGATGGATTCCCCATATATAGAACATTGTGACTCACTATGTGGTGATGGTAACGATACTCTTTGCCCTCAGATTGTTGAGATGCTACATTTTAAGAGAGTTATTTGTGGTTTGTTCATACCACTAGATCCACAACTATGTCTTCACCAAGAGATAATTAAACCTAAGGTGGTGATGTTGGTGGGAAATTCCTACCAGATTACGACTCCAAGGTAGTCTATACTTTGATAAAGAGAAACATTGTATCAGATTCCCTTAACAAGAAGTCCAAAGATCACCTAATGCGGGAAGATTCAGAAAATTTAGTTTCCCTAAAGATGACCCTCGTGGTGTTGGTGGGGGGGGGTAAAATTTCATTAATTATATCATATTGAATCCACTTCTCGAGCATGTAAGAGATTCTCACTTATGATGTACATAATGTGCAATCTTTTGATAGAAGCAATCTTTGGGTGTTTCACCTTATGGATATTCTGTTAGAGGGAATCAAAACACCATGTTATAGGGAAAACGATGATTCCATTCGTAATGTGGGATGTAGAGGTTTGGGAATGAATGTAAACTATCCCTTGAGTTTCATTGGTTTGATTGTGACCATGAAAAGAGATGTCGAGGTTTCCTACCTCCTTTTCCTAACCCAAATAGTTGGAGTGAGCGCAAGAAGTCTCCTATGAGTCATAGCTATAGAGGTGTGTATATGACCCAACATACGTCATCGGCATGAGTGGAACATATGAGGATGAACCATCCCTATGATTAACATAATCTGCTATCTTGGTAATGTCCTTGCGATTTCCTATGATAGGATAGCTGGGAGAGGGCCCAGTACATGAGTTGTTTTCCCTAATGTTTCTTTATAGGGATGCAAATATTGAATGATGAAATGATATAAATACGCGTTCTATACCTCATAAGACTTTGGAATACTTTTAAATATATAAAAATTTCAAGGATCTAAGACATCATGAAATTCCAATGGACGGTGTGCCCAGAATAAATTATAATGAAATATTATGTGTTCTTGTTCTATTCACGTTATGAAAATTAAACATCCCTTAAATAGTTGTTCATATCAGATATATGAGACCATGGTTGGGACTGGAATGTGTTTATTTACATTGTCGTGTCATAAAAAATATTGGCATGGGATGTTCAGACCCCTTTATCATTAGTGTTATGTTAAATGGTTGAATTATTTTATTAATTAATTCGTTTAATTTCTCAAACCAATAGATCTATAAAAAGGTAACTCAGAACGGAAATATCATGCCATTGATGATTCCAAAGCGTGACGTTAACACTAAGAGGGGTATAATTTTTGTTGGCACACCCATTATGTAAAAAATATCCCAGAGGGAAAATTATAACAAAAATAATGAATGAATTCTTTTTAATTAAAACACTACGTTAGATAACTTTTGAATGGTGACTCGGTTCAGAAATCTGAGATCGTTGTTGAGTTTATTTCATAGTTTTTTGCCTAACGGAAACCTCCGTTGACAGGGAATGGGATATTAGGATTATGAAACCAATTAAGCCTCCTATAAATAAGGTTAAAGAGAAATGATCTAGAGTTAGATCATTTGTACCTCAGATGGAGGATCTCAGGACGATGTTGAATCGACGTCCAAACATCATCGGATCGCGATAAAAATGAAAGCACTAGTAGATCAGAGTGAAATGAACACAATGTCATATCTATATTCAAGGTAGGATCTATATTTCATATTATTTTACTCCCCAATTTAGTCCATTATATATATATATTTTTAAATTTTAATTTTTGTCTCTGGAATTGTCGTTGATAGAAAAAATAACAATGTGCATCAAACATTTATTTCCTATATCATCTGTTCTTTTTGTTCTTCATGTTCATCCTCATTATTCAATGATAATCTTTTCTACTTTCTCAAAAGACCACCAATCCTAGAGAAAGACCCATGTCTATAAATCTTGCATCCGATAGTGTTCCAATCTATTATCAGAGATGAGGTTTAGGCAATAGAGGTGGCACAACATCGAGCAGAAGTGGATGCTAATTTTCACTATGTTGAAACAACAACAAATCATCAGGCAGAGTCTAGAGTAGTGGAGGTCTTCACCCAGGGATTACATATCTAGTCTCAAGTCAAAATATAGAACAATGGAGAGATAATAGTGGTTTTTTAATTATTTTAAAGTTGCGGGTTCTAGTGAGGGTGGATCCGGAAGTCAGCTGCGCGTCGGAATGTGGTGGCATGGAAGTAGGTAGCGGTGTGGAAGAAGGAAACATCATGGACTGCTGTCAGCGACACAGTTCTTGGGCTGGTGGAATTCTAGTTGGGCTGGCCAAATCGTCCAGTTTGGTCCATTCCATGCCATTCCACACCGGTCTGGTCGGTGCGGACATAGGTTTTTATAAAAAAAACCCCCATATCTCTCAAACCAATGGTATCATTAATGTTCCATATTAGGCCACACGACCCTTTATTCGTGGCGGATATTTAAATACACATTTCAAAACATTTTTTTGGGATTGGAGTTCGATGGTATGAGATGTCATATGAAAATTACAGTAATATAATTACTATTATTCCAGAACTACGTATCAGACTGTACGTCTGCATAAGACATCTGTCTAAGGCACCGTCAGAGGTATTGTGACCCTGTAGTTGATGTGGACATCTCAAGACTAATTTTGGACACTTAACGAAATTTTTGATGTGTGGAAACCATGAGCCCCATTTTTGGTGTTTGCGGTGAAATGACACTTTTTTCACCAGTTGTCTGTTTTCGAAAAATTAATTGCCAATCCTGTGTGTTATTCATGGGGATTGTAATGGGGAAATCTGTTTGATGTATTTTGGAATCGAAGCATGTGACCCATAGAGAAATATTATTTTACGTCATGATGGAATTCATTTTCTTCACCAGGTGTACATTTTGGGAAAATAAATAGTTGATCATGACCAATTTTTTGAAAGGATAACATCGATGTGATCCGTTTGGTTATTTGAGGGCATTTACAAGATAATTTTTGGGAGGATTGTGTTTTCACCATTCAGATCAATAATGAGCATTGTGTTCTCATTATCCATGTGGATAGAGGTTCCATGAATCATGGAAGTACTCTAGCACACCTTGTGGGTACTAGATCATATTTTAGTACCCAATTATAGCTAGGTACATGGAAAAAGGATGAGGCCAGGTAGTGTGAGATCCAAACGTGTCATATACCACTTTAAGAATGTTATTCTTATCATATATATTTTATCATTAATTATATTTTTTCCTAGGAGTAGCCTACATGGAGGGTTTTTATATAAAACCCAATCGTTCTATCCGTAGTGGATTTAGAAGTATGAGGAAACATGTACCGTGTAGCCACTCAACGTTCTGGGATTGACACTAATTTGAGGTGATGCTTAATGATGGCAGTGTTGGAAGTGTGGTTTTCAGAATCATCATAGTAGATTCAGGGTTACCAATAAGTCTGACTACATTTAGAAATTCCTGATGATATTTCCGAGGAACCATTTAGTACGTATGGATACTGTAGTTCCTCAAAAATTTTATAGTGGAACCCTCCATCCGGTCTTGGATTGATCCTAGATGACACTACAGTGGAACCCTACAGATAGGCTGGGCATGGTTCCTCGATGACACTAAAGTTGAATCCACTTGTCGGAATGGGCATGGGTCCTCAACAACACTATATTGGAACCATCCATCCGAGCTGTGTATGTGTCCACAACCTTGAGATGACTTCATGAATGTGTATCATAGTTACAGGACTTGTTTGGACATAACATTGGACTCACAAGAAGTATGGAAACTTTTCCTACTGAGACTAATCCTTTTGACATGACCTAAAACATTGTTGGTGAGATAGTCCTTCCCAAAGAACAATGTATCAAGGTTAAGTGATTGAGACCCTTTGACTTTCCATTCAGGGTAGGTGGCTGGGATGTTGGGCATCAATTATGACAACCATGATTTTATTACAAACATAAACATGATTTATTACATAAAATATTCACTTGATTCAACATGAATGATCGAGAGGTCTTGTGTATTTGGTGGTTATGATCATTACATAACAATTTAAAACATGAAAATCAACATCATTATTGAAAACTTCCTTTACATTAACACTGCATTCCCTCGTACTTAGCATTTCATGGGATAACCTGAGGATATGCATAATAAAAGGTGTGAGCTATAAATCCCAGTAAGGGAATAAACATGTAATACACGAGGAGTTCAATACATGTTAGACAATAGGAAAATCAATAGATCATAAGAGAAACATGAACATAAAGGCATGATAAAGAATGATAATCATAACATGAGAATGTGGTAACAACACTTAACATGGAATTAGCATTATCCAAGGCTCATTGCACATAAAGCATGAGTAAATCCACATTTCACATGAAGCATGAGTAAACTATCATTGAACTTGAATTAGCATGATTCAACACTCATTGCACTTGAAATATCTTGATACTATACTTTACACAATGAATTGGAGCGCTATAAAGGTGTACCCTTCTTAAACATTTCATTTCATGCATTAGTGTGCCACACGGATCATAAAGCATAGATACATAAAACATAGTCATTTATTCCATGATAAAAGAATTTGGAATTCATAAAAGAAACTGTATAATCTATAAGTAAATTTTCATAAAGGTTAATACCCTTGATGGAGAAATGGGCAAGGTATTCACTACACAATGGCATTTTCTTAGAAAAGCGGGGCAATTTCTGCAGCGTGACAGCGTGACATAAGAATTCATAAAAATTTTTGATGATGGAGAAAGAGGTTCCTAATCATATTTACATGAAATGGAATGTAATTGGGATATATAGATACATGTCCCAATAATTTTAATGGAATTTAGATTCATGATACATAAGTATTTCTTGAATGTAAATGAGGAGAGAGAAGTTTCTTTTGGATATTTGGCATAGTAACGGGTGTACATGGGAGGAATTTAATGAGACATAAAGGGGTATCCCATCATTCAAACAATAATAGGGAAGTATGGTGGAGGTGGGAACCATACCCAAAAATTTATAATTTAAATTAAAAGGGCATAACAATACTAAGAAAATTGGACAAAAAGTGATTGGAAGAAAAAACCCTTACTTGGAAGTGTGTTTCCAAAGGCTTGAGAGAGGCTTGAGAGTGGCTTATTGGGAGATTGGGGCACCTTGGGAGGATTCTATAGAGAGTATGGCAGAGGTGGGACAAACTCCAATGGATTTTAGTGAGGAGGAAGTGGGAGCATGGTTGGGTTTATATAGGAAATGTGAGTGAATTCTTTATTATTTAGGTTTGTGACCCCTTACATTAAACTAATCCAACATAAAAATAATCTAATGTTTTATGCCCATGGTATTTGGAAAAGGGGAGAGGAAAAATATATTTTATAATGCCAAAGTCCAATATTCTTAAAATAATGGGGTTTCTTATGTGGAGGTGAGTCACACTCCCATGGAAAATAATTTAAAATGACAAGATGTCTTGTAAGTCTTGATGGGTCCATTAATTCTTTATAATATAAGTAAAACAAACCCAAAATAACATTATTTTAATGGTAAAACATATATTTGACTAAAATAAAGCTTATAGTATTTTATTACATCACTATTTTATCATTATGATGTCATAAAACACATTATATATTTAAACAGTATTTAATTTTTATCCAAAAATTTGACTGTCACAGAAAATTTTGAAAAATTCACCATTGGATAATTTTGACTTCCTGATTCTAGATATAACATTTATTTTATCTAAATAATTTTCTAAATATTTTATGTTTTAATTTTAAAAAAAAACCTACATTTATCAAAAATTCACCGGTTTTGACAAAAATGGCTTTCTAACCTTAATGAAAATTAGAATTGCATTCATAAAATTATAAGATCATTTATATTTAATAAAAATTAATTTAATAATAATAAATAAATTTTATTAAAATATTTTTTAATTCAAAAATCCCTTTATTTATTAAAATAGAAATCTTAATTAAATAATAACTAAAAACACTATTTGTACATTAAAAACTATTTACAATGTATCAATAATGACAAAATTATATTCATTATTATATACAAAAAAATGTACATGAACATAGTACTAGATATTTGTTACATAACTCCTTAAAATAGTCGCATAAGACTTAAGGGTAAGGTGTGTGATGGTGACAGACTCTTGGGGTGGCTCAGATAGCATCACTGGATTGGTAATTTATATCAACATCCACTTTTCCCATAGACATTCCCGTTCGAGATTGAAATGATGAAGCTCATCTTGGGCTTGGTTTAGATTGAATCCCAAAGATGCCACATCTTTTCCAAGCTCCGAAAAATGGGCATCTATGTATAAATTCTACTGGATGAGCCTATCATGTCCTTTTTCTGAGTAAATTTGGTTTGATAAAGCCCTATATTTATACTAATCATGTGATCACTGTTCAACGGCTATAAAAGAAATGGTCAAAGAAACCGAAGATGTTGACATTTTATATAAAAATTTTACATAATAATATATTTAATTAGATCAAGAGAGATTTACATTAATGAAACATTGGTTCGTTAAAATATTCCCCCTTAAGAAATTTCTCCCTAGAAATATCTTTTTCTCACACTAAAGCATATGTGGGTAACTCAGCATTATCATTTCCTCTGATTCCCAAGTTGCTTCTTCACACATTTGGTTTCGCCAAAACGCCTTGACGACGGGCATTGTCTTATTTGATAAAACATTTTCTCTATGATCTAAAATATTTACTGGTTGCTCCTTATAAAAAAGATCATCCTCCAACTGCACCACCTCAGAAGAGAGTACATGTGAAGGGTCTGGAATGTACTTTCATAAGTGGGATACATGAAAGACATCATGTACTTTGTCCATGGTAGGTGGAAGTGATAGTTAATAGGCCACAGCCCCGACAAGATCAAGAATCTCGATGGGGCCTATTTACCTTGGACTTAACTTCCCTTTCTTTCCAAACCTCATTACCATCTACCTTGGAGATATGCGTAGAAAAACCATGTCTCCAACTTTATACTCAAGAACTCATCGACAGTTATCTGCATAACTCTTTTGTCGACTCTGGGCTGCCTTGATATGCTGCTGAATGGTTTTCACTTTCTCCACAATTTCATCGGCCATTTTTGTCCCAAGCAGATTACATTCACCAACCTCATCCCAACATGCTAGTGTTCTGCACCTTTTCCCATACAGGGCTTCATAAGGTGCCATTTGGATGCACGAGTAGAAACTTTTATTATAAGAGAACTCTACCAGAGGAAGATGTTGATCCCAACCTCCTTTAAAGTCCATTGAGCATGCTCTCAACATGTCCTCTAGTGTTTGGATAGTCCCCTCATATTGGACATTAGTTCGAGGATGATAGGCTGTACTGAAGTTCAGTTCAGTATCCATAGCATGTTGAAGACTCTTCCAAAAATTAGTGGTGAATCATGGATCTCGGTCAGACACAATAGATAGTGGTACTCTATGCAGCCTTACCACTTACCTGATATATATCTGTGCCAGTTGATCCAATGAGAAATCCTCCCGAATATAAATGAAGTGTGTAGTCTTTGTAAGACAATCCACAAAAACCCAGATTGCATTGTTTCCTTTTGATGTCTTTGGAAGTCTGGTGACAAAGTCCATGGTGATGTTCTCCTATTACCATTCTAGTATGGGTAATGGTTGCATCATCCCCTTGGACTCCTGCCTCTCTCCCTTCACATGCTTTCACACCAGGAACATTGATGTATATTCCGCAATATCCTTTTTCATATTATCCCACTAAATGTTTTCTCAAAGATCTTGATAAATCATTGTGCTCCCTGGGTGAATAGAGAAATTTGAACTATGTGCATCATCAAAAAGTTCATTCTTTAGCTCCGTAAATGATGGAACACATAGCCTTTTCCCAAATCACACAATTCCTTCTTCATTAACATTAAACTTTGAGGATTTATTTTTTTCGATAGCTTCCACTTTTTCTTGAATTCCTACATCATCCTTTTGAGCATCCTTTAACCTTTTCAAAAGAGATGGTTAAGCAATCATTTGTGACTGGATTGATGATGTTCCCTTATTTATGATTCCCATGTCCATCTTCATCAATTCTAAGATAATTGGATCCTTCTAAATACTCATCATTGATAGAATCACTAGGTCCTTTCTACTTATTTCATCCGCCACCTTGTTCACATTCCCATGGTGGTAATGAAATTAACATTCATAATCTTTGATGAGCGATTTATATATTCTCTAGTCCATATTATGCTTTTTTGTGTGAATATATGTTTAAGACTCCGGTGGTCTATATATACCTCAATTTCTCCCCATAGAGATTATGCCACCATATTTTCAAGGAAAAGATCACTGTTGCCAACTCCAGATCATGCATTGGATAGTTTCGCTCATGGATATTCAACTGCCTTGAGGAATATGATATCACTTTATCATTCTACATCATCACAGAACCTAATCCCTTCTTCGAAGAATCACTGAATACCACAAAATGATCCCCACTTGTGGGTAAAATTAGTACGGGTGTAATGATAAGCCTCCTTTTAAACTCCTTGAAGAATTCATTGCATTCATCACTCCAAGAAAATGTTAATCCATTTCATGTTTTCTTGGTAAGAGGGTTGGACAATCGTGAGAAATTTCTCACAAATCATCGACAGTATCCAGCTAACCCCAAGAAGCTACGGATACAGATTACTGATGTTGGCCTCATCCATCCCTCAATTGCATCTGTTTTGGAGGGATCCACAGATATCCTATTTATTGTGATGATATGGCCCAAAAATGGGACCTCCTTCAACCAAAACTCACACATTCAGTAATTTTCACATAGCTTGTCCTTGCGCAAAGTCTCTAGTATAATTCTTAAATGCTCCTCATGATCCTCCTTGGTATTAGAGTATATTGGAATATCATCTATAAATACTACAACCAATTTGTCGAGGTAATCTCTAAAGACTATATTCATCATTTCCATGAATATTTCTGGAGAATTGGTGAGTCCGAAAGGAAGAACTATGAATTCATAGTGCCCTTATCTTTTACGAAAAGAAGTCTTGGGGAAATATTCCTTCTTCAACCTTACTTGATAATATCCCAACCGCAAATCTACCTTGGAGAAGTATTGTGCTCCACGCAGCTGATCGAACAAGTCATCATTCCGCAGTAGAGGATAATTGTTCTTTATCGTGATTTTGTTAAATTAATGATAATCAATACAAAAATACATTACCCATCCTTCTTCTTGACGAAGAAGACTGGTGCACCCCATGGTGAAGCACTTGGGCATATAAACCCTCTATCCAGATTCTCCTGTAGTTTCTTATTCAGCTATTCAAGCTCAACGACAGCCATTCTATATGGAGTCATGGATATTGGTAGTGCCCCAGGTATAAGTTCAATTAAGAATTCAACATCTCTTCTAGGAGTAAGACCTTGCAGTTCCGCATGAAACACTTTAGCAAATTCCCTCACAATATGAAATTCTTCAAAGATGGTTTCTTCCTTGGACTCAACCATCTGAGCCAGATAAGCATGCTCATAGGGCAGACATATCCATGCTTGAGATGATGGAGTTAAAAGAGATTCATCTTCCTCCATACACTTGTAATGAATCTGTAACACCCCAAGATTTCATAGTGTGTTATTTCTTCAAAATAATTCAATAACTTGCACTACACGCAACACTGAGTTCAATCACACCATTAAAAGAGGTCATGAATAGTATTAACTAAATTTTGAACTTTATATAATCCTTATAATTTTAGAATCCCTATTATGAGTTTCTTAGTCATAATGCAAGAACAGATTCATTTTCAGTATTTCACTTTTATCAACTTCTAATAGTGAAACCTTTTTAAATACAATATTTTAAACTTTTTGACTAAATGGGGACATCAAAAATTTAAAATGAAACACCCCAAGCTTCCACGGTACGTTTCCCTTTGAATAATGTGATAGCGTGTGTTGTACGCAACACCGAGTTCTAACACACCATAACTAATTAAACTAGCCGTTGTGAATAGTAATACCTACTTTTTGAATTCATATATATTATATATTTCAAAATGGACTTCATTTTTGGATTCGGAATATCAAAATTAGCCTAGGGTGAAATTTTGGTACATTTCGGATAACTTTCATATTTTGATGAATAGTGAAAATTACTAAATTTTAATTAAAAACAACTTTTTTAATCAAAATAATTAATAGTGATAAATTATTAATTTGAGTGGTTTTAAAGTATATTTAGAATATATTTTTACCATTTAATATAATGTTGGTCATTGGACATAATTATACAATTAAACCGAACATAAACAAGTGTCAATCTTTTGATAGTTATTATCTCTTAAAAACACGCTTTTTGTTTTGACAGCGGGAATTAATTTGAAATTAATTTCTGCCACTTCTGTGTTTTGAATTTAGAAAAATGGATTCCATATTTGGAATCAGGATGTTCAAATTGTGTAAATAGGCAACTTTTATTTTTAGACATTTTGAATAATTACTGCGGTAAATATTTTATTTACCATGGTTAAGGGTAAATCCGGTAAATAAGGGTTAAAAAAATAATATTATAATAATACTAAATTACCCTAAAACGTGTCTTAACCCTATTGGTTGATACATGGTCGACCATGGGCATCTTTGGGTCTATTTTGGGACCCCATGGATCCACTTGTAAGTGATAATGACACATTATATTAATAAAGCTAAAATAAAAATAAAAATGACATAAGCTTACATCTTTTAGAAGAACAATTTTTACATAGGGTTATACATGTTGGATATTCGATTATAAATATTCATTAGAAATCTAAAAAGATTTCCTACATAATGATATTTTATTTATAATTTTTAGACATTAAATAATTTATTTTATTTATGACACAATGATGATGCAGTAATTACTAAAATAGTGAAACATTAAAATAATTGATCTTATAAATACCCAAATAATTATAATATTAAACTTTTAATGCATTAAACTAATCTTCTATGATAATATGATATATTAGGATTGATTTAATTGACTTTGTTCGAAGTAATCAATCTGTTAGGAGTTTCACAAAAATCAACTATTGAATAGTGTCAAAATTGACATAAAAGAGTTCTTAAAACAAATATTATATTATTAATTGATATTAAATTCCTAAAAATCTAATGTTCGGCCAAGAGACTTATATTATGATAGGTTCCTCATTAATGGACCACTTGGGGGTCGCTTGGATGTATATAGTAAGTTTATTAACCATATTATATAAAAATACAAAGAGACATTGTAAAAGTGAAACTAATTAACTTAGAGTTAATACTTAAAGATAAGGTTAATATAAGTACCCAAACCAGTCTAAATTCTATTGGTTGAGTGGTTTTCGACCTATCCCCACCTTAACCTTTGAATAATCAACTTTGGAGCCATTAGAAACCGAATATGAATTTATTATAAATTAATATTTCTAGCTTTTCCAAAGGTGCCCCTCACCCCTCTTATAAAAGGGCACTCCTCCTTCTCATTTCTTCACACCTCTAAACCCTTTTGGTTCGGCCAAACTCTGCCCAAATACTCTCCCAACATCCCTCAATACAACCTAGAGGCCTTATTTTGATCAGAAAGCCAACCTAAGGAGCCCTTTTGATCAAATCAAAAGGAAGAACCCGAAGAAGAGGTAATGATTTCACCACCCTTTTCTAAGTTCATTTCTTCTTCCACTTCCTCTTTCATTGTTCTTACCATTCTAAAATAATAACTCCAGTATCTTACATATACTGTGATGTTATTATAAATATGGTACAACCATATTCAGTATTCTATCCACCCTTTGAATAACATGTCACCATACGTGCGTACGTACGGCTTACCGTCTCCACGTCGTGGTGTAATTGTTATTCAATATATTATTATTTGGATGGGTATAATAATGATGTGTAACTCATGTAAATAATAAATATAACATGTTAATGATTCTGTATATATGATATAACATCCATTTATATATTATTTTAATATCAAAAGAATGATATTGTCGCTCGTGCGTACGTACGGACTACCGTCTCCACGAACGCGATGAGATTCATTCTCCATCGTAACCATTAAAGTATAATTATCATTTGATGATTTAAAAATGATGTTTAAGTACTTGATATCATTTTGGATATGAATAATATACAACCTATCCTTTACAAACATGTCTTACGTAACAAAACATATGAAAGAAAACAAGTAAGTTAACACCTGAAACAACGATAATACTAATATACCAATATTAAAAGATCATATATGATATCATATTAATGTATATGATTCTTGTATAATTTAATAACAATTATTTCACCATTATACAGGAGGTTAACCTACCCCAACAAAGGAAGAGTACAAGGTAAGGGTTATTTCACAATCTCTTCATTATCCGAGGTTGTATTATACGTAATAATCTACTGGGATATCTTTATCATCCACATCCATGTTTCTTCGAAATGTATTTCAAAACATTTTTACTATTTACAAGAATATGGGTTAAAGCCATTTATACCCTTCTTTGACTTTTTATAAGAGGTTTATAAAGGAATCTTTCTGTCGTTTTCAAAACAATGTCCTTTTAACCTTTTCGACAGAATTGAGGTAAGAATGTTTTTTTAACTTATACGGCGGGTGCGGTTATTTTCCGCCGTTATAAAATCGTCGAAGCTTTCCATACAAGCTTATAAGAATATTTTCAAAGAAAATGTTTTATTTTATATGGATCTTAAATTATTTCAAAATAAAAGGAGATACTTCTTTAAAAAGAATTTTGATTTCATCTATGTCAACATCCTTTGATGGATTTTAAGATTATTTGAAGTTGATTTACTATGATACAAAACTTCTATATTGAATTGAAGGTTTTGTGATATGATTGACTGTGGATGTGCTATTTTTATACCATTCATAGTTTATGGTGAAATTTTTGACATTTCGTATGCTAGTTTTAATCCGAATGTTTATGTTATATTTCAAACTTTTCTTCAGATGAATGTGCTAAAAAAGTATGTTCCGGGTTGGGGACCGGTAAAAGTAAGCCCTCCAGGTTGGGGACTGGTAAAAGTAAGCCCTCCAGGTTGGGGACTGGTTAAAGTAAGCCCTCCAGGTTAGGGACTGGTAAAAGTATGCCCTCCGGGTTGGTGTCCGGTTATTAGAGGCACTCCGGGTTGGTGTCCGGTTATTAGAGGCACTCCGGGTTGGTGTCCGGTTATTAGAGGCACTCCGGGTTGGGTTCCGGTTAGAAGTAACCCCTAGGTCTTGGGATGAGGCCTAGACAAAGAAATTAACGTTTAGCATTATGCATTCCAACATTATGAAAGTGGTTATTGATTTTTGCATGTGATTATTCGATTAGTAGAATATCCATGTGAATAAGTAAATGGCATTATTTCATTTTACTTTTGCCATACTATGTTGAAGTTCAATTTTAAAAGGCTTTTGTTTTAGTAATTCATTGCCTTAAATGTTTATCATTATTTTGAATGTTCCGCTATATTGTTATCCTTACTGGGCATTTGAGCTCACCCCTTTTCTATGTTTTATTTTTCCCAGGAAGTGATGATTTAAGTTATGAATGACCTGCAGGGATATTATGAGCGGATTATAGTGTGGACTGTGGAAACATTATGTTGTTGTAGTAGTTTTTCATTTTATGATGTAATGTAAAACTTATGAATATATCTAGTGATTCCAAGGCTACTAAACCAATCGGTCTTTCGAGATTTGATCTTTCTTGTGATCATGCCAATGTTATGTAATAATGCACTGACTCTAGGAAACTAGGGTCGGGGCGTTACAGTTGGTATCAGAGGAAGTTTAGTACAAACCTTGGAAGCTAGATTTAGATAAACTCTGATTAGAGCACGTAGACCTAAGATGAACTTTGAGGATTAGTATAGAAGAACTTCCTAGAATTTTGGTATTGTAGAGATTTTGTGAGTTTTCCGAGCAATACATCCCTGTCTGGATACGAGCAGGTAGAGGCGGCTCTGGCACAGATGTACCTAGGGGTAAAACCCGAAAACACCGCTTTGAGCTAGACTCGAACGGGAACTGGTGCACGACAACGGGCCTTGCTGCACTCTTGGTTACGACACTCCCGGGGGATATGCTTAGGATAACTCTCATTTCTTTACATATCATTTTGAAGGGATTATGAGTATATACATCCTCAAAGAAAACATTCTTATGATTATGGATTATATCCATAAATAGTTCAATTTATGTTAAGTGTTTATAAGTATGGGATTATGTGTTTTGATTCATAAACTGATCTAGTTTATGCCATGGTATAGAAATGGCGCCCAGTAGAAGGAATGAGAACTCCAGAAATACACATGATTCAAAGCGAAGGAAGGATCATATCTTTCATGGTCTTAAGCTAGAATTTATAAGAGAAATAGTCTCTCATGTATTATCATCATATGAAGAAATAATATCATGTGTTGATAAGATAAGTAAAGAGTTTACTGAGTCCTATGGCTTTGAAGGGAAGCAAGAGAAGAAAAGGATGGAAGAGAGAAAGATGGATAAAGGGAAGAGGGAAAAGAAGAATTTTCTCATATGTGGTAACTGTGGAAAGAAACACCCTGGAACTTGCCTGAAAGGAATGGGAGTTTGTTATAAGTGTGGAGGAAAAGGGCACAAAGTACGTGACTGCAAGGGTAAGAAAATGGTTTCAAATGTACAATGCTTCATTTGCAAGGAGTTTGTACACTACGCGAGCCTATGTCCCAGTCATCAGACTATGCCGCAAATGATGTTATTGGATAATAATCAAGTTATGATACTACCACAGATGAAGAGGAATGATTAGAGTTCTTATGTTGATTATGTCAATTGAGTGTTGTATCAACAACGTACTTGTTATAATAATTATGGAGTATATAAGGATTGTACTGCAGTACTATTTCATTAAGGACTTGAGATTTTGTGGAACAAAGAAAAGTGACTCAATAGAAGGTTAAATTTTTGGAAAATATATGGTTTAGAGAATGATAAATCATAATATAGTTCTGATACCGAGGTAGTGATTTTGGAATAATACATGATTGTTTTGGATAAATTATATTGGATATTCTTGACTACCTTGGAACTGATTAATGATTTGTATATTCCATCATTGTTGGGGTTTAAAACATTTTTGGATTAATGAAGTATATCCAGCATTCTATATGGAATAAGGGAGCATGAATGTAATCAATAAGGAATATGGTAATACATGATGAAGGTATTCATATGATATTACGGGGTAAAAAGGATCTACATTATGGTTACCTTCCTTATAAATGTTGGACTGTGAGTTTGGACAGAAGTATTTTGGATAGTTCCAGTTTGGATTATTTTGGATTGCCATAAAAGGACAACCCGGAGGTCGGGCGGCAACCCGTCGCGTCCGGCAAGGCTGCGAGACTTGAACCCGCAACCAAAGGGCGACAAGGGTGTATCACCTACCACTATCCCACGAGATGTCCTGGATTAAATAAAGTAGTTTTTTTAAAAGATCTGGTAGATGAATTATAAATTCGTTTATTTTGGAACCCTCTATGAATAGTATAAATAGAATTTTTTTTACGAGTGAATGATGAGTTTTGGTAGAAATTTATTAATGGATAAAACTCTAATTATAAACTAAGTATATCTCCTTATGATCTTAGCCAATCTTATAAATAAATTCCTCATCATTAATAAAAGGAACTTAGAACAAAAATGTTGTCTTAGATGGTACCTTAAATCATCACTAATTTATGGCTTTGGGATTGTTGGCCTTTTCATAGCCATGTTCTCTACCACTCTCCATCAGATAATTGATGGCTAGATTTTTCTTCCATATCCATATTTTCTTACATGGAACCCTAGTATGTATTATTTTCGGTAATCTTCATACTTTCCACTCTTTATTTTAAATAGAGGCCTCATTAATTCATTTTTCGATGTGGGATTTCAACTAAGATATTTTGAAACGTCAAAAATGTGTTATCCTAATACCCTATGTTTTGTTGAACCGATGGTATTTCAAATCATCATAGATTGATGAATTTAAGGACCTCAATTATACACTTGTTTGTGATTGATGAACTCAATCACTACCTATAAATATTTACGTTTTTCCTCCGATTATATGTCTCTAATTTCCACCAATGTTCTCCTAATCGAGATCATAATTTGGTGGTGACCCTTTGATTTCTCTTTTCCTCATATTAAGACTAAATTTTAGTAACCCAATTTCCGATGTGGTTTTTCCCACAAATATATTTTCTACTTTCAACCTTTTATTTTTGAAGAACAATTTCAAATTGCGAGGACGCAATTTATTGAAGGAGGGGAGAATGTAACACCCCAAGATTTCATAGTGTGTTATTTCTTCAAAATAATTCAATAACTTGCACTACACGCAACACTGAGTTCAATCACACCATTAAAAGAGGTCATGAATAGTATTAACTACATTTTGAACTTTATATAATCCTTATAATTTTAGAATCCCTATTATGAGTTTCTTAGTCATAATGCAAGAACAGATTCATTTTCAGTATTTCACTTTTATCAACTTCTAATAGTGAAACCTTTTTAAATACAATATTTTAAACTTTTTGACTAAATGGGGACATCAAAAATTTAAAATGAAACACCCCAAGCTTCCACGGTACGTTTCCCTTGGAATAATGTGATAGCGTGTGTTGTACGCAACACCGAGTTCTAACACACCATAACTAATTAAACTAGCCGTTGTGAATAGTAATACCTACTTTTTGAATTCATATATATTCTATATTTCAAAATGGACTTCATTTTTGGATTCGGAATATCAAAATTAGCCTAGGGTGAAATTTTGGTACATTTCGGATAACTTTCATATTTTGATGAATAGTGAAAATTACTAAATTTTAATTAAAAACAACTTTTTTAATCAAAATAATTAATAGTGATAAATTATTAATTTGAGTGGTTTTAAATTATATTTAGAATATATTTTTACCATTTAATATAATGTTGGTCATTGGACATAATTATACAATTAAACCGAACATAAACAAGTGTCAATCTTTTGATAGTTATTATCTCTTAAAAACACGCTTTTTGTTTTGACAGCGGGAATTAATTTTAAATTAATTTCTGCCACTTCTGTGTTTTGAATTTAGAAAAATGGATTCCATATTTGGAATCAGGGTGTTCAAATTGTGTAAATAGGCAACTTTTATTTTTAGACATTTTGAATAATTACTGCGGTAAATATTTTATTTACCATGGTTAAGGGTAAATCCGGTAAATAAGGGTTAAAAAAATAATATTATAATAATACTAAATTACCCTAAAACGTGTCTTAACCCTATTGGTTGATACATGGTCGACCATGGGCATCTTTGGGTCTATTTTGGGACCCCATGGATCCACTTGTAAGTGATAATGACACATTATATTAATAAAGCTAAAATAAAAATAAAAATGACATAAGCTTACATCTTTTAGAAGAACAATTTTTACATAGGGTTATACATGTTGGATTTTCGATTATAAATATTCATTAGAAAGATAAAAAGATTTCCTACATAATGATATTTTATTTATAATTTTTAGACATTAAATAATTTATTTTATTTATGACACAATGATGATGCAGTAATTACTAAAATAGTGAAACATTAAAATAATTGATCTTATAAATACCCAAATAATTATAATATGAAACTTTTAATGAATTAAACTAATCTTCTATGATAATATGATATATTAGGATTGATTTAATTGACTTTGTTCGAAGTAATCAATCTGTTAGGAGTTTCACAAAAATCAACTATTGAATAGTGTCAAAATTGACATAAAAGAGTTCTTAAAACAAATTTTATATTATTAATTGATATTAAATTCCTAAAAATCTAATGTTCGGCCAAGAGACTTATATTATGATAGGTTCCTCATTAATGGACCACTTGGGGGTCTCTTGGATGTATATAGTAAGTTTATTAACCATATTATATAAAAATACAAAGAGACATTGTAAAAGTGAAACTAATTAACTTAGAGTTAATACTTAAAGATAAGGTTAATATAAGTACCCAAACCTGTCTAAATTCTATTGGTTGAGTGGTTTTCGACCTATCCCCACCTTAACCTTTGAATAATCAACTTTGGATCCATTAGAAACCGAATATGAATTTATTATAAATTAATATTTCTAGCTTTTCCAAAGGTGCCCCTCACCCCTTTTATAAAAGGGCACTCCTCCTTCTCATTTCTTCACACCTCTAAAGCCTTTTGGTTCGGCCAAACTCTGCCCAAATACTCTCCCAACATCCCTCAATACAACCTAGAGGCCTTAGTTTGATCAGAAAACCAACCTAAGGAGCCCTTTTGATCAAATCAAAAGGAAGAACCCGAAGAAGAGGTAATGATTTCACCACCCTTTTCTAAGTTCCTTTCTTCTTCCACTTCCTCTTTCTTTGTTCTTACCATTCTAAAATAATAACTCCAGTATATTACATATACTGTGATATTATTATAAATATGGTACAACCATATTCAGTATTCTATCCACCCTTTGAATAACATGTCACCATACGTGCGTACGTACGGCTTACCGTCTCCACGTCGTGGTGTAATTGTTATTCAATATATTATTATTTGGATGGGTATAATAATGATGTGTAACTCATGTAAATAATAAATATAACATGTTAATGATTCTGTATATATGATATAACATCCATTTATATATTATTTTAATATCAAAAGAATGATATTGTCGCTCGTGCGTACGTACGGACTACCGTCTCCACGAACGCGATGAGATTCATTCTCCATCGTAACCATTAAAGTATAATTATCATTTGATGATTTAAAAATGATGTTTAAGGACTTGATATCATTCTGGATACGAATAATATACAACCTATCCTTTACAAACATGTCTTACGTAACAAAACATATGAAAGAAAACAAGTAAGTTAACACCTGAAACTACGATAATACTAAGATACCAATATTAAAAGATCATATATGATATCATATTAATGTATATGATTCTTGTATAATTTAATAACAATTATTTCACCATTATACAGGAGGTTAACCTACCCCAACAAAGGAAAAGTACAAGGTAAGGGTTATTTCACAATCTCTTCATTATCCGAGGTTGTATTATACGTAATAATCTACTGGGATCTCTTTATCATCCACATCCATGTTTCTTCGAAATGTATTTCAAAACATTTTTACTATTTACAAGAATATGGGTTAAAGCCATTTATACCCTTCTTTGACTTTTTATAAGAGGTTTATAAAGGAATCTTTCTGTCGTTTTCAAAACAATGTCCTTTTAACCTTTTCGACAGAATTGAGGTAAGAATGTTTTTTTAACTTATACGGCGGGTGCGGTTATTTTCCGCCGTTATAAAATCGTCGAAGCTTTCCATACAAGCTTATAAGAATATTTTCAAAGAAAATGTTTTATTTTATATGGATCTTAAATTATTTCAAAATAAAAGGAGATACTTCTTTAAAAAGAATTTTGATTTCATCTATGTCAACATCCTTTGATGGATTTTAAGATTATTTGAAGTTGATTTACTATGATACAAAACTTCTATATTGAATTGAAGGTTTTGTGATATGTTTGACTGTGGATGTGCTATTTTTATACCATTCATAGTTTATGGTGAAATTATTGACATTTCGTATGCTAGTTTTAATCCGAATGTTTATGTTATATTTCAAACTTTTCTTCAGATGAATGTGCTAAAAAAGTATGTTCCGGGTTGGGGACCGGTAAAAGTAAGCCCTCCAGGTTGGGGACTGGTAAAAGTAAGCCCTCCAGGTTGGGGACTGGTTAAAGTAAGCCCTCCAGGTTAGGGACTGGTAAAAGTATGCCCTCCGGGTTGGTGTCCGGTTATTAGAGGCACTCCGGGTTGGTGTCCGGTTATTAGAGGCACTCCGGGTTGGTGTCCGGTTATTAGAGGCACTCCGGGTTGGGTTCCGGTTAGAAGTAACCCCTAGGTCTTGGGATGAGGCCTAGACAAAGAAATTAACGTTTAGCATTATGCATTCCAACATTATGAAAGTGGTTATTGATTTTTGCATGTGATTATTCGATTAGTAGAATATCCATGTGAATAAGTAAATGGCATTATTTCATTTTACTTTTGCCATACTATGTTGAAGTTCAATTTTAAAAGGCTTTTGTTTTAGTAATTCATTGCCTTAAATGTTTATGATTATTTTGAATGTTCCGCTATATTGTTATCCTTACTGGGCATTTGAGCTCACCCCTTTTCTATGTTTTATTTTTCCCAGGAAGTGAAGATTTAAGTTATGAATGACCTGCAGGGATATTATGAGGGGATTATAGTGTGGACTGTGGAAACATTATGTTGTTGTAGTAGTTTTTCATTTTATGATGTAATGTAAAACTTATGAATATATCTAGTGTTTCCAAGGCTACTAAACCAATCGGTCTTTCGAGATTTGATCTTTCTTGTGATCATGCCAATGTTATGTAATAATGCACCGACTCTAGGCAACTAGGGTCGGGGCGTTACAGAATCGGGGGTCGATTCTCCATATGTAGTGTGATTTCCCTCTTCCGAAAATTTATGTTGGCTCTATATAAGGAAAGTCAATCCATGCCAATAATTGCATCAAATTACACTAGATGAAGAATGATGATGTTCTCCAGAAAAATCAATCCACAGATTATGACAAGGGAGGATTTATATTCATGGAATGCAGTGATTGCCCCATTTTCCATACTCACCAACATCTTCACTTCCATGATTTGTGGTGGTGCTGCGATTGTTCTACTGAAATTTCGAGATATAAAATAATTCATAGAACCTGAATCAAAAAGTATGTTCACTATTTTTAATTAATAACAAGCATACCTGTCACCACTTTGTTTTCGTGGTTCACATCAGCAGAAATTATTGAAAAAGCTCTTCCTTGCTACCTTGTAGGTTATTGGCTGTATCCAAAAACCTTTGGATTAGGGAACTGATTTTCAAGATGCCCTGGTTCTTTGCAGTTGTAGAAATAAACAACGCGTTACAGTATGAACCGAGATTTCCTCTCCTCTGTCGCAACTGCGAGCCTTTCCTGCTGACAGTTAATAGCTATGTACCCTTCTCTTCCACACCTAAAGCATTTCCTCATCCCCTGTAGGCAATTTCCAGGGTTCTTCTTCCCACACTTTTGGCATATGGGGTGCTGGATCTTCATAGCACCATTGGATTTATCCATAAGACCATCAACATTGAATTCCAGATTACGCTTATTGTTTCCATGATACCCGTGTGATTCCCCAATATCCATTTCAAAATTGAGGGCACATCGCACATTTTCCTCATAGTTGTCGAAGTCACAGATCGCTAATTCTTTCCGTAGGCTAGGCATCAGCCCACTAAAGAAGCGGTCAACCTTGCATTCGGGGGTAACGACAAAGCCAAAAGCATATTGTGAAAGCCTTGTGAAGTTTTCCTCGTACGCTCCAACAGATTATTCTTCTTTGTTATTGAGTGAAAGGAAGTCCCTTTACATCTTAAGCTGGTGGGTGCATGGAAAATATTTATTGAAAAACATCTTCCGGGAATCCTTCCATTCCAAAGCCTCAATATCCTCCTCAGGCTTCGTATTTTTCATCGACTTCCACCATTGATCAGCTTCACCCTACATACGATAAACTGCCAGGAGAAGCATCTCTTGTTCAAAACATTGAAGGATGGAGAAGATTTTTTCAATGGAGTTGATCCATTGTTCAGTGATTGTGGGATCATATGATCCACTAAAAGTAGGAGGCCATTGTCTCATCAAGCTATTGATAGCGACTTGTTCCTTCTTAGGGGGGTTTGGACGTTCTTGTTGACCCGTTTTTGTATTCAATGCTTGAGTTCTCTGAATGAAAAGGGTGAAAAATTTCGCAATTCCCACTCCCATTGGATTGGGAATCTGATTAGTACAGTCATCACATTGATCTTATCATCGGTTGTTAGCCCGAATCATCCTATTACCAGCCATTGGCTGGAATAAAAGGAATGTTATGGGATAACACATAAAGGGTAATCAAAAGTCAAAAGTTGATGACTTATAAATTAACATTTATTTCCTTAACTAATGAGTCTATAGACTTCAATCTAGGCTTTTCATGATCTACTTTCTCAAATATATTCTTAGGGGCATTTTTTTAATTCACTTAATAAGGGTTCATACTAAGGATGTAAATTTATCAAAACATATCCCTCGAGAGGGTCGTAACCAAGAGTGCAGAAAGGCCCATTGTCATGGATCAGTTCTCGTTTGAGTCTAGCCCAAATCGGTGTTTTTGGGTTTTACCAATAAGATACATCTGTGCCAGAGCCACCTCTACCTGCTCATATCCAGACAAGGATGTATTTGTTTGATAAACCACTTACTTAGTACTTACCAAAACATAGGGATGTTTTTATTATTTTTAGTATTGACTCTATGTATTTACTATGGTTTTGTAATCCTAATCCCAAAAATAACTTAACCTGTCCTCTGATACCAACTATGACAACCCGACTTTTATTACAAACTTAAAGATGATAAATTACATAAAATATTCACTTCATACAACATGGATGATTGATAGGTATAGTTTCTTTGGGGATTAGGATCATTACGTACCAACATAAAACATGATGTAAAACATCTTTATTGAAATCATCCTTTAAATTACCACTACATTCCCACATACATAGTATTGCATGGGATAACCCGAGGACATGCATAAGAAAAGGGGTGAGCTATAAAGACCATTAAGGGAATAAACATGGAATACTTGAAGAGTAAAATACATGTTAGAAAATAGGCATATCAATAGGGAATAAGATAAATATGAACATAAAAGAATGATAATGCATGATAATCATAACATGGGAATGTGGCAACAACACATAACATGGAATTTTCATGAGCCAAGGCTCATTGCTCATGGAGCATGAGTAAATCCTCATTGCACATGAAGCACAAGTAAACCCTCATTTCACTTGAATTAGCATGATTCAACACTCATTTCAAATGACATATCATGATACAATACATTACCCAATACATTAGAGCGCTATAATGGTGCACCCTTCTTAAACATTTCATTTCATGCATAAGTGTTCCACACATATCATAAAACATGGATTAATAAAACATAGTCATTTATTCCACGATAAAACAATGTTAAATTCATACCTGAAACCGTATAATAAATAATTAAATGTGCATAAAGGTGAATACCCTTGATGTATAAATGGCCATGGTATTCACTACGCAATGGCATTTGCTTAGAAAATCTGTGCGATTTCGGAAGTGTAACGGCATGAGATAAGAATTCATTAAAATGGTTGATGAGAGAGAAAGGGGTTCCTCATCATATTTACATGAAATAGAATGTAATGGGGTTATATAGATACATGTCCCAAAAAATTGTAATGGAATTTAGATTCGTGATACAAAAGTATTGCTTGAATGTAAATGAGGAGAGAGAAGTACCTATCGGAAATTCGGCATAGTAACGGGTGTACATGAGAGGCATTTAATGAGAAATAAAGGGGACACCCATCACTCAAACAATAAGAGGTTTTTATGAGGGAGGTGCAAAACCATACCCTAGAATTTATAATTTAAATTAAAAGGGCATAACAATACTTAGAAAATTGGACAAAAAGTTAAAGGAAAAAAACCCTTACATGGAAGTGTGCATCCAAAGGCTTGAGAGAGGCTTGGGAGAGGCTTCTTGGGAGCTTGGGGAACCTTGGAAGGATTATATAGAGATTATAGTAGAGGTTGGACGAACTCCAAAGGCTTTGAGTGAGTAGTATGTGGGATATTGGGTGGGTTTATATAGGAAAGGTTAGTGAATTCTTTATTATTTAGGTTTGGGACCCCTTACATTAAACTAATCCAAACCACAAATCACCTCATGGTTTTTCCCATTGTTTTTGGAAAAGGGGAGAGGAAAAAAATATTTTATATGTCCAAAGTCCGAACTTCTTAAAATAATGGGGTTGCTTATGTGGAGTTGAGTCACACTCCCTTGGAAAATAATTTAAAATGACAAGATGTTTAATAAGTCATGAGGGGTATATTAATGCATTGTAAAATAAATCAATCAATCCAAAAATCACATTATTTTGATGGTAAAACATATATTGTCCGATAATAAAGCTTATATAATTTTATTACATCACTATTGGGTCATTATGATGTCATAAAACACATTATATATTTAAACGATATTTCATTTTTACCCAAAATTTTGACTGTGTCAAGAAATTATGAAAATTTTCCATTGAATAATTTTGACGTCTTGATTCTATAAATAACATTTATTTTATCTAAATAATTTTCTGAATATGTTAATTTTTACTTTTAAAATAAAACCCAACATTTATAAAAAATTTATGTGTTTTGACAAAAATGTCTTTCAAACCATAATAAAAATTACAATTGAATTCATAAAATTTTAAGATCATTTATATGTAATAAATATTACTTTAATAATAATAATAATATTTCATTAAAATATTAGTTAATTAAAAAATCACATAATTTATTAAAATTTAATTCTTAATTAAATAATAACTAAAAAAACTATTTGTACGTTAAAAACTATTTACAATGTATCAATAATGACAAAAAGTATATTCATTATTATATACAAAATACATAATGTACGTGGATATAGTACTGGATATTTGTTACATAACCCCTTAAAACAGCCACATAATACCTAAGGGGAAGGTGTGCGATGGTGACAAACTCTTGGGTGGCTCAAATAACATCGCTCGAGTGACAATTTCTATTAACTTCCACATTTCCCATAGACGATCCCGTTCAAGCTTTACATGATGAAGCTCATCTTGAGCTTGGTTAAGAGAGAAGCCCAAAGATGCCACCTATTTTCTGAGCTTCAACAAATGGGCTTCTTATGGAGCAATTCTACTGGATGAGGCCATCGCTTCCTTTGTCTGAGTAAATATGATTTGTTAAAGACCTATATTTATAATAATCATGTGACCACTGTTCAACGTCTATAAAAGAAATTATCACAAAAACCAAATAATTTGACATTTTATATAAAAATTGCACATTAAGAGTCATTTATTTAGGTCAAGAAGCATTTCCATTAATGAAACATTGGGTCATTACATCAATGATGGTTAATTTGGTAATTGTTGGATACTCGTTTCCTAGGAAATGTTGGGAGATTAAAATATCTATACTCTCTTGTTTAGGATTATTTTACTGAGAAGATCTACATATCATGATTCGATTTCCCATACATTCAGTTTTGGATACTCTCCTTCTAATATATGTGATGATTCATGGGGTATTCAACGTGCCTTTCGTGTCTTGCTTATTGTTGATGGATGAGTCTACTCTCCTACTATAGGTAGCGAAGACTCGGGGAAATGTTTATCTTCTCACTATTTCAAGATCCTTGTATTTGGATGAGTGCACATTTCTTGTTTTTTGGGATTATCTCTAGTCACTTTTACTATACCATGTAGTATCTACATAACCCTTCTTTAGTAAATCTATTTCGTCTCCCTTGAGCCTTCATGGAATCCTATTGAGTATTTTTATACTCACCCCTGCTTTGGTTTTTCCTGCATATGGTGTACCCTTAAATATGATAGATAAATTTATAGTGAATTTATAGGAGTATAGGGATATATATTTCATGGATGAAATGTGGTGGTCCTGACATTGGATTTAGGAGAGGGGCACGCTGTTTTATTTTTACTTTTCCTCTTGTTTCCACATTATATCACCTTTCTGTTATGGTTTATGTTTTCCCCCATTCCCTTTCACTTTACATTTCTATACATGTATTATTTATAGGTCAATTTATTTTCTTAGTTAATACATAGCTGTATTATATCTTTTGTTACTTTTCCTTCTCCACTTTTTCATTGAGTAGTATGTGAGTGTGTGTACATGTACTTAGGTAATGAAATCCCCAATTTGTTGTGACTTCGATGCTAGTAGCCACCACCTATTCTATTATTGTTTTCTTGGATTAGTTTCAACACTATACCCAATATGGGTTGGATCATGAAATTATGTTTATTATAAATAAAATGAGAAATATTTTAACAGATTTGTAATATTACAAGTGATGAGATAAAATATTCATGTTTAATTAACATGGTGTAGTCCTTGAACATTACTGTGTGATGTTCCATCTCCTTCTCATCATGTATTTATATGGTCAATGTATATGATCCCAGAATTCCTCCTATGTGAGGAAGATATAGATAATTTGTTTCAATTTTCACATATTTTTCTTCTTCATTACTCCTTTTACTATTCATTATAGTAGTATGATCATAAAAATTCATTGAGAAGAAATATATATATTCTTGAGACAAGTGACCATTTACTATTGAACTATGGAGATGAATCTTATAATGGATATAATACTTCAATGTGTACATATTACATTAAGATGGATATATCTGAAAAAAATTATTAGGTCCTCCTTAAAATATTCTGTGTATAAGATAAAAAACCAGTTGCAACATTCATGTTATATATAATACAGGAAATATTTTCAATAATTTACAAAAAATTAATAGTGTCATTGCAAATTTGTTTTCACAAATTATTTCAAAAACTTATTATATAAATAGATCTCTATAAAATGGCACTACCTAAAAACTGGGACTCTTAAATTATTAAAAAAATGATGATATATTTTCATTTGAATCAACTCATGCAAAAAAGACATGATAATCATGGGCCTCAAACGATTTCATCTTCAACTCTATTTTGTTGACATGTTGTAATATATTTCTTAAATATCCATCCGGAACATTATTTATCTATGTTACTTCAAGAAATTGTTTCCATAGGTTTCATCACATAAAAAGTACTTGGAACATTCCATTTATATTCACTAATACACATAGGATGAAATTCTTATCTCATCCCCCAAACAACCAAGTCTTGTGGAGATAATAAATCATCATTTATTCATTCCCTTTACATTTAGATTAATCAAAATAAATATTTCTATTATACACTTTTTAATGTGCAATATGTAATTGGAATGATGTAAAAAATTGGATAACAAATAATGAAACTTGGAGAAGATACTCATATTCTTCTATTTGTAATAGGATTAATTGGAATCATTTTTCCACTTTATAGATTTCATTTTACCAATCTCCAATGAATCACTGATATCTTTCAATTTACTAATCACATATATTTCAGACATACACTTAGGTGTATCATCATTATCTATGGTATTGTCAAATATTAGATGATAATTTCTACATAGATGGTCCATTGGAATGAATCATCGATGTCCAATAAAACTAAAATGAAAATAATATTTTAGTCTTATGAATCATGTATTATTCATAAAAATAATATATGATATTTTCTACTTCATGATGCATCCAGAAATCATTAGAGAAAAATGAAAATTATTATCATCCACATAAACCATTATGCATCATAAACATCTCATTTTAATATGAATCATATATGTGCACACCCGCATCCCAAAGAATTTTCAAATCTATAATTAATGTTTTCATTTATATGTCCATTTAATTTTTTGGATCATAAGGGCCATATAAAAGAATACTCATGAAAATTAATGGTTTTTACAAAAAAAATAATGGGCGAATGTTATACATGTGCATGAAAATGGACCATGTGTTTTGAAATTATGAATATTATAAAAGTGATTATAACAATCACCTGAAAGTCCCAACCTCACATTACACACATCTGCTATGATAGAAGGATATCGAGCATCAAATATCATCCATGCGAATCCATCTTCAAGGTGAACCAAATCATCATTATTATTCATTCTCTGGGTATCATTCCATTACATTTTCAATGATATTTCGTCAAACCTAAAAATATTCAAGAGTTTGTGGATCAATGTAATATGACACATTTGATTATGTGGTGCACAATATGGCATTCCATCAGCAGTTGGATTTAATCCGGATGTTACACATTTTTTAAAATCATTTCGTTGACCAGTTTCCTCATAAAATAAGCATAAATATTTTGGTAAAGAATTATTTTTTTTAAAATCCATGTTCCACATCAATTATCCATGTCATATAGTGGTTTTATTGAATATCTACGTCATTTAGAAGTAATTTCTTCATGAATGTAAGAATATAATTGATTATTGTATTATAAATATAGTATATAGTTTTCTAATGAAGCAATGAGATTAAAAATTCATGCTTCTTCATTTTAGCATAGTGCAGATATGTTGGAGTTGTAGTTGCATCATTCAATTTTTTTACCCTATCAACATCATCAATTTCATTATATGCATCATGTGTGCCCATATAAAAGTCTTATTGGGTTGGAATCCTTTCCTTCTCATGATTAAGAATAAACAGAAAATTCGCATTTAGAAATTTCTCTAATCAATTCCTCCCATTTGGATCATTATCTTTTTTATATTTCATTTTCTCTCCATTGGTATACAACACATAGTATTCTTTTTAAAACCGTATTTTGATATTTGGTAGCTAACATGTTCATTTCTCTACCATGGTCTTCCAGTAAAATTATAACTTGGGGATTGTATGTGAGAACTATTTAAACCAATGTAATATAAAAAATCTAAAAATATTTCCATTTTTTTTAAAATCGCTTGAGATAAATTCAGTTTCCTACATTACACTTCTCTCCATTCTATAAAAAAGGTTATATGTAATTTCGTGAAGGAAATTCAATAAGATTAAAGATTAATCGAAAATATATTGATATTGATGAGAATGGTGCACTTTATATAAAACCATAACTTACAAACTACTATATATGAGATTCATAATAATAAAGACAAGAAAATAATATATATATATATATATATATAACATAATACTATAAATTTATAAATATGATTTTTAATTTAGTCATGTTGGATGTGATGGAATATAAATTTATAATTAATGATATGTCTATGATAATTATGAAATAATAGTTGGCATTATGTCTACATTTATAGAGATAATTGTATTTCATAATTAATTAAATATTTCTACTCATTAGTGTGGTTCTATTATTGGTGATCAATTATATTTTTTATGGTGTGTTATTTAATAGGTTCCCATCATAGTGTCAAGAACTGTAAACATGTTACTTCTTAATGAAAATAATATTAATCTAGAAATATGATTTATTAAAAAGTTTATAGACGTCAATGTATACCCCAATGTGTTATATTTACCATCCAAAAATACATGAAAATATTTTCAAGGGATTCCCCACTTTGAGATAATAACATCATTCTACCTCAGTTGTCATATAATATAAATTTTTCTCCATTAGGATAAAAAATGGCACATCATTAAATGAATCAAAAGGTTCAGAAGTGTTGGTTCATATAATAGGAAATAACATGGTACAAAAATATCATAAATATCATAGATTCAAGCATAAACTTCTTCATATAAAACATAATTTTTTTCCAAATTCAATGGATGTATATATTTAGGAAAATAATATTTTATTAGTATCAATGTAATTATTTTAATGTAACATTGATCAAAGAATATTTCGGTTCAAAGTTGGGTTAATTCCTTCTCAAGTGGGTTTTGTACACTTGGAATTAAATTTGGAAGTGTCATGAATTATTACCATGTGCCTCACTTATGTCACTTCTCCCAAGTGAAACCCATAGGTCACTTAACCAATAGGCCTCACATAGGTCACTTTTCTCATGTGGCTAGCACATATCACTTCACAAAAATTCCTTTTGGAACTCACTTCCCATTATAAAAACAATAATTTGAATTCATATATAATGGATTTATTGAATAGTTATGAGAATATTGTATATACTTCACAAAAACCATGAAAAATATTATAACTATAGGTGGGGACCATCAGGAATATATCATAATTTATAGACATGTTAGTAACCCATGTGTCAAACATACTAGAAAAAATTCAAAATAAAAATGTGAGAAAGACATAAAAGATATTGAATATTGGTAATTTTAACCCAAAATAAAGGGAACTAATGATATTTGTGAATGTTTGGTGACCAATTAATATTTAAATAAATTGAATTTTTCAATAGATTCCCAAAAGGTAAACTGGTTTTAATACATTAATAATTATTTTCTTTTTAAAAACATTTTACATAATTTTTATGTCACACATGACTCATTATATAGGAATAAAGACATTGTTATTAGTAAAAAAATTATTTTCCATTAATCTCGTAAAATGAAATCCATTACATAAAAATTTCTAAAATATTTTTGGAACTATCATTTCAATGAAAATAATTTGTTTACATGCTAAAATACATAAAAATATTAATGTTAACATGATTTATCGGGGAAAATATATTTCCCCTATAATAATAATATTGTATAACAATCTAAGAAAATTAGAGATGGTGGAAGTGGTTCAAGAAGAAAAATTTACTATTATTTTATAGGATAAAGTATTTGTAACTAGACAATTTCACATTCATGAATAATAAAATGAAAATGCTAAATGTCGAGAGATTGTGGGAAGAAGGGGAAATAAACTAAATGTAGTATATAAAAATCCAAAATAAATATAAGCATAATATATACCTATAACTGAAAAATTAGAAGTGGAATAAACCGAATGATTTGAACAAGGATGGATCACCTATTGGAAGTAGAGTAGTGGTCGTCGGCTGGGAAGAGAACATCACTTGTGTAAGGGAAAATTGAATAAGATCTCTAATGGGGAGGGGGGATGGCCGCAGTATTTAGGGGAAAACATCCCAATAGTATTTAAACAACATTCTGGTATATGTACTATACAAATAGTTATAAAAACCATTGGAATATAATTTTTATTAAAATTATATACCAATGGATAATCAAAACTGTTGGCATATGGCTGTTGTATCCCAATGGATTTTCAAAACCATTGGGTACACCCAATTTAGACATTCATTTCCAACAGTTTTTTAAACCCTTAGGAAAAAATATTATAAATACCCTATCCCAACTGGGTTTTCAAAACTATTTGTATAGGGGACCTATCAAAAGTGTTTTCTTAAACCATCAGAATTAGGGTGTTTGTATAAATCAGAATTCTATCAGTGAATACCATCTCCATGAATGGTGTATTTACATTGGTATCACTAAACATTATAAAATACACTAAATACATTTATAATAAATATATATGATATTTAAATCATTATTTACATTCTAGATATGATGAAATAATAATATAATTTTGAGTAAAAATCAATTAACAATCGAAAACATACTCGAAAAGAAAGAATATTGACCCCATAAACAACAAAAACGATGAATGATTATTAAAAAATAAGTTATAAGATGTTATAAAAACATTGTATATGATACTATATATATTTTCATATTTATTTTATATGTTAGTAAAATGATTAAAATATTTATAAATAAGGTTAAAGAGTGTTCAAAAAAATGAAATGTGTGTTATGATGTTTTATCTAAATTTAATTTTGCGGGGAATATTGTAATTTTATTTACCTATTTATATGTATATTGAATATATAATTACTCATTTACTTGTAATATCATGAATAAAATATTATTAATGGTATTTTTTGTTTCAATTTGTAATATTTTATTTTTGAGGATTTGAATCAAAAGATCCTAAGTGGTAATGAATTTAATATCCCAATTTCATTTCATTGGGTTTAATTCCTTCCACATTGTAGTTAATATTCTATGAATAAATATATTATGAGTATTTAATAACTATTGATTTATTTGTAATTTTATATATTGGTTTACAATTGTAAAACATAATAAATTAATTGTTTTATTCTCAAATCAATATTATAGTCTTTTCAATAGTTTACTGCACAATCTCATATTATTTATGACTATTTACTCATGGATTTTCTATGAAGGTAATTAAATTATAATTGATAATAAAAAATTTATAATTATTGTCCTCATGTAATTAATTATATTTTCAAGAAATAATTCATTTTTACTTCAATTGGTATATAAATAATTTTAGAGATTGTTTTTAACAAATACTATCAGTATTTCCCTCTTTGATGAGAAAACGATTTTATTTTAATATAATGATTTCTAAAAATGTTTCTTAAAAAAAACATTAAACTATTCAAAAATTATTTATTAAATGTATTTTCTAATGATTTTATATTTTAACAGAAATATTAATGTATAATCATTTCACTTTCTAACTAAGGAAATTTTATAACTATTCAACAATGACAAAAGAAGGTCATGTTTTCCATATAATGAAAGGTTGGAATCACCTGATTCCATATCATGGAAGATTCATTTGATTTTATATATGGTTATTTTAATGAAAATGTTTTTCAAATATATAATTTTCAGTGAAATTTATTTTTTAAAATGGTTTATGTTTTAATAAGTTATTTTAAAAATGAAAAATAAATTTTCCTCAAGATTGTTTTTAATGACCATTAGTGCAGATAATGTTTACCACATCAGAGTTTTTATGTTGGTTATATATAACCGACATGAAAAACTGTAAAAATTAATTTATCACGTCAGTTATTTTTCAACTGATGTCATAAATGTCGAGAATAAATTTATATGATCAATTATTTTATAAATGGCGTAAGAAATAACGAGATTCGATTCATCAAATCGGTTCTTTTATAACCAATGTAAATTTTCGAATATTAGAACTTTATCAACTTTGTTATCTTAAAACCGACGTGATAAATAAAATCTCGGAGATTTATAATTTTTGTTATAAAATTACCATGGTGATATATAATATCTCTCTGATTTATCACGTTGGTTATAAAATGACCGACCTCATTAACATAAAAATAGTTTATCACATCGGTTGTTAAATAAATGACATTATAAATCATTTTAATGATTTATCAAGCCCCGTATTCTATCATTCTATTTTCTTATATCAGGAAACCTACAACTTGTTTCTCTCACGCAAAAAACCTAAAAACGATCCTTTGATGTTGTGCCCTCCAAACTTGTTTTTCCAACATTATTAATCACTTTTATTATCATTTGATCTATCCTGTCGACTCTGAACATTCTAGTTATCCTAACATTCCTTTGTTTCATTCTTTATTACTTATGATGTCATAAATTTATGTTTTGAGATATTATTTTTCTATCAATGTTCTTTCTATCATGGTAAGTTCCACAATGTTCTTTTATACCATGCTAAGTTCCTTTTTGTAAATTAAACAATGAGAGTGATATCATGCATGTTCTATGATTTTTGTTGATACCATGTGTTTTTTATCATGTGTCTGTTTTTACGTCCATGTGTGTGCTACTAGTAAATCATTATCGTGTAAGTTATTCCATATAACCTTACAACCAAGGAAGTTGTTCAATACATTTTTTCCCATCAATAATTTTATCATTCTTTAATTCTTAATTTTGGTAATATATTAAATTTAAAATTCATTTTATATTAAAGATTTTATTTTTTCATATATCATCCAACTCTTTATTAAGAGTTTAAATATAAACTATCTTACTCGACCATTATCCTTAAAAATAAATTTTGTTGGACATAAGAGATATATAGGTGACTATTTTCATCATAATGAGATATGAAATCCTCTATTGTGTTATTTAAGAGTTATTGAAGAAAAATAAAATTAAGGTGAATGATTGTAAATATTGATTTTGTGGGTATTCATTCAATGATAATGATTTTTATATTGTTCTCTAATAATGATATCTCATTTTATCCTAGATTATTTTTTCCTTCTATTTAGAGGTTGAATATGAGTATAGAGAAATGAAATACTTCAATAATGTATTTTTTTTATGGATAATAGATTGTAAAATCATAGAATAAATGTTATAGGTGGTTTTAAATTCCCCATTATGGAGTATATGAAGATTTACATGGTTATTTACTTATTGCACGTATAAGGATTCTGGTTGAGGAAGCTCATAGAGAGCTTACTAGAGATGTTAACCCTTGAATAGTTTTTTCATTGGATCATGACGGTGAATGTATATATATTTTAATATTTATATTTCATATTTCATGTTTAGTGAATGGTGAATTTGGTATCCAGTTGCACCAGGATATATTATTTGTGTACCTTAATAATAAAGTATCCAAGATGAATTTATACTATTATAACCTGGTACATATGATATAGATATTTAATCCTAAAACGATTTTCATATCTTTTTTCAAGACATTGATATATTAAAGAGAATATTTTAATTTAACAATAAGTTTTAATCTTCCATCAAAAAATTGGTTTCATAAGTAATTTCATCAAGGGTTTTCTGGTTATAATAGAGGCAATAAATTATTAGCATAATTTGTTATTGTGTTTATATTACAACACTTCACCTAATATAGAGATAATATATTCTTGGGAATGGATGTTCTTCATTATAAAAGATTTCCATTCTAAATTATACATCCATTTCACAAGCATTGACAATTTTTTCATGGGTTTTTTATCATCATCTTATAATAATTTCCTTGGACATATTTCTTTGAGATGATTAAATTTTCTATATTAATAGAAGTATGGTAGAATCATTCCATTGAATGATCTCTAATCCTTTATTACTAACTCATCTATTCCCAAGTGTTTGTTAAAAAAAAATTACATTCAAATTATGTCATTTTTCATATAAATATAAAACTGTTATATCTAAATATATTTTCAATTTCAAATTATTTCCATTCATATCTTTTTCAAATAAGAATATATTTTTTTTATATATCAAAATTTATTTAAATTCAAATTATGATATTTTTTAAATATATATAAAATTTATTATCTTAACAAGATATATAAATTCGATATTTTTTATAGGTAATAATGAGTCAAAGTTGGATTTCGGCACATGGAATGAGAAACGAATATGAATAACTTGTTGATTCCTTTTTAGAATTTTCAAATCAAAATATTCCAAGAAAAGACATTTTTTCCTATCCATAAATGAAATGATCGAATATGAAGTTGTTAAAAAGTATATAGATAAGTGATCATCTGATTTGTAATGGTATTAATACTATTTATTTCCCTTTGGTATGTCGAAACTGAAAAAAAGTCAGATCTACTGATGATGATGATTTGCCCGATAGTAACTCTAATGGAGTTGAAGAAATGATTCATGATGTTGCAGAAGATCAAATTGAGATAGAACCGACAATTTTAAATCTATATGGTGATGCTGAAAAAACATATTATCCTTTTTGAATGGATTTTATGGTTTTTTCGGTAGTGTTAAGATAAATTAATCTAATTGAGAAACATGTTATAATGAATTTGTGAATTGAATTTATATTTATCTGGTTAAATTATTCATTTATTATCATTGATATTATAATTTTTTCCCAATAATAAATTTTTACTATATATTATATTATTACCAATTATTTTATGAATATTCAAATTTTTTACAAATAACTGATTCATTTGTTAATTTTCACTTCAAAGTCATCAACGATAGAAGGATTAATTTTACAATCTCATTTTAATCTAGATTTTTATATTCATGTTCATTATAGACGTAATAATGATATAATCCAAAAACAATTTGTTACTATTTTCTTTCAATTGTAAATATTGTCCCAAGTATGTATCTTGTATACTAAGGATACTAATTTATTCATTCCATTAGGATGTAATTACATGATTTATATTCTAGTGTAATAAAGCATAAAATGTCCCATGGTTGCTAGTGTTAGGTTTTCTATAGTTCGTATTTGGGGAATTTTAATAGAAACATTGGGATCTGGATTTAGTAAAACAGATATTTGGAATTACAACATAATGTTGGACTTCGTGAATAAGTTTTGTGGAAGAGAATATAGTTTTATGATGTTAGTTATCATATGGTTTTTCATTAGAATACATCCATGTATGGATATTAATATATAATATGGTTCTTTCAAATAGGTTTTTAAGTGTATTAACTAAAAAGGGATTATTTTTCATAACCTGATCTTCACCTGGTGCATGAAAATTTGGCTTAATACAAACCTGGTTTGACACTCCTAAGGGATGTTCATAAGATACCACAAATATACCCTACAAAACATTATGATGGATTTGAATATTTGTGGATCAATAATTACATTGGTTACAAATAAGTCATCATAGAATAAAAAATTTGTTTCATGATTTTAAAATTCTATAAATTATTAAGTTATTTTCCCAGTACAATTATTTTTATCACACTATTCTTTTTAGTTTTTGTCAATAGTTGGAATCAGATGGAATCTTGTTAATATTGAATGTGATAGATAATGTGGTGACAATGAGAAACCAATGTGAATGGTGACCGAAGTGAATTATATTTTTATTATTTCCAATATGTTTTTCCAAAAATGATTAAAAATATATACATTAACAAACACTAATACACTCTAATGTAATGAATTATAGTGTTCTCTAAGAGATTGAGTGTTGGATACCATAGAAGAATGAAGTCTCGGATTCATTCATTTCAAAAATGTGGAATGTGGTACCCAAGAAACTATGTTAGTGGAATGGGAAAATGAATTAAATGATTAAATAAAAGGCATAAATAAAACATTCTTATGGAAAAATAAATATTCTTATAGAGGTAATTTATTCATATCCAAGAGATCCACTTATATATATTTCTCCCAAATGTGGAGAAAATATAAATTACATGTGTTAATAACCAATTATATTAGTGAAAAATTAGACTAAGGAATGATTTATCAGGGAATTAAAAAGATGATGTATTAATAAATTAGGTTTCATGAATTATATTATAGATGTTTTTCCACAATTTTATTTTAGTGATAAAAAATGTTATATATCTAAGGATTGTTAAACAAATTTACCGAAAAAGGTGTGTTCATTGAATTATTTTTCAAGGATAAAATCATGGTTTTTTTGAGTTTAAGATATATAATATGATCATAATTTTTACACCCCTTTTAGGGATCACTGTGTTGGTATTCAACCATGAATTTGATATATTTAGATAAATTTACAGGAATCCTTTTTTATTTCAAAATGTTATTTAATGAATAACCCCTTTAAATTTTATAGAAATATTTTTAAAAATATTGATATGATTTGGGGGTTATGTGATCATTAGTTACTTTTTAATAATATCCATACTATATTATTATATATTGTAAATAACATTGTATTTAAACCCATATTAAAAATTTTAGATTATCTATTATTTAAATTTAAATGTTTTCCATTATAATTTTTTGGGAACCATATATAAAATATATTGATATATTTTTTGAAAATGGATAGCTTGCCTTTTTGGTGACACCTAATCCTATCAAGAAATTCCTTGAGGATTCATTCCATGACAAAAATATGAGTATGGTTTAGTGAAGACAACTAGCCTATGTGATGTCCTTGTAAATATTTCATTATTTTTAGTTAACTAATTTTACAAAAAATATTCATTGGGAAACAACGGTGTAAATTTTGAGGTTTTCACATTAATAATTTTATTGGAAAATTATTTCAGACCATATTTTATAGAAAAAGATAGATATGATTGAATTATTTGTCACTCTCTTATAGATATTATTATTTGTAAAAACTAAAATTTAGTTATTCAAGTATAATAAATTCATTTCTGGATATTCAATTTTTTGGGTATGAAATATATTATAAAATGATTGAATCACTATCCAAATGATAAAATTTTTATAATGATTTATAAATTAATCATGTAATTATATTTCAATATATCATTAGACCTTAAAATAATTCAATATCTTTTAAAAAATGATAAAAAAAATCGTTTCCAATTGCATTAATATCAGTTGACCTAATGGATTTTTTTAATAATCACATATTTATGTTTTAGAGGGCCATAAAATTCCATTGATCATTCACAAGTGTGAGATCCTTATCCCAAATAACTCTTTATAAATATTTTTTTCCCTGTCCATGTATGCATATACACACATAATTCGCTACTATAGAAACCATGTTATGTGTTATCCCATAAAACAATTATTCATTCCTTTACATCATATGATGAAAAATGTTTATTCCCTATTTTTATGATTTGGGTTTTTAAACAATTTTATTCCAAAATGTCAAACCCATGATTACCGATATCAAGTTTAAATTTTGTATATGAAATGTATTTGTTCTTAGAGAATGAAATAAGCAAAAATTTAAAAATTTGAAAAATGTAATCAACAGTGTATGAATCTTATGACATCTATATTAAAAATTTAACAAACTATGTTTTTTTAAATTTAATATATTCTATATCATCAATAACAAACAACCCAAGTCAAAAATAAATATACCACAATATTCCATTATAGCTTATAAATTATATATTTTTTATTAAAATAATTATAATAATTATTAAACATATGGTTATATATTTAATTTAAATTAAATAATAATAATGGAAAATAAAGATAAATGTTTTCATAAACACTGTATATTCTTAAAAAAGAACGATTAGTTAAGATTTAAGATAAAATATATAAATAATTTCCCATAAAATTATGAAAAAAATATTTCACAAACTATGCATTTTTTTAAATCAAAAAATTAAAAAATACACTTCATTATGAATTTTTTGAGAAGTTTAATTTTTAAATCAATAGTAGCATTTATATAATTTTATTTGAAAGATAATACTTGATATCAATTATTTATGAAGTAAAATACATTAAATATTTGATTTAAAGTCATTTTAGCTCAATTATATATCTATTTATACAATTTATGTCATTGGAATATTTTTTCATTTTGAATTTGTTTTTAAAAACATTATAAGTCTTTGAGAATTTCTACATGAAAACACTCACTATAATCAGGTATGCAGGATTAATTACAAATTAAATTTTACAAAATTTGAGTATTGAATTTATAAAATGGATTCCATATTTGGAAACACAATAATTTGTTATTCTAATAACATCCACATATTTAATAAACAAAATGAATTGTTTAGTAAGTTAAACTTATTTATTGTGGGTAAGGTGAACATGGTATTCCTTGGGGTTAAACTAAATGGTTAAGCATTAAAATGCTAAAAAACATTTATAAAATTTTTATACAATATATAAACCTTATACTCTATTTTATCATTAATAGTATCTTATTGGATCATTTTTGTAATGAAAAAAAATATTTTATGGAATTAAAACATTTAACAAATTATTATTTTCCTACTCACAGAACTTATAAAAGGCCACCCTATCTCATCTCTACTTAACACCTTAAAACCTCATGGGATGGGAAAATAAATTCTTAAATAACCTTAAAAGATGAATCATATCATCCTAGACGCATTATTTTTTGTATTAATCCAACCCTATAAGGTATTTTTTATTACCTAAGAAGGCTAACTGAAGAATATGTATTGTTTTCAATGATAATTTTAATTTCATTTCTTCTTACACCTCCTCAAAATATTTTTGAATAATAAAATAATTAATCACAATTATAATCCATATAAATTTATATTTATATTTTAAGTTTAGTAATTTAATTCGTCCGCATAACAATATTTTTTATTAAAAAATTATCATTTGTCTGTAGAATGGGCAACTACCTCCGGAGGTGATATAATCCATTGTTATATTACCACCATTCATGGTTGGGTATGGCAACATATATAATTTTTATATATGATATTTGAAACATAAATATACCAATGAAGTAAGTATATCATATATAAATTTTAAATATCCATTCCATATGGGATATAATAACATCACTCATGTGTATGGAAGACAACAACCTCGAGAAGTGATGTGATTCATCTTTTACTAATGCATTAAATGGAATGTAAAAAAGTTAATTTTAATAAATATTTGATTTATAAATGAAACTACTATTATATTCCTATAATACTTATCACTCTTAAATTAAAATATTTCCATTTTTTCTTCACAATTAACCCACTTAATGATGATAATATCATTCATGTATGTGTGGAAAATCTCCATCATGATATGAAGTTACTCTCTTATAATCATACACACATCATTGATTATATATATTTGTATAATTAAATAATTTATATTTTAACGATAGTATTAGTATTATTCAAAAATGAAAAAAATTATTTACCACCATTCCATAATGATTGTTCAAAAATGGAAATGTTAATTGTGGAGACGTATGACATTACTTCCTCAATATCATAACGTAATTCATTTTTTAAAACCATATTTCATGAATGGTCTTAAATGTATTATTCAACTATAAATATAAAAATAATATCATTTTTATTATTATAGATATGATGTAATGATAAAACAATCTCAAGATCCAGATCATTCATGATAATGCCTGAATGAGTAATATAACGCATTTGAAACCTGAGGAAATGAAATTAATTTAATAATTTAGGTGGGTGATAAATAAGTTGTTATAAAATTAACTGATACGATATTAGAATTGATATATTTTTTCATTAATAATTTAATAAAAATTTTAATCCTATTATATATGATGTTAAATATCGAACAAATAACATGAACAGAAGGGTAAGAGATTTCTATTCCGTTTAAATCCAATGGGGAATTTTGTGATGTTAGTCACATAGATAATTTTATATATTCAATATAATACCCCCGCCACATGTAATGTCATTAAAACATAATTATTATTGTTATTTTAGGTTTCAATTTGAAAATTTTAATCTAATGGGATTTTACACGAGAATTACCAAGTGTCAGTGAATTTCATAACTCAATTAGTTTTTCTTATGTTACTCATTTATTATCATTTATATTATATAATTACATGTGTAATAAAATTTTAATATATTTTAATTATTTCTACTATTTTAATGTGGAATTATATTCGATACACATAATAGTTTCTTTGGTAATTTATCACTTTAACATTAGGATCCTTCCAAGGTTCTATTTCATAATATCAATTTAATTTGAATTCTCTAAACATCAATTTACATTGAAGAAAATAATTTGATAAATTTTTAATATATATTTTATTTTCTTTATCCTATATTTATTATTGAAATTTTGTTTTAATAGTTCTATATTCCCACTATTTTGATCAAAATTCCTTTGGATATGTTTTTATGAAAATCTAAATTCATTTCTATTTTCGGTCATAATTATATTTTAATTCAAAACCATGTTTTATAAAAAAATTATAAAAATATATATTTAAATTATCCTGTAATTTTTAAATGAAATACTTAACCATTTTATATTTTTAAAAATGTATCATAATTATTTTTTTTATTTTCCTAAATCAGATATTTTTTATACTTTTTACTTTGAAAAAGGAATGATCCTTTTATCTCCTATGAGTCGTTTATTTTTTGAATTCGTAAAAATATTTCAAGAAATTTTTGAAATTAAATATAGTTACTAATATTCTTTACGTTCATATATATTAAATGACATATTAAAGGAATAGAATATTCAAATATGTTATGATATAAATGATGATTTCAAAAATAAAAAGGATATTTTCCTCAAGAATGTTTTCCAAAATTTTTTTTTTATTATTTCTATTCATTAGTGAAAAAATAATTTATTCTTATAACACTAGGTATATTTTGAATTTATTCTATCCCTATGTTTCTTCTTTTTGTTTTATGATTATTTTGACCAACAATGGTATTGAAATTTACTTCCATGATAAATTTTTGTAGTCATCAAATTCCCATTTAAATATTCTATTTCACCTGACCATTGGACACTAACTTTTCCATAATGTTATGTATCCTATATTGGGTATATAATTATTACATAAAAAATTTATAATTTATTAATTCATTGTTAGACATTTAAAGTAATTTTTTTCTATGGTTTATTGATAAATTTTTATTCGTCACTCAATACAGATATTTGATATTAAGGTGCATTGTTCATGAACTAACTCAATTTATTTATATAAATTTAATTATATGTAATTAAAGTGATGAATGTGGCCTTATATTATATATCCTCTCATTTCATAAATTTTCTGGTGAGGAAAAAAATAAGCTATATTTAATCAGGTTTGTACTTTTACTTCTAAACTGTATTGTTAATGGTGTTGACAATATAGTTATAATAATTCCTATGTCCTAGAGGTAAAACAATCAATAATTTTCTTTATTAAGAATTCATTTGTTATTATAAATGATATTATTAAAATGATAATATCTATTAATGATCTAAATTGTCAATTATTGAGTAAATGGAATGTGTTTTCAATTAGTTACCCTGAAATATTAATGATTAATTATCTAATTATTGTAGTCTTATAGTTGATTAAATATTTTTTTAGTTATTTAACATTAGATAATGATTAATATCCATTATATTTTTATTTTAATATTATATTTTTATGATCTTCTGTTGTAGTTTTCTGATTACATGCTATGTGTGTTTAATTATTTATCATTTATATAATGTTTAATATTTTTTATTGATGATATCATTTATTGCAATTAACCCATAGTGAGAATTTGAGATCCCCGTTATTTTTATTTCATTCCCCAAGATTTTATGAAGTGTATTATGAATTATATTCAAGTATATTCTAGGAGGAATAATGATATTCATTAAAAGATAATTATATTGTAATTTCAGTAATCAAATGTAATGAAAGATTCAAGTATGTATCTAGTCTTCCTAGACTGCCTAACTAATCTATCCTTCATGATGTGATTCCTTGAATTATATTCCAATGTAAAAAATCATACACCCACACCGAGTTACTAGGACCTGGTTATCTATAGAAGGTTACTCAATTTATCATATTAATTTATTTATATGAAGTAATTTACATGAATTATAGGTTAAAGATATCAATTATTTTTTTTTGACTTGTAGTACCCTGCTATGGGAAGAATCATAGTTCACAATAATTTAAATTATTTCCCATATTTTATACACTGATAAAATATGAATCTTGTTCTAATATTATCAAGAACACATTAAATCACATGTTTCTTCATGTTGATCACACAAAATAATAAATATCAATGTAAAATATAAAATATTCAAAGAACAGATTCATTTTCTTTAGATCATAACCTAGGGAAAATCTATCGAATATACTACAATTAAGTGATGAAATAACAATAGTTATAAATAATTAGTAAATATGTAAAAACATCTATATAGATATAATATAAATCCAAGGTTATCATTATCATTTTCTATTGATGGACTACTCAGATGATGGGAATGTACCTTTTATATCCATGAGGCTCTCTCTACTAGTTTATTGGCATAATCATCTTTTATAGATTATCATAGATTACATTGATACATTATATCCTTATCTCCAAATAGTTTCTCTAATATGATTCCATTTTCTAAATCATTTCCTTCAATGCTAAAGTAGAAAAATTCTTTGTTGTGGTGGTTAAATATATCCCTTCCACAATTTCACAGTTACAAAACTAATACTCCAGATAATGAAAAATTCATATCAGAATTGACTTCTTTATCATTGTTAATATCCCATCATCATCTATAGAAATAAGTTTAGTCTATATTACTAGATCCTAATTGTCTTAATTTTCTCTATATAGTATAATTGACATAATATTTTACTCTTGTCCCATCATCACATAATATAAATAGATATATCAATATTAATATTTTATACTACAATCAATTGATTTACCAAATATATCAATATTACTCCATTATTTCTCAGCCTACAATATGAAATGTTTATATTATTTACATGAAAAACAATCTTTAATATTAATGTTCATATTTATCGCCTATCTTTTAATACACAATCATAATTCCAATTGTTAAATAAAATATAATGTATCTGTTATCATCCATTTTTTTATTGTGAACATATGAAAAACAGATTTTGAGACAATGTATTTAAATAAAAAATTAATCAAACAATTAGGATGGAATTAACATTTTCATATTTGTATATTACACTACTTAATAATAAAATAAATTTTCTATCAATGATTGTATTATACATAGCGTCTTATTTCGTCAGTATCTATATCCAAAAAATATGACATAATTTATTATATTTATATATATGAATATTTTAAACAGATACTCCCAATTATTCTCAATAAACATTGATTCCTAAAACAATTAGTAGCATGATAATTTTTTTTTTAATTTTCAATCATGATCAAAAAATCATGATGAAAAAAATTCATGGATAGAACTTCACATCAATTGTTAGAAATTTATTTGTTCTACAATGGACTTTAATATTCCTAACATGAATAATCCTCCATATTGTGTGAATTAATACCTATCCAATACAACTAGAAATAGGTAAAACAACATCATTAGGTGAAATCCTTATCATGTAATTACAATTATAATATTTAATGATTGATAAATATTATCATAATACCTTATTAGATTCACATTCCAAAACATATTCCTATTTAACTCATGGATTCAATCTCATTTAAAAAATTTGTATTATCATGAACCATACACAATGTTAATACAATTCTCATGGTGTAAATATTCATCCATTCAGGAAATAAGAATTTTTCTTTCCTAAATCATATTCCCATGAATGTATAAATTATAGTATTATCCTCTTTTTCACATTGTGGTACCAATTCATCTTATACTAATTAGTTTTATATAGTCAAGGAACTTACATATTTTAATGTTCCCTAGAATTTTATAAAATCATGTTTACTTGGGTAACAATAGAACATTGTAATTTATTAATTATTTGAAATATCAAAAATGGATTCTCAAATATATGTCACATAATAATTAACTCTTTGGGACATTGTTTAATTTTCATAATATGAAATTATTACATATATATTTGTATTACAATGCTCATTTCTTTTTCCCCTCATATTTACAACATTTTGTCGGAATTTCACATAGTATACTTCACAACATGATTTTCCCTTCCTTCATGGACCTCCTACATACATTTTTCAGAATTCCATAATGAATGATCCCCACATCTACGTGAACAATATACAGGATAAACAATTATATTATTCACATTATGCCACCAAAAAAATACATGAGTCTTTAATATTTATCATCCATAATAAAACTCATTAACTTGATATATTGTAATATAAATATTAATACCTCAACATAAATGACTAATAACTAAAAAGATATAACTAGATCAACCAAAAATATATTTACCTAGTTTATTTATATTTGAAAAAAATAAAGTGTGTTCAATTGTAATATAAATTATAACTTAATTTTTTTATCCTAATATAAAATTTAAATGTTTTATAAGATAAAAACACAGAATTTTTAGGGAATCAAAGTGTAATCATAGAATATAGAATAATCAAATTGGGAAATATCTGATTCGAATGTAAAACACATACCTAAATTACATACATTTATCCCAATTAGTTTTTTTGTAAAATAAGGATTAAAAATAATATTTATTGTATAATATTTTTAATACTCTCATTCATTTTAAATCCATGGAAAATTTCATAACTGGAAGTCTATTCCTTTAAACTGATGTTCCATGTTTATTAGTACCCCACATCCATGGTATTATAAAGTTCCAATCATTGAATCACTATAAACCATGTATTAGATAATATAATGTGATTCAACTAAAAGAGTATCAAAATATATATTAAATATTGTAAGCACTAGTCTCAGGAAACAAATCAATTTACATGATCTATATGTAGTCCATGAACCATGAAATTAATTAAATGAAGTTTGTAATATATAGATTCCACAACCATAATATATATAATTACATGTTCAAATACAACACATTCTTCAAGGAAATATCTCTAATTGATAATACAAGACAATGATCAATATAAAATGAAAAATAAGATACTTAAAAAGAATCCTCACTAAATAGTTTCTATAAAATAATCAAAATGAAAAAATATAATAAACGTTTTTAGAATAATGAGATAATGAAAAACATGAGAAAGCATTGATAATTTTCAGTATATCCCACCACATTTTTTCCTTGAACCATAGTCAATGTTTTATAAAATATTTTAGTAATCTCAAATGGTGTCATTAATATATATTTGATTTCATTTGAGACAACATCATATGTAGTTCTGCATATTTTGTTTAATTTAGATCTATAATATTATGCGGATAATGAGTGTGTTGTTACAATAGATCATAATATTTGAGAAATTATATGGATTATATATATTAAAAAAACATAGAATTTATTTATACAGGCTATAAATAGAAATATCGAATTAATATGAATAGGATAATTCATTTCAATATTGATCTTCCATTATGATTTTAACAAATAGAAATTCTTCCTTAAATGCATTGAATGTTTTTATAACAATATTAATATTTTATCTCAACCTTGTATATAGGTATATCTCCCTGTAAAGACCCGTAAATTCCAAGGAAATTTTTTTCTTAATTTTCCTTGGAATTTTACATGAAAATAGTTTCTGATGGCGCCTGATTCCGAGGCCCGGTGTGCCCAGAATCAATTTCTGAAGTTGGGCTCAGGTACATTCAGTGAACGGACGAGCGAGTTTTTCTAACTTTTGAACCGGTGCTCGGAATCAAATTTTGAGGGCACCGATGGAATCACAGTGCCGGTAATTTCTTAGAAACACCTCTTCTGGAGTTGCGTTTTCTCGGGTGTGGTTTTTAATTTTCGGGCTTAAAATTAAGAAATAAAATAATTTTGCGACAACTTTATTTTATTTCACTTAATCCACTTGGAAGCCACATGAATCCACTTAAAAGCGGCTTAATCTGAGTTGAAACGGATAGGGTACTATCCAGAAATATCCTTCCCTCTTGGTAGGATATTTGTGAGTTGGGGCCCGCACGAGCCCCGCCGTTTCTTTCCGCTAAGTAACGCACCCGCGAAAACCCGTCATTATGAAAGTCAACTGATGCGTTTTCTTAAATTCTTAACAGGTCATTTAATTGGATGGTTTATTTCGTAAATTAAATGAGTTGTTTCTTTCGTTAAATTAATACAACGAAATGATGGGTCGTTACTTACCTTTTTCGTTTATTTGCGTTATAATAAAATAAGACCAACAAGGTCTTTTGAAGGATTAATCGTTGAGAGGTTTTGTCAGACTTATTGAACCTTCAACCTCCTTCTCGAAGAACGCGAAGAACGCGAAGAACGCCGTCCTCCGATGAAGAACGCCAAACCCGTGGAAGACGACGACGTGACGCCGTGTTCCGCGACACCGACGTTCCCTTCCTGCAACGTTCTTCTGTGACGTCTCTTCCTCCACAACGGATCTTCGATCATCTGTTTGAGGTAAGAGCCTCAGATTTTCTTTTTATCTCCCTTGTGGTTTTTACCAAAACACGGATTTAATTATTTAATTAAATTAAATCTGTTGTTTCATGGTCCGTTGAGTTCGCCCACTCAACGTCGTGTTTCGCGACGACGCGACACCCTTCCGCAATGATGCGACGATCTCCTCCTATAGTGACGAGCAATTCTGCGAAGGACGTGCGTACGACGACGACCAACGAGGTAGGGGTTGTTGTGAACTTTTCCTTTTTCCCGTGATCATTCTTTTTTTTAATGTAAAGAACCGGGAAATTAAGAATAATTTTAATTTATTATAATTGTTGAATTCATGTGTTGAATTTTGTTTCAACCATTGTTTATCTCTAACGCGGAGGGTGCACGCCAAACGAACATGGCCCGACAACCCTCTGCCGTTATTCGTTATTTTGCGGATTTGACGGGCGATGACGGAACATGCCGCAACGGAAGTTTGATGGTTCCACAGTGAAGAACGAGTCCTGGGAGGAGCAGCGGAGCAGACGGGAACAGAATCGGACCACCGGAGCGACTCTGGTGGCCGGCGGAAGCTGCCGGCGGCGCGGGTCGCCGGCGCGGCGGCGCTCGCGGACTCGAGGCCGCACGGGTCTGGCACGCGCGGGACGCGGCTGAAGCCGCGTCCGGTTGTCTGAGGGACACATCGCAGGTGTCGTGGGGTTGTCACGCTAGGGCGGCGTCTTCCCCCCCGCGTCCCTCGGCTGACCAAGGAGACACCCCACGGTTGCCGCGGCGGTGTCACGCGGGGGTGGCGACTCCCCCCCCCCCCCCCCCCCGCGCCGCTTGGCCGAGCCGAGTCGGGCTGGCCGAGCCAGGCCGGTCCGACCAGCCGGGCCGGACCGGGTTGACCCGGTTCGGCCGACCCAGGGGGGGTTGGGCCGGGTCGGCCCGGGCCCGGACCCCCCGTCTTCGGATGGTTTTCGTTCAAATGCCCTTAACTTGAGCTATGGACCTCCGAACGATGCGCGGTCAGCGGAAAAACGATCCTTGGATCGAGACGGTCGTTTCGGTATGTGGAACTCAATGTTTCAGATTACTTTGAGTTCGGCCGGGTTGGTTCGTACACAAAACCAACCCGGCCCTCGGAGCGGAAACACTCATATCTTGAGCTACGGATGTCCTATTGACGTGTCGTCAGCTTTGTTAAATTCATCTAAGAGGGACGGATCTTTTGGCTTACTCCGCTCGAGGTTTGGATGCCGTCGGAGTGCGGTCGGGTTGGTTCGTTCACGAAACCAACAGGGCCCCTGGAACGAAAAAGCCAATAACTCACAGACCGGGCGTCCGATTGACGCGCCATATGTCTCGTTGATTTCCTCTTGATGAGACGGAACTTTTGGCATCATCCGCCCGAGTTTTGGATGCATATGGATAGTGGCCGAGTTGGATCGCACTGAAATCCATCCGGGCCCCTGGAACGGAAAAGCTGATATCTTTCAGACCAGACGTCCGTTTAACGAACCGTCAGCGGCATTGGTGATCACGTTGAGTAACTGTCCCTATGAGTATACCCTATGAGATTTCGGGGTACAGTTGAGATACGGCCGGGTTGGATCACTTACGAAACCAACCGGGCCCCTGGGACGAAAAGGCTAATAACTCACAGACCGGGCGTCCGATTGACGTGTCGTATGTTGCGTTGAGACCCCTACGACGAGGTGGTCCTTTGAAATACATCCTTGCGGAACCTTGTGATACTTGGTGTATCGACCAGTAGATCGTCAATCAGACCCTCCTAGAGACGAGTGTGTGGTGTACGGAGACCATGCAGCTGACTGAGACCCGACGACTACTGATGAAACGACTCGGTGTGTGAAAGAGGTGCGCTTGGTTGTAGCGGCACAGGGGAGCACTTGGTTGTAGCGGCAGACCCACGACAGAGGTGCGCTTGGTTGTAGCGGCACAGGGGAGTGCATGGTTGTAGTGGCAGATCCTCGACAGAGGTGCGCTAGGTTGTAGCGGCACAGGGGAGCGCTTGGTTGTAGCGGGAGACCCACGACAGAGGTGCGCTTGGTTGTAGCGGCACAGCGGAGCTCTTGGTTGTAGCGGCATACCCACAACAGAGGTGCGCTTGGTTGTAGCGGAACATGGGAGTGATTGGTTGTAGCAGTTGGCCCGCAGTACTCGATAAGTGGAGTTCTTCAGTAGTCTTGGGTTAGTGAGCAGTACCTCGGAGTCGTGACAGGACCACTGTACACTCCAGAGACGGAGATCTTCAGCAGTTAAGGTTTTGTTAATGAAAATACATGTTTGAGCTTTGACTTTTGACCCTTGTTTTTACCTCATGATTGAGATGGGTCATTTGATAACTTAGGTATATGTATGGGCATATACCTGGGTAGTGGTTATCTGTTGATTTCACAATCCTTGTGATACCTCATGATTGATATGGGTTACTTGATAACAAAGGTATATGTATGGGCATATATCTAAGTAGAGGATATCTGTTGAGATCTTCTTGTGGTTATCCTTGTTGGTTTAGTGATACCTTGAGGGTCTCGGGGTCCCTACTGAGTATCGTTATACTCACCCCTGCACGGGATATGCCCGCACCTCATTGTGTTAGTTGCAGACGACGGGCAGTGCTGACGGAGGCCGAGTGTTCGAGGACTGGACGATTCCCGGAGGTGGACTACACGACGAGTCGGTACCCGGAGCTGGACTACACGATGAGCCAGTACCCGGAGGTGGACTACGCGACGAGAGGACTCAGAGGAGGTTGACGGACGAGACTTTAGAGGAGGCTATCTGTACCTACCCTTCATGTAGGATCCGTGGTGGACGACCAAAGAGATGCTTCTCTCTTTCAGTTGTTTTTCTTTTTGCTGTTGTACCTTGTTCAGTTGTAGTTGTACTTTCTTTTGGATTTGTATTCTAGCCCATTTACTTTTCAACTTTTCTTTTGTACTTAGTGTTTTGCTTCCGCTTGTACTCTGTGGTGCTTGTTTTCTTTTATAAAGGCAATTCCTTCCCAGTTATCAGGATTTTTACTCCTTTAGTGCTAGTCGCCAGCCCCTGGCCTATGGAAGGTGGGCTTGGGGTAGTCACAGCACGGGCCCCGAGGACAGGTCGTGACAAATTGGTATCAAAGGAGTTCGGTTCTATCGTAGGACTTATAACTCTGATGTTTCTTTATTTGAAGCAATAGTGTTAAGAGTACCGAGTGTGGTTTTCAGTTCAGGGAGTCCAGTGTTGGTGCGGGCGGCCGACGTATCCATACACCAGGACCCTGACAACTGATTTCCGACTTTGTGTACAAAAACACTGATTGCGTGTGTGTTTCCTAATGTTTTTAAAATGTCAGCTCAAACTAGGTCATCTCACCAGGTATAATCGTTTTACCGTGTTACGTTGTTTCTTTCAGGATTCCTTTTCTCGGACGACCAGCTAGAGCCCATAGGGATGTGCGTGCTGACAGCCTGTCGAGTGACGATGCTTCGGTAAAGGGTCCTCTTGCAGTTGAGGCACCAGCGGAGGCACCAGCGACACTACCATACGTTGGGCCACCGATGCCACCATCCCCAGCAGTAGGAGATGCACGCCACTTGAGTGCGCTGCACGAGTTCTAGCGCTAGAGGCCACCCAGGTTCCGGGGAGAGACGGACCCGCAGGCGGCTGAGGATTGGCTGGAGGCTATGGTGGGAGTCTTCAGGCTAGTGGGGACGACGACGGACTTCATGGTGATCTTTGCTGCCAGCCCCTTTCAGGCAGCATCAGGCAGGTGGTGGAGCCACTTGTTCCAGATTTGCGACGGGATGACCTTCACATGGGAAGACTTCGAGACCTTCTTCAGGGTGGAGTTTGTGCCAGTAGCTCTACACCCCTTAGCGTGTACAAGAGCTTCTACCTTTTCCGTAGGGTTTTTGATCAGTTGCCGAGTCATCTGTGGGTAGTAGACAGATGATGTAGAGGTCCAGGAGGACCAGACCAGTAGTTAGAAGATCTCGGGTTTTAGGACCGGTGGTGCGGGGCACCTGGGGTGGGAACAGAGCTAGGCGTTCCAGAAGCAGGTTGTGTTACTCATGCGGCGGAAAGGGTTACCTGCCACGTGACTGTCCAAATCCTCATACGGTTGATCAGCGGGTGCTGGAGGATCCCCTGAGATAGAAGCAGCGGCTGGTGCTTGAGCAACAGCTGAGCAGTGGATAAGGCAGTAGAGCTCCGAGAGCAGGTGGGCAGGAGAGGAACTAGTGGATACGTCCTTTGTACTTCTAGTTCCATGTTGCTTTTGTATTCGTGTCTTTGTACTATGAGCTGCAATAATAAAAAGGCACTTATCTTGTGATGTTTTCTTTCCTGTCCTTTTTGTTTGGTTGATACTGAGTGGTCCTGGTTAAGACTGTTGACTTGACCCTCACTTTTGAGATTTCTACTGGAGGAGACCCAGTGACCTCACACTGATGCCGACAGTGTGACTCGAACCATGGATGTGAGAGTGACAGTTGGATCTCTTAGTAGTTACGTCGAGGCCTTATGACGTCATCCATGGCACGAAAGCATCCTTCATGTCAGGATTGACTGTATTAGGCAATGGGCGCGGTTCATCCAGAGGGGGGATGAGCCCAGGTTTCTCTTTTCGGCATAGGATAAATTTTAGCAGCTCTTCCAGATCGTATGCAACGGAGGTACAGTTCATCCAGGAGCGGATGAAGACTACATAGTGTAGTAAGAAACAGAAAATCGGTGCCAGTCTTAGAGACTCGTGCGTGTTAAATGTTTCATGAAGAGGAAGCTTTGAATAGAGATGAGTCTGCGAAGTAGCAGACGTGGAGGCAGAGCTAGGAGAGCAGCATGAGGTGGTGTACATCCTAACATGGTACAACCACCCACCTTAGTTATTCCCGCTAGGCTCCAGGAGCTGGAGGGTGGAGGAAGAGTGCGGCTGCATGAGGTCAAGGAGTGTGACCCAATGGCTCTAGAAATGGTTCAAGGGACAGTCTGTGTCCACTACTAGCTGCTGTAGTAACGGACGTCGATATGAATCATTCCTTGCTTTCACAAATCTTGTTCCAGAACTAGAGTGTCCGGTAAGCCGTGGACTTGACCCTCACGTCTGGAGATACCTTGGGAGGATACTCGATAATCACACTTACGCCGATGGTGTGGTCAGATCCTCGAGGAGAGAGTTTCAGTTGGAATATCGTGGTGGCAGTGTCGAGGCCTTACGATGTTGGTTTGAGTATGGACTGAGCAATCAAAGTTCATACACAAATTGACGGTATTATGAAAAAAGGTTGTAGTTTAACTACGACATCGGGATGGGTTTTCCTTGGTCAGCGAAAATGGAAACCCCAGGCAGCGTAGGGTAACTCTTGCACAGGAGGGTGCGACCGATCACTCTTGAGTCGGTCAACCTTACCCTCGTAGCATCAGTCATTTTGAGTTTCAGTTCTAACATAAAATGGAGACCTCTGGAGTTTGAGGATGACAACCACGTCTTCTTACGGGTCTCACCTCGACGAGGTTTACAGAGATGTGGCCAGGGAGGCAAGTTATCTCTGAGGTTCAATGGACCTTTCGAGGTCCTCAGCTGGGTAAGAGGGGTGGTTTACCACTTGGCCCATCCACTTCAGTTTCACTAGGTGCACAACGTTTTCCACGTATCCCAACTGAAGAGATATGTGCTCGACCCTTCGCATATCATCTACCATAAGGAGCTGGACGGTGGCGATGAGGTGACTTCTACGGAGGTTCCTGTGGGGATCAAGGATCGACAGGAGTAGATCCTACGGGGACGATCGTTTCCTCTGGTGCACTTTCTTTGGCAGCGCGGGAACCTCCAGGTGAGAACATGGGAGCGGAAGGCCCAGATGCGTGCTCAGTACCGCTTTGTTTCCCTAAGTTTATGGTGAAGCTTTACGGGGACGTAAAGCCCTATGGTGGGAGTAATGTAAAGACCCGTAAATTCCAAGGAAATTTTTTTCTTAATTTTATTTGGAATTTTACAAGAACGCAGTTTCTGACGGCACCTGATTCCGAGGCCCGGTGTGCCCGGAATCAATTTCCGAAGTTGGGCTCGGGTACGTTCAGTGAACGGATTAGCGGGTTTTTCTAACGTTTGAACCGGTGCTCAGAATCAAATTATGAGGGCACCGATGGAATCGCATCGCCGGTAATTGCTTAGAAATTCCTCTTCTGGAGTTGCGTTTGCTCGGGTGTGGTTTTTAATATTCTGGCATAAAGTTAAGAAATAAAATAATTTTGGGAAAACTTTATTTTATTTCACTTACGCCACTTGGAAGCCACATAAAGCCACTTAAAATCGGCTTAATCTGAGTTGAAACGGATAGGGTACTGTCTAGAAATATCCTACCCTCTTGGTAGGATATTTGTTAGGTGGGGCCCGCACGAGCCCCACCCTTTCTTTCCGCTAAGTAACGCACCCGCGAAAACCCGTCATTATGAAAGTCAACTGATGCGTTTTCTTAAATTCTTAACAGACCATTTAATTGGATGGTTTATTTCATAAATTAAATGTGTTGTTTCTTTCGTTAAATTAATACAACGAATTGATGGGTCGTTACATACCTTTTTCTTTTGATGGTGGTATAATAAAATAAGACCAACAAGGTCTTTTGAAGGATTACTCGTTGAGTGGTTTTGTCAGACTTCTTGAACCTTCAACCTCCTTCGTGAAGAACGCGAAGAACGTGAAGAACGCGAAGAACGCCGGCCTCCGACGACGAACGTCGAACCCGTGGACGTCGACGACGCGACGCCGTGTTCCGCGACACCGAAGTTCCCTTCCTGCAACGTTCTTCTGCAACGTCTCTTCCTCCGCATCTGATCTTCGATCAGCTGCTTGAGGTAAGATTCTCAGATTTTGTTTTAATCTACCTTGTGGTTTTTACCAATACACGGATTTAATTATTTAATTAAATTAAATCTGTTGTTTCATGGTCCGCTGAGTTTGCCGACTCAACGCCGTGTTCCGCGACGACGCAATGCCCTTCCGTGACGACGAGACGATCTCCTCTTTCCGCGACGAGAAATTCCGCGAAGGACGTGCTTACGACGACGACCAACGAGGTAGGGGTTGTTGTGACCTTTTCCTTTTTCCCGTGATCGTTCTTTTTTTTAAAGTAAAGAACCGGGCAATTAAGAACAATTTTAATTTATTAAATTGTTGAATTCATGTGTTGAATTTTGTTTCTCCCATTGTTTATCTCTAACGCGGAGGGTGTGGGCCAAACGAACATGGCCCGACAACCCTCCGCTATTCTTCGTTATTTTGCGGATTTTACGGGCGACAACAGAACGTGCCGCAACGGATGTTTGATTGTTCCACAGTGAAGAACGAGTCCCGGGAGGAGCAGCGGAGCAGACAGGAACAGAATCGGACCACCGGAGGGACTCCGGTGGCCCGCGGAAGCCGCCGACGGCGCCGACAGCATGGAGCGGCGGCGCACGCGGACCAGCGGCCGCGCGGGTCCGGCGCGCGCGGTACGCGGCTGAAGCCGTGTCCGGTTGTCCGAGCGACACCCCGCGGGTGCCGTGGGGTTGTCACACGGGGGAGGTGGCTTCCCCCCCGCGTCGCTCGGCTGACCAGGGAGACACCCCGCGGTTGTCGCGGGGGTGTCACGCGGGGGTGGCGGCTCCCCCCCCCACCCCCGCGCTGCTCGGCCGAGCCGAGCCGGGCTGGCCAAGCCAGGCCGGGCCGCGCCCTGGCCAAGCCGGACCGGGTCTGACCGGGTCAGACCGGGTTGACCCGGTTCGGCCGACCCAGGGGGGTCGGGCTGGGTCGGCCCGGGCTCGGACCCCCTGTTTTCGGACGGTTTTGTTCAAATTTCCTGTATCTTGAGCTACGGGCCTCTGAATGAAACGCCGTCAGCAGAAACGCGATCCTTGGATCGAGGCGGTCGTTTTGGTATATGGAACTGAAGGTTTCGGATTACTTTGAGTTCGGCCAGGTTGGTTCGTACACGAAACCAACCGGGCCCTCGGAGCGGAAACACTCATATCTTGAGCTACGGACGTCCGATTGACGTGCCGTCAGCATTGTTGAATTCCTCTATGTGATACGGATCTTTTGTCTTACTCCGCTTGAGGTTTGGATGTCGTCGGAGTGCGTTCGGATTGGTTCTCTCATGAAACCAATCGGGCCCCTGGAACGAAAAAGCCAATAACTCACAGACCGGGCGTCCGATTGACGCGCCGTCTGTCTCGTTGCTTTTATCTTGATAAGATGGAACTTTTGGAATCCTCTGCCCAAGTTTTGGATGCAGATTGATAGTGTCCGGGTTGGATCGCACCGAAATCCAACCGGGCCCCTGGAACGGAAAAGCTGATATCTTTCAGACCAGACGTCTGTTTGACGAACCGTCAGCGTCGTTGGTGATCACGTTGAGTAACGGTCCCTATGAGTATACCCTATGGGATTTCGGGGTACAGTTGAGATACGGACGGGTTGGTTCACTCACGAAACCAACCGGGCCCCTGGGACGAAAAGGATAATAACTCACAGACCGGGCGTCCGATTGACGCGCCATCTTTTGCGTTGAGACCCCTACGATGAGGTGGTCCTCTGAGATACTTCCTTGCGGAACTTTGTGATACATGGAGTATTAACCAGTAGCTCGTGGAGTGGACCCTCTTGGAGACGAGCTTGCGGAGTACGGAGACCATGTAGCTGAATGAGACACGACGACTGCTGATCGAACGACTCGGTGTGTGACAGAGGTGCACTTGGTTGTAGCGGCACAGGGGAGCGCTTGGTTGTAGCGGCAGACCCACGAAAGTGGTGCGCTTTGTTGTAGCGGCATAGGGGAGCGCTTGTTTGTAGTGGCAGATCCATGAAAGTGGTTCGCTTGGTTGTTGCGGCACATGGGAGCGCTTGGTTGTAGCGGCAGACCCACGACAGAGGTGCGCTTGGTTGTAGCGGCACAGGGGAGCGCTTGGTTGTATCGGCAGACCCACGATAGAGGTGCGCTTGGTTGTAGCGGCACATGGGAGCGCTTGGTTGTATCAGCTCACCCGCAGTACTCGATAAGTGGAGTTCATCAGCAGTCTTGGGTTAGTGAGCAGTACCTCGGAGTCGTGACAGGACCACTGTACACTCCAGAGACGGAGCTCTTCAGTAGTTACAGTTTCGTTAATGAAAATCCTGGTTTGAGCTGTAACTTTTGACCCTTGTGTTTACCTCATGATTGAGATGGGACAATTAATAACTTAGGTATGTGTATGGGCATATACCTGGGTAGTGGTTATCCGTTGATTTCACAATCCTTGTGTTACCTCATGATTGAGATGGGTTATTTGATAACTTAGGTATATGTATGGGCATATATCTAAGTAGAGGTTATCTGTTGAAATCTTCTTGTGGTTATCCTTGTTGGTTTATTGAGACCTTGAGGGTCTCGGGGTCCCTACTGAGTATAGTTATACTCACCCCTGCACGGGCTATGCCCGCACCTCGTTGTGTTGGTTGCAGATGACGGGCAGTGCTGACGGAGGCCGAGTGTTCCAGGACTGGACGATACCCGGAGGTAGACTACACAATGAGTCGGTACCCAGCGGTGGACTACACGACGAGTCAGTACCTCGAGGTGGACTACGCGACGAGACGACTCAGAGGAGGTTGGCGGATGAGTGCGTAGTGGAGGCGATCTGTACCAACCCTTCAGGTAGGATCCGTGGTGGACGACCCAGGAGCTGCTTCCCTCTTCTAGCTGTTTTTCTTTTTGATGTTGTACCTTGTTCAGTTGTAGTTGTACTTTCTTTTGGGTTTGTATTCTGGCCCATTTACTTTTCAGATTTTCTTTTGTACTTAGTGTTTTGCTTCCTCTTGTACTCTGTGGTGCTTGTTTTCTTTTATAAAGGCAATGCCTTCCCAGTTATCGTTATTTTTACGCCTTTGGTGCTAGTCGCCAGCACCTGGCCTATGGAAGGCGGGCTTGGGGTAGTCACGACACGGGCCCCGAGGACGGGTCATGACACTCCCACACTCTGAAGATTTTTTCATATATTATATGATTTTTAGCCATTAATTCCATGAATAGTTATATGTTATATTTTGTATTATTATAAATCATATGTTCATTCTATTTGATGATAAAAATAAAAATCACTTCCTTTTTATAAGTAGTGATCCAAATAAATTTCCTTGAAATAAATATATAATTCACTCAATTATAAATAGAAAGATCATTAACTATTTAACAATAGATAAAAAGAAATAAATATTATTAATACTATCGATTTTTTAAAGTTATTTAAATAGATATAGAATTACTTATATTTAATTAATGTTCATCTCACATTGATTAATTTATACATCTTGTATGTTATTGTATCTTCATGAAAAAAAGTTTCAATGATTCTTAAAATGGATAACACATTCATACATAATGTTGATAATCTGGATTAATTTTTAGCTTTTGGTCCTTTATTTTAATCATAGATGAATTAATGAATACAAAACATATTAGTTTTAACAAATATTTATTCTAATATTAATTTCATAAGATAATTATAAGATAATCAATTATAAAGAAATTATTTTTTACATTGAACAAAAAAATCAACAAGTATAGAAATTCATCCTTTAAGAAGTAATATTTTAATGATTGTAACTTATCATATTTTGTCTATGATATACCACTATATAGTTCAAGAACCACATTACCATCTTCAATTTAGTCTATTTGTCGATACAAGTATTAATATTTTTATTTTTTAAAAAATAACATGATACCACATTACTAAAGTTAAATTTTTAATGAAAATTGATTAAAAAGTTCAAATAAGTGAGTAAAAAACATTAAGATAGATTAATGAATAAATAAATATAATAAAAAAATCAAATCAAAAGAAAATTAATTTTGAAAAAACAATGATAATTTTTCTTTATGAAATCAATATTAAAAAAATGAATTCATAAAATTTATAAATAAATAGTAACTAGATAATAAGAATTGAGGTGAAGACACCACTATGGATAATTCCATCATTGAAAAAAAATATTCCCATTGTATCTAGATCTTCATAGGTGTAATTATGTTCTACAAAATAACATCCATCACCCAAACAAATTATAACACTTATAAATTCAAAATGATTAATTTCTTACATATAAACTCAATTGAGTTCAAAATTATTGAATATATTAAATGATAAATTTATCAACCAACACATTCTTCTTTTGTAATATTAAAAAAATGGTGCATTTATTATTGCAATAAATATTTATTTTGCAAACATTCAATTTTTCAGATATAATTCCAACTCAAAAGTTTCCAATTATTTAATTATTTATCTATACAACTTATCTAATTTAATAATTGTAATTTTATATATTGAAAAAATATATTTTATCCCATTATAATTATACATAATATTTAAAACATTACTTTTATCATTTTATGTATTAATAGAAGTTGGATTTTCCTTAATATTCGATGATAGATGAGAAATATTATATTGCAATATATCATTCTTATACATAAATTTATTTAGATCATGTAAATATCTATATACATTAGTAGACATATCAAAAAAAATTATAAGTTGGTTTTTTGTAACTCATAATAACATTATAAATAGAGTATTAGTATTCCCAAATGTATTCATTATACTATTCAATTTTTAATGTGCGTACCTGCCACATGATCTAACAAACATACCAATGACAATGAATGTGAATAATCTAGAGATAGATTTGTTAGTGTCTCATATTTTACCTTATGTGTATAAAAACATTTCTACCATTTTATTTTTAATATAATTTATTAATCATTTGAATATCATAACTATCATTAAACTAAGTTTTAGAAGTATTTGAATATCAACTTCCACTCCATGTGTCACCAATAACTCAAAATTCCTTATCTAATATCATTTTATAATTTCTCATTGATTCATTTTTCATCATTTTTCTCAATTTTAAATCATGTGAACTATGACATAGTTTATTATATTTATAGAAGTTAACTTAAAAAATCCTTATTTTCGTGTGTTTTTTTTCTTTCTTCCATATAATTCAAGTAATTAATCCTGAAATTAAAACCATTGTACACATTTTTGTCTAGTTTTACATATATTTCGTTTATATTCATGAGTAATTCCATTTATATAATAAATATGACTTATATAAATTTTTATCTGTGTGGATGTATTTCATCTAGATATTAATCCTTAAATAGTTATAATGAAAGAAACTGTGTTTTTATTCATCTGTTTTTTAGCATTAGTTTAGTGTTGATTAAAATTTTGCGTAAATTTTTTTATAAAATTATATAGGATCAACATCAAAATATATATTTTATGTAAAAATTATTTGTTCTCTTTAACATGAATAATTTTAAATATATGACATCAAAAGATTCTACAATTTTATCATCTATAATTTTACATACCCTATGGTATTTACGACAATTAACGATTTTCATAAATCACTAACACAAGTGAGAAACAAAATCACTATGTAGGTAATTAAAAAATCAATATAAAGTCCTATAACATCACTCTCATTTGTAAGAACCCGAATCTTCCTTTCAGGTACATTTTCCCTTTTCTGGATTTTTTAAGAAAAAAATGAATTTTCTGGATATTTTCAAAGTACATGCCATGTACTCAAGATGTAAACACCATGTACTTTATTTTTTATCATTAAATGGACTGGGGTCATGCCTAACAACCAAAAGCATCTTCTTCTCTAGATTTCGTCTGTCCGAGAGCGACCGTACGGCCGGATATTCGATGAGCTCCCACCTCGCCGTCCGTTCTCAGATTTGAGCACGATCGAATACGTTGGAATTACAGCGGTGAGATCTTCCTTCTGATTTAGCCTTGTTTCTTGATTCCTCATCATTTTCAAGTTATCATTGGTTGAACGTTTGGTGCATTTTCTCAGCTCCACGTTGTTCTATGAGGAATCTGTCTTCGTGGTTCACATAGATCGATCTCCTCGGATCGAGGTAGGTGGTTTGTGCCTTTCCGTAGAATGTTGATGAATATTATGTGCAAATTCCACCAATACCCTTGAATGGGGTATTGCGTGTTACCTGTATTGCCCTTGTTTTTTTCATGCATTGCATGATTTCTTTTGTAAAAGTCAATGCTTGTGAGTAGTGTAATTTATTTTGTGCTCAGGTTTCTTTGCCATGCTTTTTTTGACTGTTGGGCGTTTTTTCAGTTTTCATACCTTGTTGTATGATAGTGGAACTATCTCTTTTGATACGCTGTTGAGCCTTAGTTGATAGCCAACTAGTTCTTGAGTTTTACATAAATGATACACATGCACTGAGCATGTTTAGTTATACTTAGGACTATGAGAACCAAGAGTAGAAGACCAAAGGGAGAATTGATGAAAGGGCTTCTCCAGAGTGTCTTCTAATTAAGATGTGAGACTATAGGGGGTATTGATGTTCAGTGCTTCCCCAGAGAGTCTGTATATCCTCAAAGCGGGCCACATGGGGAATTGACATTGAGTGCTTCCCCAGAGAGCCATTAGCACGATACGAGACTATAGGGGAAATTTATAGTGAGTGATTCCACAGATATTCTGCTTAATTACGTAGCTGAACTAGAGGGGTGAGTCTCTGAGTGCCTCCAAGAGGGTTTCTAGTACTATAGGTTGAACCATAGGGGTTAGGCTATGAGAGCTACGCAGAGGGTTACCTGTTTTTCTCATGTTACTGACTGCTTACTTGAGTACCTTACTTGTTAGAACTGTGGATTGTAGCTACTTGTGCTTTTTTGTTTATTTCATCTTGTTTTATTACTTCCATGTATTCATTGACTTTAGGCACAAATATTTGGGTGATTTCCTACTGGGATTGTATCTCACACCCTGTTTGGGCCATTCTTTTGGTCCCAAGCAGACTATGTTTCTGTAGGTATAGATAAGGGAAAGCTCCCTTCTACATTAGGTTCATGATTGCACTGGAGCGGGGGAGCATGGGACTCAGCCGAGGCTCATGATGCTGAGGATCATTCATTGTTTTTCTTTTGCACATTTTTTCAGTTGTATTTCAGCACATTGTTGTGTTTGCTGTTTTCCTTAGATACTTTTACATTCTGCATAATTGTCATCATTACTATATATATTTCATTGTTTCCACTGTCTGGTTTCTGTTGTTATGTATATTGTTACAACTTCCACTATGGACTGTTGTTTTTCCACTGTATACTTTACCGATTGAGGTCATAGTTTCCCCACCGACTCACCTAGGCACCCGCTGCTAGATGGCAGCCTCTAGTGTTTTGGGAAATGCGCTTGAGGTCATGTGGCGAACCGGGTACGGGGCACCAGTAGAGGGGCTCCGGATTCGGGTCGTTACACAGTGGTATCAGAGGAGTTCTTTTCTCTTGCCGTAATATTTGGAGATTTTAGGCAGGGATAGGATGTATTCGGGACATGGTATTAAGCTGTGCCCAAGAGTAGCTAACCCGTGTACAGGGAAAAGCCATACTACCTCATTGATTGTAGTTTTATGGTTTTGAGATTTTATGGTGGGTATGTTTTCACCTAGAGTGATTTGAATGACTTGTGTGGTTATTGATTTGATATTTCGGTTCAATTTCTATCGCAAACCGATGAGATGAGGGTATTCCATCTCATGCATCATTTAGGAACCTGTATAAATCACATGACATGTATTCTTGCCATGCCATCTAGGGTGAATTAGAGATTGCATGCTGTTGTGATATGCTCTGTGTAGATTATGCATGCTGTTGTGATAGATTCTTGATATATTCTTTACTATTGTGTTAGAAAACTGTTGTTTTGTTCCTTGAATAAAACAAATGCCAAATTTTAGTTCTTGAGGTGTTATGGGCCCTCCCGGATCGGAATTTGGAATCTTTCCCCTTATTTTTGTATTTTTGGAATTCGGTGCAGATTCTGAACTACTACCCAGAATAACCCAGAATACACGACTTCTACTTTTCGGGAACACGGCGTGTACTTTTCAGGCTGTCTCACTTACCGTGTGATTATAACACAATGACATGGAGGTATCTTTGGAAACACACAGTGTATGGTAGCTACACTCCGTGTATGTACAGAGCCGTGTACCCGGTCGTGTCACTTACAACACGGGTCAGGGAAGCACGGGTAGAACACGACGTGTCCATAGGGAACACGCTGTGTAGTCCTGTTCAGGTACCCGACCGTGTCACGAACAACACGGGCCGATGTTACCTTCCTTTCCACATGTCGTGTTTGTTCGAAACATGACGTGTAGTCTATCCCAGGTAACCAGCCGTGTCACGAACAACACGGGACGTTGTCGCCTTCGCCTATACACGCCATTTTTTCTCGGAGCACGCCGTGTAAGGTCCAGCTGTGTAGACGACTATGTACATAACAACCCGGACCACCGAAGACTTTTCTAGTGCACACCATGTTTATTTTGAACACGTCGTGTCGTCTTGGGTTATGTCGGACCGTGTGGGATAGTCGTGTAAGGGACTCAAGCAGTGGAATAGTTATGAGTACACACCATGTGTTGGAGTCAACACGCCATGTAGTTTGAAGTGTACATGACTTTTAGGGAAGGAGTACACTCCCATGTCAGTGGCTTAAAAATACATGTCATGTAGTTTTTATACATGCCGTGTAGTCTTGTTTTGGAATATTTTATGTTTTTCTTCCCCTGTTCCTATTTTGTACCCTCGGGTTCTCTGTCCTTATTTTCTTGATCTAAGGTGTTTTTTTATCTTTCAGAGCTATGCCTCTGAGACGTCCTCCAGTCGTACTTCTGTTGTCAGGCAGTGATCAGACACCAAATATGGCTGATCAGGGACTTCCTGTCGATCCCCCAGCCGAGCCAGCCTTGGCACCGATTTTCGTACCAGTTGCAGGCACTGATGCGCAGTTCATGGATGGGTTCATGAGGATGACGAAGGCCTTCCAGGGAGTACCGCATCACGCCTCGTCTATGGAAAACTTGATGAGGGTCTTTCAGCAGAAGCATCCTCCCACGTTCTTGGGGGAGGGAGGACCTCAGGCTGCAGAGTCATGGTTGGAAGCCATGCTGACTATCTTCGATCATCTGGAGACACCTCCAGAGAGGCGGGTCAAGCTCGCCACCTACATGGTCCGATACTCCTCCAAGAGTTGGTGGGACGTGGTCTCACAAGCGGGTCATTAGTAGGCTATGACTTGGGAGGAGTTCCAGCATGTGTTCTATGACTACTTCTACCCGAAGACCCTGAGGGTCGATCGAGCCCAGGAGTTCTTGAGCTTAGAGCAGGGTACTCTATCTGTCATGGATTATTCCTCTTGTTTTACTGAGATACAACGTTTTACAGCCCTTTGAGATGGGAGTGTGGTGTTCTTAGCGAGGAAGTTTGAGGATGGACTCGGGCGGGAGATTCGCTCGCAGGTTAACATCTTTCAGATGACATACATTACTTCCATCCTCAACCAGGAACATATTGCAAAGTGCAATATGAGAGACTCTAGTGCTGCAAGTCATGGTGGTTCTGCTTCCAGAGTTAGCGTTCCTCCAGATGACATCAAGAATCACTATAGGGAGCCTACGCGTGGTGATTCGTGGAAGCGAGACACATTATCAGGTTGCCAGGTGACATGCTACAAATGTGGCCGAACAGGGCACACGATGCCGCAGTGCCAGAGAGACCCCGTAGAGTGCCGGTCTTGCGGCAAGATGGGTCACCATTAGCATTTCTTCTAGGTTTTCTCACCAGCAGGTGGTGACCAGCGTTCTTCCATGACTCCTCGTTCAGAAGCCACCCCACCAGTTTCTCACAAGTCGGGAAACTGGAGTTCTTCCTGCCGTTCGGGCCGAGGTGGAGGTCGAGGCCATGGAAGTCAGCCACCAGTTCCTCAGCACCAGTAGGGAGGTTCAGCTCAGAGTGTTCAGCCATGGGCGCGTGGCCGTGGAACGAGCCAGTCATTCGCTTTGTACCAGACTTATTAGAATTAGGATCCCGACCCTTCTACTGTTCGAGGTACGATTTTAGTAGCCTCAGTTTTATCTTCAGTCCTTTTCGATACTAGTGTTACACATTGATTTATCTCTGTTGCTCGGGAGGAAAGCCTTGGGCTCTGCATCTTTTATTTTTCCGACTCATTGACACTAGAAATACCTTTGGGGACGAGGAAATCTATTGTATGCCAGTGTATAGAGTTCCCTCTTGATGTTTCAGGGTATCACTTCTTATGTGATCTCAATGTCCTAGAGATGACATGCTATGATGTCATTCATGGCATGGACTGGTTGATTCCCTTCTAGGAAGTAGTTTACTATTATGGATGCTGAGTCAGTTTCATCTCACCAGAGGGTGAATCATTTATTCATAGAGGCGAATGGGACATTCGGGCGAGTCGGGCAGGACTCGAGCATCTTGGGCTAGGAGGGGTGGCAACCCATATAGCTATTCTTTATCATGATGATCAAGGGACTCCACAGTTGGACTTTAATCTAGTGTTGGATCTCTTTAGGAATGTCATTCCAGAAGACTTTTAAGGTTTTCTTCTAGAAGGTGAGGTAGAATTCTCTTTTGAGCTCATTCCAGGAGTGGCCCCTGTGTCCATTCTTCCCTATAGGATGGCCACACCTGAGTTGCAGGATCTCAAGAAGCATTTGGATGAGCTACAGGAAAAGGGTTTCATCCAACCCAATACTTCTCCTTGTGGTTCTTTTGTCCTGTTTGCAAAGAAGGTAGAAGGTACCCTTCAGCTTTGTGTGGATTATCAGAAGCTGATCAAGTTGACGGTAAATAACCGATATCCTTTGCTGAGGATCTATGAACTTTTCAATCAGCTTCGAGGAGCCTGAGTGTTCTCAAAGATCGATTTGAGGTCTGGTTACCATCAGTTGTGCGTTAGACCATCAGATATACATCTGACAGCCTTTAAGAGCATGTACTGTCTTTAAGAGTATACAATCATGCCTTTCGGACTCACGAACACACCTGCAGTTTTCATGGAACTGATGAACCAAGTGTTCCATCCTTACTTGGATTCCTTCTTCGTGAGATTCGTGGACGATATCTTGGTGTAATCTCACACTCGACACGACCACGCCACCCATCATGATATCGTTCTATGTACACTGAGAGAGCATCGACATTATGCTAAACTCTCGAAGTGCCAATTCTCGATGGATCAGATTCACTTCATGGGTCACATCATCTCAGAGGCAGGAGTATCTGTGGACCCAGGTAAAGTGAGAGATGTAGTTTCCTGGGATCATCCGAAGAACATTTTTGAGGTATGAAGCATCCTAGGGCTTGCTGGATACTACAGATGCTTCATTCAGGACTTTTATCATCTAGCAGCACCTTTGACAGGTCTGACCAAGAAGGGGAAAAAGTTCATATGGTCAGATTCTTGTGAGTCAGCCTTTCACGAGCTGAAAGGGAGGTTGACGTCAACACCGATACTAGACTTTCTAGATCCATGCAATAGATACGCGGTTTACTATGATGATTCGGGTATCGGGTTGGGAGTTGTACTTATGCATGGAGATGGAGTCATTGCATATTTGTCTCGGTATCTGAGGCCACATGAGAGGAACTACCCTACGCACGATCTGGAGTTTGCAGCTATTGTTCATGCCTTGCGCTGTTGGAGACATTACCTTCTGGGAGATCACTTTGTGGTCTTCACTGACCACAAGAGCCTCATGTATATTTTCACTCAGTGTGATTTGAATCGGAGGCAGCGCATGTGGGTTGAGTATCTACAGTCTTTTCACTTCGAGCTTGTCTATACGTCGGGTAAGGGCAACACAGTGGCTGATGTGTTGAGCAGGAGAACTCAGATTCATGCAGTTTAGGAGGCCAGAAGTGAGTGGCGGCTGATGGCTATGTTCTCTGAGATGCTTCTAGATGTGCACGATAGACATGGACATACCTTCTAATATTCTGTAGCTTTTACCTCTACACTTATTGATTGAGTACAGATTATGCAGCTATCAGACCTAGAAGGCTTAGTCCCGCGGGAGAGTGTATCAGAAGAGGACCCTCTTCATGGATGGAGAGTGGGAGAGGATGAGATATTATGTTTCCAGGGACGCGTATGGGTGCCAGCAGACATACGCGAGGAGCTGATGCGGGATTTTCATTCCTCTCTTTGGGCAGTTCATCCTGGCATCACCAAGATGTATCAGGATCATCATCTCCAGTACTAGTGGCCAGGAATGAAGAAGGATGTTACTGGTTTTGTCTTGAGATGTTCTACTTGTCAGTATGTGAAAGAAGAGCATCAGCGACCAGTGTGGCTTTTACAGCATCTACCCATTCCGTAGTGGAAGTGGAACGATGTCGCAATGGATTTCATGACCAGGTTGCCGAAGTCGCCTCGAGGGAACGATGTTGTTTGGGTTGTCGTCGACCAGCTTACGAAGGATTTTCACTTCTATCTGATTAAGGAGACCCTCAGTGTGGATGATCTAGGACAACTTTACATCAGAGAGACCATTCGTTTGCATGGAGTTCCACACTCTATTGTTTCAGACAGAGATGCATGCTTTACATCTCGATTCTGGCAGGGACATCAGAAGGCCTTGGGTACACAGGTACTTTTGAGTACAACATACCATCCCCCGACTGATGACAAGTCCGAGCGCATGATCTAGGTGCTTTAGGATATGCTCTGAACATGAATTCTAGACTTTGGCCGTTCTTGGGAGAATCATATTCCTCTGGTGGAGTTCCCCTACAACAACATTTTTCAGGAAACCATTCAGATGGAACCATACGAGGATTTGTACAGTAGGTCATGCCGATCACCCTTAGGCTTGCTGGAGGCATGAGAGGCAGCCTTGTTGGGTCCTCTTCTTGTAAAGGACACATCACAGCAGATAGAGCTGATTTAGAAGAGGATGGCTGCAGCACAGTCTCAGCAGAAGTATTATGTTGATCAGTGGAGATGACCTTTGGAGTTCGAGGTCAACAGTCAGGTTTTCCTGTTTTTCTCACCGGGGATGGGACACAAAAGGATTCGGAGACAGGGTATGCTTTCACCAAGGTACATCGGGCCGTTTGAGGTATTGGAGAAAGTGGGGTCGGTCGCCTATCAGTTGCAGCTACCTCAGAGGTATCGGGCCATGCATGACGTCTTCCACGTCTCTTAACTCCGACGTTAATTTTTAGACCTGTCTCTTGTCTTTCAACCTGAGGAAGTCGAGCTTGAAGCAGATGCATCATTCGAGGAGCATCCTATCCGGATTATCGATCGTAGTACGAAGGTTCTCCGCGGGCTGTCTGTTCCACTGGTACGGGTGCTATGGCAGCAATGGCAATTATAGGACGAGACCTGGGAGAGGGAGGCCGATGTATGATCGCAATGGCCAGATTTGTTTGGGGATTCTTCTTCTCCACCTCGTTTGGGAAATTCGGGGACGAATTTCTTAAAGTGTGGATGTTTGTAAGAACCCGGATCTTTTTTTCAGGTATGTTTTCCCTTTCTTAGAGCTTTTATGAAAAAAATGAATTTTCGGGAAATTTTCTAAGTACACGCCGTGTACTCTTTCTGCCTTGAAGTCGTGTGATGGCCGTGTCCGGGCCACAAAAACAGTGTGTAAGGATGAGGTGGAGGCCAGTTAATTCGGAGTATGGAAAATTGATGTACACGTCATGTACTCAATAATTACACTCCATGTACTTTCTTTTATTCATTAAACGGACCGAGGTCGTGCCTAACCCCCAAAATCATCTTCTTCTCCAGATTTTGTCCATCCTAGAGCGACTGTACAGAAGAATCCTCAACGAGCTCCTGCATCGCCGTCCATTCTCTGATTTGAGCACGGTTGATTGCGTTGGAATCACAACAGTGATTTCTTCGTTCTTCTTTAGCCTTGTTTCTTGATTCCTCCTCATTTCCATGTTATATTGGGATGAATGTTGTGTGCATTTTCTCATATCTACGTTGTTATAATGGGAATCTGTCATCGTGGTTCACCTATAGTGACCTCCTAGGATCGAGGTAGGTGGTTTGATCCTTTCTGTAGAAAGTTGATGAATATTACTTTCAAATTCCAACAATACCCTTGAACGGGGTATTGCGTGTTTCCTGTTTTTCCCATTTTGTTTTCCTTCTTTGCTTGATTTCTTTAGTAGAGGTTATTGCATGTGAGTAGTGTAATTTATTTTGTGATCATCTTGCTTTTCCATGCCAGTTTTACCTCTTGGGCGTTTTTCCAGTTTCCATACCTTATTGTAGGATAGTGGAACTATCCGTTTTGATATGTTGTTGAGCCTTAGTTGATATCCAAGTAGTTATTGAGGTTTACTTGGAAAATACACACGCGCTGAGTATGTGTAGTTATACTTAGGACAGTGAGAACCCAGAGTAGTAGAACAATTTGAGAATTGACATAAGGGCTTCTCCAAAGTGTCTTTTAATTACGATGTGAGACTATAGGGGGAATTGAAGCTGAGTACATCCACAGAGAGTCTGTAGATCCTCGACGCGGGCCACATGGGGAATTGTCGTTGAGTGCTTCCCTAGAGATCCATTAGTACGATACGAGACTTTAGGGGAAATTGACGGTGAGTGCTTCCCCAGAGAGTCTGCTTAATTACATAGCTGAACCACATGGGTGAGACTGCGTGTGCCTCCCATAGGGTTGCTAGTACTATAGGATGAACCATAAGGGTTAGGCTGTGAGAGCTACCCAAAGGGTTACATGTTTTCTTCATGTTGCTGACTACTTACTTGTGTACATTACTTGTTAGAACAGTGGATTGTACCTTCTTGCGCTTTTCTGTTTATTGCTTCTTGTTTTATTACTTCCATTTATTCATTGACTTTTAGGAACAAATCATTGGGTGATTTCCTACTGGTATTGTATCTCACACCCTGTTTGGGCCATGGTTTTGGGCCCATGCAGACTATGTTGCTGCAGGTATAGATAAGGGCAAGCACCCTTCTACATCAGGTTCATGATTGTACTGGAGCGGGGGAGCATGGGACCGAGCCATGGCTCGTGATTCTGAGGAGATTTCTTTGTTTTTATTTTGCACTTGGTTTCAGTTTTATTTCAGTATGTTGTTGTGTTTGTTGTTTTCCTTAGATACTTGTACCTGCTGCATCATTGTCATCATTACAATATGTATTTCATTGTTTCCACTGTCTGGTTTCTGTGGTTATTCATTTTGTTACTTCTTCCGCTATTGACTATTGTTTTTCTGATGTATACTTTACCGATTGAGGGCATAGTTTCCCCACCGACTCACCTAGGCCCTCGCTGCTATTCGACAGCCTCTGGCATTTGAGGAAACACAGTTGAGGTCATGTGGTGAACGCGGCACAGGGCACCAGTGGAGGGGCTCTGTATTCTAGTTGTTACATCATTTACTATATAACTGTGGATATTTGTAAAAAGTTATCCTCCAATATATTCAAATTCATGTATCAATTTTAAATAAATTTAAAGGGTTATAGATAATATGCTGAATTTATGATAACAAAATATTTCTAAATCGATACATCACCTAATATTTAATAACCTATCAATGAGTATATTAATAAACTTATATTTCATGTATATTCTAGTTTTTAGTATTCTTTATAATTTTATCAAAGATAATAATTATCATATACATCTCCATATGGTCATCAAACCAGTCATTATCATTACCACTAAGGATTAGTGGTCCATCGAGAATGAAATTTTTCAAAAAACCAAATACATTAACTATTTAAATAAAAAATCGATATAGTTCCTTACATTAATGAAATTAGTGGATGTAGTCGTATAAATTCACTGAAAACAATGGATGATATATAATTTCATGGCATGATATAAAATTTATCAGACCCAACATATAGAGAAAAAAATGACACCACATTTTTTTTTCAAATGTAGATATTCTAAATGCCATAAAAAGGGTTGAATTTTAGCATGCATGAAAAATATAAATCTTCTCCTAAATATGTGAATAATATATTTGTAAATTTTAAACATTGAAAAATTAGAGTATCCAAGTTAAAAAATATATTTAATAAAAACACATGCAGTCTAGAAATATAAAATATCTATATTTTGAAACCTTAACTCAAATATATACATGTAAACCAATAGTAATATAAATAAATTAATTAAAATACATAATATATAGTAATTTATAAAAATAAATATACTCATATTAAGGATATTATAAATTTATAAAATTAAATTTATGACCTATTTTATTTTATAACATAGACTACTAGAAATTTGGTTTTTTTGTGATTGACTAATTGTGAAATGTATTTTTTCCATCACAAAAAATTAATAAACAGTTATTATTTTTTATAGATGGGTTATTCCTTTTTAAATAATATCTAATTGCGATTGATTATTTTTTACATTGCAAATAGTTTGGCCATGAATTCTTATTTCCCACCGTGAAACATAGTAGCGATGTGAATTGGGGATGGATATAGTCATCTTTCACAATTTACCTTGTAAATGTGATAGAAATTATATACCATCATAATTAATTTTTACTGAAATATTATTTTCAATAGAGTATGTTTTCTCACAAAAAAATATATTAAAATAAAACATGTTGCACCCTACCTTTCTTTCTCCCCTCTCCCCTTCTTCCCTCTCTTATTTCAGTGATGCAGCCAGCCATCCCCACTCTTTCCCAATCCACCCGTCTTAGTAGAACATGTATTAATTTCATATTAGACTTCCAATAACCTTAGTATGTGGTCATGTTCTCTCATTTTTAATTTTTTTGGAATTTATTAATTTTATAAAATTATTTAATTAATAAATATGATAGGTTAATAAATGTAACAACTCAAATTTTCTTGGATTTATTTCTAGAAAACTTTTAGTAAAATTTTTAGGCAAGGCCCTGAGACGATGTTTGATTATGAGGCATAGAGTTTCCAGAATGATCCGTAAAAAAATTTATGTTTTTAAATATTTTGCATGAGTAGTTATCTTGAAAGTGGTATAAATATTGAACTGTTTCCTAAATAAGAAATATGTGGGCAATATTGATTTCATTAAAGAGGATATACCCTATGTGCGATTTATGTTTAGTTGGTGCGGGTCTCTAGTGAGAAAATTCAAATAATGGCATAATCGTACAAAAATAGTAATACATTTTTAATTTTTCTTCCAAATCCATATAAATCATAAACAGTATCTCTGATTGGAAATCCTAGAGTATTATTGAGCTCTTGAGGATTTTCTTTTCTATGGAAGAGCATAACATAGACCAGCGCGGGTTTAAGGTAAAAGATAATTTTTGGACTTTTTAAAGGAGAATGAAATAGACATAAAATAATTATTTAACATCCTGTTAACGCTTATCCACGTAGAGACGATGTGAAATAATGATGGAGAAACCTTGTAATGTCCATGATCCTCCTGGTCCAGTACTTTTCCAAAAACTCGATCCCACCGAAATGGTGCCAATGGTCACGGTTGAACCACTTACGGTGTATCACCGTGACGGTGACACCATTTGTTGTGGCTCATGAATTCGATGGCACCGTGCTGGTGCCACACCGAAATGGTGACACCACTTACGGTGTCCAACCAAACCAGTGATACAGTCACGGTGGCACGATGACGTTGGCACACTAGAACAGTGACACCGCTTATGGTGTCTCACCAAACCAGTGGCATCGTCATGTTGTCTCACCATACCGTATCTCAACCCTTTTCTATTTCCCGGTCTCCCAAGTTTTTTCAGTTTCTCTCCCGAAACATATGTTTTGATGTAAAAGTGTTTTAATACCCCATTTCAATGCCATTTAAAGCGCATAAATGATATCAAAATTCCACAATATTCAGACAACACTCAACATACCAAAACGTGTGGTTTTTTCTCTATGTCACACCCTTTCAACGTACATTCCATTTCTACCTTCGTTGCACGTTTTCTTCTGATTTTTGGAAACTGTTTAGCGCACAACTGATATGGCCACCTCTCTGAAGAAAATTATTAAATGACAAAAATTTACATCATGTGTAACCACCCACTCGCATGGTGAAACCATTATCCGCCTTCATGCTATTCAAAATTAAATATCCCATAATTGCAGGATCTAACCTTTTTATCGCATGGGAATTTGTTCTTCTGCATCAAATTGGTTGGTATCCTTTTCATTCGTGGTGTGTTTGGAGCCCCCCTCTCCGAGGCAAGTGGTGCACCTTTGTTGGGGCTTTTCTTCCCACCCTTGGTGTCCCCTATGTTTCTCCCATGAAAGTCACGCATCCCCAGTTCTTATCGCATGGAGATAAATGTCAATCCTTGATGATCTAAGTAGGATTATTCCTTACTCTATCATTACTATGTAACATGCGGGGTGGGTATGTTATTTTTTTGCAGGGATGGATGAAACTAAACCTCAATGAAGATAATAAATTGACTTTTAAAGAATTAATGGGGGTGTGATCGATGTTTATGTTGTACTCTTTATCCCAGATTCTTGTGTTGTGAATTGTACGAGATTATTCCCACTAAAAATCATGGTGGTTGGGGGTCCTTTCTTTCACACTAATGAAGCTCTATTTTTCTGGATAGTTATGTGATTGAATAGATGTAGCATTGAAACTAGTATATCAGGCAAACTCAGTTGAGTAAAATGAATGCCCAATGTATAAGCATCCTTGTGTGATCACCCGGTTAACCAAATAGAAATAATGACCCGAATGATTGGAATATTAAAATTGGAAATGCCCCATTGCTCTGTTTTGTTGATGTTTATAGTTGATGCCTGAGAAGAGGCGTGGATGGGGATGATATCCTCTGCAATTGTGCAGTTGTTGGTTTGTGGATCTAAGGTCATCTGGGGATATATAATTAGGCTAGCTTTGTTTCCTATACATTAAAGGATCTCACATATCCCTTTTGGTGTTGTGACATTACAAGGGAACCAGATGTGATTACATAAATTACAGTTTGGATGTTTTCTTTTATTTGGGTGGGGGAAATGCCTATTAGTTACCCAGTAGTGTATAATTACATTAATGGAAGAACTTGAATATTAAAACTAGAATGGGTAAAATGGGGAATCGTTTTCTGGAAATTAGGAGTGAAATGGTTGTTGTTGTGCTGCTTCTTATGAATGAATTGTAACGATGGGGATTGTATTAGGCTAGTTTGGAACACCTAGGTTGGGATGTGTGCTTCTTACCTATATATATAATTATGTTTCTTATGTTTCTTATTCATGCCCCACCCAATTTGAGTAATTTGTATCAAACACCACCATTTCATAGGGGAGGGTGTTTTCCCAAAACTCCGATGAGTGGCTAGTCATTTTCTCTTTTTCTTCTCCCTTTCTCCAGTATCCTAATATCCTTCAGGAAGGATATGAAGGACCGAGGTCCATTATAGCCCAAGATTCTTCGGGCATGATATGTGGTGGTGGTTGGCCCAGGTGTGTGTGGGAATGTGGTTTCCCAAGAGTGATCGGGATGAAGACCAGGTGTCTTTGAGCGTGGAAGAAGTTTTTTGGACCCAGGTGTGTGCGGTCGTGGTTAGGATTGGTTGTTTCGGCCTAGGAATTTGTGGGTGGGATTTGTTGTAGTGATATACCTAGTGTTTGTGAGTGAGATTTGCGATCGTGATAGCCCAGGTGTGTGTGGGCAGGGTGTGGTAGTGAGACTGTGGTTGGAATGGCGGGAGTGTTTTGTTGCATAAGATGTATTCAATAACCAGTTGGAAAGTGTTGCGGGGTACCCAAATATCGATGTGCCATTACTATTACTTTATTTCAATTGAGTTTTTTGGGGAGTGTTCCTTGTTGAGGTTTGGGTGGATATAATCCTTGTTAGGTGCTTCAGTTTTCTCCTTTTTCTCTCGTGGCATTAGAATGCCTCCCCACTTTTTCATGAGATCAATTGGGCTGCCCTACTGAGTATTCATGTATACCCACTCTACATATATAAACTACTTTCAGTCTTTCAGGAGGACACCGGGGATCACGCGGGACCGTACTACCTCGATTGTGGGGACAATTGATTTTGAAGTTTTTATTTTCTTGGTACATTCCTTTGAGGATTCCTTGCAATTTTTTATCTTTTACATTTGGACTTTCATATGGTAATGGTTCATTTTGGATTTACTTTTACCTCCGTTTTTGGTGTTGTTGGTATTTTCTATCTTATCTCCCAATCATGCTAAAAAAGGATAATTCTTTCCATCATATGTGTGATTTTATACCCTTGGTGCTAGTGGCCACTCCGGGACATATTTAAGCCATGTCTCAGGGGTCATTATCTCTCCTCCATCTTGAAGAAGGAATGGTCTGGAAATCTGATGTCCTTTCTCACATCTTGGTGATGGCAGGTAATGAAAAATATAATATTCTTTCAAAATTGTAACATTGAGGAGACACTATTTCAATGTGAAACGATAGCACTGAAATGCATAAATGTGTTAACGAATATCCATTATTATTCAGGGGGTAGGGTCTAGTGTTAGAATTCATAATGCCTGATATTTTTCTAGATCCGTGGAGTTTCTCCAATGCAAGGAGGAGGGGGCTCTCTTAGTAACAACAACAGACCAGAGATCAGGTTTAGATCAAACGGTGATGAATCGATGGACACTATTGGAACAAGGTTCAACATGGCGACACAACATCAATATAAATTTTCAAGTGATCTAACTCGAGGTAGTGGTTGTTATTGTGAATCTTGTATTTTCCTGTTCATAGATTTAAATTATGATTTTGGATCAACTCGTGAATAGGTTCACCTACAGTTCGATCGTTATTGCTAGAAGGGAGTTTTATTTGTAGGTTTTTAACGGATGTTTGATATTTGTTATCAATTGATGATAAATCTGGTGTGATGGATTATTGGTTTCGTTGAATTTAAATTCTAATTTAGACAAACCACACTAGAATGTAACATTGATCGAGGTCCATCACTTTTTTATTCATTAAATTCCTCCCTTTGTTCTTTGTTCGTCATAAGAGTTATTGATTTGGAATGCGACTCAACATTTAGATATCTATCTATATTTTCAAAATTGATCTATGGAAAAATGATATAGTATCACATATCCTATATGAACATGACATGAAATAGGTGAAATGATAAATATGGAGAACTAGTCATGGTTGTGTAGGAGATATCGTCATCCTAGAGACATCAAACCAGGAATAATTTTTGATCAAATTCAAAACCTTGTTGATGAAGAACACAACCTGAGGACTATGGAACATCTTCAATATTGTAGAACAGTCCCCCCGGAGCACATATGGTGGCCCACAAAATACCCCACTGGAACGCCAGCACTGGCGTCCCCAAGTGGGAGGTGGAACTCTATAGCGGCGATGAAGGCCTGCAGCATCTTCTACAGGTGGTGATTAGAAGACAGAGACAATGGTTGGTGATTGTTTGACCAATGCGGTTGGAGGCTATGCTCCGGTTGGATTGTAGAGGCGACCAATGGTCTAGCCAAACCACGGTGGCGACCCAAAGAAATTGATGTGGGTGTGATGTGACACCTACCAAATCATGGGATTAGAATACTTGGCTGCTCCAATGGGTAGGGTTGGTCAGGTGGGCCAAGTCGGACCGAACTCGTACCTGATCAGACCACTTTTCACTAAAACACACATTTCATTCAAACCGTAAGTCTGATTGATGAGTAGTTTGCGGCATTGGGACCATCACAATGATTTCTTCCTTTTGAGATGGCTTGTTAGGTTGCTAGTAAGGACCGGTATAGGTGAAAATTATCCCTTTGGATCTTACATTGAGGTTTTGATACAACATTGTATGGAAATACCCTCGAATTACAAGTACCAGATATAGTTTTAAATCCTCTTAGGGGCAGAAGTGGTACACTATCAGCCTATATAGAGTTGTCTTGGTATTGAAATAACCTCCAGGAATACGACGTTAATCCTATATTTGGTGGGATGTATCATAGTGTTCTCATTATTCCTCTAAATCTTCTACATAACAAGTCACATCATAGGACATTTTGTCTCTGAGAATCCCCTATGGTGTAGGGTAATACATATCGGGTTCATGGTATTCTTTTTAAACCCATATCTATATTTTATGACCTTTGACATGATTTTCTATTTGGTAGAGGACCATGTTCTGTTGGAGCTCTTGTAAGAGTTTGGAATGGCATCTAGGCTCGTGGGTTGGGATTCTAGGAATGGTGTTCCTTAAGATGATTATTCTGAAAAAAGATCTTGCTACGATATCAAGAAACCTTTTCTTACTGAGGTCAGATGTCTCAGGGATAATTCGTGACATATAGAGAACAAATGTTCTATTACATAATTTTTTATGACATGTTATACATGGCTACTAACAGTTAGCTCAAGGAGTGGGATCTACTAGAATCGAGCGTGATATGAGAGGAACAATATAGCTAGTAGTAAATGAGATGTTGCATCTGGAATTATTTATGAGTATAACTGAATGTTATTGTTATATGTGTTATTGACATATACCTAGGTTGGGAAGACTGTATCTTCTTATTAGTGTTTTATTTATTCTCTATTACCTTGTGTTTCATGTTCACCTACAGAGTATTGTATTACTCACTATTTCATGGGATTTTACTGCATTTATCGCATCTTGTGAATATGATCGATGCTTTGTTGGAGTCCTAGGTGCAGTAGGACTAGGACCAGGACCAGATGGTGCCTTCAATGATCAAACAATCTGAGGTGTTTCTAGTAGCTTACTACAGCAGCTTCAGTGCACCTGTTTTCAGGATAGACATTATAGTTATCGTTTCATTTACTCCACTCATTTATGGACCAATCTCAGTCCAATAATATAATTTCTATTGTCCTCTATTGTTGGGTTTTAGTGGTATGAATTCATTTCCTTTACATAGTGTCTTTTCTCTCCATCCACCGTGTCTTGTAGTTGGTATCATGATTACATGTTCTCTCTAAAATTCCTCCCATTTGTGGTATATTCATACTATGTGCTAGTTTCAAACCCATGGACTATCAAATGATAGATTTGGGTAGTCATGACATGGTCCCCGGGGGGACGTGTCATGATAGAGTGGTTTTAAGGAGTACAGTTATATCCTAGGTCCAGGAGTTGTTGAGATTTGTTTGGTGAAATATTATTAAGGTTTTGATGTTTGGCTTTCATTTCAGGGACTTTCGTGTTGGTGTAGCGACTGATGTTTTCATACACGAGGACTCTAGAGAACTATTTTTTGACCTTATACATGAAAAAACTAATTAATGTAAAATTAATATACAAGCATCTAAAGGAATGGGTTGTATTGTTCCATGTCATTCTTCATTCAGCTCAATAGTTATACCCATTTAACCATGATACATCTTATTTTACCCAGGATGTGTTTATAATTCCCACCAGTGAGTTTTTCGTAGAAGGATCAGGAGTTTGGCATGATGATCAATGATGCCTCCTTGATTGGAGCAAGTTGCAAAGATATTATCCTCTACGATGGTTAGCATGTGACAGTTTCTCTATATGACCAGTTATCAGATCCACCTCCAGTGTTTAGGTTGATGAAGAAAACTATATTGAGTCGTGGAAGAAACTTTTTGGATATATGATGATACAGAGGGTTCCAACTTGTATTATAGGATTCTGAGGTTCTGATCACCTAACATGAAGTGTCAATGGGACCTACCAATTGTAGTTGCGAAAAATAATCCCCAGAACAAGAGGATTTATTAGATGATCTAGGGACGTTCCAGTTCCTAGAAGAGAAGGATTTTCGATGCTTGTTAAAAATGGGGCAACATACGTGATATTGTTCAACTATTGATGTTGTAGTCAGAGAGAAGGATAATGAACCAACAAGGATTATATAGAGGACTAATCAGTAACTTCTATTAGGCAACATATGTGGAAGGAGAGATGGGGATGTAGTAGGGGTTGGATGACATTTTGTTGTGTTACCACCACCACCTCCATGTGGTCAAAACTAGAATATGGGATTTGTATTGTAGGGGAATATATAGTTGTAGTTTTTCGTGTCATATGACTCCATGACTGTAGGGTTGATTTATGGTATGATATGCGTCATTCTACAATAGTTTTAGTGTTCATAGACACTTGTACTAGTGATTTTCTTATATTTAACTTTTCTTGTTTGATAACTAGATGTTTTGGTTGAACCATTGAATTGGTTATTATGTATAGGGACTCATACAAGAGGAGATATACAGACCACACAGTAGTACCGATAGTGTGAACTGACTCTTAGAGGAATGATATTTGGTTGTGATCTCCTAGTAGTGGCATTTATTCCTTATGATATAATTCTCTTTATAGATTAAATATTCATTTCATAATCATATTAATTGTTTTAGTAAAAATGATGTGGTTAGTCCATGATGATTGAACTAGATTTCCCATTTATCACCAACGGGAAAATCCTTGCAGTTCTTGATAGACTTAGGCAGAGGATGGTGTAGCTAATTTCTATTCAGTTGGCTAGATTGACCCTTGGTGTAGTGGATTTTATGTGTCCTCAGGTTTCTTACTGGAGGTAGTGTATACTGAATTCTTCCATAATGATGTTACAGGTTTACGTATTCGTCGGTTGTTACACATCTGCATTAGTCAACACACTATGGTGGCCTGATATTTAAATAAATTTATTAGATTGCACTGGAAGAGCTCTATTATTTGGGGGTTCATATTGGCTGGTTGAATAAGAAGGTACAAGTAAGACCCACTATTTCACCCTAGACATCCAAAGGTGATCTTCATTGATGAAATCTTAATGTACTTGAAATTTGAGGAGGATTACAAGATACACATGAGGATGGTCTTCGAACCACATTGAGAGCACCAGCTACAAAAATTGATCTTGAAGTCTCTTTCTTAGATCCGAGAGGTCTTCTATTTCTAGGAAATTTAACCTCAGAGGAAGGAGTTGTAGTTATTCGATTGAGTGTTGAGATGAAGTTTATGGGAAAAACAACATGACACATTTCTATCATTTAGCATTGGTGGAATTCACATTGTAGATGTGGTGATACTACTTGATGGGAATGTGATACATCATCCACTTCAACCTCATAATTCTCTTGTATGTCTTCTCATAGAAATAATGGGACATGAGATAGAGGTGATGCCTAGATTTCTTATTAGAAAATGACATAGAGTTTATCTATACTCCTGGGTAGAGGAACATAGACCCATATCCTCCTAGTAGGAATATATGTAGAAATTACTAAACGGGGAATAAGAGAAGTTGGCCTCATTGTGGTTATCCTTCATGGATGGAGGTGAAATATCTTGTCTCTTATCGTTGGTTGTTACCTGTCCATTCATAAAAGATTCATAGAGGTACTACATAGTGATACTGAATTTGAGTCATTATGTGCTCAGTTTTCCATAGGGAATACACATGATGGACATTCTAAATGTGGGGAGCACTTCATTCTTTTCAAGAGATGAGATATTGTAGTAGAAGATTCCTTGGGTGGCGATATGCATTGGGGTATGCATGTGGGTGTCTAGGAAGACATCAGGGATGATCTAATAGGTTGAAGTGGTTATTAACTTTTAGGATGAATGTTGAAATAATGATTGAATAATTTTCATGGCTGGATCATTATCTTTCTTGGGTTATCAGAAATTAAGAGGGATGTTATGTCAGCGGAATCATGTGGGGTTTACCACATACATCAATGATACAGGATAACATCAGGGTGATCGTTGACCGACTCAATGAATGGGCCCATTTCCTATCTACCAATGAATATATTTTAGTTGCGTTCTGGGGATGCTTATATATGTAGAAGATACATTTACTACATGTATTTTCTACAACAATTGATTTAAATCAAGATGCTTTCTTTATATCCATGTTTTGGACAAGATTATGTGAGGCGTTGGCAGAGAATGTGTATGTCATCTTGGAGTGTATGACGAATTGATAGGTTCCTCAAAAGTATTGTGGTGGAAGATGGTAGAAACATTGGGAGTTCGAGGAAAGAGACAATGTCTTCCTTTGGGTCTCACCTCTATAAGGGAAACAAATATTTTTACCTGGGAGGCAAGATATATCTGTGGATAATAGTCCATTATTTGGGTATTGTGTTGAGTTGGAGAGGTAGTGTACATTGTTTCTCTACCACACCATGGGACCAGGTACACAACATCAGCAACATGTCTCAACTGAGTAGATTCATGCATAAACCCTTTGAACATCATAATCTGTGGTGAGATGGACATCAACATTGTTTTTTTTGGGTTAAATGACCAATGGACATCGATGGACTCTTATGGATGATCTTTTCCACATGTGTGTGTCTGGAGGTAGAATGGGGATCTTAATTGAAGCACATGAGAGTGGAAGGCTCAGACTCATGCTAGGTTTTCTATCCATGTTTTTAGTAAACCTATTTTTGATTTTCCAGAATGTAATGACTTAAGGTGAGGATAATGTAACAACATGGATTTTCTAGGTTATATTTATAGAAAATTCATCGGAAAATTATGAGACTAGGTGCCGAGACGACATACGATTCCAAGGCATGGAGTTCATGGAAATATCCATCAAAAATTGTTATGTTTTTAAAGATCAACGATGAGCAATTTTCTTTAACACATAGAATAAATCCTTAATGGGTTCACATATCAGAAATCAAAGAACACTATGGCTTTCAGAGCAATGGGTTTACACTTAACCAGACTTAGATTTAATCATCATCTGTATGTTGTGAGATAACCTAAATATTTCATAACCATAAATAAAATAATTACATATGTAATTTTTAAATCCTTATAACTCTTAAATTGTATCTCTTATTTGAAATTCAAAAGTACCATTGAGCCCTTGAAGATGTGATTTTATTGGACAGAGCCTATCCTTGGCAGGCATGGGTTGAGGGTAAATGTTAATTTTTTTTTAATTTTTAAAAGAGAGTAAAATAAACATAAAGAAGTTTATTTTATTTCATTTTAATGCTTCACAACATGGAAACAAAGTGAAGTAGTGATGGAGAAACCTATTCTTCTTTAAAAAATGATATAGCATGGAGACAGTATTTCAAAGCAATATAGTAATGATGAAATGCGTAAAAATGTTAACGGGGTTTCTCTATTATTCTGGTGTAGGGTCCAACATTATAATTCATAAAACTTTAGATTTATTTTAAAACATGGAGTATCTCTAATTCAAGGAGAATGATGATATCACATAAAAAAATGGATACGAGGTCTGGATTTCATCAAGAAGCGACGAATCCACAAATTCTAGCAGAATAAGGATGGACATGGCGATGCTACTTCAATCTACATATGCAAGAGATCCAACAAGAGGTAGGGGTTTTTATTTTAAATCTTGTATTTCCATAGTCATCGAATTAAATGATTCATGAAGATCAACCCATAAAAATATTGACCTGATGATTGGTCATTCTTGCAGGAAGGGAGTTTTAATTGGGAGAATTTAATAGATGATTGATCTTGGTTATCAAATGATGATAAAACTTATGTGATAGATTAATTATTTAATTCAAGTTCGGTTCTAACAGAACTGAACCATGATTGACACTATCATCGATCATGTTCAATCCCTTTTTGATTCTTCATGAAATTCCTCCCTTCGTTCTTCTTTAGTCATGAGTATTTTTCATTTGGCCTACGACGTGACTTTTTTGATTGATCGGTCATTGGGAAATCGATCCTTGACACAACAATATGGTATCATAGATCTGGGATGGACATGACAAGGAAGAGGTGAGATGATGAAAGTGGTGAATGGATCATGGTGGAGTGGGATATATTTTCATACGAGCAACAATACATCAGGAGGGATCATGGCATAGATTCAACAACTTGACGATGAAGAACATGACTCGAGGTCTGTAGAATTTCATCCAAATTAATAAACTAACGACTGTTGCACATCTGGTGGTCCACAAAAGGCCCCTCTTGTGAAAATGTGTTGAATGTCTTGAAAATTTCCCAGAAAATCCATTGTGGATGTTGATTAGAGGCAACCTCCAACGGATGGCAGTTGATCGATGAACGCGGCTAGAGGTATTCATCTACCTGGTACATGGTGGAAACCCGTGACAATGGTCGCGGGTGGGATACGGCACCTGCCACATTCCATGTAGAGAAGAATGTCCTTCTACAGTGGGCCATTTCATACCCAGTCAATCCGAGTCAGGTCAGGTTGTTTAGACTATCTCAGACTGAACCTGGACACAACCAGACCCCTTTTCACTAAGACAACCATATCTTTCAAACTGTTAGTTCAATTTACGAGCTGTTTGTGGTGTTTGGACCCACAAAACATGAAAGTCCTTTTGAGGTGGATTCTTGGGATATTATTATGATCCATTAAAGGATTATATTATCCCCTTTGTTCTTTCATCATCGGATAGGTACATCATTGAATGGGAAACAACACTTAAATACGAGTTCCAGATAGTGTTTTAAATCCTCATGGGGACAGGATAGATACTCTATCACCCCAAATTGATTTTTTGGGTATTTTCATGACCTATGAGTGTAGGGAATTAATATTTCATCTATTTTTTTGTTATAGTGGGGTTCTTAATATTCTTTGGAATCCCCTACATTCCAAGAGACATAATATGGTATGTGGTATTCACTTAGAATCCCTTATGGTGTGGTTTAAAATAGATTATGTTCTTCATATTATATGGAATCCCGTATATGTATTTCATGACTTTTGACCTGTGTTTTCTTGTTGGGTGGGGCCCATGTTGAGAGGGGCATCTTGTAAGAGTCCCAAATGACATCAAGGGTTGAGGGGTGGGACTCTTGGAATGGGAATTACTTGAATAAAATCCTGTGAAAAAAGGAATTCCTTAAATAGAATCCTGTGACAAAAGATTTGGTTGTGATATCAAGACTCATTGTATAAATGATACTAGACATCTCAACAAAACTTCATGATGTATCGAGACCATATGTCCTATCAGATACTTTTGGAAGAATTATTCTATGGGGTTACAATCAGAGAGCTCGAGGAGTGGGATCTCCCAGAATCGAGTGTTCTACAAGAAGAACCATATGGCTTGAAGTGAATGAGACATTGCATCTTGGAATACTTTACGAGTATACATAGATATACTTTTTAAATATGTGGTTGACATATACATGTCATGAGTTGACTCTAGATTCTTGGTGGTGTTTCCTTTGTGGTATATTACCCTGTGTTTTAGGGTCCCCTACAGCTTATTTGTTTACTCACCCCTTCCCGAGCTATTCCTGCACATGTCAATTCTTGTGTAGATAACCAACACGTTGGTGGAGTCCTAGGAGCACCAGATCTGGGACTAGGACCAGGTGGTGACTTGTGAGGATAGATGAGCCAAGCTTTTTTTGGAATCTACCTACAACAACTTCAGTGACCTTGTTTAGAGATTAGACATTACATTTGACTTCTTTTAGTGGGCTTGTTTCTGGAAAGATTTCAGTATAATGCATTAAATTTTGTCATACTCTATTGTTTTCTTGTACTGGTATGCATTAATATTCATTACATAGTGTTTTCTCTCTCTATCCACAATGGCTTGGAGTTGGGTGCATGTGTACAGGTTCTTAGTAAAATGCCCCCCATTTATAGAATATGCCTACTCAACGCTAGTCCCTTGCCCCTGGCCTATCAGAGGTAGGCTTGATATAGTCACATCATGTTCCTAGGGGTGACAGGTTGTGATAATAAATTAACCTGATTTTCTTTCATTATTTTTATTTTGGATTAATTTAAAAATTTTATTCCCTATTATCATTTTAATTATGTTGGAAATATATATTTTAATTATTTTTATGAATTTAACATACTTTTTATTTTTTAAATTTATATCTATTAATTATATATATATATTATCATGTGTTTGTATATATAGAGAAATATAAATTCATGTGTGTTTTTCATATTAATTTTGATATATATCGATGTGTGTTTGTGTGTTTGTGTGTTTAACACATTATTCCCTATTTGTATATGTTTATCAAGTGTTTAATTTTTATTGTTGTGTGTGTTTATATATATATATATGAATGTTTTTTAAAAAATGGTTCTGATTTTACATATATATAAATATATCTAGGTCTATATATATATAGAAAATTTTGATAAGTATATTTTTTTTAAAAAATCATAATATATTTGATATATTTTTATTAATTAAGATAAATTATAATATAAATATATATAATTAAAACATTCTGATTAATTATGAAATATTTTAGTATAAATATATAAAACAAATAAATTCAGAATAAAAATAAATAAATTTTATTAAAAATGTTTAAGGTTTTTAATATATATATTTATAATTGTGTAAAGTATTAAAATATATTTATATATATGTGTGTTTTCAAAAAAAACGTAATCTTTTTGACACACGCATATATATATACATACAGATGTTTCTAAATGTTATAGAAAATGTGTATGATTTTTAATATATATATATATATATATTCATTTATGTAAATCAACATATAGACACACATATATAAATATATATATTTATATGTTTTAGGTAACATGTAATGTTATATATATATATCCATTTTAAAAAACATATATGTTTTTTGATATATATATATATATATGTATTTATGTATGTATGTATGTATTTATTTATTTGATAAATATTAATTTTTAATAAAACATGTAAAAAATATATTTCACTATGAAATCTTGTATATATATATACATATTAAAATCTGAACATATATATATATATAAATGTTTTAAAAAACCTATACGTTTTAATATATATATATATATATTTGATATGTATATTTATTTAAAATGTTTCAAAATATTTTTTCTATATAAATATTATTAACGAAATCATGATATACACATATATAATAATAATTGATAATTTAATAATAATATAAATAATTTTTATTAATCATTGAAAAACATATAATATCTAATAAATTATTATTCAAAATTATTACTAAATATTAAAATATCCCTATTAGTTATAATATATTATTAATAATTTTAAAATTTTAGTAAATTACAAGTTTTTTTTAAAAAAATGTAAATGAAAGATATGATTAATTGATAAATTACTTAATACAATTTTTTAATATATATATATATATATAAATATATATATATATTTAAATAGAGTTTATAGTTTTATTTTTTTTCAAAAAATGTTATAATATATTTGATTTATTTATATTAAATTATAAAATTGTGCTATGAATATAATTAAATTATAAAAATTATAATAATAATATAAATATTTAACAATAATCACTACATAGGTTATAATAATTAATAATTAATTAGTCAATTTTATTAATAAAAGTTAAATATTATTGTTAGTTACAATTTATTATTAATAATATGAAAATTTTAAGAAATTAAAAAAAATATAAATATATAAAAGAGAAAATATTTTTAATTATTAAATATTATTAATAATTATATTAAATTCAGTTATGAAAAATAAATAATTAGTTTCACATGACATATAATTTTATAAACTACAAAAAATTTATAAAAATTGTAAAAGAATAAAATCTTTTTTATGAACCCATTAAAAAATATAAAATATTATAACTGTAAAAAATTAACAATATTTAATTTAAATTTTTAATTAATAAATATATATTGTGTTAATAATATCTATAAATATTGTAATAAATATATTTGTATATAAAAATTTTTTATAAATAAATGATTAAAATAGATAGCATGATGTCCGATGTTAACAAAAATTGTATGCTCGCAAATGTTAGGTCTCTCATAAGGTAAACCCCACATCTCAGTTGTCACAATGGTCTTCGATTTTTCATATTATACATAGTTTGAAAGATACTTTAAATTTTAATAAGAAAATATATTAATTTTTTTTAACAAATTACCCTCACGTGCAATGTAACCAAACACCTGATGGTCACAAATGTTAGGTCACGCCTATGTTAATACCCACATACCAGACCCTAAAATGGTCTTCAGTTGTTCATGTGATACATACATTGAATGAAATTTTATATTTTATAATGAAAAAATAATAAAATAGTTAAATTATTTAGACATTTTATGTATTTAAAAATATGATGCTCACAAATGTTTTATCATGACTAGTGGAAAACTCACATCTGAGATCCAATAGGGTTCTTTGATTTTTCATTTGATACATCATTCGATATATATTCTAATATTTTAATAAAATATCATGTTTTTATATAATATATATAATATTTGTTTCTATTTTCATCATGCCTTTATGGTCTTTGTAATCAAGTGTTATCCCAACACCTCTAATTGTTCTTATTTTGTAGAATAATTCAATGTGTTAAAATATAATAATTTTTTTCCACTAGTAAAAGTGATCAGTAATAATTATTCTTATTTATGATGTTTCAATAGAAACTATTGACTTAGGATGTAGATAGAAGTTTCTACTACACTATCATGCTTGGATAAATCATCAAAAAAATACAAACATTTCTGGTATAAGTCATATATCTATTGATGTTGTTGAAAACATAATATCATTTGTATCATTGATATATGCTTTTTTCATAGAGAAATAATAAAATCTAAATTATGGAAATTATATCTTAGGAGGATCAATACGTTTGGGAATGTTGGACTTAAGATATTTATTTTCTTGAAACTATTATATTTTTTGTTCTCCAAATGGTGAAAATAATTCAGCTGAAAATTAAAATTTTTAGATATTTAATCTATCATTTGATATTTTAGTACTTTACCCTACATATCCATCTATTAAAAAATAGAATTATATTCCAAATACTGAATAATAACCTTCTCAGTTTTTCAATTTATTGAAATCTATTAAGGATGCCTTATATCTAGGATGCGGGATAAGAAAACATTAATATGTAACAAAATTAATTGTTATTAAAACAGATTTTGGAATGTTAAATAGTTGTTTTGATAAGATTTTTCCTTTAGTTAAATTGTTATTTCCTAAATTAAATACATTAACATTATGATTCTATGAATTTAAGATGTTGTTCCATAATTTTGGTCTCTGTTATCATAAAATAAATGTTTTTTAAATGACTTCATATTATATTATGGTGATTATGTATCCTTGGATAATTTCCTAACATGTTCAGGATCATCGTAAAAATAGGAACAACAAGGACCGTTTTGTGTACTTATGAAAGAGTTTGGTATATTATAATTATACCTAGTTTATAGGCTTTATTATTGTCTCACAACACAATTAGATTGAATATATTGAATAAATGAAATATTTTTATCACTAAAAGATAAAATAATCCATGTTACAATGATTTATGAAAGTACATTGATTACACACATCAATATTTTTCATTATAACACCATCACATATGTCTAGAACATTCCTTTTATGGTTTCTATCCCATTGGTGCTTACAATAGTCGATATTCTTATTGTTATATTGTCATTACACCCTCCAAAATACCACTTTGGATGTTGAAAAAAGAACCATATATATATATTTGAAGCTAATAATTTCATGACATCCATATAAGAATAGTAATGTCAATTTTATTCCACTATTTGATGAGTAAACTACATTATGAATCAATTTTGTGACTACATTTGATATAATTGCACATATAAATTTCATTGTGAAAGTTGAATTATTTTGGATAATCAGTGACTTTTCAGCATATGGTATGTTATCTAGATAGAGAACATATGGTTAAAAATCATTTTCAGACATAATGGATGAGAATAAATCATTTCTTTTATTAATTTGGGAATGATTAGTTGTTTTCCTTATCATCAGAGTTGTCTTCCTCTAGATATCCCTTTTTGATGAAATAGAAATGAAATTAGAAAAACATGAATTGATGCATATTAACCTCTATCAGTGCTCTCAGGTAATCAGGTAAAATCTATTGCCACTGAATTTTGTAATGATACTTTTCAAAAAACCATAAATTAAAAAAATGGATTTAGGATAGATCATAATTTGATAAAGTAGAGTATTTCTTGGTATATTCCACATTTTTCATGATTTATTGGTTCGTCACATGATATATGTAATGAATATTGAGATTATTTTTTCTGATAACATATCGTATACCATGTTTTACACACCTGGTAAGACCAATAATAATGTAATGGGATTGTTTGATATGGACCATATTTATTGCCGTCCTGAACATCAATTATTTGATGATGAAAGATCACATAAATTTATAAATCCAAATCCAGCTTAGTCACTAACTAACATAAGTTATTTATTATTATATTAGTGGATTAATGATTTTAGGCTATCATATGGTATTTATTATAATTTTTCTTGTGGACTTATAAATGCAAATATTAACAGGTTAAAAACTAATTCCTCTCATGTTATAATTGAATGAATACTTATTATTAGTCTCAGAGGGATTTGAATTCTTAAATATGTGATGTGTTAAAAGAAATATTTTATTATTTTAGAGATATATGTGTGGCATCATTGGATTATGTTTCATTTATTTTGTTGGAAATATTTAACTTTTAATTTTATGAAAATTTGATAAAATATTCTGTCTGGGAATCTTTGATTCGATATATAATTTAATATTTCATTTTCCATATAAAGAAAAATGTGGAGGCCTATCACAATTCTAGTAGATGTAACAATTTTATATATTTATGAAAAAATTAATATGTAACAATTTTCAGTTAAATGGTCGATTTTAGAGGATTAATTCAAAGAGTAAATTTCAAATTTCTTCCCTGATTATTTTCAATCGGAATATCCTTTAACACATAATTTCATTTTTTAAATGAGGAAAATTATGTTGATTTCAAAGACCATCAAATCGCATTTTTAAATCATACCAAACTTTCTTTTTCTGGTTATAGTGTATGGTGTCTTATAGATAAAGAACCACAGTGATCTCATATGTATTTTCTACTATATTCTGATGAAATGACATGATTTTATCAACAAGTACATGTTTTGTTCTTATTTTGTTACGTATTTTTATAAGATAAATTTTTAAAAATTTAGTGTTTTTTAGAATATATGATGACCAAATGAAAAATAATTTATATGAATTACATATCATTCTTTGGAATAATTTCATTATGAAAATTTTTTATATTGGGTTCAAAGACTGGTATGTTGAGGTAATTTTGATTGAATAATAAAAACATTTTCAATGATATATATTATTAATAATTATTATTGAATATAGGAAACACAACAAGAATATACATTTTAATTATGATTATGTGTTCTCCAAAAACCCCATTATAATATGTAAAATTGAATAATGGGTATGTTGTAAATAGATTTCGATTACATACATGCATATATAGTAACTAAATGAAATCAATTAATAGGGTTGTTTTTTAAATAATACAATCATATGTAATGTGATGTGGTCTTTTACAGTATAATAGATGACATCATTGAGTTATGTTATCTGGGAAAAATGTTTAACAATGTTTAAATATCATTATTTTGATACTAATTATTGTCTAGGAGTGCATCACAACATGGATTCAATTGCATTAAAAATAACATTATTATTGTATAAAATGAAATATTTATGTTAGCATACACCTCACAACATTTCGTTATGCAAATTACAATGATTGTTCAATAGATTTGAATGAAAAGTGCAGTGTGATAAAAATTAAATCATCTAAGAATTAGTTTATTGAAAAATAAAATGGTTATTTGGAAGTAAAATAAAATGAAATTTTTCATTAAACATCACGAAGTATATCTCTTACACGATAAGATAAAAAAATAATGAAATCCCCCCGTTAATGGCCGAGAATATATATAATATCAATAATGAAATAAGGGTTAATGAAATTAAATATTATATTTCATTTAACGATGTTGTAGATGAGGATGATGACATAGATCTTTATGAAAATGATGAAGAAGATGAAAACCGATATATAATATTAAGTCATTTTGTTATACGTAATTATTATATTCTGATATTTTTTAGTTTTTAATAGTTTATATTTTTATTAAAAACTTTTATATGTATGATTATTAATTTCTGGTATTTATGAGTTATTAATATTTGATATCTGTATTAATTTCCCCTTATATTAAATAGTATTTTTTTAGATGGTTGGAGATTACCTAGATGATATATTTCATTCTCACACTGATGATAGATATCCTATTACTATTCCCAATTCATCTAATCCTTATACTACTATGCATATTATGAGTAGTTGTGTTTTTTCTTGATTGATGATTATGTATATTGTTCAAGATAGTTGGATATTTATTCAGTTGGATACTCTTTTATGAAGGTATGATTACTTTTTTAAGATATTAATATATATTATCTTTTTATTTATTTATTTTGGTAATAATTTAATTAATTTTATAGTTTTTTCTATCATATTTTTGAAAGGCTGGTGACATTCAAGGATATTGTTTAGGCAAGCCACGGGGGTCAGGGGATCAGGTTCCTATCACCACACATGACTACATGTTCGGATACATGATTTTAAATAATCGAATAATATATTGTTTTAAAATTTATTTAATTACTTACATATTTTTATTATTGTCTTACAGAATTAATTTTCTTTATGTCATGATATCATAATAGGCCATAACTAGGAGGATTGGGATATTTCTATACGTCATCACATTAGTTAGTTTTAACAAAACACCAGAATGTTATCTATGGATAATGATTCTGTTACTGTTTCAGACCAGTCTTGCATCTCCAATTGACCAGAATATATCTTTTATCAGGTTCCAGATGAATTGTGCATATTCTGTATAGGAGATAATTTCTAGATGATATCATCAGCAAGATTTCAGATATGGGGGAGGAATAAGTTCACCCACAAGGTGAGAAGTCAAATATTTTTTATAAATCATTGAATAATTTTAATTGATATTTTTTATTAATATTTATATTCTTTAACTATAACGTTTTTTAATATTAAACAAGCTACTATTAAGCCATATATTATAGAGTTTTATGTATATATGAAGATTTGTACTCATACCCATACAAGGGATGTTGTTTTCGAATGATGGCCACATATTTTTGTGAGTATTTTATTTATTTTTATATACATTAATTTTATAGATATTTGAATTTTTCATTATATTTAATCAAAATGAATGAGGTTGGACTTATCATTCAGGGTAGATTCAAGGAAAGCGAGAACAAGATATCACTGCCAAATTTGGTTTCAATGAGGGGGCATCATTATACATTACTTCACAGTGTGTCACGAAAGGATGAGTTATTTTTATTGGTTCCTGACAAACTCAGATGAGTTTTTATGGTAAATATGTGATGAAATTGGTGAGTGTAATGAGAGCATGTGGAGTGTTTTTATCGATTCCATCATTCAATTAATAGTATGACGAGAGGTTGAGATCTCGGGATGATATTATAATGTACATGAAAAAAGAGGGGGATGAGGAGTGTGAGCAGGAACATTAGAGAAATGAGATGACGATAGAGCACATGAGTAAACATGCACATTGGGTTGGCATGGCATTTCCTCACCTTAATAATTCGAATGATCCTCCTATACCTGACAATAGTAAATGATTTTTTATGTTTTGAGTCTATTTTATAATTTGGTATGACAAACATCTTTTATTCAAAATGAAATATTAGTTTTAGAAATAATTAAATTATTTTATTTTATTTTATTATATTAAAAAAAATTAATGATTTAAAAAAAATTTCTAAATTTTTATGTTTTTTAATATTTTTTATGTTTTAACATTATTAAAATAATTTTTTTTCATTTATTACTAATATATTTATATTTTTAATTATTTTCAAAATTGTAAAATACATTTAGGATTTTAACTATTTTTAAATATATTTTGTAATTTATTTATTTCAATTAGTTTTAAATATATTTTTTTTAATTTTTTAATTTTCATAAATTCTTTATTTACTTTTAAAATATTAATTTATTTTATTTATTTTTTCTTTAAAAAAATTAATTCATTGTGTTTTTTACATTCAAATAATTTTTAAACATATAAATTTTTAGAATTTTAAATTAAATTAAAAAATATTTTACTTTAAAATATTTTTAATTATGATTAGAATTTATTGAAATACTATTATCTGTGATGGAATAGATTTCCATCAACAATAAACATCTGAAACGGTGCATGATAATTTTTTGAAAAGATTATGATGCCTATTTGCGGCGAATGATTCCACTAAAAAAATTAATAACTATTTATGATGGACCGTCAAAAATAACCATAATTGAAATACTGATTTTTCTATAGATTATTAGCAATTGACTCCCATTATAAATGAATTTTTAGATTGTATTTTTTGCTAAAACACCATCACAAATAATCAAATCGTTATTTCTGATATTGGTGTGTGGACCAATATACTATATCCAAGGTATCAATAATTTTTGAAAATCGAACCACTTTGGATAATTTAGTTAACTAAACAACACATCAGATTCTGAATAAATTTAATAGGTCCATCATTCCATGGTTTCAATACCCCTTACGACTAATTTGATCTCGTTGATAAACAGTGCTTCCATGATCCGTCAATATGGTTGAAAAAACATATACCAGAATGCATTGCATCCACATTTGATTGTTCATTATATAGAATAAATAGAGTTAGAAAATTAAAAATCATAATATAATCAATCATGGAGAGGTATGTATAAAAGATTATAAATAAAAACATTGTTGTTCATAATAACACATCACCAAAGGGTAGTTTTGAATGAATCACACTAAAAAAATCATTATAAGTATACAATGAAATTACATAATCTAGAAATTCAATATGATTTATGAATTTTCATTATCCACATTATCATATATTTTATGGTGTCTGATTCTAACTTATTGACTCTATTTTAACATAATCTCTCATGTATAGTCATACTTTTCATGGAAATAAAAAAAAATCAATTTTGTACTCCATCCTCCATAAATTTAGAGGTATCATCTTCTTGGATTAATCCATTGGCCATTACCTTTTTTAATATTGTTCTAAAAATTGTATTAATATCATTATTTTAATGAATCGTACAAGTAACCTGTATAAATTGCATATAGTATACTCAATATTTTAACCTCAAAAAAATTAAATATATCATGAGGGTGTTATATTTTAAAAAAAATAATGAACATACATCTAGTATTTTGATTCAATATTATACCCACCTATCCATACAAAACATTTCCATGGATTTTACATATCATCTTAAAGGACTTATTAGGGAAATATTAATCGCATTACCTTATGAAAATTATATGGTTAGAGGTTTTTATCCCTCTTTAGACCAACAGGGGCCTAGATATCCTATGATGGGGGTAAATCAGTGTATGGATATTATATCTCAAATTCAGTCTTGCCCCACTGGATCATGACCACTATATTATAAGGGTCACTTTGTTTTCTATTATGTGTTTATGTTTATCACTTATTTTTATCTTTATCTGATGGTTATGCACTAGATGCAATGAAGGGAAGTAACCAGGAAGACACAATGATTTTTAATTTGTTCACCCTCACTAGGCTACGTCCAATAAACATAAAACAGTGATGTTCCGCTGTACCAAATCCACTAAAGATCACTATCAATAATGTTTGGGCTAGATCACTTCTATTCCCTTGCTCACTACCTTTACAATGTTTAGGGTCAGCTCACTGCTTTCCCAAGGGTCACTCCAAATTTCACTCTCTCTAGCTCCATTCCAGCAAAAAGGATTACCTTTTTGCTCTTATTTTTCTCAAGGGATCCACTCATAGTTTATAGATGTGTAGGTCTCTTCATTTTCATTAATACATGAATCTTCTTCTGTTGATATATTCTTTGTTAAATTCCCACATTCATCCGCTGATGAAAACCCCTTTTCCCTTGAACACATGTCAATTAATTTGGAAATACCTTCTCAAACCGCCCTACTTCACGAGCCTCCATATTTCATGAATCTCAAATAAGTCTTCACGATGATCCTTAATTTTTGGGAATAACTTAGACAAATCACTCCTGTGAAGCTCATTTCTTTATAGAGTGACATCCCTCACAAGGCTCTTTGAACCAACATGGATCTATCATCTTTCATGGAGATAGATTAGTCCTCAAGAAGCTCTTCTTTCGCGAAGCACACTGCCTTCGCGAACCACATTCACGAGCTAAGAGTTAAATATTTTCATCAAAAAAAACTCTCTACTTATCCCGAGGGGGTCAATGTCCATTTATAGGTGATTCCACCGACCCTTGAACCTTCCACGTGAAGTCAACACCACGTCATCAAAAATCGTGAAACTGTGAAATTTCCGCCGAAATTCAATCAAAATCGCGAAGCACCACGACAATTTTTTGATCGTGGAGATCGTCGTAATCGTGGAGAGGTGTGTCCTTTACTTCCCGCTGTCATCGCAAAGTTCCACTCACTTTACCCTTCACCGCTACAATGCTCTTCAACTCTGCCGTTTGTGAAGGTTGCCTAAATCGCGAATAATCACCATCAACATTATTTTGGTCTTCGCATAATCCAATAGATGAAGTCTATATTCTCCAACCTCATTCCTTTTCCATATTTTTATGAGATCTTCAAGGAAATCCATATTTTGAGATTCTCACCAAACTCCACATTTTGTACCCCAAAAATTTTGAAACCACTAGAAAACTATGCCACCATGTATCAGTTCTTTTATACACCTTCCATATCTTCTATTACTTTTTCATGTTTCTTTGTCAACATGGATTGTCAAAAACATCTCTATAACTTGACAATTCACCATGGAAACCTGATTTGTCATCAAACACAATCAACCCAAAAAGGCTACATTATTACCTTCAGGGATTTTTTCCCAACACACCCCCTTTATCAAGAAATCATTTTCTATCCCCTTTTATACCACTTATTGACATCCAATATTTATTTCTCATTAAACCATTTTATATGTTACCAAAATATATTTGGCTACATTAATTATTTCCACATCCTCATTAAAAAATGAACTAATTACTCCATTAACAACCTTTAATCCTCTATGATATTTATAAAATAATTTTATAAAGACACTTAGTCAATTTTAACTAAACATGGAACTCTAGATATTTCACATAATCCACGAATATAGTTATTGAATAAAAAATATTAATATTATCATTTTTTGATAAGTATAAAAATTATTATTTATATATGCCTTATTCCTATTTATTTTCAATTAGTTAATTTAAAATTTAGAAAATGGTTTATAAAATTTTCTATGAGAATAATGATTCATAAGTCAATTTTTGAAATAATGGATGAATTAAATAATGATTTCTTTCAATGTCACTCATATAAATCTAAAAATATTTATTCCTTGAATTCATCCACCAAATAAAACTCTCGATGATCTCATTTACACTAATAGAATCATAATATAGAATAATTAGAAATGTTTTATTTGTGTGATTCATACCATATATAGAGCTATTAGATACCACTATTTGTGGAAATTTTTGATACAACATGATATCTAAAATATTCCACATATGTATCCAACTTATCAATTTTTATATTATTCTAATAGACAATGTATTCTCATCACTAACTTCCCTATATTCATTTGTATATTGGCAATATGTATTAATATAATTATAAGGTAATTAAATACAATTTTTTTTCATGGTAGATTCGTCCTACTAGCTGTTGATATCTAGAATGAAAATCTATGGATTCTACATTATTGGTCCATAAATTAATAATCATTAATTTAATGAATGTGACTAATTTTTTACATGTGATATCATATTCCTCATCTAGTGTTCTGATAACACTTATGTTACGGTGTAACATCATTTTTTTTCACCAATATTATCTTTACAACACTATATGTTTTGGATTTGAAATTTATACCACATAAATATCGGAATACTCCCTTCTCTATATGATCATATATATAACCACATGAAATATATAGATTCTAATTTTCAAACATAAATTAGTTGCATGACACTACTAATTTATTCATTTTATGGACATAATGCCATTATGTATTTTGTTATATCTTGAGAATATGTCAAAACATTAATAACTACAAGTAAATTTTGTACTTTTATTTTTAAATAATTTATTCACATCATATTTTAAATAAAAAATACATATACATATACATTATTACCAATAGATCATATCTATTCCTTTATCATATATCACTATAAAAATAGATTAAAATAATTAATCACATTTTGAGAGGGGTAAATCTGATATCCTTAAGAGGAATAATGGGGTTAGTTTTAGTAAACCAAACCTTTAATTTTTTTTATATTATTTACTACTATTAGAACATGAAATACACCTTGTACAAATGTCATTCCTGATTCTCTCTATAGGATTCATCATATTCAATGTCTTGTGGAATTTTTCTAATTTCAGGATATTATCACATCATCTTCATTCTTATTGTAATTTCCATCTATTAATTATTTCATTATATTTATTCTTAAATAGGTGGGAGACCACTTCATTATTTATATATAACCTACATGAATGATTTATGAATCACATAAGTCATTTATCATGTTTATACTCTTTATTTTACTTTAGAATTTCCTTTAGTTTACTTTTACATAAAATAATTTTCTTAACATCCTACATATCATTTATCATTGCTAAAGAAACTTACTCTATAATGGACCCCATTTATAATTCCATTTAATTGTGTTTTATTGTTGGATGGTTTTGAAGACAAACTATTTGATATTTATTTTGGGATTTTTTTTAGTTTTTGGATCACCCATTATGGTGTTTTGGTCGTGGGGCTATATGAGGATGGTAATGGAGGCCTGATATTTTAGATATTACATGCACCATGGGTACTGATACACCAATGATGGTTTTTGTTTTCAAAGGGATGATGACCACAAGAAAAAAATTATTTATATACATAGCTATTAGGTGAGGAACATGGAGTATATCTAGAAATATGTCAAAATGGTAATTCCTAGGATAATACATCAATAACGTCGGGTGTGGTTTCTTGAGGATAAATAGGTGCTCAAAGTGTTCTCTATAATGGAGGTAAAATTAAGATGGATGAATATTAGAGAGGTATATTACCCTACTCCATGGTGTATTGCCATGGGGATATCTAGGGGCCAAAACACATATCACAAAATCGTGTTTCAATGTGTTTTTCTATCAAAAGTACATTATTGTGGGTTTTATGAAATGTTTCCAAAACATATTCAATAACCATAACAATGTGGTATATCTATGCATGAAAGATCCATGGGCATATTTATATTCATTAGGAAATGGTATTTTATTTTTAAATATTATCTATTAAATGAGATTCGACATCTAATTTTTTTATTTAATAATTCCATTCAAATCCAAGAATAATCATTGGATTCTCACAGTAGTCAAACTGCATCACTCGAGAGTCCTACCCTTATGGTTTATCCAGATTATATTATCATAAATCATTGTACCCCCTATTATCCACATATCATTTTTCTATGTCACCTTAAAAATTCTAGATCATCTATTTATATATTTCCTCATTATTGGGGGTTAAAATCAAGAAATACCATTTAATTAATTCTTGTGAATTTGATCCACTTGTCTTTCTATTGTGATCAGTGTAGGCCGATCCTTATTCATCAGCTCATGTATAGAGAATGTTGGGATTGTATTCAAGGGTGAATTCATTAATTCTCATTTTATTTTATGTGTATGATTAGGATTATTATACATTATCTACATCAATTAATATATTAATATACATAGTAAAGATAATATTTAAAACATATGAATAAATTTTAAATGAATTATTATGAGTGCATATGATTTTTTCATATTTATGTTTCGTGTTTATTTTATCGATATTTTGATATGTCGATTAATTTTTTCCTATTACTTTTATAAAGATACATATTTTCAAATTATAATTAGAAGAATAAATAATAAATAATGTAACTAAAAATAAAAGCGGAATGATAATTTAATAGTGATTTTATATGAATCGATTTAATATGGAATTTATTCAGGAAGAATTTTTGGAACTGATTCCTATATATAGAGAATAGTTAATTATTGGTCTCTAATTTTAGTTGAATTTATTAATTTCTTATTATTTTATTCATAAAGGTAACGAATTAGTTTTTTAATCAATTTATTGATTTGGTTTGAGTAATCCCATTCTTGGATGATATATTCATTATTTCCTTGGTTATACGACCTTTGATTCCCTATGAGTACATCATAATTATATTTTTTTTCTTACATTTTATGAATTTTATAAGAAGATAGTGCCATTATGTATTTTGTTGAGAACCTATAATGGTTGTAAAATTTCACAATAAATTGTTAGGTATTCCCAACGCCCTTGTGTAGTCTTTATGCTGGTGATGGTGGAGTATAATTTAATGTGCATAATTGTATTGTGGTTTTCACTATTGTGGTTGAAATGTGTTCAGAAATAATTTCCATATTAAAAGATGATTGGAGTGTGTTTCATAAAGGTAATTTAGTTTGATATTTTTTTAGTGTTTTAAACTAATTTACAGAGATTGTAAAATTTTATTGTATAATTATCTATAGATTCTATAGATTTGGATTATATATAGAGTACACAAAAATTATGGAACAATAAATGGTTTATGAAACCAAACCAGGGTATGGGGTGATGCTATTTGAAGTAATGATAAGATTTAATCAAATGATAAATCCAGGGATTCATGTAATTTATTTTTCAATGATAGTTTATTTTTAATTTGTAAATGGTAATATGTATTATGAAATATTATTAATGAAACATAAATTGTAGTGACTATAAAATCATGATTCCATAAGTTTAAATGAATTGGTTATATGTGATTTAATGATGGGATAATGAACCTTGGGTAAATGAATATAATTATAATGGAATAAAAAATAATATACTTGTTAAAATTTTCATATTATTAAAAATGTCAATCTGGATTTTTAGGTTTAATCTATTTCTTTAACATAAGTGGTTCTATGTGGGTGTCTTACAAGATGATACATTTAGTTGACTACAAGATTTGATAGTTTACCTTATTTTGATATTACATGATAATTTCATAAAATTTTCCATTTTATATCAATAAAAATATAATTTTGTAGGGATTTTGAAACCAAATTAATTTTGGTAATGTGTTTTCTCAGACATCTTATTTGGTGTGGGAATGAATAGATGACTACTCCACTCCACCACTCTTCCATTAGATATAATATATTATGCTGGAACATAAAAGATCCAATAACATCATGTACTAGGTATGGACTCACACAGGTAGTGATAGATGAAAACCATACTATACAATTTATACATGATATACAAACATGTTGTCATATCATATACAGGTATCCATCCATGGTGTCTATGTCTTCCATAGGAGTATATTCATAAGTTGTTGTGTATTGATGTAAAATTTAATGGAAAATGAATAGTATAATTTCTAGACTTCTACATGGTTTTTTATGAGATTATAATAAGTTAATGATAATATATAAATAATTTATAATATCCATTATATGATTTCACACATTATTCTATGATGTCATATTGAAATGATTAACACAAGACATGAGATGTTGGGGATTGAGACAGATACTACAGTGGGTATGTTTTAAGGATTTAATTTTCATCACTAAATATATTTTTTGACATGTATACTTTTACTTATTTGTTATAAATGGTAAGATATCAATAGTATGTATGTGATTTAGTTTCACCAATAGAGGAAATAAGTTGATTTCATTAAATATTCACCTGGAATTAGTATGATTCTAGATAATTTTGATTTGATGTTTTTGGGAGGACCTAGACATATATTCTTTTATACTTCTTCTATATTAATATATATAAATATTTTTTAATGTAATTTTATGTGTTTTTATAAAACCAATCATTAATATTTATTTTATTTTGTAGGATCTGTTAGAGTTAATCATTTATTACTAGTAATATATTTAGAAATACATTATTTTTTAAAGTTTTATGCCACATTACATTCATTTATTATAATATAATTATGGCTAATTGATGATCTTAATTGTTGGTTCATAGTATTATTTTTTACCTTAAAATTTATAATATGGGAGTATTGAAACATATTTTTAGTTTCATACAATTTTTACTTTTTTCATAAGACTCACCAATTAGAAACTGGATTTCATGTCCATCATAAAACTCTAAATTAATGTCCTTAAATGTGTACATATATAGGAGGGTTGTAATGGTGTGTAATTAAATATAATATTTGAGATATAATATGGAGTTTAGGGAATGAAAATGGGGATTCTTTCCTAGTTTGGTAGGAAAATCTTGTGAACTGGACATTTTTGGTGATGTAAAAAAGGGGGAATGGCCAGGATACATGATTTTAGGGCACGTTTTTTTTTCAGATTCATGGACCTCCAGGTTTATTTATTATTTAGTTAAGTTTCTTTCTTCATTAAGGATAGATACATATAAATTTATTATTTATTCATATTTCAGGAGAATGTGTTTGAATTGGGAGGATAATTATAAATTAGTTTACATATACAGTTTTATTAACATTGAATATTCTATATTTGGGTTTTGGAAAGTCCTTATAATTTTTTATTTTTCATGAATATATCAAGGATGATATCTTCATCATGTTCTTGTAGAATATATTAATCTAGATCCAACAAAATATCACTATACTGTGGATGTTGATGAAAAATACCCATAGAGGTGGGAACTATAAGAGTATAAGTAGAAGAGTCAGCAGATGTATAAGTGATTCTTTTTAAATGATGAGATTGTGTTTGTGTTATTATTTCTATTGATAAATTATAGCAAAATGAATTTTTGTTAAGATCATTGGGATTTATTGCTTATGAAGAACTCTTACAAGAAAAAATGGTATAATTTTTACTAACTCCATATGTTGATGGTATTCAATCAGTTTCAAGCTATGTTTAATTATATTATAGAAAAGGTGTCTTATAGGAAGGAGATTATTACCCTTATTCAAGGTTATTATTTCCATGTGAGTTCATTAAATATTATTATAACCTCTAAAATTATTATTTAGAATCATTTCTAGATGTGAACATATAGGATAAGGATTTTGAAAATTATTTTCCTCAAGACAACCAAGGCCAACTCATGTTTCTTATGTTAAAAATAATATTAAGGTGTTGATGTGGGTATATAATATTTAGTTAATTTTATAAAATTATACCATCTTAAAATATTATTCATAGTCTTTTATAGATGCAAAAATTGGGAGATGAATTTTGAAATGTGTTTTCCTCAGGATATCCAGTGCCAAATCACATTTCACATGTTAAAAAATGAGGTATTGGTTTGGGTATAGAATATTGATAGGATTGTATCATAAACTATATAATCTATATAGGGGTTATTTAATTATTATAAATGGGTATAAATGCAGATATAATTTTTCAAATTACTGAATGGATAATGATGTTTTATATATATAGGAGTAGGTTTAAACTGTCCCCATCTCATTTCATAAGTGATGGAAGATCACATTCCCCAATCTATAGATCAGGTGTGCATTTTTTATTTCGGAAGTTGTGGGAGTAATAAAATAAGGTTTTCAACATTACAGAAATATAAATGAGAATATTAAAGCCATTATTAGGCTCCTTAGTTAGATTATTATCATCTGATAAGTTGTACAGGCATGTAGATCCTGTCTTATTTTTAATAAGGAATTGATTGGGAGGGATAATGACATCCCTATGACTCTACTATTACTTATGAACAATAGTAAATACACAATTATGGATATTTTCTATATAAATGTTATAGATTCCATGTATCTAGATATGGATGTATGTATTCCAAATAATTGCTAGTTATAATATATCTATATATCCTTCCATTATCTTCCTATTTTAAACATGAGAGAATTCCTTGATAGATTTGGGATCCATACACCCTCTTGGTTCACCTAATTATGTCTATGATTTTGGACATGTAGATGAGTGTATTAAAATTACATTGTTTTTAAGGAGATATTTATAGAATAGGCTATCTTTTATAATGTTTCCATATATTGTAATTTAGTTCTAGGGAAGCATTGATATTGTGTATATTTTATATGTTTATAGATAAATCAAAATTAATTCATCCTTAACATAGATTAACTATATTAAATTATGGATAATGTGGATTATATTAGGGATTTATTCACAATCAGTGATTCAGATAAATAGATAGATGTTTTTTTTGGAAATCATTTTCCTCGAATATGATTGTGGAATATCCTGACCTTTTCCTCCTCGAAGGATTACCTAACACTTAGTTTAATGCAGGATCAACTAGAAGCGTTTCTATAAATTTTGTAGAAGTTCCCCAATGAATTATTAATAGTTTAATTGACTCTACCCCCTTTATATATGATCCAATTAAATATATATATACAACTATTTTTTTATCCATGTATCGTTTTATATTTATTGGATAACACCTTATGGTTTATTAATGATTGATATTCATATTGAATATCATTTTTTGTAATAATATGTTTTACCTATTTAATTTATTAAGGGTGATCATGTTTTTTAATATATTTTTGTAGTGATAATAGCTCCAGTAAGCCAATGATATTTTCTACTTTATTATATTGGAATATGATACATGGAATCATATATCGAAATATTGAATCTTTTAGAATTATTGTTGAACTTGATATATACATAATTCTCAAATTATATTAGAATAAAAAAATTTGTTTCATTTTTTGAAAATAAAATTATTCCCTCTAGATCACCATGCATATATAAATAATAGAACATTTCATTGAATCATTGGAAATGAAAAAAATAAAGGGGGATAACAAATGCTCTGTAAGGGATTAGTGTATTGGAAGATATCAATAATGAATACGCATAATCAATATGGAATAGTAAACAACTGAACACAACTGGAATTTAAATTATATGAATTTCCTGATATGATATGGCATAATCAAAAAGCAATAGTAAATAAATGATCGAACATGCCATTTAATCATGAAACAGAAAATGAAATGAATCCATAGATAATAGCATTGTAAAAATCACATGTATAATAATAATTAAATTATCAATGAATGAAATGCTTAAAAATGGATATTAGGCTCTCAGAATCATTAAACCCTTATATTCTAGACCATTCACAAGCTAGTTGAAAATGACATGTAGATTCTCATTTTAGGATATCATGCTGATTAGACTCATGAGACATCTAATGCATCAAGAGGAAAATACAATATGACACCCCACACATCATGTTATATCCATTGAAATTTTCATAAATAAAATAATAGATTTATTTAATGAACAATGATCTTTGTCATCAAATATATATATTGACTAAATTGTATATATTTATCAATATTTCCATATATATATACAAATATATTTCAATGTAATTTCAATATGTAAAAATTCTATGACTTTTAAGAAATATTATGATCCATGATAAGAAAATATGAGCATTTATGTGAAATAACTTATGTAAAAAATTATAAAATTTTTAGTAAATGATACAATCCACAATGTTAATATTATTGATATTTAATAAAAATTAATTTTATAATTAGGAAATGAAATTGGATGATTTAAAGGATAGTTATTTACTATAAAAAACAAAATTCAAAAAGTTAATGTCAATACATTATTTGTGAAAAAATCATAATTCATCCAAATAATGAATAAGGTAGTGATCAATAATTCATATCCCAAAGGTATCATAATTATAATTAAGGGATTATGTCATTGAAAAGTAGAAATACCGTAAAAATTTCATTAATATTATTCGTGAAGAAAATAAATATTTTTTATTTCAAAATTATATTAAATTAAAAGTTATTGAATCATTTATAAAATAAATATCATTGAAAATATCATTCCAAAAACAGAATTTATGTTTCAAAAAAATTTGAAGTCCTGACAAATAAAAAATTTATACATTTCCAGTGTGTTAAAATAAGGATTCCATTCACAATTTTTGATAAAATGTAAAATGGAATTACTTTGAAAATGAAATGAATATTATACTGAATTTTTAGAGTCCAAAAGGGTAAAAATGGAAGTAATTAATTATTCTTAAAATGATAAAAAATTGAAAACATATATAGAATAAATGTTTTTATATGAAAATAAATTTTTGAATGAATATAGATATGATGTCATATTTTTTTAAATAATGTTTCTCCATTATATTATGTACAAAATAGTGTAAAATTTGTATTGTTATTTCAAAATAACCAAAATAAAATTAGGAGAATAAAGAGAAGTGGTTTTATTTTGAAATTTTATTAATATATCTGTGAACTAAAAATAAAAAATAAACAATCTATATTTGAATGGGATTGTGATATAAAACTATACAATGATCATAATGTCGAAGTGAGAAATAATCAATGAATCAATTTTATGTATCATCTATAACTCCTGGTATCGAAATTTTAAATAAAACTTAGGATTATAAAATGTTATTACCCTTATAATAATAGAATATTAAATATTATTAATAAGTGATCTAACCAAATTTTATGAAATTGAGTTTCAAAAATATTTACCACTTGGTAATTACTCTGCAAAATCCTATAAGATGAAATAATTAAAATTGAGATAAAAAATAATAGGAATTATTAATTTTTCATTGTATTATAATTAAATAGAGTATTATGTACACAATATAAAATAAATTTTACACACAATAATAAAATATCTCTCAATTAAGGGACATTGAAGAAAATTCTCTTACCTTGAGTCTGACTCGTCACATATATTTCTTATAATCATTAATAATTTAATTATTTTAGTCATTTAATTACAAAATATTATCTTTTATATTTATTCTTCCATTAATTTAATTAATTACAATCTTTTATACAATTAAATAATCAATCATTTTTATATATGGTGTTTCAATGTTATTTGACTTATGGGTCAAAAATGACTTCAATAGGATGCCAATAAGATTAAGAGGTCTCTATTTGAAAATCTCAATGGTATTTTTCATGAAATAATTGTAATATATTTTAATAAATTATAAATTTAGAACCAATAATTATATATGGTTTTTGAAATGAGTTACATTGAGATGTGAAGATGGTAGGTTGTATATACTATTGAGTAACATTTATATTTCTTAATGATCATTGTGAAAATAGAGGTTAGTAAAATTTTATCTTTACATAATCATAATAATATCATAAATACCATATTTTTTCATTATATATACATATATATTTTATCCATGTAGTTCGGTTATTGAAATAGATTCACATATCTTTATGAAGGAGACAATCCACACACACATGAACAATGTTATCTTATTTTATTGAGTGAAAAGCGATGAATGAATGTGATATGTTGTCATTTAATAATAAAAAATATTCCATTACTATTGATATTTTGACACTTATATAACATATATTGATTAAATAATTCTTTAATACCTTCCATGATAATTTGTTAATGACAAATGAATTACAATGCTTCAGTAGGAGGCACTCTCCTGTAGACATGAGTGATGTTATCGTATCCCTTATGCTTTGGATAAAAAAAATTTAATATTTAATATAATGACACCAAAGGTATACATGTTTTAAAATATCATATATATATATATATATATTAAATTTATATTGACCATCATAACCAATTGTGAGGTTTTTTATGAAAAAAATATCAAATCGGTTCACGAGACGGTAGTCTGTCGTACACACGAACACTATTATTTTTTATTTTAGGTATTAATATATAAACATAGGACTAGAAATTAACACAAATAAATTTTATTTTATAATATAAATTTTTTATTATATAATAACCTATTAATAGTTTTTTTGAAAGAGGATGAATAAATAAATCAAAATAACATCGTTAAAAATTTTACTTACTCTCGAATATCCTCATTAAAATTATACATATAGTATTTTGATAATTTCATTACGAAAAAACTAATATGGTTGGATATAAGTTCTAAATTATTTGGGATGGACTTGGTCTAACCAAATTTCATTTACATTATGATAAATATATGATATGGGGATGCCTTTTACTAGTTACCTGAATAGAAAAATTTAAAATTTTTAATTCAATAATATATACCCAAGTTTTTTCTCATGTAACAATGGAAACAATGTAGTATTATATGAAAGTATACATGATAAGGCCTATATATGTTCATAAAATATATTTTATATAAGTTCTTAGGAAATTTTTACCCTTTATTTTTTATTTTATCCACTCATAATCAAATTTTTACGTTAACCATGGTATATAATTTTTCCTATTTTGTATATTCATCATGGTAATGATTTTCGTTAAACTTATTAGATATTACAAAATATAACTTTTCTAAATATGGAATTATTTTTTATAAATTAAATTATTATATTTTTCAAAATTCTATTTAAAATTAAATCCATAGACAGGATAAAAAAGATATAAAAGATAATTATCATAAGTACATGAGGTTTAAATATCAAAATTCTATTTTAAATTTTTCAGATTGACCTAAATTGGTAAAATTTTCATATAATTGATTTTATTTTAAATTTACTCTAATTTAATATATAATTTTATTTTTAAAATAACATAAATGAAAATATGTTTTCAATCAAAATCAGTAATTTCACTTTTCATTGTATAATAAAACACTTCCAAACATACCAATAATGTTCCATATGATATTTTGGAAATGATAAATTTAAATTTTCTTCTATTTTTCATTTTAATTTTCATCAATTAGAAAAAATAATTTTATATTATTTTCACAACATGTGACATTACCTTTTTAACAAATAAAAAAAATTTTCCTAAGAAATATTCTTCCAATTAAATATATTATATTTTTTTCTAAAATGTAAATAAGAAATAAAGACGTTTTTAAATGTTTAAATCATATAATATTCAAAATTTATTATTAATAATTCTATATAATTTAATGAAATGTTATAAGGGTATACTATATTAATTTTCATTTGGACTCTAGGTGATGTAATCTATATGTCATCGATGAAATTAATTTAAAATAAATATATTTCTTGTGTTGTTTAATCTTGGTGATGAATGTTTCCAACACTATTGAATACGATGTTATATGTAATGATTTCAATATGGAATAAAAATATTAATAGTTATTGGGAATAATAGAGGATATTGAATAATGTAAATTCAATGATTAATGTAATGTCAAAAATAATAAAACCATAAATATATGATTATTTAATATAAAATATGATTCATTATATGTAAAGATAATATGTTAAGAAAATTCAGGATCCATTCATTAATGTTATTTAAATAGTTTACTAACTATTTATTTAAGTAAATATACTCTGTTGATATGTTTCTTTTTCATATTTTACATTTCATCCATTGGTGAATCTTCGATCAATTTCCAATTCATCATATAATTAATAAAATGAATATCCAAAAAAAATATTTATTCCTAAAGAAGTAATATTTTCTTTTAATATATCTTATGATCTATAAAATATTGACAAGTATTATTTTATTCCCATAAATATTTTAAAAAACCAATATGCATTATCATAATTACTCAAATATAATAATATAATTTTTAATCGCCAATATTATTACCAATGGTTATTCATTAAATTTTAAATTTAAAATCACACATGTAGATGGAATTAAATATTAAACATAATATAATGTTTTTCATTGGGAGGAGGAAAACCCTTATCATACTTCACATGTGGGTGGATTCAATATTGCCTTCTCATAATGTAATAAGTATTCTTTTTTACAAAACATTATTAATGTAATTCCTGAAAAATTACAAAAAAATCAATGAACCGTAATTAATATAACATCAATGATAGGATATACGACATATGTTACCAATTCCTTTTTTTTTATTTTAAATAAAATATAAATGTAATCTTCCTAAAGTAAATTTTTTAGATAATAAATAAATAAGATCTATTCTCTTTTATGTTTTCGAAAATAGAAAACTTAATCATGTTATACTCTCATAACATAAAACCTTAATCTGGTTTTTTATGATTATTAACATATCATCAAACATATAATTGTGACCTTGTAGAGTTATAAATAACATTATATAAATCAAGACACATATGGTTCAAATATTTGACGAAATCATTAGATACTTCATTTTTGTTATAAGAAATATAACAATTCTAATAAAACTTCTACAATTTATTCAAGATTCCAAATAAAAAACTAAAAGGACCATTTTCATTAAAAATGGGTCATTCTATGGTATATGTGTTAATAATTATATTTTTTAATTTTCTTAGATGATTTCCATGTTCACCAAATTTAATTTAATGAATAATAAATGGATCCCTAAGATGGGATTTATTTCCTACTATTGCAATCCTCATTTTAACTTAACAATTCATTTCTAAAATCCCAAATTTTCTACTCATAAAACATTATACTATTCCATTGAGGCATTTTCATGGTTTTTAATTTCCATATATATTGCATAATGAAAATTGACCCTTCGTTTAACGATAGTCTCCACCAATCGAGCTCATAGATAACTCAATATTTATCTTCATTGGTAAGTCTGAGAGATAGTTATGGTATATATTGTTAATAATATTTTTGGATAAAAATGTTGTATATTTATGATATCCTTCACATCCATCATCAACCAATTTTTTTTCTTATAGTAACAACATTTTACTTAACATTTAATTATAACATTGTCCCATTGGGTTCCATCCATTGACTAAAACAAAAAAAACATAGTTTGAGAAACAATAATATCATTTTTAAAATTATATAATCATTTATTTGATGTTTAACTAATACACCCTTTTTGTCAATCTATGACACATTATGTTTAACCTAGTTCAGGGATTGTCAACATATATTCAAATCTTTCAAAATGGAATGTAATTATAATTTGAGTTATCATAATAATATACCTCAATAGTGTAAAACCATTTTTATAGTAAGGATTATTTGATTGCAAGGGGTGATGATTAGGTCAATCAATATTCAACATTTCAATGTTTTATACCCCTAGATAAAATAGTTTTATAACAAAATCCACTTATAGTATCTATAAAAGTGTGAATTTCTAGTAAAAACCACATAATTTATTCCTTAAAAAATAGTAGTATGATGCTCTACACTTATCCTCTACACCATCATAGGATTATGATAAAAAATTTATATTCCCCTAAATATAGTCCCTGATAATTTTTATAAACATTCTATAATATCAACTATATAAACCCAAACTCAAGTAATTCAGAGACGATATATGATTTATTACATTAGAATAATATAAAATTAATCAAATCACAAAAGACCTAATAGATTATAAATCTTGGTAAAATATTTAAATAAATAATTCCAAATGTAAATTTGAAAAAATAAATGAATCCATATTGTATTAAAAATAAAACTTTTTCCTCACAAATAACTGTACATTTATTTCATATTAAATTTCATGGATTCATAGGAAAAGAAATAAAATTATATTGACATCAAATTTTCATTAATATTTACATATAATTGATTTTATAATGGTTCAATAATCATAATCAACATGGTATCATAAATAAATAAAAATACATGGAATTTAAATTACTTGAATATATTCATAAGATGAGGAATAATCCATTTATAAGGGTACATAACTAAAAATAGATTCCATTTAATTAATAAACATATAATGGAATATATGTGGAGATAATATAATTGTGGAAATATCAAGGATAATAAAAACTGGATTCTTAATGAATGAAATGTGTAATAATTATAATTTTTCTTCTTAATAATAGTATAAAAATACTTTCCAGGCCATTTTGAAGATAGTCTCAAGCAGTTAGTAGAAACCAATATTATTCTTGTTTATAAGTTATCATTATTAAAATACTGATTAATTGAGGGGATCTATGATTTTGGGTTCCACCCATTACTATACATCCAAATAATTCATCATATATTTAATAATATATTTAATTCATCTATAATGGTTCTTATAATCAAATATACTTATTGATTAAGAAATACAAATTTAATAATATTTTCCCATATGAATAAATAAAAGTCAATGTAGACACCATATATAAACGTTTTATATGTATTAGGAAAAAATCATATCTATAATTCAAAAAATATTGATATTTAAGAGGAATACCCTCTTTAATAATGATATAGAATTTGTAAAATGATCATATCCATGATACAAATAATATGGAGATTTATGAGAAATTAAATTGATAACAATCAGTAGAGATTGATGGAATCAAAGGAATGTTTATGACCACATAAAGATTAATCCAAAAAGTAAATTTAAAAAAATTTATTGTTAAATATAATAATAAACATTATAAATTAAAAATAATGATTATATCATTAAAACATGTCCCAATTAGATCATAAGTACAATAGAGGGGTGATTTCATTTTTTAATAAAAATACCATTAAAATTTAATAAAAACATTATTGAAGAAAGTATATCATTGACATTGAAAATAAATTCAAAATTCAATGTTCAAAAATTAGTATTAAAATTATTTTCATTTAATATTACCTTTTATATTCTAAAGTATGTTTTAAAATATTGACTATTTTTTATAGAAAAAATATTTGTACATTCTAGGTATGTTAAAACAAAAATTCTTTATAATTTTTCATTTAAAGAAAAATGAGGCTTGTTTTGAAAATGAAATGAATTTTTCATTTTAAAAATTATATAATGTCAAAACTATAATCAGTTTATTGTTCTGAAATGGATAAAAAATTGAAAATATTTTTATGAAACATTATTATGGAGAAAATACATTTCTGATCAAAGATATACATATAGTTAAATATTATTTAATATATTTTTTACATTATTATAATTAGTAAAGAGTATAAAATTGTATTGTAAATTATGAATATTAGTATTCAATAGAGTATATTTTAAATTAATTGGGTTTTTATACAATGATCATTTAAATTTCATCAACTGAAAACCAATAATAAACAATCTAGATTAAAATGAGATAGGGAAATACACAATTAAAATGATCATAACATTTGTGTGATAATTAATTAGAATTTTAATTATTAGTATCAAATATGAATATAGAAAAATTTTATGTTCAACATAATATAGTAAAAATTATTTTCATACATACTCTTAAAATATCAAATACAGTAAATAAATTATATAACATAATGTATGGAGATTAAGTTATGAAATTATATACCTCTTGGTATATTTTATGTAATACTCTATTGAATGAAATAATTTAAATTGAATCATAATATTACATGACTTATTATTTAATCATAATATTACACATTAATTGGGATCTTTTTAAATCATATCAAAAAAATTAGATGCCATAAACTAAATTATGTCTCATGAATGAAAATTGAGATTAAGGCCACTACCTTGATTCTTTATGGTCATGTACATTCAATATCATGTTGAATAATAAACATTTTGTAATTATTTACATATGTGATCACCTTTTTCATGTTTATTCTACACTTAATTTATCTTATTACCTTGTGATATACATTACATAGCCACTTAATTTTATGATTGGTGGTTTGATGATGTATTTCTTATGTGTAAAAAAATTCATCTATAGGTTGCTATTGGAATAAAAGGTCATTAAAAAAAATATATATATAATAATAATCATGAAATAATTAAAATTTTTATTCATAAATATTATATTTATGAGAAAACATTAAATATGGATTATAGAAATGATGTACTTGTTGATCATGCAGACAGTATATCATATGTACGACAATGTAAAATTCCCGTTTCTCAATGACAATTATATAAAATTGGTGGGTGTTATGTTTTCATTAATGAAATATAAAAATTTCATACATAAATTATTATCTATTTAAATATACATATATATATATATCATCTATTTGGTGTGGTGATGAACAAGGACTAACATCATTTCATGAAGGTGGTATTCCATACATACATGAATAAAGATTTAATCATTTAGTGACAGAAAATGTGTGAATGAAAATGATATATTAAAATATAAGATTATAAATACATCCTTAATTTCATTTTAAAATCATGGATATTACATGTATTCATTAACATTATACATATTAACATACATGTAAAAAATTATTGAAAAATTAATCTCATCGCTTCGTGATGTGGTAGTCAACTGTACGTTTTAGAGACATTATCATATCCCCTATCAAATAGAATTTAGAAATGTATTTATATGATATAATGACAATAATGGGATTAAAATATTAATATTATCACATATAAAAATTTAATTAAGATCCATAATCAATCCTAACCATGGGGGTGTGAATGAAAAATATGCCACGTTGGTTTGTGAGGCACTTGTCCACTTTACACATGAGAAATGAAATCATTTCCCATTTTAGGAAATTTTGGATGGATGTAGGTCATTACCATAACATTAAAACACCTTATTATATGATAAATATATTTTTATTATATAACTATAAATGATTAATATTTGAATAAGGTGGAAGAGAAAATAAAACAAAATATCATAATTATGAATTTTACCTCTTCTCGGACCACCACATTACAATTTGTATATATTATTCCTACAACTTATTATTATGAAACCGGAGTAGTAAATAATGTGGGGATGGAAATTGGGATGTTATTTTCCCAGGATTTTTTCTAACCAAAACTGTTTTATGGAGTGAATAAGAGAGAATAGGGGTATATATATTATATGTGATGTGATTTCCACACATGTAATTTCTAAAATGAAGAAAGTGTATCCATGGTTCTCACATGCTAAAATTGGAAAAACGATTTACTCTAAACCCGTAGACAATACAAGTTTTAAATATGTCTATAAAATATATATTAGAAGAATAATTGATCATTTTAACCAGTATCATTTTTATTTGACCCCTGCTACAATGATTTTACCTAAACCATTGTAATTGTTTATTAATTATTACAGTATTCATTGTGGTCAAAGACTAAATATAACATATTATATAATATAAAATTTTCTAGATCAAATTATAGAATCCATTTTCTCGAATTAAAATCACTAATGTAACAAAATTGAATCAAAAATTATACCAGCTTATGTGATGAAAAGTAATTTTTTCAAATTGAAAATTATCATAAATATAGAACGTTTTTATATCATGATTCAATAACAAATTGGTTCCAATAATTAAAATAAACCAAATTTTAGAAAATTAAACTATTAATATATTGAAACTAATTTTATATTTAAAATTTGAATTTTCAAAAAAATTAGTCCAAAATATAGTTTTTATCCCATAGAAAACTCAAGAGGTGGGTGGGTGAATTGAGTTCCTATTAAAAATTTCTGATTAAAAATATTTCTATTAAAATCCCACAATTTAACAAACAAGATAAAATGTAGTGAATTTATAATGATTAAAAGTGATCAATTAGTTTCTCAAAGATGGATTATTTTTCTGTTAACTTAATCAAAATATTAATTTAAATTTTGAAACTATCTTACTAGCTAACAATAATTACAAACACTTTCTAGTTCAAATATCATAGTTACATTAAAATAGATTTGTATTTCAAAATAATTTTTAGTGGAAAGTAAAAAAAAATTAAACTGATATATGATGACTAATGGTTTTAACCAAGAGGTCCGGTCTCAAGTAGAGACTTAGAATTCTCAAACAGTTTATATAAAACATTGATCCATGCCCTAGATTGGGGTAAAAAACAGTACAAAGATTGTCCTGGTGCTAATACCTCCACCATAGTTATATGTAGGAAAAACTATAAAAATAGAACACAACCAATCTAGGTGACACTTGACCTCAACAATAATTCAATGTGGGATACAATAAGGTTTAGAAAGTTTGAGTGAAGATTTTAAATATCCTCTAGTTATGCTTAGGGGACGGTGTGTGTTTAAGATAATCAGAAGCATACACACTGTTCAAAATATAAATAAACAAATCAAAATAAATCTAATAAGATTGAGATGAGTTTTGAAAGCTCTATGTGATAGAAATATAGCTCTGTACTCATTTTGGATTGAGCAGATGTTGTTTTGAGTCCTTCTCAGGAATATGTCTGGAAAACAATGTATTGTGGTTATTTTTATTGACTTTAAAAAATGGTTTTTTATAGAGATTGAAGTAGTCATTGTAGCACAGTAATGTCCTTCAAATCACATTAATGTTCTTCATTGATGCTCTCATGTATATAGTTCTTTTTCTACCACCAACGTATTTTTGTGCATCTCTATCTGTATACGCACCTTTTATCTTCCTTTTATAGCTCATGCGGGCTGACATAAGAAATGATTACTTTAGAAAGAATGAGGTATAGTTCATTGAAATCCAACAAACAACATTAGTTAAGCAGGTACATTAAAACCACCAAATATTACTATTGCTAATAAACAAACAGAAATAGAGTTTATTGAAATAGTAATTGGTTTTCATCCGTATCCCTTTGTATCAGTGTACTTGTAAATGTGGACTTTTATCGATATGTCTTGTATTAGTAGCTGTCACTCTCTTTAACAGTATCTTTATGTATCAGTGACTCTATGTAGCGGTAGGTCGCTTGTATCGGTAGCTCCTTCTATCGGCAGCTACTTTTATAGCAATAGCTCATTCTATCGGAAGCTGCATTTATACTGGTGACTTTGTATCAGTAGTTGTCTATTTGTTTCGTTAAACTATATATCGGTGAACTTTTGTATACCAGAAGACTTGGTCTATCAGTGAACATTTCTTATTAGTATCTCTGTCAGTATCTGTGACTCAAAAAATCAAATTATTATAAAGTATTTCTTTTATGAAGAACATTTCTAGATTGAGTTAGTATCAAGATTAATCATTGTTAAACATTTATAATAATAAATAATCATTGATTATCACATTCCAATGATATGATATGATCATTTTTATATTCATATCAAGTCAATAGCATGGTTTTATAATTTGATAGTATAATTAATCTATAGATAGACATTATTTAGGATTATCAATCCATATCTAAACATAATTGATATAATCAAAATAGGTGAGTCCAACAATCTCCCCCTTTTTGATAATCACAATTTATGGCATCACAGTCCAGAATAATCATTAATGTATCAGTATAAAATATAGTTGTTCTCACTTTTCATTGTGTTCAATGACATTTTCAAATGATGTCAAAATATCATACCTTATAACCATTATTGAAATATTTCAAATTTAATAGAGAATATTGAATTAAATATAAATGTATCATAGGATGAATAAATAAAAATAAAAAAAATAATATACTCATTATTTATCAAAAAATCAATATCCCTATACTTAGCCATATTATTCTCCCCCACACATTTCCAGATCATTATTTCTCCCCCTTTGTTAGTAGAAAAAATAAAAAGTAAAGACAAATTGAATAGAGAAATAATTGAAATTAAAAGATAATGAGACCGTGTAGGTATTAATTCATGAAAAAATAAATGGAAATATAGATATTATACAAAAATAATACGAGTGATCCCTATCAAATGTCCTATCCACTAATTAATCCACACACCTGATATATAATTTTTATTTTTCCTTTGGATCTGAAGTGGTTTGAGGCTTGGTAAGTGTAGGTTAAGGCTTGGGAACACCATTGATGATCTAAGGTGGTTGAGCTACTGAAATATTGTCGTCCATGTAATGTGTACTCCTTTGTGTGATCATAGGAATAAGATTACTGATAGCTTGAACTGGAGTCAACTGAGGTGTGGAAGCAGACTGACCAGAGGAAGGCAGGGCTAGAGGTACAATAATAGGGGTATTGTCTACATGCAGAAAGGGAAGTAACAGGTTTCTAAAATCCATTATGATTCCTTCTCCCCTCCCCATAGAAGAGATAAAATCATCCTCATTTTCCAAAAACATTTCCAAAGAAAGAGTAAACTCCCTGAGCTTACTGAATTGATCTCTGAATGTTTGAGTCTCTGTGTAATGTCCCGGACCTCTCCGGCCCATTCTATTGTCAAAAAAAAGGTCACGAAGTGTTCTGGAGGGTAAAATGGACTTTTCCCACACTTTCCAGAATTTTGAAACTACACGTCGTGTAGTTTGAGTATACACTGTGTACCACCTTGCTGGGTATACCCCATGTTGAAGGTCATGTCCTTGCTTTGTGGATTAATGAGTACACACCGTGTGTCTAAACTACACGCCATGTAGTCCTTCCCCGCGTACGCGTTGCCAGTGAACGGCCATGTACCATGTTGGATCCATGTCCTTGACATGTACAATAAATAAGTACATGTCGTGTGTCTGAACTACACGTCGTGTAGTCCTTCCCCGCATATGTGTTACCCTCAAACCGTGTGTTGACCAGTCAATGACCAATGAACGGTGTTGGAAGCCACGTGGATACCGTGTAAAATAACCAAGTACACGTCGTGTACCCTAAAGTACACTCCGTGTACTTTTCCCTTTTCGCCTATAAATGGAGGGGTCCCCTCCTCCTTTCAACTCACCCCCTCTCCTCCCCTTTTCTTTGAGCATAGCTCTCCCAAGAGACTCGAAGTCTCCTTTTCTTCCATAACTTCTACGTCCGAGCTCCGATTTACGATAAGTCAGCAGCCATGGGATCGTAACGACGAGGTGGAACTTCCGAGCCTAGGTCCATTGTCTTTCCTTCGGCATTTCCTTTCTGACATCCATCTGAGGAGGTTTTTCCCAGACCCGACGGAAGTGACTGGCGTCGACGTACTTCATCCAAAGTTGATCTGGGGGTGCGTTGCGATCAGAACCTGTGGAGGTAGGGATCTTACCTTTGTCTCTCTCTCTTTTGTGAGTCATGTGGGGTGGGTATCCTCTTGTTTTCATGAGAAACAGCTGAACCATTAAATAAAGATAAAAACTGGTCAATCAACGGGGTTGGGAATTCTGTGATAACCATTACTTTATGTCCTGTGATATTATGTTGTGAAATGAATGAGCTTCTGCTTTTTGAAAATAACGGTTGTTGGGGGCCTTTTCTTGCGCAATTAAATTTGTCAATATCTTTCTAGACCTTTTTTGTGGATATAACATTGGGGAAATTGGTTAATCACGTAAATATGACTGATTAAATTAAAATCTGGAACCCTTTTGTGATCACCCCGGTTGAACAAAATGGAATTATGAACATGTGGGTGTTATCTTGGTGGCATGTGATGGGGGTGTTTTGTGGGTTGTTATGGATAGGGTGAGCAACGGGGCTGCCATTGAATTGGTTGTGGGTTAGTGTGAGTGTTGTGTTAATGATAGGCAGAGGGGCTGTAATAAATGGTATTAAAGGGATAATGATGTACGAGTTCTGTTGGGTTGTGGTTATGGTGGTTGGTAGCGGGGCTGCGGGGATGGGTTTTTTGTGAATGGACTATGGGTTGTGAATAATTTAATAAAAGTGGAAGAGTTAATTAATGGTAGGACGTGGTAATGAAACAAAGTTAATAATCAATGGGGAAATATGGATGATAATAAGGGCTTGGTTGTGTTTCTTGTGTTTTCCTAACTTGATTTGTGGATGACAGGGATATGTTTTAGGAATGATCGATGTGGTTGGTTGTGGATAGTCTCCCAGTAGTTAAGGAACTAAATAATCTAATTCTGATGAATCGTGAAAACCTAAATGGGGTTGGGGTTGTTTGTTTTATGCATGCTTCGTAGTAGCAGTGACGAGGAACGTGCTCAGTTTATCGGTTTAGAATCCATAGGTTGGGCTGCATGGTTGGTATATATATTTATATATCTGTATCTTTTGTGTTTTATCGCACCCAACCCATGTTCTACACTTAGTGCCTAACACTCCCATTTCATGGGAGAGGGTGTTTTTCCTTTAGTAACTAGCTTCTTCCTGCTCCTTCTCCCTTGGGCTGTGATGGCTAAGGGGACCTTACACCTAAGAATTTTTGGGTAGTTTTCGATTTGGGTGGCTTAGGCCCATGACCCTTTGGGTAGGTTCAACTTTTTCCCAAGAATCTTCTGGATGAGGTCTAGGTGTGTGCAGGCGGGATATGTGGTTGTGAGGCACAAGTGTGTTCGGGAGGGATATGTGGTTGTGAGGCCCAGGTGTGTTCGGGCGGGATAAGTGGTTGTGAGGCCTAGGTGTGTGCGGGTGAGATACGTGGTTGTGAGGCCCAGGAATGTGCGGGCGGGAGATGTGGTGGTGAGGCCTAGGTGTGTTCGGGCGGGGAGAGTGTGGCAGTGTCAGGACATTCGTTGTTAGGAAGAGCAGCTAACTAAAGGGAACTGGTGCGGGGTACCCAATACTCTTGTTTCATATATAATACTACCTGTTGTGCTTGTGTTTTGGTGAGTGTGGCTGGTGAGGTTGGGTGGATAGAATTCCTTGCTAGGTTTCTTCTATTGTTCTCACGAGACATTAGGATGTCTCCCCACTTGTGCACGAGAGCTTTATGTTTCCTTACTGAGTATACATGTATTCTCACCCTATGTTTACTTTCATGTTTTCAGGAGGACTACTAGGGCCTTGCGAGACCCTACTAGTTGGAGAGTTGGAGTTGTTGCAGTTTCTATTCTCTTGTTTTCTTTTGGTATTGTACTTTGAGATTTCTTGTACTTGTACCTTGTTATAAAATTGGTTAAACATGCATGTGGGCATGGTTTGGGTTTATTTCTATACACTTGTTCTTTTTTTCCTTTTTGTGGATGACCTATCCTATTTCCCGATCCTAAATAATAAAAAGGGTAATGCCTCCCATATTTGTGAAAACCCATACCCTTGGTGCTAGTCGACACCCCGGGGCCTATGGGAGGCGGGACTCGGGGGTCATTATCTCCCTTCCACCATTTCCATCTTAAGAGGGGCATCATTGGTGGGAGGGGGTCATGAAAGAATTGTATCAGAGCTAATGGTTGAGAGATAGGATGGATTCTGGTGTTAGACACAGTGAGGATTGCATGGGATGGTAGGGTGACAATGTTAGTCAATCTTGGTGCGTGACATAGTCCAGGGAATACCGGCTTGGACACAGGATTTTAGGGCCCCCCGTGATCCGATGCAAGGACTCTGAGCCTACCAAACGACCAAGTGAGACTACATTGATTTCATGATATAGACCCTAGGGATGGTACATGCATCATCATGATTGTGTTTTAATTTATTTGGGAATTCTGGGAAAGAAATTTAAATAAAATGATAAAATGAAACCTTGAGTTTCATACTACTTGGGCTTAGGCGATCCTTGTTTACCGTATGGCTATGGCACTTGGAAGTCATCCCTGGGTGGCTCAGACGGCCGAGGCTTTGCAGATTCAGGCGGTCGATCAGCTGAGGATTGATTGAGAGGAGGAAGATAGCCAGTGGTAGAAGAATCTCCGTCCTTTCCTGCGGCAGACCCTCAAGAAGTATGAGGGTAGTACTTCGGATACGGAGACGGAGGGGTGGATTGAGGAGCTAGGGATCACTTTTACCTTGATCCGTTGTAACACGCCAAGATTTCATAGTGTGTTATTTCTTCAAAATAATTCAATAACTTGCACTACACGCAACACCGAGTTCAATCACACCATTAAAAGAGGTCATGAATAGTATTAACTACATTTTGAACTTTATATAATCCTTATAATTTTAGAATCCCTATTATGAGTTTCTTAGTCATAATGCAAGAACAAATTCATTTTCAGTATTTCACTTTTATCAACTTCTAATAGTGAAACCTTTTTAAATACAATATTTTAAACTTTTTGACTAAATGGAGACATCAAAAAATTTAAAATGAAAAATCCCAAGCGTCCATGGTACGCTTTCCTTTGGATAAAACAGTAGCGTGTGTTGTACGCAACTTCGAGTTCTAACACACCGTAACCAATCAAACTAGTTGTTATGAATAGTAATACCTACTTTTTGAAGTTATATATATTTTATATTTTAAAATGGACTTCATTTTTGGATTCGGAATATCAAATTTAGCCTAAGGTGAAATTTTGGTACTTTTCGGATAACTTTCATATTTTGATGAATAGTGAAAATTACTAAATTTTAATTAAAAACAACTTTTTTAATCAAAATAATTAATAGTGATAAATTATTAATTTGAGTGGTTTTAAAGAATATTTAGAATATATTTTTACCACTTAATATAATGTTGGTCATTGGACATAATTGTACAATTAAACCGAACATAAACAAGTGTCAATCTTTTGATAGTTATTATCTCTTAAAAACACGCTTTTTGTTTTGACAGCGGGAATTAATTTTAAATTAATTTCTGCCACTTCTGTGTTTTGAATTCAGAAAAATGGATTCCATATTTGGAATCAGGATGTTCAAATTGTGTAAATAGGTAACTTTTATTTTTAGACATTTTGAATAATTACTGCGGTAAATATTTTATTTACCATGGTTAAGGGTAAATCCGGTAAATAAGGGTAAAAAAATAATATTATAATAATAACAAATTACCCTAAAACGTGTCTTAACCCTATTGGTTGATACATGGTCGACCATGGGCATCTTTGGGTCTATTTTGGGACCCCATGGATCCACTTGTGAGTGATAATGACACTTTATTTTAATTAAGTTAAAATGAATACAAAAATGGCATAAGCTTACATCTTTTAGAAGAAGAATTTTTACATAAGGTTATACATGTTGGATTTTAGATTATAAATATTCATTAGAAAGCTCAAACGATTTCCTACATAATTATTATTTATTTATAATTTTTAGACATTAAATAATTTATTTTATTTATGACACAATGATGATGCAGTAATTACTATAATAGTGAAAAATTAAAATAATTGATATTATAAATACCCAAATAAATATAATATGAAACTTTTAATGAATTAAACTAATTTTCTAGGATAATATGATATATTAGGAGTGATTTAATTGACTTTGTTCTAAGTAATCAATCTGTTATGAGTTTCACAAAAAATCAACTATTGAACAGTGTCAAAATTGACATAAAAGAGTTCTTAAAACAAATATTATATTATTAATTGATATTAAATTCCTAAAAATCTAAGGTTCGGCCAAGAGACTTATATCATGATAGGTTAATCATTAATGTACCACTTGGGGGTCTCTTGGATGTATATGGTAAGTTTATTAACCATATAATATAAAAATACAAAGAGACATTGTAAAAGTGAAAATAATTAACTTAGAGTTAATACTTAAAGATAAGGTTAATATAAGTACCCAAACCTGTCTAAATTCTATTGGATGAGTTGTTTTCGACCCATCCCCACCTCAACCTTTGAATAGTCAACTTTGGAGCCATTAGAAACCGAATAGGAATTTATTATAAATTAATATATCTAGCTTTTCCAAAGGTGCCCCTCACCCCTCTTATAAAAGGTCACTCCTCCTTCTCATTTCTTCACACCTCTCAAGCCACTTGGATCGTCCAAACTCTGCCCAACTAAGCTCCCCACATCCCTCTCCTCCTCCTTGAAGCTTCCCCTTAGGCAGAAAGCATTTCACGAAGTCCTTTGGTTCCAACCAAAGTGAGTTACCTAGATTAAAGGTAACGATTTCTCTTAATTTTTTTTCATTTATTTTGCTTCTCCAACCCCCAAACTCTTTTTATTTCCTTTCTTTTGTAACAACACCAGTATCCACAATATACATGGATGTTGTTATAAGAAGGATTCAAACTACACATACACACAACTCCATCTAATGGATGATGAACATAATGTTTCTGTGGATGGCAAACTAACGTCTCACGAAACGATGATTGTTCAAATACATCTTACCACCTCTCATGGTGGCCATTATGATGGAACTGTAATTAAATATGATATTAATGATATATATTTTATATATAAGCTTCTGTAATTCCATTTTATTTCATACCATTATTCGTTTCATGTTGTATATACATACGATAATTTCATTTGAGGAAGTGCGGACTACCGCCCCCTTAAAATGATATGACTCGTTCATACCACACATGGAACGTATAAAGGATGGTGTTAATGAACTTAAGCAACATATATAAAATATTATATTTTACTGGAATAGTAATAAACCTATGTATCATTTGGATTCGATTCTTTTAAAATAAAAATTAAATGGAAGTAGCGTTCGTGCGTACGTACGGACTACCGTCTCCACGAACGCGATGAGATTCATTCTCCATCGTATCCATTCAAGTATAATTATCATTTAATGATTTAAAAATTATGTTTAAGGACTTGATATCATTTTGGATATGAATAAGATACAACAAACATGACTTATGTAACAAAACATATAAAAGAAAATGAGTAAGTTAACACCCGAAACGACGATAATTCTAAGATATTATTAACAAATAATTGTTAAAAGATCATATATGATATCATACTAATATATATGATTCTTGTATAATTTAATAACAATTATTTCACCATTATACAGGAGGTTAACCTACCCCAACCAAGGAAAAGTACAAGGTAAGGGTTATTTCACAATCTCTTCATTATCCGAGGTTGTATATACGTAATAATCTACTGGGATCTCTTTATCATCCACATCCATGTTTTCTTAAAAATGTATTTCAAAACATTTTTACTATTTACAAGAATATGGGTTAAATTCATTTATACCCTTGTTTGACTTTTTATAAGAGGTTTATAAAGGAATCTTTCCGTCGTTTTCAAAACAAGGTCCTTTTTAACCTTTTCGACAGAATTGAGGTAAGAATGTTTTTTTTAACTTATACGGCGGGTGCAGTTATTTTCCGCCGTTATAAAATCGTCAAAGTTTTCTATACAAGCTTATAAGAATATTTTCAAAGAAAATGTTTTATTTTATATGGATCTTAAATGATTTCAAAATAAAAGGAGATACTTCTTTAAAAAGAATTTTTATTTCATCTATGTCAACATCCTTTTATGGATTTTAAGATTATTTGAAGTTGATTTATTATGATACAAAACTTCTATATTGTATTGAAGGTTTTGTGATATGTTTGACTGTGGATGTGCTATTTTTATACCATTCATAGTTTATGGTGAAATTATTGACATTTCGTATGCTAGTTTTAATACGAATGTTTATGTTATGTTTAAACCTTTTCATATGGGAATGCATTGGACTTAATAAGTGACGGGTGGAGCCCGCTATAGCTCCTCGATGCATCGGTAGGTCTCATGAGACAAACTAGTGTCTTGGCACAAGGCCTTGACAAAATCTTATTTGTAGTCTTGGCACGAGGCCTTGACTATGTGGTTATGATAGTCTGGCATTATGCATTCCAACATTATGAAAGTGGTTATTGATTTTTGCATGTGATTATTCATTTAGTAGAATATCCATGTGAATAAGTAAATGGCATTATTTCATTTTATTTATGCCATACCATGTTGAAAGTTCGTATTTAAAAGGCTTTTGTTTTAGTTATACATTGCCTTAAATGTTTATTCTTATTTATGAAAGTTTCCACTTTATTGTTATCCTTACTGGGCATTTGAGCTCACCCCTTTTTTTATGTTTTATTTTTCCCAGGATGTGAAGAAGTAAGTTATGAATGACCTGCAGGGATTTTATGAGGGGTTAATAGTGTGGATTGTGGAAACATTATGTTGTTGTATTAGTTTTTCATTTTATGATATAATGTAAAACTTATGAATATATCTAGTGTTTCCAAGTCTACTAAACCAATCGGTCTTTCGAGATTTGATCTTTCTTGTGATCATGCCAATGTTACGAAGTAATGCACCGACTCTGGGTAGCTGGGGTCGGGGCGTTACAGTTGGTATCAGAGGAAGTTTAGTACAAACCTTGGAAGCTAGATTTAGATAAACTCTGATTAGAGCACATAGACCTAAGATGAACTTTGAGGATTAGTATAGAAGAACTTCCTAGAATTTTGGTATTGTAGAGATTTTGTGAGTTTTCCAAGCAATACATCCCTGTCTGGATACGAGCAGGTAGAGGCGGCTCTGGCACAGATGTACCTAGGGGTAAAACCCGAAAACACCGCTTTGAGCTAGACTCGAACGGGAACTGGTGCACGACAACGGGCCTTGCTGCACTCTTGGTTACGACACTCCCGGGGGATATGCTTAGGATAACTCTCATTTTCTTTACAAATCATTTTGAAGGGATTATGAGTCTATACTTCCTCAAAGAAAACATTCTTATGATTATGGATTATATCCATAAATAGTTCAATTTATGTTAGGTGTTTTATAAGTATGGGATTATGTATTTTGATTCATAAACTGATCTAGTTTATGCCATTGTTTAGAAATGGCGCCCAGTAGAAGGAATGAGAACTCCAGAAATGCACATGATCCAAAGAGAAGGAAGGATCATATCTTTCATGGTCTTAAGCTAGAATTGATAAGAGAAATAGTCTCCCATGTATTATCATCATATGAAGAAATAATATCATGTGTTGATAAGATATGTAAAGAGTTTACTGAGTCCTATGGCTTTGAAGGGAAGAAAGAGAAGAAAAGGATGGAAGAGAGAAAGATGGATAAAGGGAAGAGGGAAAAGAAGAATTTTCCCATATGTGGTAACTGTGGAATGAAACACCCTGGAACTTGCCTGAAAGGAATGGGAGTTTGTTATAAGTGTGGAGGAAAAGGGCACAAAGTACGTGACTGCAAGGGTAAGAAAATGGTTTTAAATGTACAATGCTTCATTTGCAAGGAGTTTGGACACTACGCGAACCTATGTCCCAGTCATCAGACTATGCCGCAAATGATGTTATTGGATAATAATCAAGTTATGATACTACCACAGATGAAGAGGAATGATTAGAGTTCTTATGTTGATTATGTCAATTGTGCTTTGTATCAACAATGTACTTGTTATAATAATTATGGAGTATATAAGGATTGTACTGCAATACTATTTCATTAAGGACTTGAGATTGTGTGGAACAAAGAAAAGTGACTCATTAGCAGGATAGATTTTTGGAAAATATATGGTTGAGAGAATGATAAACCATAACATAGTTCTGATACTGAGGTAGTGATTTTGGAATAATACATGATTGTTTTGGATAAATTATATTGGATATTCTTGACTACATTGAAACTGATTAATGATTTGTATATTCCATCATTTTGTTGGGGTTTAAAACATTTTTGGATTGATGAAGTATATCCATCATCCTATATGGAATAAGGGAGAATGAATGTAATCAATAAGGAATATGGTAATTCAGGATGTTTCAGTGTATTAAAATAATACATGATGAAAGTATTCATATGCTATTACGGGTTAAAAAGGATCTACATTATTTTTACCTTCCTTATAAATGTTGGACTGTGAGTTTGGACAGAAGTATTTTGGATAGTTCTAGTTTGGATTATTTTGGATTGCCATAAAAGGACAACCCGGAGGTCGGGCGGCAACCCGTCGCGTCCGACAAGGCTGCGAGACTTGAACCCGCAACCGAAGGGCGACAAGGGTGTATCACCTACCACTGGCCCACGAGATGTCCTGGATTAAATAATGTAGTTTTTATTAAAAGATCTTTTAGATGAATTATAAATTCGTTTATTTTGGAACCCTGTACGAATAGTATAAATATAATTTTTTTTACGAGTGAAAGATGAGTTTATGGTAGAAATTTATTAATGGACAAAACTCTAATTATAAAGTAAGTATATCTCCTTATGATCTTAGCCAATATCATAAATAAATTCCTCAATATTAAGAAAAGAAACTTAGAACAAAAATGTTGTCCTAGATGGTACCTTAAATCATCACTAATTTATGGCTTTGGGATTGTTGGCCTTTTCATAGCCATGTTCTCTACCACTCTCCATCAGATAATTGATGGTTAGATTTCTCTTACATATCCTTATTTTCCTACATGGAACCCTAGTATGTGTTATTTTCGGTAATCTTCATACTTTCCACTCTTTATTTTAAATAGAGGCCTCATTAATTCATTTTTCGATGTGGGATTTCAACTAAGATATTTTGAAACGTCAAAAATGTGTTATCCTAATACCCTATGTTTTGTTGAACCGATGGTATTTCAAATCATCATAGATTGATGAATTTAAGGACCTCAATTATACACTTGTTTGTGATTGATGACCTCAATCACTACCTATAAATATTTACGTTTTTCCTCCGATTATATGTCTCTAATTTCCACCAATGTTCTCCTAATCGAGATCATAATTTGGTGGTGACCCTTTGATTTCTCTTTTCCTCATATTAATACTAAATTTTAGTAACCCAATTTCCGATGTGGGTTTTCCCACAAATATATTTTCTACTTTCAACCTTTTATTTTTGAAGAACAATTTCAAATTGCGAGGACGCAATTTATTGAAGGAGGGGAGAATGTAACACGCCAAGATTTCATAGTGTGTTATTTCTTCAAAATAATTCAATAACTTGCACTACACGCAACACCGAGTTCAATCACACCATTAAAAGAGGTCATGAATAGTATTAACTACATTTTGAACTTTATATAATCCTTATAATTTTAGAATCCCTATTATGAGTTTCTTAGTCATAATGCAAGAACAAATTCATTTTCAGTATTTCACTTTTATCAACTTCTAATAGTGAAACCTTTTTAAATACAATATATTAAACTTTTTGACTAAATGGAGACATCAAAAAATTTAAAATGAAAAATCCCAAGCGTCCACGGTACGCTTTCCTTTGGATAAAACAGTAGCGTGTGTTGTACGCAACTTCGAGTTCTAACACACCGTAACCAATCAAACTAGTTGTTATGAATAGTAATACCTACTTTTTGAAGTTATATATATTTTATATTTTAAAATGGACTTCATTTTTGGATTCGGAATATCAAATTTAGCCTAAGGTGAAATTTTGGTACTTTTCGGATAACTTTCATATTTTGATGAATAGTGAAAATTACTAAATTTTAATTAAAAACAACTTTTTTAATCAAAATAATTAATAGTGATAAATTATTAATTTGAGTGGTTTTAAAGTATATTTAGAATATATTTTTACCACTTAATATAATGTTGGTCATTGGACATAATTGTACAATTAAACCGAACATAAACAAGTGTCAATCTTTTGATAGTTATTATCTCTTAAAAACACGCTTTTTGTTTTGACAGCGGGAATTAATCTTAAATTAATTTCTGCCACTTCTGTGTTTTGAATTTAGAAAAATGGATTCCATATTTGGAATCAGGATGTTCAAATTGTGTAAATAGGTAACTTTTATTTTTAGACATTTTGAATAATTACTGCGGTAAATATTTTATTTACCATGGTTAAGGGTAAATCCGGTAAATAAGGGTAAAAAAAATAATATTATAATAATAATAAATTACCCTAAAACGTGTCTTAACCCTATTGGTTGATACATGGTCGACCATGGGCATCTTTGGGTCTATTTTGGGACCCCATGGATCCACTTGTGAGTGATAATGACACTTTATTTTAATTAAGTTAAAATGAATACAAAAATGGCATAAGCTTACATCTTTTAGAAGAAGAATTTTTACATAAGGTTATACATGTTGGATTTTAGATTATAAATATTCATTAGAAATCTCAAACGATTTCCTACATAATGATTATTTATTTATAATTTTTAGACATTAAATAATTTATTTTATTTATGACACAATGATGATGCAGTAATTACTATAATAGTGAAAAATTAAAATAATTGATATTATAAATACCCAAATAAATACAATATGAAACTTTTAATGAATTAAACTAATTTTCTAGGATAATATGATATATTAGGAGTGATTTAATTGACTTTGTTCTAAGTAATCAATCTGTTATGAGTTTCACAAAAAATCAACTATTGAATAGTGTCAAAATTGACATAAAAGAGTTCTTAAAACAAATATTATATTATTAATTGATATTAAATTCCTAAAAATCTAAGGTTCGGCCAAGAGACTTATATCATGATAGGTTAATCATTAATGGACCACTTTGGGGTCTCTTGGATGTATATGGTAAGTTTATTAACCATATAATATAAAAATACAAAGAGACATTGTAAAAGTGAAAATAATTAACTTAGAGTTAATACTTAAAGATAAGGTTAATATAAGTACCCAAACCTGTCTAAATTCTATTGGATGAGTTGTTTTCGACCCATCCCCACCTCAACCTTTGAATAGTCAACTTTGGAGCCATTAGAAACCGAATATGAATTTATTATAAATTAATATTTCTAGCTTTTCCAAAGGTGCCCCTCACCCCTCTTATAAAAGGTCACCCCTCCTTCTCATTTCTTCACACCTCTCAAGCCACTTGGATCGTCCAAACTCTGCCCAACTAAGCTCCCCACATCCCTCTCCTCCTCCTTGATGCTTCCCCTTAGGCAGAAAGCATTTCACGAAGTCCTTTGGTTCCAACCAAAGTGAGTTACCTAGATTAAAGGTAACGATTTCTCTTAAATTTTTTTCATTTATTTTGCTTCTCCAACCCCCAAACTCTTTTTATTTCCTTTCTTTTGTAACAACACCAGTATCCACAATATACTAGGATGTTGTTATAAGAAGGATTCAAACTACACATACACACAACTCCATCTAATGGATGATGAACATAATGTTTCTGTGGATGGCAAACTAACATCTCACGAAACGATGATTGTTCAAATACATCTTACCACCTCTCATGGTGGCCATTATGATGGAACTGTAATTAAATATGATATTAATGATATATATTTTATATATAAGCTTCTGTAATTCCATTTTATTTCATACCATTATTCGTTTCATGTTGTATATACATACGATAATTTCATTTGAGGAAGTGCGGACTACCGCCCCCTTAAAATGATATGACTCGTTCATACCACACATGGAACGTATAAAGGATGGTGTTAATGAACTTAAGCAACATATATAAAATATTATATTTTACTGGAATAGTAATAAACCTATGTATCATTTGTATTCGATTCTTTTAAAATAAAAATTAAATGGAAGTAGCGTTCGTGCGTACGTACGGACTACCGTCTCCACGAACGCGATGAGATTCATTCTCCATCGTATCCATTCAAGTATAATTATCATTTAATGATTTAAAAATTATGTTTAAGGACTTGATATCATTTTGGATATGAATAAGATACAACAAACATGACTTATGTAACAAAACATATAAAAGAAAATGAGTAAGTTAACACCCGAAACGACGATAATTCTAAGATATTATTAACAAATAATTGTTAAAAGATCATATATGATATCATACTAATATATATGATTCTTGTATAATTTAATAACAATTATTTCACCATTATACAGGAGGTTAACCTACCCCAACCAAGGAAAAGTACAAGGTAAGGGTTATTTCACAATCTCATCATTATCCGAGGTTGTATATACGTAATAATCTACTGGGATCTCTTTATCATCCACATCCATGTTTTCTTAAAAATGTATTTCAAAACATTTTTACTATTTACAAGAATATGGGTTAAATTCATTTATACCCTTGTTTGACTTTTTATAAGAGGTTTATAAAGGAATCTTTCCGTCGTTTTCAAAACAAGGTCCTTTTTAACCTTTTCGACAGAATTGAGGTAAGAATGTTTTTTTTAACTTATACGGCGGGTGCGGTTATTTTCCGCCGTTATAAAATCGTCGAAGTTTTCTATACAAGCTTATAAGAATATTTTCAAAGAAAATGTTTTATTTTATATGGATCTTAAATGATTTCAAAATAAAAGGAGATACTTCTTTAAAAAGAATTTTTATTTCATCTATGTCAACATCCTTTTATGGATTTTAAGATTATTTGAAGTTGATTTATTATGATACAAAACTTCTATATTGTATTGAAGGTTTTGTGATATGTTTGACTGTGGATGTGCTATTTTTATACCATTCATAGTTTATGGTGAAATTATTGACATTTCGTATGCTAGTTTTAATACGAATGTTTATGTTATGTTTAAGCCTTTTCATATGGGAATGCATTGGACTTAATAAGTGACGGGTGGAGCCCGCTATAGCTCCTCGATGCATCGGTAGGTCTCATGAGACAAACTAGTGTCTTGGCACAAGGCCTTGACAAAATCTTATTTGTAGTCTTGGCACGAGGCCTTGACTATGTGGTTATGATAGTCTGGCATTATGCATTCCAACATTATGAAAGTGGTTATTGATTTTTGCATGTGATTATTCATTTAGTAGAATATCCATGTGAATAAGTAAATGGCATTATTTCATTTTATTTATGCCATACCATGTTGAAAGTTCGTATTTAAAAGGCTTTTGTTTTAGTTATACATTGCCTTAAATGTTTATTCTTATTTATGAAAGTTTCCACTTTATTGTTATCCTTACTGGGCATTTGAGCTCACCCCTTTTTTTATGTTTTATTTTTCCCAGGATGTGAAGAAGTAAGTTATGAATGACCTGCAGGGATTTTATGAGGGGTTAATAGTGTGGATTGTGGAAACATTATGTTGTTGTATTAGTTTTTCATTTTATGATATAATGTAAAACTTATGAATATATCTAGTGTTTCCAAGTCTACTAAACCAATCGGTCTTTCGAGATTTGATCTTTCTTGTGATCATGCCAATGTTACGAAGTAATGCACCGACTCTGGGTAGCTGGGGTCGGGGCGTTACATCCGTGCTCTGAGGGAGTACTGGGTTCCCCTAGTAGTCAGTCAGCTGAGAGGTGCAGCGCGACAGTGGTGGACACTCTACCTCGGAGAGATGATATAGGCAGAGGTTCCTTGGGCTGACTTTGAGAAGAAATTCTGAGAGGAATTTCTTTCATCCATGATCAAGGCGGAGAAGCGGCATGAGTTACTCTCCCTTCTGCAGGGGAGTATGCCAGTATGAGAGCTGGGGATCAAGTTCAAGGATCTGTTTCGCTTTTCTCCGGATCTCTTTCTGGAAGAGGAGTTTCGGGCGAGACGTATGGAGGAGACGCTTCATCCTTCTCTCTAGTATGTTGTCACCCCCTTAACCCTTCCGACGTACTTGGAGCTACAGAAGAAGTCATAGGTTGAAGAGAGGATGCAATCACTGGGAGGTTCACCCTGAGAGGGGATCCAGCAAGGCTTGATGAAGCGGAAGGCATTCAGGAACAGGGCTCCTGCGATGGGACCTTCCAGGTTCAGGCCAGTGGGGAGCATGCCCCAACACTTCCATTTCAGATCTTTGGGTCCTCTTCCCTTTTTCACAAGCACAGAACCGATGTGTTTTTCTTATGGAGGTTTCGAGCACGTTCAGAGTCAGTTCCCAACCCGGGCTCAGTACGGTGGAGGTGGGCAGGTTCAGCGCCCACCTCAGCAGCACCGGTTAACAGCTAGGCCATTCCAACAGCAGCAAGACCATGCTCCTCAGAGGGCAGACATTGTGGGAGGAGGTCGACCTAAGGGTGCTCCTCAGGGACCTCGTCCAAGGTGTGGTTGGGGAGGTGGATGACATCAGAGAGGCATAGGAGATGGGCGTAGACAGTTGCACGCAGCAGAGTTGACAGCTCCAGCAAGACCAGAGGTGGTGCGAGGTATGATTTGTTTGTTCAACACTCTTGTTTATGCTTTGTTCGATTCGGGGGCTTCACACTCCTTTGTTGCACCTGGTCTTTCCCATTCCTTGGGACTAGATGTAGAGAGACATTTCGTACCACTGGTACTGAGTACACCAGTTTGAGGCCAGACCAGTGTATCTTATGTTTGCCGGGGATGTGGGCTGATGTTGGGACTACATTGATCTAGTGGGGACCTTCATCTGTTATAGATGCAGCCATACAATGTCATCCTAGGCATCGACTGGTTTTTTTCTGTTTGTTCCGTTATTGACTGCATCCGGAGAAGATTCGTGCTCTCCTATGTGGATGGGCAGCGTGTAGCTTTTGTTGGTGAGAGGAGCTATCAGGTGGGAAGCCGGCGTGTAGAGACTCTCTTTTCCTTGATAGGTGGGCTATCAGTGGTTCCAGGTGATACAGAGATGATGGATGTCCCAAAGATTGTTGGGGAGTTCCTCGATGTTTTTCCTGAGGAGGTTGTGACTCTACCCCCCCCCCCCCCCCCAATGTGACGTTGAGTTCGGGATAGACTTACAGCCTAGTGCCCATCCGATTTCGATGGGCCCTTATCGGATGGAACCTTCGGAGTTGCAGGAGTTGCGGATTCAGATTGACGATCTGATGGAGAAGGGTTTTCGTCGACCTAGAGTATCGCCATGGGGTGCTCTAGTTTTGTTTGTGAAGAAGGCAGATAATGGTCTCAGGCAATGCCTATACTACCGAAGGTTGAACTAGGTAACGGTCAAGAACCACTATCCCCTCCCAAAGATAGATTATCTCTTTGACCAACTGAGGGGAGGAGGTTGGTTTTCCAAGATTGATCTATGATCTAGATATCATCAGCTGAGGGTAAAGGACAGTGACATCTCGGAGAAGGATTTCAGGTGCAGGTGTGAGAACTTCAAATTTGTGGTGATGCCGTTTGGAGTTACGAATGCACCGGCTGTGTTCATGGGACATATGAAATTTGTCATCTGGAAGATTCTGGACCAGTTCGTTGTTGTGTTTATCGATGACATCCGTATCTACTCAAGGTCAGAGGAGGAGCACGTTGAGCATCTCAAGGAAGTCTTGGAAGTCCTTCTACACCACCATTTTTACGGGAAGTAGTCGAAGTGTAAGTTCTTGACACAAGAAGTACACTTTCTTGGGCACGTGGTGACTCCACATAGAGTGTCAGTGGACCCGTCGATGGTGTATGAAGTTGTTTCTTGGGCAGCACCCAATGGCATGGCAGAAGTCCATTGTTTCCTGGGGTAATCAGGTTACTATCGTAGGTTCGTTTCGGACTTCTCTCGAGTTGCTGCTCCTTTGAAAGCTTTGACGAGGAAGAACTAGGTCTTCCTATGGAGCGAGTAATGCCAGAAGGCTTTTGACTACCAGAAGGAGAAGTTGGTCAGTGATCCCGTACTCAGGTTTCCAGAGGAAAGGTTTTTGTATGAGGTGTTTTGTGATTCTTCTAGCCTTGGTCTGTGGTGCGTGCTGATGCAGAAGAATGGAGTGATATATTATGGGTCTAGGTAGTTACGCCCTCACGAGCGTAACTATGCCACCCATGACCTAGAGCATGCAGTAGTAGTTTTCTCACATAAGTTCTGGCGACATTACCCCTTTGGGTAGTGCTTTGTGGTCTTCTCAGATCACAGGAGCCTGCATTATATCTTCTCCTAGCGTGACCTGATCTTACGGCAGCGGAGATGAGTCGAGTTTCTCCATGAATATGAATTTGAGATATCTTACACTAATTGTAAGGGCAGCATTGTGGATGATTCTCTAAGGAGGAAGTATCATCAGGAAGTGGTTCGGGAGTCCACTGATTCTTGGAAAGCGATGTGATAGTTGGATGCCTTGCACTTGGAAGCTAGGGTAGAAGGTGTTAGAGGCCATTTGTTTCAGATGACGGTGCAGTCCTCCTTGCTGCAGTAGGTGGCAGAGACTCAGTGGGGGGACACCGAGGCGGAAGTGATGGGGGATCGTGTCGATCAGGGGAACGCTCCAGAGGGATGTTCAGAGGACAGCCGACATCAGATGCATTTTCTTGGAAGGTTTATTGTTCCGGAGGTAATGCATTATGGAGTTCTCCGTGAGTTTCATAGATCACCTTTGGAAGTACATCCTGGAGTTTCAAAAATGTACTGAGGCCTGAGGGAATAGTTTTGGTGGCGCGGGGTGAAACGGGAAGTGGCAGAGTTTGTGGCTAAATGCGTAGTGTGTCAGCAAGTAATGATTGAACACCATGTTCCTAGTGGTTTGTTGCATCCTTTAGATGTCCCTGAGTGGAAGTGGGATGGCATCTCAATGGAATTCATCACAGGACTACCCAGAGCTCAGGGTGGTTATGATGATATCTGGGTGGTGGTGGATCAACTGACATAATCAGCTCACTTTTTAGCAATTAAGGAGTTAGGCCCGGTGAGTACCTTAGCACAGAGGTACGTAGACGAGGTTGTGCGGTTGCATGGAGTTCCAAATACTATCATCTCAGATCCTGATACTCAGTTTACCTCACGAGTCTGTAGGGGGTTACAACATGCTTTTGGAACCCATCTATGCCTTAGCACTACTTTCCACCCCCAGACCAATGGGCAGACAGAGAGGACTATCTAGACGTTGGAGAACATGCTGCGAGCATGCATTCTGGATTTCAGAGGATCATGGGTACAACACTTTCCTTTAGTAGAGTTCTCCTACAACAACCGCTTCCACTCTACTATTGTCATGGAACCGTTTGAGGCATTGTATGGAAGGCCATGTCATTCACCCATTTTCTGGGCAGAGTTTGGTGAGAGAGGTGCGCATGTGCCATAGGTAGTGTGGAGCACCTCATATAAAGTCCATCTTGTACGTGAGAGGATGAAAGCGGCTCAGGACCGATAGAAGTCTTATACTGATCGTCGGAGGAGGCCCTTGGAGTTCGAGGTGGGAGATCATGTGTTCTTGAAGGATTCCCCTCGACGGGGTCAGCAGAGGTTTGGCAAAGGGAGCAAGCTCTCACCTAGGTTCATCAGACCTTTCACGGTGATGAGGCGAGTCGGAGAGGTAGCATATCAGCTGGACCTTCCACCTCAGTTGGAGAAGGTTCATGACGTCTTCCACGTCTCTCAGCTGTGTCGGTACATACACGATGACTCCCACATTATCGACTGGGGAGAATTTGATATGGGAGACGACGTGACCTTCAAGGAATGACCAGTCAGGATCGTGGATCATAAAGAGAAGGTGCCCCGTGGACAAAACATTCCATTGGTTCGTGTGTTGTGGAAGCATGGAGGCCTCGAGGAGGGCACTTGGGAGTGGGAGACCTAGATGTGCGCTCAGTACCCGGAGTTGTTTTGACTTGTGTTTTCCCTTTTTCTTCTGAGCTTTGTGTGGATGTTGTACTTTGTACCTTTGATATATGTAATGATTGGCTTGTCAGTTGTGAGGACTTTTTGTTTCCTTGTTCCCAGGTGATGTGTGACATGTCCGGATGTGTGGGGAAAGGTAAAAACCTGATCCTTAATCGAGACGCATTAATGCGGATGCGATTGAACCCGTGAAGGAGAGTCAGTGCTTCCAAAATCGGATAATATCTCGACGTAGGAGAAGGATTTCTTCCCCAACCCACATGTTCGGGAAGTGTGTTAGTTGTGTGATGTTGGGGGTAGTGTGAGTAGAATAATCCTAATGTATGAAAGTGGGAAGACCCAATTCTTAATCGAGACACATTAATGAAGATGCGATTGAACTCGTGCGGGTGAGTCAGTGCCGCCTAAAGCGGATAATATCTCGACATATGATAAGAAATTCCTAACACATATGATTAGGGTTTTTGGTTGGGTTCATGTGATAACGAGAACCCTAAGAGGTATCTTGTTGGGTTTCCTCTGGGTTGGTTTTTGAATTCTCGGTGATGAGAATGTTTTAATAGGTATCTGATGTAATGGAACGGACCTCTCCGGCCCATTCCATTGTCAAAAAGAAGGTCACAAAGTGTTCTAGAGGGTAAAATGGATTTTTCCCACACTTTCCAGAATTTTGAAACTACACGCCGTGTAGTTTGAGTACACGTTGTGTAGTGTAACTACACACCGTGTACCACCTTGCCGGGTATACCCCGTGTTGAAGGCCATGCCCTTCCTGTGTGGAATAATGAGTACACATCGTGTGTCTAAACTACACGCCGTGTATTCCTTCCCCGCGTACGCGTTGCCGGTCAACAGTCGTGTACCGTGTTGGAGCCATGTCCTTGTCGTGTGTAATAAATAAGTACACGCTGTGTGTCTAAACTAAACGTCATGTAGTCCTTCCCCACGCATTTGTTACCCTCAAACCATGTGTTGACCAGTCAACGGCCGTGGAACCGTGTTGGAAGCCGCTTGGAGACCGTGTAAAATAACCAAGTACACGCCCTGTACCCTAAAATACACGCCGTGTACTTTTCCTTTTCTCACCTATAAAAGGAGGGGTCCCCGCCTCCTTTCAACTCACCCCCTCTCCTCCCCTTTCCACTGAGCAGAGCTCACCCAAGATACTCAAATGCTCCTTTTCTTCCATAACTTCTTCGTCCGAGCTCCGATTTACGATCCGTCAGCGGCCACATGATTGTAACGCTGAGGTAGAACCTCCAAGACTGGGTCCGTCATATTTCTTTCGGCCTTTCCTTTCCATCATCCACCCGAGGAGTTTTTTCCAGGACCCGAAGGAAGTGACTGACGCCGACAGACTTCTTCCAAAGTTGATTCGGGGGTGTGTTGCGATCAGAACCAGTTGAGGTAGGGATCTTACCTTTGTCTATCTCTCTTTTGTGCATCATGTGGGGTGGGTATCCTCTTGTTTTCATGAGAAACAGTTGAACCATTAAATAAAGATAATAACTTGTCAAACAACGGGGTTGGGAATTTTGTGATTGTTGTTACTTTATATCATGTGATATTATGTTGTGAATTGAATGAGCCTCTGATTACTAAAAATCACGGTAGTTGGGGGCCTTTTCTTTAGCAATTAAATGTTTCCCTATCTTTATAGACCATTTTTGTGGATATAACTTTCTGGATGTTGGATAATCTCATAAAGTTGGCTGATTAAATAAAAATATGGAACCCTTGTGTGATCACCCCGGTTGAACAAAACGGAATAATGAACATGTGGGTGTTGTCGTGGAGGCATGTGATGGGGGTGTTTAGTGGGTTGTTATGGATATGGTGAGCAGTGGGGCTGCGGTTGACTTGGTTGTGGGTTGGTGTGAGTGTTGTGTTAATGATGGGAAGCGGGGCTACAATAAATGGTATTAAAGGGATAATGATGTACGGGTTTCGATGTAATCTGGTTATGTTGGTTGGCAGTGGGGCTCCAGGGATGGGTTGTTTGTGAATGGACTATGGGTTGTGAATTATTTAATAAAAGTGGAAGAGTTAATGAATGGTGAGACGTGGTAATGAAACAGAGTTAATAATCAATGGGGCTGGATGGCTGATAAGAAGGGCTTGGTTGTGTTGCTTGTGTTTTCCTAACATGATTTCTGGATGGCAGAGATATGTTTTACGAACGATCAATGTGGTTGGTTGTGGATAGTTTCCAAGTAGTTAAGGAACTAAATAATCTATATCTACTGAAACGTGAAAACCTAAATGGGGTTGGGGTTGTTTGTTGTATGCATGCTTTGTAGTAGCAGTGGAAAGGCACGTTCTCAGTTTCTCTGTTTAGAAGCCATAGGATGGGCTGCGTGGTTGGTATATATATATATATATATATATATGTATCTTTTGTGTTTTATCACACCCCACCCATGTTGATCACTTAGTTCCAAACACTCCCATTTCACGGGAGATGGTGTTTTTCCCTTAGTTACTAGCTTCTTCCTGCTCCTTCTCCCCTAGGTTGTGATGGATTGAGGCGACCTTACACGTAAGACTCTTCGGATATGTATCGATTTGGGTGTCTTAGGCCCAAGACTCTTCGGGCAGGTTCTAATTTTTCCCAAGAATCATCGGGATGATGCCCAGGTGTGTGCGGGTGGGATATATGGTGGTGAGGCCCAGGTGTGTGCGGGCAGGATATGTGGTTCTGAGGCCCATGTGTGTGGGGGCGGGATACGTGGTTGTGAGGCCCAGGTGTGTGCGGGAATGATACATTGTGGTGAGGCCCAAGTGTGTGCGGGCGGGGAGAGTGTGGCAGCGTCAGGACGTTCGTCGTTAGGAAGAGCTGCTGACTAAAGGGAACTGGTGCAGGGTAGCCAATACTCTTGTTTCATATATACTACTACCTGTTGTGCTTGTGTTTTGGTGAGTGTGGCTGGTAAGGTTGGGTGGATAGAAATCTTTTCGGGGGTTCTTCTGTTGTTTTAATGGGACATTTGGATGTCTCCCCACTTGTGCACGAGAGCTTTAGGTTTCCCCACTGAGTATACTTGCATTCTCACCCTACATTTACTTTCAAGTTTCCAGGAGGACTACAGGGCCAAGCAGGACCCTACTAGTCAGAGAGTTGGAGTTGTTGCAGTTTTTGTACACTTTTTTTCTTTTAGTATTGTATTTGATGTTTTTTTGTACTTGTACCTTGTTATAAAATTGTTTAAACATGCATGTGGGCTTGGTTTGGGTTTATTTCTATACACTTGTTCCTTTTTTCCTTTTGGTGGTTGACTTGTCCTATTTCCCGATCCAATATAATAAAAAGTGGAATTATTCCCATATTTGTGAAAAACCATACCCTTGGTGCTAGTCGCCATCCAAGGGCCTACTGGAGGCGGGACTCGGGGGTCATTATCTCCCTTCCACCATTGCTAGCTCAGAAGGGGCATCTTTGGTGGGAGGGGGTTGTGACACATTGTGGGTAGTTTTAGGTTTTATAATAGAAGCTTGAAATGATTGTTTAGCTAATGATTGGTATACAACCTCTAAAAATAAAAATCAATTATGTCTTTGATATCCTTATGGGTAGAAGTATCATCTCTCATATAATCCTGAACAATTTGTCTAATATCCCTTGTGTTAGATGTCACCTGAGAGTCACATGATCTATTGGCACTCACATGACCATGTTCATCAATTAGAACATGACTAAATTGTTCAACATCAATAGAAACTCTGGATGTACCAAATGGTTTTAAAGTAAATTCTACTGTTTCATTGAAAAATTTGGTCAAATTACTAATTAGATTCTTCATAACCAATTCTTTAGTACTGACATGCTCTTTTATGGTCTGTTTTATAATCTCAAAAAAATCAACAAACTGTGTCACTATACTTTTGATGTAATTGATGTTAACATAAAAATGATGTTTTGAACTAAAAAAGATATCAAATGAAGCAAAAAATTTCTTCGGAGAATCAACAATCACTGTCGATCTCCTAATCTAATTTTGACACACATTCACATCATTCATCATATCTGCCACATTCCTTGAAATAGTACTTTCAAGAGAGGATTCTGAAGATTTTTCCATGTTGCTTTGCTCTTCAACAAAGAAACATTTCAGTTCTGAAACAGATACAGTCAAAGTCTATTTTGACTCATCTTTTAAAGAATCATGACCATACTTAGTTACAAGAATTTCAGGAAAAACATCAACTGAAGGAACAAATTTTCTTTTCGGTTGGTCTTCATCAGATCCTGAATAATCAATTCCAAGTACCAAAAATTTTGGATCATCTGACCAATCCTCTACCTCATGTAAAACTGAGACAGAACCATATTTAGTAGATTGCTCCCCCTCAAGTGGAGCTTCCTTATCTTCAGCACCAACTACATCTATCTTCTCTTCAGAGGAGTCATCTAAAACCATATTTATATCCAAACCAGGTGTCACCGAATGGGGTATGTTTGTAATAGGTACTGGTCTGTCCACTTCAAAAACCTCTTCAACAATCATAATATTACTCTCAATTAGAGGACTGAGACTCAAACATGTACTTCCATTTTCAGATACATTTTATTCTTCATTATCACTACTACTAGAATCTGGAGAAGTCTTGTAATGATCTGGTCTAGGTAGGTCATCCTCATCCACAGTGGTTTCTTCAACACTCTCCCATAACTGCTTCCCTCCTTAGCAGGGTCATTGGTGGATGTGTCTTTCCATATGAAACCTTTTTAGTAGCTGGTCTTGGAGGAAAATCATGGTCCCATGCAGCATATATATAGGTTTTATCCTCATAATCATCATCATTGTATTGAGGTTCTTCCACATTAGGTCCTAGATCTGGATCTCTTTTATCTCTTGGCCGATTTGGATGCTCAATAGGGTTAAATTTATCATAAAATTTCTCATCATCATTTACCAATTCCCTTTTCCATGGGTTCCAGCCAATCATCATGTACATACAAACTGTTTTTATAATAAAAATATTGTCTCTCCCAACCACTGTCTCATCCTAAAACTCATCCTCACCTTTTACCTTGATCATCAAGGAAATCAGCTTTATAAAGAATGAAGAATTTGTTTTTGAATTTGGCATGGTCATATCTTTGATTTGTATTATCTGAAGCCTAAAAAATTCACTTTGAAATTAGGCCTTAGCAGATACAACAAGAATATATCTTGGAATATAAGGGTTTCAAAATTCCCTCTTCATTAACTTAATAGATGCTGGAAAAATTTGAACAGTAACCGGTTTTGTCCATCCATTTCTTCAATAAAATCATTTCAAGGCATTCCATTTCTTGTGAGCTCTTCCACTGTAGTTTTATAGTATAAAATTTCACTAGTGGGAGGTACAGAGTTTTAGGAATATCCAACTCACCCTAGTGTGGAACATTCAAGCACTCATCCCATTCAATAGAAGAAAAAGATAATATCTTTCCATTCACTACTGATACCATTATGTTCTCACCATAAGATTTATCAAAACAAACAAACTCATAAAATACCTTCACCAGTTTCGGATAATAAGGACCATTTTTATTCAAAAAACATTTGATCCACCCTTTTTCCTCCAATATCCTTAGAACAAAATATTTTCTAGGCAGGATCCATTCTACATAGAGTTTTTTATTGATTACTGTATTTCTTTTCAGAATGTGCGGGATCACTGCACCCTTCTCATGACTTGTTCCACTTCCATTGCATTTAGATCCTACCTTCATCCTCTTTGCACTCAACACATCACATTCATCTCTGACTACCGTCCTTTTTACTCTTGCCATTTCTGAATCAGTGAACTTAGAGTTCGCAATAAATGTGGTAGTTCATGAAGAAAGGTTTGAGGTGAATAGAGTTCGTGGTGGATTGAAACATGACTTATACATAATTTTTATCATTTAGAAATCATGATGTAACAAAAAAGATATATATTCAAAATGATAAAGGTTTCTCCTAAAAACAAAAAATTCAGACAGTGAAAAACATATCGATGACAACTACCGGTGAGAATCCTAAGGGTGAGGTTTCTCTAAGTGTGAGGTCTCTCTAACTGTGATGTCTCTCTAATGGTGATGTCTCTCTAATAGTGAGGTGTTCCTATCTATGAGGTCTCTCTAACTGTTAGGTCTCTCTATCTCTGAGGTCTCTCTAACGGTGAGGTCTCTCTAATGGTGAGGTCTCTCTAAGAGTGAGGTCTCTCTAACTGTGATTTCTCTCTAATGGTGAGGTCTCTCTAACGGTGAGGTTTCTCTAATGGTGAGGCCTCTCTAATGGTGAGGTCTCTCTAACTATGAGGTTTCTGGAAATATAACCATTCCTAACTCATGTCTAATGTATCTTAATTTTTATGAACATAATTCCTTGATGAATATGTTTTCTAATTGATGTTCAGTGCCCATAAATTCAAGAGTAATATCACCCTTTTGATAATAATCCCTCAAAAAGTTATTCCTTACATCAATGTATTTAGTCCTAGAGTGATATATAGGATTCTTAGATATATTTGTCGCACAATTGTTATCACCATTTATAGATACATGCCTAAATTTATATCCATATTCTAATAAAGTATGTTTCATCAACATAATTTTTCCACAACAACTACCATCAGCAATATATTCTTCTTCGGTAGTAGAAAATGAAACATAATTCTACTTTTTACTACACCAAGATACTATTGATTTAACTTGAATATGAAATGTTCTAGAAGTTCTCATCCCATATAACTTTCAACGAGAAAAATCATCATCTGAATAACTTATTATATCGAATGATTGTCTATTTGGATAAAATATTCTTTAATTATTAGTATGTTTAATATATTTGAAAATACTTTTAACATTAAGAAACTGTGACCCTTTTGGATTAGCTTGAAATATTGCACACAAACACATAATAAACCTAATATCCAGTTAACCGGAAGTAAGTTAAAGTAAACTCCCAATCATACCTCTATAATTGGATTGATACCCTGGTTTCCCAATTTCATATGCATCCAATTTACAAGTGGTACTCATATGTGTATCACTTACCATATTACTATCCAAACCAAAACGTTTTAAAATATCCTTTGTATATTTACTTGTATTTAAAATAATACAATTTTCATTTTGAAAAACATGAAATCCAATAAAATATTTGAGTTCTCCCATTAAAATAATTTCAAATTCATTTTTGATATTCTTTGAAAAATCAATACCCAGATGATTTTTAGAATATCCAAAAATAATACCATCAACATAGATTTTTAAAATGAAAACATCTTTGTAAATCCTTTAGATAAAAAGAGTTGGATCAGCAATCCCTTTAATAAAACCTTCTGAAATAAGAAAATTATTATGTCTATAATACCATGAATGTGGAGATTGTTTTAAACCATATATATCTTTATTTAGCTTAAATACATGATTTAGGAAATTAGTATTAGTAAATTCATGTGGTTGTTCAACAAAAACATCTTCAATTATATGACCATTTAGAAAATCACTTTTATCATCCATTTGATATAACATGAAATTCAGATGAGCATCATAAGAAAGTAGAATCCTAATAGCTTCTAAAATAGCTATAGGTTCAAAGGTTTCCTCAGAGACTATTCCTTTTTTCTTGACTATATCGTTATGAAACGAACCTATCTTTGTTTATAAATATATTTACAGACTCATCAACATTATTTATAAGAAACCATTTAGTTCCAATTTTCAAAGTGTCCTTAGGTCATTCAAATAATTCCTAGGATTTGTTTCTTTCAAATTTATTTAAATCTTATTGCATACCCATTACCCAAAATTCATCATTGGTAGAATCATTGGTATTTTTGATTCAAAATGTGAATGAAAGGCTTGATGTTCAACCAGATTTCATATAGAAGCTCTAGTGTGTGTTATTCTATATAAATAGCCTACAACAACATCTATATGATGGTTCAATAGAATCCTAGTAAATCTGGTTAATGTATGGATTGAGAATTCAGGTTCTTCTATTGGTTTGGTTCCAACAGAATTAGAATCTGGAAAATTTAAATAATAACTTGTTTTAATAGTAGGTTCACTTCTTATATCATTAAGGTCTAGAATTGACATTTATTCTTCAAGATTTTCATGTGAAGACTTAGGTTAATGTGGATCAGTTTCATCAAATTTTACATGTACTAATTCTTCCACACATTTGGTTCTTTTATAAAGACTATATTAGATTTACTAGTTATAGAGTAACCTAGAATGATTCCTTCATCACTATTAGAAGAACATTTGTAAAGATTATCATTATTATTGAGAATAAAGGCTTTGAATCCAAAAACACTAATGTAACTAACTTTAGGATTCCTATTATTCCACAGTTGGTAAGGGTTGTTTTTAAGAACATGTCTAATCAAGACAATATTTATAATATAACAAGATATATTTACTACTTCTACCCAGACATAAAAAGGTAATTCATACTCATTAAGCATAGTTCATTCAATTTCATGAATGGTTTTATTCCTTCTTTCTACTACACCATTATGTAGAGGTGTCCTAGGGGAAAAAATTGTGACTATAGCCATTATGTGAGAAATAGGTTTCAATATCATGATTTTCAAACTGATGGCCATGATCAATTCATAGGGTCTTAAACATATGTTCACTAATGTACTCTAAAGAGTTGGAGTAATTAATGAAATATGAACAAGCTTCACTTTTGTTTGCAAGAATGTATATCCATGTATAACTAGAAAAGTCAGCTTCTAGAACATAGACATAATGCTTCCCATTCAAACTAGAAATTATAGATGGTCCAAACAAATCCATGTGAATAAACTCAAGAGGTTGAGAAGATGAATCTTATTCCATTAATTTGAATGCAACTTTATGTTCCTTTCCCTTTTGACATGGATTACAAACGTTGAATGTTGGGAATTTTAGGATGGGTGGGTCTCTAACTAAATTTTTCTTAGTCAGTTTCTTAAGTTAATGAACATTGCAGTGTCCTAATCTTCGGTTCCACATCCAAAATTCATTATGAAAAGAATTTAATCAAGTAACCTTTTTATGGGCTAAAGAATTTAAATCCACATCATATACATTTTCATTTCATAAAGCTGTAAATACCAAAATCTTTTTAAAATCAAATACACTTCAACCATCATTTTCAAATTTATCATTCAAACTATCACCACACAACTGAGAAATGCATAACATGCTGTATTTTAGTCCATAAACCAATAATACTATAGAAATTAAAATTGAATCATTGTTACCAATATGGCTTAAGCCGATGATTTTTTCTTTCGAATAATCACCAAAGGTGACATGCCATGCATCAACATTGATTAAATTATTAAAACATGAGTAGTGTATAAGAATATTCCGTGAACATCCACTATCCAAGTACCATATCTTTTTACAGGAACACTTCAAGCAGGATTCCTATAAAATGGGTTTAAACCGAAAATAATATTGGTACCAAGATTTTCTTGTGTCTATGCGGGGTTAGCAAGTAAAACCTTAGGCACACATATTTATATAAAATGTTTCTAATAATTAATAGATTCAATATATTTTGAATAATGTATTCTATTTGGTCTAGTTGAATATGAATATCTAGTTGAAGTTACAGAATTTCTAGAACAGGCATCAAACATTCCATTTTTTGGAATAAATTTATTCTTAACAAACAGTCTCTATCCAAGTTGGTATCCTAAACCTGTAGTATACTTTGGGTCAACTTGTTTTCCATGAAGTTGAGATAGAGTATTCGTTCCATTTGTGAACTTCTGTAAATATTTTCTAAGTTTCTCATTGGAAAATTTAAGTTCAGTATTCTCCATTAACTGTTGATCATTTTTTTCCTTTTCAATACTAAGATCATATTTTATAGTACTATTCAATGAATATTGTTTCTTTAAGGATTTTTACTTATCTTTCAGCTCAATACATGTATCTTCTAACATATTACAGAATTAAAATAATTCATCTTTAGACATATTATCATCATTATTTAAATAACATTCAATCCCAGGATAGTAATCATTCACCATAGGGGAGACTGTTACCTTAGATGTTTCAGTCACGAAACACATGTTTGTATGATTCTTTTCAAAATTAAAAGCCTCAGACACACTTGTACTGTCTTCTGAGGCACTCTATGTTTCCTTTATAGCTTTCTTATATTTTTTGGCCTTATAATCATATTTCTTCTTAAAATTCAATTTTGGAATGTCATCCTTGACATGTCCTTTCCTTATACATTCATAAAAAACTATCTCATCATCTTTATTAGCTTTCTTCCAATCCTTTTTCCAATTGCCTCTTTTGTCTTACTAAACCTTATAATATGATTTTTTTAAAAAAAAAATTTACTATAGAATTTCTTGAATATTCTGGCTATATGTGCCATCTCTTCATCACTATCTGTATCTGAACATTCACTTGTAGAGCTTTTGAAAAGTATGTTAACTTTGTCCTTACACTTGTTCTTTGATACAGTAGACTTAAGTGCCACTGCCTTCTTCTTAGGTTCATCATATTCTTCTTTTTTTACCTTCATCTCTTCTTCATAAAGCATAAATTTACCATTCAACTCCTTAACAGGTATTGAAGATATATTACATGATTCTCTAATTGAAACTGATGTACCTCTCTATCATTCTGGCAGACATCCGACTTTTCACATGATTTTCTCCTTTTCAGGAACAACATTTTCCAGTGAGCTCATATGTTAAAATTTTCATTGAACTTGAGATAAATGACAGAAATACATTCACCAGGAATAACTTTGAAATTATCATATTTAATAGTGTAAGTGTTTAATCACATATCATTCAAATTGGTTCTTCCTTCATGAGAAACCTACAAAGTATCCCAGATTTCGTGTGGTGTTTTACAACAAGAAATTTCATTAAACATTTCATCTCCTAGAGAGATGTAAAGAGAATTCATAGATTTACAATTATTATTGTAATCATATTTTGTAGGATCTTCCTATGTAGTTCTAGCAGTCTTTGGAATCTCATACTCAGACTCTATAGTAGTCCAAATGTCAAATCCCATACATTGTAAATGAATTTTCATTTTTATTTTCCATTGGGAATAATTAACAACATTAATAAAAGTTGGCATGTTGGTAGCTGTACATTCTAATCTAATTTCCATAATTAGATTTTAGAAAATATATTTAAAGAGATAAAAATTTTAGAATAACAAAAAAGTAAGATCTTTAAAAACTAGAATAAATGTTGATAAACATAGTGTTATGAAAAATTTTATCCACCATGCTCTGATACCAAATGTTTTCCCAGAGGATGCTCAAGAAGTGGGTGTATTGAGTTCCTATTAAAAATTTCTGATTAAAAATATTTATATTAAAAGCCCCAAATTTTACAAACAAGGTAAATTGTAGTGAATTTATAATGATTATAAGTGTCCAATTAGTATCTCAAAGATTGATTATTTCTCAGTTAACATAATTTGAAGATTATATTAGATTTTGAAACATAATTACTGGCTAACAGTAATTACAAAAACTTTCTAGTTGAACTATCATATTTACTTTAAAAAAATATGTTTATTTAAAATTAATTTTCAACGGAAAGTTAAAAAAGTAAGCTGAAATACGATGCATAGAGTTTTTAACCAAGAGTTTCGGTCTCAAGCTGAGACTTAGTCCTCTCAAATAGTTTATTTAAAAATTTTATCCACACCCTGTATCGGGGTAAACAACAGTACTGAGACTATCAAGGAGCTAAGACCTCTACTACATTTCTATTTGGGAAAATCTATAATAATAGCACACATGATATCGAGGTCACACTTTGCCTCTACCACAATTATCAGTGGGATAAAAGAAGGTTTATAAGTTTTGAGTGAGGATTTTAGATATACTCCAGTTATACGAAGGATACAGTGTGTGTTTAAGATAAACAGAAGCACACACACTGCTCGAAATGAAAATAAAAAAATCACAATAGATCTAAGACGATTGAGATGAGTTTGGAAAGATCTATGTGATGGAAATTATTCATTTTAATCCTTTTGGATTGAGAAGATGTTGTTCTTTGACCTTCTATGGATTTTTTTCTAGAAAACAGAGTATTGTGGTTATGTTTGTTGAATTCCAGGAATGGGTTTTTTCTTGAGATTTTTGTTTTATTTGTATCACAGTAATGTCCATCAATTCTCATTAATGTTCTTTGATGCTCTCGTGTATCTATTTCTTATTCTACCACCAAATTCTCTTTGTGCATCTCTATATATATGCGCAGCTTTTATATTCCTTTTATATCTCATGTGGTCCGACACAAGACATGATTAATTATGCAGTTGTGAGGTATAGTTCCTTGACATCCAACAAACATCATTAATTAAGCAGGTAAATTAAAAGCCCCAAATATTACTGTTGCTAATAAACAGACTGAAATGGTGTTTAGAGAAATAGTGAATGGTTTTCATTGTTAACACATTGTATAAGTGAACTTATAATGGTGGACTTGTATCGGTAGGTCTTGTATCAGTAGCTATCACTCTCTATAAAGCTAGCTTTATGTATCAGTGACTCTGTGTAGAAGTAGCTCGCATGTATCGGTATATCCTTCTATGGATATCTGGTGTTGTAGCGGTAGATCCTTCTATCGGTAGCTACTTCTATACTGGTGACTTTGTATAAGTAGTTTTCTATTTTTATAAGTTGACTATTCTTCGATGAACTTTTGTAGACCAGAAGAATTGGCCTATCAGTGACCTTTTTATATTAGTAGCTCTTTCTGTATCAGTGACTCAAAAACTTGAATTTATATAAAGTATATGTACTAAGAATATCATTTCCAGATTGATTTAGTGTTAAGATTCATCATTGTTAAACATTTATAATCATAGATAAACATTGAGTTATATATTCCAATGACATGATATGATCATTTTGATAATTATATCAACTCAATAGCATGATGTCATAATTTGAAAGTATAATTAATATATACATAGAAATTATTTAGGATTATGAAAGCATATCTAAACATAATTGAGATTATCAAAACAGGTGAGACTAATAATAGTTTTAAGAAATTATTTAGTTTTAATTATTTATCGAAAAATGAATCATTTTAGAAAATCCACAAAATTTTCCCAATAAAAATTTCAATATGATTATTTAAAACAATAATTTTATTTAATAAAAAATGCATAAATTATTAAATAATATTTTTAATTTACGTTCACTTTTTTTAGAGAACTCTATTTTATAAAAACAATAGTTTCATAGAAATCATTTTCATCTTTAAAATGAATCTTAACTGACATAAAATTAATATATAATCAATAAATTTTGTTTTTAAATGTTTAAACCATATACATTTCATAAATTTTTTTCTGATATTTCTCCTTATTAATATAATAACCTGGTTATAACAATTAGAAATATTATGGTTTATTTTAACATGGGGTTGTGTGATCCACATTCTATAGAATACATTAATTTTAAAGAAATATATATTTTTTGGTTGCATGATATTGGTGATTCATATATAATAATCCATTGAATACAATGTTACTATTAACTTTTTTAATGTTTTGAAAATTGTAGACTATAATATTCATTTGTATATCGATTATCTCTATTTAAATCTAGTGATTGTGAAGAACTAATGTCATTTCACATTGATTAATGATTTAGTCATTTAGTAATGGGGATCTATATTTTTATGGATGGAAATGTTTTGTTCATGAAATTATAATATATTGGTGGAGGTTGATGACATACAAAAGACTAAATGTAGACATTTTTATATTTATGATGACTTTTTTCTGATTCTATTTAGTGAGTTTAATGATAAATTTGTGTTTATAATGCCAATGAATATAACAAAACATGAGGTTATGGATTGATTAATGTGGGAATATATTTATTAAATAATTTGGTACTCTAGTGAATTGAAATTCATATTTTAATTTGGAATTCAATTTTAGAATTTTTTCAGAATCACCAGTATTATAGGATATTTTTGAATTGTGAGATCTAGGCCAATAAGGTATGATTATAATGGAATTTTTTCTCTTAGTGTTATGTTTAATTGTATCCATAGATTTGTCAAATTTTTATGGTGACCCAATCCTTTTAAAATTAGTATTATAATATTTTTCAGATAATTATCCATTATATACGATGGGAGGACTAATATTCCAAGTGTCTTTCGAAGAAAAAATTATAAAACAACAAAATTAAATTAAAAAATACGTTTTTTAATATATATAATTTTATCATAAATACTATTTATCTTTTAAGACTATATAGTATAAATTGTACAATACAGTAATAGAATGGGTATTATATAAGTACTAGTATGGTAATAACCAATATATTTATGAATTTCATATCAATCAGAATGAATGAAATTATAATGAAAATGATAAGGATCATGAATAATAATATGGAATAATAACATAAGAATTATGGAATTATAATTTCATGTTAATGTAGTATTTTTATAGTAACATAATATTATACATTCACATAATTCAAGGAAAACTAATCCGAAAACTTCATAGGGTGAAAAGTGTCCCATCGTGGATTTGGTTCCCTTCCAAATCACATACGTAATTTCTCATCAGACAAAATACATCACCAAATTACTTGATAAACTATTTGGTCACAACCATTATAACATGTACACAGAACCATGTCTCCAAAAATTGAATCAAACATAAGTCAGAAACATATATAATTTGAAAACTGAAGATAAGGAATCTTTGTTCCAATTAAAGGAATGGAAAATAATATAGGTATATATAATATATATATATATATTTATTAAAATATTTTTCTGACAAAAATGTTGGGGTGAAATATAATTGTAGGTAGAATGGTTATAACACAAATAACATGGGTGGTTTAGAAAAGTCCCTTAACTTGTGTTCCAGAATAACTCTTCCTTTGAACGTGAAATCTTGGATAATAAAATTTTATTCCTTAAATACTAAATTAAAAACATCATAAATATAGATTTATTTATTATTAATTTACTGTATTCATTTTCAACATCATCAATGAAATATAATGTAGATTTCTCTTTTCTGAGAGGGATTGTTTTGGGATTTCAAGGTTAAATCATGAGTGCATAATTATAGAAATTATTGTGGAATAGGCTTAAAACTAATGATATGGAGTGAAATTATTTTCATGTATCTGAATAAAATGAAATTTTATAAATTTTCTTCTTTTTAAATATAGATGGTCCATTTAAGAAAACATTAATAATATATAGTTATATTGTTTGGCGGTCTTAGATAAGGTCTCAAAGAAGTTGTAATTTCATTTAATATTATATACATATATTTATTATAGGCTTTAAGAAAATTTAATACACACATTTATATAATTTTATATAATTATAATTAAATTTAAATCTATCTACGAATTCGGAAATGGGAAATAAAAACTCATCATCCATGGAGGTTGTGAATTGAAAAAAATTCAAATTCTATTTTCATTCACAGAATTAGAGTAGAAGATAAGACAATGGATGAAAATATTCCATTAACACACATAATTCCATCCTATATATGATATGAGATATATGATTTCCTGATTAATAAATTTTTTTATAATATGGGAGAATGAAAAACTACTCAGTTGAGGTTATTACCTTCTCCTTGGAATGAAGCTTCATAGGATTTGACGTAAGTGATCAAGGATTGAATTTTTTATGAGACTAGAAAAAGTAGAATGGCTACAAGATATTTGGGAAGTAATTTGTGGAGAAAATTGGATAGATAAATGTAGATGAAGTTGTGAAATGAATGGGGGGTATTTATAATGGGTGATAGGGGTGTTTTGAATATTATAATTTTTGTTTTTATTTCAGGAATAGGAATATCTATAATTTTGATTCAAGTGAATATATAAACTAACTAGAACATATGGGTTTCTACTTAAGTATTTTTTAAAAATCTATGACTTAAAACATTATGATTTATGTTATAATTTTGAATAGTTTATTCTATCATTTATCAGTATTGATTAAAAAATTCAATGATTTTAGAAATATACCAAAATTTCTCAATAATAATTTTTCGATGATAAAATTAAAAAAATGAAATCCCTTTACGGAAATAATTTATTAAATATGGATAATATAATTTTTCAATACATCACCCAAATATATGAAAATATCAATTTTAATAATATCATTGATTTTTAGACTTTATAAAAAATTACACGTGGTGTGATATAATTATATTACCATAATTATAAAACATAATATTAATATATAAATAAAATATATGAGAGTGATTTTTGGTTTAAATGTTTATATTTTTTATCTAAATTAAAATTACATATATATGTTTTATAAAAATATGAATGCTTATTTTTGCATTTTTAAAACATTTATTTGGATGTACCATCTTATATATATATTATATTTCCATTTTATAAGATACCAAAATAATATTTTAAAAATCCAAAACTGAGGGTACTATTCTAATGGTCGGGATAAAATTCTTATTAGATTGAATATTATTCTAATGGTCATGTTACAATTCCAATAGTAAAATTACTATTCTAACAGTCATATTTGTAACAATCATATGGGTTCCACACATCATATAAATTCATATTATTTCAACCATTAATTCATCATTAACTTGTTTTTTATATCTAAATTATATATATTTTAATTTTCAATATTGATATAGTTTTAATAATATATTCTCTCATTTATATTTCATTATTCCTCACTACAGTTATTCTTGTTGATTGATAATATTCAAATATTCATAATTTTATTATCTTATGTTTTCGTTTTTATTTATTTGTGATATATTCAAATCATATGAGGAATTTTATTCTATAAATTTAATTTTCAAATAATAAAGAAATAAAATATTATATTTATGATGTGGTGAAAATTGAGTTTCTAATATTATATAACATAATTATATTTTCCATGTGGGAATTACATTAACTATATTTGAGGTCATTACATTATTTGACCCTTAAAATAACTCTCCCCTAAATATTCATTTGAAAAACACTAATGAATATAGATTCGTGTAGTCTTTCTTCCTAGATTCTTCTAGATGTCATGTCTACTCCACATAATAATGGTTATTCTATAGTACATTGAATGGGTGAGTTAGGTTGTGGCAATGCACATTATCTCTATAATCTAAGATATTTACTGGAATATCCACATTAGAGATATCATTTTCTAACTATACCGTATATATATATATATATATATTACATGTTAGGGATCTGGTATCTAATTCCTCATGTGGGATGTGTGGAATATGTTATGTACATATGTAAAGGTTAATTGAAGTTATACTTGTTATGCCACTACTCTAATGTGATCATAAATATCCTAGTTGAAAAATCTTTATGATTTAACTATACCTTCATACTATGTCTAATGACTCTCTTCAATTTATATATACATACGGACTACATATACATCACCTTAACCTTCAAGTAACATTAGGAATTAGAATCATTTCTCTTCTATCGATATTGATGGTCCAAAATGTTCTATTGGATAGTTTATAGATTTTATTCAATTTTCTCACCCATTTTAGGTACTAGAATCATGTTTTCACCAACTTTATCTAAATTAAGATTATTTTACATTTCATCCAAAAAAGGGAATCATATAGAGTCATTCTATGGTTTGAGTTCAATATATTATTAAACAGGAACTCTAACAGAGGAGGATATTTATCTCATTCTCCATTTATTTCTATAAAGCTTGATATCAACATATCCTCATGTGTATAGACAGTCCACCCATATTAGTAATTAGTTATTCTATGACAATCTATACTGAAGTTCATATTAGTGTTAAGGGCATGTTGGAGACTCTAATAAAACATATATGTAAATATCAGATCTCATTCAAATAATAAAAATTCTGTTGTTCCATCCATCCTCACCTTTATCTGATATATATTCATTCATATTGATCGAGTGAGAAGAAATCTTAAATTGAAATGATTGTAGATATATTTGTAAAGTGATCCATATAACACATATGTCATAATTTAATATGGATGTATTTGAAAAAAAGTTATATAGTCCTTGTGGTGGTTTCCCATTTCTATATATGTATGAGTAATAGTTCACCATCCCCAATCTAAATACCTTTCATCCATCACTGGATAACAAACCAAGAAACATAATTTTTATTTTTAGATCTCCAATATCTTATTTTTTAACAAATAATTTTCTCAGATAAAATAAAAAATCACTGTGTTCCCATAATGGATGGAAAATGTTGATATGTGTACATCATTCAATAAATATTATTTATATTAGGATTTGATTATATAACTTGTCATGGCCAAAATATCACAACAATTTCATAAATATTTTTGAAAATTTAGTACTTCCATCTTCTTTTTTATTTCCACATCATCTAATTGAACATAATTTATCTTCTATAGAAGGTGTTGTGGGGATGACATTTTAGAAAGGAATGATGATGCACATTATTTTATGATTCCAATTTCCATCTATTTATCACCTATGATGACCACATCCCTATCAATTATAATCATTGTTAAGGACATAATTCCCATTATACTCATTAAATCTTCCACTTTATTATATTTCAAGGGATGGATTTGGATTGATCGTCCATAATAATTTATCATCACATACTATTTTTTTTTGTCATATTAATCTCCATCTATGTGTATTAATATTTTTGGATCTTATGATCTATATATATATCATACATTACCCATAAAAATAATTACACGATATTTTCCACATGTAGATTACTATACTCAACTACTAATCTAGTTTTTGGTACTTTATATCATTAAAATTCAACTATCATGATTCATTGTATATAGATTTATCATTCTTCATTTGTAAAAAAACCAATCCATTCATTAATGTAATTATTTATACTATAAAAATTTCCCCACATTAGAGATGTGTGAGGATTGGTGCAGGGATAAGGCTCATTTTAAATTGACTAATGTTTTGTTGATATTCCTAAATCTTGAGAAACCTTACTCCATTCTGAGTAATCATGGATAGTATATTTTTTCAACACTGTGATGACTCTCACAAGACATATGAAATACACTTCTAGTCCAAAGAAATTATATATCTCAATTATATATACTATTATACATGACTTATAAATAACCTCTATCTATATATGGACTATATATATTCCATTATTTTTGATAACATCCTTAATAATGATAATTCCCATGTCAGAAACTAAAATGTACTATGATATTCCTATATATTCTTCCATGTCTATGTTATTTTCACTATATTCTAATGTTCATCATACCGCTTTCTTTTAGAGTATGTTAAAATATTATGCGATAAATAAATAAATATTTTTTATGAAATATATAAATAATCTATAAATTATGTCAATATGGTTTTTTAGGATATTAGTGAGTCCATTGGGAAACACTAGGAACTCAGAGTGTCTATAGATTTTTCAAAGACTGGTATTTGGAATATTCTCCATAATTATATTTAATTATTGGTATGTCAACCTAGGGTCCACATTAATGAAATACACGACCCCATGTAGTAGATCAAAAAAATTAGTTATAATTTTACGGAGTACTTGTTCGTTATCATTATTTTGATGAGTTCATTATAATCAATGTAATGGTCCATTGAAACATACTTCTTTTTTATGTAAAGGATTTATTCATCCCACTATAAACTACTCAATAATATAAAAAAATTATCAATCTTCTATTATACTGATTCCTCATTAATTCCAATTAAATAGTTTATATTCAATATGGATTTGTAAATATGAGTAGATAATATGGTATATATGTGATTGAGAGAACAACCACTCAGTTAGGAGGAAGACTATAGAATTCTTATGGGAAAACATCAATATAACCCCATACAAAAGGAATGTCTTTGAAAATTATTATATTTATTTTCTCAATCAAATGTGAGTGATGTTATTTATAATAATTCTATAATACTATATTAAGAATAAATTCCAAATGATACTTTACCTCCTCATTAAAATGAATAGAAATATAGGTTAACATTTGATATAAACAATTATCTCCATCTTGAAACAATTGATGTTGTTTTTTTATAAGGATAACTAATCCAGGACCAACATCGAATAAAAGATAAACTAGTGGAATTTTGAAATTATTTATAGGGAGGTTATTTTCATATTCATTTACCATGAATTTTTTTATTCTTGTAATGTAATAATAACTCTATTTTCTATTATCATAGATGTTTCAACGACCATATTATGAGGTGGTGTCAGAATATTTGTAATAAAATGAAATGATATGAATGAATGTATAGGGAAATAGTCATTTATGACTATTTAATGTTTGAAAGAGATAACAAGTACTCCATTCAATTTTTATTCTTGATTATAATCATTTTCTATATCCAAAAAATAGGGGTGAAAATACTTAAATAAATAATCACAAAACATGATAAACTATGAACATAGAATAAGAAATTATAAATTAACAGTGTATCATAACTTCTTATTTTCTAGATGTAAATATTTTATCTCAATAGTAATTTTTCTATTATTTTCACACATTACAATCTATTGATGTCATTCATAAATGTCGATAAAGTGTTTTTTATTTTTTTTAAATCAAATCCACTTGATGTTTCATATAAGGTGTGTATAAATACTAATTTTTCATAAACACTTTGATGATCATTTTAGTATATAATTAACCCTTCTCGAGTTATTTCTGCTTGATAAACATTTTCCAATGTCACATACTCTTGTAGTATATACACAAATATGTAATTGTGAGAAATGTAATCATGTCATGCATCCCCAAAATTTAAGTATATTGTAATATATTAAGAATTATACCAAGGGGTATCAGTAAATTATTATATTTATAGTCCCCAATAATAACTATTCAATTATTTGACACAAAATATATTAACCCAATCCTTTTAATCAATGTATTACCTGATATTTTCATTAATATTGATTAAAAACAAACCAAGGATATATAGGTGTAATATATTTGGATGAATAGATACACAAAACAAAAAAAATGAAAATAAAATAAAACATTCTTATTTTAATACCCATTATGAAATCCTAAGTCACTTCTTACTCAAAAAATATCATAGGATAACCCCGATAATACATAAGTCAATGTGGTGAGATATAAATACATGTAAGGGGAGAAATATTGTAATGATAAATAATTTATGAGTCAGAATTCATAACAATATATCATAAAAGAGAAGTATTATTAATAATCATATGATTGTATTACAAAATAAGATCATAATCATCTTATCATGTTATCATTGGAATGTAGTGGCAATATAAAATCCGAATGAAGAATATGTCAAGGATAACCATAAAAACAAAATTTTATAGTGTAAAGTGTCCCATCGAGGATTATTTTTACTCTCTAATTCTATACATAACATCAAATTAAGAAAATCCATTACAAAATTCACTAGATCACTATCTAGGCCCCCCATAATAACATGAACATTATTATGTGTTCCATGAACGGGAAACAATCATTATACAAAGGAATATGGTAGTTGATAAATGATCTCCTAGTATGTATTAACCCACCAAAGGATGTGATAATAATATATTATTATATATAAGACACACACACACACAGAAAACATATATATATAATTTAGAATCATTTCATAACATTAAATAGAGATACTTAGTGGGTGAAATATCATAACCAAATGAAATGTGGTTGTTTTGAGACATCCCTTATATTATAATCCAGACTCACTCTACTTATGCCCTTAACATTATAGTTAATCCATATATATTTATCAATTACTTAATTCATATGATTTTCTGACTATAAATGATATACTATTATTTTATTTAAAAATTATGAAAGTATTTCAATTATTTTGACTGGTTATTTTTTATTTTATAAGGGAATTTTCATCATGATTTCTATGGATGATCAGTTTCCATTAAATATATATGTTCTTTTGTAATAAGTATTCAGCTTCATACGTGCAATTAAATTTTATTGATGTACTTCATTAATTTTCAATTGTCTAAATGTTTTTTTCTCTACAATATGGATGATCAATTTATTAAAATTTTAATGTTAAATGGTTATTTTACACTACAATAATTCAAGGATATAACCATGGTTTTTGGGGAACCATGGGTATTGGTTTCATAGGAAAAAAATTAACTATAGGGATGTATAAACATTTCTCTACAAAAACATTTGTTATAGGAAAACCCAATACCGACGGTTTTTGGAGAACTATGGGTTTTTTTATTTCTGGAAAAAATGTTGTGGCAAGGACATGTACACATGGATTACAAAAACCATTTTAATAGGTTGGGATACACATAGATTTTTTGTAAACTATATCAATATCATTAGTGGTAAATAAATTTATCTAGAAGAACCTATAAACAAAGTTGGACCAAACTGTGGGTATAGTTTGGAGCATATTATTTGTATAATAATTTTTTTTTCAATAAATACTTGAATAATATATATATATATATATTGTCTATAAGAGTAATACTTAGGTTATAGGGTAGTGGTAAGGTCAATGCAACATACATTAGAGGTTCTAGGATCAAAACCTAGTGGATTATTTTTTTAATAAATGATATATAACCATAGTTTGATCCACCATAAGTATAGTTGTTACCATTCTAATATCATACACATACTTATTATTTACCGTTATTATAGGTACCTTATATGCATGATTTTGTAAAACCATTGGTATATGACTATACAGATGCCTCATAATCCTATGGTACATAAAAACGTGGGTTTAATCTATACACACTATTTTTGAGGATATACCCTCGGTTCAAAACAAGCGGTATACAGTATTTCTATAGTAGTGTTGATTTTTTATTTTACAGACCATAAAAATATTGAATAGTTTAATTTAATTTCACTTCCATATATTTATTATAAGATACAGAAAAATATAATATACTTATTTAGTGTATTCATAACTATTATAGTTGAATTTTTACATTTCATGAAAGGGATAAATGGAAACAAAAGTGATCTTTCAAAGAGGTAGTGAACCAACATATAATTGTGATTTTTTTCATAAACTAATACTTTAAATAAGATGATAAAAAATAAATATTACATTAACACAATAATTTTATATGATATATATCATAATATAGTAATTATTCCATGGTGGACATAATTTTTTTAGATGATGATGAGGAAAATAATATAAATAACATGATTTACTATATGAACTTATACATTGAATTTTTTATTGTGGGGTTATACATAAAGACCATGTATTGGAGTTTTAATGGGAACATAGGTAGATGGATTTTGGGTAGAGACATAAGAAGGGAGTTCATAACAAATATTTTTATCTCGAAGGTTGGGAAATGATTAACAGAATGGGAGGTATTTATAAGGTGATGAGAGGGGTGTTACTGAATATTATAATAAATTTTATATTATTTTGAATCAAGACTATTAATTTAAATTATTAATTTTAATATATATTGTATATATATAATGTGAGAAAAAAGTAATTTTTTATTAAATAATATTTGACTCAAACAATTATGTATTAAACATATAATGTAAAACAACATATTTTATTTTATTTTACTATATAAAAAAGATAAACAATTTTATAAAAATAATTCACCGTAACTATTTTTAGATTTTGATATTTCAATAATTAAATCATATTTTTTAAAATAATTTTCTAAAAATTTGATTATAATGGTATCCTCATTAAATTTACACTTATATTTTTTCTTATTGTGAATTATTTTATGACAACATTAGAAAATAATTATTGTTTTATAAAATTGAAAAATTATTATATTATAATATATTATTAATATCTAATCTCATTTTATAAAAATGAAATTTCTTCTAAGTATTTATATTTCAACTTAAAATGGAAATAAAATTGATATATTTTACTCAAAATTAACAATTATTTTATCCATATTAAAATACTTATATTCTTGTACCATAGTATAAATATTTCATATTTTCATTTTGTAAGGAATTTGAATATTATTTTACGTTTCCATATGTGAGGATGATGCTCAAATCATCATGCTTCCATTCATAATGGATTTCTTAATATTAAAACTTTCACATGACTATTCAAATGGTAAGATTTGTAATAGTCATATGGGTTCACCACTTTATTGAAAAAAAATTACTTTATTCATTCATTATTCACATCAATTTTCCATAAGGTTTTTTTAATTTTAATTTTATTAATTAATATTTGGATAGTAATATTTGATCTCATTTATAAATTTTTTTTCTTGAATACAATTATTATGTTGGGTCAATATAATATAAAATATAATATTTTATTAATATAATTATCACATTTATCCAATTTTAATATATTCATTTATTATGGAATGTTTTTCTCGTAATGTTTTTTTAAATTTTTATAATAAATATTTACTGGTAAAATCATGGGGCTCATGCGAGTAATATAATATTAAATGACATAATTATATATTCATCATGTAAATCCCATTGATAAGAGCCTAGGTCGTTATAGTGGAAGTTTCTTGGGAGGCCCCCATCAATGTTATGATTGTTTATATAATTCATGGTATTTTATTAGTTATAAATTTTTTGTATAAGAATTCTCATAGATTGTGACTTCTATGATTAATATATCTAGAAAATATATAGAATTCATATAAAATAACCAATGTTAGATTTTATTTGATAATTTTATAAACAAGCATGTTAGTTATCATTTAACTCCTTAGAAATAGGTGAGAATTACAATCACATTTTATTAATATGATTAATGTAACATGTGGTTTGTATCTTGATGAAGAAGTGTGAAATTATATCTTAAGTGTCTCAAAATTTATAGAACCATTAATGTAACAATTATACCAATGTATCATAACTTAAATATGTTTTTTTCAAAACCATTTAAAGAAATTAGCTTAGTAGACATAGATTTATAGTATTTATAGATAAAAAACCATTATATTTTTCTTCTCCATAATCAACGTGAAATTTTAACTAGTAATCATATGGAATTATTGTAGGATTATGACACAATGATTTATTATATATTAGGAAAATAATATATTAAATCTGATTCTTTGAGTATGATGTCATGAAATAATTACCTTATGGAGACTAGTAATACATTGAGGGTGGAGGGGGTGGTTCTCTAAAACATCATAATATTGGAGAGTTTATTGTAGAAGTTTTCTTTATCTGATTAATGTGTAGTCTTCATTGATATAATATTTGGGGTAGTCTCATCTAGTGGATTATAAGTAAGTGGTTCGATGACATGTAGTTATTTTTGGTTATTATCTCTGGGGATGGCTTGATGATGGTCATCAGTTATTTATTTTTAAAGGGTAGAACTTCATTTGTTCAGGATGTGTATATAAACCCAAACATTTCATACAAAAATATTAAATAGTATTAGATAAATATTAATTATATAATACTATGATCCATATAAGAAACATATTTATTTAGTGTATTCTATATCATGGGAATAAAAATACATATTCCTATAATATATATTATATCCCACATAGTTCATCAAAATATGAAACATTATTAAATATAAAATACGCAAGACCTTTATACATGTTTTAGGGATATAGAAAAATAAGAAATGGTAATCTCATATATGTTATATGGGGAACAAAGGTAGATATTATTCAATGATAATATGTAACTATATATTGAGAATAAAGTCATGAAAAAATATAGTTAACATTAAAAATTTATACCAAAAAATCATATAATCCCAAGTCATGGAATAGTTCATAGAATATTATAATACAAGAATCATAATGAAATAAATTAACATGATCTGTGATATCATAAATTTATATAATTACTATGTTATAAAAGAGTGGAATAATGTGTGTAAAAATATTTGTAAATGTATTCTTACATAATTTTACCCACAAATAACATTATCACTTATTAATATTGTTTAAAAAAACTATTTAGATACATTAGGCTATATATAACCTCACATATAACAAATATTAGGCACAATATTACCTCTCAGATACTCTCTGTTGGGATTCATACAACATATAATTTACCCATGGATCTTATAAAATATTAATCTTTATCCAATGAATTGAATTTAAATAATAGAACCAGCAATACAAATATATAATCCTTTCACGTGTATGATACAATACCAAGGAAATAGATATCAATGTATTACATTTTAACAAATTTTAAAGGTAGATGATTTTATCAATATATCATAATCGCTGTAATGAATCATCTAAAGAAAGAATTGTGATTTTAGCATTTCACCATATCAAAATAATACCATTAGGATAATTAGAAAATTTTCTTATATATAAAAAAACCATTAATGCATCAATGAAACACCTAATAATGAAAAATATTCTTTTATTTTTAAATTACTTATATGAATAAAAAAATATATATTAAAATAAAATAAATTATTTGAAACGAACCATTAAAAATTTAATAGAATCATAAAATAAATTAAAATTCCTGATTTTGAGAGACTATATTAATGTTATGGACTAGAAAATATTAAATCATATCTTATTTTTCGTAAAAAATCAGAAATATATTTTGTAGAAAAAGAATATTCCAATAAATAATATATCGAAATTAAACATTGGTAAATATGAAAATATTTAATATTTTCAGAATTGTAAAAAATTATTAAAGATTTGTTTTTTAAATAAAGGTATATAGATGAAAAATATTTTTGATTGAAAATAATAATAAATTATTTTTTCATAAAAACATTTTTAGGTATCTTGAGTACATAAAGAGAGGGAAATGAACATGAAATGTATAATATCATCAAATATACCAAGGTTGATAAAATATATACTAATTAGGAGACATATCTCATATAATATCCTTATCATAATGTTATTTTGATAAAATTCAGATCTAAGATTTTATTATTACCAAACACAATTACCTCATGTACATCATACTTCATAAGAACAAAAAAAATTTATAATTAAAATTTAAAATAATCCTAAACCTAAAACATATTGATACTACTAATAGTATATAGAAATAACATTTAACATTTCAAGATAGTTTTATTAATAATTCTATGTTAATATCCTTGTTTACATTTTATAATTGTTTTCTCTTTCAGACATGTTTCTATTGGTAAAATATTGACCATTCATTTTAATAATATTTTAATGATAATCTAAATGTTTTTATTTATAAAAAAATATTATATATTAATTATTTATATATTTATAAGTATTAATATTTATAGGTTATGGAATATTAATTATATCACTTAATGTTGATGGTAATATGTATATACAAACACATGATGTGTCCATATTTTGATGTATGAGAAACAGTAAATGTAAATATTACATTACCAATATATAATCATAATTATATCATAAATATCACATAAATATATATAATACATAAATTTAAACAATTAATAATTTTGGTGATGTGAATATCAATAGTACTATTATATAGAGGTAATAACAAACACATTTTCACGAGTGATTACTTCAATAAACAATTTATGGAGAATATGTGGGGAAATTGTATCTTATATATCTCTGAATTTATAGAACCCTTAATTTAACTATTAAACCAATGTTCGTTAATATCCATATGTATTTGTCTTAACTATTTTAAGGAATTACCTTATTAGAGATAGCTTTCTAGTCTTTATATTTCAAAAAAACATGAGGATTTTCTTCTCCTTAATCAAAGTGAATTTTTATCTAGTAATCATGTTGACTTATTGTAGGATTACTACATAATGATTTATTATATACTCGGAAAATAATATTTCAATTCTAATGCAATTATTATGAAGTCATGGAATAATTACATCCGTGAGAAAGATAATATATTAAGGGTGGAGGGGGATGGTTCTCTATAACATCATGATATTTGATAGTTTATTATAGATGTTTTCTTTATCTGATTAATGTGTAGTCTTATTTGAAATTGAATTTTGGGTAGTCTCATCTAGTGTATTCTATGTTATTTTTTTTGTGACACATAGTTTTTTATGGTGATTATCACAGGGGATGCCCTGAGAATGGTCATCAGTGATTTCAATTTCAAGGGTAGTACTTCCTTCATTCAGTAATGTTTATATAAAACAAAACATTTCATATAAAATTATTAAGTGAAATTAGTTGAATACTCATTATATAATATAATGAACCATTTAAGAACCATAGTAATTTAGTTTATTCTAAATCATAGATATAAATATAATTATTCATATAAAATCTATATCATGTTCCACATAGTTCTTCAAAATAAGAAAAATTCCAAAATATAAATTACATACGACCTTTGTATATGTCTTATGGAAATAGAAAAATAAGAAATGGTAATATCAGATACTTTATATGGTAAACAACGGTAGATATTATTCAATGATAATGTGTAATTATATGTTGAGAATAAGGTTATGGAAAAATTAATTTCACTTTTAAAATTTATAGACAAAAATCATATAATCCCATTTCATGGAATAGTTCATAAAATATCATAAGACATGAATGATAATGAAATCATGTAACATGATCCTTGATATCATTTATTAATTCTAGTACCATGTTATAAAAGAGTGGAATAATGTGATGAAAAATCATAGAAAATGTAATCATTCCTAAATAGTACACCAAATTACATTTTCACTTATCAATCATGTTATTACAAAAATTGTAGCTACACTAGGATTGATATAACCTATCATATAAATAAATTAGGATCTCAGCTACTCTCTGTTGGGATTGAGATAACATCTCATTTACCCAACGTGCTTATGAAAAATTAATCTTTATCTAATGAATTGAATGACAATAATAGAGACACCAACACATACAAATAATCCATTCACATGTATAATAAACTATCAAGGAAATAATTATCATTAAATTAAATTTTAACAAATTGTAATGATAGATGATTTTATCCATATATCTTAATCATAATAATGAACCATCTAAAGAGAGAATAGTGATTTTAGCATCGAACCATAACCAAATAAAACCGTTAGAATAATATAATTATTTTTTATATATGAAAATACCTTTAATAAATTAATGAAAAACATAATAAATAATTTTTTTTCTATTTTAAAAGCACTTAAATAAATTAAAAATATATGTATAATAAAGTTAAATAGAAATATTTAAAAATAACCATTAAAAATTTAATTGAATCTTAAAATAAATTTGAATGTATGTTTTTAGGAAAATATATTCATGTTGGTGACTATAAAATAATAAATCCTTTCACATTTTTGCTAAAAATTACAATTTATATTATTTAGAAATGAATATTCCAATAAATAATATTTAGAAATTAAAAAATTGGTAAATATGAAATTTAATTATTATTTCATAATAGTTAAAAAAATAATATGGATTTATTTTTGAAATAAATGTTTATGGATAAAAAATATTTTTGAATTAAAATAAAAATAAAGTAGTTTTTCTTAAAAAAAATTCTTTAGGTATCACATGTACATAAAGAAATGGAAATGAATAGGAAAAGTATAATATTATCATATAAACCAAGGAAAAGACAATATATACTAATTTGGATATATATCTCTTATAATATCTTTATCGTAATGTTATTCTGAAACAATTCAGTTTTAAAAATTTATTATTACCTAAAACCATTACTTCAGGTATATATCACTTCATAAAAATAACAATTTTTTTATTAAAATTAAATTTATTATAATTATAAATCTGAAACAAATTGATACTACTAATGGTATATACAAACAACATTTAAAAATTAAATACAGATTTATTTACATTTCTATGCTAATATCATTGTTTACATGTGATAATTGTTTTTCCTTTTGGACATGTTTCTATTAGTTAAATATTGACATTTCATTTTAATAATGTTTTTATCATAATATAAATGTTTTTATTGATATAAAATTATTATATATTTTTTATTTACATATTTTAAATATTTAATATATATAGGGGATGAAAAATGTATTATTTCACTTCATGTTGATGGTAAAATGAATATACAAAATCATGATGCCTCCACATTTTGATCTGTGGGAATAAATAAATGTAAATATTACGTTACCATTATAGAATAATAATTATATCATATATATCACACACACACATATATATATATATATATATATTAAATACATAATGTAAAGCAATTATTAATGTTCGTGATGTGAATATCAACAGTACTGTTATATGGTGGTAATAGTCAACACATTTTCATGAGTGATGATTTCATAAAACAATTTTTTAAGAACATGTGAGAAATGGTTGTTACATGATCATATAGAAATTATAAAAGATTTGAGATACAAAAATATATATTCAATTATGGATAAAATATTATTATTGGATGCAGTATAAGAAATAAAATTAAAATATTTCTGTTAATATTTTAATCGATTCTTTGAGGGGCCTCCTTTGGATAACACCTTAAGCATTGAAATATTGGTCCTAGGAGGGGACTGAAAGCTATAGGATAAATGGATGAAACTATTTTATCATATGAAGTCTAATATATAAGCCTCTCAATTTGAGAATAATTGGGTGGAAAGAGGTTCCATTTTATAATTGTTGGTGGGACACATGTAATTTCATGAAAATTTGAATAATATACGGTCACATTCATGTGGAAGTAGCTAAAAATGGATATATTTAAAATTTTAATATTATATTTAACACCCAAATCTTATTAAAAACATACATGAAATGCATGATTTTTTTATTTAGATATTTATAACTATAATTTAAACATAATTTTACATCTTCTATGTTTTGAATTTCGAAAAAAACCGACATCTACAATTGTGTTCAGTTATTTATTTTGAGTCTGAAGGAACCAAATTGTTTTTTTAATGAGTAGTAACATACCGTAAGGAATATTATTATGACCCTTATTAATATTAAATTGTATTATTATTTAATTTTTTTTAACTCTTTATGATAATGACATCTTTTTTAGTTTTTCAATCTTATATAAAGGAGTTATAGTTTTAAAATAGTTAATTTTTGATTTAAGTGTTATTTTATTAAAAAATAAAAATAATAATATTTAGAAAATTAGTTTCAAACAAATTTATTTCATTTTTAAATTATACACTTCAAAATATTATTAGGGTAATTTTTTTGGTTTTTTCGGAAATAGTATATTTTTCATTGAATAGTAAAAATATAGTTTTCAGTTTTGGTGTGTTAATGACAACATTAATGATATAATAATGATGTAATAAATCTGGTTGACTTTTTTAAAGTAAAATAATATGTGATGTGTCCCAAGTGGATAATACCATGGGAAAAAACCATGAGAACACCCATGGTTTTTCAAATACCGCAAATGAGGTATCCTTTGAAATTATTAAAATATCCCCTCACTTTTGCGATAAATAACAACCCATTCCATCATTAAATTTATTATCAATTATTTCTAAAAAAATATATCGACTTATTATTTCCCTAGTATTCCTTTGAAGGTTTCCACAGTCCCCCATGGTCTCATCCTTCATGTTTTTGGAGTTATTCTACAAGGTAAGATAATTCTCAACTTCTTTATTTTTCCATTCAAGTTCTCATTTATGTGTTATAGAATTCATGAATCCATACCATGTTTATCATTTCATGTTATTATTGATCTATTTATTATTATTATTTATTTCTGGATGGGTGAATTTTTTCCCCTATCTTCTTAATGTTTCTAAAACCGAACTGCATAGTCATTAGGCTACCAAATTTTTGTATGGGCTTTCACAACTATTCTTTTATTTTGAGTTCAATTATTTTCCTATTCATACCTCATATAATATAACCCAAGAGGAATAAAATATAAAGAAATAATTAATATTTGGGATGTTCTCATGCTCATGGATGATTCATCTTCATTATTATTCTCTTCTCAAACTTATTCAAGGAATAAAAATGTTGTTTGTGATTTTTCGAATTATCGACATCGTGGATAATGTGATATCAATTAACATAAATTATTTCAAGTATGGTCATGAATCATTTTTTATTGTTGAACTAGGTTATAATACATGTATTATATCTCAACCATTGTTATGGAATTATTTTTTACACTTGGTTTGAATTTATAATAGAAAATGACTTTGTTATTACCAAATAACCAATAAAATGATCTAAACAAACATAATTAATTTTTTCATTTATGAATCATCCTCATATAAAACATATAAATGATAAATGGTATAATTAATGGTACTAGAAATATTAAAATACGTTTTCATTTGAAATTTTTATGTTTCACTTCCAATCGACAAGAATATCTATCATGAACTAATCAGGGAAATGATGTAAAGAAAGACACACAATACAATTCAGGGAACAAAATACTAAGAATTAAAGGGCAAAATTATGTAATGAAATGATCATATAAGATATTATAAATATTTATATGTTACATTAAGATATTAAAAACACTTTTTATCAATTATACAGAAGGTTTAAAGTAGTTTTATTTATGAAAAACCTCATATATGAGAATCCTTACACCAATTTCAATTATTTTGGTTAACCTTATTATTTTTTATTATAAGGTATTATGATTATTTGTTGATTAATATTTGTATATATTATATTTTACTATTTTTATTTATAGTTTACACATATAACCATTCCATATTATTAATTCTCACTCCAATTATAATTAAAAGGACATTACTTTTAAAATCCTATTTAAACTGTATTTAATAAATTTAAAAAGTATTGTTGTCTTTATGTGTATGACTTGAGTAGTTTCTCCTAATTTAAATATACATTATTACCATTTTATGTTCTGTGGAAATTATTTATGATGGTTTAATCCCACTACATCTCATGATATATGGGGTTGAACCCCTTTATACCTCAATATATGTTGTGTTTAGCCCATTATAGCTCAAGATATGACGGGTGTGCCCCACTATAGCCCTCCAATGCATTGGGTACTCCGGAGAAGGAAGCCAAAAAATGGGATATTCCATGTGAACGGTATAATTTAAGACTGATATAGTAAATATGTACCAAGGAACCAACATGGGTATTCTATGCATTCGATTTTTTATGATATGGATTTAATTGGTTTTTGTGTTACCACTTAACTAACGCTTTCTATCTTTATATATGTTAATGAGTATTATACTCATACCATGATTTTAAAATGTTTTTCAAAGGATATAAGGAATTTTAAGAGAAATATTGGATTCATGATGCTTGATATGGGGTGTTTCCAAAGAAATCATGCTTAATGTTTTAATGATTTATATTTCGAAAAAATGGAAATTTGTGTTTAATAGTGTCATCTTTGTATGAATGTGGTATGTTATGTATATATGTTATACTAATTATTTAAAACACTAAACTTGAAATGATCCTCAATGTGTAATAATGTATGTTCGTGTAAGAAATTCATGATTAAGTAATGTTTTTAGGTCGGGTCCTTATAGTTGGTATCAATGGATGGTTTAGATAACATTAGGGGTTAGGATGGTGTTAATATAATACCATGTCTTTTTTACACTATGATTTATTTTAAATGTAATAAAATTTAAAGATTAACATTTCATTTCAACTAAGATGTGTTTGTTCAGAATGGTTTTCCACAGATGAAATCGGGAAGCTGAAATAGGAAGGCACTAACAGGTTGATGTCTATCAAAATCTACCACCCAAAAAGGTGGTAATTGGAACTGTGCTATTTGTGAAAGAAATAGACCAGTTTAATTATGAAATAAATATTGGTGGAATCCATGCTATATAAGAACACAACTAACCATGAAGAAAACTATCTTTTATGGACCATTTTATTAGGAAACATCCACTAGTATTCAGTGGAACCACAGATCTCGTGACTGCCAAAGGATGGATTAGTGCTCTAGAAAAAATAGTTGATGTCATGGGATGTTTGGAACACCAAAAGGTAATAGTATCCATTTTTCATTTGGCAGGTGATTCCAACCAATGGTGGACTCCTGTAGAGAATAAAAGAGAAATATATGTCCTTTCACGTTTGGAATGAGATGATTTTAATAGTATTTTTATTGAATAATATTTCCCCAAGTTTGTCTGACTTAGAATATAGAAAAAATTATTCTAACTGAAGTAGAAAGATAACGATTTTGTAGTAGCATATGAAGACAATTTTACAAGACTGACAAGGTATATACCAGATTTTACATGGGATTTTGAAGGTAAAATTAATAGATTTTACACTGGTTTGAAACCATTTTTGCGAATAGATTTGGCTTCGCATGTGAATAAATTCTTTGATAAGATTGTTTATTATGATAAAAAATTTTGATTGAGTTTCACAACACATATGTTCCTCGAGATGACATGAATTAGAAGCAATCAGGTTGCTAGGGAATGGAGAAGAGCTCATCAAAGAATACTAGAGGTAAGAAAATGAATTTCCATTCTTGTGAAAAGTGTGTTAATAATCATCATAGTGAATGTCTTGTAAATGTTGGGAAATGCAACCGATGAGGAATGTTTGGACACATGTCTCTTGAGTACAAGGAAAATGATCAGAATATTAATGAGATGATGATGGTGAGATGCATTAACAGTAAGGAATTAGGTCATTTTTCATATGTTTGTCTGAAGCTAGTAACACAAGTAAGGAATAAGAAATATTGGAAACAAGATGGGTTGGAAGTTGCAACCACTTCAATAGATGTTGAGCTATCAAATGAGGTGGTAATAGGTAGATTTCTGGTTTTTACAATTTTTGAAATTTTTTTGTTTGATTCAGGGACTACACATTCCATCATTTGTGATAAATTTTCCGAGAAATTGGGAATTCAACATCATGAAATGAAAACAAATATCATGGTAAATTCACCTGTAGAAAATATTGTGGAAAAAATAAATTATAAGAACTTTTCTATCCTTTTATATGGAAATAGTTTACCTACAAACCTTGTTGTTTTTTATTCTAGTAGAGTTTGATGTTATTATGGGTATGCATTGGATTTCATTTTATCATGCTAATATAGATTTCAGTGAAAAATAATTTGTTTATCAAAAAGAATTTTTGTTTCTGTACATGAATGAACCCATACAATAAATAACATATTAAGAAGATTGGAAACTGATAAATGATGTAAATGAAAGTTATATTGCTCATATTTTTAATGATAAGAGAACTATCTAAATTAATGATTTATAGTGTTAAATGAATACTCAAATGTTATTTCATATGATTTGTTTGGTGTTATTCCTAATTGGGACGTTGAGTTTAATATTGACTAAGTTCTTGATGCTAAAACAATTTATGAACTTCCTGATCCAATGACCCATATAAAACTACTAGAATTAAAAACATAGTTACATTATTATTATATAAAGTATCTTTCCTACATATCACTTCAACATAGGTCACTCATATGTTGATTGTGGTGAAAAATATGGTTCAATGAGACTATATAACGATTATTGAGGCTTGAATAACATTAATCTAAAAAACAAGTATCATTTGCATCATATTGTTGATTAGTTTGATCAGCTCCAGGGAACGCTGTATTTTTCGAAGGTTGACCTGAGGTCGAGGTACCATCAGTTGAATGTAAAAGATGAAGGCATCATAAAGAATATGTAATGTACTAGATAGAGTCGTTATTATTATTTAGTTATTCCTTTTGGGTTAACTATGACACCTATTGTATTCATGGATCTTAGGAATAGAATATATCCGAAGTTCTAGGATTTGTTTGAGGTTTTATTTATTGATGACATCATGGTATTTTCTAAAAATAAGGAGGAACAAGAAAAAAAACTAAGGGTTGTTTTACAATCCATAAAATAAGAGAAACTATATTGAAAATTTAGAAAGTGTGATTTTTGTTTTCAATATTTTTTGATTCTTGGGAACATTTTAAATAATAATGGAAAAATAGTTGAATCTACCATAACAAATGTGGTTGATGAATGGAAAAGACTTACAATTATTGACGATATTCATAATTTTCATGGATTAGAAGATTATTACTAACAGTTTGTTAAAACAATTTCATATTTACCTATCCCACTAACTATGTTAACATGAAAATGGGTTAAATTTGTTTGTACATAAAAATGTAATGATTTTTTTTCTACAAATGAAGAAGAGATTGGTGAATGGTCTAGTTTATCCATTGGCTTCCCAAAATAGTGAGTTTTTTAAATACAATAATACTTCATTTATGGGACATGGTTGTGTTATAATGATGAATAATCAATTAATCTATTATTCTTCTTGTCAAATAAAAAATCAATAGTAAAATTATCCCACACATGATTTGGAATTAACTGCTGTGGTTTTTTCTTCGAAAATTTGGAGGCACCATTTATATGGATAAAAAGGAAAAATATATACTTACCATAAAATTCTGAGCTATATATTCACTCAGAAAAAATTAAACATGAGGAAGATATGAATGATTGAACTAATAATGGATAATGATAGTATTATAATTTATCATCATGGAAAAGAAAATAATGTGGTCAATTCATTGATTCGAAAACATCAAGCATCATTAATAATGATACATTTGGAACATGATCTATTGATTAATGATTTGATGAATTTTAGATTATAAGTTGTTTGTATATGGAATACATCTATTTTTCTTAAGGTTGTAGTGCACTCGCCCATATCAGAAAGAATGAAGTGAGCATAGAAGGAATACCGTGAGATAAATAAAAAGGATGAATTGGTTAAAATGTGTATTCTCCCAGAATATAACATTGATAATGATTGTGTTTTATGATTTGGTAAAATGTTGTGTGTGGATTTTTATTATCAGTTGAAGAATGAATTTTTCTGTACAGATCATAGTTGTGAATTTTTAGTTAATCATTGTTGTACTAATATGTACAGAGTCCGTTGGGAGTATTGTTGGTGGGATGGAATGAAAAGATATATTTCCAATTTTACCATGAAAAGTATGACATGTCAATATGTTAAAGCTGGGCGAAAGCTACCTAAAAGGATGCTTCAGCCTTTTCCAGTGCCATAATGGAAATGGGAGAATGTATCCAGGGAATTCATGGTGGGAATACCAAATAATTATGGAGGAAACAATGAAATTTGGGTTATTCTTGATCGGTTGACAAAATCTCCCATTTTCATTCTATTCAAGATACAATGACTTCAAATCATCTTTCCTAAATGTATGTCAAAGAGATTGTAAGGCTACATAGGGTTCCTCTTTCTATTGTATATGGTCGGGATCCCAGGTTTGCTGAAAACTTTTTTATGGGACTTTAGAAGTCAATGGGAAAAGAATTAAATTTAAATACAACATTTAATCCTCAAGGATATGGATGGTTAAAATGAATGATTCAGAAATTGTAGAATATTCTTCAATCTTGTTCAATTGGCTATCATGGAAGTTATTATCATTCTATTTATTTAGTTGAGTTTTCCTATATTAATTATTTTTATTTCAGTAAAATGACGGAACCTTTTATAGAATTGTATGTAAAGTAGTGTCTGACTCTAGCGTCCTGAGATAAAGTCAGTGAAATAAAGTTGATGGGGCCAGAATTAGTAGTGGAAGTGGCTTAGAATGTGAAGGTGATACAGCAGAACATTTAAAATGCTCATAGCTGGAAGAAAATTTATGTAGATAATAGGAGGAAATACCTCTTTTTCGATGTAGGTGGCCACTTTTTCCTTAAAATATCTCCTAGGAAAAGTGTGACGAGTCTTTGTAAGAAATGAAAGCTAAGTCCAAGATTCATCAATCCTTTTGAAATCATGGAGAATGACAGACCAATGGCATACCGAGTATCCTTTCCTCTGAGCTTGTTTGAGGTACACAATGTATTTAATGATTCTATGTTGTGAAGGTATGTTCTAGATTATTCACATTTCTAGAGCCCAAAAGTTGGTTAGTTGAAAAAATAACATTCTTATGAAGATAAACGGGTTCATATTCATGATTTAAGGGAAAAAATATTGAGGAATAAAGAAATCCACTAAGTAAAGATTTTGTAGAGAAACCTCATTGTTGAAGAAAAATAAGGGAGTCTGAAAATTCTATGAGGGAAAGGTAACCTCACTTGTTTAATAAGTAAATAAAATTTGAGTATAAAATTTATAGAAGGTGGGGATAATGTTACACCCCATGGTTTTTAAAAAATAAATTAAATGCATGAAACATTGTTTGATTTATATATTTATAACTATCCTTTAAACATAATATTGCTGCTTCTATGTTTTTAATTTTGAAAAAACAGTCTTCTACAATTGTGTTTAGTAAGTTAATTAGTGTTTGATAGAACACACTTATTTATTGGTTAATAGTAATATATCTTTAATTAATAATATAATGAATAGTAATTTAACCCAAATAAATAGTAAATATTGTTATTATTTTATTTTCATAAGGCTTTAAGATAATTACATCTTGGTTAATTTTCCAATGTTATATAAAAAGTATTTAATGTTTTTAAATTTTTATTTTTTGAATTAAGTATGATATTATTTAAAATTAAATTAATAATATTTATGAAATTATTTTCAAAAAATTGATTTTATTTTTGAATTCTACAAATCAGAAAATTGTTTGGGTTATGTTTTCGGTTTTTTCAAACAGAAGTTATTTTTCGTTGAATAGTAAAAATAATGTTTTGAGTTTTGGTGTGTTAATGACATACTTGATTATAAAATAATGACATAATAAGTTTGGTTGAATTTTTTATAGTACAATAATATGTTAGGTATCCCATGTCACTGATACATTGTAAAATAAGATGGGAAAGCCCATCAAGTTGAAGATACCACTAATGAGGTGTACCATGGAAATTATTAAAATATTCCCTAATTTTTGTTATAAATACCAACCCATTCCTTCATTAAATTCACTCCCAATTTTTCTTAAATGAAGCTCTAGCCTCTTTTCCTCCTTAGTAGTCATCCAAACATTTCCTTATCCCCCTTGTTCCCATAGATCATGTTTTGGGAGTTACTCTACATGGTAAGAGAATTCTCAACTTCTTTTATTTTCCATTCATGTTCTCTTTTAGGTGGTATAGAATTCAAGAATCCATATAATGTTCTTATATTAATGTTATTCTTGATCTATAATGTATTATTATTCATTTCTAGATGGGTCACCCTTTCCCCCTCTCTTTTTAATGTTTTCTAATACCCTATTGCATAGTTGTTAGTGTGCTAGATTTTTGTAAGGGATTTCTCAACTGTTCATTTATTTGGAGTTCCATTCATTTCATATTTATTCCTCATCTCCTCCTACGCAAGATGCATAAAATCTTTATAAATCATGTATATTTTTGATTTTTTCATGTCAATGGATAATTCGTCATCATTATTTATTTCTTCTCCCACTTATTCAAGGAATAAAAACATTGTCTGTGATGTGTCGAATTACTGACATCATGGACGATGTGATTTCAATTTACATTAATTCTTTAAATTATCATCATGAATCCATTTTTAGTGTTGAACCAGGTTATAATATATGTATTATGTATCATCTGTGGTTCTTAAAATATTTTCTACATAGGTTACAATTTATAAAACAAAATGATGTTCTTATTATCAATGAACCACTAAAATGTTCTAAACAAACATCATTAATGTTTTCTATCCATAATTTAACAATCCTGGTAATCATGTAATGAAATACACCCAAAACAACGCAAGGAACAAAATAATAATAATTAAATGGTGAAATTATGTAATTAAATGATAATATAAAATATTATAAAGATAGGTAAATTTCTGTATGATATTAATAACACACTTTAAACCATTATACATAATTTTTATGAATGTTTGAAGTAATAAAAACCCCAGGTATGGGAATTGTTAACCGAATATCCACTCTTTGGGTTAAACTTATTCTTTTTTTATTATAGTATTAATATTACTAGTATGCTGAATTTTTATATATATTATGTTTCACTAAGTTTATTTACAGTGTATAAACATATCCATTCCATTCTCTTAATTTTCACTCCAATAATATTTTATGGGACTTTCCTTTTAAAATCCTTTTTAAAATCTCTTTAATAAATTTCATATGGGTTATTTTTTTATGTGTAGGTCATGAGTCATTTATACTGATTTCAGGATACTTTATTACCATGAAATATTGTTTAGAAATTATTTATGTTTGTTTGATCCCATTATATCTCAAGATATGTTGGGTTGATCCCCTTTATAGCTCATGATATGATGTGTTGAGCCCATTATATCCCTAAAATGCATTGGGTACTATAGAGATAGAAGTTGATAAAAGGGTTATTCCATGCGTAAGGGTAAATGTAAGAGTGATATGTTATATATGGACCAACTAAAAAACATGATTATTCCATGAATTTGAGTTTTAATGATATGGGTCTTATTTTTTTTATGTAATCATGTGACTAATAGTATCAATCATTATATCTCTTACTGAGTTTTGTAACCATCCCTCGATTTTAAAATGTTTTTATATGATATAAGGATGGGTATGATGAATAAGGGATTCATGATTTTTGATATGGATTGTTGTCAAAGAAATCATTCTTTATGTTTTAATGTTTTATATTTAGAAAAAATGTTAACATTTTTTAATAGTATCTTGTTTGTATGAATGTGTAAAATTATGTATGTTAGTTATCCTAATTATTTAAAAATCTAAACCCAAAATGATCATCATTGTGTAGTAATGTATTTTTTTTAAAAATTAAAGATTAATTATTGTTTTAAGGTCGGGTCCTTATAATATAATGTATATTTTTAAAAATAAAAATAAATTAGAAATTTTTCATTGGCATTTTCAACCTTATCGATTTTTTTACACAAGTAAACATGGTTTACCCATATACGTGGTAAGAAAATTGAACTATCATCGTTGTTTATTATGAAAAAAATTATGTTAAACCTAATAAATTATATTAATTATGATGATTAAAAATATTCAATCAATTTTAATATATAAAATTCTTATAGTGGGATGATTTCAATTTTAAATTAACACCTAAAATGTAAGGAAATATCATCTTAGAAAAATGCATTTTTTAAATAGAACTGACTTTAATTCGATGAAATTACTTTTAAAAAATAATCAAATGAACATTAAAATATTTTTTGTTATTTGTAATAAAGATATTTAATTTAAAACAATAATTAATATTTATTATTTTAATATAACATTAAAACCCAATTTCAATTATAAAATCAATTTTTGAAAAATGTGTTTTTAAGACGAAAAAATAACTTATTCAAAAATTAAGTATATTACTCATTCAAATTTAATTAGTAATATTATATTTAGTTCATCTATATTTTTTCTAATTTAATATAAAATAAAATAAATAGTTTTTAATTAATTTTTAAATTAAATATTTAACAATGTTTTGTGAAATCGATATTTTTTAATTTTCCATTAAATATAAAACAATTAATAAAAAAACCTAAAAAAGAACCCTATTAAAATATTTAAATAATGATAAAAATTACTATTCTGTAATTCAAATTAAATTTAAAATAATATTATAATTAATTTATAATTTTTATTTATACAAATATATAAAAAAAATTCTTGTTTGAAACTTGTTTTTTATGAATTAGTTTGATTTATAAAATTTAGATTCATATTTTTTATAAATTAAGAAATAAATCTAAATTAATTAAAACCATTATAAATATTTTTCATAATATTCTATATTAATATATGTTATGTAACACCATTAGATTTTATTAATTATTTTTTGTCGAATTAATTTAATATTTTGGATATTTTTTATCTCACACGACAATAAAAATATTTATTTTTGTATTAATTTACTATGTATGGATAGTGGTATATCAAAAGACAAGTTAATTTTCTAATACAAACTAGATAAATTTATCTTTCTCTACACGGAACAGATATGTTAGATTACGTTACACACAAGAATGACATTCCTCGATGGCTTGGGCAACACACAAAACCAAATAACGATAATGATATATTATTGAAATATTTTTTAATATAACTTATCCATTAAATTATTATTTATTAAAAGGGTAATATAAAATATTAAAATATATGGTTTTGATAAATATTAAACATAATACTTTGTTACAAATTAATTAAAAATGAAAATTAAAACAGATTGAATATAATGGAAATTATTATTATTTTTATGACCAAAATGATGTTTTACCCTAAATAAATTACAAGTACATAGTGATATAAATTTTTTTATAAATAAAATATTAATTCAAAAAAATTAATATTAATCCAATGTATTTTTTATTATTCATATTTAAACAAAACCAATGTTACGCATAAAATAAAATATTTTTATTAAGTCATTTTTAATGTGTTTTAATGGAGATCCAATTTTTAATCCAATATTTGGAACTTTAATGAACTATATATTTCAAAATAAACATTATAATTTAATTAGAAACATAAAAATTTGGTTGGCGAAAATTTTTGGTAATTTTCTATGAAGTTTACTTTTTAATGGATTTTCCTAATACTAAAATTTTATTCATAACATCTACATCATATAAGTTATTTTTATGGATAAGTTAAATTTTAAATAACTTTTAAATTTTAATATTATCATATTTTTATCAATTAATCCAGCTTAGTTCATTGTATTCAATTTCACGTTAAAATTTGCAGTAAAAACATAGCACGATTTTTGATGTTTTTATTTCAAAACCCACTTTTCAATCCCTTCTGTGTAATTAAATATAAATTACAATATTACACATTTTTTATTTAAATTAAGAAATAAGGATTATAGATTTTGAATTATTATCATTTAAATTGTATTAAAATTTCAAACTAGTTTCTCACCAACATTTTTATTAAATGTAATTAAAATAAATTAATCGATTAAGGAATAATTAAGATTAACAATGGACTAGACCATAATCATAAAGGCCTAAAAGACCATGAAACATGTCCAACATTCATTTTTTGTCCATATTTTGGCCATAACCCTTCCATTACATTGTGTGTTGTTTGATTGGGATTACTTTTATAGGTAAAGATATAGGTACACCTATCTTGTTTTCATAAATGCCATGTGTTTCACATCCCTTACATATAAAAGGCCACCTACTCTACCTCTTATTCACACCTCTCAATCTAATTTAGATCATCCAAGATCTACGCAATAATCTTTTAAAACTCTATATATTCATCATTTATTACTCTATTAGTGTTTTTTGAAAATAAACAAATACCATTAGTGAAAACTAATTGGAGTTTTTCAAAGAATAGTTTACATCCATCCTCAGGCCTCTTTGTTTTATTTTCACTTTTCTACACTGTAATACCTTATTATTTGATTATTTTATATCAAAAACATTTTATAAAATATTCTAGTAGTTTTTTATGTAATGGTTTTAACCTAAACTTTCATATACTTCCATCTAGTGGGTAACAAACACACTGTTTCCATGTACGGAGTACTACCACCTCACAAAAAGCTGATTTCTATATTTTTCATTTGCCACCTATCTTGGTGGAAACTAGGATTTAAAATATATTTATACATTATATATGTTATATTTTAAAAAAATTCTTATTTACCATTTTCAATAGCATACCATTATGATTCATACTTCTGTAAATATGATTATTTTGTTTGAGGAAGTGTGGACTACTGCCACCTCAATGTGACTTGATTTGTTCACGTGCTAAATTGAATGTATTCAGAGTTATTAAGTGAAATTATATTATATATATGACACAATAATTATATGTTAATGATATTTTATACGTATATATATATATATAATTTTATCTCTTTTTCTCAATATAACAATAATTGGAACAATGCCCATGTGTACATACAGCGTACCATCTCCATGAACATTGTCTTCCATTCCATACATATATAATATATATATTACAATTATTAAAATATAATGTATAATTATTTAATTTATATCATGGTTTAGATTTTATTAATAATGATATATGTGTAAGGACCGATGATATAACAAAATAAGACGCAAGTGAAAAAAGCGAATATTACACAAAAATTAACCTTCACATGAAAATATGAACCAGTGAGTAATATAAAGTCATAATAAATCCATATATTTTATTAAGTTTAATAATATGGTTGTTTAAATGAATTATAATAAACATAAATTTATTATACTGGTATGATGAGTGCCATGACTTAAGGAAATGGAATTTCAACTCACCATTTTCCATGAGAAACATGAATTAATCACCACAGAATTCTTTTGTTTGGTGTATATAATTACCATGAATGTATTAAATTGCTATTATACATAAATATATCAGTATTTATATATTTATTTTATGATATTTTCCCATGGGTTTTATGTTTCCAAAGTTACAGAATCATTAAGATAATATTGTTTCAATTTTAGATCACTGAAACATATGTTTTATTATACACAAAAATTATTTTTTAGATGTCTATTTGACATTTAATGTCATGAATACCTTTATTATAATGATATTTTCAGCTTCATGTAATTTTATTTTCATAAATGAAAAGTATGATCCCAAGTTACCATGTTGTAATATTTTATTGAAACAACACCATCGCTTCAAGGGATAGTTTACAGTTATGCATCCAATTATGAAATATTAATATCCAGACCTCAAGAAAATTCATTATATTTATTCTCTTATGATAATTTAATATATCGTAATGTATTAGTACCATTATTCAACACTTTGGTATTTAATTAAATAAGGAAATATTTTTGGGAATTTCTAAAAAAACCCATCGCTTTTTTAGAAATCAATGTTCATTAATAACATGATTTATAAAAGGATTCAAATTATATTATATTATTATAATAAAATATTAAACATAAATTTTTAACTATTTTTTACATTAGATATTATTTTGAAATAGAATATTCTTATCATTTTCAGATCTATGATCTTTACAAAACACTTTATGGTGCTAATTGAATATAAGGAATGCACAAATTTCCCCACCTTCATGACTGTCATTCCATTACTGGATATATTTCAATATTACAAATTTATTTTTGAAATAATTGTTTTTCCTAATATTATGGGTACTCATTATTGTAAATTTTTTTCAATAAAATGTGTCTTTATAATGATAACAATCAACATTCAAATGTTTTAATGTAAAATGGTTTTTAAATAATTTTTAATATTATTTCATAAATTTTCAAATAAATCATCGTTGAAAACATTTTAATTAATTAATTTTTTGGTGATTTTTCAATGAAATGGTTTTCAGAACATTATCATGTTTTTTTTATTAGTATATAATGAAAATAGTTTTAAAAAAATTATGATTTTCTCTATATATGTTTGCATTGAAATGCTTTCTATATAATTTTTCATGTTTGTTTTTATGAAAATTGTTTTAAATGGGTTTATGTAATAAAGAAATAAATTCAAAGGAGAAAAGATATTTTCCTCAAAAAATATTTTTTTATAAGATATTTCAAAATATTTTCTATCTAAGATTACCTTCATGTATCTCATTCTTGCCCTTCGAGTAAATGTAAAAATATTTAATTAATATTGTTTATGTGAATAGTTATTGATATGATGGATTGATGTTTACGAAACCCATTCCTCATCAAAAGAATATTATGCTTGTAAGACCCATTTGTTTTCATGGTTTAGGATTTGATGATATTAATATTAAACCTATCTTTTCACATAGGTTCAGATATAATTTCATGCTTATGAATACCATTTAATTTCATTGGACTATGATATGATGATTATAAAAACCATCTATTCTTATGGGTCATGATTCGATGGAAGTTCTATTATCTTATGGCACATGTAAGGACAATTTCATAATAAAATGGTTCAGAATTATATCTCCCCCCAACACATTGGGTAATTATTTATATCTCATGACATAATGATGTGAATCAAGTCGAAAAGTAATATCCATTGTTGGATGATAGTGAAACATGTACCCTTAAAATAAAATGGAAAGGACTGTGGATGGTGGAGTTTCATGCCTCGCTAGGGTAATCACCATGAATTTAGAAGATGGGAAACCCGATCTAGTATGGGAAGATGGGAAAACCTGATCCTCTATAAAGAGAGTACTTCAATTTGAGGTTATGGTGTATCCTACCTAGTAGGTGCGGATTCCAGGAAGTTACAATCCATGTTCTAGAAATGATTCTTGACATATATATAATTTTATCCCATGTATTTGTATGCCATAATTTCATGTCGTTTTCTAATGATATGATTTCATGGATTATGTTTTTTATTTCATTATGATTCATGTATTATGAAATACTAATAATTTCCCATTATTCATGTTTATGATATTTGATATGCATGGTATGATCTTATAATGTAAAGAAAATATTCTCATACCCTTATAAACATGTTTATGGTCACATTTCCCCCTTCATTACTCTTATTTTTCATCTGTTCTCACACATTTTTTGTTTCCTTCCCCAGTTTATGGATATATATATATTAACTATGATGTGTCTATGAATGGTGGTAGTCATGAAAAATGAATTGGGAAATATTGTAGATTACTATTGTACGAGTGTTTATGTCTCCATGTTAATAAAAGAACGAGACTAATATGGTCAATGAGATTCCCTCATTATATTTTTTATATTTCATCCCCAAATGTGATGTAATATATATGTATGTTAATACATGGTTATTATAGTTGTTATTAGAGAAAATGATTAGTTAAATTTTGGAATCCTAGATGAAAATAATTATTGAGATTACTAAGTATATTTGTTTTGATATTTCTATGTATTTCGGTATCAAAAATTATATGGATGAGTTAACATTTAGAAAATTTCATAAATGTTCTGTAAAAGAATATAGTTAGTTATTTACTAGAAATACATCTCTTTAAAGATACTACAAGTTGATATGGATCAAACAGAGATGTACATTAGGGTGGAAACACTAACAAACTGCATCTGGAGAAACTCAGCTTACCCAGTAATACGATAACGACCCTAGCTGCAGATATTTTTTGAAACCCCCATGGTATATGTTTTGGGTATTCACAAACTATTTTTGAAACATCTTGGAGGATTTTAAAGTGGGATCATTATGAATAAACAAGGATAAACCTAAGTTTTCATTTATTAAATCAATATGTATCTTGATTTAGTATTCCTATATGTAATTCTTTTTCATTATTATGTCCTTTTTGTCTTTGATAGGTGTTACTCGCCATTTTATATCTAGTTTTATTAAATATAGAAAACTATAAAAATTCTGCTATGCGTTTAATGCTTAATATGTCAAAATTATTGTAATTATACGAATATATTTCCCAAGTGTAAATCTCATAATGAGAATCCAGAAGGTGGTAAGAGTATTGGTTATACATTTTTTGATAAAGGCACTACAAACCACATGTGAAAGGTATGAGAAGTTCTTCATGTGTTGTTTACAATAAGTCAAAAGTCATGAATATATTGAGGTTTAGGAATCGTAAAAGGGGATTCATATATATATATATATATATATTATAGGAAAGAGTTATTAAGGTATATCATTATAAACTCTGAGTAATGGTTTAATAATAAAGTTGGATTAATGAAATAATTATTTCTTAGAAATCAAAAATTATGTTATAAGAATCATGATACATATAATTATTTTCAGTGTTTCCATTATTAAATAATAGTGACATTTTGAATGTTGTTGAAGGTATAGAAAAGTGATATTTTTTTTATGGGATGGTGATTCTTAATTAATGTTTGACATTGAGATAATGATGTTTGGATAAAGATATGATGGATATGAATAATTAAATTGGAAGGTACAAATTACAATGGAATTCATTATTGGAAAATTGGTCTATTTCATCAATGATGATTTTTAAATCTTCGTGGATTTAAATATTTTGTCCAGTAATCATCAAAATAATTAAGAATTCATGATTTACAAGTAAATTTATCGTAATTCAAGATATTACTAGGTTACAAGTGAATATTTGATAAGGGTATTCACATGTCTAGAATGGGAAAACCTTGTAATAATTCGTGATTTTTTAGGAATCATTGATAAAGATGATTTTGTAAGTTGTTTTCTATATTTTTTATTTTCATCCCTCATATGGTTTATAAGGTTTACCAGTCAGGAAAAGATTATGTTAATACTTATAGGACGTGTTTATGTATTAAAATTGTAGTGTAAATTTTCTTCAAATTCAATTTAGTTATTAAACATACTTCACGGATGTTCAAAATATATATTTTTCATATTATATGAGTTCAACTATAGAAAAGGACTTGGATTATATTGGGTGACAACCATAAAAGTCTGAAATCACAGGGGGACTTTATCCCATTGCCAAAGGATATTAAGGGATTCCCACCAACCAAAAGGCTATATGATGTCTTGATTAATGTATAATAAATTTTAAAGAATAAATATTTATCATGAAAAGTATCATATACATATTTGGTTTATAGATTAATGTATTAAACATTTTTTATGGATATTGGGAGACAAATAGTTACACATTTCAATATTTTTCAGGGCTTAAGATCTTCTAAAAGCATATTTTAGTGCATCTGGCATCCAAGATAATTTATAGAAATGTATTTAATAAAGCAGTTGATGAATTATAAATAGATAAATGCACAACTAGTGGAAGGTGATTTTTTATAAAAATATATCAAGTATTTATATTTCCTTATATTCGTAGTCAATACAAATAATACACAAAGATATTATAATGATAAAAAATAGTTTTCCAAATACATAAATTTTTGTTGGTTCATTGGCCTTTTAAATAATCACAGATTTATGAATTTGTGCCCCCAAATTATTTTTGATCACTCACATGTTTATGATTACTGACCCCAATCTGACCCTATAAATATTTACACTTTTCCTCCATGTTCGATATTCACTACCAATCAATGTTATCTCATGTGGAAACATAGATATATGTTACATTAGGTATCCATTATGGTTTCAAATCACCCTATTAAGAGATGATTTAGTATTCATTTTTAAGATATGGGTTTCTACAAACAAAGTAATCTTGTATTAAAACATTGATAGCCTAGATGAATTTTGAGTGGAGAATTTATTTTAATTTTGGGAGAATGTAAGACCCATGATATTGTCAAATATTTTTTTCAAATTAATTTAATCATTTTATATGTTTCATTTCACACAACACAAGAAATATATTAATTTATATTTAAAAAACAATATTTAGATTGAGTTATACATAAAAAAAATATAATTGCGAACTACACATGAATTTTTTTTATTATTCTATGTCTATAACACCAAGGATAGCGGGCGTTATATGCACTAATTACATTTTTTGATGCCTTGTGGAATACATATGATTAAATAATGATAATGATATATTATTAAATTTTATTTAATATAACATATCAATTAAATTATTATTTACGAAAAGGGTGGACTAACATAATAAAATATATGGTTTACACAAATATAAAATGAATTCATTAGTTACAAATTAATTAGTAAAATGTATATGAAAATTGATTTAATATAGTGGACAAAATTATTATTTTTATTCCCAAAAAGTTATTTTAATCTAAATTAATTACAATTATTGGGTTATATTAATTTTAGATATATATATATATATATTATTCAATAAATTATTTATTATATTCATTCAATAGATTTTATTTGTGTAATATTAAATCAACCCCAATTTTATGCATAAAATATTATATTTTTAGAATGTCATTTTATCCCCGTTAAATGGGAACCCTTATTTAAATTAAATTATTGAAATTTTATAGATTATATATGAAAATATAATGTTTATAATTGAAACAAAATCATAAAATTTAGCTGATGATATTTTTTTTGATATTTTTCTGTGAAGTTAATTTTTTTAATAAATAGTAAAAAAAATTAATTTGAAACTTATTATCTATATAAATATTTAATATGGATAAATTATATTTTAAGTTCGTTATATTGTTTAACAATATAATAATTTTCTTAATTAATCATATTCAAGTCACTGTACTCAAATTCTATTTTAAATTTACTATAAAAACACAACAAACTTTTGGAGGTATTTTTATTTAAAATTGACTTTGTCGTTCCATCGTATAGATTAACAATAAATTAATTTTGTTCAATTCAGTGAAATGAAATTTTAAAAATGTATTCCATAAATGGAATAATAATAATTTTTAATATCTAATTAGTTGAAATTATTTTATTGAAACAAATATTAGAGAATGTATTTAAAATTAATTATATTGGTTAAGGAAACGTTTATCATAACAATGGACTCATCCATAAAAATATAGCACTAAATGATCTAGAAACATTTAAAATCCCAAATTGGATAGACATATTTCATTAATAAATCATCCAATATCGATTTTTTTCAGTTTGGTATGACTTTTTTTAGGTAAAAACATTGGTACAGATAAGTAGTTTCAAAAAATAAAAATTATGTCACCTCTATTCCCTATAAAAGAAATCCACCCATCTATATTCAACAAACCTCTCAAACCTATTAGGTTTGGCCAAGATCATATCAATATATTTCCCAAAATAAATCCCTTACTCATTTAAGACTATATTTTTTTGTAAATAAATTCATGGTTTCCCTTGGGGGAAAACCAAAAGGGGTTGCCAAAATTAGTGGTGACATTCCCCCTTAAGCCCCTTTCATTATTCACTCAATAAACCATTATTATTCCAAAAATTTATAAAATCAAGTATCCCATATATGCTATTATTTTATTTATAATATGTGTTATACCTATACATTCACACATTTCAATATAATTGGTTACAAACACATTGTTTACATGTACGATGAACTACCACCTCATGAAAAAATGATGGTTCTTTTTTTATATACATTATTTCATGGATGAAATTATAATGGAAAAACTAATTATATATGATACATGTGATATTTATAAATTATTTACAATTCTGTAATTTTTTATAACATATATTTATTATTTCCATCTTGTTTAAATCTGATAATTTCATTTGAGGATGTTTGTATTACGTCCCTCTCAAAGCGACCTGATTCGTTCACATAGTACATGAAATGTATTAAGATTTTGTTAGAATAAATTATATTATATATATGTATACATTAAATAATAATACTAATTTAATTATATTATATATATATATATATTCGAAATTGTCATTTTATTTATTTAACCTAACCCGATAATAAAATAGAAACAGTGATCATTCATACATACATCCCACCATCTCCAAGATTGTTGAATTACTTTATATGATTATATATTATATAGATTATTATATGTGATGACCCAGACTCTCTTGGTACATCCCTTTGCCAAAATCCGGGTCGCGTCTCGGTGAGACCGATCGGCGTGAGACCAATCAGTGCAACTGATCGGTGTGAGTGATCGGTGAGACCGATCGGTGAGACCGATCGGTGAGACCGATCGGTGAGACCGGTCGGTGAGACCGATAGGTGTCGGTAGCGCTCCTTTAAACAAATAGGGTTTTAAACCCTATTCTGACTCGTTTAAGCGTTTTTTTAATACTCGTAACGTGCATAAGAGATTTAAATAATTACTTAATCAATTCATGAGTCGGCTTAAACCACCCGACCCTCTTTTTGTGACGAGTGGAGACGCGTGGTCAACCCACGACCCCCGCGCCTTACGTGGTTTCGCATTTTCACCTCAACCATCCCTGGATCTTATAAAATAATGGTTATCCGTGGTTTCTCTTTTCCTCGATCGTGGATTTTCACAAACAACTTCTGGTGCATCGGGCGCATCGTTATCTATAAAGTTCCGTGCCCCCGGCCTAAATGCTTATTATCTATCAACAAGTAGGGAATTTCTCCTTCGTCTCTCTCTTTTGTGTATCATGCGGGGTGGGCATGCTTTTGATTCTGTAGAATTTGGTAAACCAGAACTAATTAAAGATAATGAACGAATTCTATAAAAAAAGAGGGGGGGGGTGTTTTTTGATGCTTTCTTATATATTGATGTTGTTTCTTCTATGACCATCTTGTTAAGATGTGCTGGCTTATGCCTCCTGAAAATCGTGGTTTTTGGTGGTCGTTGTTTGTGCACTGATGAACAGTACTGATGTTTTAAATGGCTTGTTTGTGGTTGTAAACTCCTACTGTGAAAAGTGAATCGGTTAATCACTTATATCCGGTTGAATAATTGAAAGCACCAGGATCAACCCTTCTGTGATAACTCCCGGTTAGCACTCACAAGATTTGAATCATGGAGTGTGTCAAGTCATTTAAATCTGATAATACGTGCAAGGCCATGCTTGTGTTGATGGTGGTAGTTGGTTGTTTTCCTTTCGGGCCGATTGCTGGATATGTGGGAGGGGATGGGATCCCCTATTATTTTATACTCTCAGTGGTTGTGTGAATTTGGGGGACGGGATCTCCTGTTGGTATGGATTCTGTGGTTGTGAGTTTTTAATCTAGGTGGTTACTTGTTTATATCATGAATTGGGGTGGAATCCTTTGTTGTTGAGAACCAGGTGTCGGCGTTTTGGTGGATGTTTGACTGTTTACTTTCCTGGACTTATGCCTATGCCTACTAGTTGCCCAGTAGTGCTTAAACATAAACATTATTTCTGAATGTGAAATAAGAAAGGGGACACAAGGGATGTTAGCGTGAGTCGTGACTCGGACTTGAGTGCTATTGTGATCTGTAGGCTGTCTGAAGAAAAACCTAGCTTGGGTGAGTTCTTGTTACATATATATATATATATATATATATATATATATATATATATAATTTTAGCTTTGTGTTTCTTATTCGCGCCCCACCCAAGTTGAGCACTTAGTGCCGAACCCCCCCCCCCCCATTTCATGGGGGAGGGTGTTTTTGCCAACACTATTTATAGTGGCTGGTTATTAGCTCATTTTCTTCTCCCTTTTCTGGATAGCCCAAGTATCTTCGGGCAGGCTGTGATATCCTGAGGTCCATTATTAGCCCAAGAACCTTCGGGAAGGGTAGTGTGGTGGTTGGCCAGGTGTGTGTGGTATGTCGTTTCCCAAGTGTCTTTGGGATGGGGCCCAGGTGTCTTCGGGCGTGGAAATGGATCCTTTAGCTCAGGTTTCATCGGGCGTGGTGGTGGTTGTTCTGGCCTAGGTGTTTGCAGGCATGGTTACATGTGACAGTTGTGGCCCAGGTGTGTGCGGGTGGGATTCGGCAGTGGGACTGCGTGCGGTTGAGGCCCAGGTGTGTGCGGGCGGGATTTTGGCAGTGGGACTGCGTGTAGTTGTGTCCCAGGTGTGTGCGGGCGGGTGTGGCAGTGGGACTTCGGTGAGAATGGCGGGATTGGTCTGATGCGTAGGATGTCTCAATAACAAGTGGGAAAGTGGCTTGTGGTACCCAAACATCTATGTGCTCTTATTATATATATTACTTGACTTGCGTTATTTGGGGAGTGTGCCTTGGTGAGGCCTGGGGTGGATAGTTTTCCTTATTAGGTGTTTGGTTTACTCTTTTTCTCACGGGACTTTAGTACATACCCCCACGTGTGCATGAGAGTCTTTGGTTTTCCCTACTGAGTGTTCTTGTATGCTCACCCTACATATATAAATCTGCTTTCAGGTTTCCAGGAGGGCTTCGGGGATCGCGCGGGACCTTACTAGCCCAGACCATTGGAGCAGCTGCAGTTGTTGTTTTTCCTTTCCTCTATGGTACTTACCTTGTAGTCACCTTTTGTACTTGTGGATTTACTTTTGGAACATGCATTTGGGAATGGTTTACTTTTGGCTTTACTTTTCTTTCTACCTTGGTATTGTTGGGTTTTTTTCTTTTTCTTCTTATTTCTCGATCCTATAAAATAAAAAGGGTAATTCCTTCCATTTGTGAGAAATTTATATACCCTTTGTGCTAGTCACCACTCCATGACCTATTGAAGGCGGGTTTCGGGGGTCATTATCTCTCCTTCAACTTAAAGAAGGAAGGGCCTGGAAATCTGCTGACCCTTCCCTCCTTTTGGTGAAGGAGGGTCATGAAAGAATGGTATCAGAGGTGATGGTTGAGAGATAGGATGGAGTCTAGAGTTAGGCACAGTGAGGATTTCATGTGATGGTAAGGCAACAATGTTGGGTGACCTTGGCGCGTGAATAAGGCCAGGGAAGACTGGCTAGGACACAGGATTTTAGGCCCCCCCCCCCCGTGATCCGATGCAAGGACTCTGGACCTAACGAACGACCAAGTGAGGCCACACTGATTGCATGGTAGAGACCCTAGGAAAGGTACATGCATCATAATGAATTGTCTTCTTCTGTTTCTGGGATGTCTTGGGAATTAAGAATAAATTAAATCTTATGAGGTTTTAAGAGCGATATTCTGCACTACATGGATTAGGCATTCCTTTTTTACCTTGCAGCTATGGCACCTGGAAGGCAACCTCGTGTGGTACTGGCGATAGAGGCCCCAGAGACTACTTTGGCCAATCGGCAGAGAGCATAACGAGAGGAAGAGGACGACCAGTGGGAGAAGACTCTTTGAGCCTTCCAGCCACAGGCCCTCGAGAAGTATGAGGGAAGCACCTCCGATATAATGACGGAAGGCTAGCTAGAGGAGCTTGTTATAGCCTTCAGCCTTATTCGGGCCCCGACCGAGTACTGGGTTCCACTGGCCGTTAGCCAGATGCGGGGAGTGGCACGTTAGTGGTGGATGAATTACCTGGGGGAGAGGAGAGAGTTTGATATGGCTTGGGTGGATTTCGAGAAGGAGTTCCGGGCGGAATTCCTCTCCTCGATGATGAAGGAAGAAAAGAGGCAGGAACTACTCTCGCTCCAGCAGAAAAGTATGTACTTGAGGGAGCTAGGGATCAAGTTCAAGGACCTCCTACGTTTTTCTCCGGACCTCTTTCCCGACGAGGAGTCTCAGGCAAGACGTTTAGAGGAGGCACTCCGACCCTCCCTCCAGTATTCTCTTACCCCCTTTACCCTGCCGACGTACATGGAGGTCCAGAAGAAGGCCGATGTGGTGGAGCGGATGCATGGTCTAGGGGGAGTGTCGCGAGAGGGGATCCAGCTGGGACCACCAAAGGGGAAGGCCGTCAGCACCAGGCCTCCACCGTCAGGACCCTCTAGGTTCCGACCCACAGGGAGCAGACCGCAGCAGTTACAGTTTTGATCCCCCGGCCCTCGCCCTTTTCCTACGGGCCCGGGACCACGATGCTTCATCTGTGGGAGCCCTGGGCATCTCCAGAGTCAGCGCCCCGACCGGGTGCAGTACAATAGTGGAAGTCAGACCCAACACCCGCCCCAGGGACCTCGACCAGGGCGTGGTCGGGTAGGTGGCCGACAGCTAAGGGGCAGGGGAGCTGGGCATGGACAGTTGCATGCTGCAGAGGCAGCAGTTACAGCAGGGCCAGAGGTTATTCGAGGTACGATCAGTCTATTTAACACTCTTGCTTATGATTTGTTCGATACCGAAGCATCACACTCCTTAATTGCACCCAGTCTATCCCGTGACTTGGGTCTAGATGACGAGAGACATCCAGTTCCCCTGGTGTTGAGCACACCAGTTGGAGGTCAGACCGACTTGTTGTTTGTTTGTCGGGGATGTAGACTAATGTTAGGGCAACATCAGTCGGTTAGGGATCTTCTTCTTCTATAGATTCAGTCGTACGATGTCATCCTAGGAATCGACTGGCTATTTTCTGTGTGCGCAATCATCGACTATTTTCGAAGAAGGGTGGTGTTTTCACACTTGGACAGCCGGCGTGTTACCTTCACCAGTGAGTGGAGGAGTCTGAAGGGAAACAGGAGAGAGTAATCTCTCCTCTCCTTGTTGACTGAGCTGACAGTGGAATCAGTAGATGCTGAAATGGTGGAAGTTCCAGAGATCATTCGTGAGTTTATGGACATCTTTCCTGAGGAGGTGACGACTCTACCACCTCGACGTGATATCGAGTTCGGGATAGACCTGCAGCTCGGCGTTCATCCAATCTCGATGGCTCCTTACCGGATGGAACCTTCGGAGATACGAGAGTTACAGATACAGATTAACGATCTGATGAAGAGGGGGTATGTTTGTCTGAGTGCGTCACCGTGGGGTGCTTCGGTCTTGTTTGCAAAGAAGGAAGATGGTGGTCTTAGGTTGTACATAGACTACAAGAGGTTTAATCAGGTGACGATCAAGAGTCGCTACCCTCTCCCAAGGATAGATGATCTTTTTGACCAGCTGAAAGGGGCAGGATGGTTCTCGAAGATCGACCTGCGGTCTGGGTACCACCAGCTGAGGGGGAAGGAGAGCGACATCCCGAAGTCAGCGTTCAGGTGCAGGTATGGACACTTCGAGTTCGTAGTCATGCCCTTCGGTTTTACGAATTCCCCAGATGTGTTTATGGGGCTTATGAACTCCATCTTCTAGGAGGACCTGGATCGGTTCGTGGTTGTGTTCATCGATGACTTTTTGGTCTACTCTAGATCAGAGGAGGACCATACAGAGCACCTGAAGAAGGTTTTGGAGGTCCTCTGACAACACCAGATCTATGGTATGTTGTCAAAATGCAAGTTCTGGACACGAGAAGTGCACTTCCTCTGTCACGTAGTTTGTGAGCAGGGGGTATCAGTTGATCCAGCAAAGGTTTAGGCAGTTGTTTCTTGGGCAGCACCCAATAATGCGGAAGAAGTCCGAAGCATCCTCAGGCTAGCAGGTTACTACCGGAGATTTGTGCCCAACTTCTCCCGGGTAGCAGCCCCTTTGACGGCTCTGAACAAGAAGGACCAGGCCTTCGTATGCAGTGAGCAGTGCCATTCAGCCTTCAGCTATCTGAAGGAGAAGTTGTTCAGTGCCCTAGTGCTGAGATTACCAGAAGAAGGGGTGGCCTATGAGGTATTCTGTGATGCTTCGGGACAGGGCTTGGGATGCGTGTTGACGCAGCGACAAGGGGTGATCTCTTATGGGTCCAGGAAGTTGCGTTCCCGTGAGTGTAATTATGCCACCCATGACCTAGAGCTTGCAGCGGTCGTTTTTGCACTAAAGTTATGGCGGCACTACCTCATCGGGGAACGCTTTGTTGTCTTCACGGATCACAAAATCTTGATGTATATCTTCTCCAAGTGGGACATAAACTTGCGACAATGGAGATGGGTGGAGTTTTTATAGGATTACGACTTCGATATCTCTTATACTGAGGGAAAGGGAAATGTGGTGGCCGATGCCTTGAGCAGGAGGACGCAGTAGGATGTGGTCTGAGAGTCGGCGGATGCCTAAAAAGCAATAGAAGAGTTGGCCGCCTTACACCTGGATGCAAAGATGGATAGCAGCAGAGGCTTCCTATATCAGATGACAGTGCAGTCATCCCTATTTCAGCAGGTGGAGGAGTCTTAGTGGGGAGACATAGAGTGTGAAGTGATGTGTGACCATGTTGACTAGGGTAATGCCCCGGATGGATGGACAGAGGATAGTCAGAACCTGATTCTTTTCCAGGAAAGGTTGTTTATCCCGGAGGCAATGCGTGGAAAGGTTCTCAGTGAGTTCCACAACTCACCCCTGGCGGTACACCCAGGAGTTTCCAAGATTCACCAGGGTTTGAAAAGGCAGTTTTTGTGGCTCGGAGTTAAGCGAGTGGTGGCAGAGTTTGTGGGCAAGTGCCCAGTGTGTCAGCAAGTGAAGGCTGAACATCGAATTCCAGGCGGCCTACTACAGCCCCTAGAAGTCCCCGAGTGGATGTGGGATGAAATATCAATGGATTTTGTCATGGGACTACCCAAGGCCCAAGGAGGGTACGACGCCATCTGGGTGGTAGTGGACAGGTTGACGAAATCGGCTCACTTTCTGGCGATCAGGGAGTCGAGTGTTGTGGATGCTTTGGCACGAAAGTACGTGGATGAGGTGGTGCAGTTTCATGGAGTACCGAGGTCTATAGTCTCAGATAAGGATGCACGGTTTACCTCGCGAGTCTAGAGAGAATTGCAGCATGCGTTTCACACCCAGTTACACCTTAGCACTGCATTCCATCCCCAGACGGATGGGCAAATAGAGCGCACCATACAGACCTTGGAGGATATGCTGCGAGCATGTGTTATAGACTCAGGAGGAGCATGGGTGCAATACATGCCTCTAGTAGAGTTTTCCTACAACAATAGCTACCAGTCTACCATTAGCATGGACCCATTTGAATCTTTGTATGGGAGGCCAGGCTGTTTGCCTGTGTGTTGGACCGAAGTAGGAGAGGCAGGCATCTTTGGTCCGGAGGTGGTGTAGATCACGACAGAGAAGGTTCAGCTCATACGGGAATGGATGAAGGCGGCCCAGGACTGACAGAAGTCGTATGCTGATACCAGGACGAGGCCCTTAGAGTTTGAGGTTGTAGACCACGTGTTCTTAAAGGTCTCCCCTCGGCGTGGGCAGCAGAGGCTCGGCAAAGGGAGTACGCTTTCTCCCAGATTCATCGGACCCTTCCAAGTGTTGAGGCGGGTCGGCGAAGTGGATTACCAGCTAGCATTTCCACTTCCGCTACTAAGGATACATGATGTCTTTCATGTGTCCCAGCTCCGTCGGTATCTTCACGACGATTCACACGTCCTTGATTGGGGTGAGCTTGACATCGAGGATGACGTATCCTTTGTGGAGAGACCAGTGGTGATCGAGGATCGTAAGGAAAAGGTGTTGCGCGGGCAAACCATTCCCTTGGTTCGCGTGTTTTGGAGACATGGTGGGCTTGAGGAGAGTACATGGGAGAGGGAAGCACAGATGCGTACCAAGTACCCAGAGTTATTTTAAGTTTTGTTCCTCGTTGTACCTATTGTGAAAGAACGTTTTGTCTTTTGGCTATGAAATGTACTGGTTTTCTTCCTCTACTTGTGTGTGAAAAGCCCCGGCTATGGGGAAGGAGAGAACCGGACCCCAAATCAAGACACATTAAGGTGGATGCGACTAAACCTGTGTGGGCGAGTCAGTGCCACCCAAAGAGGAAAATATATTGACATGGGGGAGGAGACTCCCCAACCCATGTGCCTGGGCAGTTTGGCATGGTATGTTGCTTGGTTCATGATATGAAGGTGTTCTTAGTTAACGATGAGGTTCACTCTTGAGAGGTATCTTTTGGGGTGGTTGTTCGGACCCGCCCTTTCCTTCTGGGTTGTTTAAATTCTCAGGGACGAGAATAGTTCGAGAGGAATCTGATGTGATGACCCAGACTCTCTTGGTCCTTCCCTTTGCCAAAATCCGGGTCGCGTCTCGGTGAGACCGATCGGTGAGACCCATCGGTGAGACCGATCGGTGGGACCGATAGGTGCGACCGATTGGTGGGACCGATCAGAGAGACCGATTGGTGAGACCAATCGGTGCGACCAGACCGATCGGTGAGACCGATCGGTAAGACCGATCGGCGAGACCGATCTGTGATACCAATCGGCGAGACCGATCGCTGAGACCGATCGGTGAGACCGATGGGTGAGACCGATCGGTGGGAGCAATCGGTGCGACCGATCGGTGGGACCGATCGGTGAGACCTCTCAGTAAGACCGATCGGTGAGACCGATCGGTGTCAGTAGCGCTCCTTTGCGCAAATAGGGTTTTAAACCATATTCTAACTCGTTTAGGCGTGTTTTTGAGACCCGTAACACGCATAAGAGCTTTAATTAAATACTTAATCAATTCATGAGTCGGATTAAACCACCGGACCCCCTTTTTGTGACGATTGGAGCCGTGTGGTAAACCCACGACCCCCGTGCCTTACGCGGTTTCGCGTTTTCACCTCAACCGTCCCCGGATCTTATAAACTAAGGGTTAGCCATGGTTTCTCTTTTCCTCGATCGTGGATTTTCACAAACAGCTTCTGGTGCATCGACCTCATCGTTATTCGTAATGTTCGGCGCCCCCGGCCTAAACGCCGATTATCTATCAACAAGTAGGGAATTTCTCCTTCGTCTCTCTCTTTTGTGTATCATGTGGTGTGGGCGTGCTTTTGATTCTGTAGAATTGGGTAAACTAGAACTAATTAAAGATAATGAACGAATTCTATAAAGAAAGAGGGGGGGGGCTGTGTTTGTTGATGTTGTCTTATATTTTGATGTTGTTTCTTCTATAACCATCTTGTTGAGTTGTGATGGCTTATGCCTCCTAAAAATTGAGGTCGTCGGTGTTCATTGTTTGTGCACTGATGAACCCTGCTGATGTTATAAATGGCTTGTTTGTGGTTGTAAACTCCTACTGTGAAAAGTGAATCGGTTAATCACGTATATCCAGCTGAATAATTGAAAGCACCAGGATCAACCCTTATGTGATAACTCTCGTTTATAACACACAGAATTTGAATCATGGAGTGTGTTAAGTCATTTAAATCTGAAAATACCTGCAAGGCCCTGCTTGTGTTGATGGTGGTAGTTGGTTGTTTTTCTTTCAGGCCGATTGCTGGATATGTGGGAGGGGATGTGATCCCATGTTCTTTTATACTCTCGGTGGTTGTGTGAATTTGGGGGATGGGATCTTCTGTTGGTATGGATTCGGTGGTTGTGAGTTTTAAATCCGGGTGGTGACTTGTTTATATCACGAATTGGGGTGGAATTCTCTGTTGTTGAGAACCAGGTGTGGGCGTTTTGGTGGATGTTTGACTATTTACTTTCTTGGACTTAAGCCTATGCCTACTAGTTTCCCAGTAGTGCTTAAACATAAACATTATTACTGAATGTGAAATAATAAAGGGGACACATGGGTTGTTAGCGTGAGTCGTGACTCAGACTTGAGTGTTGTTCTGATCTGTAGGTTTTCTAAAGAAAAACCTAGCTTGGGTGAGTGTTTTTTACCTATATATATATAATTGTAGATTTGTGTTTCTTATTCGCGCCCCACCCAAGTTGATCACTTAGTGCGGAACACCCCCATTTCATGGGGGAGGGTGTTTTTCCCAACACTATTCATAGTGGCTGGTTATTAGCTCCTTTTCTGCTCCCTTTCCCGGATAGCCCAAGTATCCTCGGGCAGGATGTGATAGCCTGAGGTCCATTATTAGCCCAAGAACCTTCGGTAGGGGTAGTGTGGTGGTTGGCCAGGTGTGTGCGGTAGGTGGTTTCCGATGTGTCTTCGGGATGAGGCCTAGGTTCCTTCAGGCGTGGCAGTGGATCCTTTAGCCCATGTGTCTTCGGGCATGGTGGTGGTTGTTCTGGCCTAGGTGTTTGCAGGCATGGTTATATGTGACAATTGTGGCCCAGGTGTGTGCTGGCGGGATTCAGCAGTGGGACTGCGTGCGGTTGAGTCCCAGGTGTGTGCGGGCGGGATTTCGGCAGTTGTACTGTATGTAGTTGTGGCCCAGGTGTGTGCGGGTGGGTGTGGCAGTTGGACTGCGGTGAGAATGGCGGGATTGGTCCGATGCGTAGGATGTCTCAATAACCAGTGGGAAAGTGTCGCGGGGTACCCAAACATCAATGTGCCCTTATTATATGTATTACTTGACTTGCATTATTTGGGGAGTGTCCCTTGGTGAGGACTGGGGTGGATAGTTTTCCTTGTTAGGTGTTTGGTTTACTCTTTTTCTCATGGGACTTTATTATGCCCCCCCCCCCCACTTGTGCATGAGAGTCTTTGGTTTTCCTTTCTGAGTGTACTTGTATGATCACCCTACGTATATAAAACTGCTTTCAGGTTTCCAGGAGGACTTCAGGGATCGCGCAGGAACTTACTAGCCCGGACCTTTGGAGTAGTTGCAGTTGTGGTATTTCCATTCCTCTTTGGTACTTAGCTTGTAGTCACCTTTTGTACTTGTGGCTTTACTTTTGTAACATGCATGTGGGAATGGTTTACTTTTGGGTTTACTTTTCATTCTACCTTGGTGTTTGTTGGGTTTTTTCTTTTACTTCTTATCTCTCAATCCTATAAAATAAAAAGGGTAATGCCTTCCATTTGTGAGAAATTTCTATACACTTGGTGCTAGTCGCCACTCCAGGACCTATTGAAGGTGAGTTTCGGGGGTCATTATCTCTCCTTCAATTTAAAGAAGGAAGGGCCTGGCAATCTGCTGACACTTCCCTCCTTTTGGTGAAGGCGGGTCGTGACATTATAATACTCATAAAATGTACATAAATTATATTTATATCTTGTTTAAAATTCTATAAATTATGATATATGTATAAGAACCAAATATCTATCAAATTATTAAATAATAAAAAACAAATCAAATATTACCTGAAGCATTTCATTAACATAAATGTGTTAACAAGAGTGTAACATAATGTCATAATAATAATGTATACAACATTCTATAAAATAATATGGATCTTTATAAGATGTATAATAAAATTACATTTATTATACATGATGTTTAAATGAGTATCACTAGAGTCAATTCATATGGTAAGGGGGTTTCATATCACTTTTTATTTCAAAGAGAAATGATTATCATTCACCACACTATTATTTTGTGTGTTATATATATTTCCCATGAATTTATTATATTAATATTATACCTAAAAATTTAGGTATTTAATCTTCATTTTTTGATCATTCTACCACATGGTTTATGATTCAGAAGATAACTAATCAATAAGACAGTTTTATCTCAATTTTTATTCTTTGAGACATATGTTTTGTTATGAACGAATATTATTTTATTATTGTTAGTTGAAAATTAAGTATCATGAATATAATTATTTCCATATTATTTTAAGATTCATGTAATTTAAGAATGTTATATGTAGATCAGCATCTGATGTATCCATGTATTAAGAGTTTATTGAATCAATCCCATTGTTTATCAGAAAGTTTATGATTATTCGTCCATTAATGAAATCATGTGATCCAACTCTAAATAAAATTCATGATATTTATTATATTTTATTTATTCAAGATATCATCGTTCACTTTTACAACTTTTCCAATCATTGGAATTGAAGATAACTAATATTTTTATACTGAATGTCCATCCTTGCCTTTCTCATTGGTCGGAAATCCTTGTTCCTTAAAAACCATATCTTTTTAAAGGATTCCAAAAATATTATACTATTATCCTACAATCATTATAATAAATTGTTACCCTTGTTTTAAATTTTAATAAAATGTGTTTTTAAAAATAATATTTTTATTTGTTTCCGATGGAGAATCTTATCAATATTTTTTACGGTGTAAATAGAATATTCAGCATGTATAGATTCACCCACCATAATGACCTTAATTCCATTGAATCTTACCTAACTATATTACAATGTTATTATTTTAAAGAATATTTTTCAAATTTTTTAGGAATTTATTAAATTAATGCATTTTCATGAATTATTTTTCAAAACATAGTCATCATTTATTTATACGTTTTCATGGAAAATTGTAATAAATTTTTTTCAAGATTTTTTCATCAGATTTGAATTAAAATGGTATAATGTTTTTCTAGATTTATTTATAAGAAGTCAATGTATTTTGAATGAAACTGTATTTATAATTTTTTCAAGATAATTTTAGATTTCTTCAACGGAAATTGTGGAAAAACATTCTAAATCATTCAATATATGTTTTTAAAGATAAATTATTACAAAAAATTGTCAAATATTTATTCGAAAGACTTCATTTTTCATTCCATAAAAACGTTTTCAAAGGGTTTTATTTGTTATAGAACCATTTTCAATGAAGAAAGGATATTTTCCTTGTGAAATGTTTTTAAATGATATTTCAAAATTATTTTCCATCTAAGATGAAATATTTTTATGTTACTCATTCACTTTTGGGAAATAATTCAAAAGATACATTAATATTATTTCTCTAAATGGTTTAACATTTAATGGGATGATGTTTATGAAACATGATCCTCATCCACAGTTTATATACTTATGTAACCAACTTATTTTCACAGGTTATTATTTGATTAAATTATTATGAAACCTATTTTTTTATATACATTAATATATATAATTATATTTTTATGAAACCCATTTCATTTCATGGGGATATGATAAATTTTCTATAAAACCTATCCAACATTATGGGTTATGATATGATGATGGTTTTATTATGTTATGGCACGTGTCTGTATAATTTGGATGTGATATGGGTGTGACTTAATATAATTACCCGAGTAATCTATTTCTGATTTAGTGGTTGAAAATACTCTGTAAATTGTTTTAGAAAAGTAAATAAATAATTACTAAACACATAACTACAATATAGGAACATCTATAAGCCTAGTTTATGGAGGATTAGACAAGACCTTACATTTATCATAGTTGAAAAAAATAAAACAGAATCCTACTATACATCACACGTGCTAACTCCAAAATCAACGTGGTATGAAAGATAACTTATAATACACTTGTGAAAACATATTTTTAACACAATGGGTGAACATGAAATTTTCCAGTAAGGGGTTTAGAAAATGTATTAATTTTTTTTGAAAATCCTTTCTTTAAAAATAACATTGATAAATGATTTTGAAAATTCAATAAATAATATCATAAAACTACATTTAAAATTATCATTTAAATACATAATGGAAATTACTCATGTTGAAATTAATAACCCCATATTTTAATTAACTAACACGCATAAATGATTTCACTATAATCTAGTGGGTTTTAGAAAATAATTCACAACCTTTTGAAAATTAAAACATTGTGGTAGTATGAAACATTGATGGTTATCTGGGACCTACCCCCATGTTGATGATTGAGGTCACTCCCAAATTCCATAACATATTTAAAATCTTCATGTTTTTGATTTTATAATAATAATTTATTATTTATTTTTGTAAAAATATATTTATAAATGGGGTTTAGATTTAATATATAATAATATAAAAAATAAACATGATCATTTTTTTATTTATAATTATAAAAATACTATTATTCTATAGAAATTACATATTTGACATGGTACAGCCAAATATCATTATACATAAACATTTCACTCTCATATAGAAGATTAATTATCTTTCATGTCCTTCAAATTTCATTCTTATTCCCATAAAAATCAATTTCTGTAAGGATTATTCACTAATCAATGTTATATGTATATAACTATATATGCATATCCATGTATGTTCTAACATGAAAAAATTGTCCATATATAGCCACAATCATGAAATGAGTATGATATTAATGTAGATCAATTATTTAAATTGATATAATTCTATGAATAATCATTTGTGAGATATTTTTGAAAAAATAATTTATTAAAAAAATTTATTATAATTAAATGATGAAAAATATGATTATATGTTTGTTATATTTAAAAAAAAATCCCTTATCTATTTTAGAATTGAGAATCATAAAATTGAAAATAAAGAGTTGTATGTACCATACATGTAATAGTATAAAATGATTCCTATTAAATAATTTTTAAAATAAATAATAAATATCATAATCAAAACCATAAAATAAATATCACAGGTTTTTAAATAATTTAACAAGATATACCAAAAGATCAAAATTGACACTGACGACATATAATCATCTAAAAAATAATATAATCCATCAGAAAAAAATAAAGATATTTTGAATAATGTTGATGAAAAATGGAGAAAACTGCTTCAAAATCAACATTGAACATAAGAAAATCATATGTGAAATTAATAATCCTTTGCAGAATTCATTATAAATAAAGAACAAAAATATGAAATCAATTTTTAATACACCATTTGGAATGAAATCTGAAAATAATATTACTAGTCTCAAATATCAACTATGATATTAAGATCATAATTCAGATACATAGTATTTTTATATTTACCCCATTTTCCAAAATAATTTTAACCCAATTAAAATTCAAACCAAATATAATTTTCAAAATTGAAATATATAAAATAAAATCATTTATCTTAAAAGATCATTCTATTATCGATGTTTTGGGGAAAGAAGTTTTTTGACTTAAACGCACTAAATTGGTAATAAACCTCACAGTCACTCTCAACTTCTCATAATTGGAAAGAATGAAAAAAAGGGTTATGGCCCTCTATATTCCTCAATAAACACTCTGCCACTCTACCACATGCAAACAAGAACTACTTATATTGCAGTTTGAAAATACTATTGATAAAAAAAATGTCTATATATATATCATTCTTATCCTAGCCCATATACAACCATTGAAGAATCTGTTTAGAAATGGAAAAAATAGATTAAATTAAAAGAATGAAAAGTTTTTCAATTAATAAAACATATCTTATGTTATTTGGAGGCCAAAATATCAAAATAAAATCAACTAATTACAAAATGATTATAATAGAGAGAATGTTTTAAACATACATTTAACTAGACCAAAAATTCTATTCAAATTGACCAAATATCTTCAAGATTCATCAAACCACTACCATTAAATAAACAAATGAAAGTGTAGAAAATAAAAACACAAAAAATTCTATAAAATTTAAAACAACAACATATGAATAAAAAACCAAATAGAACAGACCATTCATTGAAGAAAACACAAGTTGGTGATAAAGACACCTTAAAAAATCATTAAATCATATTTATATATTAAAAATATGAATATAAAAACCTAATTTAAATTTAATGGGGATCATCAAACCAATGATAAGTTTCCCTTGATCCCATTTGGGATCATTAACGGGACTCATCCATCTTGAAATGATCTTTGGACTCTGATCCCGATCCAGACCCTTTTTACAACTTCGACCTCACATCTGAAGATGAATCATCAACATGCATCGGCCTCAACTCCCAGGTGCGAGAAACCTCCCAACTCATGAAAGAGAACACTCTCATCTTGAATAGACTCATTCTGCTCACGATCTGCACCTCTCTCTTGAAGATGATGACATCATCTACTCGAACTGATACCCTCACATGATTTCCTAAGTCCTTTTAATGAATTTTTCTCTTAATTTATTTACATTGATTTAATATTTTTATGATTTCATTATATATATATATATATCTATATAAAATTGGATTTTCTTATCATAATTCTTATTTTATAAAATTATTTTAATAATTTCTATTTTTTAATAAAAATATTAAAATACATTTATTTATAAATTATAATAATATATATCAATTAATTATAATTATTATATTATTTTGATCATTAAATTTATATTTTTATATAAAATCTTAAAAAATATTATTATTTATTTAGATTCGTTTCTTTATTATTAAAAAATGTATTTTCATAATGAAATTCATGATTTATAATCAAACATAAATAAATTTTATAATTCATAACAATACTCATATTAAATGAATTAGATTAAATTATGAAACTTAATAGTTATTATCATTATGCAATTTCATAATTAAGCTAAATAATATATTTCATTAAAAAAAATATTTCTTCTCAAATATTTTTAAGTAACATGTTTGTTCAAAACATTATTTTTCACATAGTGAAATATTATTTTTAATATTACATTTAGTACATTTATATACTAAAACAATATATTATTAAATTTTATTTCCTTAAAACTATATTTTATAAAATAATAATTAATTTATACTATTTTTATATGTCATTATGTATATAAATAGTGATGAGATAAAAAATAATATAAATTAATGTATAAATGAAAAATAATAAAAATTAATGTTACCAAATTCCATTTTGATTAAATGAAATTGAAAAATTTTATTATTGGTATTTGATATCATTATTTATTTAATTTATAATTATTATTTTACTTACCTAAAATTTATAGGATGCACATTAACCCCCTTAAAATAATTATACCCTCACAATTCATTCCTCAGACGACAATGAATTCCTAATTCCCATATTAATAATCATAAAAAACTATGACCACTAAACTTATGGAATATAAAGCTACATCAAATCTCCAAATTTTTCTATAAAATTCGTTTAATACAAATTCTTACAGCTTGATCATGCTCTTTCAGACTTTGTTCTGGAAATTAGAGTGTAATTGTGTTTATAAAACTGAAAGATTACACAACACTTAAATACAATGCGGGTCCTTTTACCGGGATACATTATGGAGGATTAGACAACACCTTACATTTACTAGAGATGATAAAAAATAAAAATAACTTCTATGCATCCATGTTCACTAAATAAAAATTCAGAACATTATTAAAAAACACATTTAAGACACCTGTGAAAAAACATTTTTAATAAAATGTGTTATTATTCAATTTCCCATTTAGTGTTTTTGAAAACACTAAGATGATTTTTAGATAATATTTCATTGAGAATAACTTGAGAAATAATTTTGAGAATTAATTAAATAATATCATAAAACTAATTTTCAAAATACCAATTCAATAATTAATAGAAATTACTCACATTGAAAATAATGCACCGCCTTTTGAATTTATTGTGTGAATAAATTTTTTAAATATAATCTATTGTTTCATAGAAAATAATAAGAAAGCGTTTGAAAAATAAAACATTGTGGACACATGAAATATTGATGGATATCTTGGCCCTACCAACTTTTTGAGTGTTTGAGTACACTCCCCAATTCCCTACCATATTTATAATGTTCAATCATCGGTTTTTATAGAAATATTTTAAGCTTTATTTACATACATATACTTTTTTCATTGGGTATTCCCTATTAATATAATCATACAAGAAATATACATTTTCAATTTAATTTATGTGTTATTATATATATAATAAGCTTCATTGAAATTTCAAATTCAACATGGTACGACAAAATATCATTTTACATAAACTTTGAATAATCATAGGAAATATTTATTATAATTCATGTTGATAGAATTTAATTCTTAATGTAACGTCATGGACCCGAAATTTTGGAATCAGTTCTAAAACATGATGTGAATTTTTAAAAATAAATGATTATAAAAAAAACACATTACATTATAGCATCGAGGACATTATCATTTCAAGGATCATGAGAATTAAACAACAACATACATACATTTAATCAGAGTTCACAAAAATAATTACAAAATAACTAATTGGATTTATCTTCACCATTACCTTAACTTCCCTTTGAACATCTATAAAATCATGTGAAAAATTATTTAAAAGCACTGGATGAAAATAGAAGCTCAGTAAGGAAAAAAATAAAGGGCGAAAACAATATTCAATATATACTTATAAACATAGAAATACATTTTTACAATGACATGCTTCATATCCAAAATATATCTTCTCAATAATTTCTTAAAAAATAGAATATGCAAATAAAACAATGTAGGAAACTTGGGAAATTAATTAAAAATAATTGTAACCCTAATGGGTACCATATTATTTTTATCCTTCATTGCTACCTTACAATGTAACCCTCACGAAAACCATACAATGTAACCCTCGCAGCTACTTTATATTGTACCCATCACAGTTACAACATGAGTAACCATACGACCAATGTCCAAAATAATCATACCCAATGAACTGGATGGATATATAGGTCACACCCTTCATCAAAAAAAATTACCAAGAAAAAATTCATAATCATACAACATGAATAATTGCATAAAACAATGCTCTTTAATTTGTAAAAATTAATTTTAAAATAGGATTCTAAAATAAAATATCCTTACAAATATCATAAAATTTAATAGAGTCTTAATATAGAGGATGTAATATGTATATAAAATATATATAAACATAATTAAACATTATATAAAATAAATTCATCACATAAAATTTTTTAATACTACATAATTAAGGAAGCAGAAGGTTAACCCAAACAATGAAAATTTGGTTAATAATTAACTTACATTGAGTTTGTCTCCTTAAAACATATGTAATACTCTTATATAAAAGATAAGAGAGATTTATTAATATATTATAGAATCATATTCATGTTTCTAAGTCCTTTTATGATCATTTCATAACATCATTTTAGCCTTTAATTATGAGTATTTTGTTCGTTCCATTGTTTCTAGTGCGTTCATTACATGATTCCCACGGCTGGTTGGTATGTGATTTTCTTGTCATATAGAATGGAAATTACAAATGTGGAAGGAAATGGTATTAATAATTTTAACGAATATTAAATGATTCTATAAATTATTTCGATTATATGGTAATATTATGAATCATTAGATAAATCTATGTTGATATATGTTTAGATCATTTTGGTGGTTCATTGACAATCACAAATTAGATTAATTATATAACATAGTATTATGTATGTATGTTAACTCTAGAACATCAAGTAGGATATACAATACACATTAAAATATATACAAAACATTAAAATGATTTTCTAACAAGTTTTTAATGACGGAAAGGATATTGAAAACACATCGTCCATGATTTTGGTTTATCATAAAATCATAGATGATGTATTTATTTTTTAGAATAAGAGGAAGATGAGAGGAATAATGATAATGATTTTTTACCAAAAAATGATAAAAATTGTGAATATATATAATACTGTAGATTTTATTTCCCTTGGATAAGTGGATATGATGAGATTATATGAATGTAAATGGAATTGAAAAGAAAACATTAGAAAATGAAATAGAATTTCTACCTCTTGATCAATTCTCCTTTAGATTCTCTTTAAGGACTTTGGTTATAGTCTTTTGTTGAGACCATGAGGTCTTAGACATGGTTGAGGTTTTCGGAAGGGGATTGAGAATAAAATAGGAAATTCACAAATCTTGAGATGTGGGAGAGTAAGAGGGGGTTATGGTGGTAATTATAGTAGAGTAGTGGAGGGGTTTTACATTATTTTAATAATTAGTTTAATTTTTTTACTCAATGTTTTGAATTTTCATGATTCATACGACCCATAATAGTAAAAAAATTATTTGTGTTCGAAACAATATCCATTTACATCATCCATGACTCATGCATGATGCAACAATTCAAGTATTTTAGAAAAATTCCAAAAAATAACCCCAACCATTTTTTGACAGGTAGAATTAAAAAATGAATTCCATTTTTCAAAAATAATTTTCTGAATATAAATAATTTAATCTTCAAATTAAATCATATTTTTTTTTCGAAAAAAACAATTTTAGATATATAACTCATTTTATATTACTTTGAAAAATTAATCAAAATCTCATTATCATATAAATAGAATAAAATAAAATAATTATATGATTTACTATTAATAAGGTTCATATTACTATTCATAACGTTATATAACTATTAAAAAAATTAAAGTGGTTCTATCAAACTTCAAATATCTTATTGATCATAATAATCTATGTCCGTTTTTTGAAATTCAAAACACAGAAGTGTAAAATTTATGTTCAATGGTTTTTTATAATTCCCACATAGTATTTAATAGTTAATTTAAGCACATAGTATTTCCTTTAAAAAAATTTGGAGGTTACACTTATTCCCATAAAAATTCATTTTTGTAATTTTTATTCACTTATAAAGAGTATATGTATATACCTATATATCATATGCATGTATGAAGTGACAAGAAAAATAATCGATATTTGACCATAATAATAGAATAAGTATGAAATTCAAGTAGATCAAATATTTAAATTGATATAATTCCATGAATATTCATTTGTGATATGTTTATGAAAATATAATTTAAAAAATATTCTTATAATTCAATTGAAACATAATATGATTATATGTCTGTTACATGTAAATAAGAACCCTTATCAATTATTAAATTGAGAATCGTAAAATTTGGAATAGATTGAAATATAACCCTTACATGTATTTTTATAAAATGATCCTTATTAAATTAGTTTGAAAATAAATAATAAATCTCATATTCAATAACATAAAATAAAGATCATATGTTTTGAATACATTAAACAAGTTATACCATAAGTTCACCGCTGAAAATAATGACTCATAAGACATTGAAAAATAATATACTACCTTAGACATAATTTAATTTATTTGGAATAACATTGATGAAAAATGGAGAAAACTACATCAAAATCAACATTGTACAAAAAAATCATATGTGAAATAAATAGTACGTTATAAAAACCGGTAATGAAATGGTATTAGTTTCATTCCAAATAAGTTTCATGATTCTTTTTAATCACATTTCACTTTTTTATTTACATATTTTTAATCATTATATAATTTTGTTTTGACATATTATATATATCTTTATACACATCAATTTTTAATATCATAATTTTAATTTAAGAAAATTACTTTAAAAATTCAAAATTTAAATTAAAATATTAATATAAAATTTGTTAAAGTATTAAAATAATTTAAAACAATTAATCATAATTCTTATATTAATTAGATCATTCATTTTAGATCTTATATATATAATTTTAATAGTTCTTATTATTTATATAGTTTTGTTTCTTTAATATTCAAAAAACATATTCTCAAAATGAAATTCAGGATTTATAATCAACCATGAATTGATTTTATAGGTCAAAATAATATTCATGATCAATTAATTAAATCTTTATAAAAACAATAATAAATAAGGTCATTACTTTTTATTAAAAATAATTTAAATAATATATTTTTTAAATAAGTATTTTTTTTGTTAAATAATTATAAATAACATATTTATTAAAAAAATAATTTTTCATATAAAGAAATATTACTTTTAATATTACCTTTATGTACTTTTATTTATTGAAACTGCTTATTAGAAAATGATATTTTATGAAAAATATATTTCATTAAGGTATAATTAATTTATGCTATTAGAATATTACATCATGTATTTAAATAGTTACAAGATGAAAAATAATATAAAATAATGTATACATGATGAATAATATAAATTACTGTTTACATGAAAAATAATAAAAATTAAACAAAAAATATTTCATTTTGATTGAATAAAATAATAATATTTTTAAAAAGATATTTCATAAAATTATTTATTTAAATGATAATTCATTTATTGGTTCATTAATATTTCTTGGGTGGAACACCTATATCTCCCTCTAATGAAATGGTTAAAGATTTATATATCTATATATAATTATTTGAATCAATTTGATGTGCTTGATCAAGTTTGAGAATATAGGGAAACCACATCTCGTATAAGTAATGGAATGTGATTTGGAATGGTGGTGTGTCCCGCCGAGAAGTGTAGTCACCATGAAGTTTGATTATGGTGAATCCAAATCCAATATGGGAAGATCAAACAACACTATACAATACATGGAATGAACTATAACCATAGATTGTGGTATGTCTCACACAAAAGGATATGTTCCCATGATGTTCCCTAACAAGTTTTAGTGATGAGTCTTGACTTATAGGGAATGATATCACATCTCAATGTATAACACAATTCTATGTATTATTACTATGAAAGGAATTCATGTATTATGTTATTTATTTCATGATGATTAATGTATTATTACCTTCTACGATTTATTCAATTATTCATGTTTATGTTATTTGATACTCAGGTTGTGATCTTCAAAGGTTATGATCTTGTTTTAGTATCCATGTGATCATGTTTATGTTTACATGCCTCCAATGTTTTCCCTCATTGAACATTTTAGCTCAAACATTTTTATATTTCCTTCCATAGGATATGAATATATTTATCAAGTATGATGTGTACTATGAGTGTTATATTAAGGATGAACGCAGTGGGAGATAATGTATCTTTTCTATTTACTTGTATTTATGATTCGATTTTTCCAAAGGAACTAGACTATTGTGGTATTTTTACATCTATTTGTTCAATTTTTTTTTGTAATAATGAAAATTAATTTAAATTAATTATATGTTAAGACTAGGATGTTATATATTCTATAAAATTTAGTAATTATATTATATTGGATTCCCATATCAAACTTCTATGTACTCAAGGATGTGTATAAAGATAGAAATATAATACCTCACTTCTATTTCAAAAGAATGACACATTAAATATTATTTTGTCACATCATAAACCTTTTAAAAATATATCACAATAATAATAAAAATAATGATATATCATCATCATATCTTCTTCAGATTATCATATATATTCCTTGAATTTATGATTCATTTAATGAAAATTGATCAATTTAATGGTCTTGTTCAATAGATAACTATATCTACGATACTTGATCTAAACTAGTTTTTCATCATAATAACACTCATGATCCAGCGGTTAAACCAGTTATTTCCAAAAAATTATGTTATCATGATTTCGATTCCTTGAGAGATATACATGTAACACATTTTTATCTTTGTAAGGGATTAGTGGAACCATCAAGTGTTAAGCTACAATTCATACTTGATAAAAATTAACTAGGGTAAATCTACCCATGTACAATCTTTATGATTTTTTTAAATCCCATAACCTTTTAACATGGATTGATTCATATTTTAACACCCCAAGCTTCTACGGTACGCTTCTCTTTGAATAATGTGGTAGCGTGTGTTGTACGCAACACCGAGTTCTAACACACCATAACCAATCAAACTAGCCATTATGAATAGTAATACCTACCATTTGAAATTATATATATTTTATATTTTAAAATGGACTTCATTTTGGGATTCGTAATATCGAATTTAGCCTATGGTGAAATTTTGGTACATTTTGGATAACTTTCATATTTTGATGAATAGTGAAAATTACTAAATTTTAATTAAAAACAACTTTTTTAATAAAAATAATTAATAGTGATAAATTATGAATATGAGTGGTTCTAAAGTATATTTAGAATATATTTTTACCATTTAATATAATTTTGGTCATTGGACATAATTTTACAATTAAACCGAACATAAACAACTGTCAGTCTATTGATAGTTATTATCTCTTAAAAACACGCTTTTTGTTTTGACAACGGTAATTAATTTTAAATTAATTTCTGCCACTTCTGTGTTTTGAAATTAGAAAAATGGATTCCATATTTGGAATCAGGATGTTCAAATTTTGTAAATAGGTAACTTTTATTTTTAGACATTTTGAATAATTACTGCGGTAAATATTTTATTTACCATGGTTAAGGGTAAATCCGGTAAATAAGGGTTAAAAAATAATATTATAATAATACTAAATTACCCTAAAACGTGTCCTAGCCTTATTGGTTGATACAAGTTCGACCATAGGCATCTTTGGGTTGATTTTGGGACCCCATGGTGCCACTTGTAGGTGATAGAGACACTTTATTTTAATTAAGTTAAAATGAATACAAAAATGACACAAGCAGAAATCTTTTAGAAAAACAATTTTTTACATAGAGTTATTTATGTTGGATTTTAGATTATAAATATTAATTAGTAAGATAAGAATATTTCCTACATAGTGATATTTTATTTATAATTTATAGACATTAAATAATTTAATTTATGTATGACACAATGATGATGAATTAATTACTATAATAGTGAAAAATTAAAATAATTGATATTATAAATACCCAAATAAATATAATATGAAACTTTTAATGAATTAAAATAATTTTATAGGATAATATTATATATTAGTATTGATTTAATTGACATTTTTCAATGTAATCAATCTGTTATGAGTTTCACAAAAATCAACTATTGAATAGTGTCAAAATTGACATAAAAGAGTTCTTAAAACAAATATTATATTATTAATTGATATTAAATTACTAAAAATCTAAGGATCGGCCAAGAGTCTTATATCATGATAGTTTCATCATTAATGGACCACTTGGGGGTCTCTTGGATTTATATATTATGTTTATTAACCATATTATATAAAAATACAAAGAGACATTGTAAAAGTGAAACTAATTAACTTAGAGTTAATACTTAAAGATAAGGTTAATATAAGTACCCAAACCTGTCTAAATTCTATTGGTTGAGTGGTTTTCGACCTATCCCCACCTTAACCTTTTAATAATCAAATTTGGAGCCATTATAAACCGAATATAAATTTATTATAAATTAATATTTCTAGCTTTTCCAAAGGTGCCCCTCACCCCTGTTATAAAAGGACACTCCTTCTTCTCATTTCTTCACACCTTAAAAGCCTTTTGGATCGGCCAAACGCTATCCAAATACTCTCCCAACATCCCTCACTAAAGCCGAGAGGCCTTAGTTTGATCATAAAGCCAACCTAAGTAGCCCTTTTGATCAAATCAAAAGGAAGAACCCGAAGAAGAGGTAATGTTTTCACCACCCCTTTTCAAATTCCTTTCTTCTTCCACTTCTTCTTTCTTTGTTCATACCATTCTAAAATAATAACTCCAGTATCTCACATATACTGTGATGTTATTATAAATATGGTACAACCATATTCAGTATTCTATCCACCCTTTGAATAACATGTCACCATACGTGCGTACGTACGGCTTACCGTCTCCACGTCGTGGTGTAATTGTTATTCAATATATTATTATTTGGATGGGTATAATAATGATGTGTAACTCATGTAAATAACAAATATAACATGTTAATGATTTTGTATATATGATATACCATCCATTTATATATTATTTTAATATCAAAAGAATGATATTGTCGCTCGTGCGTACGTACGGACTACCGTCTCCATGAACGCGATGAGATTCATTCTCCATCGTATCCATTTAAGTATAATTATCATTTGATGACTTAAAAATGATGTTTAAGGACTTGATATCATTATGGATATGAATAATATACAACCTAACAAAACATATAAATGAAAACAAGTAAGTTAACACCCGAAACAATGATAATACTAAGATATAATTACCAAATCAATATTAAAAGATCATATATGATATAATATTAATGTATATGATTCTTGTATAATTTAATAACAATTATTTCACCAGTATACAGGAGGTTAACATACCCCAACAATGGAAAATTACAAGGTAAGGGTTATTTCACAATATCTTCATTATCCGAGGTTGTTTATACGTAATAGTCTACTGGGATCTCTTTATCATCCACATCCATGTTTCCTAAAAATGTATTTCAAAACATTTTTACTATTTACTAGAATATGAGTTAAAGTCATTTATACCCTTTTTTGAATTTTATAAGTGGTTTAAAAAGTAATCTTTCCATCGTTTTCAAAACAAGGTCCTTTTTATCCTTTTCGACAGAATTAAGGTAAGAATGTTTTTTAACTTATACGGCGGGTGCGGCTATTTTCCGCCATTATAAAATCTTCAAAGCTTCCCTTACAAGCTTATTAAAATATTTTCAAATAAAATGTTTTATTTTTTATGGATCTTAAATGATTTCAAAATAAAAAGAGATATTTCTTTAAAAAGAATTTTGATTTCATCTATTTCAACATTCTTTAATGGATTTTACGCTTATTTAAAGTTGATTTGTTATGATACAAAACTACTATATTATATTGAAGGTTTTGTGATTTGTTTGACTGTGGATGTACTATTTTTATACCATTCATGGTTTATGGGGAAAGTATTGACATTTCGTATGCTAGTTTTAATACGAATGTTTATGTTATGTTTAAACCTTTTCATATGGGAATGCATTGGACTTAATATGTGACGGGTGGAGCCCGCTATAGCTCATCGATGCATCGGTAGGTCTCATGAGACAAACTAGTGTCTTGGCACAAGGAATTGAAAAAATCTTATTTGTAGTCTTGGCACGAGGCCTTGGCTATGTGGTTATGATAGTCTGGAATTATGCATTCCATCATTATGAAAGTGGTTATTGATTTTCCATGTGATTATTCGATTAGTAGAATATCCATGTGAATAAGTAAATGGAATTATTTCATTTTATTTATGCCATACTATGTTGAAAGTTCAAGTTTTAAAGGCTTTTGTTTTAGTTATACATTGACTTAAATGTTTATTCTTATTTATAAAAGTTTCCGCTATATTGTTATCCTAACTGGGCATTTGTGCTCACCCCTTTTCTATGTTTTATTTTTCCCAGGAAGTGAAGAAGTAAATTATGAATGACCTGTAGGGATATTATATGGGGATATGAGTGTGGATTATGGAGACAATATGTTGTTGTAGTAGTTTTTCATTTTATGATGTAATGTAAGACTTATGAATATATCTAGTGTTTCCAAGGCTACTAAACCAATCGGTCTTTCTAGATTTGATCTTTCTTGTTATCATGCCAATGTTATGTAATAATGCACCGACTCTGGGCAACTAGGGTCGGGGTGTTATAGTTGGTATCAGAGGAAGTTTAGTACAAACCTTGGAAGCTAGATTTAGATAAACTCTGATTAGAGCATGTAGACCTACGATGAACTTTGAGGAATAGTATAGAAGAACATCCTAGAATTTTGGTATTGTAGAGATTTTGTGAGTTTTCCGAGAAATACATCCCTGTCTGGATACGAGCAATTAGAGGCGGCTCTGGCATAGATGTACCTAGGGGTAAAACCCGAAAGCACCGCTTTGATCTAGACTCGAACGGGAACTGGTGCACGACAACGGGCCTTGCTGCACTCTTGGTTACGACACTCGCGGGGGATATGCTTAGGATAACTCTCATTTTCATTACAAATCATTTTGAAGGGATTATGAGTATATACTTCTCAAAGAAAACATTCTTATGATTATGGATTATATCCATATTTAGTTCAATTTATGTTAAGTGTTTTATAAGTATGGGATTATGTATTTTGATTCATAAACTGATCTAGTTTATGCCATTGTTTAGAAATAGCGCCTAGTGGAATAAATGGAAACTGTATCAATGCACACACTCCATGTAGGGATTTCCCTCCTACTCAAGATAATTATTGTGGAGCTAGTGATGCAACTGGTGCTGACCAGCTAATCACCATACTGGGACAACTTACTCAGGTTATGAATAATAACCTTACCCGTATGGAGCACCCTGATCCACATCGTGGAGGATCAATGTTAGATTGATTCATGAGGCAACAACCACCAACGTTCAATGGCAGTACAAATCCCTTAGTAGCTGAGCCCCTAGAGAAAATATTTCAGGCTTTGGGGAGCAGTGAAAGGGAAAAAGTTATCATGGCAGTTTACTGCCTCACTGGAGATGCTGATCAATCGTGGTCATTGATTCAAAATACGAAGGAAGATGATAAAGTATCAAATATGGAATGGAGGGAGTTCAAATATCTGTTTTTAGAAAAATACTTTCCTCACGACCATCGAGCAGATATGGAAAGGCAATTTCTAAGTCTGAGACAGAAGGAGGATGAGAATGTCACAAAGTATGAGGCTAACTTTACAAGGTTAGCAAGGTATGCTGGAGATTATATACGTAACCAATGAAGTAATATTGATCGTTTCTTTTATGGGTTAAACCCATTTCTCTGTCGAGAATTAGTCTCACAATCCTTCTCGTTATACGAAGACATTGTCTCATGTGCTATCAAGACCGAAAAGGAATTCTCTAAGTCTTATGACTTTAAAGCAAAGCAAGAGAAGAAGAGACCTTCTGATCAATCTGCTAATGGAAATAAGGGGAAGAAGGGAAAGGTTGAATATCCATCCTGTGGTAAATGTTGGAAGAAACACCCCGGTACTTGCCTGAAGGGAATGGGCCTCTGTTACAAATGTGGTGAAAAAGGCCACCAAGCTCGTGATTGCAAGGGGAAGAAGGAAGCTACCAACGTTCATTGCTACAATTACAGGGAGATGGGGCATTATGCAAATGAATGTCCTAAGCGTCAGGAGAACTTACCTCAGAAAAGGCCAAGGGATCAAGGCCAAGCTTATGCTATCACTACTGCTGAGGTAGAAGCTCCGAAAGACGTGTGGGCAGGTAATTTAATGGTTTCCTCAAGTTTAGCAAATGCATTATTTGATTATGGATCATAGAATTGTTTCATATCTTCCCAGTTTGCTGAGAAAATTAGATATTTCCAATTTGATTTAACAAGGGAGTTGTCAGTTAAAACTCCTAAGGGAAGTATCATTGCAACAAAGTTTTGCAAATCAGTCCCAATTAGAGCACATAAATGTTCTTTATCTGCTGATCTCATCGTCATACCTATTATTGAGTTTGATATAATCCTCGGTATGGACTGGCTTTTGGACTATGATGCGAAGATTTATTGTAAGAAGAAAGAGGTTACGATTCTTGATGATAATGATAAGGAACACCTTATCTTTATAGCAGAATAGTCACCACCTAATTCTTATTTAGATCCACCCCAAGTAGCTCAACTTAATTCAATTATTGGGGAGGAAGAGAATGAAATAACTGTGGATGAGGAAAGGAATTTTCAAATAGAGGATGTAACTATTGTGAAAGAATTTGTAGATGTATTTATGGAAGATTTACCTAGACATCCTCCAGAACGAGAAGTTGAGTTTTCCATTGATTTAATTCCTGGATCAAGGCCTATATCGAAGACCACTTATAGAATGGACACTGTAGAATTAGTTGAACTAAAGAAACAACTAGAGGAATTGAGTAATAAAGGATTTATTTTCCCTAGTGTTTCTCCATGGGGAGCCCCTGTTCTTTTTGTTAAAAAGAAAGATGGATCTATGAGGTTATGTATTGACTACAGGGAGATAAATGCTATAACGATAAAGAAAAAGTATCCTCTACCTCGTATTGATGATTTATTTTGACCAACTACATGGAGCTCAATACTTTTCAACGATTGACCTTCGATCTGGATACCATCAGTTCTGTGTAAATAAGGAAGACATTCCGAAGACAGCATTTCGATCCAGGTACGGGCATTACGAGTTTACTGTAATGCCTTTTGGATTGACTAATGCATCATCTGTATTCATGGATCTGATGAATAGAGTTTTCAAGGAGTATCTCGATGAATTTGTGGTGGTATTTATTGATGATATCTTGGTATACTCCAATACCTACGAAGACCATGAAAATCACTTGCGCATTATCTTGAAGACTCTGAGGAGGCATGAATTATATGGGAAGTTTAGCAAGTGTGAATTCTGGCTTCAGGAGATTCCTTTTCTTGGCCACATTGTCTCTAAATATGGAATCTCTATTGATCCTTCTAAGACCAAGGAAATCCAAGAATGGCCAGCACCTACGAGTATAACTGAGGTACGCAGTTTTACTGGTTTGGTAGGTTATTATCGACGTTTCGTCCAGAATTTTGCCCGATTGGCTAACCCATTAACGAAGCTCACACGTAAAGGGGATAAATTTGTCTGGACAAAAGAGTGTGAAGAATGTTTCGAAGAACTGAAGAAAAGATTAGTCAATGATCCTATATTGACTCTACCATCGGGGAATGATGGGTTCGTTATTTATAGTGATGCATCGAAGAAAGGACTTTGTTGTGTCCTTATGAAGAATGATAGATTTATTCTCTATGCATCATGACAGTTGAAAATTCATGAACAAAACTATCCTACTCATGATCTCGAGTTAGAAGCTGTGATCATTTCTTTGAAGATATGGAGGCACTACCTCTATGGTGAAAAATGTGAGATTTATACTGATCACAAGAGTTTAAAGTATATTTTCTCACAAAAAGAACTCAGCATGAGGCAAAGGAGATGGCTTGAATTTCTCAAGGATTATGATTGCACGATACACTACCTCCCGGTGAAAGCAAACAAGGTTGCATATGATTTGAGTAGAAAAGACCATGGAGTTTTGAACAATATGAGAATTGAAAGTGATCCAATTTTCTTGGATCTAGTGAAGATGGACATGGGAATAACCAGGGAAGGTGAAACATCAATGCTTTTTCGAATGGTTTCCAAACCATCTTTACTAGAAAGGATAAAGAGTTCTCAGACCGATGATGAAGAATTTCAAAAGAAGATTAAATCTGTGAATGATGGGAGATTGAGAGACTTTGTATATGGAGATGGAATTTTGAAATTTGGGAAGAGACTTTGTGTCCCTGATATACCTGATCTAAAAAGGTAATTGCTGGAAGATTCTCATAGTTCCAATTTCTCTATACACCCTGGGAGCACCAAAATGTATAGATATATGAAGGAACATTTTTGGTGGGACAACATGAAGAGGGAGATTGCTTATTTTGTGTCAAGATGTATGGTTTGTCAGCATGTGAAAGCTGGAAGGAAACAACCTGGAGGAGTCATGCAACCTCTTCCCATACCAGAGTGGAAATGGGACAATATTACGATGGACTTTGTCATGGGGCTACCAAAGACTCCTAGAAGGAATGATGCAATATGGTTTATTGTTGATCGTCTTACCAAGTTAGTACATTTTCTTTCTATAAGAGAAGATATACCCCTGGAACGTCTTGCAAGACTATATATTAATGAATTTGTGAGACTTCATGGAGTACCCCTATCGATTGTTTCTGATCGTGATCCCCGTTTTATTTAAAGATTTTGGAAAAGACTTCAGAAATCCCTGGATACGTAACTTATTTTGAGCACTGCATACCACCCTCAGATAGATGGACAATTAGAACGAACTATTCAAACCTTAGAAGACATGTTGAGATCTTGCTCACTTGACTTTCAGGGTATGTGGGATCAAAATTTACCTCTGGAAGAATTTTCCTATAACAATAGCTTCCATTCGAGTATTCAGATGGCACCATATGAAGCGTTATACGGAAAGAGATGTTGTACACCAACCTGTTGGGATGACGTCGGTGAAAGAAAACTTGTAGGCCCAGAACTGGTGGAGGAAACGATGGAAAAGGTGAAGGTAATCCAAAATCACATCAAAACAGCTCAAAGTAGGCAGAAGAGCTATGCCGATAATCGAAGGAAGGATTTGGAATTTCAAGTCGGTGATAATGTTTTTCTGAAGGTATCTCCATGGAAGGGAGTCATACGTTTTGGTAAGAAAGGTAAATTGAGTCCCAGGTACATCGGAAATTTCGAAATTCTAGAACGAATTGGGGCTGTAGCTTACCGATTGGCAATGCCGCCGAGTCTCTCCAAAGTTCACGATGTGTTCCACGTATCTCTGTTGAGGAAATACATGCCTGACCCAACGCATGTACTCACTTATGAGGAATTAGAACTAGAACCTGATCTGTCTTATTGCGAAGAGCCCGTCAGGATTCTTGATACAAGAGAACAAGTACTGAGAAACCGGACGACGCGTGTGGTAAATGTTTTGTGGAGAAACCATAAGATGGAAGAGGCAACATGGGAACCCGAGGAACATATGATGAAGAACCACCCGAGTCTTTTCATGTGATAAGTATTCTAGAAATTTCGAGGACGAAATTATTTGAAGGAGGGGAGAATGTAACACCCCAAGCTTCTACGGTACGCTTCTCTTTGAATAATGTGATAGCGTGTGTTGTACGCAACACCGAGTTCTAACACACCATAACCAATCAAACTAGCCGTTATGAATAGTAATACCTACTTTTTGAAATTATATATATTTTATATTTTCAAATGGACATCATTTTCGGATTCAGAATATCGAATTTAGCCTAAGGTGAAATTTTGGAACATTTTGGATAACTTTCATATTTTGATGAATAGTGAAAATTACTAAATTTTAATTAAAAACCACTTTTTTAATCAAAATTATTAATAGTGATAAATTATGAATTTGGGTGTTTTTAAAGTATATTTAGAATATATTTTTACCATTTAATATAATTTTGGTCATTGAACATAATTCTACAATTAAACCGAACATAAACAAGTGTCAGTCTTTTGATAGTTATTATCTCTTAAAAACACACTTTTTGTTTTGACAACGGAAATTAATTTTAAATTAATTGCTGCCACTTCTTTGTTTTGAATTTAGAAAAATGGATTCCATATTTGGAATCAGGATGTTCAAATTTTGTAAATAGGTAACTTTTATTTTTAGACATTTTGAATAATTACTGCGGTAAATATTTTATTTACCATGGTTATGGGTAAATCCGGTAAATAAGGGTTCAAAAATAATATTATAATAATACTAAATTACCCTAAAACGTGTCCTAGACTTATTGGTTGATACATGTTCGACCATAGGCATCTTTGGGTCGATTTTGGGACCCCATGGTGCCACTTGTAGGTGATAGGGACACTTTATTTTAATTAAGTTAAAATGAATACAAAAATGACACAAGCATAAATCTTTTAGAAAAACTATTTTTACATAGGGTTATATATGATTTATTTTAGATTATAAATATTCATTATAAATATAAAAATATTTTCTACCTATTGATATTTTATTTATAATTTTTACACATTAAATAATTTAATTTATTTATGACACAATGATGATGAATTAATTACTATAATAGTGATAAATTAATATAATTGATATTATAAATATCCAAATAAATATAATATGAAACTTTTAATGAATTAAAATAATTTTCTATGGTAATATGATATATTAGTATTTATTTAATTGACTTTTTTCGAATTAATAAATCTGTTATGAGTTTCACAAAAATAAACTATTGAATAGTGTCAAAATTGACATAAAAGAGTTCTTAAAACAAATATTATATTATTAATTGATATTAAATTCCTAAAAATCTAAGGTTCATCCAAGAGGTTTATATCATGATAGGTTCATCATTAATGGACCACTTGGGGGTGGCTTGGATGTATATAGTATGTTCATTAACCATATTATAAAAAAATACAAAGAGACATGGTAAAAGTGAATCTAATTAACTTAGAGTTAATACTTAATGATAAGGTTAATATAAGTACCCAAACCTGTCTAAATTCTATTGGATGAGTGGTTTTCGACCTATCCCCACCTTAAACTTTGAATAATCAACTTTGGAGCCATTAGAAACCGAATATGAATTTATTATAAATTAATATTTCTAGTTTTTCCAAAGGTGCCCCTCACCCCTCTTATAAAAGGGAACTCCTCCTTCTCATTTCTTCACAACTTCAAAGCCTTTTGGTTTGGCCAAACGCTGTCCAAATACTCTCCCAACATCCCTCACTACAATCTAGAGGACTTAGTTTGATCAGAAAGCAAACCTAAGGAGCCCTTTTGATCAAATCAAAAGGAAGAACTCGAAGAAGAGATAATGTTTTCACCACCCCTTTTCAAGATCCTTTCTTCTTCCACTTCTTCTTTCTTTGTTCTTTCCATTCTAAAATAATAACTCCAGTATCTCACATATACTGTGATGTTATTATAAATATGGTACAACCATATTCAGTATTCTATCCACCATTTGAATAACGTGTCACCATACGTGCGTACGTACGACTTACCGTCTCCACGTCGTGGTGTAATTGTTATTCAATATATTATTTTTTGGATGGGTATAATAATGATGTGTAACTCATGTAAATAATAAATATAACATGTTAATGATTCTGTATATATGAAATACCATCCATTTATATATTATTTTAATATCAAAAGAATGATATTGTCGCTCGTGCGTACGTATGGACTACCGTCTGAGATTCATTCTCCATCATATCCATTCAACTATAATTATCATTTGATGATTTAAAAATGATTTTTAAGGACTTGATATCATCCTGGATATGAATAATATACAACCTAACAAAACATATAAATTAAAACAAGTAAGTTAACACCCGAAACAATGATAATACTAAGATATTATTACCAAATCAATATTAAAAGATCATATATGATATCATATTAATGTATATGATTCTTGTATAATTTAATAACAATTATATCACCATTATACAGGAGGTTAACCTACCCCAACCAAGGAAAATTACAAGGTAAGGGTTATTTCACAATCTCTTCATTATCTGAGGTTGTTTATATATAATAGTCTACTGAGATCTCTTTATCATCCACATCGATGTTTCTTAAAAATGTATTTCAAAACATTTTTACAATTTACTAGAATATGAGTTAAAGTCATTTATACCCTTTTTTGACTTTTATAAGTGGTTTATAAAGGAATATTTCCGTCGTTTTCAAAACAAGGTCCTTTTTAACCTTTTCGACAGAATTAAGGTAAGAATGTTTTTTAACTTATAAGGCGGGTGCGGCTATTTTCTGCCGTTATAAAATCTTCAAAGCATCCCTTACAAGCTTATAAAAATATTTTCAAAGAAAATGTTTTATTTTATATCGATCTTAAATGATTTCAAAATAAAAAGAGATATTTCTTTAAAAAGAATTTTGATTTCATCTATGTCAACATCCGTTGATGGATTTTACGCTTATTTAAAGTTGATTTGTTATGATACAAAACTTCTATATTATATTTAAGGTTTTGTGATTTGTTTGACTATGGATGTTCTATTTTTATACCATTCATGGTTTATGGTGAATGTATTGACATTTCGTATGCTAGTTTTAATACGAATGTTAATGTTATGTTTAAACCTTTTCATATGGGAATGCATTGGACTTAATATGTGACGGGTGGAGCCCGCTATAGCTCCTCGATGCATCGGTAGGTCTCATGAGACAAACTAGTGTATTGGCACAAGGCCTTGACAAACTCTTATTTTTAGTCTTGGCACGAGGCCTTGGCTATGTGGTTATGATAGTCTGGCATTATGCATTCCATCATTATGAATGTGGTTATTGATTTTTCATGTGATTATTCGATTAGTAGAATATCCATGTGAATAAGTAAATGGCGTTATTTCATTTTATTTATGCCACACTATGTTGAAAGTTCATGTTTGAAAGTCTTTTGTTTTAGTTATACATTGCCGTAAATGTTTATTCTTATTTTTGAATGTTTCCGCTATATTTTTATCCTTACTGGGCATTTGAGCTCACCCCTTTTCTAAGTTTTATGTTTCCGAGGAAGTGAAGAAGTAAATTATGAATGACCTGCAGGGATATTATGTGGGGATATGAGTGTGGATTATGGAGACAATATGTTGTTGTAGTAGTTTTTGATTTTATGATGTAATGTAAGACTTATGAATATATCTAGTGTTTCCAAGGCTACTAAACCAATCAGTCTTTCGAGATTTGATCGTTCTTGTGATCATGACAATGTTATGTAATAATGAACCGACTATGGGCAACTAGGGTCAGGGCGTTACACATATGAATACATTCACACTATTCTTGATTTCAATATCTCACAAATCATTTTGAGAAAAATTATTCTTTCACTTTGAGCTAAATCAATTCTTTACAGAGTGTAATTATTCTTCTCAAAAATTTTCCTCAGAACAACCATGTCAAAAAATCATTACTTATATCATTTATTATAAAAAATCATTTTTAACACCCTGTTATTTCTTGAAATATTTATTTAAATAAAATCCATTGTTTATCTCATACATTACACGAAACACAATGTTTTTTAAGAACAATATTATTTTATAAATACGGATTTAAATATTAATATATGAATAATTTTAAATAAATTAATAACAATATATATTTTAGATTATGTATAGAGTATCCAATTGGTTATAATTTTATTGGAAATGAAAATAAAAAACAACTCAAAATAAAGGAGATATTATTTGAAGAACCATTTCTATACATATAATTTTGTTATTCATAACAAAATAAATTTATCACTTTGGTGAATGATTTTTTCAAAAATTATATATTATATATTCATAAAAATAATCCATTCATCTAATACTTTTTCAATGCATGGAATAATAATAAATCCTACTATATGATTAAAAAATCTACGTTTCTAAAAAAATTGTTTCATCCAATTTTTTGCACTTATATTGAAATTATCTTCTTCCATATTTAAAAAAAATTAAAAACATTCATTTTTTAAATCAAGATGTTAAAAGTATCATATAGTTATTTATTAATATTTTTTTGAAAAAAAAAATTAATTTTTTTATAACCACTAAAAAATATGGTTTTTATTTAAAAAGTATTTTTCATTTAATGATTATTAAAAGAAAAAATATATTTAAAAAATGTTTTAAAAATAAATTTATTTCAATTATTTTATAATTAATCCAATTTAATTAATCTTAATCATTTTTATTATAGACTTTTATATATATATTTTAAATATGTTATAATTTCCATTGGAAAACCGCTTTTGTCTCATCTTCTAGTTTTACACAAAATTAAATTCATACAATTACATGTATGGAATTTTATAAAATTGATTCTATTTATGTAATACATAAAAAATTTATTTTATAATAACTTGAAAATATTTATTTTTAATAAAAAATAACGAAAACAATAAAAATTAATTATAATTTTAAGGTTAAAAATGAGTTTTTCATCATAATAAGTACAAGAGTAAAATTTATTTTTAAAAAGAAATTAGATTTTTATTTGATAAAGTTTATTTAATATTTGAAATTATTGTGTAAAAATTTAATTATAATTAAAACTAATTTATAGTCTTAATTGATATTGTATCTACAAAAGTAGTAAAAAATTTGTTAATTTAGAGAAACAAAAATGGAAAAAGTAAATGAAGCATTGTGGTTAAGGAATAAAATGTTTAAATCATTTTACATTATGGGATTAACGGTTCTGATCGAACATATAATATATAAAATGATATATTTTATAATATTTGTTTCTCTTGATTGGATATTGACTTTTATTGTCGAATATTTTTTGTTATTTATATAATTAAAACTCCTCCTAAATTATTAAACTGAACCTTCACACCTCAATTATATGCACCTATTAGGCCACTTATGTAATCTAAAACGTGCATAAATATACCCATAAAATCCTTATAAATATCATATAGTTTATTATAAAACTAAAATTATAATCATATGGTACTTAATAATATATCAAGAAGAGCATCTTATATGAGAAGTTAAATGATATTACTAAGCTCTTTATTTTCACATCCCCTCATACCACAATAATTAATGTTTTTATAATTAAAATATTAATAATATAATATGTAATATATAAATTTATTTTATTAATTTTATCAAACAAACAATATTTATATACTCTTAAATCAAATAGGAAATAAAACTATAGCTTGTGTGGATATAAGACAATAACTTCATGAAATGAGGTTAATCAATTTCAATCATCTCATATAACAAATTAATATAACTATATATTTAATATATATATATATATATTTTATTATAATTCTACTTTTTAAATTCAAATATAACTTCTACCTAATTACACATCAATACATTGTAAAATTATAACATTTATAGTCTATATATGTGTACTACCAACTCCATAAGTAAATATTGTAAGTTTATCATTTATTTTTTATAGATCTTAATAATGCCATATTTATGAAATATACATTATATACATGACATAAATAATTTTATTTAATTTTTATATATTATTTACATTTCTTTTATTCCAACCTTTGAGAAAATGGAAACAACATTTAGTTGTAGGGACAACAGACCATCACCATGAATAATGTAATTTATTTTCTTAATCTAACGTTAAAGGAGTAAATTAAAAAAATTTCAAATGAATATATATTATATTTATATAATTTACAAAAATATGGGAATTATGGAACCATGATCAATGTAAAATTACATAATGATACCAAACCCAAACATACATGAAAAATGAAGCAGTTATTATCTAAAACATGATCATAAAAAAATTAATAAACAGGTAATAAAATATCATATGTAATTAATACATTATATTATTATTTGAATTTGATATTTTAATTAATATATAATAAATACATATTTATTATAAAATATTTTCATATGTGAATAAATAAAATTGGTACATGAGTTATGGGTTTGTCATCTCAAATTATGTTTTTTGGGACATATTTTATGATATGTGTCTATAATATGTTTTTTGCTATATATATTGAACATTTGACAATTTATATCTTTAATATAAATATTTTAATGATATTTAATCTTTAATTATATGTTATAGTTTAATTTCTATTATGATTCAAGAGTTACTGAGGTGGTAATGGATATTGATCTCACATCTTGTTCTATAGGACACATTCCATGTACACTACATTATTCATTTGGGTGATATATATACTACACATTATTTTATTATATGATATCTATCTTAAAATTATGGGAAATACATATACATATTATTTTATTAAATTATTGGTAATTATAATTATAAATACCAAAGTGGTAAATGTATTATGCTACAAACTCATTGTTTATCGAGGTTGATTTTGATTAAGTTGTGATGAAGAAATATTATAATATAAATATAAATAAATTCATTAAATTTATAACCCTTAGGATATTTATTGATATTTTAAATTTTTACTTTTCTTTCCTTCTCATTATGTAATCAATAGATCAAATAATATTTTTATGGAAATATGAATTTATTTATCTTCTTGGCCAAAAATCCATTCTATTCTATGTTTATATATTCTACAATGTTAAAAAAAATATTTTTTAGAATTTAAATAGAGTGATTAAATATATTTTATGATTATTTAAATTTATAAATACTGAATTAAAATGAATATTATTGTAATTTTCTAATTGATGTACACTTGATTTATAGGGAAAATTAAAAAAGACTATTTTTTAAAATTTTGCATCTTGAATTGTATTTTATGCTATCATGAACAGTCAATGTTTGAAATTTTCAATAATATTTTCTTTTCAATGATATGTATAAATATAGTACTGTATTAAATATTTTAAAAAAATTTATATTTTAAATAAATTATTTCAAAATAGAAAAGATATTATTCCTCATGAAATGTTTAATGTGATCATTCAAAGTATTTTTTAAAGTAATATGAAATATATTGATATTATATATGGTTTAATGTTTATATGAAACAATGATACCATAATTATTATTTAAGCGGAAGAATAATTTTTATGATGAATTTTTTTATAAAACCTACTTATTTCCTAGGACTTATGCACCATTGATATGTTTATGAAACATATTTTATTTAAAAGGGTTATGATATATTGATTTTTTATGATCTTTTAAAAGGTAAAATTTTTAATTTTTTGAAATAGAGAAACTATATATTGATCTAATAAATTGGTTGATTATTAATGTTCTTTGAGCTTAATTATTATATGGGTGGTTCTTCTAAGACATAAAAAGATGGTACATAGTTGATTATCCCAAGACGGAAAAGGGGGTATATAGATGGTTATTCCAATACCAAAAAAGTGGGTACATGGGAGTTTATATCATGACCAAAAGAGGTAAATTTTTAGGTATTACCAACACCGAAGTATATACTTGGGGGGTTATTCTGTTCCAAACACATTATAAATGAATGATATGTTATCTCTTACAACTTTTATTTATGATTATGTGTAATCAAAAAATATATGTCATATAAAATGTTTTGATTTTCAAAGATCATGTAGATTGATACCATTTTGATACTTTTCATAATAAATTACAATCCTTATGATATGATTCCATATTATGATTACCAGTTTGAAAGGTATGATTTACAAATTTTATTCTCGTGTTCTCATACCCATATTCTCATGTTTTGTTTATGTATCTCCTTTTATACCCATACATAGAATTAATGAACAACCTATCATATTTTACATTACTAATGATAAGATGAATTATTTTATTTCTGATAAATCAATGAAGGGTGATAGTTATTAAAAAAAATACATGTGGACAATATAGAATAATTGTGATCCAAATTATGATATATATAATTCTCTTAAAGAACTGGTCGTATTTGATTATTTCATTGATTGTTATGTTATATAATCAATATTTATATTTTATATAATGATATTTATGTATTATATGTGTGTATCACTATATTTGGTATCATTGATAATTTTATTTATCCTTTGGAAATATTTATTATAATAATTTTATGATAAACCTTTTGAGAACTCATTTTTTAGGAAAATTTATCTGAATTTTGGTGAGGGATAAAAATATTTTCTTAACCAATTACATCCCTATATATATATTCATGTTAATGTTTATATAAAATATTTTTACATAGCTGCATAAAATATTAAATAGAAAACATGGGATTTTCCTCGATCGTCACCTTGTGTTCGATAATTGTTCAGGAATAACATCTTGTTAAAATTCAATGGAGATATATTTCAAGAAAAAATATTTATGAAACATCATAAATGAGTATATTATTTTAGGAACATGATTAAAATATGTTATCTTATGGTGTCATATGTTAGAGTTTTCCTGAATAAGTCATCCAATAAATGATTTTTTTACATCTTTTTGAGGTTTTCTATTAGGTTCAATTGATTATGATGTATAAAAAAAGCAGGGGTTTAATTGTGATCTCATTAAAAACTAAATACATTCATATGATTAACCTGCTTGAAATGAAATGAATCATTCATCATCACATATTGTTGATTAATTCCAAGATATAAATAATAAATAACATTCCTATATATAGTGTTTTAGGGGACAATGGTCCCTTAATCCACTCCTACAAAAAACTCTCAATGATAATTGTTATTTTCCCTAGTATTTACATTTACCATGGAATTTTTATAGCTGATTATTGGTAGTTCATAACATTAAAAAAAGTCTTTCACAAGAACTTATGGTTTTCTTATATGTTACATCTATTCAACTACTTTGTTCTATAATCTGATATTCCAACACCAATGTGACTGTTTCCAAGTAGGTAATCCTCATACGAATTAATAGTGGTTGATTTGGATGATGAAAACATTATTGTCTCATAGTTTCATTAATAATGAAATATGTGTTTGATCATAAATAAAGCACATAAAAAAGAAAGAAAAACCTCTACATGAAACATGTTTTCATTATAAATTAATATATAAAATTCAAAATAGATGAATAAACAAGTATATTTATAAGGATTAAATCTGAAAAATGTATTATAAAAATTTTAAGAAGAATATTTAATATGAATATATAGAATTACGGACAACAACAAAAAGGATTCAATCAACTAGATAAAAACATGTAAGTATTCAATATATTCCTATGAATGAAATTACACACGGTTATTTAAATGGAAATAAATCCATAATATCTACACATATCTATATATTTAGAATATTAATATCTCAATACTTATCCATATGATTGAATAGAATTTGGGTTAAAGTACCTATAAATAAGATAATAATAAATCATCAATATTTGAATTCAAATCATTCAATGAATGTCGTAACCTCAATTATAAATTTGTTCTTTTAAATTTGTTTACTCAATGCCTTTGAATAACTCGTATAACAACTTTATAATGATATTTAATTTTATATAGACTATTTCATAAAACACATATGACATCTCAAATTTAAAACTGCATCATTGACCATGACCAATGTAGTGTTCCTTCATATAGAAACAAACTCAAAGTACGATTGAAAGTATAAGGTTAATTACAAATGTAGTGTTGATGAACCATATGTTATTCCCATAAATTTTGGGTTTCGTCCCAACATCGGGTTATTGATCTATACATTATATCATCATAGGGTTCATGAACCATACATTTTATTCCAAACATAGGGTTCCCAAATCATAAGTCATGCTTACAAATTTAGTGTATGAAATTTGTTTCGAGATTATATTCAAAACTCATTGAGTAATTGACACAGATATCATCCAAGAGATTAATGAAATATGTATGCCTCCAGAATAAAAATAAAAATTCCATCGAATATCATCTTTGTAAAATTCCCAAAAAATTAACATTATTAGTAAAATAAATGAGTTTACTTATTTGGAATAATAATATACAAAAATAAATAATTTTTTTAATCAACATGTGCAAAAACATTTGCCTCTTTTTGGTGATCACTAAAAATATATAAACTATTCAAAAAATAATTTTAAAAATTTACATTTTGAAAGCATTAAATATAAATAAATTATAAATGAATTTCTCAAATTTAAAAACTATAATTTTCAGCCATATTTCTCCCACATTAAAAAAATAACTTCCCCAAATAAATGTTATAAATTTATAAATAATTACATAAAATATTTTCATTAATTTATCAAAACGTTTACAAAACATTATCCTCCATTTTGTTACATGAAACCAAAATTAATAAACAATTTATTTTTTTTACTAATCATGGAAAAATAAATACATAATTTAAATTGAATGATATAATATAATATTTACTTTAAGTAAAATATTGATATGATGAAAAATTATGTTGATGGAAAGGGTTAGACGGTTCATCCAAACATTACATACTTTGTACTTTTCTCACCAATATCAGGTATACATTTTTTAAAATTTTATATTTATGCTTTATTATTTTATAATCTTTTATAATGAGAAGAAGATGAAAACTATTTGAAAAATATAATTTTTATCCCATTTAGATTTAACTTAGTTAAAAGTTCACTTTTGAGTTATTTCATCTGCCTTATTATTTCTACATCAAATTATTCAGATTATTCATTTTAAATAGATCATTTTCCCACTTTATCAGACACCCATTTATGTGTACAATAAATTATTATTGACAATACTTACAAGTCTTTATATGAGTTTATAGCCACATTCATATTACCATACAACTTTACTATTTCATTTTTTAAAATTTTAACAATAAACACAACCTCCTCAAAAAATATTCCATTATTAATCTCTTGAGATGATGAAAAATCTATTTCATCATTACCATGAATTTGATAATCATTTAATTATATTTTCAAAACGAATCCATAACATAGGATACTAAAAATTCTCTTTATAGATCAGATGATTGATTACATCAATTATTCTTTTGATAAAAATAATTCATTGAAACTGATGTTCTTCATCACATCATTTATATATGACTAGTTTTTTCACATTTCCATATAAAATGTATTTCTGATAATAATGATAAATAAGTTATGTGGTTTAGAGAATAATAGTCATGGAATATAAGAGTAAGATAATACAATTTGTTTGGAAAATTTTCAGATGAAGCTTCATATTTACGAAATGAAAACATAGGTTATTAATATTTGATTTTAGATTCTAAAATGGAAATTTTCCTATGAAATACTATTATAAACTAAAATTATATGTAAAATAGATAAAAAATTAATGAATATAGATTTAAAGATAATTATAGCTTGAATGATAAAATGGAGAATATAGTTTCTCATAAACAAATTTATATAATTTAAAAGTTATTATAAATTCCAAATGATTTTTTTATTATAAATATATAAAATACTATTTATATAAATGTTAATATTTTTGAAATTTAATTATTTTCAATAGCATACAATTATATAAACAAACTTTAAAATATTGATTTAAATAGTGATAATAGATTTATCAATTATGAATAAAATATACAGCTCCCCATATATAAAAAAATTAATGTAATATATATATATATAATGATAGTAATGAACTACATCTTAGAATATTAGTTCTGGTTTTATGGATTTTTATTAACATTATTCCATATAGGTGACAAAAAAAATTTAAAACAGATATTCCAATATAAATTTCAGACAACCACGTAATGATTTAGGGATGAATTTTAATGATTTATTACTGGAGAATGACAAATATATGTGTTTTTTAAACATATTTTTTTTGGGTCTGAAAGTGTTTGGTATTGTATTTTGGTGTTACCAAATCACTTTATTGTTTCTTGTTAATGTAGTATTAATGACATATAATTATTTTAAACAACATGCATGTTTAAAAGTAAAAAATTAATATTTTTCTAAAATAATAATCCTATGAAAAATATTCATTAATAACATAATAAAAAAATTTAATGGTGGAAATGATTTTATTATTTTAGCCTCAAAAAAATCATATATAATATTGGAATTATTCCATTACAACATTTTCCATGTTTTCATTTCTGAGTTTTTTTAAATGAATTTGATTAAAATAATATTATCCCTTAATAAAAATATTATATAATTTTTTTAATTCATCAAATACATATAATAATTTTTTAATTTTAGTTTCATTCATATAAAAATAAATTTTAGATGATTATTTTTCAAATATATTATTTTTCTTATTATATATTCTTTAAAAAATAAAATAGAAACATAAAGTTTTATAATTTATTTATGATCATTCTTTATAGATTAATAATTATCTTTAAACATTAAATAATAGTAATATAGTTCATCATATTAATTTTTTCATAATTATAAAATTGTGAGTAAAAATATTGTACCACATCAGTATTAGTCTAATGACATATCATTAAATAATTATGATCATCATCAATGCTCAAAGATGATTCATCATTTTAACTAGAGAAATCACATGAACAAGTCTTCTTAAATGTATATATTTTTATATTATAATAATCATTATATTGAGCTTTTAGAACATAACATTATGATTTTTAAATATCTGATAAATACTTATATGAATTTAGATAACATGAAAATTCTAATCGTAAATAGTCATTTTGAGAGAAGATTCATTCCATTTTATAGGATTTTATACTTTTCCATTAATCTTCTATTCATAAATCACTGATTATCTAATCAGTTCTATCATTGAAAATTATTTAAATATAATGGAATGACATAGAAGTGTATATATTACATTCCACTTATAAGGCATAAGTCTATGTATTTTTAAAACCTAACCATATTTTCTAATTGGATCTCCCAATGAAGTAAGGCTTTTGAGAATTTATATCAATATTAAATTTATCTATTTGAATTTATCATATTTAATCATTTTTAATGAGTCACACTTTATCATTTTTGTATTATAGATTACATGTTCAATAGTATTAGTTCCTTCATTATAGTTTTAAAGAGTATCCAGAATCCCATTTATCGTATCATAATTAAAAAGTTGATTAAAATCATTCATCCCTATACCATGGAAGATTAAATTATTTTCATTTTAATTAATTAAAATTTATATTTTTATCATCAATTTTTTTTCTAAATATTACTATGGAATTTAATAAGTTTTGAAAAATTATAAATATACTCATATTCAATGATTTTTTAATAACATGCACATGAATTCTGTCCACAAACCATAATAATCACTATTAAAATAAATTGAGCATATTATCGATATACCTTCTATACGATCTTTAATTTTTATATTTATCATAGTATAAATATTTAAATCTTTTTTTTATAGATCCAAATGATAACTTCAATATTTTATGTGATCCCATACTATTTATGCAGTTGAATGTATTGAGAATAATTATAAATTATTTATAAATAATAGTTTAGCAATATAGATAATTCCTTTATATTTGTAGTAGGTATTAAATAAAATGAAATGAACATTGAAGGATTTTTAGAGTGAAAAATATATCATCAAAGAACTACGATTGATAAAACATTTTAGGTAAAATTTATTATAAAGAATATATAAGAGGTTAGTGGTTTGAATTATGATCCCTTTAAAAACATTGTTATAACCGAAAAAACCTTTTTGATATAAAATGATTATTTTCTTATTTTTTATCTATGAGTAAGAAGAAGATATATGTAATGAAAAAAACATGGTTAAGTGTAGTTGTTCTGGGTACAAATTTCTAAAAGATAAATGAACCAATAATCTCTCAATGATCATGGTGGTTTTCACTAATTGGTCCCTTTACTAGTTACTTATATAGTTTAGTATAGGCAGTTGATTCCTTTACAATAATATTTTTACAAGGCCTTCTATTTATTTTAAAAGGATCAAAAAAGTTTTATGTTAGACATAGAATATGATACTCCTTCCCAAAAATTATTGATTATGAATAAGATATACTAGAATGAATCCATTGATAATTATTTGATTTATAAAAATTATTTGATCATAGTTGCATCAGAAACTGAGAATTTTATTAGATATTCAACAAAGCACTATAATAAAGAAAATCTTCATCATATCACATATTTTATTTTAAAAAGTGATAGATAAAAATATAGAAAAATTTATGAAATTGTATGTATCAAAATACTAAATCTATGAAATTCCTCATCGAACATTGAAATTGAATATTTAAGAAGAAGAGACAACTACAGTGACCGAAACAACAATGAGTCATTCAACTAGATAAAAACATATATATCATTAATGTGTAACACTGGAATAAATGGTAGGATATTATTTAAAACTACATATCTTATTATTATCAAATCATATATATATATATATATTTAGAATATTAATATCACATTATTTATCCTGAAAGTTGAATAGCTTCTTTGTTAAAAAAACACAAGATATATGTTATAATTAATCATAAATATTTTAATTATAATCATTCAGAGATAGTGGTAACAACCCATAGAAATAGAAATGATTGAGTAGAAGACATTTAATAACTTATAAAACACCATAATAGATATATTTAATTCCGCTGAAAATATTGAAAAAAAGGTAGATAATATATTAAATTTGGAATTCCCTCACAGACCAAGTAAAATATAGGATTAAATAACAAAAGAACTGCTACAAATAAAGAGTTTATAATGTTTGGTTGACTATAAAATAATAGTTGATGAACCATAAAAGTTTTCCATATCTGTATAGTTTCCTCCAAATATAAGTTTGTTGATCCATACTTTTTCCGAACTGTAGGGCTCTTGATCTATAAGTTTTTTCCAAACATAAAACTCCCAAATAATTAATTATGGTTATAAATCTTGGGTATAAACATTGTTTCTAAAGTAATCTCACAACACATCAAGAATACATAATAATATATATTCCCATGTATTAATGATTATTACATGCTTCATGAATAAAAAAATGTAATTAATATTACCTTCTTGAAATGTATATAAAATAAAACTTCCTCATAACATAAATGTGAGTGTTTGGGAAAATAATAATCAAAATTAAATAATGAAAATTTAGAATCTACACATGATCATATTTTACTATAATGAATTTTTTTTTCTCACACTATGTTTTCTAGTTTTAGTCGTTGGTGGGAACTAGAGTGAACTCCTTCCTTGTTGAATGTCTTTAAAATGTGTTAAATGTGTAAAAAATTGGTTGATGGATGGATTAATGGATATTGTGATTACCCCCAATGAAAATATCATGACATGTGATTAATAATATACTCCCTAACTGTCAAAAACATTCATTAAATATAAAAAAATAGTGTACAATGAATTTGTGTGTTCTAGAGTCTATGGAGGAATGAATATTCTGTTTCATATAATTTGAGGGTTTTTGATGAACACATTGTAATGAGTAAATGGAATAAGAAGTTGTATTTTTTGTATAGAATATGTTCGTAAATATGTAACTACCATGAAAAAAATGTATATTTCTGCTAAAAAAATGGTAAAATATAATGGATTGAATAATGCATCATCGATGGATTATTGTTTTAAATGAATAATTTATTCGAATTATTAAAATAGATTAACTGGGTGGAATTTCTAGAAGGATATCATAAAGATTAAATTATAACAGTTTTTTAAGATTAAAAGACATTAAATTATATATTAAAAAAAGGAGGTATTAAAGAACGAGATGATAAATTCTAGTCAATGGTTTAATAATTAAGAGGGATGATTAAAGTGTTTATATATTCTAAATCAAGAAATATGTTATATAAATATTTAAATACATATGAATTGATCTGTATAAAATTTTCATTATATATTTTTTAAAATTTTATGAATGGTATTTATGACCTTGAAATGGGATTTAATGGAAATTTTATATTTTATTTTGAAAAAATTAATAAAGGAAAGATAAAACAAATATGTTATTAACGTTTAGACAATTGTGGGTTTTAGGATAATGTGATCCTTTTGTGGACAATGAAAAATGGATATAATGGATTATATTTTTATTAAATATTTATTTATTAAATTATTAGTATATATAATCATTGATAGAGTATACAATTTTTTAAATTTTTTGTAGAAAATTATATAATTTTTTCTATTTATGTGTAGAGGAAAAATGTATGTTTTCATAATTATTTTGTTGTAATTCTATCCATTATGTTGCTTTAGAGGAATAAATGACCAATGTATTCAAAAATTTGGTATATGAGATATACATTATGAAATTTAGGGATTATGATTGTGTTGATATTGTAAATTTGGTTTTCTTATTGATAAATTTTTTAATTTTTTAATGGTATGAAGGTTATCTATTTCTAGAATGGATTTAGTTGAACTTTAGAAGAAGTTATATAGGATATTGTATTATTTCATCATATAAAAACTTATCTTTATTGGATAACTTTTGATATAATGTTTTTTTGATAATATATAGAGATATAAGGAATGATATAACATTATTTAATGAAACATGTGATCCATTATTTATTAAATCAATAATAATTAAACTTCATGTCATTGATTAAGAGGTGTTATATAAATTAATCAAAAAAATGATGATATAATAGTAATGAAATCGAATGAAATCATGTTTTTATACTTTCTCATGTTCTCTATACTGATCATTAAAACTACTTCATCATTAAAATAACGATTTAAAAAAATATTATTATAATATTTTATAATGAACAAATTGTATTTGAACACATCATTGAATTGTGGTTTGGTGAATATTGACATTCTCAGGACAAAGTAATATATCACTCAATATAAATACTTGGGTATATTTTTTATATTCCATGTCCATGTTTTCATTTTACACTAATGTTAACATATTTGGAAAAAAATTATGTGTTATTATGAATGACCATTATATTTTTGATTTTCATCTCTATAATAGAATGTTTTATCAACCTTTATAGGATATGGATTTTATATAATGGAAATTTAAAATTTCAAACCATTGAATACTGATAATATGTTCAAAATTTGGAATAAATATAATATTAAAAGGGAACAATTTGACAACCTATAAATTTTATGCAATATTCTTCTCAAAAAAAAAGATATCCAATTACTTATAATCCGTAGAGTACTAAATTTTAACAAACCAAAGTATATTATATCCTTATAACAATGTCTTTACATTGGACGATATTAAACTGAATAAATATATTATGTATTTATATGGATTGATGATGTATAAAATGATTTATTTGGTTATATATTAATTAAAATTGAACTTAAAAAAACAATTAATAATAAAAAAGATGTTTTTTTTGAAGAACTACATTTATGTGATGAATGATTTTTTACATCATAAATTTAATTTATCAATATTAGTGAATGAAATTTATATAATATATATATATATTTATAATATAATATAAATTAAAAATAATTCATTCATCAAGTATTTTTTATAAATATGTGAATGAATAAATATAGTGTTATACGGAAATAATATATTTTTCGAAAAGGCACATTTCCCCCATTTCATACACTTATAATATAATTTTATTTTTACATTTGTTGATTTTTTTTAAAAATGAAATTAATTAATTAAATCATAATATAAATATTATCATATAGTGAATTTTTTATATTATTATTGAAATACTAATTATTTTTATGAATAGAAAAACTAACAGGTTTTTGTTCAAAAATTCATATTCATTTAAATTAGTTGAAAAGATATAATGACTTTAAAATGGTATTAAATGTAGTAAATAGTTCAATAAAATTATAATTATATTAATTTTTGTCATTGGAATCAATTTTTCATTCATATTATATACAACAGTATTTTGTACTAATGAATAATTTTTCTATAGAAAAAGGTGTTTTGGTTTCATATACGGGTTTTATTGAAAAAAATTTACACCAAAAATGTAAATTTACGTTTTAAAATAGTTTTGATATTTGGAATAACCATAATTTTTATAATATAATAATTTATTTTTATTATTATCATAAATTAATTTTATAATAATGAAAATTAATTATTATATTTATGGTTTAATGGAGTTTGGTGCATTACATGAACATGTGTTAAAATTAATTTCAAAGAAATTTATTTTTATTTTCTTAATATGATTTCAGATATAAATTATTTGTTTACATATAATATTGTATTAATAATTAATTATTTGGATTAAAGTAGCAGTTCTTTCGATAAATAAAATACAAGTTTCAATGGTCAAAACTAAAATCGTAAATGTATAAAATCATGGATAAAGAAATGATTTTTTAAAATAGGATTCCTTTTATTGATACATGTTTGGATAGAAAAATTTACACCATCCAGTCCATTGTTTATATATTTTGTAGCCACTTTTGTTGAGATTGACTTCATATTATGCAATAGATTTGGGTCTTTAAATAATTTCCAACTAAAATTATTAAAATAGTGAACCACCTACACTAACTTATTAATAACTATTAATCCATTTGGATATAAAAACCCCTTAAAATGATATCCAAAATATAATTATATAATTATATAGATTTTTGAATTCCCAAAATACCAATCCCTAGTTCCATAATAATAGGACCAATGGTGTTTTTTCATAGAGAAGGTAATTTTTTCATTAATATCATTCTTTTCCCTTCTCCAATTACCACATTCATACATATTTTAATAATTAAAACATAATTACACTAGTATATAACATATAATTAGATGTTATTACATTTATGGAATAACGTATATCAATATACTCCTCTTTCAAATAGGTCATGAATCTATTGATCATGTCTACGACAAAAAACTGCATCCCAAACCAATGAAATTACATTCCAATAACATTCTATCATATATGGTTATCATAATGGATTTAACATAATTATATGATATATATGAAATAATTTTAATTTTATAATTATAAAATAAAAACTAAATTCTTTCCAGTCAATCTTTTTTAAATCAATAGCTTACCTTGTCTGTGCATTTAGACTACCACCTCCATGAAGCGATGAGATATGTATTTCATTTTATTCAATAGTGTTAAATAAAAATGATTAATTTGATTAATTTATATGATATATGTTAAATATAAATTATGATATAATTTTTATATATTATTTAAGATTATTTAATTCCATACATCATAAAAATCGAATCTACATTCATGATTACATAAGGCAAGTTGTCTACCTAAATGATGTAATTCATTCTCTATACCATGATTTTATGGATTCTTTAAAATAAATATCCAATATAAATGATATCTTTATTATTTTCTACATTCAATAGATTATTTTACCATGATCAGTAGAAAATGGGAAAAGAATATTAACAAAACATTCATGAAGAATGAAGCCGTTTTTACCCAAACTGTGATTTTCAAATGATATTTACAATATACTAGCAATGAAAAGTCATAATTAAGTATCATATGTTATGATAATTATCAGTAAAGTTATATGTTATAACAAAAAATAAAACTATATTTTTTATATAGTTTTTTCAATGTGAACAAACAATTACATGACTTGAGGTAAGGGTTTATCATCTCATTTTGTCTTCTTTTGTATAAATGTTTGGTTATGAACCTATATCATTTTTATGGTCAATATTTTACCCCTTTGACATGTTATATCATTAATATTCTTACTTTAAATTTTTTTACTGATTCATTTTTTGTAATTATTTTTTGGAATTATGATTCAAGAGTCACCAAAGTGCTAAGATGTTTTTATTTCACTTTTATTATATGGGAACCGTGCCTCATACACCACTTTTATCAATATTGAATTATATATAAAGCTGATTAATGTATTCAATTATTGTTAAAATAAAATTAAAAGATATATATTTCCATGTAATTTTATTTCATTCATGGATCTTATATGTCAATAGATACCAACTATTTATGGGTATTATGTTACAAATTATTTGTTTTTCCAGGTTATTAATGATTAATTTGTGATGATGAAATAATATGATATAGATGTAAATAAAATAATTATTTTTCTTTTAATCTTGTTACTTCTTGTAATTAAATGATTTTCATTAATCTTCCCTTATTTATGTAATCAATGTATTGAAAAATTATTTTTAAAGAAAACGTACATAATTTCATTATTCATTTGACAATTATTTATCTTCCATTGCCAGGATATCTAAAATATATTAATGAATTTTTTTATAATGATATAAGATTTTAATAAAAATATATCAAATGTTAATATAAATATCATTATTATATTAAAAAATTATTCATACTAAATAATATTTTTATAGTGCCATTAGAAATATGGAAACATAAATAAACATGCTCACACAAGTTCTACACAATATCCCACACATTTATTCATAACTATCTCCCTTCATATACATATCACACATATATACAATCTCCAAATCAAAGAGAATGGACACAAAATAATTTCTTAGAACTTATTCTTAGTAAGGTTAAATAGGGTAGATATCAATGATAACATAAGCACATTTTGAGAATAAGGGTATGAGATCATGATAAAAAATATCAAACCCAAACATTGTATATCAATATTTATAACCCTGAGACTTTTTAAAATTACTCATTGTTCATAAGACATGATTCTTAAAGAAATCAATGAACATTATCTATGAGATCATTATAGAAGAATAAGTCATTTATTTTTTACAGCCACATAATAGTATAAAATGTATTCCATGTTTTTAAGGATCATTTATAAGTATATCATAGTGAAATATTATCACTCCCTAATACAAAATTGTCTTCATGCTTCCATCTTAGGACTATAATAATGGAAAATATACCTTATCGAAAAAAATTCAAACACTATTTTAATTCTATTTACCTCGTGAGATATCAATCAATTCACAAATTCAATAGACATATATATTGGACATACCCATTTTAGAGTTAAAACAATGAATATTTATTCTGCAAGATCCTAAAACATTCATCATACTACATCTAATGAAAATTGTTGGTGTTTGATATCATTTAATAGTTTTATCACAGAATACCAAAGGGAAAATGAAATGGTTTCATAAAAATATTTTCATTTTAAAAATAAACCATCAAGATAAATAATTAGACGTTGTAATTGGATTATATACCAATTATATAATATGTATCATCAATGGATGTCATTTTAGATAGAAAATTATTTTAATGGACTAATTGTAACATTTAATAGGTAAATTATTCTTTTCCATTTGGAATAAATTATAAATATTATAAAATTATCCCAAGTATTATGACAATAAAATTGTTGGAATATATCATTTATTAAATTTAAAGGATGTTACAAAAAAATTAGTAATTATGATGATGATAAATTTTGTTTTGTAAAATAATGATTCAATTAATAATTTTAGTAATATATCAAAATTTACTAATTTAGAAACAAGAATGAATATTTTATTTTAAAAAATATATAAATATTAAAACATTGGAAAAGTAAATTAAAATAGAATTAGATAATTTTAAAGTCATTCCTTAAAATATTATTAAAAAATATTGACCTTGAAAGAAAATATTATCCATCAAAGGGAGAAGTAATGTTATTTTTCATAAATTTTTTTTATTAGAATCATTAATACATTAGGTGAGGAAAATTAAAATAAAAAATTTCATTCTAAATAAATAAAAAGATGATAATAGGAAACATGGGTTTTTGAGGAGGTAGATCATAATATTTCTTCCTCGGAAACATATTCATCAACAATCCCGTTTAAATGTGAGATTGGAACATAACATTTTAACACATTGGTAAAATTGATATCATAATATACATGTAATAAATAACCATATATGGATATTAAAATCACATAATTATAAATATTATTATAATAAATATTATTCACAGTAATTCTATACAACACACAACTGAAATAAGTGTTGAATACAATATTTTTTCGACGGAAATAAAAGACAGACGAAAATCCCTTACCAAAGGTACTAAATATTGTTGTACATAATATATAATCACATATAATAAATATTGGTTTTTATTGATGTATTCTAAAACAATAATGATATATAATACCATATATTATTTACTTATGACCTTTGTTAAATGATTATTAAAAATTTTTCATTTAAAGATTTTTTCATGGATAATACTTTTCGTTTTAGATTTATTATTATATTTGGTAGTGTCGGCCCTTTTAAATTTTTAAGGATAAAATTAGATAAATTAGTTTATCAATTATATAGATATAATCTATATTCATTATAAATGTATTTATTTTAATACAATAATTCTATAGATATAAAATGAAATAGAATGTTCATAGAAAATGTATTCGTAAAAACTAATGAACATTATTCTATTTTCTCAAAATATGGAATTAAATAGTGTTAAATATTAATTTAACATTATAGAATAAATTTTATATCATATATATCTTATATAATAATTTAATATTTTATTAGTACCATCAATTTAAAAATACCAGTAAAAAAAATTCACATCACATTGTGGAGCTGGTAGTTCGCATATATGCGAAAGTGACATTATCATTTTCAAATCGATTGGATAGTAAGATTAAATATGTGATATTATTATTCATGAATTATATTAATTTAATAAATATAAAATAAATATAAATATTAAATTTATAATTATATTCAACTATGAAAGGTAGTGTTGGTAATTGAATTATATGACTTCCTGAGGTCATCTTCCATAATATACAAGATTGAAAGATTATTTTCCAAATTAAAAGACGTGGTGGGTGATGTTGGTTATTAAATTAACATAATAAAGTTTAATTTTATGTAGGATAAATTTTTTATATCAAATTATTTTCTGAATATTTGATGTAGTTGGAAGAAGTAATGAAATAAAAATCATATGTTAGTATTGATACATCTTATTTGGAAAAACCCTTTGGATGGCAAGAAGTGTCTTCTTTGGAGGGTTTCCAAATAAAAATGATATTTCAATTAGGTGTTTAGAGAATTAAATAATGTATTTGGGTGGGTCTTCCCTAATACAAAATAAATAGCTATTATGAAGGGGAGAGAAGAGGGGTACCCATTTATAATCCTAGGAGAGGACACAAATTGGGTTTCTAAACGAAAAAGTTAAAGCCATGTATTTAACATTCAATGATACTAAAAATGGATCATTATTGAACAATATATTATATAAGGTTTAAATAAGTCCAAAAATCTTATTTGGACATGATATTTGGTCATTTTAACCCTTATTATTTTAGATTCATCATGTGGTAATCCCATTTTAACCTTAACCATGGAAATAATTATTTATATTTTTGCTATTAATTTTTTTAAAAACTTAAGTGGAAATTGTTATATTATAATTATAATGATGGTCTCAAATAGGAATTTTTTTAAAAAAATTACATTTAGTGAAGGGGAAATTTAAAATTAAAATTAAACCCAAAGACAGAATGAAAACACTATTTTTCAATGAAATAAATTTCATAAGAATTGAAAATTTTAATATAATAAATCATAAATAAATTTATTACAATGATGTAATTTATCTAATTAATTATTATGTTGAAAATTTTCAATTTAAAAATAAATTAAAAAAATCATTGTATATTGCTTAAATGAAAATGTATCTTTTAATAAAAATCAACATTTTCATTATCCATCCAAAAATTAATCTTATCATAAAATTATCAAAATTTCATTCAAGAATAATTTTTTTTTATTTTTAAAATTTATTAATTTATTTAAATTAAATTTATAAATTGTTTCATATATTAATTTTTATATTTTTTCTAAAAAATTAAATAAAAATCCAGTTTTGTTAAAAAACAATTTTGAATAATTTGATGTCAATTTTAGAAATTATGCACTTATTTATAAATAAATATAGATTTTATAATTGCATTATAATTAATTATCAAAATATTCTTATTATTATTCATAACATTATATTTAATGTTTATCTTATTAATTATATATCATACTCAGTGACAACATTGTAATCTATGTAATAGAATCTATCAAATAAATAATATTTATTTGGAAAAATAAATTCCTTAAAATGATTAGGTGAAATATTTAATCCCACTTAAAATTAATATTGTTGAGTCAATAAGGTTTCCTTATGAGTTTTCCACACTTCTATGTTTTGAAAGTAAAAAACAATATATCTTAAAGAATGTTATATTTTCCCGAAAAATTATATTCATAAGGAAAATTTAGTTTCTGTAAGAAACTTTTATCTTTTTCTATGTTTTCATTGTTTATTATATAATCTCTCAAAATCCAACCCATTTTAATCCTAATTATCAAATTTAGTTGCACATATAAAACCTCGAAATCATATAAATCCCCGATTATATAGTATTTAGGTTTCATGATCTGAATTCTCTAAAATCCAGGTTCCAAATTCTCTGAAATTCAGATAACGAATTCTCTAAAATTTTGACTCTGAATTCTCTAAAATTCATATTCCAAATTCTCTGAAATTCATACTCTGAAATCTCTAAAATTAATACTTCGAATTCTCTAAAATTAGGACTCGTAATTCCCCAAAATTCAGAATCTAAATTCCTCAGAATTATGACACCAAATTCATCTGTATTTGGACAACAAATTCCCTAGAAATGAGACTCAAAATTCATAAAAATTTGAACTCCTAATTAATCACAATTCCAACTCTAAATTCCTCAAAATTTGGACTCTAAATTCATCATAATTCGACACTGAATTACTCATAATTCAGACACCTAATTCCTCAGTAGTTGGACTCCAAAATCATCAGAATTCATATTCTGAATTCATTGGAATTAAGACTCTGATATTTATAAAATTTAGAATAAAAATTTCATGGAATATAAAATACGAATATCACTGATTTATTGTCTTCAAATTTTTATTTGGTTAAAATATGAACAATATTTTTCCTAGACATTGAAAAATATATTTGTTATAAAAATTCATTTTTCTTTACATATATTATAAAACGATGTCATATAATATATTTTTTACTAATCATTGTTTGAGTGACACGTGTACAGTTCCCACTGAGATTCAATGAAAAATATGACATTTGGATGAGGGAGCCGACCATTGGTGATGTTCTATAAATAGGAGCTCATTTAAATGATCTCACTAGATAAAAGATCTGTTGATCACTGTAGAGATTTTATGCTGCTGAAGTTATTTTTATAGGGAGATACTCTCATGCCTTGTGCATACTAAAAATATTTTTTAGCCTTTTCGTGTGAATCCAATTGTTGATGTGTATAATTGAGGGCTTTTAGGGATTGAAATATAGATGTGCCGACTACTTTAATGTTTGAGGGCTTGTAGGGATATCAAGATAGATTCCAATATTCTTATTGAGGCATATCCTCTTGTGGGTAAGATATACATTCATGAATGCATAAATCAAGGGACCTTTATACAATGTTGTTACACTCCCCACTCTTTGGGTTAATATATTTCACACTTGTTACCAATTTTGTTTCATATTTATTTACATTATTTTTAGATAATATAATAAAATATAATTTTCTTATACATTCTTGAACTTTTATATACTATTATAAGTAAGATTCTATATTCTTTAAGGTAGAATATTTCCTCTGTAAAAATTCATTATGTTTCATTTTCAGAACCATATTTCAATAACCTATAATTTTATTAGAAAAAATAGGTCTTATGATTTTGTATTGTTTTGCTATGATAATCATAATTTATCCTTATGGTTAAAAATGAATGTTTTTAATCATACAATTCACCAGATATCGTGTAAATTGAAAATATACCTCATTATTTCTATCCTATAACTAGTATCAGATCAGGTCTATAAAATAAAAATATTCACATATATGTTTTTTTTCTAAAGTTTTCATTGTTCTAATTATTTTTCCTTGGTTTTTTATTTTCATCATTATTTACATAATTTTTTTCTTAACATGTTTTCTTGGAATGATTTTTTCTTAAATAATTGAAGGAATGAATGTTGGTTTTATTGACAATCTAAATCCATCAATACCACCTATATTTGATGGGAATGATTATGAGTATTTTATAGATTGTATGAAGGATTTTTTTTAATATTGTAGTGGAAATTTTTTTTATTCCTAATAGAGATTTCAAGATTCATATTAAGAAATTCAGAACATCACCAATCATGAAAAGTCAAAATACCAACTAAACAACCAGTTTCTTAATACATTGGTTTGTTCCATGACCCGGAATATATATATAGTCATATTTTCTTATTATTAAGGTGATAACTATATCTTGAAGAAATTTGAGGTTACTCATTTTGCTAAATCAAATGTTATAGAAACTACAAGAGCTATGTTTTGACTAGAATATCCTGGATTATTATTTTTTTATAGGGATCCAGTATGTAAGGTCAACAAAGTTTTATGAATATTGTTAATAGCCTAAAATATATGGTTGAGAAAGTTCGTTATGATGAAGCACTTGTGGACATGATTATAGATATCATGCCTACTGAATGGGAATCTAAGAGAACAAAAATTGATGAGAATAATAATGTATCTAAAATTACATTGGGTGAGTGTTTTGGAACTCTTCCTCAATATAAGACAAGAATTAAAAAAATATGTTGATATGAATAAGAAGAAAAATGGAATTGGATGTATAGCCTTTACGACTAATAATGAGAAGACTCGTGAATGGGTTACAAGATCCAAGTTAAAAAATTACAATTTTATCTAAATATAATTAAATTGATCATAGTCAAAGTTAACTAGGTAATATTTCTCAAAGGATGAACAAGATAGTTGAAAAAATTATAATTTCAGTATAGATATTAGAAGAATGAAAGGAAAGACAAGAAATATTTGGAAGTTACTTTCTATTAATGAAAAAGAGTAGGGAATAGCTTGCCCGATTATCCTATGAAAATGAAAATGGATATAAATGAATATTATTTGGAGATGAATAGAAAGATGTACTAAAAGGATAATTATATGAATTATTTAAAAGCCAATGACACCCAGAGTTCTAGTGGTAGAGACTCTTCTTCTGAATAATCAGATTATGAATCTTCTGGTAAAAAGAATCTTGTTCTACTAACCAAGATGCCCATTGAAAATTATTGTCTCATGGTCAAGTTACATAATGGTTTATCTATCAATAATGTATATTTAAATAAATATTATACTGATGATAAATTATATGAATCTCTAAATGAATTTAATATATTACTTTCTTATGAAGAAGTGTCTAATTTTGTTAAGCTACTTGAGAATGAAAATTCTAAACTAAAAAATGCTTGATAATTTATATTCTAGAATTACATTCTAACTAAAGAAGTATAAGATATTTCTATATATATTTATAAAATAATTTTTGATTTTAAAAGTATTTCGAAAAACCATGAGGATGTTAATTTTGAGAGGTATAAATTACTAAGGATCTTGAAAAGGTAATATTTATGAAAAATATATTAGAGACTAACAATAGTTCTAAAACATTTTTTGTTGGATAAAAACATACTTATAATACTAATGTTAGAAATATTTTCCATGATGAAGTGTTTGTCAAATTTTACCTCTGGTATGGAAATTTTTTACAAGATTTATTCCCAGATTCGACCTTTAAGAAATAGTTCTAGATTTGGTTATACTCATTCTAAAATAGTTTTTAGTAATATAAAATTTGTTCCTCAAAGTTAACCATTCTGTAATAAATTACATTATGGTGGAAATTAGGCAAAAAAATTTCTTTAAACAAAAATCAACCATTATGTTTTAATAATGCATTTTTTCTATGAAAACATTGATACATAAAATCTTGCCTTATGAAATTTCAGGATCCATGAAAATTTTGGTTCCCAAAGACTGTCACTATTATATTTAGAAAATAAATATTTTACCAATAGTAAAACATGGTATAGAGATAGTGGAAGTTCCAAGAATATATTTGGTAACAAAAAATTATTTTAAAATATTATCATGACGTAAGGAGTAAAAGTAACAGTCGAAGATAATGATAAAGGAGAAATTATTGGTATAGATAAATTGTTATTATTAGAAATGCATTGATTTCAAATGTTTTATAAGTTAATGGTCAAAATAATAACCTCATTAACATAATCCAACTATGTGATAATGGTTACCTTGTGAATTTTAGGAATGATAAATGCATAGTACATAATTCCAAGTAGGAGTTTATTCTTTCTGCCCATAGGCAAGAGAATATATAAACAGTAAAACATAGAAGGCCTTAAGAGCCAAAATCTAAATTTTCATAGTGTAATAGAAGATCTATATTGGCTATGTCATAGAATGCTAGGACATTGTAACCATAGGAACCAATATACACACTGAATGAAAAGACTGGATAAGGATAAACTAGAGCATAGATTTGATTCGTAAAAAGTGTTTAATCCTTGTCAATATAAAAAAAGTAAATACATTTTTAAATCAATATGGGAAGATTCAACTACGGATGCAATACAATTAGTGCATATGTACCTTTTTGGACCAACAATAACTAGAATCTTTAGAGAAAAATATTATATACTTGTCTTAGTTGATGTTTACACTAGATTTACGTGGGTCTATTTTTTAGTAAATAAATATGAAGATTTTTCTTATTTCAAAAAATTTAGAGCCTAAGTTAAAAATGATAAATACAATCCATTGATTTCTATTCATAGTGATCAGAAAGAGAATTTCAAAATTCTGATTTTGAAACTTTTTGTTTTAAAGTAGTATTACTCGTACCTTCTCAGAAACATGAGCTCATAAACATAATGGTGTTATTGGAAGAGTAAATTGATTTCGAAAAGAGTTAACTAGAACCTTTTTGAGTGAATATTCGATAGATAAACACTATTGGGATGAAGTTGAAAGTACTTCTTGTTATACAATAAATCGATTTTGGATTAGACATTTTCATAATAAAACCCCCTACAAATTGTAGAATGGTAGAAAATCTAGACTTTCCTATATTGATGTATTTGATTGAAAAGTATTAATTTTTAATACTAAATATAATTTACATAAATTCACACACAAATATGATGAATGAATTTTCATAGGATACTCCCCAACTTTTATGGCCTATAGTGTTTTCATTAATAATTTCTGTACTTTTGATGAAACGGTGCATGTAAAATTAGATGAAACTAATACTTTTGTTTTTAAAAAACAACAACCTAAAAACTCAAATGTATATTTAAAAACTCATTGTCAAACCTTGAAATATTATTCTACTGATATGGAAAATTTTCAAGAAAATACTTCGGATGAATTTCCCATAGAATAGTTTCTACCATATATTGATGAACATTTTTTACAAAACCAAAATCAGTTGTTTCGTAAGAATAATCCTACGTGTAGTATCATTATTGATGTAATTTGACCTGTAAGGACTAGAATATCCTTAATAAATGAAGTAGAACCTATATAATTCCTTTCCCAATTAGAATAAAAAACAACTAATGATGCTTTAGGTGATAATGATTGGATTAAATCCATGCGAGATTAACTAAATGAATTTAAAAATAATAATGTCTGGACAATGGTTGAATGTACTATAGAAACTTATGTCTCCGGAGTAAAATGGGTCTTTAGAGTAAGTGTGATTAAAATGGTATCATTGTGAGAAACAAGTATAGATTAGTTGCGAATGGATATAATCAACCATAAGTAATAGACTATTAAGAAACCTATTCTTCATTAGCTAGACTTGAATTTATTCTTATTTTAATTTCTTTTGTAGCATTCTTAATTTTAAGCTTTCTCAAATACATGTAAAATTATCTTTCCATAATTGATATGTTCAAGAGGATATTTTGTGTGAACAACCTCCTAGTTTTGAGTACACAAAAATCTCGGAAGAAGTTTTCAAACATAACAAATATTTATATGGACTTAAACATGCCCCTTGTATGATCATCTTACATAATTTTTGATACAAAAAAATAATGTTAAGGGAAATGATGATCCATATATTTATATTAAGAAATATATGAAATTTTTTTGGATTGTTTTAATTTATGTGGATGACATTATATTTATTTCAAATTAATAATATTTAATTGATTATTTTGAAAATATAATGAAATATGAGTTTGAAATGAGTATGATGGTGAGTAAACATTTTTCCTAGGTTTTTAAATTTCTCAGAAACAAGAGGGAACTTATTTATCCCAACATAAGGATTTTAAATATCTTCTTAGAAAATATATATTTGACAACACTAGAAGAATAAGTACTCCCATTGGGTTCTCGAATTCTCTTCATCTTGATAGTACGAGGAAACTTATAGATCAAACATCATTTACAAGTTTGATATGAATTTTACTATTCTTGATAGCTAGTCATCCAGATATAATTTTTAAAATATGATTATTTTTATGATATCAATCCAATCGTATGTAATCTCATTTAACAGTTGTGAAAATAATTTTTCCCTATTTAAAGGGAACCATTGATTTAGGAAACTTTTATACTTCTGGAAATGATTCTATTTTAAAATGTTTTTCAGATAGAAACTATAGATGATGAAGAATGGATAGGAAGTGTACATCCAGAACTTTTCATTTCATAGGCGATTCATTAGTTTCTTGGTCATGAAAAAATCAACAATCAGTAGCACTTTACACTACTGAAGATGAATATATAGAAGTTGTAAGTTATTATGTACAAGTGTTGTGGATGCAACAGACACTCACATACTATGGTATGATTTTTACCAAAACCCAGATATAGTGTGATAACACTAGTTCCATTTCCTATATAAAAACCATGCACATCACTCCCATAAATAAAATATGGATATTAGTAATCCCATTCATAGGGATCATACTCAAAATTGATATTTCATTCATCGACATATTGGAATGAAATATCAACATGCTGATAATTTTAGAAAATCGTATCCATCTACTAATTGTGAATACAGTAATCAGAAGTTAGGACTTATAATCATAAGGTAATATTTTAAATTATCATACATTTTAAACCAATCTTCTTACAGTAAGGAAAATTATTTCATTAGGGCAATACATTTTCATGATAAGTTAAATTTCATTCCAAGAGAAGTTTTTTTTAATGAAATTTTTTATAGTCATAATTTTCATTAAATCAATTTTTCGTAGTCAAAATTTTCATTAATTAAAATATTCGAAGTCAAAATTTATTAATAAATATTTTTTAGTAAAAATTTCCTTAATAAAAAATATCTTAGTCAGATTTTTATCATTGTCAAAAGCAATAAATTTATAAAAAATCCTTACTTAAGATAATTTTCTAGAATATAAAGATACTTAACAAAAATTTTCTTTATTACTGATAATACTCATAGAATTCCAAAATTTAGGCTTCCGTTCATAAATTTTCATTACCAATTTTTTACATGATGGTATTTTCATATTGTTTAAGAAAATATTTCTGATTTACATTTCCTTGAATCAGACATTTTTTCTTAAAAACCTCAAATGATCAGATCCTTACAAATTCCCACATCTGTTTTCAATGCTTTGACATCCTGAAACCCTACTGCTCTACTTAAGGGCCATTATAATTTTCTAGGTTTTCATTATTCTGAATGACTTTGGAAGCTTATCCTCAGAATCAAATGTCATTCATAAAGGAAATATATGAATGGAATATCTATAGGGAATGGTTAGTAGACCTGATGTTCGTTACCAAATATGATTCTATTATTTCAAAGATCATCATGATGAATAGATGGGAGAGTTTTTGTATATCCAAAATGAAGGCATGTGATCATGTTCATCCGGAATTGTAGGTATTGTTTTATGAGTCTATATGTTTTTTCAATGAAGGTGTGAGAGACAAGTATTCATTTAAAAGTTATGTAAAAACCAATTCCATTTTATATAGTATGACATCCAACATACATGGAATTCCATATGAGGGAGAAGCTGAGTTATCCACTCCTAAGCTTATAGATGTTTCTTGATCTTTTGATAAAGTTAAAGCCAAATAATTACTTTCTCTATCTTTGGTGAAGACTATAAATATTAATCATCTTTCTATAAAGTTTCAGATCGTATTGAAATGAAATTAGGGATTTTGTATTCCAAGAAAAGGTAATAAGTCTACCCTCAAAAAGAGTGATATTAATTCTTTGTACTTTCTAGTGAATCTCAGAATGATTAATCAGGTGATGTGTGTCTTACTTTTAATCATTAATATTAATAATGGGACTCTCAAATCGCAAATAATCATATATCCAGTTATTATCTCCGCGATTATGGTTTTCTGTATAGAGTCATTCAAAATTCAATGTTTCTCTAAGCCAAGTAATTTGAATGTTATATTATTGAGTGATGATATACTTTGAAAAATTAAGGATGGTTTTTCTAGTAAATTTGTAGAGTTAAATTATTTTTTTGAATTGGAAATAGAAGAGTTATCAAAGAAACAAAAAGTGGCTTAGACTTCCAATAAGGGTGGAATGAAGAGGAAGGTGAAGTAACCGGAAAAGAAATAAAAATATCATACTGTTAATGAAAATCAATTAACACAACATAATACAAAGAATCAAAAGACTTATCCAAATTATGTGGTTTCTAAGTGGAGAGAATACAAGAAGAATAATAAATAAGGGGATCCTATATTGGTCTTAGACCCTACTGAGGAAAAAAAGTTTTAATGTTGAAGGCATTTAAGGATATTGAAATGAAATAAAAGGAAAAGAATCAAAAGAAGAAAATATATGAAGCCAAGATAGTTCAATCTATTCTCCAATGTATTGAAAAGGATTCTAAAAAAGTTTAGGTATTAGAATAGTTTTTTCATGAATCACTCCCAGTGACTCTAGGAAAGAAGATGGTAATTCTTGAACCAGAGGAAGATGAATAAATAGTTTGGGAATAGAAAGTTGAAGTTGAATAAGAATAAGGAAGTGGTGATACATATGACATGATATGACAAGTGGAAGAATATCATGAGAAGAAGAGTCCTTTCGAAAAGTTTTTAATCTGAACATATGATGCTGAATCAACCAAAATTATTTCACTAGTAAACTAGGATGAGGAGAAAGAAGATGTTAACAATCTATCTGATTATGAAAGCTGCAATCGTGACTTCGTTCGACAAGAGGATCTAGTGGATGATGCTAAAAGAAAAAATGTTGAGGAAGATAAGATAGTTTAATAATAAAATAGTAAACATGAATACCCATAATAAGCATTGAGCATTCCGAATGCTGATAAGGCGAAACATGTGTTGGATAATACACCTAAAAATTTGTATTGACAAAGAACGATGTTGGTGGATCGCCGAAGAGAAAAGTTTAAGAGATTGAAAAAGAATCATCACTAACCAAAAAATATGATTCGAAATTATCCTCTCTAGGACATGACATTGTAGTCCAAATAATTGAAGAATCTGGATGATACTATTCCCTTGCTTTCGAATATAGAGTCGAGGAGTTTGATGGTTCAACACTAGTTTTATCAGAAATTTGATTCAGTTACCATACTTATGGATACCTTTGTCAGGTGTGAGGCTGATTTCAAATCTTTATTAATTGGATATAAAGATAAAAAATTATCATTCATGGAAATCAAAATGTGTTTAAGTAAAAAAATCACAGAGATGAGAATCCCTGATGACTTTCAAGAGTGGTTGAAAGGTTATTTTGACACTGAATATTGAGTTTTCAATGATTATACTAAATGTATTGAGGAGAATAAAACTCTCGAACAAAAATCCTGGAAGCAGGAAGCCAAATATATGAATGGTAAGATTAATTCGGTTGATTTGAGTTTGAAAAGTGAAGAGATCATAGAATTGAGTTCAAAAAAAATCACATTAAGCATGAATAAATTTTTAAAGGCTCATGAAGAAATATAAAATGCTTAGGATGAAAAGATCAAGCCTTGGTGAAGAAAAATGAGTACCAAGATCAGTTGGTCAAGCATTTTTATGAGGATCACAATGAGCTTCAGAAACTCTAAACCATCATGAATACGTTAATTATATGATAAGGATCACAAGGATCATACTCTAGGCTTCCCCTACGTATGGGCATGTCTATTTAAGGGGGAGTTTACTCTATGATGATATCCTAACATAATAAAAATCAAAATTAATTTAATGTAGTCAATAATATGATCATTTTAGATTTTAAATCCTAAGGGTGAATTAGTCGTATTAATCATGATAAATGGGTAAAGGAAGATAAGTTTGTCTTTTATGTTCATAAATAAAAATTCTAGGTCCTTATATTATTTTTCGTAAGGATGTTTGTGCTTTCCAAAATGGGAGATATTTTTGAGTAAATAAGGTTTCCTTATGAATTTTCCATTCCTCTATGTTTTGAAAATCACAATCACTCTATCTTATGCAAAATTATATTTTCCCTAAGAATTATTTTCATAATGAAAAATTTCCCTTCTCCACGGAAATTTTATCTTTACCTATCATTTCATTGTTCATTACATAGTCTCTCAAAATCTATCTCATGTTATTCCTACGATTAAAATTCAGTTTCACATCTTAGCCCTTTGAATGCTAAAAATCCGTGGTTATAGAGTATTCTGTTTTGAGGGTCCGAATTATATGAAATTCAAGTTTCAAATCCTCTGAGATTTAGAATCCGAATTCTCTGTAATTTATACACCGAATTCTCTGAAATTCAGACTCCAAATTCGATGAAGATTGGATTCCAAATTATTTATAATTCGAACAATGCATTCCTCATAATTCAAACTCAGAGTTCCATAGAATTTAGACTTCAAATTCCTCAAAATTAAAACTCCAATTTTCTTAAAATTTAAACTCCGAATTCTTCAGAATTCTGACTCGGAAATGCTTAGGATTCAGAATCTGAATTTCATAGAATTCAAACTCTATATTCCTCAAAATATATACTCTGAATTCATCAAAATATTGAATCTGAATCCCTCAAAATTCATATTTGTAATTCATTATAATTCAGACTCCGAAATCTATAGAACTCAGGTTCTGAATTCCATGGAAAAAAGAATCCATATATCCATGATTTATAGTGTCTAAATGTTTATATTTTTACACTATGAAATTTAATTTTCCAAGACACCGAAAAAAAATTTCTTTAAAATAAGTCATTTTCCTTAATTAAATTATGAAACTATTTTGTACAATCTGTTTCTAAGTAATAGCTGTTTGAGTGAAACTTTTACCGGACCCTCTGAAATTCATGGAAAAATATAAACATTTGAAGATGTAGGAAACCATTTGAAAAGTTACTATAAATTGGAGCTCATTATAATTAGCACACTATTGAGAAAAACTATTGATCACATTCGATATTTCATCCGACTGAAGTAATTTCTAGAGAGAGTCAGAGTCAGGCCTTGTGTGTACAGAAAATTATGATAAGGTTTATTCGTTCGACTCTGATTGTTGTTGTGTAAAATTGAGTGATTATAGGGATACCAAGATAGAGGTTCTGAATACCTTAATGTTAGAGGGCTTGTGGGGATAGCAAGATAGATTCTGATATTCATATTGAGGGATTATCCTGGTGTGTATAAGATATAATTTCTTGAATGTATAAATCATGGGACCTTTATCCAAGGATTTTGGATACCATACTTTTGGGTTAATAAATTTTAACTTGTAACTTATTTTATTTCATGTTTATTTCTCTTGTATTTTAATAAATGTAGAATGTATAATATTCTTATACATTCTTGTACTTTTTTATACTCTTATATGTAAGATTCTATATGATTTAAGGTAGAATCTTTTCCCTATAAACATTCCATAAGTTTCATTTCCGAAACCTTATTTCCTGAACATAGATATTTTGTAGAAATAAAATCGGTCTTGTGAATTTATCTTGTTTAACTTTTTTAAACATAGTTTTTCTTTAAGGTTAAAAATAAAGGTTTTTAAACTTAAAATTCACCTCCCCTCTTGTAAATTGAGAATCTACATCATTATTTTTATACTAAAAATATTTACTTATAATTACATCACCTAAATATAAAAAATTGAGCAGAAATATACCACATCAAATCCTTAAGTTCCCATGTAGCATCCATATGTTATTGGTTTTGACATTATACCTTTACACGGTGAGTGGTATTATATCTTAGAACTTTATCTCAATGATCATGAATATCAACATCATGTTATTAATTGAAATTATCATGATCCTCCTATACAACTATTGTTTTTAGTGCTTGTTATAGATCAGTATTTTATATACATCGGAGATACACATAGAACATATCAAGGACTTAAGAAAGGTTCATTGAATGTACCATGAAATATGACAATCTCTATACTCAATCAAAAATATCAATGACATAAATATACCAAGGTATTATATTTTCATTATTATTTATTATCTTAATTATATTCCATAGATAAATTCATATAATGTAATTATAATAAACCTCAAAATAAATTTTTCATAGATGATTATCATTATATTTTTGCATTCTACTTTGTATTTACCTTATATATAGTTTAATGAATCTATAATACTCCACCATTTCACCATATCCCAAGAGTATGAATATCGATTTTCCCTATATTTATACCTACATGTTTCTATTATAAACTTATATCCATATACATATTCATATGGATCCATATAAATACTTTATAATGAGATATTATTATATGAAATGTCAACTAATTGTTTGTTTTGATTCAACACCCATTCGAATCCATAGAACATGATATAAAAAAATTATACGGTCTAAATTAAATACCTAAAACCCCATATATATAAATATGTTACATAATGATGAAACAAAAATTTCTATCATGATCATGCTGATAGATTTTATGAAACAAACTGGTTATCCATAGATCTCTATAAGAATCAATAGAATGTGGTGCTCTTGGAGACCTTACAACATCTTTAATGTATATCATAGAATGAGGATCCACAAAAATATTTTTTGATAGATATTATGTGTTATAACATTGTAATTAGATTTACTATAACCCATATATCATTATAATGTTTAGGCACTTTAAAGAGTCTAATGACAAAATCTATAATGATGATTTCCAAATTTCATTATCGTATGGGTAATTTTGGTAGCATCCCCATAGAATTTCATCTCTCACCTTTAACATTTTGAGATAACAAGATGTTATATTCAATCACTACAATGCCTCTATCTTTATTTCATCCCATCATTAATACTTTTTAAAATATATGTAAATATTTTTACATCTAGGTTTAATATAGAATGATGAACTATAATATTCTATTAATAGAATATAATTATAATTTAATATAGATGGATCATATAAAATTTATATGAACCTAATCATTCCATAAAATTCCTAGAAAAAATCAGAGAAATTCCTCACCTTCTTCTATAACACTACATACTACATCAATGAATCAATAATAATCACAAGGATTGATGGTTAAATACTCGTTTGAGAAAGATATGATTTTATCCATTCAATAAAGACATTTTAGTCATAAATATAAAATCAATAAATATTTTATAATTTTTTATCCTTATCTTATATAATGTATGATGATCATTTCGGATCAAATAACCAAACACCTTTTTTTCATTCCCATGGAGGTAATGTTTTGAGAAGACGTAATCATTGATCACCTAAACCATATTCTATTATGCATTTTCAATTATTTATATATGAATATATAATTCTTTAACTTATGATCAGTTTATATATAAATCCATTTTCTATAAATATATTACCTCCATATATTTAATGTAATATTACCTTATCTAAATCCAAATCAATAAATGTGTCAATTTTTTCATGTATCATCAATTGTTGTGAGTCCTGATCAATCACTATTTCTTTATGAATGTGGATTCTTGTAAATAACTTCTTCTATTATTCACAATATATCATAAAAACCTTCTACACTCTAGTTAATATTTATCATACGGTAATTGACTAGCCTTATATTGTGTTCATTGAATTTTTCCTCACATTCATCATTCCATGGAACATGGATCCCTCTTGAGTTAACATTGTAAGTGAACATAAAATATATGGGAATTTTTTCACAAACAATATATAATATCCAAATAAATAAATAAAAACATGATATCTTAATCACAATTTATGGTCTAGACCAACATTCAATAAGTGAGTTCATTAATGGATCTACATATACAACGAAAAATAATATTATATAAACCTAAACTGAAAAAAAAAAACATTTTCCAAAATTCCCACTTTGTAAATTTTATAGATAGTTTCTCCTTCCTTATGGCCGACATAATAATTATAATGTGATCTCAATAATCCTCCTTTGTCATTGAATATATAATAATATCCCTGAAAAATTATATAACAAAACGATCAAAGTAATCTCTAATGACTCTATTCATTAAATCAATGACGATAATAATGGAATTAGTCTTCCAAATGGATTCACTATATATTTATAGTTTCATCACTTATATAAAATTATATCATGAGTGTATCCTCCATCGTACCATTAATTAATGATATATAGAAATAATTTCAATCATGAAACTGTATTGATCTACACATTATTAATTAGATAAATCATCAATATATTTTTGGTGACAATTGTTCTTGATTGTGATCTGGTTCATTTCCCAATAATTATTGTATTGTCACATCAACCCAACATTATTCTTCATAAAATTTTTAAGGGTAACCCCATGGAGAAAAAAATTTAATTAATTGATACCTTTACTATATTCTATTTTATTTTTTTTCATCAATTCATTCTTCTTAATGTGGTACATTCTATATAGAGACTCTCATATAGGGGTAGCACTACGTTTGAGTTCATTTAGTAAATCAACATAATCTTTTAGTATAAGACAATGTATTTCCAAAAGAAATACATATTCAGACTACAACACAATCACAATATCATCGATGTTGATTTTCTCCCCAACCATAAGATAAGAATAAACATTGGAATATTAATCATGTGATATACAATGTGTGAGATATCCATTGGATGTTCATAATGATAAACTCAATGATATATGATCAAATTATTGGGTTATAATATCTATGGTGTAATAATTTACTTCAGAATTTATTCAGGATTTATGTTTATAAAACCAATAATTTCCTATGAATATATAAATTTCAATAGGATATACAATAAGAAGATTTTTAAGAAGAAAATTCTTGCATACATCAACGTGATAAAAATCATAAACATAATATGTGGTCATCATTCGATTATTTGTTTTAACTAATAGTTCAGCATATGATCATTTAGGATTAATATTGATACCATGTGGAAAATTATAAAATATAAAAAAATTGTTTGATTTAGAGTCAAATAAGACATTATTAGTTTTAGATTGTATTGTAACAATACATTTCACCACATAGTTATTATACAACACATTAAAAATACTAATCATGAGAGATTATACATTGGATTCTTGCACAGTAGAATTATGAAAATGATCATCATCCATAACCTTAGGATTTTGGACCTACTTTTAATAGTCCACATACTCCTTAAAATAGAAAATATAGAGTGTGTGTGGTGTATTATGTTGAACATTATTGTTATTTTTATTAGTGGTTATCCACTTCCCACCACAACAATTTTCAATTTCCAAATAACATTGCTTCCATTGATCTGTGTATCCTTTCGAAAATATCAAATATTATATTTTCATGTTATGACAACAATATAACATAAAATATATTTTCAGTGGTACTAATATATTTCTTAGTAACAAGATTATTAGTACACCAACTAAATAAAACTGTATGTGTCCTTATGGAGGACCAAAAAAAACCTTAATCCCCAATGTCATCATTTTTAATATCAATATGATTTATGGAATAATAATAATGTGTGAGCCTATTAATAATATTTTTCATTATATATTCAATAAAATTTGGGGTCTTAAGGAGAAAATTGTAACATTGACTACTGTACTCAATTTAATCTTTATTTGGTTAGGTTCAATCTGTTGACTAGAGAAAAACTCATAGTGATAGAAACAATAATGATAGTTCAAAATAACATAATCATTAAAAATCACATAGAGTATGACAAAATCATGAATTCATCATTCCAATATAAAAACACATATCCTTACCCAATAATATTCATTTTCAATATTCAAATAAAAAATGGTAGTATGTTTATTTTTGATGAATTTAAAAGAATATTCCCCGGATGTTTCAAACCGAGTGAAATTGAAGGACTACTACTGTTCACTAAGTGATGATTGAGTCTCACTAAATTCGTCATTTTTAGAGATATTACACCTCATTATAGTTTTACATTTTCCATATTCATTTTTACTATCTTGACATGGATGTAATTTCTTGGAATCCACTACATAAATCCTTCACTAAATTTAGATGATATATTCATAAACATTTTCAAATACTTATAGTTCTCTAATAATATTTATCATCCTATTTTCAAAACTATTTCTAAATCAGGTACTAATACCATCTCTAATGACTTAGACATTTGACAAATAGATATCACATATTTATAGAATAATATTCCATACTTAATAAATTATCCACACTATATTCATAAAGGTATATTGCCTTTGGAAATATATAAATATAAAAAACCATATTATAATAGATCTACAACATCTCCCTCTTATTTCTTCATAATTATCACCCGTCATTGGAATATCATACCTAAAACCATTCTTCACACCATTGAGAAAATAATCATAACAATGTGTGATCTAAGATGCTCAGGAAGGGTAAACATTAGAGTTATCAATGATAATAAAATCATAACATAACAATATGGGTAAAAAAACTGGAGCATAAGATTTAAAAACCATACCTGTTATATTAAGGGCAGTAGCTTTTATTCATTGAATAAATCATTGTATTTCATAAAATTTGAATCATAATAAAATCATATAAAATGATCCATACTAGAAAAACAAACTGATAACACGTGCATTATTAAATTAGAAAATTATATATATAAATATTTCTATAGTTTTAAATGAAAATTTACAAGCATATCATAGAGGAATGGTATCACTCTCCATACCAACATAGTAGTCATGGTTTACTCCTAAAACTATCACAGTGGACAATGCTGCCTAATGAACAATGTAAAACATGTATTCTATCCGAGTTTATCTCATGATATATCTATATTTAACCAATTAATTAGAAAGAGATATATTCCCCATACATAACATAAGGAAAACAGTATATATTTTTATTATAATATTATTATACATTTTTCATATTAAAATATTTTAAAATAAATATTGTTTATAATAATTTAATTATTTCATAACCTAGGAAAAATAAACCTTTATCATTATCATTTCATCTTTTTATCATATCATAACCTAAAGAAATGATTCATGTTTCATCAAAATCATTCCATCATATACATATAATATCCAGAGATGGTATATGATTAGTTTTATTGGGTAATATCCTAATTAATGGTTATGTAACATAAAATCATGTAATATTAGATGATTTTTTTGAAATATCACTTAGTAGTTTTCATGAGGAAAATATACTTTTCCCTATAGAATAACATATTTAAAAATAAAAAATTTACCATATATTTTGGAAATAATAATATAATATAATATAAATTAAAAAAAAACAAATATTCTATTTTAAAAAGATTGATGGGCCATGATGATGGAAAATTTTGTATTTTAAAACAAAAATTTAGTTCTTTTTAAATGAAAAAAGTATAAATAATAGATTTTAGATTATAAAAAAATTCATTTTTAAACCTTTTTCTACAAATTAATAAATTTATAAACAAAAATTTAAATAAATATTTATAATATAATTATAAAATTATTTAATAACCTTTTAGAAGACATATACATGTACACAAAAGGATTTTTGACTAAAGAGTGAAAAAATGTCCATTTTTCATTAAAAAAATATTTTTAACTGATTAGTCATTTAAGAGAGATAAATTAATGTAAAACATTTATTATATTGAAATAAAAATAGAAGAGAGAATTAAATTAGTTTCTTTATAGTGATATTCTTATTTTTCATTATTAAAAACATAATCACAAAAAAACACGATAAATAATGAAATTGTGTGATAAAAACAGTACAACATTGATAACTTATGAACGGAAAAACCCATGAATAAATAAACCATTTATATATTTTTATATTCAATGATATTGATTATAATAATAATAATATATTTATGATATCCAATAGGCCACAAAAGAGAAAAAATCATTGAATACTGCATTTGTCCCACATAAATAAAAATGACACAAAAATCTCATACCTCATGTGTTGACATTAATCACACATAATCAGAAATCCTTTAACATAAAAATTACTTTATTATTCCTTTATTATATTAAAATTTTAACTTATATCAGACCATATAATATTTTATTATGTACTTTTATTTACCTATTACTAAAATGATTTTTAAATCATGTTTATGTTAATAACTACTTTATTTTTTATCCAATATTTTTTTTGGATGATTCAGCGATTTTTCCTTATTCATTGTTCCATAATATCCATAATAAAATTTATTTTATAAATATCATATATATTCATTATAAATTTATTTATTGTATCCAATTATATATAAATATAAAAAACGACTTACAATATTTTTGAAGATGGTAGGTTGTACATATGGATGAACACTATTTCAATTTTCTTGCAGTTTGAAATGAATTAAATGTAAATAATTATTCTAATTTATAGAATAAATTCTTTTTCTTTTTTATCATATAAATTATTTATATATATAATCATTACAATTCATGTCTGCATAAAATTTAAAAATAATCACATCGCTTTATAAAAGAGATATTATGTACTTACGCATGAGCAACGTTATCATTTTTCAATGGATTCGATGTTAAGAAGGTAGATGAGATAATATAATTCAATAAATATAATTATGTCTTAAATAAAATATATATTATTTTAAACCCTAATTATATCCACTCCTTTGATGTGTTGAAAAAAAAAAAATTATGTTGGTTTGTAGGGGGTCATTCACTATACACATAATTGAAAGTTTCATTATTCACAAAATAGAATTCGAGAGAGAGGTATGATGTTCCATTAATATAAAATAATATCAGTATGTATAATATATTTATGTTATTTTATAATCGTAGATATTTATAATTAGAAATATTTCAATGAAATAATAAAATGAAAAGGCTCATTTAAGAATGATATCACTTCTTTAGAAAGCCACTTTTTGTTAGAACCAAAATCCTTAATAAAAGGGGTTCATAATAACACTAAGGCATGTAAAATGTGAGGAGGAAATTAAGGGAGAAATTTTATTAGGTATTGGGTTATCCAAATGGATTTGGGCCTGTGAAGTGTAGATGTGGGAGTGAGGTCATTTATAACTATGGGAGAGGACACACCTGGAATTTTCTAAATGAGAAATATATAACCACATTTTAAACATCCCCAAAAACAAACAAAAGGACTCATTGTCAAACCATATATTATATAAGGTTGTAATATATTTATAAAATGGGTTTTGGGTATGTTTTGTTAACTATTATACTTTTAGTTTAACCCCTTTCTATCCCTACATTACCTTTGATCGTGGTAATTAATTATTACTCATTTTACTATAAATTTTATGCAAAAATTACTTTGATCATATTATAAAATAATATTTCTGATAAATAAAATATATTAATCCATATATACCAATTATCTTAATATATGTGTGTAATTTAATTTACAATTAAACTCATAGCCATGCATTGGGGTGGAGTGACATAAGATCAAATTTTCAAATAAGATTATATTAATCTAAATAATAGATTCATGTTTGGTTCATTGGTCTCCATATTTTAGGGTTTATAAGATTACATATGGGGTTTCCAAATTCTCATTAGATCCAAGAGGTTAATCATTTATTTTTTATGATTAGGAGTTAATATTATTGAATTAATGATTATATATGTATATAATGCTATATAATATATTATTTTTAGTGTTGGTCAGAGTAGTTCAATCAAGATGGGAGGGGTGAATTGAGTAACTATGAAAATTTCTGTTAAAAGAATATTATTTTCAAATGAAATAGTTTCTAAAAAATTAAATAAAGCCCAGTTAAACATGGTTATATTGTTATAAGAGTTTTAATTTTTTAACAACTTATTATAATATTTATTATTTCTCAGTAATATTAATTTGTATTATTAATATTACATTTGATGTTATTCTACTCAGATAAATCAGTTTTAACTTCTTTCCAAGACTAACTATAAAAGTGAAATTAGTGTTTTCTGGATTATGAAATAAAGCAGTAAAACATAGAAGACTAAATTTATGTAGCACAACGGATATGAAACACGTGGTTCAGTCTCATGTCGAGACCTAATCCACTCTACTTGGTGATCACCTACCACCAAGCAGTTTATATAAATAAACATTGATCCACACCCTAGATCGGGGTTAACAATAATAAATTGATGTTCCATGTTACACAGGGACCTCTTCCACATTTTTTGTGGGTAAAAAAAATTATTACAAGGCCACACATGGACCTCTTCCATTATTTTCGTGGGTAAAAAAAATTATAAAGAGTTTGGTGTAAGAATTTAGAAATTTTGTAGTTTATCATAGGAGTCATTGTGTATAGAATATAAAGAGTACACAAACTACTAAAAAAGTAAGTAAAAGAATCACGGAGAGAGAGTAGATATGAGTTTAAAATTCTCTAGTGATTTAAAGTGTAGCTCTGGACTCCTTTGATTAAACAAAAAATCTTCTGAGTCCTTCTCTGGTTTTTGTCTTGAAAAATAGAGTTTCGTGATTCAGCTTGTGTTATTCACTAGTTTTGATAATATGAAGATATTCTATGGATTCCAGTGTACTTCATATATTATTAAAAAGAGTAGGATTGCATGCATGTGACAATGGTTTCATTGAAAATATTACAATATGTTCTTCAAGGTCGTGCTCATAGTCTTTTATTTCATTCTATGTCGTGATGTATTGTTTTTGGTCACCCTTCACTCTTTATCTTCGAATGCATGAGTTTTAGCTGACAGGTTCCATGTGCTTCATACTTCATACCTCGTACTCTGTCTACAAAGAAACATTAAGTATGTACGTGAAATAAAGGCATCAAATATGACCATTAAAAGTTAAATTGAAAGGTGAAAATATAGTTTAAGAAACTGTGTCACAGTATGTTATAAAAACGTTGTCTCCTTCACACGATGTCTGAGTGTCACGATGTCTGAGTGTCACTGTCTCTTGTTCACGGTTTCTTGTTCATAGTGTCTTGCTTCACGATGTCTTGTTCATGGTGTCTTTCTTCACGGTGTTTTGTTTCATGATGTCTTGTTCACAGTGTCTTGCTTCGCAGTGTCTTTCTTCACGATGTCTTGCTTCATGGTGTCCTATTCACGGTGTCTTGCTTCATGGAGTCTTGCTTCACGGTGTCTGGCTTACTGTGTTTGGCTTATAGTGTCTGGATTACATAAGCAAACAACTGTATTCAAACGTATACAATGATATTCCTGAAATGGATTGAGCTAGACCATTATAATTCATGAGATAACTTGAAACATAAATACACATGATTGGACATAATTTAGGAGTTAACTATGTTGAAAATTATTTGTGATCATTAATGAGATTTGTGATCATTAAAACATGATTAACACATGAGGATTCTAACAATCTCCCCCTTTTTTATGATCACAAATCATATACAGTTAAAGTGTAAATTAGACGAACCTATAGAGAAAATAACATATAAAAACATCTCACCCTTTTGGGATTAAAAAAAATTAAAATATGAGATGGTAAACAGTTCACATTCCATTATGATTAAACATAGTGGAGTACAAAATAAGGAGAAATACCAAAAACAATGGCATCCCCGTCAGAAAGAAGTAAGCACTATTCTTCTTAAGGCACTGACATTCTCTTTGACATTATCAGTAGCAGAAGAGGAAGCCATAGGGGTAGTGGTTGATGTAGAAGAAGTAAGAGACATGGTAGATGAATAGGGTAAAGGGAGACCTTGAAAGACTCAGGGAGCCAAGGTAGGAGCAGTAGAAGATATGGGAAGTGACTGATTAATAATCACAAGCCCGATCTAATAGATAGCTTGGCCAACAATCATGGTAGTAGAGGCTAAGGAAGTGGTGAATGCAGGTAGCTCAGGTCTGAGAGGTGTCGCTACTAGAGAAACAATTTCTCTACTTTGGACATGAAGATAAGGTCACGTGATTTTGATGATGTATTCAATAATCTATCCACCATAATGCATGTATTTTTCAAAGTCATATATGTTTTCCAAAAACATGTCCACCAATCAGGGAACTCGGTTAGCTTCTGGACTTGGGTTTTGAAGGCTTTTGTCACAAGAGGAATTCAACGATTCTCTACAAGGTATTTGAAGTGGTTCTTCATATCAGTCTTGTAGAAAATTTGGTTGAAATAGAAATCCACTTTCTTAGAAAGCTCTTGCAGGGCATAATTTTCAATCTTGGAGTAAATTTGTACATGGTCAAGCACTCTATCACTTTTCTTGACAACTTTAGAGAAAAAATCCACATTAAATCCACTGAATGCACTATGAAGCTCTTCTTTGACTACAAATATGAGCAAAGTACTGTATAAGGAAGGTGTAGAGGATTGACCAAAGGTTTTAGAAGCTTTGGTGGCTATTGTTAGATATTCGATCTGATTTAGTACCTTTTGAAGACAACTAGTGTAATCATTATTGAGTTTATTAAGGTTCACTACAAGCTCACTCATTTCCTTGAAAATCTGTTTGTTCCTTTCCACAATCTTTTCATTGAAGGATTCCAGATAATGGTGAATCAGAGACACAACATCTCGAGAGATTTGAGAAACAGTGGGTGAAAGAGGAGTAGTAGCAGGCTTTGATCATGAATTCATCTCTTTCTGTATGTCTTAAACCATGCTTCATAGGGTTGTGACTTCATTACTGAGAAACTTATTTTCGACTCGTACTTCTTTAATCTCATGGAGCTTCTTCGTTTGGATTTTCCAAATAATCTTCCACAAAAGTAGTGAGGCATCCCTCTCACTAAAGTTTGTCACAGGACAAGGTTGGGAGTTCATAAGTTTCTCAACTACAGATAAGAGAGTATCTCCAAAATCCATTAAATCATCCTTACTAACATAGGACAATTGTTTATATAAAGTATCATGTGTAAGAAGTGGTATAGGTTTAGGTTCAGGTTCTGGTTCATGTTCGTTCTTAGGTGTAATGCTAGAAACTGACTTCAATTGCAATATGGAAGAAAGATCAAGCCTACTTGCAGTAACCTACTGGGACTCACTCACATCATAAAACTAAGAAAATATTACGGAGTTGCCACATTACATGACTTAGTTGGTTGTGAGGCTTCACTAGACTCAAGATTTGGGGTTTTCTCTCCCACAATGGTGCCTCCTTCTCAGGATTTATAGGCTCAGTAGCTTGGTCTAATTCCACAGTTTCATCTCTCAGTTCCTCATTCAATTCATGTCTAGCTAGATGAAATTCCATCTACATCCTCTCTTCGGTAGAGGGTATGATTTCAGGAACAGATTGTTACACTGGGAGTTCTTATATATTTTCTTCTTTCACATTAGGGAGTTCTTCTAGATTTGCTTGTTGCACTGTAGGGTGTTCTTTTATATTTTCATCTTGAACAATAGGGAGTTCTTATACTATATGATCTTTAATGACATGATGCTCGGATTCAATGAAAAATGATTCCTTTTCAGCCTCAGTTTGGATTTATAGATTGACATCTTTACTAGGGGAAGGAAATTATTCTTCAAGAACAACATGAGGAACAATATTCCTTTCTTCCTCAATAATAACTGCTTCTCTATGTGGTGCTTCAGCCTCTTTTTCCTCTTTTTATGAATACTCAACAAGTTCATATGGTTCCGAACCAGAATCTAAAATATTTTTGGACCTTGATGGATAGTCCAAAGGATAAAACTTCACATAAACCATATCATTATCTTCCAACCATTCCTTTTTCCACGGATTCCATATTATCTTCATTACCATGATGGTGGATTTAGATAGAAAGTATTCATAGTCCCAAATGACTTATTCATCAAGTCCAACCATTCCTTTTCCAACAATCATGGCTGAAATCAGCCAAGAGTAGAACAGAGAAGTGGACATGTATCTAACATTGATCAACACACACATGTGGTGAATGATGTACTTGAAAAGGTTGATTTGTGTCTATTTTTAATAAGGTGAATATAGAAAAAATCTTTATACATTAACACATCAAAGTATCCTTTTCTGGACTAAACAGATTTTGAACAAACTTAAACAGAAGTCTTGTTTCTCCATCTAGTTCTGTGGCGATGGCCCTTCTCATTGTGCAATTTATGGTATGGGTTTTCAGATCATTTTCAAGATCAAATAAATAAATTGAAGGAGGAGGTCCTCTCTGATAATCCTCTCATATAATTTCATGAGGAATACTAAGTAATTCATCACATAACCTTGAAGATAAGGAGTATCATTGGCTGTAAATCCTGCTTCTCACAACATAAATTTCACCAAAATCAAAATAGAACTGCACGTACTGGTAGAACTGAGCTACTAACCTAGGATAGATGGGTCTATTCTCCCTTGAGATCCATTATATCTATTCTTGTTATTTTAAAACACTCAATACTAGATATTTTCTAGACAGTAGCCATTCGGGGAAGATTTCTTTCTCAAGTACAACACATCAATTTACTAGATTTAGATTCAAAGTTCCTTCGGGTGTCAGCATAGGTGAAATCTTCTTCTTCTTCGGGATGCGCTTCTCAGGTGTGGATGAAGATAGATATTTCATTCTTGGCATCCATTGAAGGTTTGAGAGAGAGATATAGATAAGTGGATGCAATATTGAAAGGGTTAGAAACGAGTGAATAGTAGAATGTCCGAGTGAAGAATCGTGTGAAAGTTTTTGTTTTGTCATTTAGGAATCCCAATTGTCACAAAAATAAAAATGTGGGAATGTAAAAGAGGTGAAATAATAATAACCACGATACAGGTTTAAAGAGAAAAAAATCATAAAGAATTTTCATAGTGACACCATGAATGGTCGTTACAGTGAGATAATAAGTGGTCGCCACTGTGAGACAGTGATTGGTCATCATGGTGAGAGAGTTAGTGAACTTTTCTTTGCACATTATGGTGAGATAGTAAATGTCAAACTGTCAGTACGATGTGTTAATGGTGAGACCATAAACATGAGAGACAGTAACTGAGAAACTGTAATCATGAAACAGAAAATTAAAACATAGTAAAATGTTGAACAGTATGACATGTAATATTTCTATTTGAGATTTATGATGCCAAGATCATGTATGATGTAGTCTATTCTCTCATTATTTAATAGTTGTGTGAATATATCAGCATGTTGATATTCAGTACTAATGAATTCCAAGGTAATATCATTTTTTTGATAATGATATCTCAAAAAGAGATGTCTTAAATCAATATGTTTTGTCCTATAATGTGAAACACTATTCTTTGAGATGTTAATATCACTTGTGTTGTCACAATTTATTGGTACATGTATCAATTGATATCCATAATCTTGAAATGTGTGTTTAATCCACAAAATTTTTGCACAACAACTGCCAGCAGTAATGTATTCTGCTTCTGCAGTAGATAATGCAACAAAATTTTGTTTCTTAATACAACATGATACTAGTGAATTCCCTAAAAGGTTACATGTTCCCTAGGTTCTCTTTATATATTACTTACAGCCACCGAATTTAGCCTTAGAATAACTAATTCGTTCAAATCATTGTCCTTTTGGATAGAAATTTCCTAGATTGGGTATATGGTTGAGGTATTTGAAAAATCTCTTTACTGAATTTAAATGAGATTCTTTAGGATTTTCTTGAAAATGAGCACAAATACACACACTAAACATAATGTCCGGATGGCTAGCAGTTAAGTAGAGTAAACAACCAATCAATCATCTATAAGTGGTCTGATTAATAAATTTTCCATCTTCATCAAGATCCAACTTACCGGTGGTACTCATGGGAGTGTCACTAATTTTAGTGCTATCCAATCCAAAACGTTTCAGAATATATTTAGTGTATTTACATTGAGTTAAAACAATTCAATCATTATTTTTAATGATTTGAAATCCATGAAAGAATTTTAGTTATCCCATTAAACTCATTTCAAATTCGGTTTTCATCATTTTAGATAAATCAATACATAAGTAATTTTTTGAAGATCCCAAAATAATTTCATCTACTTATATTTTAACAACCAAAACATCATAAAAAATTCGTTTTATAAAGAGTGTAGGATCAACTATTCCTTTTTTAAAACCATTGGAAATTACAAAAGTACTCAATCTGTCATACCAATATCACGGAGCTTTCTTTAAACCATATAAAGCATTTGATAGTTTGAAAATATTGTTGGGAAAATGAGGATTTGTAAAACCAGGGTGTTGTTCAACAAAGACATCTTTATCTATATAACCATTAAAGAATTTACTCTTAACATCCATTTGATATAGATTGAAATTCGTATGTATAGCATAAGCAAGTAGGATTCTAATGGCTTCAAGTATGGATAAGGGCGAAAAGGTCTCCTCATAGTCAATTCCTTCTTCATGACTATATCCTTGTGCAACTAATCTATCCTTGTTCCTAACTATATTTACATCTTCATCTACCATATTTCTAAACACCCATTTAGTGGCTATGATGAATGTGTCCTTGGGTCTTTCAAAAAGTTTCCAAACATTATTTCTTTAAAACTGATTGAGTTCTTCTTTCATAGCCATTACCCAAAATTCATCATTGATAACGTCATCAATGTTTTTAGGTTCATGTTATGACACGATGGCTTGATGATCAACCATATTTCTATGAGAAACTCTAGTTTGTGTTCCTTTCTCAAAGTCTCCTACAATAGCATATAAGTGATGGTTTCTAAGGGTTCTAACATTTCTTGATAAATAAGGAGTAGTGAATTCAAGTTCATCAGTAGATTCAGGTTCATTATGAATTGATTGTAGAGAATTTCTAGAATTGGAAGTTTTCACAGATTCTTTAACAGAGGAATATAAGGATCTTGAGTTGATGTTACGATTTGATACATCATCCTCCAGATTTTCTAGGATGGTTCTAGGATCTTGTGGATCTATTTCATCAAACAGGATATGAACGGAATCATCCACACATTTAGTTCTCATAATGAATACTCTACAATCTTTACTTAATATTGAGTAACCTAGTAAGATTCCATCATCTCTTTTGGATGAAAATTTTTCTGGATTATATTTAGTGTAGAGAATAAATACTTTTTAACCAAAAACTATAAAGTAATTAACCATAGGATTCCTTTTGTTCTAGAGTTCATACAAGGTCTTTTTGAGAATTGGTCTAATCAAGACTTTATTGATTATGTTTCATGTTTTATTAACACCTTCATCACAAAAGAAAATATGTAAGTCATACTCACTAAGCATTGTTCTAAAACATTCTTGCAAGGTTCTATTTATTCTATCTACAAACCCATTCTGCTGAGGTGTTCAAGGGGTAGAAAAATTGGGACTATAACAATTTTGTGAGAAAATGGATTCAAACTCTTGATTTTCAAACTCACGGACAAGATCAATTCATAATGATTTAATTTTAAGGCAACTAAGATTCTCTACAGACTTGGAATACTTAGTAAAATAACAGAAGGATACACATTTGTGACCATGAAGAAGGTCCAGGTATATCTAGAAAAATAATCTTCCAGAACATAATCATAGTGCTTCCCATTTAAACTAGAAACTCTAGATGCTGCAAACAAATCCATGTGAATTATCTAAACAGGTTGAGAAGTAGAAACTTTTTTATTTGTTTTGAAAGATATTTTGTGTTGTTTTCCCTTTTGACAAGGATTACATACTTTGTCATGTGGAAAATCAATTTTGTGTAATTATTTAACTAGTCCTTTTATAGTTATCTTTATAAGGTAGTGAACATTAAAATGTCATAGTCTCATATGCCAGAGAAAAGATTCTTTATGAAATACACTTAAGAACGAAACATTTTGAGAAGTTAAGAAATATAAATTAACAGAATAAACGTTCTCATTCCTTGATGTAGAAAATACTAATTCATATTTAGAATTAAAGACATGACACGCATCATTTTAAATTTAACATGCTATCCATCATAAAATAATAGTGATATACTGAGCAGATTATATTTTAAGACATTAACAAATAGTTCTTTAGAAATTAAAATTGAATCAGTGTTACCAATCTGGCATAATCCAGTGATTTTCTGTTTGGAATTGTCACCAAATGTGACATGTCCTCCATTTACTTTTATCAGGTTCATGAAGCATGATTAGTCTCCTATAATGTTCCTTGAACATCCATTTTCCAAGTACCATAGATTTGGACAGGAGCCCTTTAAGCAGCTTTCATGTAACATGATCAATCCAAGACAGATTGTGGTACCCATAATTGTTTGGGTCAAATAACATTAGTAATATGTGCTTTAGAAACCCATATTTGTCCAAAAGGATTCCAATTACCATTATGTAGAGAATTTGAAAAAATAAATTGTATTCGGTCCAAAAAACATGAAATAGTATAATATGTATCATGACATGAGGTAGTTTAGTTGTGTCCAAAACTAGGAACAAACTTATATGACCTAGAATTTGAAACAAAATTCATTTTACCATGGTTTCTTTTACCTGGTTGATAACCAATTCCAGTATTGTATTTCGGGGTAATTTGTTTTCCTAGAATTTGGGTAAGGGTATTTTACCCTTAGTAAAATTTTTTATGTCCCTTTTTATTTTCCCATTAGAAATTTTAAATTCCTTATATTCTTTGAGAAATTGGTCATTTTTCACCTTTTCAGTATTAAGTTCATATTTAACAGTTGTAGTGAGTGAATGTTGTTTCTTCAATGATTTATATTTATCTTTTAATACATTTCATGTCTCGTCAAGAATGTTACAATATTCAAACATTTCATCATTATTCATATTTTCATAGTCACTTTCCTCTTCATAATAGTATAAATAATATATAGAAGAGTTCAGTGTTACCATAGATGTGTTTTTCAAATAGAAAATATTGGTTTTATTATCCTTTTCATCATGTGATGTCTCTGATTCTCTTGAACTATCCTTAGAGGCACTCCAGGTTTCCTTCATTTCCTTTTTTTACTTCTTATCCTTGTCCTCATATCTCTTCTTAGACTTGAGTTTTTGATAGTAATCCTTTATATTTATTTTTTTTCTTACATTCATAGCATACAATTTCATCAGTTTTGTCACTTCTTTTCTATCCCTTTTTCATGTTTCCTTTTAAATCATACATTCCCTTGAAGTTAGGCTTTCTAAAAAAGTTCTTATTTTTGAAAAATCAATTGAATATTCTAGCAAGTTGAGCCATATACTCATCACTATCAGGTGATGAATTTTCAGTGGTGGAAATTTATATAGAAGCTTCCAATTTCCCTTTTGTCTTTGTGCTTTGAGAAGGTGGTCATGAATTCTACATGTTTCCTCTTCGGTTCATCCTCCTCTTCTTTGTTCACTTCCAGCTCTTAATCATACATGAATAGTTCCCCAATGACTTCTTTTACAAGTAGCATGCTGATGACACACGATTCTCTAATAGAGACAGAGGTTCCACTCCATATGTCAGGTAGATATATAAGTATTCTCATGATCTATTTTTTGGCAGTGACTTCTCTTGCAAAAGAAATCATTGTGTTGACAATCTCATTGAACCTGTGATACATGTCAGAAATAGGCTCATGAGGTTTCATTTTAAAATTATAATATTTTATAGTATAAGTACTAAGTATCATTTCCATTACACTAGATGTGCCTTCATGTGAGACAGATAAGGTATCCCAAATTTCATGGGCAGTTTTACAAGAAGAAATCCTATTAAATTCTTCATCTCATAAGGAACAGTAAAACACATTCATGGATTTTCAATTGTTATTGTATGCATGTTTGGTAGGTTCATCCCATATAATTCTATCAGTCAGAAGAATTTTGTATTCATCTATAATGGAGGGAAAAATTTCATATCTCATACTCTTTTGATGAATTTTCATTTAAATTTTCCATTGAGCATATTTGGTTCCATTAAAGAATAGTGGTATGTTGGTTGTAGCACCTTCCAATCTAATTTTAATACTAACGAATTACTTTAAAAGAGCTAGAAATTTATAATTAACAGAAATTTAAATATCTTTAATGTATAACTACAATCACATTTGAGTATGATTACACCGAGTCTTAATAATGTAACCTATGATACCAAATGTTGGTCGGATGAGTTTACTCAATAGGGGAGGGGTGAATTGAGTAACTATAAAAATTTCTGTCAAAAGAATATTATATTCCAAAGAAATGGTTTCCCAAAAAATAGATACAGCCCAGTTAATCACGTTATACTGTTTTAAGTGTTTGAATTTTTAAAAAATTTATTAGAAGATTGATTAATTCTCAGTAATCTTAATTTGTAATATTAATATTACTTTTGAAGTTATCATACTTTGTCAAATCAGTTATAAATTCATTCCAAGACTAACTATAAAAGTGAGATTATTGTTTTCTAAATTATACATTAAAGAAGTAAAACAGAGAATACTAAATTAAAACATCACATTAGATATGAAACAAGTTGATCAGTCTCAAGGCGAGACCTAATCCACTCCACTTGGTGATCACCTACCAACATGAATTTTATATAAATAAACATTGATCCACAACCTGGATCGGGGTTAACAACAGTACACAGACTGTCCAGGTCACATAGGGACCTCTTCCACAGATTTCATGGGTAAAAATAATAACAACCATTCCACATAGGGACGTATTCCTCAATTTTCATGGGTAAGAAAAAGTGTGAATAGTTTGGTGTAAGGATTTAGAAATCCTCCAATTTAGAACATGAGTCAGTGTGTTTATGGAATAAACAGAGTACATAAACTGCTCAAAATGTAAGTAAATGAATCACTTAGAGAGAGTAGATATGGGTTTTGAATGATCTAGTGATTTGAAGTGCCGCTCTGGACTCCTTTGATTAAACAAAAATGCACTTGAGTACTTCTCTGGATTTTGTCTTGAAAAACAGTGTGTCGTGATTCTGCATGTGTTCTTCATGAGTTTTGATAATGTGAATATGTTCTCAGGATTATAGTATACTTTCTATATTCTTTAGTATAGTCTAATTGCATTCATGTGACAATTATTTCTTGGAAAATATTGCAATATGTTCTTAGCAGTCGTTCTCATAGGCTTGTATTTCATTCAGTTTCATGTTGTATTGTTGTTGGTAACCCTTTTCTCTTTATCTTCGAATACATGAGTTTTAGCCAACATGTTCCATGTTCTTCATACCTCATACCTCGTACTATGTCTACAATAAAACATTGAGTATGTCAGTGCATTAAAGGCATCAAATATGACTGTTAAAAGTTAAATTGAAAGATGAAAAAATTGTTTAAGAAACTCTGTCACCTTATGTTATGAAAATGGGGTCTCCATCACACGATGTCTGAGTGACATGGTGTCAAAGTCTCACGGTGTCTGAGTGTCATGGTGTTTGGTTCACTGTATCTTGTCAACGGTTTCTTGCTTCATATTGTCTTGTTCATGGTGTCTTGCTTCACGGTGTCTTGTTCAAGGTTTCTTGCTTCACGGTGTCGTACTTCAAGGTTCCTTGTTCATGGTGTCTTTCTCCATGGTGTCTTGATTTATGGTTTCTGGATTACGGTGTCGGGCTTACGGTGTCTGGCTTACGGTGTCTGGCTTTCTTAGGCAAACAATAGTATTCAAGACTTAAATAGTGATACGCAAGAAATGGTTTCAGCTTAACCATTATAAAGCATGAGAGAATGTGAAACATAAATACACTTGATTGGATATAATTTTGGAGTTAACTATGTTGAATAAGATTTTTTTTCATTAATTAGATTTGTGATCATTAAAACATGATTAATATACGAGGATCCCGACAGTTAGAAAAAAATTATAATTTAATTTCACCAACTATGCAAGTGGATAACTTATATATAGAAATTAGTCCCCTATCTAGTATTGGATATCATAGGGTGTTCAAACAACAACAAGATATGGAATGGGAATTTCACCAACAAATAATAAAATAAACTATTTTTTTTGGGTAATGAATGTAATAAATAGCAATTTTAAAAAATTAAATCCTATTAATTCACATAAAATAAATGTATGTTTGAAAATACATGAGAATTTAACAAAAAAATAATTTATGAAATTTTTTTAAATAAATTCAATCTCATTGATATCCTGCAATGCATTCAACACCGAGTTTGAACAAAATGAAATTATCTATTAAAATATTGTTATCATTACCAATATAAAATATTCATTAAATTGGTTTGTAGGAATTTTACTATCTAAATAATAAAAATTACATGTATTAAACATAAATAAAATGGATAAATATTTCATATAGATAATAATATAACCATTTGAATGAACCAAATAAATGTATTCTTAAAAACTATACTTTTTCTTGGAGGCGGTTTATCCATTCTTTGCAAAAAAAATTAATATTTAATTAATACCACATATAGAAAATTAATTTTTTAAAGAAGAGATAATTTTTTAAATAATACTATCAAAATTATCATATGGTTAATATTTGGGATTTTTCTGAAAAGATTCATTTTTTATGAATAGTGAAAAATACAAAATTATAATTGAAAACTACCTTTTCATTTAAATTATTTATAAAATTAAATTAAATTTTATAATGATATTAATGAATTATTATTTCAGCTACATGATCTTTAATACAATTTTTTCTCATTATAATCATTTTCATATAGAAATTTATATATAAAAACATTATATATGTTTGATCATTTTCTCTTTGATGCTCGCTTCTCATCAGGTCTGGGGATTGACTTTAAATTAAATATTTATGATTTTGAGAATATAATTTTTAAAAATGGATTAAATATTTATATAATAATAATATATTATTTTTAATATGTTCAAATTAATTTTTGACCAAATTTAATTGTGAAAACATTAAAAATTAAATAACCTTGTTATGGTAAAAAAAGAATTACTAGTGGTTAAAAAAAGATGATATTGGTAAAATATTACATACATTCTTTTCCAAAACCAACTTTATATAAATGTTTTCACCTTTTTACTTATATATTTTGGAATTAATCCTTTTAATTGCTTGTTAAATGATTAAACCTTGTGTATGATAGAATCTTTTCAAAACAATTACAAGTGTGCCACTCCCCTAAATTAAAAAACATAACACTCTATCCTCAATTCTTAACACCATAAATAAATATTTTACTTCAAAAATACCTATTTAAATAACATTAAAAATCATTATTTTTTTACTATAATTCATTGGTTTATGAGAAATCTAGTCTAACAAGTATTTCATGAAAACCTAAGAATGATACCCAAATAAGAGGAGAAGTTCTTTAACGAGTGTCTATATTTTATTTCATTATACACCCCATGAAAATATTTTTAAACCATTATTATATAATAACACTATTATTCTACATGTAATTATATATTTGTATGTAAATTAAATTGGAATTTTTTCCCATTTATATCAAATGGATAATGAAATCACCGTTTGTGTGTAATGTGGAATACCACCACAGGAATTGATGTCATATGTTTTTCTATTACCACATCACATGTTTTATTATGATGATCGATATAAATTATATATGTTATATTATAAAAAATAATTATATCTATATAGTCATTATATCTGATATACATTTTTTACATTCCATTTTTAGAATTTAAGATAAACCTTCTCATTTCTACAGTGGACTACCGCCTCATAAAGTGATGTCATTAGTTTTCACAAATTCATTACATATAACATAACAGGGGTGGATAAAAATAATTAATGTTATATATTTGGAATTATTTTGATATTCATGATATACTTATCATTATAAAAAAGATAATGTCTCATTTTCATTATTACATATTCACTCAATGATAATTGATAATGTCATTCATGAACGTGTGGACTATAACATTCAACAAGAGATGTGACTATCTTTTTACCACCACAGATTATAGATTAAATACTTATGTATTGTTGAAAAATAGTATTTTTGATATTAAAAGAATTCATGAAAAATAAAATAATACATGGGTTCTATTTATAATGATCATTGGAAAATGAATAGGATACAGATCATACGTACGACCTACCATCTCCATGATAATAAAGTAGTTCAATTCTAAGAACCATCATGAATTATTGCTAGTAAAAATGATATTTATATATAAATTTGATAATAATTACATTATTATTATTCTATATAATATCAAATAAAAATCACTTTGATTATTGTCAACCTCCCAATGTCATTTTTGAAACATATCCAGGGCATGGTCAAAATAACTGACATAAAATTAATTATTTTTGAAATTTTATACAACTAAATGATAAGTTAAGTAAAATAAATAACAAAACTAATAATGTTTTATAAGAAATTAAATAATTAAATTATGTTTATTATTCAAAATTATAATGATACAAATGATATGTATGACTCATGGTAAGTGAATTTATCTCAATTTTCTTTCATTGGGGGCGCATTTTGATGTTATACACCAATATTCTTTTACATGGTGTATATAAAGACCCTTGGACATTTTCTATTCAGTATTTATTAATTATCCTGGTGTTTATATTTCTTATAATTCTATTATATCTTGGGTCTTATTATATAAATAGATACAAAGTGATAAGGATCTATTATTTTAAAAATCCATTAATGTATTCTTTCCAATTATATATTTTCCATATCCATGTTTTTATAACAATTTAATGAAAAACATATATAATGATAAAACATATATAATGTAAATTTTTTTATTTCTTTATTATTTATAAATTTTTTCAAAATTATTATATTTAGTTTTATTATAAAAATATTTGAGAAACAAAAAAATGAATGTTATATTCGTAATATACACACAAATAATGAAATTTGTGCTATAATGGAAATTATTTGACATAAGGATGCTCTTTAATGATTTCATAATTACTTCCATAAAAATAAATTCACGTTTTTATGTATTTAAACATTAAAAATCTGATTTTTAAAGAAAAGTGTATTTTTTTCTCAACTTTTTTCATATGGGTTTAGATTATTTTTTCAATGGGATTTTGAATGAATATTTTTATTTGTGATATGGTAATTAATAAATATATTAAATAAGTGACAATGATATAGATTATATTAGGGGTTCATATACATTATATTTCACTATTGATCTCAATATATCTTATATAAATGTTTTTGGCCCACTATAGAACATGAGAAATGGGGGTTTCTTATATAGATTATACAAAGGGTAATCCCAATTATATCTCTCTAATTCATTCGTTAATGATTATATTGGAATTAAACATTATAGTTTTTCCAATTAAATGTTTTTTCAAAGGGTTTTATGAGTATGATGGTATAATTCATTAAAAAATTGTTTTTAAATTACTTGATATGGGTTTGAATGTTTTTCCTAAAAAATGGGTGTTTATTTACAATGAAAATATTCCACACCATAAAATAATATAACATTAAATGTAAAATAAAATGGAATTTGAGTTTTTATCACTAGAATAATGGTTTTATTTAATTTTATGTGCCTTTATAATGTTTTTATGCCCATCCAATGTTTTTAAAACATTTTTAATACGGTTTATGGATCGGTAAGGGAAATGAATTTTTCTTGTTTAATGTTTCGGTGATTTTCCATGTAAATAAATAATTCATTATTTCTAAAAAATTATATAATATAAAAAATAAATACCAATAGGAAGTTTCTACATTATGTTTTATGGTTTTTTTATCAATGATATATGTTTAAATTATATAAAACAGTAAACCCAAAATGATCCTAAAATTTAAGAAAATGAATTCATCAATTAAAAATCCTGATTACGTAACGATTATGGTGATATCTATATAGTTTGAATCAGAGGAATATTTTTCTAACTATAGATGTTTAGATAATATTAATGTCATCCCCTTGAATAATTTAATATTATTTATATATTGAAATGTTATAAAATTTTAATAGTACAATTTTTCTTTATCTAAACTATGTATCTTTAGAATGTATTTCTGTAAAGGATATAGAGAATCAATAGTCAGAGTGCACCAAGAGGATAATATCCTTCAATATCAGCATCATGATATCGTAGTTATTGGAATATAATTGTTTGTTATAGTGATGGCTCTTTTGGAAAAAGCTATAAATAATGGTGGTCTCCTTCATAGAGAGGAACCATGTCTACCATGAAAAATAATTTCTAATATGGAGCATTTTAGGTTTAAACAACCATGGTTATTTGGTGGATTATCAAATATTGTAGTATAATTAACATGGATGAATTATTTAAAAAATAAATTTGATGTCATGGGATGTTCATAATAAAAAAAATGTAACTCTTTAAATATGGTTTTTGGAGGTGAAGCTAATTGATTATGTTTTTTTAATAATTATGGGGATTAAAATGATCAATATTTTATATAATGGGTCAGATTTAATAATATATCATTGATAAATATTTCCCATCTACTTTTTTATTATTATTGAAAAAAATTCATGGAATTGAGATAAAAGAATGAAGATCTGATGTCTTTATATGATCAAAATTTTACATGGTTGTCCAGGTACATATCATATATTTTAATGAAATTAATAGTAAAAAAATAGATATTAATTAGTATTAAACACAATATTGTGAATATATTTTTATGTATGATAATTAAAAATTTAGGTTAAATTTATTCATTTTTTTGAGTAAGCTGGGATAGAGTTTTCTAACAGTAATGCACCACAAAATTAAGAGGGTAAGAAATAGTCAATTTGGAAGGAAATAGAGATGAACCAAACAATGAAAAAAAGTTGTAATCCCAAAAAATGATCCACATTTGTTAAAATAAATTTACTTTAATATATCGCAGGATATAAAAAGTGATACATGTATTGTATGTTAAAAACTTTTTTTGTGACTTTACTGAAAGAAGTCTGAAACAATCAAAAAATTAGATAACAATCTCCAGTAAATATTGGGATATTTTATCTACTATAATTTGGGAGATTATGAGGACGTGTTTATAAAGTAACTTTCTCAGAGTGGAAAACATCATTATTAGAATAAAAAAAGTACTGTAAAATTATTTTTTACTCTTGTAGTTTATGTTGGTCCTTCTAGTGTTGTGGTGATATCTTTTATGAGCTCGGTAATATTTGAAATATGGTCATAATCTCAATGACATCAAAATAATATTTTTATTTATTACGTAATGGAATTAACTTGGTAGACAAATGTTATGTTTTCATAAATATTTGAAGTATATTTTCTAGTGAAAAAATTATTTTAGGGATAATACAGTCACATTTTATAGTCATAAGTTTAAAGGCAATGATAACCTTTAGGATTAATAATAGTATTAATGAAATTTTAATAGTAATCAAATAATATTATTATACATTATGAAAAAAGGGTTTTATTTAATAATATAGTAACCAAGTTATTAAATGAAAAATATTATTTCAAGGATATGTACCAATGTTTAGGGGGATGATATTGGAATTATATTAACATGGATTAGAAAATGGAAAAAATTCATGATGGGGGATATCCTATCACATCCTATAATGCTCTAGGGATTCATCCCATGATAAAAGGAAAATATGGATATATCACCTACCACTATCCTATGCAATTTCCATGTTAATACAACATTTTTATTAGTTAATGAATTTGATAAATAAATATTAATGATGAGCCTATGGTGTCACATTTGTGGTTTCGATATTAATTTTTTATATTGGACACCTTTTACTAGCCTGTTGGGTTTTGAAAAATAGTTAGGGAGAGATGGAAAGAATTTTCACTCTTTTATTAATCTTATGATCAGTTTAATGATAATTTTTGAGCTTAAAAAATATTGATATTAATTTCTTGGTGTGTGGGGGAGAATTATAAATTTAAAAAAGGAAATAATATAGGATGAAATGGTTCTAATGGAATATTACTATATCAAGTAATTATATTTCCTTATATTCATGTAACGTAAAATAATTCCCCAACATTATGAAAAGAATCTTAAAAAAATGTAATCTTGTTACATTTATATCCAATGAATCAAATGAAATTTTAGATGATAATATATTAATAGTATTTGATCCTTTAAATTACTAAAGATAATTCATTTTCCTATGTTTAATTTCCTCATTAACTCAAAATAATTATTTACACTTTTCTTTATTGTATTTATCTTTACATTCCACAAATGTTATCCAAATTCGAAGCATATTTATTTGTTATTAAATATGATCCTTGTATATTCATTTAACATTTATCTAGAAGTTATTTTATTATCCCATTAATGATGCGGAGTTATAATAGAATAATTTTCAAATTTCTATCATTTTATTACCAAGATAAAACCCAAAATTTTATAATGTAACTTATTAAAGAAAGGAGGAAGTAATGAACATAAATTTTAAAAGAATAACACTATGATTGATATAATAAATGGTATTAAAAAATATTTATATATGAGAATTTAACACCCTAATACGTTAAAATATATTTCATTCAAAACATAATCACTTCAATAGAATTTAATGCACACATCAACGAGTTAAAATGATATTCTTTACTCTTTTAAAATATTATTATTATCTTTATTTCATACCCACTATATGTCTTTATATGAATATTAATAACTGTATTATGAAACTTATATGGGTTTTAAATATATAAAATATATAAATAATTATTAGAGATATAATTAAAACCATTTGAATAAAAAAGTAATGTTTTCTGAAAAAAAACTATATTTTTTTAAAAATATGGTTTACTCATGATTGGTGTACATATATTTAATGTAATATTTACCACATTATTAAACTTTATTTTAAATTTTTTATTAATTTTTAAAATCAGAATATCAAAATTCCATTTGGGGTAATTTTTTTTATTTTTATTTATAGAATTATTTTTTAGGAATAGTGAAAAACAATAAATTTTAAACAAAAACTTACTTTTCATTTGTTTATTTATAAGGAATAGTGAAAAAAATATATCTATTAATACAATATAGGTAATATCATTCATTTTAATACTATATATTGATATAAAATCATTGTAAACGTTGAAATATATTATATTTGAAAACCCACTTTCTCTTCATCTATGTCTGATTTATTTTAAATTTAAATTTTACAATTCTATTAATTATATTTGAAAAAATGGATTGAAAATTTATTATCACCATAATTATAAAAACATTGTTCAAAATTATTTTTTTTTGTAAATTGCAAAGTGAAAATAGTAACAATTAATTACCATATTAAATGTGAACAATGGATTTATTGTGGGTTAATCTGGGAAGATACGAGTTCAAAATGACCTACCTACTTGTTCAACACCAATTTTATAGTCATCCATCAATCTTATCACTACTAGGATTGATAAATTTCCATTTTTATAAGATATAAAAATGGCTATGATTGAATCATTTCTAAACCATACATGTGTTCCACTCACCTCACTTATTTAAATTCCACCCCTCTCTTATCTGCTTCATAAGTTCTTTCATTTTTTTTAAAAAATACCAATCGAAATAACATTCAAAAGTCCATCTTATCATCTTTTAAGATTTAGTTTTGTAATATTTCCATCCTTTTATGGATTTGGTTCCAATATATAATGGATTCGTGAAAAACATGTTATGATCTTCAACGAAATTAATTATTGTATTTCTTTCTCCACCTCTTACATAATTATTAAAATATTATAATATAATAACCTTAGTATATAAAATCTATAGATCAAATTATTATTTTATTTGGAATAACCTAAATAATATCTACTTCCATCAAATTTGTTTTCGAATCATCATCTATGGGTACAGAGGACAACGAGCATGTGAACCAATGTCATTTATTTTTCGATTAGCACATCTAAAGACTAGGTATGATAATGGATATAAAGTATATATATGATATGAATGAAATAATTATACCTTTTGATTAATTATATCATATAAACCCTACCAAAATTATATTTTGAAGGTGAAATGATAATGTCACTCATTTGTACAACAGACTACCACCTTACAATGCAATGTGATTCTTTTTCAATAAAACTTTACATATATGATAATAAATGTAGAGATAATGAATATATTTGATATAAATGGAATAATTATTATATTAATATCAAATTTATCATCTCTAAAATATAATATATCATTTTCTTTCTTACCTTTTACTTCAATGATAAATGATAACATCATTTGTTTATGTGTTGACAACATCCTTCACAAAAAGATGTGACCCTCCTTTCAACACCATTACAGGTTTATGATATATATAAGTAAAAATAAATAAATCATGTAATATTTATTTTTTATTTTAATTTTATAAGGTTAATATAATACATATCATCTTTTAATAATTATCAATGAAAAATGATAACATTACCCATGTGTATGTATGACCGACCATCTCTGTGATTGTAGTGTATTTTATTTATCAAAAACATATTTTTTTATGGTATTGAAATTGTAATTTATTTATAAATATGAATAATATTTCATGATTATAATTCTGGATATGTTTAAACAATTACCACATTGACTATCATCAACCTACCAAAGTTTTTTGTGAAACATATGTCGAATATGGTCAAAACATCTGACGTAAACTTAATTAATTATGTAAGGGTACAAAATATTAAAATAATTGATATAAAAGTAATAATATTATTGAAAAGTTTCTCATGAAAGTAAATAATTAACATATCTTTATTATTCAGTTCGAAAAATATACATGTGACAAGTTGGACTCAAGTTATGGGAATTCGTCTCAATTTCCGTTTATTTAGGAATATTTTGATGGTATAAACCTATTTTCGTTTAAGAGGTAGAGTTATAGCACATTGAAATTTTATATCATTTATTTACCTATAATAATTTTATTTATTATTTTTTTAATTCTACTATTTCATGTGGCTTATGAATCAAATTTTTCCAAAGTGATAAGGGATTTTTCTATAAATCAACTCCCTTAAAATGTTTTACTTAGAAGTCGTTATTTTCTATATCCATGACTTTCAACGATTATATGGAAACAATTATATTGAAATAAGTTATTTATATAATAAATTTATTGTCACTTTAAAATATATTCTCAAAATGAATTCTTTTATGTGTTTTATATGATTTTGTTTTATAAAAAACAAAAGAAATGTAATATTTATAACACAAATGAAAACAATTATTCTACATTCATGCACACTAATCGAGTTCTAGATTCCATTTTAATTATTAATATATTATTCCATGAAAAAATACCTTATATCGTGTTACATTTATTTTAATATTGAAAATAGATTTTTAAAATAAAATGTTATTTATATCTGAAATTGTTCTCCAAATGGGTATAAATGTGTTTTTCAAAGGGATTATAGTAAAAGTGTTTTATTCATGATATGGTAAATGAGAATTTCATTAAATATTTGATCTTGATATATATTATAAGAATGGTTGAATCCCATTATATCTTGATATAGCCTATATGAAGGGTCGATAACCATTATTATATATGAAGAAATCGATGATCTAGATATATCTTATACAAAGGGTAAGCCCCAAAATATCTCTTCAATGTATTGGATAATGATTATATAAGAATACTTCCATATTATTTTCGAATTAAATGTTTTTCGAATGGGTAATATGAATACAATCCTTTAAGTCACCAAAAATGTTTTTTCAATTGTTTAATAATGCTTCTAAAGGCTTTATTTAAGAAAAATGTTTGTTTGTTTTTTATGTGAGATTGATCTACATATTACACTCAAAGAACATTGAAGATAAAGGTAAAAAATATAATTGTTTTTTTTTTGTTTTTTTTGGGACTAATGGTTTTATTTTTATTTTTTTCTCTTATTGGGAATTTTTGCTCATCTGATGTTTTTTGATGTTTTCTTCTCGGTTTAAGGATAGGTAATGGAAATAAAGAACTAAATTTGAATTTAATTGATATTTTCCATGAAAATAAATCATGATTTATTTTCAAACATCTTATATTACTGAAGAAATAGTTATTAATAAAATTTTACAACTTTTTTATTTTATGGTTTTGTTTTTTATGATTTATGTCCTTATTCTCGGAAAAAAGAACACAAGTTGATCCTAAAAATAAGAGAATGACATCCTAATAGAAAAATAAATATTATTTAATATTTAATACATTTTCTTTATATTGAAAAATATTATACATTCCATTATTATATAACAATATCCAAGAGAAAGTTGGCCTAAATCTAGAATATTGATTTAGTCAACTCTAATAGTTCAGGGAAACTGAGAAAAAATAGGAGACAAATTATTATTTATAAAACTAAGAGATGTTAATATTTATTAATTTTTGTATGGAGTATCACACCCCCCTCCAACCCCCAATTAATTGGTAGTTTGAAATTACACTGGTGTAGCATTCACGAATAATTACCCATATTTATGGACACATGATTCCCATTGGATTCAATAAATGTTAAAGGGGATGTTATAGAACAACATGACTAATTTCTCAGCCATCATTTTTTTATTTGGAATTAAATAAATTTCAATTGATGTAATTATAAATTACACATTGTATCATGGTTTTATTATTTAATTAATTTCTACTTTAATCATTTTATATAAATACTACAATTTTTAAACATGTTCAAAAACACAAGTAAAAGTGGATATTATATAGAAATTATACACTACGTAAAATTGTAACAACAATATTGTTTCTATAATTATTGTCATTCTATTTTAATTTCATTGAATACCAATGATGAATAGATTTTTCCACTATGATATAAAGTCCATTTACTACTCTCATGATTCATTATTCCACTATTACACTGATTCTATAAAAAAAATAATCCTTCATATTATCAAATGAATTTAATGGATAAAAAATATTATTTATCCTCAAATGTTGCATACATATTATAATTGAAATCATGAACATTAAAATCTTGAGGTGGATTTTGATCATTTCTTCTTTACACACATACATTATATTGAATAATAGTTTTACTATACCATTAATGATTTAGTAGTGAATATTACACACTATAATCTCTCTCCAAAATATAAAATGGTACAACATATCTTAAAGACATCATTCCCAGTCGATTCACTAAATTGTGTCCCAATCATTTAGAATATCATAGGATGACCTAATCACCAGTGAAAAAAATTTGTTATTAATATCAATGGGCCATTAATAATAGACTTATTCGTTGGGTAATGATTAACAATTTTATGATCATCTCCACTCACTACAATATCTCATGTCTGATATATGATTCAATATCCTGTGATTCTAAATCTTCCAAATTGACCCATAGTTATAGAATAACATACTTAAATGTTTAAAAAGGGTATTCAATATATTGATAATTGATTACTAGTATTTTATGTAATCCTTAAATAAAACAATTACCCTCTCAAAAACCCCTTAAATTTGAGGCACATGTCCTCAATATTTCATTTATGTTCCAGATAGTATTCTTAGATTAACTATAATTATATGGATAATATATTTTAATTATATTTACTGGAGTAAAAAATTTCTCTAAATATAAGAAATGATATAAATTGTAATCCAATGATATAGATATATAATTATTCGTATTGATACCCAAAGTATCCATATAATATTCTTTATATAAAATCCTCCCAATATATAAGCATAATTTGTCTCTTAGATTGGTAAAATTTTAAAAACCTAGTCAGAAAATATCTAAGAATTATATCCATATATATAACCAATTATGATCATTAATATCCTATCATTAATTTTATATTGACCGTAACATATTTCCATAAAAATTATCAGAAAAGACATGTTGGTCACTAGTGCACGAAAATCATTTACAAACATGATTGGATTGATGAAACATAGTCTATTATGTACTTTATCTCCCATAGTTACCAAAAATGGATCATTATGTCAAGATATATAATTCATCCAAAATTAAAAAAACAATGTGATTCATTATAATTACACACTAAATTATCTATCATGGGATTAATTAAACTATTTTTATTCTATAAAGATATAGATATGATGCATTACACAATCATTAAATGAAATATTCCTCCCCTCTAAATATTCTATCTCTCTCTCATTACAGAAAACAATGAATATAACTCCCGAGTCACTATCACATTATATTGTAGTGAAAAGATAATATATACAAGACTCAAACCCAATATCACATTATACTCCAACATATCAAATCATATTTATGAAAATAATATTAAAAATTTGCAATCATTAAAACACTAAAACCGTATCTATTACTTGACATTGAAATTCACTTAGATAGTCTTGTTTTTAGCCATCCCAATTGAATTCATTATCTTGTAAAATATATCATAGGGTCACGACTAATATTATTTTTCATATAATTAATCTCACAAATAAAATATATATTTGGATCCTTTCTTCCATTATGAACCAAAAATATCTCATTAAATTATAAATGGATCCAACATCCTAGAGTCTATACAACTATAGCTACTCAGCATAATTGATCTGGTTGATCCACTAAAAAATCATAGATTTTCAAGAATAATTATTACAACTTAATTATAATTTATCATAATTACACTAATTAAAATTGTTGATGTAAAATGGTATTTGATATATAATATAAATAGAATTGGAAATAACATTTTTTGTGATAAATTAATTCTCTATTCTAGATATTGAAAGGAAATTATAAACTTATAAATACACATAATGTTTAATTTTTTAGTGATCATGGTAATCATAAAAATAACAATTAATTGAAATATCATTTGAATCTAAGGTACTAATCATTCATTAAAATAGTTTTCCTGATATTGAACACATTTTATGCTCTTCTATAGAAACCATCATATCATCCATCTCAATTTATATTGAGTTTCCAGAATATATATATCATCGCATAAAAATGAACTTCTCAAATACAAATGTTATTCTAATATGGTTTGTAGTACATCTTGTAATTCTAGAGTGTTATAAAGACAATATCCATGCATAAACAATGACGATACTATATTTGGTAGTATACAAATATATTTTATAAAAACATTTTCAAATAAATATAATCATATATTAAATATATATTTTATTGTAGTTATAGATATTATTGGTGTGATAATTAGGCTAAAAAATATCACCAAATATTCAAAAAAAACCATACAATCCTTTGAGTATTTTTTTAATAAAATTTCCGTAAATTTAAATTATGATAATGTAATAGATATCAGAGATAAATCAATTTGAAAAATTGTGTCCTAATTAGATAATATAATGGATATTTTTTCCATAAATGTGGTTATATGCGTTTTATTATATGGCAATTCATCCTTTGATGATAAAAATATAAAAACAATATCCTATCTCTTTTTATTGTGAATCATGATGCTGTTTCCAAAGGGAAAATACACAATATTATAATTTTTTTTATGTTTTTATTCTACAAATAATCCTAAATCTCACTAATCTCAAATAGTTTCATAGGATATGGTATTATAAATGTCACTCATCCCACTACCACTAGGTCCTTTGTAGATAATTACTCTTTATTAGGAATAAAACGAAGGAATTTATCTTGAATGTTTTCTAGAATCCACTCATTCACTTATTGAATGACATAATTTATTATCTTCTCATTCTATCAAATAATAATATTCTATGAAATATATGTGATAATACCATTTTATTAATCTTCTAGTTTATATTGAAATTATTGTATATATCATTCAGAGATAATGTCACAGTTTTATCTAACTCAAATATAGAACAACATTAATCCCATGATGTAGATGAGTCATTTAATGTTCTTATATATAAAATAAATAAAAATGACATCGAATACATGATTTTATACTATGATTGTATCCCACATATTCTAATACCCAATAATTACTATATAGTATCTTTGACCAATTTTCATCTAATATGATCTGTCACATGAGAATGTCTCCATAGTTAAAATTCCCTATAGGAACTCAAACAAATATCAAAATCAATGAACCATTCATATAGGAATTAATGTGAGAATTCCATCCATCTAAAAAACTATATCAAATATAAAAATCAGAAGTATCATACCTCATAAATTTAATAATACCTAATAATTATTTTATGGTCAATATATTGCAATACAAAAACAGTTTAAACATTTATCATGTTCTTTTGTTACATAAACATGAATCTATAGCTGATACATATCCTAATGTAGTATCTATAATTGTTAAACTATTTTTATAACCTTAATATATCAGCATGATAACAAAATATTGTTTCTATATAGTTATACATACAAGAAAACTCTTATACAATGTGTCAATCTAGAGCCTCATTGACTACTGATCTAGGAAACAATATATTAGTATCTCAATAGGTGTCCCATTTTTCAACATAATCATTACATTTATGGTTTCCACTCATAATAATTTCAAATATCAGATTACCAAAAATCTATTTGTACTCTAGTTGGGTCATTCGTATAATAAGAAGGGGAATAAATTTACCCATGATAACCCATTGCTGGCCTACAAATAATCAACATTAAAACGTATTCATTAATTTATCTAAAAATATAGTTATAAAACTACCCAATGGAATTATATTATATGATCCCTTATTATAATCACCTCTATAATATAAAATGATAACATGTTTTGATGAAAACACCATTATTGATCATGATAAAAATTAGCATCCCAAACTCTACACTATGAGGGTGGAGTGTTGATGATAATCCATAGGGAAGTCATGATTCTGTTTAATTTGATTGATTTTATGAATTCTTATTCATTTGGTATGTTTTCGTTAAAATAAATAAAAATATAAAAACTAAATATAAATAGAGAATAAATTTAATATTTCATGAGTATAATATCAATAATGTATGTGACGCAAAATTTATCTACTATTAATGACTAATAATTTTAGAAATTAATTTATCATAAGGATTCATTTATTTAAAACTTTTATATATTGACTAAAAAATTATTGTGATTGTATTTTTTTACACATTTTATGGTTGAGAAATATTTCAGAACATATTTTCACAAAAACCCCAATGGGAAGACAATGAACATGACCAATATTCCATGGTACTGCTTTTATAATAATTTTAGATTCAATGAACTATCATATTTATAGTCATACATATTTTAATTGAAAAACTAAAATACAATATAAACTATTTCATTATATACTGAAATATTATGGAAAAAAAATTGTTAAACTCAAATAAGTCCATTAATTATAAAATGTCTTCATGATTATTAAAACATCAAAATGAATATCATTATCATCTCATATCCATGGGAATGATGAAATGGTTTTGAACTAACTCAACCACACACATATATAAAATATGATTGGGGTGGAGGAAAGGAGGGTAATATATTTTACCAGATAGAGGGAAATGTATAAAAAACACCTTAAATGATATTTAATCGAAACTATGTATTTCTCAAGAATATTTCCACCCCTACATGAATTTATTTTCATATATATATTTTCTGAAATTATAATCAAATATCGTTAAAAAATATTTAATAAATGAAATGGACATTAATCAATCCATCTTTTCATTGTTGCATTCATCTCTTGGGTATGAAATCTATGCCTTCACAACAATTGAAATATTCATGGGATTTTTTGGTTGGTGGTTTACAATAAATGTGATAGTTTTGAACATTGAATATACAATGAATTTCATAAAAACTAATCCTACATGTTTTTATAAAAAAATTTAATCAATTTTAAATTGCGTATAATTCCCAAAAGTATATCGATGAATATATACGTATGGTCACGTATTTCGTCCATTTGAGTAAATAGTACATTTCTATTAATTACACCCATATAGTTATCAATTCTTCTAGAATACATTTATTAATTATAAACTTACCCATGAAACCATATTAAATTAGAAAAATTATTAAATGAAGTATTCAAACACATAAAAAAGCACTTTATATGACATGTCTTATCTAATTATATAAATATATCGTAATTGTATGCACAAATTATATGCCTAAAACTATTCAACATCATTTTCATAGTCTCAAGAAATTACTAAGTAATCATCCAATAAAAATTATAATAATATGGAATAAATTAAATATATAAATTAATTAAACAAGAAATTAAATAATTGACTTTTGGGGAAAATGTTACAATTTTTTTTTTAAATTTACAAATTCCTTAAAGTTAAAATGAAATGTAGAATCATTTGATTAATTTGAAAAAATATCCTTAACTAAAATACATTTTAATCTGATGTTACACTTCTTCATTTAATATAATCTTATATAATAAATATTAATCATTATATACATTAAGTTAACATAATTGAATAGTTAAACAACACAAATTTTTCATATAAAAATTTTATTACAGACATAACTAATTCAGTTTTAACAACGATGTTCTAGATTTAATATTTTTTAGGGTGGATTTTTCAATGTAATTTTTTATCTAATGTGAGACTATAATATATTTTAAATATCACATTAATTTAAAAATTACTGAATCCATTAATAATTTTAAATCTATTTAGTAATGAAATAATGTCTAATAACTACTTATATATTAACATAAATATCTTAGTATCACACTTATAAAATATGAAAGATAAATTTCCAAATAAAATTTTGAAATTATTCAAATTATCCCATCAAAAGATAATATATAAAACTCTTATATTAAAATAAAACTCATTATGTAATCACATGTAATTTTTAATGCTAGTGGATGAATAATATTTTTTCTCTATATTATTTATTGTAAAACATAAAAATGGTACATTTCATTCATTATTTAATTAACTAAATTTCATTTTTTCTAGTAATATAATCATTTCAAATACTACATATGTGATTAATTTCATCCTTTATAGGATTGATTTTTGATGACCAAATTTGGTGAACATGGATTCCATCAACAACTTTAAAAACTGAATATTTCCAACCATGTTAAATATAAATAATTTTAAATGGAGTTTACATGTGAAATAAAAAAACCAAAATAATGAAAGAATTAATTATAATAGTGAGTTTAAATAATTAATAAATTTATGAAATACCTAGTGTAATGCCCTCTGATTTTAAAAAAGTAATATATGCTCGATTGTGTACAAGACAAGCAACATCATGCTTAAATGAACCATGAAAGACTATTAATTAATATAATTCTGTTATAACCTTGCCTTTAAATTTGAGAATATGAGTATTATAAACTAATTTATGAAATAAATTTAAACATATCATGATAAATATAAATTTATATATAAATTCATAATTTCATCCACTCAATTTTTATTAATGTAATTTTATTATGAAAAATAATTTATTTTTAAATAGTGATATTTATTTATTTTTGGGATGAAATATTATAAGTAATATAGTGAAATTTTACAAATTTTATTTCTAAAATTGAAAATAATTTTTATACTAATAAAATCGATATTATATTAGTATTTCTGTTTTATATTGTATTTTTGATAAATAACGAAAATATGATTTTATGGAAAGATTTCATTTTGTCAATACATTAAATAATTTAAAAGTGTAATTATATTTTTAATTTTATTTAAAATAAAATAATTTTTCATTATTTTTATTTTATATTCTTAATTACATTTTAATAATATTTATATTGGATTTTAGTATATTTTTTTTGTAGATATGTAAACATGTCTCTTCTGAAAACAGTGTTAATGTGCATAATGTTTCAACATTATAATTATTTAAAATAATATATAATGGGGAATGAATTAAAGGTAATATATATATATTATATATCAATAAATGATAATTTCAAATTGTATATAGATTTTTACTTTTCATAGAGTTAATATATAATTATTTTTTTCATGTAAAAGTCACTTGTTAAATACCTGTGTTTTCGTCACATCTAAAAGAATTATTTAAAATTAAATTTTACCTCTCCTTTGAACTATATTTAGAATAATTGATTCCATATATTTAATAAATGTATTTAATATTATCTAATAATTTGAAATTAATTTTTTCACAACAATTTGTGAAACCAGTTAAAAAATTAACATGAATAAAGTGAAAAATGTATTATTATGCATTAAAATTTAATGATATGGTTTAAAAAGATCAATACATGATTTTAAAATAGAGTGGTCATATATAAAAATTATTTAAGATGTTTAAGGATCAATAATGGTACATTATTTATACTTTTGGTATATGATATATTTGGATACACCTTTTTCTTTTGAAAATTTATTTTTAAAAGGACCCCTCGTCTCTTATTTACACCTTAATATCACATTGGATAATAACATCCCTTACCAAATAACTACATTAATCCCACTCCCCAATGACATAGATCCCCTAGTTTAATTATAAATCACTCTTATAGAGTCTATTAGTGCAAACCAAATGAGGTTGTCTAAAGAAGAGAAAGATAAAGAGTGTTTGTGGCCTGTCTGACTCATGGTAAGGGTCTTCATCTCAATTTCCCCTAATTGATGAATATTTAAATTTTATGCACTTATATTATTTTATAAGGTATATATACACCCATTTTTTGTGTTATATCATGATTTAATCTATTCACATTAAATTTATTGTATTTTAATTTTATTATTTCGTGGGGATTATTGTTTAGGTGTTTCGTATGTTTTAAGGTAATTTATTTAAATTAATATTAATTTAATGGACTATTTTTCATCTATTCCATTTTTATGATTTTTAAATGATTTAATTAATCTTTTTATATTTACATAAAAAATTTATAAAGGAATATTTATGTCTAGGTTGACATTATATTAATAGTAATTAAATGTATTCTTTTTTACATGTTTTATATGGAATGTTCTAAAAAAAGAAAAAAATATTGTTTTATATTAACGTATATGGTGAAAAAAAAAACATTTATCAACACCATTAAAATTAATTTTTTGAATATTTTACAATGTTTATTTTTTTCATTAATGAAAACACATTATTCCGTTTTTTTATTCCATCAATCAAAATGAGACTTCTTAATAGTGAATTTGACAATCTTAAAATGTACTTATATGGGATCAAAATAGTTGTTCATACTGTTTAATTATGGAATAGTTAATGAATAAAATGTTGTATTCATCATATTTTAATTTACAATATCTGAAAAATATGAAGAGTGAAATAGATTATATGATGGTTTGATCCCCATTATATGTCACGGGTGGGTGGAATTCTGTATATATGATGGGTTAATCCCCATAATTATTAATTGGTGATCGTGATATAGAATATAAAATGGTTTTCACTAATATATACCATTAATATTTGTTAATCCCTATATATATTAAATGAAGTGTGAGACACATTATAGCTCTCTTGTTCATTGTGTAATGATTATGGTCTGTGGAAAATTATAATGGATGTATGAAAAGTGGATATTATAATTATATCTGTTTTGAGTGGATTTTATTAATGTGATACTCTATGTATCCTAATTTGGGTTTCTATTTTTTTTAGTGGGTTTTGATGGTTTTCTTTCAAAAAATTTGGTGTCTTTGTCGTTCTTTGAGGAAATGTTATATCTAATATGATAAAAGAACATTAAATATTAAGGTAAACATTACATAAATATTTAGGATTTCATTAGGATAATATATTTATTCTATTTTACATCCGTTACTGAGGTTTTTTATTATCCAAATATTTTTTATAAAGGTAGTGGATTCTACGAATCGGAATGAACAATGGATAATTTATGTTGGAATTTGAGAAGATCGTAATGAAAATAAATCATGTTTTATTATTAAATTTATATATATTGGGAATATTAGATACTAATAAGAAGTTACAACTTTGTAGAATATGGTATTTTTATGTTTGATTCATGATGTAACTCTCAAATAATATATACCTAAAATATATTTTGTATTAGAATGTGAATTTGTTATTAAAATCACTCGAATTTGTAATGATTATAGTCTGGTGATTAATGTTGGTATTACAATAAAAAATTAAATATCATTTTGCGAAATCATGATATTTATTTTTAAGAAAAATCCATAATATTACATAAATTTTTAGTGCAATAAGAATAATTAGGGTAATTTTGAATAAAAAGAAATTTTTTAACATAATATGGAATTGTTAATGATGTATTTCTATTTATCCTCCAAAAATGTAGTTTATTGTTTTTTAATTGATAAACACATAATTAATTTTTTTATTAAATGTCTTGATCGAGTAGTAATATATTTAATAATGGATGTGAAGAAAAATTTAGTGAGTATCAAAATGAGAAACAAAATGTAATGGGAGGATTAGTGAAATCTTTGGAGGTTTTTTAACATTATTTTATGATATATAACTATAAAAAGTCATAAGATATTATACTATCAAACCAACATGAGAAAAATGGAAATCCATATATGTTCATTTGATAAATATTAAAAACATAAAAACATTCAACCACCTATCGGTCAATAATTTTGGAACAATTGCCCAAATAAAAATTATAAGAAAACTGAAGGATTTTTAATATATATTTTTTATAATAGCATTGACATGAACCGGTCACCCAATTCATTCCCCCAATAAAATTTATCAAAACATAAAATGTTACATTACAAGAATGAGGTATAAAGAGATTACAGCAATACGGGATTAATGGGGGTACAAATGAAAACTCTAAGAGAAACATACCGATTCATGGGTTCCAACCAATGAGAAACAACTAAAATAAAAAAAATTAAAAGGATTTATGAAGTAATCATAGAAAGCCTCGGAAGATTGAGAAAATAAAAATAATAATTTTAGAAATAAGACTCCCCAATGATAATCATGAACTTTCAGAATGATTAATTGAAACTAAAAAAAATTCATGCTAGTGGAAAATGAAATCCATGAAGTGTGGGTCAGAGAGGGTCAACCATTCGAATCATTTCAATTATTCTAAACAGATACATCTATAATACATCTATACACTTCCATAAAGAAGTGAAATAGATAATCAGAAAACCAAGGGTATTATAGTGGAGAAAGAATCCCAGGAAGGCTGTACATGAGTTGGTCGTCTATTCCTAGACTTCACATTCTTTGATACTGAAACATTCAGTGAGCATCATGATATAGGTCCATGAAATCAATCCATCCTTATTAGTATTCATAATGAAATACTCAGCGCACTGTTATGTCCATTATATCATCAGCATGTTTCATGAAGATGAATTATGTCGGCCAAATAATTCATTCATAGTTTTTGAATATGATATCTCAGCATCTAGAAGTAGTGAACATCAAAGGACTAAAGAAATAATTACTTAGCCTTTATCATAATAGATTCATTTACATCCATTAAAAAATTCTGTATTTTTCTCATGTAAATCAAGAAATTTTTTTCGAGAAATTCCATTGGAACCATCGCAATCGGCATGTACAGCAGAAAAAAACATACAACATCTCACTGATCAACTTCAAAGAGAAGTGGGAGTACAATATATAACATCACATGACCAAAATATTCATGGCATCAATAATGAAAATGATGGGAAAATAAAATCATATCATGAATGAAAAATGTACAGGTGGTACTAGGGGAAATTCCATCCCCAACACACCCAATATTTAAGGCTCTCATCCGAAAATACAAATTCATTCAAGCATGATAAATCTGAAAAAAACATTCCATAAAAATTACAGTCCATTCTGAGGTATTCAATGAAAAAACAACAACTGAAAATAAAACAAAACGAGTGATCATAAATTAATACATAAAACGGAAGAAATTATACAAAGGGTATGTCTCTAAAGTTGAATATATGTTAATGGTAATGAAAAAGGAAATATTATTCCAAATAAAAAATGATTCATTTAGTTTATTACATTAAGGGTAACAAAATTCTTCTCCTGGAATAAAAGACGGCTTTATGTTAGGGTGTTTTTTAGAATTATGAAAATCCATGTCATAGTTTGAATTATATTCAATGGTATTAATAGTACTATGAAAATAAATATTTGGAAAATTCATAATATCATTATAGTTTTTAGAAAAGGATACGATAGATAAAATATGATTTTTATTCATTATAACATGGATTATGTTTTTAAATTTTTGAATGATAGCACATGATATATTTTTTTATTTTTCAAATTCAATTATTCTCAAATAAGATTGAAAATTATGGTTAACTATTCTATAAAACAATGATGGATTAAGGTGTCTACAAGAAGCGATTCAAAAGTTATTTTCTACAGTTTTATTTTATGATGATTATAATTTTTAAACCGTTAATAATATTTTTATATTTAATGTGATGGGTGTTTTTTGGGAATATTTATTGATTTATTGATATATATTATGGAATATTTAACCATATGCTTAACACATGGAAATTTTATTTGAGGGATAATTCTATATTAATTTTTCATACATAAGTTTAAAGGTAATAAAATCAAAATGCTTTATATGATAATTGTAGATTAAGATTATTTATTTATATGTTGATGATATTTTTGGGAATTTAAAAATAATTATATTTTTATTGTTTTAGAAAGGGGAAAATCGCACATTTGGCAACGCTGAGGTGCTTAAACCAATAGCCAAAGGGAGATAATAGTGTAGTAAAAACCACTTGTATATGTGTTTCCTTGTCCTGTATATAATCATTTTTTCACTGAAACATACGGGTAAAGAATAAATAGGTTTATTTTAGGATCACTATTTTTATCATATTGATATCCATAAGATTGAAAATTTATTTTATGATTATAATTTAAATGTTATTTTAATGAAGATTCCCATTTTTAGATCCTGATATGATTAAGATAAACAAAACATTATCTTATTTTTTAATGGAATCAAGGTTGAATTGATTTTTAACATGGAAATGTCATAATAAAGGTAATTTTATAAATGATTACTATATCTTATAAATTATATTATTATGGAATACAAATTTTTTCTATGAGACTATAAATGTCGATGATGTTATATAGATCTGATTATTTAATCAATATTTGTATATTATGTGGTTAAACCATTCTAATTTAATTGATTTATTCTTTTTCAGGAACATTCTAAATAATATTAATTGTTGTTATTTATTGAATGATCTAAGCTTCATATTGGAATTCATGTTTATTTCTTTAAAGATTAATTTTGTATTTCATCATATAAAGGTTTATTCAATTTCGATATTCTCTTACCTTTTTATAACAATTTTGGTTTTGGTAAATATCTAAATTGGTACGAATATATTTTTGTATTTTTACAGTTCGGTTTTCAAAAAAATTATTATTTGAGTTCTTCAAGAAGTAAAATATCATCTTGAATACTCATTATTTGGAGAAAATAAAGTGATTGTATAAGAAATTGATAATTTAAGGAAATTAAAAATATCAATTAAGTATATTTCATTATTTTATTATTTTATATGCTATGGAATTCCCCAACCATATGAATTGGATCATGAAAATGAAAATTTTCTCCTCATATGATTATTTCTAATGAAACTATGTTTTTTCAAACTTGTTTGTATAGTGGATGTTAAATTTGTCATGTTATTTCTCTTTTTTATGATCAATGATCTATGTCACTCCCCCTAATTATTTATGAATTATTACATTTTCCATGTCCAAATATATACCTCATACCATCATTCTTCAATGTGGGAACCTTGTGTTTTTTATTCTAGATTTCTGTTATACATTATATTCTATCTTATCAAATAGTTATTTTATTAAGGCTTTTTACAATGCTAGGTTCAGTCAATCTTACATTAATATTTCCATCATTTGATTAATGATATAATGATATATTTTATAAGAATACATTTATTAAATATGAGAGAATATTACACAATTGGAATTAAAAAAACTAATCCATGATCAACAACATATAAGAAACTGAACCACGTGCTTAAACAACCAATGAAATAATAATATTTTAAATATAACTATAATAACCATGCTATAAAACTTGTGATAATGAATATTATTAGCTTCTTTTAAAAATATTAATATAAATATATTTTCCAATATAAATTTATTTATAAATTCTTAAAAAAAATTAGTAATTTTTTTGTAAATTAATTTTATTTCTCAAAAATAAATTTTCTCAAAAAATAATTATTATTTATGTTTTTAATGGAAATTATATAAATAATTTATGAAAATAAAAAATAATTATTTTTAAAATTTTATTTCTTTTTTTTGAATCATTATATCAAAATTAACATATGGTAAAATTTTAATGTTTTTTTGAAAATACTAATTTTTCATTGAATAGTTAAAAACATTGATTACTATAAAAATGAAATTTATTTTCAATATATTATGTTGTCTAAAAGCCTCATTATGGTTAAAATATAATTTAATGTAATATATTTATTCATTATTTATATTTATTCTATGGGAAAATAATTAATAATTTTTATGTAAGAATTTATTATAAGTTTATTTTTGGTTTTAAAAACATATTTGTTATAAAAGATATTTTAAATAGACTAATTATTATTTATTTTTATTTATTGAAATAATATTAAATTATGTACAATTTAAATGATATTTATTATATATATATATATATGTAAATAAATGAAAATAATGATTATTAATAGTCATGTAGATAATATAAAATCATATTTTTGATGAAAAATAAGATTCTTTGTTAATCAATTTATTGTGGTGTCTGTGGGTGTCATTTTAAATAAACTATTATCACATTATTGTATTTAATTTGGTAAAATATATTCTATATTTGGAATAGAAATAATTTATATTATCTTAAAAGTTTAAATTAACAATATTTCATAATAAACAGTGAAATTATTAAAAAACATTTTCCATTTTTAACGTGAAAAATATTTACATGGGTTAAACTAAAAAGATAGTGGTTAAAATATACTAAACTCTACTCTAAAATATATTTATTTCGAAATATTTTGAACTTGAAATGATTTTGGATCTAGAATGTTATTTGTTGGATATTGTGTACCATTGAAAAACATGGCTTGACCTTTTTCTTTATAAAATGTATTGTCATCCCATTCGCCTCATTTATAGAAGTCCACACCCTCCCCTCTCCTTTTCACAATATAAATTCCCTTTGTCACAACCAATGCCATTCTAAATTCCTTACAAATCTACCAACCCATGACATAGAGACTCTTATTTCATTACAAAGATATCTTATAGAAGATTTTTGTTTAGACTGTAGAGGATTACATAGAAGAGGTTGATAAAGAACATGTGTGACAAATCAAACTCATGGTAATTGAATTCATCTCAATTTCGATTTGTTGGGTTGCAATTTTATTTTATGAACCAATATTATTTTATTAGTTGTATATAAATCCCCTTTCAAATGTTAAATTATTAATGTCCCTATTCCTATGGAATTTAATGTTTTCTTTCATGTTATTATTTCCTACACATTACGATTTTAATGTTGCCAAAGTACTAATCGGTCTTCAATAAAAATTATTTTAAAGGATTATTTTTTAAATCTTATATTTACATGTTTTTAAAATGATTATATAAATGTTTTTACAGAAATAAATCATTTAAAAATGTATTATTTTTTATTTTTTGAAATTACATCAATGGTTTAAAAAATAATTGTTTTTTACAGTATTTATATTAAAGGTTTTGAAAAAAATGCTAGAAAAGAATGTTCTATTTTAATGAATAGTGTTAAAATAAGTTTTCTGGCCATTGTAACCATTATTTTATTTTTACAATAATTTATATGATTTTACATTTTCTTTAATGAAATACCCTATTCGTAGTTTTCTAGTTATCTTTTTATTGAAAATTTGTTTTTAAAAAAAAATTGTAATTTAAAACTCCAAAAAGATATCATATATCGGTTCAATATTTGTTTTAATGTATTTTTTGATGAAATGGTTTTAAAATGAATTTATTTATTCATGATATGATACATATACATTATATAAAAATTTGGTGAGCCATATTCATCATATATAAATGGTTTATCACCATTATAACTCACATGTGATCCTGATACCATATAAATAATATGTTAATCCCCATTATAGCTCACGAGTGATTCTTAAATAAGTTATATAAAGGGTTTATCGCTAATATAGATCACAAAATATTGGTGTTCCCCATATATATTTTAAGAATATTGAACCCCGTTATATCTCTCAAATACAATAGGCATTGATTATTTTCTATTGATAGTTTTTTTATATTAGTCGCATAGTTATTCCAATTACAAGGGTTTTGAATTGGTTTTAGAAATATTATTCTCTTAGTTACCAGAATGTGTCTTTATTTACATTATATGTATTTTAATGCTGTTCATTTAGAATAACTTTTTTGTATTATCATTTGAAATTTTTTTATTTCATGGGCACAATGATGATTGTAGATAAAGTTAAAAATTATATGTATTTTCATGTTTCTCACAAGAATAATCAATTTGTTATTATTACATTGATTGTTGGTACTTTTATACTCACTCCATATTTTAAAAATATAACAATTTTTTTGTATGATTAAGAATAATGAAGAAGTCAAGTTAAATGTCATTAGTATTTTTTATAATTATAAATCATTTTCTATATTAAATTTTTTATACTTTGGGAAAATTGGGTATTAATTATAAAGTTACATGATGTCAAATATAGTTTCATTACGTACGATATATGATCTATCTCTCCAAATTCATAAACATATCAGATCTTCAGGAATGTAAGAATGTGAACTATAGTTTAATGTCTCCATCATTTTTAATGATAAAGGTTGGGTCCTAACACCTAGTCTAAACAAAATCATGTAATATGAAAATTTTAGTCATAATTAACCACATGTTCTTAATATAATGGTGAGTAAAAGGAAACCATCCTTGAGAATAAAAATATAATTTTAATGATAATGGAATGAAATAAAAAATATTCTAACAGAAAATAAAAAAAAGATATATATGATACAATATAAAATGTTAAAAATCAACATGGTATCGTAAGAGGCTTTAATATATATATCTACAGACTCCAATGTAGAAAAAGTCACATTTCTGAGAACTATATAGGGGGGATACTCGATCGTCCTTTTTGTATGTAATGTTATTATAAAAATATGACGTTCTTTTGGAGTTATAATCTCCCATATGATAATGGTCTCAAATAATTCTATGGGATAAAAAGACTATCCAAGTGGGACTCATGATAGCGGTTAACAAAGATTGAATTACAATGATTATAAGGGTTTTACAAAATGATGTGTAAACTTTTTCAAGTTCATATTCTACTAAGAGATATTTATATCAATCATCATAATATATTATTATTGTGTTTTATCATCAGTTATTATTGATAATATATATTTAAGAGACTACATATAGTTGAATATTTTTCCAGGAGTGTGGGTGGAAGAGTGTAATTTTATGACTTTGTGGTGGGTAGAGTGTATGTCAAATATAAACTGATATTGATGGGGGGCGTTTTTATACAATAATATAATATTTTGGATGTATAATATTACATCACTCATAGTTATATTGGTCTCTTGTTAATTTTTAATTGTTTTTTAGAACATTTAATTGATAAAATTTGTAAAAGAGAACGAGAATGTAAAAAATTACGATACACCAATAATTACATGATATGTATAGGACCTGAATAGTATTATGTAATATGGTAGCAATGTAAAATATCCTGTATCATTAATTTTAAATTGATTTAAAGTTGATAAATAATTGATTCAGAACTGATATAAAATTGTAGTGATCAGGGTTGATATGGTAATTGATATAATATTTTAGACCCATGTATCTAATGGTAATGACTCACCCAGCCTCATAGAAAAGAAAATAGTTGTACTAATTCATTCAAGGACTAGGAATTCATCCTATGATATGATCATAGTTATATTCTATGATATAAAATCAAAACATACAATGGTTCCACAAATCTCCCAATAAATTATAAATTACCAATAACTGATTTAATGGGTAATTATATTGTTATTGTGGTGATATATGGATAAAATCCACTCCAAGATCCAAAATAACATAATGTAATTGAAACTTTGATCTCTATGATGAATTTGTATTATTGGAATGGATTCCCTCAACATTAACTAGTTAGACAAACCATGAAATACAATTTTTATAGTGAACAAGAAAAAGAACATGATGTATGCATGAATACTAACTTAGAATATTTTTTCTTGATGTGTGTGTGTTAAAATATTTTATTCTCATACCAAAATGAATTTAAAAATGGTATATTGAAAACAAAGTTAGATACTATCATGTAAATTGAATGCGTAAAATTTTTTATAGATGATATTGGGTTATGATATTCATCGCAATGATGGTAAATGCATTAATCGTTGGTGATAGATACATATTTCATTCATTATAATGAAAATGATATTTTGTAAAATGATAGACATGATGAAAATATAGTCGTTTCTAGACATTATGTCATCTTTATGATTAATGATGTATCCATATAAGTTGTAGCTAAAATATTTGATAAAGGAAAATTAGAGAAAACCACCAAATTCATCGGTAGTTATTCTATCAATACGATTAATATTTAGGTTTTTTATTTATATAAACAAGGATAAATCATGTGACTCTATAATTTTTGTAGATGTGGTAAAGAACATTATAACAAAAAATATTATTCTCCAAATTTTTTGAATCTATTTAATAATATAGAAATTTATACCAAATAAAAACCATGTAAAATATAAAATGAGATAAATATAAATTGCATGGACGGTTTCTATATAGTACAGGTTGAGTATAGTAATCAATATATAAATGATATGTATATTAGAGATATACATAATCATAATATGATTATTATATATAAAAATACATGGAATGTGTATAAATATAGACGTTTTACAGTTAAACAGGATTCAATTCCATGAACATGGAACACATTACAAGAAATATGTTCATGAAGCCTAACGAGATAAAGAATGTGTACTAATAGGACAAGTCATTTTTTCTTTAATGTATCCCATGGATTAGGGATCAAATGAGATCACTATATATGATTTTAAATCATTTATACAAAGATTATTTTCTCTAGGTCTTCCCCTATATCATAGAAATTTATTAGTAAATTAAATCATCTATTATAATCCCTCAAATGTGGTAAAATAAATTATAGATGTGTTTTGTAAGTACCTACCTAGTCTGTGATTTTATTTTTAAGTGAATATAATATGAGAAACTCATTGATAGCCCAATTTAACTATTTAATTCCTAGGGATATGAAAACGGGTGGGGGAATGGATCATATAGTGTCAAGAAAAATTAGAGGGTATAGTTTTAAGAACAATCATACACAGTATTCCATTTCCAGCACACACATCGAGAAAGCAAAAAAAATTTCTAATATTTACTATTTTTATTATAAATTTTTTAGTTAATTCTTATTTATATAATTTATGTAATAAATTTTATGTCAACAAAGTGATATTTTTGTTATTTATAGAAAAAATAATTAAATTAAAAATATTAAGGGTAAATAAACATGTGTTTTTTCATGAGATCAATAAAAATGATCCAAATCCATTATTAGTTACATAATTAGTGTTTATAATTTTGATATTTAACTAAATACTGAAAAAATATGTCATAAAAATAGGAAAAACAATGATTCTTATATTGATGCTCAGAGAGGGGTTTGAACTACTGAAAAATAAAATACCCCAAAGAATTTGTACCATTTCACACCTATTTCATTTCCAATATATTTATTTTTAAAATCTATTTATACTATATATCCTATTATATTTATAATTAAAAATATATATAACTAGTAACATTTATAATTAATAATATATATATATATAATAATATATATATCATTCATTATATACACAAATATTTATATAATTATTAGGAAGAGTGTTCATGTAAAAATATTAAAACCATACATATATACACAATATGAAATAAAAAATGGAAAAAAACTCAAATAAATATAAAGAAATATCAATATATATAGTGAATATGTAGGGTGGATAAGTAATAATATATACCCTTTTTTATTAAACCCATATCATATTTTTATTTAGAAATCAAAATAAGATTGAATGGAGAGTAATAGTATGTGACTAATATTTTAAAATCCATAAATAGACAATTTTACAAAAATATATTTGTAATAATGAATAAGGGTGGGGATTATTGTTCTGAATAACAATAAGTTCTTGGTTCCTTGGCCAATTAATGAAAATGAAAATTCAACTAGTAGGAGTGGTGGTAGTTTTTACTGTCTATATTCCATGTTCAATACTCATAGAGTTGAATACAAATATTGATTGTGGTACTTATTTCCTTTACCACCATTTGTTTTTTGATATCCTTAATATGAAATTCCAAAATAATAACCCAAAAAATAAATCATATCAGTAAAACCACATCTTGGTTATGAGAAGGATAAAAAATTATTGTATATAAAGGACACAATAACTCTCCACTTTCAAATTTATAATATGAATATTCATTTTAAAAGAATTTGAATTCACTTATATTTTGGATAATATCATTTAATAAATCATTATATTATAATAGATTTAGATATTTTATTTACCAATTTCCCTTATTTTACATGTAAACCACTAACTCTAAAATTTTACCAACCAAACAACTGAAATTTTTATCCATTTTTTATTTTTATCTTTATTTATAGGTAAATGGTTCAATCATTAATATTAATTAATTATTCAACTTTATAGTTTTGGAGTTGTCCATGATAAGTATTTTATGATCCTTTGAATAGTTTTGTTCGTAACAATGTTTTCTATTTTTAGACAATTAATATTTCCTAAAATAATGTTTTTGAAAAATAGGTGAATGTTTATGATTGTTTCAACCCAAAATCAATGTCATAGAAACTTTTTTTTCTTTCAGAATGTTATTTTATTAACACATATTTCTGGACACATACTTTCAGACTGAGTAGTAGCAGAAGCAGAAGGTGTAAGAAGATAAAATCTAGAAGTTATATAAATTTTTTCATCATATCCACCATTGTGCTCAGATCCATCAGCAAGAAGATCAATACTCATCATACTCATTGTTTTGTTTAAAAGTCACTATTACCTAAGAATGAAATAAAAAAATTTACAATAGAGGTTTCTTGATGAAATTGACGTCAATACTAAGAATATTTATAAACATTTTAACCCTGATCCAAATGAAGCCCTTCTAGTTTTTAATATTAAAATATCATAATTATATAGTAACACTTTTAATGAAAGACTTATGATGTTAACGGGGGAATATTTGATGCCAGCCCAATTCAATTTTGGATGGAAATATAGATGTTGTTGATATTAAGGTATGTCATATTACATTCCTATGTTATGTTAGCAGATTCTTTTCCAATCATGATATTCCCATTAATCGTGAAAATAATAATTATAAAATCTTTGGAATAAATAGAGGAATCTTAAGGATTGTGTTTGTTTTAGGAATAGGGACATTGTTTTCATCTTATCCAGATGTAGCAGGCATATATACTTTCAATAGTATGATTGATTTATAGATGAACAGGTTTTAATAATTTAAATGATTCATAGTAGTGTTTCTATATTAATTATAATTCCACTATAGTGAGAATTAAATCATTATGATGACACCATCCAAATTAACTTGAGGAATTTCCATCAGACTAACTCTGGGAAAGAACATAAATAGGAATGACTCTATAAATGAAATTCAATATGAATGACTATGAGAAAGAATGTCAATTGTACTAACTCTAATGAAAAAAATCAAATCGGAATGTGATGTCGATGTTTCAACAATATGTTTTGAGAGAGTTACATAAAAATATGGTGAGGAAGTTTTATCATATTTAAGAATACATTGGATGATCTAGAAGGTTGATTACTAATAAGACACAAAGAATATTCCACCATAATTCTCTAGAGATAATGTTCTTTAACATGAAATTGAAATGTGCGGAAATCCTAGAGTTTATTAATTTGAGTCAGCAAGAAATGTTTTTCAAATTCCCTATTTTCCATTCTATGTTTTATATATATATAACCACATTACATTAAAACAGCTTAATATTTTTTTCATGCAGAATAGGTGAAGCATTGAAATGTTTGAGTCAGATTCCTTTCAAGAAATAGATCTCATTATAATTTCAAACATCTGTTGTTTTGTAAACCATACTGAGAAACATTATACTGTTACGATCATAGTGGGGATGATTAGACGGAGGATGATAAAACTATGTAGTTGATCATAGCTTTAAAAATTCGTATTTACAATGGGATTAGCGTACCATTTCCAGTGGACTAAATTCATTGGACATAGATAATTGGACCCAAATGCATCAGTCTGATGATCTAGATAGATAATATGCGGGTTAGTTTGAATAATTTATTTATTCTTGCATTTTGACATAATTTTTAATAAGAATTCATTTTAAATTTATTGGTGTAAGAATAATCATTCTTATCAGGAGATAGAAGGTGTATAGTAGGATTTGGAACAAATTGTATTCACTTCTTCAAAATATATTATTTTCATAGAACCACATGTGTAGATATGGAAATTATATTGGTTCTAAAACAAAGTTATAACAATGTAATTCATGTGTGATTTACTTACTATCTTAAATTTTCATGCATGATTATTTAATATAAGATTATAAGGAAATGAAAATTAGTTGGTGCAAGGGATTATGTTTCTAATTGTCTTGAAACTTATAAAAGGTGAATAATAGATGCAACCCCTGGCATCTTAGTTGTTCTTAGACCCATTGAAACGCCATTAGAGGTATATTATTATACTTATTTATCCCTTACCTTTAACTTCATTATCAATTTATGGTTTTTATTCCACTTGATATGAGTATGGACTCACTAGATTAAATGCATAAAAATTATCTTATGAAAACACATGATAGGTTCCAGTGAAAAAGTCTTCCATTATATAATAATTTATTGATTAAAGATAAGTTACCTAAAAAAATATTTATATAAATAATATTACTAGAATTTACTATCTTCCACTCATAAAATTCAAAAAATAAAATAATCGTTTAATAAGTTAGTTTTTATGACATCATCAATTATTTTGGAGGGTATAATTACTTTACCTAACTAAAAAATGTTGTAAGGGGGTATGGTGGTCGATCCGTAAAAAAGATATAATCATAATTGTGTTATTTCTAAACTAATTATTCTAGTGAAAATATTCTTTTATTATTAAAATGAACCAATGAAATAGAAAAACTTCAGAAAATGATTAAAAAATTATGGTGGCAATTATTACTGGGAATTTATTATAAAAATTATATAAATTACATGTATAATTAATTATTAAATTAATTTTATAGATGGAAGAAATTATTTCTTTATTCCATAAATATTAAATTAATTGTTTTGTATTTAATGATTTGGTAATTGTTCCTTGTAATTATTTATTTAAAACACATTTTTCTCAAAATCAAAAAATAGTACCAAGGATCTCACTCACTGGTCACATGTTTTATCATTCTAATTCCATTGGTTAAATATAATTACATTAATTTTTGTATTATAAAATTTAAATAATTAATTATTAAATTAAATAATAAGTGATATTATAAAATAAAATAACACTATGAATGGAAACAGATAAAACTGATAATTTATTAAATCCGTCCTTCCTTTTTATTATAACCCAAATATAAAATTCATATATCTTTCTTGAAGTCAAAAATATTGGGTATGTATTGATAAAAACCAAGGATTTATAAATAAATTTAATAGTGATTACACAAAATACTAATTTTCTGAAAATCCCACATTTGTTCTAACCTAGCTAGTAAACAATATTTCTCGACTTCTATTATTTTAATTTCAAAAAAATCACATACATGGTTGCATTTTATAAGATATTTCGAGTGTAATAAGATAACTGTAATTTTGGATTTATAATAACATATCATTATGAATAGTAATATGGATATTAATGATAACCTTATTATTAGTAATTCATATTATTATTTAATTATCTTAAGGATTTACGATAATGATATATTGATTAATTTTTCCATGTGATATAGAATAAATTAAAGTTTATACACTATTATTTTTTGAATAAATTATGAATATCATTAAAAATTAATTAATAATATTTAGAAATTTATTTTCAAAAAATTGATTTCAAATTTGAATTATGAACATTGATATTAGGTTATGCTAATTTAATGATAATATTATAAAATAATTTATTTTTTGTAATTGTTAAAAATACATTTTTGAGTTTCGTTTATGATTAATGAAATAATAATGATTTAATAATAAATAAAAATAATTTTTATACTTTTTTACTTTAAAATGTGATTTTATGTGTCCCATGTGACTATTACCATGTGCAAATACAATTGGCAAGCCCTTGGTTTGACCAATACCACAAATGATGTGTCCATTCAAATTAATAAAAAAATCCCCCTATTTTACTATAAATACCCACCCATTCATTCATTTTTATTAATCCCAAATTCATAATTCTAGAATACCTGTTATTTTTACCTCATTATAAGAGCTACCATGGTGTTCTCAATACCCCCAAGGTCCCAAATTTCTAGTTTTAGAAGTTACATTACAATGTTATGGAATCTACCACCCTTCTATTTTTGAAGCACTTTTTTTAAGAAATTCTCTTTTAATATCAATTACATTATATTGAGATAGGTAATTAGATACTCCACATACTATAAATATTATATAATAATTATTAGATACCCCTTTTTAGCTCATCAGAATATTTTATAAATTTTTTGTGACGTCGTTTGGTTACCGAATTTTTGTAACGAATTTTTCAACTTAACTTTTCATTCAAGTTGCTTTCATTTATTTTTTAATTCCTCACCCCCATTCATCCAAAATTTATGATAACACTAGTAACATACTAATAATTGAATGTTTTTATATATTATAATTATTCATAATCATATCTCATTTCCTATTCTTTTATACTATAAATGAAAGGACTATCTGAGATTTGTTAATTTATCACATTAATGGACGACATGTTTTAAATTTCTATTTCCATATTCAATTATGATCAAGGAAAAAAATTTATGTTTGAAATAGGATATTATATATTTATTATAAATTATTTTAGGTTCTAGAATCTATTTGTCCACATTCTAATTCAAAATGATTTTGTTGTGATAAAAATCACCAATTATCCCAAAAAATTGTCATTAATGTTTTATATAATGGTTCATATTCAATCCCAATAACAATTGAATTTTGTAAACATGTAATATTATGGATTTTAAAAGTTAAAATATAACTTCTATTCTACACAACCATTCACATATCATATGTTTATCCTTACATGTATATAAGTAATCTGGTCATGAATATGAAAGGATGAAAACAATCCCAACTAATAAAATTGAACCAATTTAACCAATCAAGAAGGACATAGATGAACTTAATAAGTATATAATATATAATTTACATAAATAAGAGGTAATTTAATTATTAATTAATAATTTAATTTTTTAATCCACAACACAGAGATCATGTGAAGACCACCATCATATATAAGTTAAGGGTTTTGTACTCGAACCTCCATATTCATTAGGGATATTGTTATTCTCTACATACAACAATTAAATTATTATTTATTCATATGTACTCTAAAAATATTCTATGATAATGTTCTAAATACTTGTAAAAACCATAATCATACCTTTATTTGTAGGGATTTATATGATTTAAAAGGATCTTTTAAAAGTTCATCCCAAAATACAAGCTTGTTTAAAGGAAATTTTTCAAATTGTTACCTATTTTCAAGGGAATGCTACAAGCTCATTTTATCAAATATTATAATTCTAAGATAAATCACATTATTATTTATATACTATAATACGTAAATTCAGGTTTTATTCAAATTCATTTCCAAAATTACTCTTCTTTTAATATTAAAATAGAATTTATCTCCACAATTACTCGATGATTTTATTAGTGTATCATCATCTATTTCAACACACTTTTTTATTCTTATATATGATATCATACTTAATATTAAATTTAATGTTTTATTAGTAGATTTATTATGGACGTATTATCTTAAACCATTCACTAATTTACTTTTAATTGTTAGTGTTTATGCATAGTATTCGGGGAAAGTTATTTTGACTTCATATGTCAGTTTCAATATGAATGTATATGTTGTTTATATTTATCCCCATTCGAATGAAGAAATAATTAAACTTAGTAAGTGATTGGTGCTGCTCTCTATAGCCCCTGGATATATCTGTAGGTCTTAAGGGACAAACTACCATCGTGGCACAAGGCCTTAACAAAATGATTATTAATGTTCTAGTGACAAGACCTTCATGGTATGATTATGATGTTTGAAATTATGAATTAACTAATTATTAAACTAGTATTTGAAAGTTCATGGGGTTATTGGAATATTAAAATACCCATGATTATGATTTATTATGGAATTATTTATTCAGGTCTTATAACTTTCATAATGTGTTAAATTTTATTTTTAGAGGCATGTGTTTTTAGTTATTCACCATGCCCAATGTTTATGTTTAAGATATCTTCAAAAGCATTTCTTACCCTTACAATGCATTTGGTCTCACCCGTTTCTTATGATTCATTTTCCATGGACAAAATGATGTATATTATGAATGATATAATGAAATAAACATGGAGTTATGGATGTTGTAAAAGCAGATTCTAAATTGTTTTTTCTTACAATATGTAATGTATAACATATGAATGTATCTTGTTTTCTAAAACAACTAATGTTTTTGTTCCTTTGAGATTTGAATTTCTTGTAATAATGCTAAGGTAATCAAATAAGGTACTGAATCAATGAAATCGGGTTCTGTTCATTAAAGTTTTTATTGGAGCTAGTATATTATAAAGTATGTAAATTCGATTTAGGAAATATATATTTGGGAACAAAAAAAAACACAGTATTTGAGGATAAACTTATAAGAACATTCAGGAATTTTTAGTATGTAATATATTATATAGATCTTTATAGATAGTAAATCCATGTCTAGATACAACAAGTGGGCGCGGTTATGTCCTTTATGTACTTATGAGTAATAACTCTGATAATGTGTTTCATTCTTCAAATGGGGTATCCTATTACATGAAAAAATGCTTGATTACAAACCTAGTGTGACACTCATGGGGGATATGGTTAGTATAATTCAAATTTTAATTACACGACATTATGAAGGATTTAAATGCAATTTTTCCCAAATAAACCATGTTTATTATTATTAGATTTTCTATGTATATAATTTCTATTAATGTTATGTATTTTTTTATATTTAGAGTATACATTATGATTCATAACCTAATCATGTGTATGTCATTATTCAGAAATGGTTCCTAGTGGAAGGAATGGAAACCAAATTAATGCATGTTTCTCATGTTGGTAATTCTCTCTGATGCAAGATAATGATGTCAGATCGGGTATTGTGATAGGTTCTAAGAAACTTATAACTATAATTGATAGCTGACATAGGTTATGAATAATTACATTAACCGTATGGAGAATTCAGATCCCCAATGTTTGGGAGATATGTTAGACTATTGTATGATACAATATCCCCCATCATCTAATGGGACAATGAACCCATTTGTAGCAGATTAGTGGATAATTTCATTAGAGAATATATTTCTTAGGTAGTGATGTAATGAAAGAGGGAATATTGTCCTGCAAGTTTCTTAACTGTCGAGACATGCAGATCAGTGGTGGTTTTTCATCCAAAACAGAAAGGAGGTGGAAGAAATAGATGAAATGAAATGGAGGTATTTTAAGTAAATATTTGTAGAAAAAATCATTCCTTCTGAACAACGATAACATATGGAAAGGTAGTTTCTGAATCTTAGGAAAAAATAGGATGATAATGTTGTAATGTATGATGCAAACATCACATGTTTTTCAAGACATTCCGTGGACTACATGCTTAAACCAAGGAGTAAGATTGATCAATTAATTGATTATTTAAAACTATTCCTCTAAAGGGCTCCAGTATGACAATGTTTCTTATTATATGAAGATATATACGCAAGTACTATCAATATAGAAAATGAATTCACTATTTTTTTTGATTTTGAGGTAATGAAAAAGAATATGAGGGATGTTAAAAACTCTAGAAAATAAAATAAGAAAATAGGGAAGAAGGGAAGAGATGACCTTCCACCCTATGATAGTTATGCGAAGAGACACCCTGGTACATGCCTGAAGGGTGTGAGTGTTTATTACATATGTGGAAAAAAGGCCACATATATTAGGATTTTAGGGTGAAGAAATAATCTACCAATGATCATTGCTATAATTGAAGTTACATGAGATATTATGTAAATAATTTTCCTTTTAATCAAGTAAATGTTCCCCAAAAAATGAAAAGGGAGAAAGGTCGAGCATATGTGATCACAAAAATTTTTATTGATGTCTCTAATGATATATTAGAAGGTACTTTAATTGTTTCCTCAATCATAGACAATGATTTTTTTATTCTTGTTCTTTTCTTCCTTTACAATATTCCCATATTTCCAAAATTATTAGATATATCCATTTTGATTTACAAAGGGAGTTGTAAGTAAAAATTACTAAGTGAAATAACATTACAATAAAGCTCTGTCTGGCAGTCCCCATTTTGGAATATATACATTCTTTACCTACTAATTTTATTATCATACCCATGATTAAATTTGATATAATCCTTAGTTTGGAATTTATTTTGAACCACAATATGAAAAAAATCAAGAAGATAATGGTTACAATTTTTGAGGATGATGTTGAATCCCATATCTTTTGGGAATGAACATCACCATCTGATTCTAATATAAATCTACCTTTAGTAGCTCTACTAAATTCAATTATCATGTAGGATGAGAACTAGATATCTATGAATTGGGAATCATATGATCAAATCAAGGATATAACTATTAAACAAGAATATTTAGATGTTTTTGTGGAGGATTTAACCTGATATCCTCTAGACTGTGATGTTGAGTTCTCAATTGATATAATTACTAGTTAATGACATATATCATAGATTACTTAGAGAATGACCACAATGAAATTAGTAGAAGTAAAGAATCAACTATAGGAATCTAGTGATAAAGTATTTATCCTCCATAGTGTATCTCCAATGGGATCCCATGTTATTTTAATAAGAATAATGATAGATCAATGAGGTTATTCATTGAATATAGGTAGATCACTACTATATCAATGAACAACAAGTATCCCCCACCTCACATTAATGATTTATTTGAACAACTCCATGGTGAAAAATATTTTTCAAATATTGAACATCGATTTGGGCATCACTAGTTGCGGGTGAGAAAGGGTGATATTCTAAAGACATCCTTTCAGACCATGTTTGGGAATTACGAGTTCAATATAATGCCTTTTGGACTGACTAATTCACCCTCTATCTTCATATATATAATGAATAGGTTTTCCAAGAAATATATTGGTGAATTTTTGGGGGTATTTATTGATGATATATTTGTATAGTCCAAAAAATGAAGATCACGAAATAACATGCACAATATTCTGAAAACACACAGAAGAAATAAATTATATATGATTTTTAGTAAGTGTGAATTTTGGCTTAAATCAGTTTTGTTTTTTTTCCACATTGACTATAATTATGCAATACCTATTGATTCTAAAATGACTAAGGTAGTTCAAAAATATCCTACTCCAACGAACATAACTGAGGTATGTAGTTTTATTATCTTAGCAGGTTATTATTAGTTTTTACTTTTGAACATCACCCTTTTAGCCAACCAATCACTAAGCTAACATGTAAATTTATTTTGTTCATATGGAAAAAAATAATTTGAGGTCCGTTTCGAATACTTTTTGAAGAGGTTAGTGAATATTATGATCCTAACTCTACCATCAGGGGTTGATGTATTTATTATCTATAATGATTCCTCAACGAATGGAAAAGGTTGTTTCATTATGCATAATGATAGAGTCATTTTCATTGAATATAGGAAAACAATTCATGAAAAAATATCTTACTTGTGATCTTGTGTAAGCTGGTGTGATATTTTTTCTAAAAAAATGGATACACTATCACTACGGTGAAAGATATGAGATATATATAGATAATTGGAGTCTGAATTATATATTCTCATTGAAAGAGAAAAACATTAGTCAATGTCTATAGATATAACTACTCAACAATTATGATTATTCCATACATTACCACCCAAGAAAGTAGAATACGGTATTTGAAGCATTGATCATGGACAATTAGGGAGTTTTAAACTAAATCATAATTGAAAGGGATCTTTTATTCGTGGATCTAATATAGATAGACATGTGAATTTTCAAAGAATGTGAAACACCATTTTTTTATTAATTTTTTCCCATCCATTATTATTTTAGAGGATTAAAATCTCTGATCCTGATGATAAGAACCTTAAAAATTAAATAATTTTTTGAACGATGGGATATTGGATAGAATCATATGTGAAGATGTAATTATGAAATTTGGGAATATGTTATGTGTTGACTCTATACCTGAGTTGAAAATAGAGTTATTTTATGATTCTCGTAGCTTAAAATTCTTTATACACCCGAGTATTACTAAAAATTATTGATATTTAAAAGAATATTTATAGAGGGACAATATGAAGAAGAAAATTGCTAATTATATATCAAGATGTTTAGTATGTCAACAAGTGAAGGCTGAAAGAAAAAATCCTATAAGATTTATACAACCTCTACATATTCTAACATGAAAATTGGAAGACATCACCGTAGATATTTTGACTTCATTACCCAAAAATCCATAAAATAATGATGCAATATGGGTAATTGTGGATAGACTTGTGAAATTTTCACATTTCCTTGCAATATAAGAGGATTTTCCCCTAGAGAGCCTTACGTGAATCTATATAAATTATGTTATAAGGGTCCATGGAGTACCATTCTCAATTGGTTCTGATCGTGATCCATGATTTACATCGAAATTTTGGAAAATACTTCAGAAAAACTTTTTATAATGAGCTTCGATCATATACTGCTTATCACCCTTACAATGATGGGAAATAAAAAAAGATGATCCAAACTATAGAAGACAAGATGAGATCATTGTTTCATGATTTTCATGGTATTTGGGATCAATATTTTTCTTTTGTGGAGTTTTAATACAATTATAGTTTCCATTTAATCATTAAAATGGAAACATATGAATTATTGTATAGAAAGAGATTTCATTCAACAACATGTTGGGATTAGGTTGGTGAAAAGAAGCAAGTGGGTATAGAGGTTTTGGCGGAAACAACATTTAATGTAATGAGTACTGAAACCTATACCAAAGTAGTTACTAGATGAAAAAATGGATATTCTTAAAATCAAATGATGGATTTGGAATTTCAATTTGGAGAAAATTTTTTCATAAAAGTATCTCCATGGAAGGGTTTTATAAGATTTTGGAATAATGGGAAACTGAGAGCAAGGTAGATTGGAACATTTAAAATTATATAGTGAATACGATATGATTCTTATCGTTTAGAAATGCATCATGTCATTTCTATGTTAAAAAATGTGTTCCATGTCTCATTGTTTAGAATTCATATTCAATACCCAACACATGTCCTCACTTCTATTGGTATATAATTGTTTCTTTTATTATCTTACTATGAAGAGACTATCTAGATCCTAGACAATAAAGAATTGGTATTGATGAATTGGATGAAAATATTGGTAATGATTCTTTGGAAAAATCATAAAATAGAAAATTCATCAAAGAAGTCTAAGCTTCTTATTATGATGAACTAGACAATTCATTTTATGAGGTAACATTCTCGTATTTTCCAGGATGATATTTTTTTAAGGAGGGGAGAATGTAACACAACAAGGATTTGTAAATATGTTTAATATTGAATGAATGATACACTGACTATCCACAAAACATCACATTGTTATAACCAAGCCAAGATACATAATTTTTCTACCTATGAAATTTAAATTTTCAAAAACTAATATACCTATTTGCATGGGTAAGATATTTAGAGTCTGATACGAAAAACATAAATTCTGGACAATTTCATCATACCAGTTTGAATAGTAATATGAATAGTAATATAAAACTTATGAGTATTAAATTTTATTATTGTTTTTTTAAAATGTTATAATATAATAAGATCATGATTATTTTGTCAAAGTGATGCAAAAGAAATTATACTTTTAAAATTTTTATTTTTCAAATAAATATTAATTTCCATGAAAAATTAAATTAATCTTATTTTGAAAAATAATTTCAAAAAACACAGCTTATTGTTGAACTCATAATGTCAATATTAGGTTACGCTAAATTTATGATAATTTTATAAAATAATTTAGTATTTCATGAATAGTAATAATGTAGTTTGGAGTTTTCGGTATGTTTAATAACATCATAATGATTTAGTAATTAATATAAAATTATAGTATACTTTTTAACATTAAAATATGATATTTGGTGTCCTAATTTTCCATTAACATGGAAAAATACCATGGGAATGTCCATAGTTACAAAAATACCAATAATGAGGTGTCCTTTGAAATTAATAAAAAAAACTCTCTCTTTTACTATAAATACCAACTCATTCCTTCTTCTTCATTCATCCCAAATTTTAGGTAATAAAATATTTGGTAGTTTTACCTCTATAAGAGCCTCACAAGGTTTCCTCAAGCCCCCAAGGTCTGAAAATTCATGTTTTAGGAGTTACTCTACAAGGTAAGGGAATCTACCACCCTTCTCTTTCATGAGAGCTTTTTATGTTATTCTCTTTTCATTTCAAATAGTCTATATTGAGATTTGTCATTAAATATTCCCTTTAATGTAAATATTATTTAATAATGATGTGATTAACCTTATTCGCTAATAATAATAATTTATGAATTTTTATGTGACATTGTTAGGGTGCCGAATTTTTTTATGGAATTTCTCAACATTGCTTTTCTTTCAAGTTACATTCTTTTTTTTATTTACCCACCAATTTTCATAAAAATGGTTTAATAACTACATAACAATATATTTATGATAACCTTGTTATTATAATGGAATTATTCATCATAATCTCTCTTTTCAGTTTCATTTATACTTGAAATGAAAACACAGTCCGAGATGTGTAAATTTATTTCATTCAAGGACGGTGGGTTTTCAATTTCTTTTACCATCTTCAATTCTGGTCATGAAACCATTTTTATTATTGAACATGACTATAATATATGTATTATAAATAATTCTAGGTTCTGGCGTATTTTCTTACACATGATAAATCAAAATGAGTTCATTGTGATAAAAAAACACCAATTTACCCAAACAATTATCATTAATGGTTTATATAATGATTAATATTTAAAACCTATAACCAAATGAATTTAATAACCATGTAATCATATCGATGTTAATAATTAAAATAAAACATCTATTATGGACAATCATTCTTATCTCGCATGTTTATCCTTACTTGTAAAGAAGTAAACATTTCATGAATACCAAGCAAGAAAACGCTCCAAAAAAAATAAAATTAATCCCCTTGAAACCATTAAGAAGAAAAAAAATGAACATAATTGGGATATAATAATTAATTTAAATAAATAATAGGTTCCAGAAAAATTATTTGATTAATTTAATTTGGTCATCTAGGATACTCAGAATATGTGAAGAACACCGTCAGACTTAAGGTTAGGATTTTCTAGCCAAACCACCATTTTCATACAGGTTACACTTATTCTCTAATTACCATTATTAATTTATTTATTATTTATATTTAATACTCATATATTTTTTGATAATGCTATATATATTTTTTGTAGTGTTTAGGCATAGTGTTCGGGGAATTTTATTTACATTTCATATGTTAGTTTCAATATGAATTTATATGTGGTTTATTTTTCTCCACGTTCATTTGAGAAATGAAATTGGACTTAGTATATGATGGGTCGGGCCCTCTATACCCCCTTGATGCATCAGCAGGTATTATGAGAAATACTATAGTCGTAGCACAAGGCCTTGGAAATATAATTATTTATGGTCTGGCAATGAGTCCTTCATGGTATGGTTATGATGATTGGAATTATGAATTACCTCATTATGTAGCTATTAGTTGATTGATCTTGGGGTTTTTAAACTATTGTAATACCCATGATAATTCTTTAATATGGATTTGGTTATTCTTATATTATTCCTACCATAAGGTGGTTTAGTTATTTATTAATGGCATGTACTTTTAGTTATTCATTATCAATAATGTTTATGTTTATGATATCTTCTACTGTATTGATTTCCCTTACTAAGTATTTTACCTCACTCATTCATATGTTTTCATTTTCCCAATAAACGAAGAGGTATATTTTGACTGATATGAAGAAATAAACTAGGAGTTATTGATATTGTAAAAATAGTTTTTTTAAATTTTTTTCCAATCATGTTGAATTGTTGAACTTCTGTATGTATCTGGTTTTCAAAAACTACTAAACTATTCCATCCTTCAAGATAATACTCTCTTATAATCTGGCCAATGTAATGAAATAATGTACCAACTCTGTGAAACTGGGATTGGGACTTTACATGTATCCCAACACTAAAATATATATAGATATAAAGGATAATTTAATGAAATAATAAATTATAAAAAAATTTGAAAATAAAAAAAATATCATACAAGGCAATGAGGTGGAAAATCAGTAGACTACCTACACCACTATTCCACTATAAAAAATCCTTTTTTGAATTTCATGATTTTATTAATGGAATTAATTTTTAAATAAGGTTAAATAAATTACATATAATGTAATTTGAATAACTTAACCATTTAATAATTTTCCATCTGTGTTTGTAAAAAGTTCCATTATTGCAGTTTATATTATTTTGTCTCCTATCGATAGGTGGTGTGAATTGAGTGTATTAATTGTGAGAATTGTTTCATGTTTTATTTATTCTAATAAACAGTTCATGAAAGTAGTTCCAATATGGAATTAAATTATCACAGTGTGTATTTCCAAATATGGTTTCATGTAGTTTACTATTACAGTTATTTAATGTGTCTCTCAAATTACATGGAATGTGATTATTAATTATAGCTTTTTATGTTATCCATTATTTACCAAAAAATATATAATCTTATTAGTTTCCATTGAAACCATTAAAATTGGTCGAAAATAAAAATAATGTTTTAAAAAATATTATAGGATGTATTTTTGGATTTTCTCATAATCAATATTCCCGAAAATATTATGCCAAAATCATATACATCATTTACAAAGTCAAAAAAATAATCTTAAATGACAAAATGGGGCTGATCTCAAACTGCATGAATGAAGGAAATCCAAAAATTTTGGACCATCATGGACACACAATATCCTACTATAATATAAGCCCATTAAACCAATTTTAATTTATTATTATTGTATATATAAAAAATTCAACTTTATTTTTGTTTGGTTTGGATTTTCGATCATATATATTGTCTTTAGAAATAATTTCTTAATGAATATGACATGGCTATTCTCTTAAGATTACTCTTAATATATCTTTGTCCAAACAGAGATAATACACCAATACTATGTTTATTCATATATAATAAATGATTCTATATTTATTATCCATTCTATTGGTTCAATGATTTATGTAACCATATTCGGGATCGCCTTTATAGAATCTTTATACTCTAAAGTCAATTATCAAAATAAGAGTTATGATAATAATGAATCTAACACTATGGTGAGATCATCCATAGTCACTTTAATGGAATGTGTCTTAATTACGTTTATTATCAAAACATTATACTATTGAACCTTTAATTATAATTTAAAATGCATTAATTTATTTAATATTATTTTTTCATTTTAAGGGGCCATCTTTTTATTACTGCATTAATGTAACACCCCTAGCTTCCACGGTACACTTCTCTTTGAATAATATAGTTGTGTGTGTTGTACGCAACTTTGAGTTCTATCACACACCACAACAAATCAAACTAGCTGTTAGGAATAGTAATGCCCACTATTTGAAAATTTATAAATTTTATCTTTCAAAATGGACTTCATTTGTGAATTCAGAATATCAAAATTAGCTTAGGGTGAATTTTTGGTATTTTTCTGAATACATTCAGTTTTTTATAAATAGTGAAAAACACTAAGTTAGAGTTCAAAACAGAATTTTTATTTAAATAATTATTTATTTTATTTAAATTTATTTTAGGTCAAAATAGACACGTAATAATTATATAAGTTCAATGTAATTTATAGGTGTCAATTTATAATAATTTTATATTTATAAAAATTTTATAGAACTTTACACCGTATTTTACCCACCTCTTATGAGAATTTGAAAATTAATATAAAACGTAATTTTACCACTTTTGTGAGTGGAATTTCGATAATCTGAGAGACGCGGTTAATATCAAAGAGTAAAATCTGGTTCAACAAGAAAAAAATAATTTATGGTGAATAGCAACTTTTTACTTTTATTTGTCATGGTTGAATGTAAATAGGGTAATTAAGGGTAAAAATGACATTAGTATTACCCTAACAAATGTCCTAATTCTATTTGATAAGTATAGTTCGATCAAAAACTACCTTAAGAACAAAAGATGAACCTCTTTGGTCCATATGGATAAGATTAAAACATTTATTATTATTTAATTCAAAGAAGAGTTAAAAGAGTTAAAATCAATGTTTAATAAATATAACATTTTTAATATAGTGTTATACATAAGATAATTTCAATTATAAATATTCATTAATAAGATCAAAATATTTCCTACATAAAAATATTTTATTTATAATTTATAAACATTAAATAATTTAATTTAATTATGACCCAATGATGACACACTAATTACCATATTAGTAAAATATTAAAATAATTGATATTATAAATACCCAAATAAATATAATTTGAGACTATTTATGAATTCCACTAATTTTATAGGTTAATATGAAATGTTAGGGTTTATTAAATGAATTAGGTTCGAAGTAATATCTCTATTATTAATTTACTAAATACAAAATACCAAATAGAGTCAAAATTCATATAAAAGAGTTTTTTTAAAAAATATTATATTATTAATTGATATTAAATCCTAAAAATCTAATTATTGGACAAGAGACATATATAATTATATTTTTATAAATAATGAACCACTTTGGGTTCTCATGCATGTTTATAGTATGTTTATTAACCATATAATATAAAAAATCAAAGAGACATGGTAAATGTGAAACTAATTAAATATGATTTAAAACTAAAAGATAGGGTTAATATAGTGATCAAACCTGTCAAAAACCTAATGTTTGGAAGGTTATTGACTCATCCCCACCTTATCCTAAAAATACGTCACTTTGTATCCATTATAAACCGAATATTAATTTATTATAAAATAATATTTCTACCTTTTCCAAAGGTTCCCATCACCCCTCTTATAAAAGGGCACTCCCGCTTCTCTCAATTTTATACCTTCAACGCCATTTGGCTCTACCATCCCCTGACCAAATATATTGTTAGATTCCCTCACTTCATCCTATAGAACTTATTTTCACCTAAAGCCATCATAAGGATCCATTTTGATCTAATCAAATGGAAGAACCCGGAAAGAGGTAACGTTTTCACCATCCTCATTCAAGTTCCTTTCTTCTTCCACTTCTTATTTATTTTTTATTTCCTTTATAAATTAATATCTCCAAAATATTCTATATAATATGATGTTATTATAAATATGGTACAACCATATTCTATATTCTATCCATCCCTTGAATGACATGTCACTATACATGCGTATGTACGGCTTACCATCTCCACGTCGATGTATAATTGTTATTAAATACATTATTATTTGGATGTGTATAATAATGATGCATAATTCATGTAAATAATAAATATAAAATGATAATTATTCTTTATATAGGATAAACCACCAAATTATATATTATTTTAATATCAAAGGAATGATATTTTTTCTCATTCGTACGTACGGACTACCGTCTCCACGAACGCGATGAGTTCATCCCCCATCATATCCATTCAATACTATTATTAATTTGATGATTAATATAGCTGTTAATGGACTTGATATCATTCTGGATATGAATAAGATACAACCTATGGATAAAAAACATGGATTATGTAACAAAACATATAAAATAAAGCGAGTAAATGAACACCCAAAACGACGATAATACTAAAAAATTATTAAAAATTGAATATTAAAATATCATATATGATATCATATTTATGTATAAGATTATAGTATAATTTAATTACATTGATTTAAATATTATAAAAGAGGATAACCTACCCTTAACCAAGGAAATGTACAAGGTAAGGGTTTATTTTACAATCTCTTCATTTTATGAGGTTGTTTATATATAATTATTTACTGGGATCTCTTTATAATCCACATCCATGTTTCATTAAAATTTATTTCAAAACATTCTTACTACATTATATAATATGGATTAATGTCATTTATAACCTTTTTGAATTTTTATATGATTTTTATAATTGAATGTTTCTGTCATTTTCTAAATATGGTCCTTTTTAAAATTTTTGACCGAATTAAGGAAAGAATGTTTTTTAACATACATGGAAGGTGATGTTATTTTCCACCATTATAAATTCGTTGAAACTTCAATTAAACGATTATAATAATATTTTCAAAGTAAATGTTTTCTTTTATAGTTATGTGACATTTAAATTATTTCCAAAAAATTTAGATTTCTCTCAAATAGTTATGATTTCATCCATGTCAACATCCTTTGATGGATTTTAAACTTATTTGAAGTCTATTTATTATGATACAAATCTGTAATATTGTATCAAAGGTTTTCTGATATGTTTGACTATGGATGTGTTATTTGTATACAATTATATGATTTTGGAGAATGTATTGACATTTCGAATGCTAGTTTTAATACGAATGATTATGTTATGTTTAAATCTATTCATATGAGGAATGCATTGGACTTAGTATGTGACTGGTGGAGCCCGCTATAGCTCCTTGATGCATTGTTAGGTCACATGAGAGATACTAGTGTCTTGGCATAAGGCCTTGAAAAAATATTATTTTTAGTCTTGGAACAAGGCCTTGACTGTGTGGTTATGATAGTCTGGAATTATGCATTCCACCATTATGAAAGTGGTTATTGATATTGAATGTGATTATTCGATTAATAAAATATCCATGTGAATATGTAACTGGATTTATTTCATTTTATCTTTTCCATATTATGCTGAAGTTTAAGATTAAATGGATTTATTTTAGTAATACATTTCCTTAAATATTTATGTGTATTTATGAAATATTCCTCTATATTTTTATCTTTACTGAGCATCAAATCTCACCCCTTTCAATGTTTTATTATTCCCAGTATGTGAAGAACTATTTTATGAATGACCTACAGGGATAGCATGAAGGGATATGAAGACAAGATGTTTTTGTAGTTTTTTTTCATTTTATGATGTAATGTAAGACTTATTAATTATCTATTGTTTCCAAGGATACTAAACTAATCGGTACTTGGACGCTTGATATTTTGTGATCATTGCAATATTATGTAATAATGCACCGACTCAAGGTAACTGGGGTCGGGGCGTTTATAGTTGGTATCAGATGAAGTTTAGTACAAACCATATAAGCTAGATTTAGATAAACTTTAATGAGAGAACATTGACCTAAGATAGACTTTGAGTATTAGTATAGAAGAACCTCCTATAATTTTGGTATTTTAGATATTTTGTGAGTTTTCCGAGAAATACATCCCTCTTTGGATACGATTAGGTATACGAGGATCTGGAACAAATGTACTTAGGGGTAAAACCTGAAAACACCGCTTTGAGCTAGACTCGAACGGGAACTGGTGCACGACAATGGGCCTTGCTGCACTCATAGTTACGACACTCCCGGGGGATATGGTTAGGATAATTATCCATTTAATTACAAACCATTATAAATTGTTTATCATTATATACTTCTGCACAGAAAACATTTTTTTATGACTATTGATTATATCCATAAACTCTTCACTTTATGTTAAGTGTTTTACAAGTTTGGATTTATGTATTGCTATTCATAAACTAATCTAGTGTATTACATTGTTTAGAAATGGTCCCTAGTGGAAGAAATGGAAACCATATCAATGCACGCACCCCATTTAGGGAATGCCCTCCTACTCATGATAATTATAGTGGAGCTTGTGATGCAACTGGTGCTGATCAGCTAATCACCATACTGGGACAACTCACTCAGGTTATAAACAATATCCTTACCCATATGGAGCACCCAGATCCGCAATGTGGAGGATCAATGTACAATCATTATAGAAGGCAACAACCACCAATATTCAATGGGAGTAAAAATCCATTAGTTGTGGAGTAATGGATAAATTCCTTAGAGAAAATATTCAATGCCTTGGGGAGTAGTGAAAGGGAAAAAGTTGTCATGTCAGTTTACCGCCTCACATGAGATACTGATTAGTGGTGGACAATGATTAAAACCACAAATAAAGATAATGAAGTATCAAATATGGAATGTAGGGAGTTTAAAGAGCTTATCTTATTAAAATACATTCCTCGTGACCATCGAGAATATATGGAAAAGAAAATTTTTGAGTTTGAGGTAAAAATAGGATGAGAATATAGAAAAGTATGAAGCTAACTTTACAAGGTTAGCAAGGCATGCTGCAGATTATATATGTAACCCAAGAAGTAAGATTGATCGTTTCTTTAAGGGGATAAAACCATTTCTCCATCGAGCATTAGTCTTACAATCCTTCTCTTCATAAGGATATATTCTCTCATATGCTATCAATATAGAAAAAGAATTATCTATGTCTTATGAATTTAAAGAAAAGCAAGAGAAGAAAAGATTGTTGATCACTCTAGGAATGGAAATAAAGGGAAGAAGGGAAAAGTTGAATATCCATCCCGAAGTAATTGTGGAATGAAACACCCTGGTACCTTCTTTAATGGAATGGGGGTCTGTTATAAGTGTGGTGAAAAAGGCCACTAAACTTGTGATTGTAAGGGGAAGAAAGAAGCTATCGATGTTCAATACTACAATTTCAGGAGATAGGACATTATGAAAATGAATGTATTAATCATCATGGTAACTTACCTCAGAAAATTCCAAGGGATCAAGGACATGCTTATTCTTTGACTACTACTGAGGTAGAAGCATCGAAAGACATAGTGGTAGGTAATTTAATGGTTTTATCAAGTTTAGAAAATTCATTATCTGATTCAGGATCATCGAATTATTTCATATCTTCCTAGTTTTCAATGAAAATTAAATATTTCAAATTTTATTTAACAATGGAGTTGTTAGACAAAAATCCTAAATGAAGTATCATCAAAACAATGTTTTGTGAATCCATTCCCATTAGATCATATAAATGTTCTCTATCTTCAGATCTCATCATCATACCTGTGATTGAGTTTGATATAATCCTCGGTATGGATTGGCTTTCGGACTATGATGTGAAGCTTTATTGTAAGATTGGGGAGGTTACGATTTTTGATCATGATGATGATAAGGAACAACTTATCATTAGAGAATAATCATCACCACCTAATTCTTATCTATATCCACCCTCAATAGCTCAACTAAATTCAATTATTGAGGAGGAAGGGAATGAGATGACTATGGGTGAGGAATGGAATGTTCAAATAGAATATGTACCTATTGTGACAGAACATGTTGATGTGTTTCCAGCAGATTTAACTTAACATCCTCCAGAATGTGAAATTGAGTTTTCCATTGATTTAATTCCTGGATCACGACCCATATCAAAGTCCCCTTATAGCATGGCCACTTTGGAATTAGTGGAACCGAAGAAACAAATAGATATATTGAGTAATAATGGATTTATTCTCCCTAGTGTTTCTCCATGGGTATCCCCAGTTCTTTTTGTTTAGAAAAAAATGGATCTATAAGGTTGTCCATTGACTACAGGGAGATCAATGCTATAACAATAAATAACAAATATCCCCTATCTTGCATTGATGATTTATTCGACCAACTTAATGAAGGTCAATACATTTCAAGGATTGACCTTCAATCTTGATTCCATCAGTTGTGTGTGAAGAAGGAAGACATTCACAAGGCATCATTTTGAACCAGGTACGACCATTGTGAGTTTTCAGTAATGCCTTTGGATTGACTAATGCACCCTATGTATTCATGGATCTAATGAATATAGTTTTCATAGAATATCTCGATGATTTTATAGTGGTATTGATTTATGATATCTTTGTATACTCCAAATGCAATGAATATCTTAAAAATCACTTGTGCATTATCATGATGACTCTTAGAAGACATGAATTATATGGTAACCCATTAACTAAGCTCACACGTAATGGGGATAAATTTTTTTGGACAAAAGAGTGTGAATAATGTTTAAATGAAATTAAGATAAGATTATTCAATGATCCTATTTTGACTCTACCATCGGGAAATGACAGGTTTGTTATTTATAGTGATGCATCAACGAATGGACTTGGTGGTGTCCTTATGCAGAATGATATAGTTATTGATTATGCATCACGATAGCTAAAAATTAATTACAAAAACTATAATACTCATGATCTTAAGTTAGCAGCTATAATATTTGATTTGAAGATATGGATACATTATCTCTGTGGGGAAATATGTGAATGTCATACTGATCATAAGAGTTTGATGTATATTTTCTCACAGAATGAACTCAACATGAGGCAAAAGAGATGGCTTGAACTACTTGAGTTATTTGATTGCACAATACACTACCACCTGGGGAAGGAAAATTATGTGGTAGTTTCATTGATTAGAAAGGATCATGGATTTTTGAACAAGATTATGGTTGAAAAGGATCCTATATATATGGATATAGTAATGATGGATATGGGAATAACCATGGAAGGTGAAACATGGATACTTTTTCCAATTGTTGGCAAACCATCTTTACTAGAAAGAATAATGAGTTATCAGACTGGAGATGAAGATTTTCAAAAAAAAAATTAAAGTTGTGAATGATGGGAGATTACGTGACTTTGTGTATGAAGATGATATTTTGAAATTTGGGAAAAGAATTTGTGTTCTCGATATACCTAATAAAAAATGGGAATTTTTGGACGATGCTCGTAGTTCCAATTTCACTATACACACTGGGAGAACAAAAATGTATAGAGATTTGAAGGAAAATTTTGGGTGGGACAACAGGAAGAGGGAGATTACTGATTTTGTGTCAAGATGTATGGTTTGTAAACAAGTGAAATCTGGAAGGCAATATCTTGGAGGAGTCATGAAACCTCTTCCCATACCTGAGTGGAAATGAGGTAATATCACGATGGAATTTGTCATGGGACTACCAAAGACACCTAGAATGAACGATGAAATATGTGTCATTTTTGATCGTCTTACCTTGTTGGAACATTTTATTTCTATATGGGATGATTTACCACTTGAATGTCTAGTAGGACTATATATTAATGATGATGTGAGGCTTTATGGAGTAACCCTATCGATTGTTTCTAATCGTGATCCTAGTTTTACTAAAATATTCTTGAAGAGACTTTAGTAGGCCTCAGATACTGAAAATCGTTTGAGCACTGCCTGCCACCCTCAAACAGATGGACAAACAGAACAGACTATTCAACCCTTAGAAGACATGTTGAGATCTTGCTCACTTAACTTTCAGGATATGTGGGATCAATATTTACCTCTGGTAGAATTTTCCTATTACAATAGCTTCCATTCAAGTAATCAGATGGAACCATATAAAGCGTTATATGTAAAGAGATGTCTCACACCAACCTGTTGGGATGATGATGGTGAAAGAAAATTTGTATGCCAAAAACTATTGGAGGAAATGATGAAAAATGTAAAGGTAATCCAAAACCACATCAAAGCATCTCAATGTATGAAAAATAGTTATGATGATAACCGAAGGAAGGATTTAGAGTTTCAGGTAGGAAATCATTTTTTCCTTGAAGTTATCTCCATGGAAGAGAGTTATACGTTTCGGTAAGAATGGTAAATTGAGTCTCAAGTACATAGAAACTTCCAATATTCTAGAACGATTTGGGGTTGTATCTTACCGTTTGGCCATGCCGCCAAGTCTCTCCAAATTTCATGATGTGTTTCACGGATCACTATTGAGAAAATACATTCCCGAACCAATGCATGTACTCACCTATGTGGAAGTAGAACTGGAACCCGATCTATCTTATTGTGAAGAGACCATCAGGATTCATGAAACTTGAGAACAAGTGTTGAGAAATCGGACGACTCGTCTGGTATAAGTTATATGGAGAAACCATAAGTTATAAGAGGCAACATGGGAACCCGAGGAACTTATGATGAAGAACCTCCCGAGTCATTTTATGCATTAATATTCTAGAAATTTAGAAGACAAAATTATTCGTAGGAGGGGAGAATGTAACACCCCAAACATCCACGGTATGATTCTCATTGAATAATACACTGGCGTGTGTTGTTTGTAATATTGAGTACTAACACATAGTACAACCAATCAAACTAGCAGTTATGAATTGTAATACCCAATTTTTAAAATTTTATAAATTTTATCTGTCAATGTGGAATTAATTTTTGGATTCGGAATATCAAAATTAACTTAGGGTTAATTTTTGGTATTTTTCTGAAAACATTCAATTTTTGATGAATTGTTAAAAACACTGAGTTATAGTTTAAATCTAATTTTTTCAAATATTTATTTATTATATTTAAATTTATTTTAGGTAATAATAGACACATAATACCTATATAAGTTCAATGTAATTCATTGGAGTCAATTTATAATAATTTTAGATATATAAAAATTCTATTGAACTTTTCACCGTCCTTTACCAACCTCCTAGGAGAATTTGCAAATTCACATAAAATGTAATTTTAATGCTTCTGTGAGTAGAATTTCGAAAAAACGAGAGACACAGATAATATCATGGAGTAAAATGTGGTTAAATAAGATACAAATAATTTTTGGTGAATATTAATTATTTTAAATTTATTTCCCACGGTTAAATGTAAATAGGGTAATTAAGGGTAAAAATGATATTCTTATTACCGTAAAACATGTAATAATTCTATTAGATAAGTATAGATCGACCATAAAAAACCATATGAAGAGTATACGAACCTCTTTGGTCCACATAGATTAGATTAGTACATTTATTATTATTGAATTCAAAGAAGGGTTAAAAGAGATAAAATCAATGTTTAATAACTAAAACATTTTTAATGTAGTTTTATACATAAGATAAATTCAATTACAAATATTAATTATGAAGATTAAAAGATTTCATATACAATGATATTTTATTTTAAATTTTTAGACATTAAATAATTTAATTTAATTATGACACAATGATGATGTAGTAATTACCTTATTAGAAAAATATTAAAATAATTGTTATTATAAATACCCAAATAAATATAATTTGAGACTTTTTATGAATACCACTACTTTTTTTGGTTAATATGACATGTTAGGATTTAATAAATGAATTATTTTAAAAGTAATAATGCTGTTATGAATTTATAAAAAACAAAATACCAAATATTGTCAAAATTGACATAAAAGCGTTTTAAAAACAAATATTATATTATTAATTGATATTCAATTCATAAAAATATACAGTTCGGACAATAGACTTATATAATTATATGTGTATAATTAATTAACCACTTGGTGGTCTCTTGGATGTTTATAGTAATTTTGTTAACAATATAATATAAAAATAAAAAGATACATAGTAAATGTGAATCTAATTAACTATGAGTTAAAACTAAATGATAAGGTTAATATAGTGACCCAAACCTATATAAAACCTATTGGTTAGGTTTTTTCGACCCATCCCCACAATATCCTCGGAATAAGTCTCTTTGGAGCCATTATAAACCGAATATAAATTTATTATAAAATAATATTTTTATCTTTTCCTAAGGTTCCCCTACCCCGCTTATAAAAGGGAAATCAAACTTCTCTCAATTTCACACCATCTAAGCCATTTGGATCGCCCTAAACCTAACCAAATATCCTCTCATCATACCTCACATCAACCTAGGTTTCTTAGTTTTATCATAACGCCAACCTATGGAGCCCATTTGATCAAATCAAAAAGAAGAACCTGAAGAAGAGGTAATGTTTTCACCATCCTCTATCAAGTTCCTTTCTTCTTCCACTTCTTCTTTCTTTGTTATTTCCATTATAAATTAATATATCCAGCATCATCATTATACTGTGATGTTATTATAAATATCATACAACCATATTCAGTATTCTATCCATCCCATGGATTACATGTCATCATACGTGCGTACGTACAACTTACCGTCTCCACGTCGTGGTGTAATAGTTATTCAATACATTGTTATTTAGATGGGTATAATAATGATGTGTAATTCAGGTAAATAATAAATATATCATGATAATTATTCTTTATATATGATACAAAACCCAATTATATATTATTTTAATATCAAAATAATGATATTGTGGCTCGTGTGTACGTACGTACTACCATCTCCACAAATGCAATGAGATTCATCACCCATCATATCCATTCAAGACTAATATTCATTTGATGATTAAGAATAATGTTTAAGGACTTGATATTATTCTTGATATGAATAATATAACACCTATTGATAAAAATAATGACTTATGTATCAAAACAAATAAAAGAAAATGAGTAAGTGAACACCTGAAATGATGATAATTCTAAAATATTTTTAATAAAGTAATATTAAAATATAATATATGATATCATATTTATTTATATGATTCTTGTATAATTAAATAAATATTATTTAACTATTATACAGGAGATTAATCTACCCTCGACCAAGGAAAAGTAAAAGGTAAGGTTTTAATTTACAATATCTTCATTATCAGAGGTTGTTTATACGTAATTATCTATTAGGACATCTTTATCAACCACATCCATGTTTCTTTAAAATGTATTTCAGAACATTTTTTCTATTTTAAAGATTATGGGTTAAAATCATTTATACACTTATTTTACTTTTAATATGATTTTTATAAAGGAATCATTCCGTCATTTTCCAAACAAGGTCCCTTTTAACCTTTCCGGCAGAATTAAGGTAATAATGTTTTTTTAACTTATATGGAAGGTGCGGCTATTTTCCGCCGCTATAAAATCTTCGAAGCTTACATTACATGATTATAATAATATTTTCAATGTAAATGTTTTCATTTATACTTATGTGACTTTTAAATTATTTAAAAAAAAGATATTTATGTTCAATTGTTTTGATTTCATCTATGTCAACATCCTTTGATGGATTTTAAGCTTATTTGAAGTAGATTTATTATGATACAAAACTTACATATTGTATTAATGGTTTTGTGATATGTTTGACTGTTTATGTGTTATTTTTATACCATTCATGGTTTATGGAGAAGGTATTGACATTTCATATGCTAGTTTTAATACGAATGTTTATGTTATGTTTAAACCTTTTCATATGAGGAATGCATTGGACTTAGTATGTGAAGGGTGGCGCCCACTATTGTTCCTCGATTAATCAGTAGGTCTCATGATAAAAACTAGTGTCTTGGCATAAGAGATTGACAAAAACTTTTTTTTATTCTTGGCACAAGGCCTTGACTATGTGGTTATGATAGTCTGGCATTATGCATTCCACCATTATGAAAGTGTTTATTGAAATTTTCATGGGATTATTTGACTTGTAGAATATCCATGTGAATAAATAAATGGCATTTTTTCATTTTTTTCATTTCCATATTATGTTGAAGATCATGTTTAAAAGGCTTTTGTTTTAGATATACATTGCATTAAATGATTATGTTTATTTATGAATGTTTCTGCTATACTGTTATACTTACTGAGCATCTGTGCTCACCCCTTTCAACGTTTTATTTTTTCCAGGATTTCACGAAATATTTTATGAATAACCTACGGGGATAGTATTAGGGGATATGAAGACAATATTTGGTTGTAATTTTTTTCACTTTATGATTTAATGTAAGACTTATGAATATATCTAGTGTCACCAAGGCTACAAAACTAATCAGACTTTCGAGACTGGATTTGTTGTGATTATGCCAATATTTTGTAATAATCACCGACTCTAGGTAACTGCGGTCGGGGCGTTACAATTAAAAATTGTGCCGATGTGTTTGAGGATTCATTTTGAGTTATTTTTTATTAAGGAATAAGTTTTAAAATAATTTAAGAGGATAAGAGTTGTTCCTAATGGTTATCACAAATATTTTTATATATATGAAACATATAAATCAATAATTCATTGGTGACAACATTTACTTAAGAACAATAATGGGGTAATGTTTAACCTATCATAGTATAGTTTTCTTACATTCCACTTCCACCTCCATTAATAGTGGGAACTATATATTGCTAATCCAATATGAATGAATTAATACTATATTTCATATCTATTTAATGTTTGGAATTGATTCATATAATGTAATGTAAAATATGAAACCAAAAATTTATATATATATATGATGTGATTCATTAAATGTTGAGTCTCGAGGTTGTTTATATAAAAGAATGTGTCTACACCACTTATGCATGCAGAATGGTCAATATTTTTATTTAAATATTTAAAAATATATATTCCTTATCAAAACATTATTCATCGCATACTATAATGGGTCATGAACCCACTAGGGGTACTTGAGTTCTCGGTTTTCATACATAGTCAAAAGACTGTTCGATTTCTTATGGAGATAAGAAACCTACATTTTATTCTCAATTTAATTTCTCCAACCAAACTCTATTAAGATAAAGGCTACTATAATGGTCATAAGAGAATTTTTTTCATTCATTATTAATTTCATTTTACATTCTTTAGTGATATTGTATGCATGAACATGGGATTTCATCTACTTTTATGTACATGTGATGAACCTATAAACTAATTCATGGAATCAAATCCATTTTTATTTATTATTCTACATGATCCATTAAATATTCAATATGAATATATTTTCTATAATTAATAACATTAATTCCTCATGAAATTTATATTCAGTTTCAAGATAATGTTCTGTTCACTAACAAAGGTTATTTTATAGGAAAATATAACATGATGCCCTCTATTTTGAGACAAAATTGGGACTAAATGTAATATAAAAAAGATCATGGTGATATATTTGTGAGAAAATGTGTCATGTGTTGTTATGTGACATTATGTTGATAAAATAAAGTAATATACATTTATAATATTAATGTAAATTAAATTATTTATATAATAATGTGTTAGGGAACATGAAATGTTAATGTTTCACACAGTCTTTTTCAATGACACCGAAAATAGAGTTTCATTTTCATATTAATTAATGATATCTAATGTTTTAACATATTGTGGGGATTCATCCTCAGAATGCATTGAATGTTAATGTTATGTGATGTTCAAAAATAGATTGTGACCCTACGAATTGTGGCAACGTAGAATGTGGAAAAATGAAAACACCACATTTTTTTACAACAAATTGTAAGGAAATAAATTGAAAATATATTTACTCAAACATAATGTCAACTTGTAATAAAAAATAAATTTTATATCTCACTAGTTTCAATAATAATATATAAATGAATAATAAATGGTATGTTCGAGGATTTATAAAACATAATTCTAAAGACTAAATTAAATATGACTGATTTATATATTTTCATTATAAATAATTTGTATATTTAATTTTTTATTCCATTATATTGTACATTATATATTATTTTTTAAAAATGTATGTACAAATAAATTATTTATTATGTAGTAATATTATTCTATGAGATAGGTACGTTAATTTCACCCTATATAAGATATAATAGGATTTTGGTTTTCATTTATCACTACATTATTTCTAATAGTATAACATTTAGAAAATATTTATATTATAATTATTGCATATTATGAAGGTTTCATTTCACATAGTGGAAGTAGGTGGGATAGGGATTTAAAAGGATTCATTTGGGATCAATGAAACTACATCTTCTTCAGTGAATCTCAATCCATGTAAAATATATAGAATGTTTTTATGATTACATCCAATAATAAAATTAATTAAAACTATCAAATTCAATCTGATGTGGTACTCAAAATCCTCACATTTATTGTGATTTTTTTAAATGGAACCTAAATTGATTCCTTATACATCATCAAAAAAATATTTCTATCTGTGTAAGAGAATCAATAATAAAATTCCACGAACAAGTGTGTTAAACAAATGATGACTATATTGTCTTGAAAATCAATTGTATACCATTTCATCGATCTATAAAAAAGAACAATGATAGAGAACTTAGAAGGCTATTTTCTCACACAAGGTTGTCAGAAAATTGAAATATAATCCCATTAAATAGTATTGAATAGTTTATTTAATGGGATCTTCTACTCACATATATATTGAGTTACCCTCAATTACCCATTAGAGGCTACCCAACCCCTAAATGATTAATAATCACTATATAAGTAATAAATTGAATTTTATTACCAACTAACAGGGTAGTAAACATGATTTATAGTTTTATCAGTAACTAGTAATATAATAAATATATTACATGATAAAAAATATTTATTAACTTAGCTTTTCATTCCACAAAATATTAAATGAACCTTGAATATTATTAAAATAAATATCATTCATATAATATGTTGCATGAATATAATTTTAAACTTATAAATATATTTAATAAATTTATTCAATTAAAATTATTCTAAACTAGAATAATTTTAAATAAAATTATTCTTTGGAGATCATATATTATTTTCATCTCCCGTACCCCATGGGGGGTTTCACCATATCCTAGAATCCTATTCATTAGAAAAATGATGAAATTTCAATTTTCATGATGTGAGGCCCTCAATTCTCTTTTCTCGATAGTATTGAATACTATTTATAGACCATGAGAATATTATATTAATGCATTATATTTCCAACCGATACAAGTAGTATTCATTGCAACAAAAACATTCCTACCAACACTTGTTCTATAATATAATTTATTTCTCTCAGGAAATATTATAATGAAGGATGCATGCGTAATTCCATCATCCATTCCTGGATTAATATTTTTTTGACTATACAATAATGACATACCATCATATACAATTTTCATGTATATAGTGAAAGGAATACACTTCTTGTCAAAAAATCCGGAGACATCACTTCCTTCCAGAGGAAAAAAATTCAATCTTGATAACTCAATCAATGTTATACTACTAATGATGCACAAAAAACACCATTTTAAAAATTAAATGCCACTATTTTTCCTTCTATAAATTAACGTGATAAAATCATAAACAAAAATAGCAATCATAAGTTAGAATACCATTACATAAAATCACATATATATACTACCATGGACACATTAAAGATGTGATGTTCCTATTGATGAGTTTGTCCTCATGATCTCCTATACTCGAGACCACCAAGTGAAAAATTCATGAGATTATGTCTAAATTATAATGATTCCATATGAAATTATATTTATACATCAGTTTTTTATGATAGGATATATGTTTAATATTAATTTCATATTATCTTTATGTCTACATAATATAATGAGAAAAAATATTAACTATTGATATGAAATGTAATATATGAACATTATGATTTATTAGTGCATTAAAAAATAACAAAAATATTATGGAATGTAAACATTGTGCATATATCAATGTATATATTATCTGGAAATTAAAACATGTCATTTAGATAGGTCTAGGGAACCCACTATTTTAGCACTATCAGTTTCAATAGAGCCAACAATTTATCTATCCTCGTAATCTATCACATGATATGATAATACTTTTTTTTTTTGAGTTTTGGATTTACAATTGGGTCCATCCACATTTCTTTTATATGTATATTCTAATATATATAACCCCACCTCCTTGAGTAATACTTTTCATGATATTATATCCACTTGTAAATTATTTTTTCTACTTTAAAAATATGGAATATTTAATATTAAATGTAATATGATTATCATAATTTATATTATGTTATATATTTACATTATATGTGTAATTACAAGATAAGGAAAAATATTATTTTAATCAGATTCATTAGCTCTATTATAAAACATAAGACACCAAGTATTTGTTTATATGGATACCAATAGCTTAAATGAGCTTCTATTTCTCATTACATTATCCAAATTATGATAGTAAATCATATTTTTCTATTGAAAGAAAAGTTTTTTCAAATATAAAAATGGTATCCATTCCACTATACATACCGAATAGATATAATTTTTACACATTCATGTACAATTTAATAGTGTTAATTTATACACATGACATTTTCTGGGACAATACATATATTTTCCCACAATAGAATGCATATTGAGAATATCAAATTCAGTACATAAAATAGAATATGTGGTAGACCCATTATGGGTTCTTAAATAATTCTACTAACGTAAGTAATCACCGCTTATGACCATATCATGACTTCATAATGATACTCATTCCATCTACCACTGGTAGTAGTTATCTATTTAATTGGTCAAGCTTTTATTTTTCTAATATAAATTATTATATATAATTTAAATTGATATAAGTTCCCAGTATATAAATCTCATTTCATATTATTCTCTATAAGGTATGTTTCTACATTTATTCAATCTATGTAGATTTACTTTTATCCAGATATTAACCAATTATTAGTGGAATATAAGTTATCTGTATGTTATCAAATTTTTTTCCATAGAAATATGTAATGCACCAACATGAAATTCCCACATGCGAACTAATTCACATGATGCCCGTACCAAATTGAACTAAGTGGGGAAAAGGGAATGTGGCTTGGATATGGGTAGAGGAGAACCATCATGGAACGTGATACTTATTTCATTATGAATCAGTGGATAATAAAAAATTAGATCATGGTGAAAGCACTATTGTGGTCTCATGGAAATCTTATCAAAGATGAAAAAATCAGAGGGTGGTCATGTGATGGTATTAGGTATGACCATGATGGAGTGGGTAACATCATTGTTCGGGTACCACAATGAGAAATAGAATATGGTAGGAAGGAGGTTGATGTGGTGATCAAGACATAGATGAAGAAGTAGGATTCTGATTGGGGTGTTTTGTTTTGTTCTATCATTATATGTGACACCAATCATGGAATAAATATTATTTATATTTTTTTTTTGGTCTAATGAATTTTTATACCCTTCAAAAATTCCTAAATCCTACTTAATTTTAGGAACTATGATTTTGGATTTCCCTAAACCCATGGAAAAAATGGCAACTACAGAATACTTTTTCAGCCCTCATATAATGGCAGGATTTTTATTCTGTACTAGAAAAAAAATCACTACTATAATTGAAAACACACATAAAAACATTGATATATATATATATATATATATATATATATCTGTCTGTTTGTGTTCTTAAAAAAATAAAAACAATAAAATGACTTCTATAAGTATTTTGATATTTGGATGCCCATAGTTCAGCCGCCTGATATAGATTGGATCACCGTATGTGACATCGGGATAGTCACAATTCTCTCTAATAAATTTATAATGTTTAAATATTTTCTTGGATTAACTAGTCATGTGACATAAATAATATCAATAAAATGTATCAGGGTGAATATGATAAATAAATTTGATAATGATTTAAATTTTTTCATGGGAAACACTTAAATATCATTATGGTTAAAGGTAAGAAACCGTAACTGCCCGAGGATATATCTGTGATGAAATTCAAAAAAGAAAAAGAAAAAAATTGAAACATATGATCTAACAGTTCACATGACATTTGATCATAATCGAATATCAAATCATGATGGAATGGTTGTCAATTCCCATTGGATCATCCATAAATTCTATGAAATCCTATAAGGGAATCAATTAATGAATTCTGGATGTAGGAATAGAAATTTGAAGCTTCTATTGATTATCTGAAGACAACCAGTGTGGCATTCCATTGATCTATAAATAATACATATTATCAATAATATTGAATGAGAGTTTATCTTACTATGATTAATGATAGGTGATAGACACACTCATAAAATTATAGTTAATAGTTTAATATTGGGAATCATCTCCGATATTATACAGTGCACTAATATAATTACTTATAAAAAGATCCCTATCGTCTGAATTTTTATTACATGATAGGTATGACATGTAACACCCCGACCCCAGTTCCCCAGAGTCAGTGCATTATTGCATAACATTGGGATGATCACAAAGATAAATTCTCGAATAACCGATTAGATTAGTAGCCTTGGAAACACTAGATGCATTCATAAATATTACATTACATCATAATGTGAAAAACTAAAATAACATAGTCTCCATTTTCCACACTCATATCCCCTTCATACTAACCCTGCAGGTCACTCATTAAATACTTCTTCACATCCTGGAAAAATTAAAACATTGAGAGGGGTGAGCTCCGATGCTCAGTAAGGATAACAATATACCGGAAGCTCTCATAAATAAACATAAAAATTTAAAGAAATGTATAACTAAAACAAAAGCCTTTTAAACTTGAACTTCAGCATAATATGGAAAAATTAAAATTAAATAATTCCATTTACTTATTCTTATGGAAGTTATACTAGTCGAATAATCACATGCAATATCAATAAAAACTTTCATAATGATTGAATGCATAATGCCATACTATCATAACCACGTATCCAAGGCCTCGTGCCATGACTACAAATAAGATTTCATCAAGGCCTCGTGATAAGACACTAGTTTGTCTCATGAGACCTACCGATGCATCGAGGAACTATAGCAGGCTCCACCCATCACATATTAATTCCAATTCATTCCTCATATGAACAGGTTTAAACATATCATAATCCATAACATAATCGTATAACATAAAACATGCATAAAGGAAACATAACATTTCCACATTTTAATCACAATATATCAATACAACACATTGATATAAAACCCACTTTCAATACCATTTTCAATTCCAAAATAAATGAAAATTAAAACATTGTAATTATTTTTCATTTACAATAACTTGTAGCTTGTAGAGGAAGTCGAAACTCAAATAATGGTCATGGTGGTGGAAAAGTCGTTGTCACCGCATACATACGACAAAAAAACATCCCCTTTTTCCATTTAGTAAAATGATTCTTATATAAATGATTCCTTTCGAATAAATGTAAAAGTCAAAGGGGTTTATACACCGTATAAAAGAAATTTGTGTATAAAACAATATGTGCCTCAATGAAAGTAGATTGAGATGATGTCCCTTACAAAGAATATTTTTTTAAAATAAAATAAATCTATTGTGTGTATTCACTACAAGTAAACATAATGAAAGTACAAATACAATATAGGACATAATAATATCATGACATAATATGAATGTAGGAGATTAACCCAAAGAATATAAATTGGGTTAATAACATCCCTTAGTAATATTTGACAGCCTAACGACGTCACTTTAAAATTCATAACATTAGTTGATGAGAGATAAAATGGTATCCCATCACATGGACATAAAATTTACATCAATAATGACATATAATAACATATCCCAACATAAGAAGATGTAAATTAAAATACATAACAAAATAAGTCTTTTTAAAAGAAGAATGTGAAAGGTTCCCATACCAATTTGGGCAACATTCGAAACATACACACCTTGAAAGAAGGGTCATAAAATGAAAATGTAACTAACCATATATGAGATTATATTATACAAATAGTAAAATAATGGGAAAAACATAAATCAAACAAAAGTAAATAGTGGACATTGTAGCATGAATCTCACGGGAATAAAAAGAGATATGAAAATCCCCTTATGAAAATTCGACAGCCTAACGGCGCCACATAAAACATCCAAAAATGGACTGATGAGATAAAATAGGGTCTCTCGTCATATTAACAAAAAATTTACAAAAATACGAATAAAAAATACCATCCCCCAACATAAAAAAGAGGATTTTAAAGTAAGTTACATAAAAAAGAGTACTTAAAAATAAAGAGATAGGTAGGATCCCTTACCTTGTGTCTGACTTGACTCGATCATTCTTTAACCTCCTGAATAATAAACTAGAGATAATTTCTAATTGCTTAAGAACATTTTTTAAGTTAATTATTCCTTTTATATCACTTATTACCATGTTATGAACATTATGTAATTATTTAAGTTAATAACGGTCGTTTTGTCGATCTTTGGCACTTGAGTCAAAAATAAACTTCTTATAATTACATGTTGTTCAAGTGGTAAAATATCCATTATATCCATAATTATATTCATGATTTAGGTATCATATATATAATATACATCCATTTTATATATTCATTCATAATATTACGTAACATTTAGAGGTAAGAAATGAAATGCACCATTCATGGAGACGGTAAGCTGTACGTACGCATGAACGCTACTTTCATTTCTATTTAGTATTTAATGGAATGAAATCATAATTATATAAATTTTATTATAATTACAGTATAATATCATATATAATATCATTTACTCCATCATTTATACATCCCACATAGGGCATTAACGATTCAAATCACTTTGAGGGGGCGGTAGTCCGCACTTCCTAAAATGAAATTATCTCGTTTACCCATAATGGAAATCATAATGGTATTCCATAAATGATTAATACAGAAGCATAAGGAAATCATTAACATAATATATATCATATATAAATATAGTGACATATTAATGGCCACCATGAGAGGTGTTAAAAAAGATTGAACAATCCTCGTTTCGTGAGGCAGAAATTCGCCAACCACAGAAATATTATGTTTTTTAACAATTAGACGAAGGTGGGTGTAAGTGTAAATCAAATAATTCTCATAAAAACATCCTAGTATTTTGAATATACTGGTTTTGTTACAAAATAATGTAATAGAAAGAGTTTAAGGGGTTGGATAAGAAAAATAAAACAAAAGAACCAAGAGAAGACATTACCTTAAAATCAGGTTACTCTTTTTGATTTGATACAAAGGCGTCCTTGCGAAAAATTATGCCCAAATTGAGGCTTCAAGGAGTCAGAGACGGAATTTGAGAGAGTATTTGGGCAGAGTTTGGCCATCCCAAATGGCTTGACGGTGTGAATAAGGTGGTAGTGGTGGGGGCCTTTTATAATAGGAGGAGAGGGGCACTCTTGGAAAGTAATGAAATGTTTTGTTATTATGAAGTGATTTTCAGATTTCAAAGGTCCGAAAATTATATATTTCTAGTATAAGGTGATAAGGGTTCTAAATTAACCCATCCAATAGGTTTTTGACAAGTTTAAGTCTTATATTTTACATTATCTTTTTATTTTATTTAAAAAGTTCATTAATGAGGTAATCGATGCATCATCATGGTGTGATAAATGAATTTAATTATTTATTTCTGAAAAATTATAATAAAAATTACCGTGATGTAGGAAATATTTGTAGATTTCAAACGAATATTTATAGTCTAAATGTTATCTTATATAACCCCATTTAATAATTTTTTTAGTAAAACAACACATGTTTGTGTCGATTTTATTTTTACTTTAAATAAAAAGTTACTAAGGTCATTTTATTACCCAAGTAGATCCATGGGGTCCCCAAGTTGACCCATGGATTGTCTTCGTCGGACATGACTATTCCAATATGTTTAGGACAAGTGTAACGGTAATTTCAAAATATTATATCATTATATTTACCTTAAATGACACTAATTACATTTAATCACGATTAATAAAACTTAAAAGTTACTATTCACCCAAAATTATTTTAATCCCATTGAACCACATTTTACTTCCTAATGAAAATTATGTATGTTGGATTTATGAAATTCAAATCACACAGGAGGAAAATCTTTATTTAAATGAAAAATCAGTTTTTTAACTACCACTTAGTGGTTTCACTATTCATCAAAAATCGAAGTTTTTCAGAAAAATACCAAAAATTCAACCTAATCTATAATTGATATTACAAATTAAAAAATTATTTCTATTTTACAAAATTCGAAAAATATAATTTGCATTACTTTATTTTATATTTAAATCGTGTTGTCAAATCAAATAGCGTATTTTTAAGAAACAATATCAATCCAAAAATTGACAATTGTTTATGTCCAATTTCAAAGTGAAATTAATTCTAATGACCACCATTGGATAAAATGGTAAAAATATATTATAATTACACTTTTGAACCACTAAATTTTATAATTTATCACTATAAATAATTTTGATTAAAAAAGTTGTTTTTAAGTATTTTTCACTATTCATTCAAAATTGGAAGTTCTCATAAAAATACAAAAAATTCAACATAGGCTAATTTTGATATTCCGAATCACAAAATTAGGTCCATATTGAAATATAAAATATATATAATTTCAAAAGGTGGATATTACTATTCATAACTACTACTTTTATTGGTCGCGGTGTGTTAGAACTCAAGGTTGCATACAACATACGCTGCTCTATTATTCAAAGAGGAGTGTACCATAGAAGCTTGGGGTGTTATATTCTCGCCTCCTTAAATAAATTGTGTCCTTGCAATTTAAAATTTTTCTTTGAAAATAAAATATTGAACATAGAAAATACCTTTGTGGAAAACCCACATCAGAAATAAGGTTAATAAATATATAACTTTAAAAGAAAGAAAGAGAAGTACAAAGGTCACTCGAGATAGCCCATACTAGGATTCTATGAAAATATGGATATAGAGGAAAAAACCATCAAGGTATGATGGAGAGTTGTATAAAATAGGATTAGGAGAATGTTAACTACAAGATAATCACAAACATGTGACTGGTTAAACGATCACTGATTCCCCAATTGGAAAAGTTAACCGACAACATTTTTGTTTTAAGTTACCTTTCATAAAGATGAGGGATTTTTTAGGAGATTTACTAAGAACGTATGGAAATATAATTTCATGTCATGTAGACTTTCATTATTTAATAATTTTTTACGACAAACCCATCTTTCACTTCACAAGGTAATATAACTCAAAAATATTATATTTATCCTAATTGTATAAGGTTACAAATATTAACACATACCATTTAGATTAGAAATTTTTTTTGTAATAATCAGGGACTTCATGTAAGCTAGTGGTAGGTAATAAAGGCCTGTTGCACTATGGTTGTAGGTTCGATTCCTACTGATTTGTCCAACACGACGGGTTATCCCTATATGAAGTGTGTGAATTGATACAGTTTCCATTACTCCCACTATGAACCATTTCTAAACAATGGCATAAACTGGATTAGTTTATGTATCAAAATACATAAATACAAACATGAAAAAAACATAACATAAATTGAAAAATTGATGGATATAATCCATAATCACAAAAATGATTTTGTTGAGGAAGTATATACTCATAACCCTTTATAGTGGTTTGTAAAGAAAATGATAATTATCTTAAGCATATCCCCTGGCAGTGTCGTAAACAAGAGTGCAGCAAGGCCCGTTGTCGTACACCAGTTCCCGTTCGAGTCTATCTCAAAGCAGTGTTTTCGGGTTTTACCCCTAGGTAAATATGGGCTGGAGCTGCCTCTACTTGCTTGTATCCAGACAGGGATGTATTGCTCGGAAAACTCACAAAATCCCTATAATACCAAAATTAAATGAAGTTCTTCTATACTAATCCTCAAATTTTATCTTTGGTCTATGTGCTCTAATCAGAGTTTATCTAAATCTAGCTTCCAAAGATTGTACTAAACTGCATCTGAAACCAACTGTAATGCCCAGACCCCAGTTACCTAGAGTTGGTGCATTATTGCGTAACATTGGAATGATCACAAAGATCAAGTCTCAAAAGACCGATTAGTTTAGTATCCTTGGAAAAACTAGATAGATTAATAAATGTTACACTACATCATAAAGTGAAAAACTACAATAACATAGTTTCCATTTTCCACACTCATATCCCCTTCAGACTAACCCTGCAGGTCATTCATAAAATACTTCTTCACATCCTGGAAAAATTAAAACATTGAAAGGGGTGAGCTCAGATGCTCAGTAAGGATAACAATATAGCAGAAGATTTCATAAATATACACAAACATTTAAGTCAATGTATAACTAAATCAAAAGCCTATTAAACTTGAACTTCATAATAATATGGAAAAAGTAATATGAAATAATTCCATTTACTTTTTCTCATGGATATTCTACTAGACGAATAATCACATACAATATCAATAACCACTTTCATAGTGATGGAATGCATAATTCCAGACTATCATAACCACATAGGCCAGGCCTCGTGCCAAGACTACAAATAAGATTTTTTCAAGGCCTCGTCCCAAAACACTAGTTTGTCTCATGAGACATAACGACGCATCAAGGAGACATAGTGGGCTCCAACCGTACTTATTAAGTACAATGTATTCCTCATATGAACAGGTTTAAACATATCATAATCTATAACATAATAGTATCAAATAAAACATGCATAAAGGAAACATAACATTTCCACATTTCAATCACAAGATATCAATACAACACATTGATATAAAAAAAACTTTAAAACCCATTTACAATACAATAATAAAAGAAAATTAAAACTTTTTAATTATTTTTCATTTAAAAAAATTTATGTCTTGTAAAGGATGCCGAAACTCAAATAATGGTCACGGCAGCAGAGAAGTCGTTGTCACCGCGTACGTACGACAAAAAAAATATTCCCTTTTGTCATTTAGTAAAATGATTCGTATAAAAATAATTCATTTGAATAAACATAAAAGTCAAAGGGGTTTATAAACCATATAAAATAATGTGGTGTATAAAACAAAATATGCCTCAATGAAAGGAGATTGAGATGAAGTCCCTTACAAATATAATTTCTTAAATAAAATAAATATATTATGTGTATTAACTATATGTACACATAAGGAATGTATAAATACAAGATAGGACATAATAATATCATGTAATAATTTGAAAGTAGGAGATTAACCCAAATAATATAAATTGGGTTAAGAAGTTCCCTTAGTAAAATTCGACAGCCTCGCATCGTCACTTTAAAATTCATAACATTTGTTGATGAGAGAAAAAATGGTATCTCATCACATGGACATAAAATTTACATCAATAAGGATATATAAGATAATATCCCAACATAAAAAGATGTAAATTTGAAGACATAACAAAATAAGTCTTTTTAAAAGAGAAGTGTGAAAGGTTCCCCTACCAATTTGGGAAAATTTCGAAACGTACACCCCATGAAAGAAGGGTCATACAATAAAGATGTAACTACCCATAAATGAGTGTATATTATAAAAATAGTAAAATAATTGGCAATTCATGTACCACACAAAAGGAAATAGTGGCCAATGTAGCATGAATCTCACGGGAATAAAAACTGAGATGAAAATACCTTTATAAAAATTTGATAGCCTAACGACGCCACAAAAAACATCCAAAAATTGATTAATGAGATAAAATAGGGTCTCTAATAATATTAATATAAAATTTACAGAAAGGGGAATATAAAATAACATCCCCCAACATAATAATGAGATGCTTAAAGTAAGTTACATTAAAAAAGAGTACTTAAAAAGAATGAGAGGTATGATCCCTTACCTCATGTCTGACTTGACTAGATTGTTCTTTAACCTCCAGAATAATAAAATTGAGTTAATTTATACTAGATTAAGATCCTTTTTCAAGTTAATTATTCCTTTTATATCACTTATTACCATGTTATGAACATTATCTAATTATTTAAGTTAATAACGGTCATTTTGTCGATCTTTGACACTTGAGTCAAAAATAAACATCGTATAATTACAAGTTGTTCATGTGGTAAAATATACATTATATCCAGAATTATATTCATGATTTAGGTATCATATATATCATATATATCCAGTATATACGTTCATTCATAATATTACGTAACATTTAGAGGTAAGAAATGAAATGCATCGTTCATGGAGATGGTAGGCCGTACGTACGCATGAACTCTACATTCATTTCTATTTCATATTTAATGGAATGAAATCATAATGATATAAAGTTATATTATAATTCCAGTATAATATAATATATAATACCATTTACTCCATCCTTTATGAATCCCACATATGGCATTAACGATTCAAATCACTTTGAGGGGGTGGTAGTCCGCACTTCCAAAAAGGAAAATATCGCGTTTACCCATAATGGAAATCATAAAGGTATGCCATAAATGATAAATACAGAAGAATTAGGAAAACATAAACATAATATATATCATATATAAATATAGTGACATATTAATGGCCACCATGAGTGGTGTCAAAAGACGATTGAACAATCATTGTTTCGTGAGGTAGAAATCCGCCAACCACAGAAATACTATGTTCTTTAACCATTAGACTAAGGTGTGTGTAAGTGTAAATATAATAATTCTCATAAAAACATCCTAGTATATTTAAGACACTGGTTTTGATACAAAATAAAGGAATAGAAAGAGATTAATGGGTTGGAAAAGAAAAATAAAAGAAAAGAACACAAGAGAAGACATTACCTTAAAATCTGGTAACTCTTTTTGATTTGAGACAAAGGCTTCCTTGGGAGAATTCTGCCCAATGTGAGGCTTATAAGAGTAAGATATGGAAGGTCAGAGAGTATTTGGGCAGAGGTTGGCCGATCCAAATGGATTTATGGTGTGAATAATGTGGTAGTGGTGGGGGCCTTTAGAAGAGGAGAATAGTGTCACTCTTGGATTGTAATGAAATGTTACATTATTATGAAGTGCTTTTTGTATTTACAAGGTCCCACAATTATATATTTCGAGGATAAGGTGATAAGGGTTCTATATATACCCACAAAATAGGTTTTTTACAAGTTTAAGTCTTAGATTTTACATTATCTTTTCATTTTATTTAAAAAGTTCATTAATGAGGTAATCATTGCATCATCATGGTGTGATAAATGAATTTATTTATATATTTCCAAAAAATAATAAAAAAATTACCATGATATAGGAAATATTTTTATACTTCCAATGAGTATTTATAGTCTAAAATTTAACTTATATAACCACATGTAATAATTGTTTTAGTAAAACAACTTATGTTTGTGTCGATTTTATTTGTACTTTGAATAAAAATTTATTAATGTCATTTTCTTACCCAAGTGGCTCTATGGGGTCCCAAGTTGACCCATGTATTGTCTTGGTCGGCCATGACTCACAAAATATGTTTAGTACAAGAGTAAAGGTAATTTCATATTATTATATCATTATATTTACCGTAAATGACACTAATTACCTTTTACGCGATTAATAAAACTTAAAAGATACTATTCACCAAAAAATATTTTAATCCCATTGAACCACATTTTACTTCCTAATGAAAATGATGTATGCCAGATTTTTGAAATTCAAATCATAGAGGTGGTAAAATTTCATTTAAACAAAAAATCAGTTTTTAACTACCACTTAGTAGTTTCACTATTCATCAAAAATCGATGTTTTTCAGAAAAATACAAAAAATTCACCCTAATATATAATTGATATTACAAATTAAAAAATGATTTATATTTTAATAAATTCCAAAAATATGAGTTGAATTAATTAATTTTATTATTAACTCCCGTTGTCAAAACATATAGCGTGTTTTTAAGAAACAATATCAATCAAAAGTTTGACAATTTTTTATGTCCAATTTCAAAGTGGAATTAATTCTAATGACCAACACTGGATGAAATTGTAAAAATATATTCTAATTACACATTATAACCACTCAATTGTATAATCTATCACTATAAATTTTTTTTATTAGAAAAGTTTTTTTTTATGTATTTTCACTATTCATCAAAAATTGGAAGTTCTGAGAAAAATACCAAAAATTCTACATAGGCTAATTTTGATATTCCAAATAAAAAAATTAAGTCCAATTTGAAATATTAAGTTTATATAATTTTAAAAAGTTATTATTACTATTCAAAACTACTACTTTTATTGGTCGCGGTGTGTTAGAACACGAGGTTGCGTACAACACATGCAGCTCTATTATTCAAAGTGGAGCGTACCATGGAAGCATGGGGTGTTACATGACATAAATGGTAACTTCTGTAAATATAATTGAGTTATAAATATTACATATATTTTTATCACTTACATATAAAATAATAAAAATATTACATGATAAATTAATTTTATAAACTGAATTATCATTCCAAAATCTTTTTAAAAAGAAATGAATATTATTATAAAAATACTTTTTTATATAATATTTTCCACCTATTTTTTTTATACATTAAAATAAATTTAATAAAAATATTAAATTCCTATAAATTTAAACGTGAAGAATATGATTTTATTGGATGTTTTCTGATAGAATATTCTCAGTAGTTTCCCAAACCCCATCGTGAAGCCTACCATGTTTATACTCTTATTCATTATATTATTGAATAATTTTGAATAAATGTTATGTGTAACCATCTAGTAACTTATCCCAATATCAGTGAATACTATTTTCAATCCAAGAGTGGAGTCTGAAAACCCACCAAGGCCCATAAATATATAAGGTGTACTAAGGTAATCAACAACCTTTCTAGAAAATCACACCATGAACTATAATTTCATTGAGTTATGATACCACATAATGGAGGATTAATACTACATATCATCATCATGTCTTGATTTAAAAAATTTTCACTTAGTTTATGGACAAACCTTCTTGTACCATGTCCAGGGATTAAGTGTAGGTAAAACCATCTTTGTAAATGGGCCCTAATATTTCAAATCCTCTTAGAAGAGAATAATTATTTTTCAATTATTCAAAAAATATCATACATATGATGATGCAGAACACACATTCTATATTGATATAACATAAATTACATCAATTTTCTCATCATCAATGTACGTGATAAAATTTTATACACAGATATTTATCTCATATAAGGAGACATTACATGTGTTAAAATATACGAGCTAACAATGATTTTTGAAACATATTGTGTTCATATTAGTAGTTCATTCCCCATTATCTAATATACAAGAGATATCCATGCGTGAAATTTATTAGAGGAAATGAAAATGGATATAATTTACTAGAACCTGAATGTTAAATGTCATATGTGTGAAGTAAATATGATGTATCAAGACAATATTACATATTTTAAATATAAATATCATAGTTCCTCAAGATTTAAATTATATAATGTGATCTTCTAAAACCATTTTATATGATAAATATTTTAACTACATCAACATGTAAATTTGGATACAGAATGATAAACACTATTATAGTATGTTAAAAATCACACATACCTCACTATATTTATGATATTGTAATTGAAATTTACATTTTATTTGGGTCTAGGGAACCAAATATTCCATGGTATTAGGTATCATATATGTTATGAATAATTTTTTATTTTGATTATGTTTTCCATGGGTAGATATTTTTGTTGTATGGTTGATAAATATTCTTATGGCTTATGTCGAGGTCAAAAATGGCATGGTTTTTTCTATCTATAACTCTAGGAAAACTCGTAGGGATATAGTTAAACATAGATAAATTTAAAAATTTATAAGAAATATTTTATTTACCTTATTCCAGAGATTCATTATGATATGATTTAATATACATGAAATATATTTTTTAGTGAATAAAAAAATATTCTTAAATGGGTAATGTTTAATAAATTAATTTATTGTAAAAACATTATTTTTTTTGAATATGGAATCCAAAACTAAATTTTCATAATCATTCATATATATAGTAATACGATAAGTGAAATTAAATATTTCCTAATTGACAAAATTTATTAATTTTACATTAAAATGATGTATATTAAAAAAGTCTGTCATTTAGGAAATACGCCAATTGATCCACCCACTAGTTGGGTTAAACCAAAATTTTGGTGACCCAAGATTTTTTATTTATGAAAATAAAGTAATAGCATCACTAAAATACTTAGAATTATGTTACCCCAGTATGGACCCCAATTGTTTGGATATAAGAGGAATTGAATTGAGAATAATAAAAAATGATGTATACAGAAATGTGTCACCTACTCAAATATTCAGATACAACATAGTTCTTATTCGGATGAATACCTCTCTAAATGATATTTTTTAAAATTTATTCCAAATATATGTCACTACTCAGGGAAATATTGATAATGAATCATATAATAGTTATTTAGTGTAATGTTAGTCTCATTAGTGTGAGAACATTAATTAATAGAACTTGATGAAAATATATAAAACAAGTTACTCACCCATCAATATCACTCATTCTGACTATTTCGTATTAGATACTAGGTTAATGTCACACATTTGTTGTAAAAACTAAATATCCCGATGTCAAAATAAATTTTTAATGGGTTATATAGATAATTTTTTTTAATGGAGTGGATTTTTTGAGTTATATTTTGGTTTTTATATTTGAAATTACACTTTGGATTAATTTTATAATTTTAAATTTCAAATCATTTTCAAAAAAACAAGAATTTTAGTTTTTTCAACTTCAAGGGGAAATATGGTATATTTAGTCACTATTTAGAATATGAGTTTATGTATATATATAAATTATTTTTTGGGAATTCAAAATATGTTAAACTCATTTTACAATCAAAATATTGATTATTTTGTTTATAATATTCATAATAAGAATGTTACTGTTGATTCTAATCCCACATATCTTTTCTATTTATACCATAAAAATATAATTGATAAATAAATTTAAGGACCCATTAATTTTTGAATCATGAACTCATTTTGTTATGAATAATTTTACACATATGAATATCAATTATTACTCAATATGTAATGGGACCTATTGGGAGAATAGGTAAAGGGTTAGTGGAATTTTGGATCTCATACATAGTGATCTATGTACAAAAATGAACACACCAGAATGTTGTTGTTTTAGATATTTAATTACCTTTAGTTATTAATTTATTCTATATGGTTTAGTGTCTATGATTAAACACAAGTAAGAATTTTTTTAAAAAATTAATGTTTTTATGAAAAAAAATTATAATATATTAGTATAATTTATTTGTAATTTAAAATCAGACCAGAGGGGTCATTACTTAATATAGGAATTCACTAATCATCATGGTGATTATGGAATTATTCGCAACACATACCATAGAGAAATCCTCAAAATATTTTTGTGTATTATAGTAGTAATCTTACCATTAGGTAAATTATTTTATCAATGATAAGCCTTTGGGAACATATAATTATATCACAGGGTAATATTATGGAGTCTAATGAATTCCCGCTTAACCATGTCTCATAATAGGATGTCATAAATAAATCTATTAAGATATAAAATTTAAAACACCCCATGTTTTAATTAATGAGCAATTTTTTTGAATATTTATTATGATTATTGCCTACTAATAAATTGATTCACAACAATACTGTTTATTGGAAAAGGAATTTTTTTAATTCTAATGTATTATAGAGGCTAAAAAAATACATATCACTTGGGGAGGTTCATAGGTATCTACTCACTAATTTTATTTAACCTATGTATTTATTTTTTTATTATAATTATTTTAGATAAACTATATATTTGAGATTTTTTTATTCGAAATATATGAACATTAAATTGAAAAATATATTATATTGAAGTAGATTATGTGATTAAAATATATTTACATTTCCATTAGGTTCAATTTTATATTCATTCATTCCCCAATATGTTTTGTTGTAAAAGATTCCAAAAATATACAATATCATGCATGAACTACTATTATTTTATTTATTTGTTTAGGAATAATAAATGTATACGAAATATAAATTAAAACTCATATTTTAATCAAGTTTAATGGGACACCTCATTCAATGTTGTGATACCTTACAGGACCGAGATCTGTCGTATGTCATTTTAACATTTAAAGGGACTAACTTCACTATAAGAAGTTATTGTGTCCAAAAAAATGGAGGGAATGTATGTCAAAAAATAATAAAAGTGATGTAAAATTCCATATAGTAGTGGAAAACCATCTCTCTCAAGCACCCTAGTTTCATCCACTATAAAGAACATTCAAACCACAAAATAAATTCATCATGGAATTAAAAAAATTATCGATCATCTTTCCGAGGGAATACCTTTGATCATCCTAAAATTATCGAGGGAAATAAGTTAGTGAAATATTGGTAAGAAAATCATAAAATAATAATAAAAATGAATAATGTGGATGATTTATAATGAGAGTTCAAGAAAGAAAATAAAATAGAAAATAAAATGATAATGGAAGCAGAAGATAATCATGATGAAAATTCAGGTGAAAAATTTTAAACAAAAAATAAATTTATTAATTTCATTTTAAAATATAATAAAATACACTAAAGAGTAAGAATAAATTAAAATAGAATAAAAATAATGTGTTGAAAAAGATTATAATTTTCATGCATGGCTCTAATGTGTAACCACTGAACCCAAAAACACCACTTACCAAGGAATAAACCCTAATTATATATATATACTGGATGATTATTCCATGTATATTCATGATTAACTAGGTCAAATTTATCTTCTATTTTAATATTGATTTCTTTTTTAATTGAGATATAGAAATATCCCCCATATATATCAGGATGACTTCACCATTGTAGTCAACTCCTTAATAATTGTGTCATGACCCTTCCCTCGGGGATCATGTCGTGACTACCCCAATCCCACCATCCATAGTCCTATGGATGGAGACTAGTACTGGAAAGGCATATCTCTATTACCGGAAGGCATTTCCTTTAAACCATTAGAAACACAAAAAACCCAGTGTACAATGAGAGGCAACAATGATTAAACTGTTGTAGTAAAAAGTTGTGTTGAATGTAATGGGTCCGGAATACAAGCCCAACGGGAATGTACAAGTACAACTGAAATTAGAATAATAGCACATGGATCATCCAATAAGTATCCAACCTGAAGTGTAAGTAAACCCACGATCAATATTCCCTGCGTCATATCATTCCAACTGGTCCACCTCCGAGCACCTTCCAGTCGTGGCTCTCACACCCTTGATCAAAGGTGTCTGTCGTTTGCACATGACCCAATATGTTACAAGCATTACCATGTAAAGGTGGGTATAGCAATACATATTAAAGACCCCGAGGCCCCCGAAGGTCTCCCAGAGTTCCAAAATATATTAACCATAAAGCACAACATCAATCACAAATCATAATGTAGTCATCATCTCTGCATAGGTATATACCCATACATATACATGTGTTATCATTATATAATTGTCTCGTACATTAGGGAAGAATAAAAAAAAGGTTACACCACATAGCTAAAAGTTACACATAGGTAACGCAAATAAGTTAACATCATAAAGGTAAAATACTCATCTCAAACCGGTATTAAAAATTATAGATGTTTATATAATTAGTCATGAAACTAGATCATCCTTTTTTGTCGAGAGGCACTACTTCTAATTATACAGAGTGTTACCCAAAAAATAAGGTTAGGTACTAACCCTCGCAATGACTCACACAAGATCTGACCCACAAAGGATTTGTCTGCACTGACCCACACATGATCGTTCAGCACTTACCCACACATGATATGAACCAAAAATGATTGTTGTTGACCCACACAGGATCACTAGATATTAACCTCCGTATGATATGCCTTCATCCTCCGCCTCACTGCCAGCCACTAGATTTCTTCTCCTAACATGCTTGATTCTAGGAGAATCGCTACTCAAGACTTCGGTCATATTTTAACTAGATCGAAGTCCCACAAATAAGTAACCTGATGATTCATCATGTCATAAGGTGTCTAACGCAATAGACAACACGTCAATCAGACACCTGGTCTATAAGCTATAAGAATTTTAGTGCTGAGGATCTGGTTGGATTCGAGTATGATCTGACCCAGCCAAACCCTGACCTTATCTGAAATTCATGTGTATTATCTCAGAAGAAACGCCTCTTCTACAGGATTTTAGCATCGCTAATGGTTTCTCATTTCGATACCATATGAGGAAGGTATGCCGGAAACAAGATCCCATAATAATAATATTAAAACTAATATTGGGTGTTTCGTGGACCAGAGCCACAAACCAGAAGTTAATATACATTACACTTAAATCCGCCATTTAAATGATAGCATCATGTTGCCACGGATAATAATCCAATCTGAAGTCTCACGCAGGAGTTATGGAGGGTCGAAGATTTAACACTAATAATATATTATTATTATTTTCACATTACGGTACCCAATCCAATAATCTAAAAAAGAAATCCAATATTGGACTCATATTCCCATATCAAAGTTTGGGTCGTACTGCCGCTAACGTTTTGTGAAACCGAGGTTGCACGGATAATATACAGTCAAAAACGTTTTTTATCATCAAAAGTAATAAAAAAATATATTTTTATTATTATTAATTAGTTATTTATAAAATTTTCCGAAACTCCAAAATCAATCCACGCTTTGCACCCCGTTATACGTTGGGGAAACAATCTACATCAATTACATCCAGTATTTTTAATATTATTTCATCACCTTATAATTTCTTTACCCATTCTAACCCTTCATTAACGATTTAACACCTTTATCCTCAGGTCGAGATCTCCACATCTGTATGCCACACTTAAGGAAACCCAATTTTTTTAGCATGCATAATTATTTGGTGATGATGAATGAGTGGATAATGAAATAAAAAAGATCATGGTCTATCTACAAAGAGATGACCATGTTTGGTTGGCCATCATCATTGAGAATGAAAGAATGATGAATTAAAAAATAGATATTTATCATACTTGAAAATAAACCCCCTAACCCATAAATCCGTTAGTGAAATTTCACGATTGAAGGGGGTTTGGGGTTCGTTGTCCCCGTAACAAGCCTCCAACGACACCACTCAAACGAAGATCTTTGATTCTCGATTGTGATATCATTTGTACTTCATGAGCCTCAATATCATGCTCCTCCTTTCGCTAATGGAAACCAACACCCAACCCCAAGGAAGATTTAATATAACTCTTAATTTAAGAGTTGGTTCATTTATTTAGAACTAATGAATCCTATTAATTAAAGGGATTGGTGGTTACACATTTTGTGTAATTGGGAATTTATTTCCCATCATTTAAATGCCCGACCACCCTCTTATGGTCCCCGCCACAAAAAAATAAAAGGATAGTTAGGAAGATATTTAAAATAAAATATATATCCTTTATTAAATCCTCAATGAAAAATGCATGAACCAAATTCTTCTCTTGACCCACTGTGTTCTAGGTTAAAACTCCCATAAGCGAATCCCGACAATGTGTGTTCAACGGTGACTTTAGACATTTAATTGGAGCACCAGTACAATAGTTTTGAAACACCACTCGCACGTTTACTGAACGTACCTTAAAAAATATTAATAATTAATTAACATACACCCTCAAGATACACCGGTCGATGTTAGGCTCTCCCAAAGGGGAAAAAGTCCCATCAAACTCCATGATACTATCATATTTTTAATCTGAGTTATAGATTTTTTGATATGGATTTTAAAAATAAAATAATTCGTACTTAATAATTTTATCTACGACCAAAATCTAACATCCATAGTTGGACCTCACCAGCTAACGTTAGTATCTTCCTCAATAAACCTTACCATCAAGAGCTTCACTGTGGTCTCAGATTTTTAATCTGAGTAATAGTTCGTGAGTTATAATCATTTGAAAAATAAAATAACATTATTTTATAATTTTATTTACGGTTAGGACATTTTTTGGTTTTCTCACAAGAGTACTGCGCCGACTAAAAAATAAGTCACGCCTAGGGTAAACCCGCGATCCTGAATAAAACAGTGCCCTCAAATTTCTACTCTAGGAAACCATTTAAGGGATATTCATAATTTTCAGGAAAACAACTTATAGGTGAAAATTAATGAATAACAAAACTTCGACGGATCATTCTGGGCACTCTGGGCCTCGGAATCACGCACCGTCAGATTTTGCGGTCTCAAAATAATTCCATATAATTAAAAAGTATTATAAAAATATTCTGGGACATTATGTTATGACCCGACCCAACTCGGGCTCGAGCCGAAACTACCCCAAGCCCACCTCTATAGGACAGGGGCTGGTGACCAGCGCCGAATGCACAACAACTCAGGGAGGCCTTTGCCTAAGTACCTGTACACACACACACACAGCACACTCAATGAAAAAGTGCAGATTAAAATAAAGGACAAATAAAGTAAAAGAGAAACTTCTATATATAAATCCCAAAAAAGTGAACCGACCTCTAAACAGTACAAGCAAGTTCTGAAGGTAAAATGAAAAATAAAAGGGGGGAAAACACGCGCCCAACCAGTAAGGTGCCACAACCCGGCAATAGGTAAACAAATGAAAAATAGCTGCAAGGGTCCCCCAACTAGAACCCGACTCCGACCACCACATGTGGTCCAAGCTCCTAAGCTCCTCTGACGTCACGACCAACCTATCTATCGTCTTCAAGGGCACACCATGTGTGGGCAAAGCCCAAGCAAGGGTGAGTATAAAAATACTCAGTAGGATAGCCCGAAGTCTCGAGGGAGAGACAAAAAGAGGTACCGAAGGGTGAGCAGTAGAACAAATAGGAAAAGTAAAGGAGTACAATAAGGAGTGCAGTGGAGTAATAGTAGAAAGTCCAACTCAACCCAACAAGAGAAAGGAGGTAGACTCGTCCAAACATAAGGATATAGAAATGGAGAGAAGATGACCTTCTTGTCGAGTCTTCACTACCTATAGCCGGAGAGTAGACTCGTCCAACCACGAGAAGCTAGACATTGAAAGAACGTGGCATTCCCCGCACGTCTTCGCCACTCCTGGAAAGAGAGTATCCAAAACCCGAGGAGTGTTTACTGTAACAAGGTATATACAAGTCCATATGCTCAATGAGAAGCCCGAACAAGGTTGTAAGGGGATCTCCATCCCGTATCTCAGCCCAAGAAAAGAGTAGCCAATAGTCTCAGAAGTAACACCATCGATGCCCAGCATCCCACATGTCTACCCCGACTATGAGTCAAGGGAACAATCACCGCACCTCGACATTATCCGCTTTGGGCGGCACTGACTCGCCAGAAAGGTTTTAGGTCACGTCAGAGGGACGCGCCTCGGTGGGGAAATCACTCCTCGTACATGGAAGTTCTGGGGGAACGTTAAACCACAACTCGTCACTGCCCCGTAGTTGAGAGGTATTCACAAAGTCGACAGGCGACCCCCAACCCATCCCTACAAAAGGGTCGCTAGAAGTCGAAGGGTTCCCACTATAGGGAGACCCTGAAAGTCGATGGGTTCCACACTGCCCAGTCATATAACAGGTTAATACACTAGAGGGAGACCCGACTAAAGTCGTCGACGGGACCACTGCCCAGCCCAGCTAGAGGTAACACGGCATCGGGGACCACTTCCCATCCTAGCTGGAGGTATGCCCGGCATCGGGGATCACTACCCAGCCCAGCTGGAGGTAAGCCCGGCATCATGAACCACTTCCTAGCCCTGCAGGAGGTAAGCCCTGCATCGGGGACCACTGCCCCGCCCCGCTAGAGGTAAGCCAGGAACTGCTCTGGCCATCCCTACTGGATGGTACTGCTCAGAGAACACCATTGTACTGGCCATCCCTGCTGGATGGAAACCCACTAACGAGCCCTGCTCGAAACAACCTCATCCCTATAGGAAACAACCTAATCCCTACTAGAAACAACCTAATCCCTACTCGAAACAACCTCGTCCCTGTTGGAAACAACCTCAGCCCTGGTGGTATCAACCTCCTGGGTAGAGTTTCGGTGCCCGCGAAAACTGTTGGTCACACAGAATCCACAATAAATCTACCAGGGAACACAAAGTAATGGGAGAAACTCCCAAGGCCTCTCAAGGCGATCAGGCTCCAATCTTCTGAGTCACTGTCAAATAGGACCGAGAAAACTCATCCCAGAAAGTCGGGAAATCACCCACACTGTACGAACACCAATAGTTGTAAATGGTGCTGCAGTCCGGTGAAAGGGAACGGTACTAAAACCCCTCACAGCTGAAGAAACAGAGGAACAAACCATCTTTGTCAGCCAAATGATAACAGGACCAGCGGAAAACTCTACCCTTCTGGTCAACAAATGAGAACAAAAAGGGACCAACTACGTCACGAGAGGTCAAAATTATGCAAAGCAGAGTATGACACGCACATGGGGCTAACATGACGTGTGGCCCCAAGTCAACCCAAACCGAGCGCACAAACGTTCTCTGGAACAACCACGCGTACCTCCTAATGCTCTCGTATACTCCTAAAGTATTCCTCGTCTTCAACCCAAAGGCTAACGTGCACCCGGAACCCAACGTCAACGTGAAGGTGTGACCATAACAACACCAACTCAAAGGCCCATGAATGGCCAACCACATCTTGGGAATCATTTACAACACTCTCCCAAGAGTGCGTGATCACATGCCAAGGGTCCGTTACAATCATGGTAGGATGAACCATCACCAGAGCACCTTCCATGCTTCCACATTTAATAAGATCACGAATGAGGCTCCGCTCGCCTGAGCAGATTACACAGTTGTAATCCTCGCAAAAAAACACGAGATATCGACTACTTTATCACCTCCAAAGGATATCCGATGGAAAAGTCACCAACACCGCCTCACGCCCAAATGGCATTCCATGATCCTGAGCCTCAGCCTCGAAAAACGTATGGTGCATCGTACCATTGCGATCCCCTTGGGAAAGGATGTAAAAAAGACAGCTCACTTGAGCGCAACAGATATCCAGAGAAAAAGATGCATTCTGGCACACCGCACACGAGTAGTGCTATGTGGGACCCGCATCCCGGTATAAAAACACAACAGACAGATCACACGGTTGCGATCCTCTTGAAAAAGTACACAAGATGGACTATTCACTTGTCCAAAACGGACACCCGGTGATAAAGATAGAAAATCACAGTCAACGCCCAAACGACCCTCGCGGGGCCCGCACCATCGTGCCGAAATAGGGACGACAAATTTCACCATTGCATTATCCTCGGAAAAACATCTATAAACAACTACTTGCACGCCCCGAACAGACGTCTGATGAAAAAGTCGCTAAAAGCTGCACACAGCTCAAAAGACGGCCCGTGGGGCCCACACCTCAACATCGGCCTCAATGCCTGAAACCACCCTGGAAAGCTTCGTCTCGGCACTGGGGTCCCAACTCCACTGACAGAACTCAAAGAGGACGTCGGATGCGTCTGAGCCGCTCAAATTACGAAACCCCCAGAAAACGCTCGTCCACTTAACGCAATAGTCGTGCTAACGAGCCACTTGTTTCAGGAATTAAATATTCCCGAAACCATCTCAAAAAGTCGGCCTTAAAACGAGGTCTGCGCTTCCACTGACGGAAGGCAAAACGGACGTCCGGCTCACGAGCCACGTCCGTCGCAACCTTAATAATAATTTATTATTATTGATTTCAACCTCCTCGGGTCGCCTGTCTTCAGGCACAGAATCCCATAAAAAACCCAAAAACCACTTTAAAAAGAGCGCCTCACCGATACAAACTCCCCGCCAGGGACGACACGTCAAACGGACGTGCCGTCTGGAACATACGTTCCCCCGATTGCAAGGGGGTCCCCATGTGGGCCAGTCCGGACGGGCCGACCCTGTCCGGATGCCCCATGTCCGGTTCTCCACAGCAGACTGGCCACATGGCCGGTCATCATCACCTCCCGCAGGACCCCCATTCGGCGGGTCCTTGTCTATGCCTCACACCCGAGGCGCGACACCTCGGGTTCCTCCACTGAGGGCGACAGGCCGAATCCGCGCCGCGGCCGCCTCGTCCCATATCTGCCGTCGGTCGCAGCCGACTCCTCCGAAGCCGCTTCCCTGCCTGTCCCCAACGAAGCCACCTAGCGCCGATTGCCGTCCTCGAGCCCCGGCCGACACCGAATCCCATGGCCACCCTTTCCTTGCCCTGATGTCTGCCGCTGCCAAACGCCACCTACGCCAGGAGCCACCGCGCGCCACCGCCTGGGCCCCTGCCGCACAGCCGTTGGACCAGGCCAGAGAACCCGAAACCGCCGGAAAAGCCCCAGAACACCCCGGACGTTGACTCTCAACTGCGGATGCCTCAGAACGCCAAAAATTAAACCCGAGACACATGTCGGGAAGCTCAAAAAATGGACTACGCAATAGTGGCCTTTTCCCAGAAATTAAATAGCAATTTTACACATATTATTGGGTTCAAAGAAGGTGCAGTAAAGAAAAACGCAACAAAACCCTACCTCGTGGGCCTTGCCCGGAGCTCCGTCGCCAAACCGCCGCCTTGCCAGAGCCGCCTCGCCAGAGTGGAGGAGGCGAGGATGGAGGAGGGTTTTTTCAGGGGGCAGAAATGAGGGAGAGGGGGGGGTTTGGATTAAGTAGAAAATAAAAATTAATTTAATTAATTTTTATTAATTACCCATGAAAAGGCCCACCTCCGAAACACTCGACGGGGTCGTGGTTAAGCTTCCCCTAGGGTAAAAACCACCTCTCTATCAAAACGGATGTCTCATTATTTTAATCTAAGACCCCGTTCAATGGTTATAAAACTGAACGTCTGAGGTTGCCAAATTACGAAAACGCCCATGGGGCCATTTTCCACAAACGGGGTGCGCCTGCGAAACATACAACCCTCCTAGGGTAAAAGGAACCCTTCAAACTCAACGGTTCCCTCCGTTTTCAAATTCGAGCCACTGTTAAAGTGATACTCGAGTTTAACCATTAAACTAATTAATTAATTAATTTAATTATCCGTCTAACATTCTGAAAGCGGGCGAGGGGTCCATACGTCCTGCGCCGACAAGTTTTATGTCGTTCCTAGGGTAAACTCTCAATTTCGGACCCATTCGTACACTCAGATCTTTGATATGGATCACCATTTAGGAGTTAACCGATTTATTTTGCGTTTCTAATGTGAATGCACTGAAAATTTAATTCCGGCCAATCCAGGGCTCATAATCGCACGCTTTCTGAAGGCGTTCCTCTGGAATAACATCAAGAATATTCCATAGTCTTTCACAGAAAAAAAGGGTTCTTAAATCATTCCCTCCTTCAATCATTTCATCCCTGAAAAGGAAAACCAAGGAACAACTCTGGGTACTAAGCCCAAACCTGGCTCTCCTGCACCCAGAAGAACTCTTGCACAACTCTACGCCACCGCACACAGACCAAGGATTGATCTGTTCACGCGAGGTCGGCCCTTGCTGATGTCGTTCACCCACTCTAGACATTTGGGTTAGGGCAAGGTGGTAGGGTACCTCGCCATCCGTTTGCACGGTCTCAAATGGCCTGAAGGCCCTCGGGGGTAGCTCACCTCCCTTGTCGAACTTCTACATCGCACGCTGTGATTGGAATCACCGCCTGCACCTTAGACAAGGCCCGGTGATTCCCTCCTTCATAATATACATATGGTGGAAGACCCAAGGATATCTGGTCACACAATATTCCACAACTGATGTCTATCAAACAAGACTCTCTTACATGCTCGAAAGGCAAAGGAGTCGACACCATCGTCTAGAGAAAAGGTCCTACACCACTTTTTCTATACCAACAAAGGGTTACACCGATGCCCCGCGCCACGCAGGTAACACCTCAAGAAAGGAGCAAGGAGGAAAGAATTCCACACACAGAGTCTAACAATTCTACTTCAAGAAGTAGAAATTATATTGAGCGTACCTCTTATCACCTCATGCTCTGCAGGATCGTAGACATCCAAAGCTCGCGGCTGTCCGCGGTCCCAACTTTGAGCTCCCAGAGTCTGACATGGACTGCATAGTGGTGATGATAAGACATCATAAAGCCATCCCCCACTACTAGCTCCTCCTGATCCTCTTCTAGCACCACCTCTTAGGGCGATACTCTGATCACGATGTTGCCTCTGTCGTGGTGGTGCACCTGCTGCCTGTCTGAATCTCTCCGCATGCCTGGTCGGGCAGTCTCGTGCCAGGTGACCTCACCCATCGCAAGCATAGCACGGACTCTCTTTGGGCTGCACTGGTGCCCTCCGTCACCCCTTTGGTATACAACCACGCCCCTGAGTCTGTTTGTCAAAAATCCACCTGCGTCGAGGTCATGCATGTCGATGCCCACTAGTTGCGACAGACGTCCCGGCTCCAATGTTCTTGCAACCACCACCAACTCTAGAACATTACAAGAAGCTCTCTATCCCCAACGCCTACTCTAGCACCCAGAAATTTTTGGAAAAGCCCAAGGGTACTATGACAGCATGAATATCTTGATAGAGACCCTGCTCAAACTTCTGCGCTCGGATGTTGTCGTCACGGACCGAGTCCGGGTAAAAGCGTGCACGGTCTGTAAAACTAGTCGCGTACTCAGTCACCATCATCAATCCCTGCTAAAACTACAGGAGCTCCTGAATCCAAATAGAGCGCAAGAAGGAGGGGAAAAAATCCTCACTGAACAACAATTGGAAGTCGCCCCATGAAAGCGACGACTCGTCAAGAAGCTGAGTCACCAGACTCAACCAACGCAGAGCTGCTCCATGAAGAAGGTTGGATGCCATAGCCACTATCTGATCTACCGACATCTACACAAGCCCGAAAAGGTGAACCACTGCCTCTATCCAAACCTCTGCTGCATGAGGGTCTGGCTCATCACTGAACCTCAGCGGTCTTTGCTGCTGGAACTCACGGAGTGCGCTCATCCTGCGCTCAAGCTCAGCTTGCTCTGCTAAAACTGTCTGCTACTCAACAGGTGGGGGTGCTGCTACCGTCCCACCCGGAGAAAGGGGCTCACATGATGGGTCCCGAACTGTGGCCTCATAGCTCAATGGTTTGTCTTCACGAACCAAAACGGGTATCCTGGCTGGCTGTCTTCGTGGAAACTTACTGAATTTTATCACGAAGTACCGTGATCAGATGAAAATATATGTATATACCAATAACAACAACGATGGCGAGCTTACTCAAGAAGGAAAGTCAAAGAATCAATCCTATGTCATGCACAAACCAAATTTTTCCGTGCAACAAGTTTCTCTAAATGCCGAGTCGACAAGCGGGTTATCAAGGTCCTGGTGAATGGATACGTTGGCTGCCGCACTGTCACTGGACTCCCTGGCTTGAGAGCCGCTCTCGAGACATGTTGACACTGTTTTCCTAAATCCCAACCAATTTTTCTTTTAGGGACATCCACACAACGTACCAAGGAACGAACCACCTCTCATACCACGTTTTCACGACCTGACCCTACCCGGGCTCGAGCCGCAACTACCCCAAGCCCGCCTCCATAGGGCAGGGGCTGGCGACCAGCGCCGAAGGCACAAAAACTCAGGGAGGCCTTTTCTAATGTACCTGTACACACACACATGCAACACACTCAATGAAAAAGTGCAGAGTAAAATAAAGGACATGCAAAGTAAAAGAGAAACTGCTATATATAAATCCAACAAAAATGCACCGACCTATAAACAGTACAAGCATGTGCTAAAGGTAAACTGAAAATGAAAAGGGGCAAAACATGCGCCCAACCAGAAAAGTTTCACAACCCAATAACAGGTAAACAAAAGAAAAATAGCTAGAAGGGTCCCCCACCTTGAACCTGAATCTTACCACCACATGCGGTCCAAGCTACCAAGCTCATAATCTCCTCTAACGTCACGACCAACCTGTCCGTCATCTGCACAGGCACACCAAGTGCGGGTAAATCCCAAGAAGGGGTGAGTATAAAAAATACTCCATTGGATACTTCTAAGGCTCGAGGGAGCAACAAAAGGTGGTACCGAAGGGTGAGCAGTAGAGCGAACAGGAAAATTAAAGGAGTACAATAACGAGTACAGGGGAGTAATAGTAGAGAGTCCAGCTCAACCCAACAAGAGAAAGAAGGTATACTTGTCCAGAAAGAAGGAGCTGGAAATGGTGAGAATATGAACTTCTCGTCGAGTCTTCGCTACCTATAGCAGGAAAGTAGACTCATCCAAACACGAGAAGCTAGACACAGAAAGCACGTGGCATACCCCGCGCGTCTTCACCTCTCCTAGAAAGAGTGTAGCAAAACCCAAGTAGTGGGTATTGGAACAAGGTATATACAATTCCATATGCTCAACAAGAAGCCCGAAAAAGGTCGTAAGGGGATCTCCATACCGTAGCTCAGCCCAAGAAAACAGTATCCAACAGTCCCCGAAGTAACTCCATCGATGCCCAGCATCCCACACGTCTGCCCCGACTACAAGTAAAGGGATCAATCACTGCACCTCGACACTATCTGCTTTGGGCGGCACTGACTCGCCCATATGGTTTTAGGTCATGTCACAAGGACACGTCTCAGTGGGGAATTTGCTCGTCATGCTTGAGAGTTTTGGGGGAAAGTCAAACCACAACTCATACCGGCCTCGCAGTTGAGAGGTCTGGTGAAAGTCGACAGGCAACCCCCTACCCAGCCCTACTGGAGGGTCCCTAGAAGTCGATGGTTTCCCACTACAGGGAGACACAGAAAGTCGACGGGTGCCACACTGCCCAGTCTCGTAATAGGGTAATCCACTAGAGGGCGGCCCAGCTAAAGTTAATGACGGGACCACTGCCCAACCCAGCTGGAGGTAACCCCGCATCGGGGACCACTGCCCAGCCCAACTGGTGGTAAGTCTGGCATCGGGGACCACATCCCTGCCCTGCTGGAGGTAAGCCTGGAATCAGGGACCACTTCCCAACACCGCTGGAGGTAAGCCCGGCTATGGGGAACACATTCCAGTCCTGCTGGAGGTAAGCCCGGAACTGCTCTGGCCATCCCTGATGGATGGTACTGCTTGGTGAACAACGATGTACTAGCCATCCCTGCTGGATGGTAACCCCATAGCGAGCAATGAACAAAACAACCTCATCCATACTGAAAACAACCTTCGCCCTACTGGAATCAACCTCAGCCCTGCTAAAAAAAACCTCAGCCCTGCTGGTATCAACCTCTTGGGTAGAGGTTCGATGCCCGCATAAAGTGTTGGTCACACCGAATCCATATGAACTCATCCAGAGAACACAATGTAAAGAGGGATACTCCTCAGGCCTCTCAAGGTGATCATGCTCCAATCCGCTGAGTCACTGTCGTAGCGTACTGAGACAACTCATCCCAGAAAGAGGTGAAAACACCCACACTGTATGAATACCCGTATTCATAAACGGTGCCGTAGTCCGGTGAAAGTGCACGATACTAAAACCCCTCACAGCTGAAGAATCACAGGAACAAACCATCTCTATTAGCCAAATGGGAATAGGACCAGGGGAAAACTCTACCTTGATGGTCAACAAACGAGAACAAAAAGGGACCCTCTACGTCACGAGAGGTCAAAAGTACACAAATTAGAGTACAACATGCATAGGGGGCCTATACGACGTGTGGCACCAAGTCAACCCAAACCGAGCACACAAACGTTCTCAGGTACAACCACATGTACCTCCATGTGCTCCCGTATACTCCCAGAGTATACCTCATCTTCAGCCCAAAGGCTAACGTGCACCCAAAACCCAACGTCAACACGAAGGCATGAACATAACAACTCCACCTCAAAGGCCCAGAAACGACCAACCACATCTTGTGAATCATTTAAGAAACTCTCCAAAGAGAGCGAGATCACACGCCAAGGGTCCGCTACAAACATGGTAGGACGAACCACCACTAGAGCACCATCCATGCTTCCACATTTAAAAATATCGTGTATGAGTCTTCGCTCACCTGAACAGATTACACCGTTGTAATTCTCACGGAAAAACACCCGAGATAGTCTACTTACTCCCCTCCAATGAATATCCGACAGAAAAGTCACCAACACCGCCTCACACCCGAACGACGTCCCATGATCCAGAGCCTCAGCCCCGAAAACAGTCGGGCGCATCACACCATTGCGATCTCCTCGGGAAAACACGTCAAAAAGACCGGTCACTTAAGCGCAACAGATATGCGGAGAAAAAGATGAATTCTGGTGCACCGCACGTGATCGGTGCTACGTGGGACCCGCATCCCGGTCCCGTAACTCAACAGATGGATTGCACCATTGCGATCCTCTCAAAAAATTACACAAGATGGACTATTCACTTGTCCAAAATGGACACCCAGTGATAATGATGGAAAATAACCATCAACACCCAAGCGCCCCTCGCGGGGCCCGCACGATCGTACCGAATTAGGGCGGGCGAATTGCACGATTGCAATACCCTCGAAAAAACAACCAGAAACGACTACTCGCAAGCCCCGAATGGATGTCCGATGAAAAAGTCACTAACAGCTGCACGCAGCTCAAATGAAGGGTCATGGGGCCTACGCCTCTACTTCGGCCTCAACGCCTGAAACAACCCTGGAACGCTTCGCCCCGACGCCAGGGTCCCAACACCACTAACAACACTCAAAGCGGACGTCAGATACATCAGTGCCGCTCAAAACACGAAACCCCTGGAAAACTCTCATCCACTTAACGCACTCGTCGTGCCAATGATCCCCTCGTTTCAAGAATTAAAAATTCCTGAAACCATCTCAAAAAGTCCGCCATTACACGAGGTCTGTGCTGCCGCTGACAGCAGGCAAAACGATCGTCCGGCTCATGAGCCACGCCCGACGCAATCTTAATAGTAATTTATTATTATTGATTTCAAGATCCTCGGGTCGGCCGTCTTTGGGCATGGAATCCAAAAAACCCGAAACCCATCTTAAAAAGGACGCCTCGCCGATATGAACTCCCCGCCGTAGACGGCACCTCAAATGGACGCGCTGTCTGGAACTTACGTCCCCCCAATTGCATGGGGGACCCCAACCGGGCCGGTCCGGACCGGCCGGCCCGGTCCGGACCACCGCGGCTCACTCCAGCCGCACTGGACCCCTCGAGTCCAGTTCTCCCCAGCCGACCGGCCACATGGCCGGTCTTCGTCGCCTCCCGCAAGACCCGCATTCGGCGTGTCCTTGTCCACGCTGCACACCCGAGGAGTGGCGCCTCGGGTTCCTCCGCAGAGGGCGACAGGCCGAAGACGCGCCGCGGCCGCCTCCTCCCCGATCTATCACCGGCCACACCTGGCTCCTCCGAAGCCGCCTCCCTGCTTGACGCCACTGAAGCCGCCTGGCGCCGCTCGCCGTCGGCGAGCCCCGACCGACATCGAAGCCCCCGGATACCCTCGCCTTTCCCCGAAGCCAGCCGCTGTCGAACGCCACCTGCACCAGGAGCCACCGTGCGTCGCCGCCTGAGCCCCTGCCGCACCACCGCTAGACCTCGCCGGAGAACACGAAACCACCTGAAAAATCCCCGAACACCCCAGACTTCGACTCGTAACTATGGCCGGCTCAGAACACCAAAATTAAATCTGAGACATGCGTCAGGAAGCTCAGAAAATGTACTACGTAATAGTAGCCTTTGCTCAGAAATTAAATAGCAATTTGACACATCTAATTGGGTTCATAGAAGGTGCAGATAATAAAACCGCAACAAAACCCTACATCGTGGGCATTGCCTGAAGCTTCTTCGCCGAACCGCAGCCTTGTCGGAGCTGCCTCACCAGAGTGGAGGAGGAGAGGATGGAGGAGGGGTTTTGCAAGCGGTGGAAATGAGGGAGAGGGGACTATTTGGTTTAAGTAGAATATAAAAATTAATTTAATTAATTTTTATTAATTACACACGAAAAGTCCCACCTCTGAAACACTCGACAGGGTCGAGATTAACCCCCCCCCCCCCCCCCTAGGGTAAAAACCACCTGCCGAGCACAACAGCGGTCTCAGAATTTTAATCTGATACCCCATTAAAAAGTTATAAAACTGAACGTCTGAGGCCGCCAAATTATGAAAACGCCTCTGGGGCCATTTTTCACAGATGGGCTGCGCCCGTGAAATATACACCTCTCCTAGGGTAAACGGCACACTCCAAACTCAACGGTGCCCTCGTTTTTCCAATCCAAGACACCGTTTAAGAGATAATTGAGTTTAACCATTAAAAGAATTAATTAATTAATTTAATTATCCGTCTAACGTTCCGAATGTGGGAGAGGGGTCCAAACATCCTGTGCCGACATGTTTTATGTCGTTCCTAGGGTAAACACCCCATTCTGGGCCCATACGTACACTCTGCTCTCTGATCTGGTTCACCATTTAGTAGTTATCCCATTTATTTGGTGTTTCCAGTGTGAATGCACTGAAAATTTAATTCCGGAAACTCCGGGGATCAGAATCGCATGCCATCTGAAAGCGCTGCTCTGGAATAACATCAAAAATATTTCAATGTATTTCACAACAGAAATCGGGTTCTTACACATTAAACTCTTCCCGCTGTAGAGTTTTATGTTCCTGAAAGCCAAAAAAATAATGATCAAACAAAATAGGTACTAAGAATGAGTCTAGGCCTCTCATTTCCTTTTTCTATTCTGGATATTCCTGTGTTGCCACCAAACTCGCACCTGAGGGATCTTCCATACAAAAAAAACACGGACCTATAAATCCTCTATCTTCACCCAGAACAATGTAAAATTACATCCATTGTCAAAGTTCCACTCACCCTAGTCTATAATGTGTGATGGATCATGCACACTTCTCCTCAGCTATGACACAATGAAAAAACATTATGCACTCACTGCATCTGTGGATAAAGTGACAGACGGTACCCCACCTCACCCACTCTGATGAAAATCTAGAAAGGTCTGATGAACCTCAAAGATAGTTCTTTGCCCTGACCAAACCTCTGGAAACATTGTTGAGGTGAGACCTGTAGGAAGACATGGTCTCCCTCCTCGAACTGCAAAGGTCTCTATCTCCTATATTCATAAAACATATATCTGCTCTATTCAGTCTTCATCCTATCCTGGATGATCTTCACCGTCTCAGTAGTTCTTCGTACTAACTTTATACCAATAAGTTCAGACTCCCCTGGGACTGTCCAACAATGAGGGGTTCTGCAAGGTCGATCATGTAAGGCCTAAAACAGTGAAATACCAATGGTTGAGTGATATATTTTTTTGTATGAGAACTCCACCACGGGAAATTGATCCTCCCAAATACATAAAAATCTTGGACGCAAGCATGTAGCATGTCCTCTAGCATCATTATGGTTCTCTTTGTCCGACCATCCGTCTGAGGATAAAAGGCGGCGCTCAAACATAGTGGAGTCCCAATGAGTCATATAATCCATTAGACATCTGGGAAGTAAAATGTGTGTCATAGTTAATGAAAATAATCGATGGAACCCCATTAAGTTTTCAAATCTCTTTCACATAGTGGTGTCACATTCCCTCTACTAATCTCTTCCCTCGGATAGTTAGGAGGTGGGAAGATTTGATTAGTTAGTCAACGATAACCCAGATGGAATAATGTCCCTTAGACATACGGGGAAGACCTGTAATGAAGATCATGTAGATACCATCCCAATTTCACTCTGGTAACTCTAGTGGATACACTAAGCCTACGAGATCCTGATGCCCTGCCTTCACTTGCTGACAAGTGAGGCATCACCAAATAAACACTTTCATTTCTTTCATCATTATTGGATACCAGTGCTGATGCATGAGGTCCTGATACTTCTTTTGAACACCAGGATGTACCGCCAAAGAGGAAATATGGTACTCTCTCAACACATCCTCCTTTAGCACCATTGAAACCATGGTGTTCCCTCTTATGATGATAGTGTGCTCTCCACCTTCAGAAAATCCATCAGGTGCCTATCATGTGGATATCTAAGCACGATGTGCCTCGTAGTAAATGTCCCGAAGATGTGCCTCCTACACTCGTAGAAGAATTGGGGTAGTGACAGTCATAGAATGGAGGTATGGCCCTCTATCTTTATCCATGAAAGATATCAGTAGCGCGACTTGCTTCTCTGACACATCACTCAGAAGTTGTAGACCATACCTCTTGATGAGTGTGTATTCTACCACGTTCACCTTACCAAGAGTAAAGACTATCTCAATTTCATAGTCCAGGATGATCTCTATCCATATTTGTTGTCTCAGGTTCATCACCTCTTGCGAGAAGATACAACTGAGACTCTTTTGATAAGAGTAAACAGTAAACATTTCACCCCTCATGTAGTGCCACCACATCTTTAGTGAAAATACCACAACTGCTATCTCCAGGTCCTGGGTAGTGTAGTTCGGATCGTGATGTCACAACTGCCCTACGTCGAAGGAAATCACCGCCCACTCCTACATTATTAAAAAGCCTAGTATGTCCCCTGATGAATTTTAGTAGACTACATACCCAAATCCCACTTCTGGTATCCTTATGATGGGGGCACTCATCATTTTCTGTCTTAGATCCTAAAAGCTCAGTTGAAACTTATCCGCCCATTAAAAATGTACCCCTTTTTTCAATGTTGACAAGTGTACTGCAACCATGGAGAACATAGGTAAAAATATTACGTAGTTCTCGGCAAATGAAGAAGTCCATCTCCCTTCAGAGAGGTAATCCTAGAATGATATTTTTAAAAGATTCACCCACACTCTACCACTACTATTGGAAACTGAAAACTGAAAACTCCTACTTCCAGGATGGTAAGGCTATCCCTCTCAAGAGTGATCGGATGAACCCTCTTGTGTATGTGTTTTTCCTCTGTGGCCTAGGTTTCCTTTTTCACCAAAAAAGCAAAATAGTATTCCAATGCTGTAGATATTCTAAATCCTTTTTTCGTGAAATTGAAAAATCTGAGTATGAACTGTGGATCTCCAGTAAAAACATAAACTAATGTCTTAAGGCCTCCATGATTCCACCAAGATGTTCCAACCAAAATTCCCACCTTAATGGTCATATCACACCCTCAACATAAGTGTGATTAGTGAGTCTCCTCCCAATGGTTTCTCTAGACGTAAGGGTAAAGTATTTAGTTTAACCGGAAACTCAAGTTTAGGAAAAAATTCATGTAAGCCGGAATGATGGGTACCTATGTCTATTAATAAGGAAGCAAGTAGTAGACACATACCATCCCTTTAATTATTACTAGACCCCGTGGATCACACTCTTTGACCGCATGAAACTACTCCCTTCCCCTGTCCTCCAGCTCCTTGATCCTTGTGGGGACCACATTGGGGGGGGGGTGGTTGTAATATGTATAAATGTATACCACCTCATTGTACTCTACAAGATTCAAATATACGTCTTCTACCCTGATTCTTTATCTATCCCTATCACTTCTTCATTCCAAACCATTTTACATTCCCAAGTCTCTGAGACTAGATTCATTTTCTTACTATCCCACTGGTAACATTCTCTGGATGTATCTGCCTAGCCAAATAACTCTGAACCAAAAAGGTTCTCTCTATCACCCTAACATAATTAGTAATGCAAAGTGGAATAATTCTAGCTCGGATGTCCTTAAACACATATCGCTCAGAGGTCCGAGCCCTAAATCAATTGTCATACTGTATTCATTGTGTACCTAGAATGGTTTGTATCCCTCGACGAATACTTAGTTACTAACATGCCGTCCTACTGGAGCTGTAGAGGCTCTAGGGAACACTCACCCCCTAAATTTGTTTATTGAAAGAGACCCCTTATCTGAGGATGGTTCTCATGCTTTCCCACAGGAAAGTCACCTCATCACACGATCAAGGGAATATAATCCTTATCATCATCATGTTGAGCCACATATAAGTCTCTCTTCCAGGAACACCATCTGATCGAATGGTACCCTGGCTATATGGAAACTCAGCCACCTCTTCAAGCTAGTCCATATCCATGTGTGAGTCCAGCTCGCCTCGGAACCTGAGAGGTATCTCATGGTGAAACCCATGTAAGGAACTAAGCCTACATGTGTCCTCTAATGGTACCATGGGTTATAACTGCTGACCAACATGTAGTGATATATCCAGAACAATACTCGAAGGTACTATCTCAAGCAACGGTCCGTGTACTTAACCATCATCACTGTACAGACAATCCTCATGGTCACGCACTTGAAAATACTAGAATCTATGTTCAACATATTCACTACCGGTGTCTCAAATAGGCATAAAATACTAGCTGTAGCCTCCAGCCAGTCCTCAGTTTCATGGGAATAAGTATTGCCTCGGAACCATAGAGCTCTCTACTGCTAAAACTCGTGTAAAGAACCCATTTAGAGGGAATCCTCTGCTGGTGGGGCTGGTGGAATTTTCATCCCAATTTATGGTGGTGCTATTGTTGCACCAATCGATAGTTCTAACACCGTAAGAGGGCCCTGCACCAAATCCTCATCGCTCGGTTGTCCGTCATCATGTACTCTTTCAAGAATCCTGGCAGGCTATCTATGTGGCGGCATCATAAAAGAAACTATTGTACCATGGTTAATAAGTTATACCTAGTGACCTGAATCAAATAAATTGAATGAAAAAACATTCCAAAAACACACACAGATATCGTTTTTGTCCACTAAGATAGAAATCAGAATTCAGGGTTCTAGTATATGGATATGTTGGGCGCCACACCAACACTTGATTCCCCAAACTGAAAACCATACTCATAACACTCAACACTATTTCCATACAGAAAAGAGTAGAGTCATAGTTCAATGGTAGATCTGACTCTGTTGATAACACATTGTCACGACTCGTCCCCGAGACCCATGTCAAGATTACCCAAATCCTACCTTCCATAGGCCAGGGGCTGGCAACTATCACCATAAAGGAATATCCCTATAACTGGAATGAATTTCCTTTAAAACATTCCAAACACCCAATCCAAGAGTACAATGAGAGGTAACCATGAGTAAACTATTGTAGAAAAAAGGTGTTCTGAAATTAATGGTGCTGAAATACATGCCCCAACTGAAAAGTACAAGTACAACTGAAAATAGAAAAACTACACTTGGATCATCCAGTGAGGATACAACATGATGGGTATGTACATATCACAATCATTTTTACCTGCATCAAGTCATGCCAAATGGACCACCTCCGTGAACCGCCAAGTCCTGGCTCCCTTAGCCTCGATCAATGATGTCCTTTGTCTATACAAGGAACAACAAGGTGCGGGTGTAGACCATGTAGGGCTGAGTATAACTATAATCAGTAGGGACCACAAGACCCCCAAATTTCTCCCAGTGTTCCACAATTAGAAAACCACAAATAAAGACCTCAATCATAAGGCATGAAGAACTCATGAACTCTATTTAGGTATATGCCCATACATATACATAAGTGATTATGATATACTCGTCTAATACATGAAGGAAGAATACTACAAAGGTAAAACCACAAAGGTAAAGTTTCCACACATGTAACAACATGAAGGTAACACAACAAAGGTAAAAGTACCTAATAGGTTACACCACAAAAGAAACACTATGAAGGTAAAAGACTTTTCTCACACATGTATTATCAATGTATAGATGTATAAATCATTAATCACGATGCTAGATCATCATTTTATGTCGAGAGGAACTGTTGCTGATTAAACAGAGTCTGACCCACACATTATTGTTATGTACTAACCCTTACAATGACCCACATAGGATAGGATTGCGATGAACCACATAGGATCGCTGAGCACTGACCCACACAAGATATCACCCACAAACGATCGGTGCTGACCCACACCGAATCGCTTGGTACTAACCTATGTATGATCTGATTCCAACCAATGCCTCTCTGACATCCACTGGATTTCCAATCAAATAATTATCAATTCTAGGAGAACCGCTCCCCCAATAATAATTCATATTTTAACTAGCATGAAGTCCCACGAAGAAGTTACCTTATGATCCATCATGTCATAATGGATTCAATGTAACAGACCGTGGGTCACAAATTGATGTTATGGAGGGTGGAATATTTAATAAAAATATATTATTATTATTATTTGAGCGTTACGGGTACACGATCCAAAAACACAAATGAAACATCCAATATTGGACTCATATTTTCTATCTCGATGTCAGGGTCATACTATCACTGATGGTTCATGAAACCGAGGTCACACTGATAAGTTACAGTAAAAAAAGGGTTTTGTCATAAAAAGTAATAATAATTTTTATTATTATTATTAATTACTTATATGTCTAATTTTCCTTAACCAAAAAAATCAATCCATGCTTTAGATCCCCTTTATATGTGTCAGAAACAATCTCCATCAATTACATCCTTTATTGTTATTATTATTTCATCACCTAATATGTTATCTCTCAAGTCTAACCCTTCCTTCACGATTTAGCGCCTCCTACCCAACCTGAAAGCCCTATCAACCAGCCCTTCAGGCAGTGACCTCTTCTACCAAATATGATGTCTCTGTCCCTGCATGATATTGATCCACCTCTCTGCCTCACACCATCCACCCTGACCCCTCGTTGGTATCATACCCCATGGCCTAGCTATCTTCTGCACACTCGGACCATCGGTCGAAGCCACCTCAGACTCACCGCACATTGCCAGACCACCTTCGTCATGCTTCCTTTCTTGCTTTGAGCTGTGCCGACCACCACAGTATGTCGAATAACCTATTGCACCCAGAGTCTCACCATAAATACATGCCGGAATAAGGACTCTACATCACCCCTTCCACGGGCCGCAACATCATTGTTTGAAGCCCAAAAAATGTGATGATGGATATTTCGCAATCCTTGGGTCGAGATATCAACGTTTGTATGCCACTCACAAATAAACATTTATTTGTTACCATGTATAATTATTAGGCAACGAAGATTGCACGAAGAATGAAATAGATCAGAACATGGTCTATGGGCGGATCGATGGCCATGTTTGTTTGGCCAATGTTGTTGGGAATCAAGAAAAAGAGGAATTAAAAAATAGATATTTATTATTCTTCAAAATAAACCCCAACCTCTCAACTCCATTGGAGAACCTTCACGATTGAAGGTGGGTCAGGGTTCGCCATTCCCGCCACAAGCATCCAACGACACCAGTCAAACGACAATCTTTAATTCTCGATTATGAGATCTGTTCTTTGTCAAGAGCCTCAAGATCATGCTCCTCCTTTCTTTAATGGAATCCAACACCCATCCACATGGAAGAGATAATATAAATCTTAATTTAAGATGTGATTAATTTATTTATAATTATGGAATATTATTAATTAACGGGATTGGTGGTAACACATTTTGTGTAACCGAACATATAATTCCCTTCATTTAAATGTCCGACCACCCAATTATGGTCCCTTCCACTAAAAATTAAAAGTTTATGTGTTTGGATATTTAATATAAAATATATTTATTTTATTTTATCCTCCACATATAATGAAAAACTCAATATCTTTTCTCGACCCAATATGGTCGAGGATAAAACTCCCATAAGTGAATCTCGACGTTGCATGTTCAACACTGCCTTCAGATTGTTTATATGAGCTCTGGTTAAAATGATAGAAAATTCCACTAGCGAATTTACTTAAAGTACCTTAAAAACATCAATAAATTCTTAACATGCACCCTCAACACATGCCGATCGAGGTTAGGCTCGGCATATGGGAAAAAAATCCCAACGAAGCCAATAGTACTCTTAGATTTTATATCCAAGTAAACGTATAGATGTTACAGATATTACCATTAAAATAATTATTACGTAATTATTTTATTTACCCTAAAAACTAACTTCCATATTTGGAACAAGTTAGCCAATGTTTGTATCTTCTTAAAGAGAGTGTACCCACATGAGCTCAGTGGTGGTCTAAGATTTTTAATCTGAGTCAGTGTTCGTGAGTAATAATCATTTGAAAAATAAAATAGCACTATTTAATTATTTTATTTATGGTTATTCCATTTTCGGGTTTACCCAAAAGAAGTCTGCACCAAATAAAGTAATGTCGCACCTAGGGTAAACCCTCCATCCAGAACACAATGGTGCCCTCAGATTTCTAAACAGGGTAACAATTTATATGTCATTACATTTTAAGAGGAAAACTATTTACTTGATCTAATTAATTCTTAAAAACAAAAATGGATCATTCCAGGCACTCTGGGCAATGGAATCACACGCCATCAGATTTCGCGGTCTCAAAATAATTCCATAAAATTAAAGAAAATTAAACAGAAATTTTGGGAAATTAAAAATATGAAAATCATGTTCATTGGTCATAGAAAAGTGGTATAAACTAAAGCCTCCCTTTGGTAGTGTGAAACAGTACACTAGAGGTGAATTATAGTGTAACATGGTTCCTAAATCCAATGGAAATCAAAGTGTTCATATGATGATCATGTTATTATGCATGGAATCTACCCCCTTAATATGAGCGTTTAGGTGGTCTTATGGGGTCCTAGAGTTATCCCATAGAGGTATGGGGTTTTGTAATTCAGTACCAGCTCATGAATGACCTTCCATTGTTGCTCTCGTGGCATATATGATGTTTTTATATTGTAGTAGAATCCATTGAGTATAGGATTACCGAAGAAGAGTGGTGGAAGGATTGATTCAAGTGTGGGTGATCATCTATGTAATGAAGCAACATTGATGTTATAATAATGAACAATACCCATGTTCATGAGTCCCACATTAGAAATAAAACTACACTACTTGATCATTTTTAATGATTTATGTTCCATCTCCATCTTAATGTAATACATCAAGGAGGGGTTACCAATACACACACAAACATAATGGACCACATCAGTCTGTACATCCCATGAAGCCTTATCTAGGACTATTCTCATACACACCACCATATGGGTTCAGAATTACTAATTTTTTAAGAATCTGCTATTGTGTAATTAGACGTCCACCCCTTGTCGGATTTATATGTTGTTCGATAGTCATGGTTGAGTGTTACCCATGATAATAAAAATTTGATAGACATGATAAATATTGTTATACAGAATTAAATTTCAAAAAAATCATAATTAAGTAAAATATTATTAATTTAACATTTGTATTTTTTTTGAAAAAAATTAACTCCTTATTTCTAAATTTACATATTTTTAAAAACCATTCATTATATGTTTACTTACATTAAATATCATTAAAATATTAATAAAACAAAAATTAATTTTATTAAAATATGCATAAACTAAATACCCAAATACATTAAATGTAATTCCCTCAATAAATAAATCTCAACCATGAATTTAAACGGTTTCGAAATTTAAAAATATTTATCTATAGAAGAATTAAAATCAAAAAATTCTCAGGTTTCATTGGAATTTATTAATGAAACAAGAAATATCAACTCAATTTCAAAAAATCAATGAAACAATCTACCCAAGTATTATCCATTCACCCTTTTGATAATGGGGTAACATCCCTTTTAATAAATTCAAAAATCTTAATTTATTATTATTATAGAACATTACAAATCTTGATTTCCCTAATTTTTGAATTTTTATCACTAATCACTAATCATTCAAATTCAATTATAGTTATACTAATATCATGAGAACATTCTCTTGAACCATAATCATGAGAATAAACTGCATTCTCCACCATGAAAAAACAAAATAGACATAAAATCTTGAGTAATTAATCATCAAGATTCAAATTACACAGAGGATAAATTTTAGTAAGAAATGATGGTAAAAATTAATTCTCAAAGGTTGAGGTTAATTTCTTAAAGAATATTACCCGAAATAAAAGATAATAATTTCACAAAATAATCACAATAAATGTATAAATTCACACTTCTCATGCTTGATGTATCGTTTTTACGTATGAATTCGTAATGAAATATATGAAATTCATTGAATTTCATCTAATTTTAAACTTTTTTTCAAATTTATGTTTCATATTTTTTATAACTATTTCAAAATGTGTGATTGAAATGAATCTCACATCCACCACCTAACCACCTATGATGAAGATAATTAGTCTATTAATGTATTTGTATTCTTCCAAGGCACAACCCATTACTCTTTTTTTCGTTTTATTATAATCTATTATCAATTTTTTAAGAAGCGAAGTCATTAAAGTATAGGGAATAAATCATAATAATACTTCAATATAGAGAGTGACACCCACACAATTTTCCCACAAATCATAGAAAATCCCTTAACCAAGTCATTCCTCAACCCCCACACTTCAACTTTAAAATATTCCTAAATATAAAATGAGTTGGTAGGAATAGATAAAATTGATTAAATCATGAATCATTTGTAACAAGATCAATCATTGTCTATATAGGCTAGTATTGGGTTTATGTATATGGTTTTATTAAATGATATTGGATTATTAAAATATCTATTGATGATTTTAATATTTTTTTCAAATTAATAAGCTTTTAGAAGATTCTATTCTTGATCAATTTGGTGGACTGTACCAATATTAGTCAAGAAATATATTCAATATAAAATTAGAAGAACATGATGAATAAATTCTATCAGGAATTGGGCATTTAATTTTAGATAATCACTTAAGGAATGAATAATAATATCAAATAATGTCACATAAACATCACGTAATAAAATATTTAATAATGGAAGGGAAAATAAATTTACATGAATCGACAAATTCCATCACGAAAAGTTTCATCATTTCGATATCCAGGCTTCATTATAATACATCAATTCTCCATCATACTCATTCAATTTTATTTTCAGTAAAATAAAAAACATAGCAACATAACATACCTAATATAATCATGTACCAATATTATGTAATTTAAATATTTAATTTAATTTATGGGCCTAAAAATTCAAGTTTAAATCTCAAAACAATATTTTTGAAAAAATTAGAGGATGTCTAAAAGATTGAAATTAAATATGAAATCCCATTTATCATGTATATTTGTCAACATCCTCCACATTTTGGGGAAATCCATGTGCTTTCATCCTCTAATGATGTTAATTTAATACATTTATAACACGTATCATCTCATTAAATCCCATTAATATAAGGGATCATTGTTTAATGTGAAAATAATCCTATTAAATGAAATATATTTTTTTAGATAGAAACTACAGAAAATGAAATGTTTAATCCCCTAAGTGGGCCCTTTTATTAACTTCATCATGAAAGGAAATACCATCTATTATTCTTCATATGATGGTTGGTAGATATTATTAGATTTAAACTAACACAAATGGGTTTTTAAGATGTCTACATATTTATTATTGGTGATTTTTCCATGAATAGATTACACCAAAACATTCCCCTTAACATTTAGGTATAACTTTTATTGAATGGTTATGATGATGTATGGGAAATAATCCTTCTTGGTTTCTACTAATGAAACCTCATTATTTATTTATAGTTATTTATAAATATTTGATTTGTGAATTTTAATTATAAAGGATGTTTACAATATATTTTGGTTCAACCAGAATTTGAACATGAATAATGAAAATCAAAATTCCCCTATTCAATATGAGCATCCTCATGATTGGTTTCATTGGGCTCACCTATATGGATCTAATTACAATAATCATCTAATTCAGGTTCAATAAAATCATTAGTTAAATGTTTCTTTAAATAGGATTATATTCTAATTCCTATTCCTCCATCATGATAAGAATGGATTGGTCAATTCAAATAAAATCAAAACCCTAAGATTTAATACTAATTTTAGATTGAATAATATATAATTAAGTAGAGCTAGGGATAAGATCCTATACATATCAAGGTTTATCATCAATCGATTATTTAGTTGTTAGGATATTTTGTTGTTGGATCTTAGTAGATTGATTAAGGTATTTAGGATCATTTATATTTTATTCAAACACCACCAAATGAGCTGATTCGAACAGTTCCATCAATAAAAATTTGTATTATGGTGCTACTGATTCTAATTGGGTTGTGGTTATATCACATTTAGTTTCACCATCTATTGAGTTGATGAAAAATTTATCCTGACCTTATTGATCCCTCATGTTCACATAATCAAATGATTTCTCATCACCACTCTATATATCATCACTATAGTATTTTATTGGTATCTTCAATGGGATTGGATATAGATACTACTCATGTTCAGACATTTCATTATGGATGCATTCAGTGAATGTGGGAATGGAAAGTGGTTCATCAATTTAGGATTTCAGTCTTTTATAGTCATTTTGGACTTATATATCCGTGTTTATAAATTCATGATGTGAATGTAATACCTCAAAACCACTTGAAAATATCTTGACAGCCACTATTGGATCATCATACCTTCTTGATGGGACTTCCTCTTCATTGTGAAAAAATACCTCTTGGTGATACACCTTTAGGTAATTCTTTATGGAATTGAAATTAAAATCATTTTCAATGATCATGGAAAAATAATTTTATTAATAAAAAAACAATCCCAAACTATCTACAATATGTAAATTGAATAAGAAATAAATATACTAATTGGCTCCCCAGAAATGGTTCCATTATTGATGTATTCATTTCACAAGGAATGGAAAAGCGAATTTTTTATATTTCATAATGAAACAAAGAGTCTGAAGAGGGCCATATAACGTGAGGGTCTTCACAGTTATCTACTATCTAATTCTAACTAAATTTTTGGGTATTTATTATTATATGAAAATTAGTGATTCATGTTTTGGTTTTTGGAAATAAATTAAATGTATAACTAAAAATATACTAACATGTAAAAAATATGAGATTATGATAAAAGTACATGGCCTCTAGGATTTTTTTTGAGTTCTCTAATTATTCATTTTTTGTTGTTTTAAAATTCAGTTTGATAAATAATTTAAGAAATATAATTTAGGAACAAGTAATATTTTATGTCTTTGTTTGAGAATATAGATTTCCTATGTAATTAAAATTTCACCTCCTCTTTTAATAAATGTTTATGGAAATAATTAATAAAGAGTGTGAACCCATAGAGTTATCGGCCCCATCAAATGCAATTTCATCCATTAAATGGATTAACTATATTTTATAAAGAGCTTATGTCCACAATAAGGGATAGAATCATGTAATGATAAAAATTGGAGTGAAGTAAAATTATTTTAAAAACATGAAAATTTAAATATCCCCAACCCTGAAGACACTAAGTTGGTTCCCTAAGTCGAGTCAACACATGACCCCAAGAGTGCCTCCCCATACACCATAGGTTTCTGACAAGGAGTGAGGGTCTAATGCATCATGTGGGAAGACTATACCCTCTATACCAAATAAATCCACATAAGAACACAATACAACTTGTTCAATAATATGAACTATTAAACATGCATAACAAAATATTTCCCAAATAGCGTACAACCACGAATCAAATACAACAACGCAAATTCCATATAAGTACTGAAAAGTGAATGAACCCAATATAAATAAAATGGCCAGAAATGATGCATGAATTAAAATTATTAGCCAAATTTTTCTTCATATTTATCAAGGAAATAAAATGAATTATACTCTCTATTCTATTCACACACATCCCGTGTGTTGGCCTATAATGATGCATGCCACCTACTTCATTAGGTGCATAAAATGATGCATGAATTAACAACCTCATGGAATTCCAATAATGGAAAAAATATAAAAAATTAGTCAAATCACAAAACATGTGCACAACCCTATAGTGAAATAGAATTCAACTGTAATAAAACACATCAAAACATCAATCCCCAATAAGGGTTACTTGGGTTTTCTATCATACATGGGATAGATACTCCCTAGAACGAGCTCATTACCAAGGTAAAACATATCATAATATCTTCTCTATCATCCCCAAATAGTAGGAAAGAGAAAATAACTATTTTAATACCATATTGTAACGTACCTAACCTAGAATAAACTAACCTAGTGCCCCAAGTCGAGTCGTCACATGACCCCAAGTGAACCTCCCCATATGCCTGAGGTTGCCGACTAGTGGTGAGGGTCTATTAAGTCACATGGGGAGACTATACCAACTTTACTATTGTAACAGACATCACAACACCATATAAATAGCATAATAATACAAACTAGTAAACAATAATATCCATATGTTTCCCAAATGGGGTACAACCACAAATTAAATACAACAGTGACACACAATACAAGTAGTGTGAAGTGAAAGAACCCAAAATAAAACAAAAATCCAAAAATCCAAATAGGTCCTGACTCTATGTCTGGATCCTTCTCCATGTTCATCCCGCTCCCAACTCAACATCATAATGTAGGGCCTCCACCCTTGTCCATACCTGCATCCAAGGTATCTTCTCGGGTACCCAATGCCAGCCCGAGAAGGGTATGAGTACAAAACTCAATGGGCATCCACCAATGATGTCTACAAAATATTCATTCTAATAGATAGTGAAAGAAAATAAAAAATAAATTGTATTTTATCAAATGAAAACTCATAGGCCATTAGATATCCAAGGTTCACTTAATTCACTCCTAGCATTTAACCCAAATTCATTTCTTATACCATCATCATTCCTTGATTCATTTTGATCAAATGTTCCAGGAGTTAGGCATAAATATCGTCTACACGATGGTCTATGGAAATCAATAAAAATGCATAGGGGAAATAAATAAAGCATTTATATCACTAGGGATACACATTTCACATCAACACATTATCCTCAACTCGAATCCTCAGTCCAGGTGGAATTAAAATTTTAGGGGAATAGAGCCTTTGAACCCTTCCCTAACCTGGGACTTTATTGAATGGATTTTAGAGCATCATACTAACTCGACCCATGTGCATAAAACCTCAAGCCAATACCCCACTTTTACAAGACATGTGCACATTCTTATTTATCAAATCACCATAACCATACCATGACACAACATAACATTATCAATTCAATTGGAAATCAACAATCACAATGTATAACATACAACATGAGAATTAATAATATGCCATAACCCATTAAAAACTACCAATTGTGATTAATAGTCATTTATCCAAATTATCATTTTCATTCCTTAACCCTTATGTATATTAAGCAACCCATATTCCTTAGTCAATATCCATAAATGGCGATACATTAACCCATTTATCCCATTTATCATTTCAAGTACATCTCTCATGTATTAACACATTCAATTTTTATCAAATACCACTTGAAACCATTAAAATGTTCTCAATTCTCAATCCATTTACAATTTAACATACATATAAATTCACATGTAGTAGTCCTATTTGGAATTTCCACATAAATGATATTCCATTCTACACAATCCCATTTAACCCGATTAACCCATTACTAAGACATTCCAAACAAACCCTTGAGACATTCTTAAAACTGGAAAAAACATATACACTACATATTCAATAAAAATATCCATACTAACATGTAAAACATTGGATTCATGTTATTACGCATCAAATCCATAGGTTACCTTATCAATTTATAGGTTCAGAATGCTCATCCCACCCAATGGGTGGCCCCAAATTGGTCAAATCATCGTTAACAAATCCCATGAGGATCATGAGGTATTCAAGACATATTTTTATGATCATTAAACCAACTAAAAATAAAGTAATCTTAATAAAAAAAATAGGAAAGCAGTAATATATACTCATTTTCAAAAATCTACTAAAAATATATCATATAACTAGTAATCCACCTACTTGTAATCTGGTGATGAACACACTCTTAATCGAATCCATAGTCATGGATTCAACAACCCATAAAATCCTCAACCTGAATCTCACCAAGAAAGATGATTTTATATATTTTTAAGGATTCAACCTGAAATACACACCCAAATCTGGAAAAGTGGAGGAATGAGTGGATTAGACATTCCCGGAATATTGATCTACAAACAACGATGTCTAAAATGACCTAGAAATTGGGGGGGGGGGTTGATCCATAAAATCACTTGAAGGTATGGGTTTTTCACTAGGGTTGAGAGGGGAGTAATGGACGAAAATCATAAATTGGATTTTAAAATACGGTAATTTATGTTTTGTAAATTTTTCTTCTTTTCTGGTTTACACGGTTTACCCACATGATTTTTGAAACTATGCACAAATTATGCTGAAGCTACTATCAAAAGACACACAATTCACATGGTTACATAGGATGTTTGCACATTTGGCCTAAACATGTGATAACCATGTAAAATACCATGTCCATGGAATCACAGTTACCTATGATGCTCCAAACGATTTCCACTAACCATGCGCAAACCATACCACATTCTCAACAACTCCTTTTTCATCATGCATCATGTCCCAAACTCCCAAAAAACCCCTAATTCTTCACATGAACTTAGGAGACACTAAATTACAATAAAATAAGTGACTTAAAATGAAATATAAACAAGAAAATACCTTATATAGAAATGGTATATTACATAAACCATCACAATCATTAACTTCACTATTTCCAGAAAAAATATATTAAAACTATTATAAAATTTATGCACGAAATTTAGAAAACACCTAACATCCCCAAAAATCCATGTCACTAGTTATCCTTACAATATAAGGATTAAGAGGTCACTTAGTGCAATAATGGGATGAAGTGAATGAATATATATAATAAAATAAACTAAAAAAGATAGGATGATAATGATAGAAATAGAGAAATAAAATAAAATTCAAAAGAGATTGAAAAATGAACTAGAATAATAATAATAATAACAAAAGTTGGGATTAAACAATGACTAAAAATTAATCTTATACATTACATGTCAAAATAAACTGAAAAATAAAAAATTATAATAATTAATGAAAAAATAATAAAAATAAAGAATAAATAGAATCATTTAGAAGCAATGTTGTAGTGTATGTCCTCACAACCATAAAACTCTCCATGGCATGGTAGAAAACCATTATATTTATAATAGGTATAATTCATTTATATATCATCATATTGAATCGGGGAATTTTTTCTTTTAGTTTAGATTTAGATTTATTTTTGGATAGAGATATGAAAATATCCCTAAAAGATATCGGGAGATCATTCATGGCATAGAACGCTCTTGGCACACATTCACGAATCATTCATTGTTCATGAAACCTGGAATATGCCAAATACGTCTTCCAAAGTATACTCTATTGAATAATGGTGGTTGTTTATAATAACTCATGGATCCTCGAACCAAACATCATTGAATATGTCTGTACAATGATTATATCATCACGCATAGTTTCTAACCCTTCAAAAAGACCTTATGGGTGGTCATCTGAGGCCTCAAATTTGTTTTATAGTTTTATGGGGCCTATGTTGTTGGTATAATATCATGTTTGAGCTTCCATGGTGGATATCCTGGTATCTCTGATGTGTTTTAGTTGTAGTCAGCATGTTGAGTGGTGGAGAGTGGTAGTGGGTTCATTCTGAACAAGGAGAGAATGAAAATGGTGTAAAGAGACTTCATTTGTATACGTATGAATAATAGACATGATAATGAGGGACAAATAATAAACGAAACTATGATATATTATTATTTATAATGAATCGTATTCTATCCTCAGCTCAAGAGACTAGTTTGGGGATGGTCTCCCTATACATGCACACATACATAATGGGTCATGCTAACCAGCATGGCCAATACAATCAATAGCCTAACATATTCTCGAAGCATCACACATTCTAGTTCAACTAGTATCTCCCATGGTTGGTTTGGACATACTTGACCTTGTGGGGTCTATTAGGGGTTGGAAGGCCTTGGTTGAGTGCTATTCATGCCTGGACCATTTTGTTTACACATAAATACTTATTTAACACTTATACAATTGTCACATAATTTTCATAATAATATAAAAAATTAATAATTAATAATTTCTTATTCATTAAAATAAAATTTAATTATATTTTGTTAAATCCACACATTTGATATAAATAATGAATTATTAGGCCATTTATATTAAATATAATAAAAATATTAATAAAAAACTAAATGATTTCTGGGAAATATGTGTGCATCATAATCATAGCATCAAATCATGAAACTTCTTATTTAATAGTTATCCTAGTGAAAACGGTGATATTTTTTATATAATCCTTTTGAACGCAACATTTTTTTTCCAAAAAATACTTCATTCCATGGGATGGAATATATATATATATATATTTCAATGGGTATATTATTTACCATATAAAATTATAAGACAAATAAATAATAATAGTTATTAAGGTTTAGGTTTAGTTTATTATACAATGATATATTGAACAAGATAAACATAATATACATTCAAATTGAAGGATATCGTGGTTTTTATTTGATTCCACGGTATATGTATTTCACATGGAAAATGATGATGTTTTATCACCCCATGGTGGGAATCTATAACATATTGTTATTCTAATCAGAGTTCATATTTTGAGAAAGGTAAAAATATAGGAAATTTGAAATTTTAACCATGTAAACTAAAAATATTTGAAACATTCTGGATAATACTAATGGGATTAGCCATAGAAGGTGAAATTTGTTTTTTGACAAGAAAAATACTATGTATTGTAGAGTATCTATATATAAATTCATCTTAATTTAATAGGAAAATAATCAAATTCCTACTATTGAATATAAAGAATCAGTTTCATATTTCATTTTTATTTTTTCTTTAGAATCCCATTTTAATTATGATTTATATTTATTTGATGTAATAATTGTTTTATAACATAAATTTTCTTTGGCATGTGTATATGATACAACCCAATAGATTTGAATCTACAAATGAGTCTATTATGGTATGAAGGATGTAATGGTCCATTTATGAATAAAAGGAATCATATCAGAGTATGATTATATGGTTTAATTATGAAATAAAAAATTTACATCAAGAACATAGATTATTCATGTTTATATAAATAGTTTAGTTATAGTATAAAAATTTCATAATAATATTTACTAATGAAATACTAGTTTTTTCAAATGAAATCCTAAAACGTCATAATTTGAATTTGTGGGTGGGAAAATAATTATAATTTAAAGATATGGGTGGAGCCACCGACATTTTAAGAATTAATAACTATAGATATAGATCTAAGAAATAACTAGGACTTAGTCTCGACATTTACATTGGAAAATTCATGACAATATTCAGTATGGAGAGCAGTCAAAGTGGCCTTTACTATTCCTAAATGGATAAAATTTTATGAATATTTGGGATCATTATGAATAATTGAAAATAATTGAATATAATTTTTTATGTTGTAACCATAATATCTATAATGTTTTATACATTGTGTAGTCAACATGACATCAACTATTCTCTAATCATTATTATAATATTTTAATTTGTTCATGTTGATAGTCATTGATTATAATAATGGATAGTACTTGATAATCAATAAGGTTTTATATTTATCATTGGATTTGAGAATTACATTTCCATAAAATGATGTATATATATTGGTTTCCAATCTGGTGATGTTGAAATGAATTATAAATCTGACATTATTTTTATAATAATTGATCAATTAGATAGATGAGCTAAAAAAGACATTATAGTAGACTCAACAATAGAGGTAGAGTAAAACACTACATTATAAATTGTTAATGACATTACATTGATCATGATATTAATCTATGATATAGGATTGATTTATATATTTAAGGGTGTAATCGAGATTTAGTATGATGGTAATGTATTTTTTATCAAGATAATGAACCCTAGTCTAACAAATGGAATTAAATAATCCTTTTCAAATAAAATATTATATGAGAGTTAGTTTGAAGGGGTAATTTAATTATCATTTGTATAGAATTATATGGGAATATAGATGATCCTTGGATAAAACTGTTATCACATCATAAAAATGATATTCTTTTACTGTGTATTCATGTTTGATATTTAAAAGTTTGATGTAAAGGATACATAATACATCATTTTTTTATAAAAAACAAATTAATTTTTTTTCTTCCATTTATTTTTTAAATAAAATTATTTAATATGAATAGTGGAGTGATAATATCACCTTAGTGTGGTATTTTGAGTTTTCCCTAATCAGTGGGAATCATAAATTAATAAGAGTTATGGTGATATGTTATGATTATCATGAAAAAAACATTTTCTTCTTACAGAGTAAATTTAATGTGGTAGAAAAAATATATTCATGAGGTAATAAGTAGATACTTAGTACATTTATTGGACCACTAATGTATGTCACGTGGAATTTAGTACATTCATCAATATAACTAGTGTTATATACTCTTAATAAATATGACATAACTATGGTATATTATATACATATCCTAATAGTTATTATACATTGATTATTTGTTATCAAATTCAAAAATAATTATCTAATCATGGGTTGGAGTGGTAAATTGATGATATTTAACTCAGTTGTTGTGTAAAAAACAAGGATTATCTCCCTTATATGACTTCTAATTACATATGGCCTTTAAATAAACTATATAATGGAAATACATTTTTATAGTTATTTGAGACATATATGGTGTGTTAATCTACTTAGATGAAGGAAAAGTGATGTACTAATTTTGTAATGAATTATATGTGTTATATTCAATATTTTATTCATTATATTTCAATGAATGAAAAAATAATTAGTTTTTTATAATAAATTAACATATTCCATGTCTGGTGGAAACTATGTGTCTTTTAAAATGGACTATATAGGTCTATATATGATGTTTATGATACATCTTACCGAAGACATGTTTGTATAAGTTTATGGGTATTTTTTATGGATAACTCACTAGACCCCTTTTTCGTTTCACTATACATGATTATCCTCAAGAACCAATACATTTATTACATAAATGATATTGGGGTTTCATATATTTTTTAACAGTGTTTAGTTCTATAGGGTTACCAAATTAGACTTTTGAATAATTAATATATTTTGAGGAAATATTTAGTTCCAAAAAAATACAATTTCATGAAAATCTATCAAATAAACGTCTATGGTTTAATAATTATTTTTAGAGTTTTTCAAAATATCCATTTGGATTTTTTATAACTTCAAAACATGATGGCTATCTACATTTTTTTATAATATATATAATATAATGATACATTGGATTCTATATATAAATATGGACGAACATAAAATTAAATTGAACCAAACATAATATTGGATGTATTCATTCATTGTAAACCTCCTGCCCACATGGTTTACTTCAATTAAAAATAAATTATGAAAGGAATATTTATATATTTCATATCAACTGAATTGGAAAATTTTATTTCTATAATGGGATGTAATGTACAGACCAGATATGTTGAAAAAATCATTAACACATACCAATAAATGTCTAGCCTCTTTGTTATACAGATAATGGGATTTGATCCCACCATTTGTGTGAGTTGAATTATCATTAATATCACAATAATTCATGTTAATTCAATTTTCCATCATTTCATGGAAATATTCATCTACTTTTAATTCTCATTCACCCCTCATAGTATATAAGAAATCTATTCTTATGGAATATGATCCAATGGTTAGTTGATTACCTACTGATGTCGGAAGACTAGGTTTGATTCTCCAATTACCATTACGAAGAATTTTTTTCATACATATGATAATAAAATAGTTATTTTGGTACATTTTTCGTAATTGTTAATTTCATGTTTGTTTAGTTTTTTATTGACCAAGAAATTATATGGGTTTTATTCTATTATAATCGTCATAAGGTGAATACCAAAACCCATCACGTTTATGGTAGGACATCATATATTTTGAAAATATAAGCGGAACAAAGTTCTAGGTGGTGGGGAATCGATTACATGAGTATATATGAAAATGTAATGTGGTATATGGGCCCACATCATACCCAGTTTCTCTATACTAGGTACCATGAAATATTTCTGGGGATTTTTTAGTGAGAATGTTTTAGTGTTTTTACCCATTCTCATATATTGTTAAATCCCCAACTCTAGTAATCGTGGTCTAGTGTCCATAATATTAAATTAGTTAATATTAAAAGGATCTAGTCCCGAATGACCAATTAGTTTTGTCATCTTGATGAACCATATACAGACATGATTCCTATTATATATATATATATAATAAGTAATGAAAATTTCCAGCATCCATGAATCTCAATAAATGAATTATTCTTTATATCCAAGGGAAAGGAAATAGAAAAAGGGTGATATAAAATTCTGAATAATGGTTACTTGCAAAAGAATCTATTATGAATTAATAACTAGTAATCTATATATAATGTTAAATAACTAAGAACTAATTCTATTTAACAGATAAATTAAGGTCAAAATAAATCCATGGATAATATCAAATGAAATGTTCTCATAAAGAATAATAATTTAATTATTTATAGTGGAAATCAATACTATTGGATATCATGGTCTCTGAAATCATGATGTATTGAAAATCATGATCATAAACTAATTCAGTTTAAAATCAATACAGGTATATTATAATAACCCCTTAAATAATTTTGGTCAACTTATTTCTCTCATAAGATTTGGTGATGCATCGAGGGGATATAAAATTTCATGCCTTCCTATAACTATAATCCTAATTCTTTCTTCGTATATTTAATGATAAATTTAATTTATTTGAAATGTTTTTTATCAATAAATGGACATGGTAAATAAGGAATGAATAATATCAATACATCCCCAGTCAATAAAAATATTTAATATATGATACCATATATTAAAATTGTATATGATTTAGGAAATAATAATTTATATAAAAAACGAATTTTAATATTTTAAATAAATTTAATTTCAAATGATAAAAATAAATACAATGATTCAAGAGAACAAAAAATAATAATAAAATAACTCATTAGATGAGTGATTTCCAATAGGAAATAAGATTTTGTACTAAAATAAATTGTTTTGAAAAGTTGATGAAAATGAAAAAAAAAATTAAATAAGTTTTCATAAATAGTTTTCTTTTTAAAATCTATTAAATATTATAAAATAATATTTTTTTTTTGAAATTTATTTGTGGAGGTGGGAATTCCTGTTAAATTTATTTATATAAAAAAGAAACCATTATTGTTGACTTTTTATATTGAAATTCAAAAATGACTATTACAGAAGACATTACAGTATTTCCATTAATGAATTTTCAAAATAATGTAAAACATTAAATATCTTCTGAGAAAATAATAATGAATTTCTTCATTTAGTATTAAAGAAATGGACACGACATAAAATATACAAGATCATGAGAGAAAAAACATTTGATTTTATTTTAAACATTTAATTGATTTATCCAAACAAAAATAATAGGACATCTTTGAAGAAATACGAAAAATTCTTAAATATCCCAAAGATAAAAAATAAGGTAGTTTAATAAGGATATATTATATGATTAATTTGATAAAAATGATATCAATCTCAAATAAATGGGATTGTAAAATAAATACATACCTCTCTAGTAACATTAATATTTATTCATCATGAATGAGTAAAAAATATATAAAACAGTAATCAAAATGAATAAAATATTATTAATGATAAATGATTCAATGGTTCAGTATATAAACCACATTAAAATAAATATTTTTACAATAGGAAATATGTCTTAATGGGGTTGAAATTGAGACAAAATTCAATACCTCAAAATTATCCTTCATTGAAAATTATTTAAACTATTTTATAATGGGTATATACATTTTATCAATTTATATCATAACAGTATTACTATTTATAATATCAAATATTTTCTTAATATAATATTTTATCAGAGGTTCTTTATTACGCATTGATTATTACCATTGATTGGGTGTTAAGTGCTTTATTTCCTCATTCTTCTTTTGTGATGGATATTTCGGCCCTTGTACAATGAATTTGGTTTTATAATTTCCATAATAATAATAATAATAATATTGTATATATCCATCATATATATCTTATTAACTTCAATGGAAATTTGAAATGAAAAATGGATCACCAATATTAAAGGATATGGTAGACCACATGTACAAACATGTAGTGCTATCATTTTAAAATAGTTTTAAGGTAGTACGATATATATACTATTTTAATTATAATAAAATATTTTTGTCATAAATATCCTATATAATAATTAGTTAAATATTTTAGAAATATAATTAAACTATATACGAAAAATCAATTACACTGCTACATGGATATGGTATGACTTTTGTATGCATAATAAATGATTCAAAATTTCTTAGGAAATGAAGGAGATGGAAAATGGTTGTAAAATAATCATAATAAAATATAGGTATATTTATTGGTTTTTTAATTTATTATAAGTTTAATATAACATATTTATATTAATTTTAAGAAGAATTAATTATAAAAGATGGGTAAATACAATTCCCCCTTCTTCGAAATATCTATTATATATATTTTCTTAATAGGTCATGGGTTAGTCTTTTCGAATGAAAAGAACCAATAGAATGTGGATAATTATTGTTATAATTGAAATGGGTAAAGTTTTATCAATATATTAATATCAATTTTCTAAAAATATAATAGGTAATCAGTTTCCATTTATATGTTAGGGGAGTTCCACTATTTTATTTAAATAATTTATGAAATTAATATACAATATGATTTAACTAAAATTAGATCTAAATTGATATAATTAAGAAATAATTTGGTAATGATTTTAAATATTCTCATATATTAAAATTAGAACATATTAGGATTATTTTTTCCACCTTATCTCTTTTTTATAAACCTCGTTAACCCTTTTTAGAAATTAATGAAATGTATAAAATTTTACACATTAATGGACATGATTAATACCATAACATGAAAATTATCCCATAAATTGCCAAAGAATAAATCTCTAAACATTATCTTATACCTTGTGTAATATATTTAAAATTTATGTATTTTTAAATGATTTAAAATTATTAAATTTTCATAAAATATAATTAATTTCATATTTGAAAGTATTCATTATATTTTATCTTAAAGTATTCGGAAAAAGATGGAATTGAATTATAATACCTTAAAAAATAAATAAATTGTTATCTTTCTCAATAAAGTGTGTACGATGTAATTATATATCACAATTTTTTCTAAATTTCTTATTTTGAATATAATTTATTTTATATTTATATTAATTAACTAAATATTATGTTAGCATTGTGAAATAATTAGAGATATTAGTTTAATAAAAAATATAAAAATACCAAGATAAAAATTATTTATTTATTTTCAAAATAATATTTTATATTCATTAATAACATATTATTAGATATATTTGAAAATATCAATGAATATAAAAGTAATAGTGTAGCAGTTTTGGGATTTTCATTACTTAATGTTATATAAATGTAATTACTAATTGAAAATTGATTCAAAATACCTTCTATTAGAATTTGGGATGGATATAAAAATATTAATTGATTGAAATTAAAAAATGGAATGTGTTGGTTTTATTTCTAATTACTTATCTAATTATTTTCACTCATATTTATCTGATGTACAGTTTACTGATTGATAGATTCCAACATAGTTAATATTTGAATTTCATAAAAATAATTGATAGCTGTTTTAAAATTTTTATCATCATGAATCCACATATTATATTCATCTTTTGATGACTAATTTTCTATAAATTTCATAACTCTGTTTCGCTATTAATTTATAAAATAGAACTAAAGTGTTTTCAGAAAAAATGTTGTTTAGCAAAAAATTATCTTATATAAAAATAAGGTTTTTTATTAAAATTAGATTATTTAAAACGAAATATATCATAGGAAACATTTATAACAAATCATAATTATAATGCTATCTCTTAATTACATTATACAATAAATATAAATTTCCCTATTTGTAAAATTGATACTTTTCATTATTTATTGTAAATTAAATTATTTCTATTAAATCAAAAAAATAAACCTAATACTTTTTTGATATGGTAATTTATAAATGAATTTAATTTTAAAAAATTATCTTCATCAAATTATATAAATTATGATTTAACCACTTTTGTTAATAAAAAATTTTTATTTGTATTTTATTATTTTAAAACAAAACTTTTACAATAACTGAATATAGGCTATTTCATATTTCCCTCGTTCAAAACAATTTTCCTGAATGTTTCTATAATGTCACCTCTTGAATAGATTAGTGTAGTTATTCATAATAATTTCTTCAGGTTCCCATGTCAACTCTCATATATTATTCTTTTTCTTATGTTCCTTTACAATCTGAGTCATCTAATTCCTCAACAGATTTTCTAAAGTGCCCAAAATCATTATTTTATGTTAACAGTAAGATTAAATCTTTCTATTCTATTTCAATAGATTTGATAAATCATGTTGTCTATAGAATATAAATTCCCAATAATGATAAATGGAACACATCATGTACTTTAGCGAGGCAAGGTGGCATTGTATAATTATAATATATATGACTCAAATTGTTTCTATAATATTAATGTAGATATCATACGATGGTATACAATTTAAATTCTTACCAAAACATATGATACGCTCCAATATAAAATCTATCATGAAAACATTATATCTAAATATAAAATTCAAATAATCCTTTTTGTTATAAATATATTTTGTTCCCCTTTATTGAGATACTTTAATATGGGTTTGGATAAAAATTGTCTTCTTTTTTTATCATCATCATCCTCTAGGACCACAAACATTCAATCAACAACATAATATTAAAAATTTGAAGTATAAAATCTCTTTCTATATAATTCATCTTATGATTAAATATGAATATTTGAATGGATGTTATTATTATAGGAAATGTCCACCAATGGTAAATATTAACACCACATGACAAGAAATTCAGGTGAAAACAACCTTAACATATCTTCTGATGTTTGAATAACCCCGTCAGACTATCAATTAGTTTATGTGCGATTTACGTTATCAATTAGAAATTAGTATCAATATCCCTCAAATTATTCTTCGATAATATAATAGTAAATTATCGAATATGATCAGAAAATAAATTAAATATGTGTACCATAAAGTCTTATAACTTCATTATTATAGATTCATAAATGCTTCTCAAGAGGTAAAGATTCGATTTCAGTGAGAAAATTTGTAGATATGGTATAGAAATAAGCAATAACATATATTAAAAAAATTCATTCTTGGATTATTTGGAAATCAATTGTAAAATATCAAATTAGTGACCCCCCTATTGAAAAAAAACATCTTGAAATATAATCATCAATTTTATTCATTATATTATCCCACAAAAAATGTTCATTAAATAGTATATACATCATGGTGTTAACATGGTTTATATTGAAATTAAATATATTATAATCATATAACAATTACCTTTTATGGTCTTGTATAGATAATGACCAAAACCTCTTTGTGAATATAAAAATGCCATCTTCATGTTGAAGGTCGACCAATTTACCATCATTCAATGATTTAATATTATTCAAAAAACTATCATATTAAGGCTGATAAAATTATATATATTATAATAAATATGTTTTGGAAATAATATAAAAATGAATATTTTTCCAATAATTAATAATTCCTATATCCATATTTAGTAAATCTTTAGACATAAAATCTGTATCGCCCATTACGTTTTTCAAGAATTTAGATACTTCTGGAATAAATAATTTTATATATTATTTGTCATCCTTGTATGGTAGTGTCTTGAGAAATAATAATACAAAGTAACTCATTCCATCACATTATCCACATAATGATATCACTTTTGAAAATATTTATTTTAAGTTCTTGTGTTCTATGTATATCCATCATCATTCACCATTGAGATAATATCACCACATCTTCGACATAAGTAATATATCTTCATAATAATAATAATGAATATGATATTTATATTCACAATACATTAAATTTATGGATGCATAATAAATAAAATAATCATTCACTGTAAAGTGAAAAATTAGTCCCTTATATTAAGGATCGCAAAATATCATAGATCCTTTATATCTAGATGGTGTAGGCCAAATTAGACTAATTACCAACATACAATTTAATTATTTAGAAAATTCATCACAATATTTATTAAATTTTAACATACATACATTATGTTTAATATTTGAATATGTGTTATCCAATCATGAATATTTTGAATAAAACAGTAAAAGTAACCTTCTAATCCAATAAAAATAAATACTGAAATTATGTTTGTTGGTGTAGGGATCTCTTTGACTGAATTTTTCATTAATGGATCAATCACGATTACATCCTAAGATACAATACTCTCCTGAAATTAAACCTTTTGAATCTATAATTCAAACATTATAATTTTACATATATAACTCATTTTCTCTATGAGTATTAATAATGATCATAACTTGATTCTATTGATCGTCAAAGATTTAATAATTCCCCGATATATCATAAATAAATACTACAATATTATTTTCATGTCATTAATTTAATATTCTATTTAGTATATCCATATAATCTAAGGGTTTATTATTCAATCAATCTAGATATAATGTAATCATGTATGGACTATACATTGCATGAAATTATATCATTAGAATATCTTCCGTCATTAAACATAATTGATAATACCCAAAGTAAAGATTAATGTTTGGAAAATAGTGAGCTCTATTATGATAATCAACGAATTCATCAATTCTTGGTGGGGGATAATTTCTCTATTTTAATAAAATTTCTTTTACCATAATTGATCAAAATTTTCACAATTCCACCTTTCTTTTCATAAAACATGATAAGGCCCACCATGGTGACTCAATAGAGATTAAAAATCTAGTTTCATACAAATCATGTAGATTATTCTTCGATCCCACTAATTGAACATTGACCAATATATAGGCGTTCTTGGATAGTGGTATTTAATATATTATTAATTAAATGAAAAAATTAACTACATATTCCTAGGTATACCATAGAAATTCCTTTGGAAATAAATAATTGTATTTTGATAAAGATAAAAAATACTAAATTTAAATATCACAGTTTCTATCAAAAAATTGGGTCTTCCTTTATTCCATAAGAATATCATTTATAATATTTTTTGGTGTGCATAAAGATATGAATTAGATGAAAATAGCTCCCCTATAAAGGTAATAAATTCAAAATATTCATCATGAATTATAGATTCATTCTTCTAGAAATAAATTTTCAACATGTGTATTGACAACCAATCCATTACATGTATTATATAAAAACAAAATATTGGTATAATAATCATGTATTAAAATAATGAAATTTTATATTTCATAATGGGGATTAACTGGAATATCCTTATTGCCTTGAGATATCCACTTTCAGTTTTTTCAAGCAACTCCCATGTTAAGGTGAAAGAGAAATATATACTTTTTATGGAAAATATTGAAGATATGAAAAGTGTGAATATAAAAAATGAAATAATGTATTATCTATAATTTTTGTATGATTAATTTACCATCTATAACTTTTTTAATAACTTCAACATAAGTTGTAGTGATCACCTAATCTTGAACATTTCTCCTCATCCACATCTATTGCACATTTCCATAATTCTAGGTACATTGGTAAGAATAATGGCACATTTCCCTATATTGAATCACTGAACAACATTGGTCTCATTATTCCCCCTAAATTAATTATCTTGGTGACCCTTATGTCTATATTTTCAACAAACTATCACGTTATTTAAACATTTTCAAGGTCATTTATTTCCAAATATTCACACGTTGGAAATTGATTTGTTGCATTATTCATCTGTGATGCTTCACTGTTTTTGTTGTTCTAATTTGAAAAATTATTATCATTATTTCCATAAAATATATATGATCTATAAAATTATTTCACTATTTTAGGTTACCTATTATTATTATATCAAATGATGAACGTATCACATCTCTGATTTTTTTGGTATTAAATTCTTAAATTTTGGTCAGGTATTTATCCCTATGTTCTTCCTGAGTTTTTGGTTAAAAATGAAAATTTTGGGCTCAAAAGTATTTTTCACTTGGTTGGGGAAAAATTTAGGAAAACCATGTTCCTGTACAATGGAAACTTTGAACCCAATATAGTTTCACTATCCAGGTTGTACAGCTAGGTGCACAGGCATACACCCTTTTTTGAGGAAAACATGTAGCTTTTTTTCTCTTGGACATTGAAGGATAAACTGTTTCCATATAGTTTTGTAAAACATTTAGTATAACCATACGAATTGTCCAGGTCAATGGATGGTGAATCTTTTCATTCTTTTCTTCATTTTATTTAACCCTAAATCAATTATAATCTAATATATACATGATTTTTATCCTTTATATATTTATCCCAAACCTCATGGAGCTATTGAGAGTCTAACATTAGGTGGTTCTGGTGTAGATGATAAATATAATCATGGAATATTTCTCGTTTACTTTAGGTTCTCCCTTCACCTAGGGTTTCTATTACATCTTTATTGGGTTTTAATTTTCCCATCTAGATGTTTACCTGATGAGGGGCCAACTAGGTGTTGTTGGGAGAAATATTGATGTTTCTTGTTCAATCATTCCATTACAAGGTCTTATGGATGTGTGGTCAATGGTTTCACATTGGTATTCAAATGATTCCAAGATTGAAGTTGACGGTTCAATGATATTACATTTTTAAAAGATTTTGTCATAGTAGAATGGATGTTTAAATGATTTCTACATTTTGCTTCTGTGGTGTGAAATATGTTTTAGAATTTTTTTGAAAAGAATATGTGGTAAAATATGACTTTCTAATTGGAGAAATATTGATGTTTGTAGTTCAATCATTCCCTTATAAGGTCTTGTGGATTTTTGGTTATGGTTTCACATTGGTATTCAATGGTTTCCAAGATTGAAGTTGGTGGTTCAGTGATTTTACATTTTTAAAATATTTTTCTTTGGTAGAATGAAAGTTTAAATGTATTCTATGTATTGTTTCTGTTGAGTGAAATATGTTTTAGATTTTTTTTTAAAATAATATGTGGTAAAATATGATTTTCTAATAGAAATTGGTTCTGTATCATTTTTCACGAACTATGGTTCTTCGTTATAGTATTCTATGAATCTTTTTGAAATGTGTGAAATTTGTAGTCAATGTTATTTGAAGGTGTGAAGGTGATGAATATAGGATTTTTCAAAAGAAATAGTTTTTCCTGACTACATGTTTATTTATTTTTCATTTTAAATGAGGTTTTTGAAATTTTTAATTGATGTGAATAAATTATTATATTTAATTTTTGAATGTCATTGTTTTAAAAATAGCATTTACCAATGGAAATAGTCAGGATTCATGGTTGTTATTTCTTCTTTTTCATATATGGTTTAATGAAATTTTTAGTTTAGGAATAAATATTTCTCTATATGGATCGATTTGTTTGTCGAATTTAAAGATGATTTGTTTATGGAATATAGTGGTTTTCAAGTGATTATTGATCATTTGATCAATGTGGATTGGGAAAATGGTGGTTCTCTTATGTGTTCATGATGTCTAGTGTGATCATGTTAAATTTATTATTTTTATGATATTTGAAATTTATTTTGATCATAAAGAGAATCTGAGGTATCTACATGAGAGATCTAGAACTAGTACGCTAGATTATTAAGTGGGACCGAGGTCTGATTTTTACTAATAGGATTGGCACTACAACACTAAAAACATTTATATGATCGTAGACCACTATACAATTGGATGGGATAACATCTAGTGGATCATGCATTGTAACATTGTATTTATTATCATAATATTTGGAAACCAAAAGACCATATGAGATGTTCTCTTATAGTGGATCATGCATGAGAATGATGTTTTTTTGCTGTTGTATTTTAATCACCAATGTAAATTGTTCATAAGATCACACTTTACTAGTTACCTATATGTATTTTCCCATAGTTCTCTCTTGTGAAATTATATATTTTTTATGTGGTGATAACCATAATTAAAAATTACACCACGTGTAAATTTTAATTTCAATGTATTATTCATTGGAAAAATGTTTTCCTTAATATGTTCCTTGAAATTGTTTTTAACTATTATCATAAAAATGTGTATTTTTATTTATCATAGACTGTTATATAATGAAATATTTATTTTTTTGTGGATTTCTATAGGTATTTGTATCACACACTACATACTCTTTGGGTGTATGTAGACATTTTTTTGTATAAATATGGTAAAGGAATGATGTCTCGTGGTGGTGATGGTGGATCTAGTTTCTAGTGTCCTGCTTCATATAGGTGTTGGTGGTGGTGGTTTGAAAGTGATGACCCCCTTTGTTGCATGGAGGTTTTTTCTATGGTTTTTTGTTCCTATTCCATTAGAGTACTTATTTTTAGTTTAAATTATAAAACTTGGAATCTAAAAATTGGAGTACCGAATTTTTTATGACTATCAGTGATGTGATTATTATTCTTATTGGTTATATTTTGTTCTAAAAATTGGTGAAATAATTCCTATTGTGTAATTTGGAAACCCAGGAACTATTCTCTAGTTAGTGGAGATTCAAAAGTCACATTGGTACTTATCCTCGGTTGGGTCGAGTGTCATATTAGATGGAATCGTGGCTCGGTTTGTGAAATGATATTATTGAATGTGGTTTCTATCGTTTTGGATCAAGTAATTTGGTAAGGGTATGGATAGAAAGATGTTTTGGTCATTAGGTATTGAGGTTATAGTTGTGATATGGGTCTCTATCCAACACACCTCATTATAGATCTTGAGTCTCCATGGGTTGTTGGAAATTTTGTTTAACTACTCATCCAGGTAATATTTATAGGCAGTAGAATTTATATGGATGTTGGGAAGATGTGGAGTCTGTTGGATTTTTTTATTGATTTGGTTTTTTAATCTATGGATGGGGTTGAGGCCTTTTTATTTTTGAAATTATTTGTAATGGTGTGTTTATGTCTTCCATTGTATTCATTTCTTGTTGTAGAAAGATGCCTCCTCAAATACATCCTATGAGACTGCAGGAGGAGGTCAGAGATATTTATCCCAACCTAACTGATTAGAGTCTTATATTATAAGTGGCCCAGTATATCCATGATTATGTATATGGATTGGACTCTGGTCTTTCTAATGTTATATAATCTGAACTATGTCCCTGAAATGAAAATACCAGGAGTTCCTTAAAAAGATGCCTCCTTACTTCTGAGGAAGCACTAAACCCTAATAAGTAGAGGAGTTTCATGAGATGAGAGAGTGTATTTTTAGTTTCCAGATAGTCAAAAGGTAGTTGGATTAAATTGTGCTTCATTCATTTTGGAGAAACCTAGTTGGAAATGGTGGGACTCAAGGGTGAAAGCTAGGTAGCACAAATAGGTGGGTTAGAAAAATTTCATGGTCATCATCAACCAGTAGTATTGTAGGTATATTTTGGTCTTCGTCAATTCCCAAGGGTTTTTGAAACATCAATGGTTATACCATACTGTGATGAATGATTCTTACCACATTGTGTAGTTAGATTGGATCACACTGGTGAGATATATCTTTGAACAGTTGAAGGCTTAGAAGGTCGAGATGGGTTTATTTAATGAAATTAGATCTCATGTATTCTCCTAAATGATTAATACATATCATATGGTGTTTTATAATGATATTATGGTATAAATTTATTATAAAATAAATTATGTATTCTTTAGAGTAGTGTCAGTAGTGGGAAGTGGGAATTCATTTGAGAAGAAGAGGATGCTGGAGGGGTAGGAAAAGAGTATAGGTGGTAGTTTAGTCCATAGTTTCCATTTTTCATCATCTATGAATTCATGGGATATGTTAATAATTCACCATAAGTGTGGGATGGATTAAAATAGTTATATGTTTTTAAATATCCACACAGAACCTTCTACTAGTGTGGGACTATAGGGTACATTGAACGGTTTTACAAAATGGTTCACCAATACTAGGCTGTAGAAAGATCTATTTATTTTAAATACATGATAACCTATTTATAACCTTCCATGATAGTGGGATATTAGTTTAGAGGATATAGAATATTTGTTGGATCATCTTTAAGGAATATTCAATTTAGTGTAGATACAATTTATGGTTCATGTTCTTAGGAGCGGGTAGAGATGATGATGCATTACATGGTGGATCGGGCCCTAGTGGAATTAGAAGGATGACCAGTTACTGTTCAATGTATCATTATTATTGAATCATATATATTTATTTATAAATTTCATATTTTTCTTTAGATTATTTTATTTTTTACCATTTAATTTGTTTGTTAAAGTTTCCAAATCAGTTTATGCCTTATGAGATAGAGATGGTGATGGGAATTGGTAAGAAGTTGGAGCAGGGTGTTAGGTGTTTTCCTTGTGAACTCTACATTCCTATGGTTGAACTGGAATGGAATTTAGAGTTTTTATATATGGAACTATTTTTCCTGATCCATGGAATGGAATGTATGGTGTGTTTTTAGGTGCACGTTGATTTCTATTACTTGAGAGTACGTTTTGTGGCACCATATGGAAGTACCGTATTTTCTCAAGGTTAATAGCATCCTCAATTGAGACATCTTAGACCTCAACATCAAGAATAAAGAAATATTGATTTAAAAATATCATTATACACATTGGAATTTGATTTGAGAGGATTTTATGGTGTATTACCTCTTGTGGTAAATGTTTTCCCATCTGTTTTTCGAATAGATATCTCAGGGTACCCTCTAGAGTAGAATATAGAGTTCACAATTTATTTACCGCTCGTAATACATTAGATATCTATTCCCTAATACTGTATGGACCTCATAAAGTTGAAGTAATTAATATTAGTAACAAATTATTCTTATTGCAAAGGATTCATTCACCCATGAATTTCACCATGGGCCACCCATGGTTTTTTTGCAAAGATGTCCTATGGATCTCTCCGATTGTGTTTTGATGTTTTGAAGCTGAATAAGGTGAAAATCCAGAATAATAACCATATTTCAAGTATCCAAAGATATTTATATCATATTAATTGGTAATAATCATTTTATAAAAATGATCTTAATTTTTCCTATCACCAAGTCAGAGTTAGATAGGGAGATGTTGTAAAAATATCCTTCTGTAGTAGGTATGACCATTTAGTTTATTTTTTTCATGAAATTTTGAGTGAATAATACACCAATGGTCTCAATAGTCCTTATAAATAGTGTGTAATATATTTATATTAACAATTTTTATGTTATTTTGGGATGAAATATTATTCTATTATCAAACTAATGAGAAGCATGCTAAGCATTTAAGGATTATTTGTTGAACTCTTTAAAATAATTGTATCTATGAAATGTTTTATAATTGAACCTTATACATCGAGATGTGAAGATTCTAGGTTATGTTATGGATAAAAATGGGGTTTATGTGCAACCTATGAAGATCTCCATAGTGACATCATTGGATAAAATAAAGAATGTTTTTGAAATCAGACACTTTTCAGACCCGGTATGCTATTATAAGAGGTTTTTTGGGATTTATCTCATATTTATTCATATATAAAAGTGATTTCCAAGAAATGGGTAATTTTTTGAGTGGATCGAAAAGTGTAAAATTTATTTTTAGGAGATTAATTTATTTTATACCACAACCCATGTCTTGAACTTGCTGGAAACCGATAAGGGTTATGTGGTCTAATCGAACTATTATAGTATGTGTCATGGGTATTTCCTGAAGTAGGATGACCATGTGGTGGCATATGATTCATGCCAACACAGAACACTAGAAAATAATTACACAAAATATGACCTAGAGTTAGTAGTCTTAATGAATTCCTTTAATACATGTGATCATTATCTTTTTGGGGAAAATATTTTTTTCAACAGTGATCATACGATATTGGAAAAAATATTCTCTAAAATAGACATTAATTTGAGACTACGTCATTGGGTTGTGTAAAATTAGGGGTTCAATTTTGATACTTTCTACATCCCATGTAAATTTATTTTTTTGGATGAAGCATTGAGTAAAAATGTTTTATTCCATGCATTAAAATAGTCAATCAATGAGTGTAATTTAATGGGGATTTTTTCCGAATTAATATTTAGACGAATGAAAATCATGGTTTTGTGTTCATGTCCTGTGTTCAACTGACACATCCCCTTATAAAGTTTATTCAGGAAAAGAACCATGTTTATGCATTAATCCAACGTTCTAGGTATTTCATAAATGGTGGGGATGTTCCTTGTAAATGTTTGTTGTCTCCAATGTGAGTTTCTTTACATTAAAGGCCACCTCGTGGTTTCATCATCACTAGGGAATATTTTTATGTGGGATATCCACAAGTATCTGTAATACATTAAACCTTTTTCCAAAAAAAAGATTCCTGACTTGATTAAAAAGTTATTTTTTCTTGGTGTGATGTTGGATGTAGATGAATTTATGTTGAGGTGTTATACATTTCATCATGTTAGAATAGAGAAGTAAAGACCCTATGATTTTTTTAGTCACTAACCATTCCAAACTATAAGTGGAAGAAGATAACCATGGGCTTGATTGTCAACATACATCATACACCTTAAGAATAGAATACTATTTGGGTAGTGATTGAACGTCAGACCAAATTAGCCCAATTCATTCTGATTAGATACTCAACTAAATTAGAGGAATTGGGGTGGATCTATATTCCATATATAGTGTGGCTTTATGGTGTTCCATTAAAAATAATTTATTATCGGGACCCTAGTATTACATAAATATTTTGTAATATTCATAAAAGGGTGATGGATACATAGATAATGATGAGTATGACTTACCATCTGCAAACAGATGGTCAGACAGAGCAAGTGAAATTTATATTTGATGAAATTATTTGGGAATGTGTTTTAGATTTTAAAGGCTCGGGGGATATCCATTTTTATTGGGTTGGTTTGTGTTTAACAATAGTTACCTATAATAAACTTGAATGGATCCCTTTGAGGCACATTATGGTTAGTTGTGTCCTTCTCCATTATGTTGGACTAAGGGGATAGATACCCTATTGTTGGCATCAAGCCTTGTTCAAGAACCATCATATAATGTAATGATGATCATGGTTTTTTAATGACACATAGTATTCACAAGTCATGTGATGATTAGAGGTGACGAGATTTATTATTATTTTGGGTGACCCAATGTTTGAAAAGGTGGAATCACCCATAGGTCATTGTTATTCAGGTAAATAGGTAACACTAATGTTGAGGTTTGTCAGAAATTTTGAAATCACTTAGTTTATTGGTAAATAGGAATACATGTTATATTTTCTATCAGAGTTAACATTAATTCATTATTTTTTCAATATCTCTTCGTAGAAAAATGTACAATCCAGATCTGTCCCTTGTGATTAATTGGGAGAAGTTTGAGTTGATTCGTGATTTTCTTGTGTTTGTGTGGCCAGTGTAGATTGTAGATTCCCTAGATAATTTTGCCTAAGGGGAATTATATTCCTTTAGTCCGAGTTATTTTGTAGCATTATTTTCATGATAATGGGACATGGGAATATAATACTTGTGTTGATGAGGAGTATCCGTTTCTTTTCTATAGTCAATAATTAGAGAAACATTCTCGGGGTAGAAAGATTTCATGGTGGGGAGAAATTTCAAATAAATGTTTTTGTTTTCTATTATTGTTTTGTTCAATTTTTTTCTAGTATTTAGCCTTGGTTTTCTCCATGAGTTTTTTTGAGAAAAAATGGAGATTTTGGGCTAGGTAGAAAGTAGCTAATGGTTGGTGCATGTTTTGGTAAAATGTGTTCCATTCTAAAGGAAATAGTACACCTGGGATGAAGGCACAATTCAGGACACACATTTAGGTTCTCGGGAGTGAACCCTTCCCCCATAAACCATTTGTATTCGTTCCTCTTAGACATTGAGGGATTCATGGTTTCTACCAAATTCAGAAATTTATAAGGGGTAATTGTGGGACTTATCCATGTCATTCAAAAATAGAAAATTTATTTCATTCCCCTTTTCATATAACCCTAAATTCACTATTATCCAATCCATACCATATATTCAGCTTATGAATCTTCTTCTAAATCTTCTTGGAGCATTTGATCATCAAGAATTGGGCGGTTTTGGTGAGCATTATTCATGGAATAATCATTTAAGTATTTTATCATAAATTTTCAACATACTTTTATGGTTTATATTTCCATTTTATGGGGTTTTCTATTTTCCCGTTGGATTTTGACCTAATGAGTGGTTAATAATGCATTGTTGGTATTCATATAGATGTATTTTGTTTGATAATTAAATTAGAGGTTCTTTTAATAGTGTGGTTGTTGGTTTTCACTGATTTTCCAGATTTTTCCAAGATTAGGGTAGGTGGATCAATACGTTAACTTCATTAGATTATTTTTAATTGGTTGATTTGTTGTTTTGATGTGTTATTTGGATTTTTTTGTGCTGAAAAAATTCTTTTGGATGTTTTTGGACATGAATATGCGATTAATGTTTATATTCTAAATGAAATTTGTTATGTTTTATGTGTACCTTATTTTTAGTAATCTTGAAATTGTTTTATTATTTTGGTGAATGGTATGAAATAATTTTTCAAAAGGATTTGATGGTGAGAAGTTGTCGAATTTGTGATTTTCTAAAATAAATGGCTTTTATTGCATATTTTATTCTTATTTATGAATCTTAAATGTGGTTTATGAAAAATTTCAGAAATACATGTCATTTTATAAGTATAAATTTAATGGGTGTTGTTTAAAAAGGTAATTTTACCATGGAACTGGTCATAATTCACAGGTTATCTTCTTTTTTTATATACATGTTTTATGAATTGTAAATGTAGTGGAAAAAGGTAATTTGGATAGTTTGGTGCGTGATTCAATTTAAAATTAGTTCTTTTGTGTAAAATGTTTGTTTCCATGTGGGATTTGAATGTTGGATCAATTTAGATTGTGAAAATAGTGATTTGATTATTTGTTCATTAAGATTTCCGTGACTGTGTGAGAATATATTTTTTGAGGAAGGTCAAATTGAATTTGAGAATTATAGGAATATAGGGTATATATGTGGGAGATCTTGAACTAGTATGATAGTTGATTTTGTGGGATAAGGGTATGTTTTATTCTAATATGATTGACATAACAACACTAACAAAAAAGGTGATATGATTGGATACCACTAATCCATGGGATGGGATCTTATCTAGTGAATTATTCATGGTAATGATATTGGTATTGGATTATGATCTTCAGGCCAGTAGACCTTGGAAGATGATCACCTTTAGTGGCTCATTCAATGGGATGTTGTTGGTTTTGGTTGGAGGATTTGGATCACCAATATAATTCCTACATAGTGTCTCACTAGTGCTAGTTACCTTTGGGATTTTCCAATGGTTTCTATTTATACCATGATATTTTTTTCATATGGTACTAACTATTAGCATACATTGGGCCCTGGATTTATCTTAATTTCAAACCAATCTTCTTTTGAGAAATATTTTCCCTAATATGTTCCTTCAAAATATTTTCCAATATTAATAATAAAATGTTCATGTTGAATTGTATTCTAATACTATAGAATGGGTTCATTATTTTGATTTGAATTCTACTATGATATTTCTCACACCTAAAATACAGCTTCTGATGTTTGTAGAATTTTTTATTTATTTCCCATGTAATGTAAATATGTCTCTTGGTGGTGATTGTGGATCTTGTTGGTAGTGTTACACTGTTTATAGGGGTTGTCGTCTTGATGGTAAAGACCCTCTAATTGTAAATATTATTTGGGAATTATTTTTTTTACTATTCTGTTATATTATATTAGGTTTTTGGTAGAAAATGTAAAACATTGAATCTGAAATTCGTTTTACCTCATTTGGTTATGATTAGTAGTTATGTGATTTCTATTCTTGTTGTTTATTTAGGTTATATGAATAGTTAAAATAATTCCCTTTATGTATTTTTGATAACTATGAACTAGTTTTCATCCGATGTGGATTAAGAATGTTCTTCGATCCTTGTCGTTGGCTATGTCGAGTGTATAACAGGATGGAATCCCGTGTTGGATCGTGATTGAAAATGTTTGATAGATCGGTTCAATTTAGTGTTTTGTCATAATTATTTCAAATAAATGGAAAATATTTATATCTATATTTCATTTATCATCCATTCAATACTTTGAATGGTTTGTGAAGGTATACTCAAACTCTGCTAAAATTTCTACATTCTTTTTATTTAAGCTTAGGAACATTCTCTTTAGTTTACTTATCATGAGGGAAATATTTTCTGATTAATAATAAATTAAAATATCTTTGATTATTATATTCTATTTATTATTCATCCAATTTATTCTATTTCAACATCCATCATTTATCAACATCCCCTCAAATAAAATACAGAGAAATTATAACATTTTATTTCATTTTATCCCTTGGATAGAAATATATTTTGAGGAGAATTAATCGATTTCTCAGCTACCACATTATATATAATTCCACTATATGTTGGAGTTTTCTAAATCTTGGAATAACCCAATATAGCTGTATAATTAAATTTAACATCATTGTTCTTTATATTCAAAGGCTTATTAAAAATAAAATAGGACATATTATCTAATATGGATATGATATACTCAATTCTAACGCCAGTTGTATTAGATTTCATATTAGGACAATCCCTACATTATCCATAGTTAATGATTAAATTTCATTTGTTAGGTTTTATATATAAAAAATTGAATAATTTTATAAAAAAAATTAATAATTATTAATATTGATCAATAAAATTTAAATATCACTAATGGAAAAGAGTAATCAAATACAATATGGGATTTTCATATTCCCTAGGACATCTATGTTATTTTAAAAATAATTTCACGTTGTTTCAACTACAATTCCTTTGAAAAAAATGGTGTGAAACCTAAAATATAGTAACCCATAGAATATTTCTACTTTATTACATTAGTATGGATACATGAGATAAAATCACGATGAACTGATCAACTCAGTAGTCCTGAAGAACTATATACAGCGATGATTACGATTTTTCATATATCAAACAAAATAAAAGAAAATTTTCCGCTTCCGTAAAACTCATTAGAAGAATTATTCCTTGTATCATAGTAAAATGAAATAGAAGATGATCGATCTAAAACTATAATTAACAATTTTGTAAAATTCTAATTATTATGTTTAAATTTGGAATAATCATTAAGAAAAGATAAATAACTGAAAACACATGTCCTTAAATCTATAAATTGATATTGAAATGCCTCCTAGAAAATATAAAAGTAAATAAAACCATTTATAATAATAAATTATTTCTCAATTTTGTTAATTTATGCAATTAGAGGTCACGATATCAGAAATAAGGATATCGTTAGATTCTTCAAAATTCAATATGACAATCTAAACTATTTGTAGGTATGCACAATAAACACAAATAAATATTTTGGCCAATAGATTTTTCTAATGAGGACTATTAATGAATCAATGAGAAGTATAATTCTTGTCCCCAACATGTACTACATATCTAATGAATTTATCAGATAATGAATTATCCTTATAATTTATAAACATTATATTCTATCAACAAATATTCATATAGAATAAATAATACATAATACCAATATCTCACAAATCAATCAAATGAATTTTAATGTAAAACAATATATGTAGAAATAGTATATATCTTTAGTAAATAATAATATTCCTGATATATATTTTATTTATATTTAAGATAAATTTAATTTCAATTTATCACAACAATGCAAATGTTTTAATAGAATGTTAACGACTAAAAATTCAACAAGATCTTTGAGATTACATTAATAAAATAAAAATGATTGGAAAATTAAATTCATATTAAGAATAGATGTAAATTAAAATGAGATATTTAAAAAAATTCTCATAATATGTTTCCTTTGGAATCCCTTTTAAATATTATTGAGAACTATAAATGGAAGAAAACATTTATGATTGATGGAATTTTTTTTAATTTTTATATATACTAAAACTAATATATTATATTTGAATTATTTAAAAAAATAAAAAAATTACCCTTTGGATTAAATTATAAGAATTCATTCTAGATCATTTAAAAATTCATGGATAATGTAAAAAAAATTTATGTAAATAGAATGTACTATTCTAACACAATTATGAAAAATATGGGCATAGATGAAAAATATAGTCCTTTATAAGAGTACTAAGATTATCCTTTCTAATTATAATTTATTTTACTGATTGATGTTAAAAAATAAAAAGATAGATTAAAATAGAGTATCTATTTAAATATACAGAGTATATGAAATGTATTTTTTCATATGGTAAACATTTTATAATATTTATTCATTGATAATAAGGGAAATATCAAAATAAATTGGATTTCAAAATATATTCTAAACAAGATGGAAAATTTCTATTTATAAACACTTAAATCATTAAAAATGATATGAAAAAAAAAATTATTAATAAATATTTATTCATGTTAAATACCTAAATGAGGAAACATATACACCACTCATAAATGAAGATGTTCATAATACCATGTATAACTCAGTCGAGTGGGAGTTGAGATTAAATCCCTTACATCACATATCTTCTTAATTAGACATGCATTAACATATGATATAATGGTTTTAAACATGTTATTAATTTATAATAGAACCATTTTAATATTTCTAAATTTATGTATGATACTATTATAACATATTATCAATTGTTCATCATTAATCATTTAGTATTATCATTATTTTCAGTGTTAACTGGTTTATTTTAACAAGAATGGTTTGTTATGGATGTTCTGGTCCTTTTAAATTGATAATGGTTCTACAATATGAATAATGTTAATAATGATATAAATATAATATATATGCCTTAATTATATCCTTATTACCTTCTATTTAAAAAAGAAATGGGAAATAGATCACATGGCTCCATGAAGGAAGTCATCCATATGTACTCACAAACGACATTATTATGTTCTAATGGAATAGAAGGTATGATGGTTTACTTGATAACATAATTATAGAATAAAAAGATTCCAATGAATATCATATAAATTTATTATATTCATATTTATTAAATACAATGTAATTTGGTGATTAAAAGAAGTGCATCGCTACATGAAGATGATAAGTTGTCTGCATGCACAAGTGATGTTTTCACTCTTCGTTGGAAGGAAAAGATATATAAAATGGTTATACCATAATAATAATAACCTATATATATATTTATGATATTTAGTTTATTAATTAGTGTTTTTACAATATATTTAATTCATTATTAGATGAAAACATATTTTAAAGAGTTTGTAATAATTATTACATTCTATTCAAAAAACTATTTTACATCTTATAATTAGGGGCATTTGGTTAATCCTTGGGAAAAATAGAAACTAATGAACTTGGGTAATTAATTTTGGAAAATAAATGGATAGGGTTTATTCCTTCTATGTTTCTGAATATGGTGTCAAGAGAAGAGAGAATTTCTGTGTTTTTATATGTGATGGAAGGTACACTTTGGGAATTACATAAATTATTAAATTAATATTAAATATTTTTCATGTCCAAATATATCCAAATTTATATAATTCTAATATAATATGAGGATGATTTTAAATACTCTCATCCTATAAAATTTTTATATTAATAGGTTATTTTTCCACCCATATCTATTATTTTTTCTCCCTCGTCATCCTTTTAAACTATTAATAGAGTATAAAACTTTTTTACACATTTTGGGTCAAGAATGTTATAATAAAAGGATAATTATCCAATAAAAGTTCAACAAATACAATTTTATAACAAATTTTATTATTTTTTCATAGTTATTGATTTTCATTTTAATTGGATAATTTAATAAAGATATAGTTTTACTTAAATTTCATTAGTCTAATTTTTAACATTATTAACATAATCTGACATTTTAAACTTAAATAAAAAAATCAAAATATAATACATTAACACAACACTAATATGTTATATTAATCAAAAAAAATCTTGTAATAGGCTACATAATAAAAATTTTATTACCATTATGATTTTTAATATCCTTTATTTTATTTTCAATTAATTTAATAAATATTGTGTTAGTGATGCATAAATGTTAAAGATAATTTTTAAATAACAAAATTGTAAAAAAAATTAAGAAATAAATTAATTAATTATTTCTAAATAATATTTTAGATTAATTATTAACATATTCTTATCCTTATGTGAACATATTAAAGAAATTAATAGCAAGAGAATAAAATGAAGGAATAGTTTTACATACAATAATATAAATATCATAACCAAGGTCCAATGGATCCAAAATTAAATATATTGTAATTTTTTTGTATATGCATAATTACCTCTAAGCAATTAAATATTGTAATTTAAAAATTTTATTTATAATGACATACAACATTATTTTTATCATTAATTAAAAATTTTACCCATTATTGATACCATACATTTTATGACAATTACTATTCATAATTGATGAAAATAAAATGGACATATTTACCATATTCGAACAAATTGAATCTATTAATTTTTTTCATTTTTATTATTAAATTTCTAAACGTGTGTGGAATTATGAACTTTCTAAATTAATAATATGAAATGAAAAACACTTTTTAAAAATATTCATTTTATGTATTAAATTTTTTTTCTTACCAAATAAAAAAACATTGAATTTAGTAGGATTTCTAAATTATTAATAGATTTTATGTCACTTGAAGACAAAAAAGTAATATAATGGAATTATTTAATTTCTATAATTAGTGAAATTAAATGATAATATTTGAAAATATTTTATATTGTACTATTCACAAAATATTAATTATTTCTGTAATATTCAAAAAAATACCTAACATTATTTTTGATATGATTTTATATAAAATGAAATTATTTTTAGAAAATTAATTTTTTCAAAAATTTTTGTTTTTTGTTTTAATAAAAATGATAATAACAAGCTAGTTGTATTTTTCAATAGTTTCTTTTTAAAAAGAAAATAATTTTTGAATACAAGGTGTTAAATATTCCCTCCAAAAAAATATAATCCATTAAAATTCAAGAATTTCACCTCGTGAGTATAAGGCCCCAGCCTTAAACCTTATTTAATCTTGAGTTATTACAAGATTACAAATTGAGGATCTTTTCAGGTTTAGAGTTTTAGAGAATTAGATCAGGAAACTTGCATTACATTCCACATTTAAATAAAGTGGTTACATAAAAGACAGTATTCATTCTTTCCATCAACGAAAACATATTTAAAATAAAACATGGATTCTTTCTTGACACATCCTTGACACTATCATCACATCATTTACCTTTCCCTTGACCTGTGAAAAACATTTCAAAAACTTGGGATGAGCATAAAAAGCTCAGTAAGAGATATAAAAATATGGAAAAGAATCATGAGAACATGTATACATAAGAATGAAATCATACTTTACCCATAAAACATAAGCACTTTAACATAACTCATAAATTCATGAATAAATCATAGAAATCATAAGACATAAAAGGTAACTTGAGGCATTCATAACATTCTTACGTAGGGAGTAACCCTCTTGGTTGCGTTTGGAATACCCACCATAGTATATTCCCTAAATCTCTTCAGAGAAACCTTAATGTTACACTCCTTCGTGTTACCCAATGCATTGGAGAGCTATATCGGGCTCACCCACCCTTAATTTATCACGGAACCACCCGTCATTATAACAATGCCCAAGAACCATAACAAAATCTTATCACATAAAATATGCATAAAGGAAACATAACATTTCCACCTTTCAATAACAAGATATCAATACAACACATTGATATAAATACATTATGAAAACCATTTTCAATACCAAAATAAAAGAAAAGTAAAACATGATATTTATTTTTCTTTTAAAAAGATTGTATGTCTTGTAGAGGAAGCCGATACTCAAATAATGGTCACGGCGGCGGAGAAGTCGTTGTCGCCGCATACGTACGACAAAAACATTCCCTTTTTTCGTTCAATAAACACTTCTTATAAATAAGAGTCCTTCTGAATAAACGTAAAAGTCAAAGGGGTTTATACACCATATAAAAGAAGGTTGTGTATAAAACAAAATATGCCTCAATGAAAGGAGATTAAGATGAAGTCCCATACAAAGACGGTATCCTTGGTTTAATGATAAATCAATTACATAATTATGTGTTACAATCGAATACACAAAATATATGTGGATATTAAGTGTAAAATAATCAATCGTCATTCACACATATTCAAATGCTGACATATTCAATATCTACATGTTGAACACAAAGAAATCAAAATTGGGTTAAGAAGTTCCCTTGACAGCCTAACGGCGTCACATCAAAAAAGGGTATCTCATCACTTGGACATAAAATTTACATCAAGAAGGATATATGATAATATATCCCAACATAACAATATGTAAATTAAAAGACCCAACAAAAGAATTCTTTTAAAAAGAGTAGGGTGAAAGGTTCCCTTACTGAATGGGTATCTTTCGAAACATACGCCCCGTGAAAGAAAGACAATACAACATTGATGTAAATACTCATAAATGAAATAATATTACACAATGAGTAAAATAATGGTCATTACATACACCACTCAAAGGAAATTGTGGAAAATGTAGCATAAATCTCACAGGAATAAAAGTGAGATGAAAAATCCCTTACGAAAACTCGGCAGCCTAACGACGCCACTTAAAACATCCAAAAATGGATTGATGAAATAAAATATGGTATCTCATCACATTAAAATAAAATTTACAGAAATAGGAATATAAAAGAACATCCCCCATCATAAAAAATAGGAGCATAAAAGAAGTGACATAAAGGAGAGTACTTAAAGAGAAAGAGAGAGGTTAGATCTCTTACGAAAATTCAGCAGCCTAACGGCGGCACTCAAAACTTCCAAAATGGATTTATGAGAGAGAATATGGTCTCTCAACATATGAAAATAAAAATTACAGTAAGATTAATATAAAATAACATCCCAATAACAATAAAGATGAGCTTAGAATGAATGAAATAAAAGAGTGTACTTAAAAAGAAATAGAGGAGTAGGATCCCTTACCTCGGGTCCGACTTGACTTGATCATTCTTTAATCTCCTGAATAATAAACTTTAGTTAATATATACTTCCTTAATAACCTTTTTCATGTTAAATATTCCTTTTATATCACTTATTACCATGTGAAAAACATTGTGTAATCATTTATGTTAATAATGTTTGTTTTGTCGATATTTGGTTCTTAAGTCGAAATTCGACTTCTTACATTTACATGTTGTTCGTGTGGTCAAAGTTTCATTATATCCAGAGTTTTATTCATGATGTAGATATCATATATATTATATATATATACAGTATATTCATGCATTTATAATATTACATTACATTTAGAGTTATGAAATGAAATGCACCGTTCATGGAGACGGTAAGCCGTACGTATGCATGAACGCTACATCCATTTCTATTTCATATTTAATGGAATTAAAACATAATGATACAAAATAGTATTTTAATTCCAGTATGGTATCATATATAATATCATTAAATATATCCTTTATACGTACCACATATGGTATTAACAAATCAAATCACTTTGAGGGGGCGGTAGTCCGCACTTAAATGAAGATATCGCGTTTACCCATAATGGAAACCATAACGGTATGCCATAAATGAAAAATACATAACATTAAGTAAACCATAAACATATTATATATCATATATAAATATAGTGTCATCTTAATGGCCACCTTTGAAGGTGTTATAAGAATGTTGAACAATCATCGTTTCGGGAGGCAAATATTTTCCATCCACCGAAACAGTATGTTCTTTAACCATTAGATGTATGTGTGTGTAAGTGTAGCTCGAATACTTATTATAACAACATACTAGTATATTGAAGATACTGGATTTGTTACAAAATAAATGTATAAAAAGAGTTTAGGGGGTTGGAGAAGAAAAATAAAACAACAGGACACAAGTGAAGACATTACCATTAAATCGGGTAACATCCTTTGATTTGAGCTCAAAGGCTTCCTTGGAAAGGATTATGCCCAATTTTAGGCTTCAAGGAGTTAGAGAGGAACGTGGAGAGAGAAAATGGGTAGGGGTTGGCTGAGCCAAAGGCTTTGGGAGTGTGGGTAAGGAGGTAGAGGTGGGGGCCTTTTATAAGAGGAGAGGAGGGGCACTCTTGTAAAGATTCAAAATGTTACAATATTTTCAAAAGAGTTTCGGATTTTAAAGGTCCCACATTGATGTATTTTAAGGATAAGGTGATAAGGGTTCTAAATGCACTCATCCAATAGGTTTTGGACATGTGTAGGTCTGAGATATTACATTATCTTTCCATTTTATTTAAATCATTAAATAATGAGGTCATCGCTGCATCAATATGATGTCATAAATAATTTAATATATTTAATGTCTAAAAATTATAAAACAAATAATAAGATGTAGTAAATATTTCTAACTTTCCAATGATAATTTATAGTCAAAAATATGACTTGTATAACCCCATGTAAAAATTGTTTTAGTAAAACATCTCATGTTTGTGTCATTTTTACTTTAACATTAAATAAAAAGATATTTATGTCATTTCCCACCCAATGTGGCTCCATGGGGTCCCCAAGTTGACCCATGGATTTTCATGGACGGACATGACACATCCAATGAGGGTATGACATGTTTCTAGGTCATTTCATTTTATTAAAACATTATTCATACCATAAACTACACTAATTATCTCTAATCGCTATTAAAAACATAATAAGTCACTATTCACCAAAAAATTATTTTTATCCCATTGAACCACATTTTACTTCTTAATGACAACCATGTATGTCAGATTTTTGAAATTTAAAACACAAAGATGGAAAAATTTCATTTAAATGGAAAAATCAGTTTTTATAAGTACCACTTAGTGGTTTCACTATTCATCAAAAAATTGAAGTTTTTCAGAAAAATCCCAAAAATTCACCCTAAGATATATTTGATATTTTGAATTCAAAAATGAAGTCTATTTTACAAAATTCAACACTTATAAGTCAAATTACTTAATTAAATAATTAATTCCCGCTGTCAGACCAAATAGCGTGTTTTTATGAAACAATAAGTATCAAAAGATTGACAGTAGTTTAAGTCTGATTTCAAAGTGAAATTAATTTCAATGATCACTATTAGATTTAATGGTAAAAAAATATTCTAATTTAACTTTAAAACCAATTCAAAATATTATCTAATCATATAAAAAAATTAGATTAAAAAGAGGTTTTGAATTAAAATACAACATTTTACACTATTCATTAAAAAAATAAACTTTATCAGAAAGATACAAAAAATTTACAAAAAGTAAATTTTGATGTCCCAATTATTATGAGATGTTTTATTTGGTCCAATAGATTGTATAAGAGTGAACAAAACTATATTTAATGACGGTTCTCCATCAAAAGGCGATAAGTGAACCTTTAGTGAAAACTAGGGCATATACATCTAAAATTGAATTCTTTTCGTATTTTAAGCCTTTATCTTTTATTGGATAAATGTAAAAACATATAAAAACATATATAATCATATTTTAGTTATTTCTTTCCATTCCCGTCAATACAACGGTTATATGTTAACTACCATTTAAAATAATATTATTATATTATTAGAGTGCAACGTAAGATTTCAAAGGAACTCGTTGTTGCATATTGGGTAAGCCATCGAGCATAGCGTTCCATTTAAATTAATATTTACATTTTATTCACAAATAGGGATAAATATAAAAATTTCATATTCTTTATTAAACTGGGGTGTTACATCCTTCCCCCCTTTTGGGAATTGCGTCCTCGCAATTTTAAAATTGAGCTTGGAAACATCCTTGAACGTCCCACATCAGAACAAGAGTCGGTAAAACAATCACTTTAAAATAAAGAAAGATAAGTACAAAGGTCACCCGAGTTAACCCATACTAGGATTCCTTGTAGAAAAATATGGACATGGTGAAGAAAACATAGGGTCATGTTCTGATGGAGAGTGATAGAAAACATCTTTAGGAGAAAGTTAACCACAAAAAAATCACAAACATGTGATGGGTTAAACAGTATTCGAATCCCCAGTAAGAAAAGTTAATAGAAAACATTTTTGTTTTCAGTTACTTTTTATTGAGGAATTTATTCATAAGGAAACATAATCACTTATCATGTTGACTTTCAAATTTTATTAGATTCCTTACCCAAACTCATATTTTCTCCAAAATAAGAGTATTTAGGAAGACTTGTTCCCATTAAGAGTACTATAATCAATTTTTAGAGAATCACCTAATCCACAAAAAAGAACTATATACTTGCCATGTCTTTAGACTCTAACCAAAACCAAAACCAAAAATGTTAGTACAAGATTAGATAATCCCAAAAAAGATAACCCTTTATAAAAAGAAAATCTATTCTTAATCTCCACAACTTGTCCAACAAAACCCAATGTTCAATGAGGACCATTCGATAATCATTTTTTCCATAAAATTTCTTCAAACTAAACCAAACTAATATTGAAACCCAAATATTTGAAGGATTTAGTCACATAGTCTTCCATGTTAAATCGTAACATTTATCTCCAAACAACATCAGTTTCTCTTAATGTCTTGTATTAAAAAGTAATTAACCTAATCACATATCCCCAATGATAGGTTAATAAATATCCATAGATAACCCAAAATCATCTTACTCTTAATTCATAAAATCATCTACCTAAATAGAATTAGTCAAACTAACCAGGGACTTCACATATTCCAGTGGTAGGCGATAAATACCAGTCGCACTTTGGTTGTGGGTTCGATTCCCTCAGCTTTGTCTGACGCGACGGGTTGTCACACGGTCTGCGTGTTGTCCTTTTTTTATAAAACTCCAAAAATAACCCTAAAATGTTTTAACCTCAATTGTTTCCTTATACCTTTAATTTTCATCCGAATTCGTTATGATATCAACATCTTAATTCTTGAAGTCTTATTTCACCACCATAAGATAAAATAAAATGATTCCCAAAATGAATAACATCATACCTTGATCATGGCGTCCACTCGGTTTCATCATCACCTTACTCACGTAGGTATAAGTCCCATGCATTACAAAAATGATTTAGAGATCCTTCAAAATCATTTTCTTCCTCCATCCAGATACACCTCGTACAACATGGGTCATATGGGTGTTCACAGAAAAACAGTTTTGGAAAATAATCATGTATGACTTATAATTCCAAAACATCTGATAAAAAATGAATTCTATAAAATAGTCGGAATGAAATTGAGTTGAAACTTTCTATTATTGGTCCTTTTAAAATACCATAAGTATGTGATGTGAGACTATATTTTAAAAGCAAGTATAAATAGGTTGTTCAAGGGTCTCCATCCTCATCACCATTTTTAAAATCATAATATGCTTCAAATTCTTGTGATAAGGTAAAATATTTGAAAATACCTTGATAATATTTACCTTTCATGAAAATATGAGAATATTATGAAAATAATATTTGTCTAAAAACAACCCATGATCCACGATGATAACGAGGTATAGTGGAGGTGTTTGATATATCAAACAACTGCTTGCAAGTGAGTTGTATGCTATAAAAAGTTTCACAATCATCCGAACATGACTTTGAAATAATTATCGCAAGCATGTCATCAGGAAGAGATAGGAATGTCGTTTGAGATCCATCTCCTTCCATTCGTAACTGACTATACTTGACCTGATAAAAAGTTATAAAACAAGGATTTAACTGAAATAATAGATATAGGGACTAATCATGTGTCTCACAAGAACTCCTAATCCCTAAAGTTGTCTAAATCGACCTCTGATACCAACTATAAGGCCCCAACCTTAAACCTTACTTAATCTTGAGTTATTACAAGATTACACATTGAGAATCTTTTTAGGTTTAGAGTTTTAGAGAATTAGATCATGAAACTTGCATTACATTCCACATTCAAACAAAGTGGTTACATAAAAGACAGTATTCATTCTTCCCATCAATGGAAACATATTTAAAATAAAACATGGATATTTTCTTGACACATCCTTGACACTATCATCACATCATGTGCCCTTCCCTTGACCTGTGAAAAACATTTCAAAAACTTGGGATGATCATAAAAAGCTCAGTAAGGGATATAAAAATATGGAAAGGAAACAGGAGTACATGTATACATAAGAATGAAATCACACATTACCCATAAAACATAAGCACTTTAACAAACCTCATAAAATCATGAATAAATCATAGAAATCATAAGACATAAAAGGTAACTTGAGGCATTCATAACATTCTTACGTAGGGAGTAACCCTCTTGGTTACATTTGGAATACCCACCACAGTATATTCCCTAAATCTCTTCGGATAAACCTTAACGTTTCACTCCTTCGCGTTACCCAATGCATTGGAGAGATTTATCAGGCTCAACCGCCCTTAGTTTATCACGGAACCACCCGTCTTTATAACAATTCCCAAGAACCATAACAAAATCCTATCACATAAAACATGCATAAAATAAACATAACATTTCCACCTTTCAATAACATAATATCAATACAACACATTGATATAAATACATTATGAAAACCATTTTCAATACCATAATAAATGAAAAGTAAAACATTGTATGTATTTTTCTTTTAAAAAGATGGTATGGCTTATAGAGGAAGCTGAAACTCAAATAATGGTCACGGCGGCGGAGAAGTCGTTGTCGCCGCATACATATGACAAAAACATTCCCTTTTGTCTTTTAATAAACACTTCATATAAAAAATATTCCTTTTAAATAAACGTAAAAGTCAAAGGGGTTTATACACCGTATAAAAGAAGGTTGTGTATAAAACAAAATATGTCTCAATGGAAGGAGATTGAGACAAAGTCCCATACAAAGACGGTATCCTTGGTTTAAGGATAAATCAATTACATAATTATGTGTTATAAACGAATACACCAAATATATGTGGATATTAAGTGTAAAATAATCATAGGTCATTCACACATATTCAAAGGCTGACATATTCAATAACTACATGTTGAACCCAAAGAAATCGAAATTGGGTTAAGAAGTTCCCTTGACAGCCTAATGGTGTCACATCAAAAAAGGGTATCTCATCACATGGACATAAAATTTACATCAATAAGGATATATGAGAACATATACCAACATATCAATATGTAAATTAAAAGACCCAACAAAATAAGTCTTTTAAAAAGTTGAGGGTGAAAGGTTCCCTTACCGACATGGGTATCTTTCGAAACATACGCCCCGTGAAAGAAGGACAATACAACATTGATGTAAATAATCATAAATGAAAGAATATTACACAATGAGTAATATAATGATCAGTAAATACACCACTCAATGAAATTGTGGAAAATGTAGCATAAATCTCATATGAATAAAAGTGAGAAGAAAAATCCCTTACGAAAACTCGGCAGCCTAACGACGCCACTTAAAACTTCCAAAAATGGATTGATGAGATCAAATATGGTATCTCATTATATTACAATAAAATGTACAGAAAGAGAAATATAAAATATCATCCCCAATCATAAAAAAGAGAAGCTTAAAATAAGTGACATAAAGGAGAGTACATAAAGAGAAAGAGAGAGGTTAGATCTCTTACGAAAATTCGGCAGCCTAACGGCACCACTGAAAACATCCCAAATGGATTTATGAGATAGAATATGGTCTCTCATCATATGAAAATAAAAATTACAGTAATATTAATATAAAATAACATCCCAATAACAAGAAATATGAGCGTAGAAGGAATGACATAAAAGAGTGTACATAAAAAGAAAGAGAGGAGTGGGATCCCTTACCTTAGGTCCGACTTGACTCGATCGTTCTTTAATCTCCTGAATAATAAACTTGAGAAAATTTATACTTCATTAAGAACCTTTTTCAAGTTCATTATTACTTTTATATCACTTATTACCATGTCATAAACATTGTGTAATTATTTAAGTTAATAATGTTTGTTTTGTCGATATTTGGTTCTTATGTCGAAAGTCGACTTCTTACAATTACATGTTGTTCGTGTGGTCAAAGGTTAATTATATCCAGAGTTGTATTCATGATTTAGATATCACATATATATCATATATATAGAGTATATTCATGCATTTATAATATTATATTACATTTAGATTTAATAAATGAAATGCACCGTTCATTGAGACGGTAAGCCGTACGTACGCATGAACACTACTTCCATTTCTATTTCATATTTAATGGAATTAAAACATAATGATACATAATAGTATTTTAATTATAGTATGGTATCATATATAATATCATTAAATATATCCTTTATACGTACCACATATGGTATTAACGAATCAAATAATTTTGAGGGGGTGGTAGTCCGCACTTCCTTAAATGAAGATATCGCGTTTACCCATAATGAAAACCATAAAGGTATTACATAAATGAATAATACATAAACGTAAGTAAAACATAAACATATTAGATATCATATATAAATATAGTGTCACTTAATGGCCACCTTTGAAGGTGTTAGAAGAATGTTGAACAATCATCGTTTTGGGAGGCAAAAATTCGCCATCCACGGAAACAGTATGTTCTTTAATAATTATATGTAGGTGTGTGTAAGTGTAGATCTAATACTTCTTATAAAAACATACTAGTATAATTAAGATACTTTATTTGTTACAAAATAAATGAATAAAAATAGATTAGGGGATGGAGAAGCAAAATAAAACAAAAGGACACAATTGAAGACATTACCTTTAAATCGGGTAACTTCCTTTGATTTGAGCTCAAAGGATTCCTTGGAAAACATTATGACCAATGTGAGGCTTCAAGGAGTTATATAGGGAATTGGATAGAAAATATGGGTAGGTTTTGGCCGAGCCAAAGGCTTTGTGTGTGTGGGTATAGAGGTAGAGGTGGGGGCCTTTTATAAGAGGAGAGGAGGGGCACTCTTGTAAAGTTACAAAATGTTACATTATTGTCATAAGAGTTTCGGATTTTAAAGGTCCCAAATTGATGTATTTAGAGGATAAGGTGATAAGGGTTCTAAATCCACTCATCCGATAGGTTTTGGACATGTTTAGGTCTTAGATATTACATTATCTTTCCATTTTATTTAAATCATTAAATAATGAGGTCGTCGCTGCATCATTATGATGTCATAAATAATTTAATTTATTTAATGTATAAAAATTATAAAAAAACTACTATGATGTAGTAAATCTTTTTAGCTTTTCAATGATAATTTATAGTAAAAAATATGACTTGTATAACCCCATGTAAAAATTGTTTTAGTAAAACATATCATGTTTGTGTCATTTTTACTTTAACATTAAATAAAAAGATATTTATGTCATTTCCCAACCAAAGTGGCTCCATGGGGTCCCCAAGTTGACCCATGTATTTTCTTGGTCGGAAATGACACATCCAATGAGGGTAGAACATGTTTCTAGGTCTTTTAATTTTATTAAAACATTATTCTTACCATAAACTACACTAATTACCTCTAATCGCGATTAAAAACTTAATAAGTTGTTGTTCACCAAAAAATTATTTTTATCCAATTGAACCACATTTTACATTTTAATGACAACCATGTATGTCGTATTTTTGATATTCAAAACACAAAGATGGAAAAATTTCATGTAAACGGAAAAATCAGTTTTTATAAGTACCACTTAGTGGTTTCACTATTCATCAAAAATTGAACTTTTTCAGAAAAATCCCAAAAATTCACCCTAAGATATATATGATATTCCGAATTTAAAAATGAAGTCTATTTTACAAAATTCAAAACATATAAGTCACATTAATTAATTTAACAATTAATTCCCACTGTCATAGCAAATAGCGTGTTTTTATGAAACAATAAGTATCAAAATATTGACACTAGTTTAAGTCTGATTTCAAAGTGAAATTAATTCCAACGACCACTATTGGATTTAATGGTAAAAACATATTCTAATTTCACTTTAAAACCAATTCAAAAGATAATCTAATCATATAAATAAATTAGACTAAAAAGAGGTTTTGAATTAAAATACAACATTTTACACTATTCATTAAAAAAATGAACTTTATCGGAATGATACCAAATATTCACACAAAGTAAATTTTGATGTCTTAATTCTTAAGAAGAGTTTTATTTGGTCTAATAGAATGTATAAGAGTGAACAAAACTATATTTAATGACGGTTCGCCATCAAAAGGCGATAAGTGAACCTTTAGTGAAAACTAGGGCATATACGCCTAAAATTGAATTCTTTCCATATTTTAAGCCTTTATCTTTTATTGAATAAATGTAAATGCATTTAAAAACATATATAATAATATTTTAGTTATTTCTATCCATTCCAACCAATACAATGACTACATGTTAACTACCATTTAAAATAATATTATTTTATTATTAGAGTGCAACGTAAGATTTCAATGGAACACGTTGTTGCATATTGGGTAAGCCATCAAGCATAGCATTCCATTTAAATTAATATTGACATTTTATTCAAAAATAGGGATAAATATAAAAATTTCATATTCTTTATTAACCTGGGGTGTTACAATGAGTATATAGGGATAGTTATTAATAATAATACCATAAGATTCACTCGTCACATATTCGATTATATTATTTATGAAAATTACATTTACCAATAAAGGAATTTGAATTATTAACACTTATTCTATAATTTCTATAATCAAGTTAGTATCCTCGAAGTAAGATAAATTTAATTCAAATTCGTTTTCCATATTGGTATGAAAATAAAATGGACATAGAATATATTTCCCCAATTAATAGATATGGAAAACAATCGTGTACTTTAGATAGGATAGATGAAATTTACCAAATGGTATGCCAAAACTCCCATTATTTCCAAATTTCAATAGTTATGACATGCAGGGGTATATGCTTTCCTTTATTACCAAACATTATTATACCCATACAATAAGATAGTTTCAGTAAAACATTATCTCTAGTAGGAAATAGAAAATATTTCCTATGGTTACCAATGTATCAATTTTTCGATCACTAATATGCTTAAATATTGGTTGGAATATTCAATATCATCACTATTATATCCTCAACCACTTATTTTCCCACAAAATTTCTATCACAGTATTCATCACAAAAATTAAAATTATGAAATATCTTTTCATATAAAACATTATATAGAACCATATAAATAATTAAATGAATTCTAATTTTATGGGAGCACATCGCCAAATGCAAATTCTGATCCCCACATACATCGAAAGTTATTAGAGAATGGCCTAAAAATTTCATATTATTTTTATTCTCCTTTAGGGGTATCCATAGATTTGAGGTTGATATGGATTTCTGAATTGAATCTCATTATCCAAACAATTATTAATAATATTAATGATTTTTTATACAATTTGTGTATCGTGATCAGTCACAATTGCATGATGTTCATTATGATCTATTACAAGTTCATTAATTTGGATTTTTAAAAGGATACAAAGAGTTAAATAATAAATTATTGTAACATCCCAGGTAAATAAAGAATAAATAAATTTGATATTTATTAATATATACGAATTATATATTAATTTTACTTTAAAGGGGTTTCTATGTTCGATAGCGTACCCGATACGCAACGATGAGTTCCTTTGAAAACATACGTTGCACACTAGTAATATAATAATATTATTTTAAATGGTAGTTAACATGTAGCCGTTGTATTGGCAATAATGGATAGAAATAAATAATATATGATTATATATGTTTATTAAATGTTTTTACATTTATCCAATAAAAGATAAAGGCTTAAAATACGGAAAGAATTCAATTTTAGGCTTTTATACCCTAATTTTCACTAAAGGTTAACTTATCAACTTTTGATGGTGAACCCTCATTAAATATAGTTTTGATCACCCTTATACATTCTATTGGAACAAATATAACTCTTCTATAGAATCGGAACATCAAAATTTACTTTTTGAAATTTTTTGGTATTTTTCCGATAAAGATCATTTTTTAATGAATAGTGTAAAATGTTGTATTTTAATTCAAAACCTCTTTTTAATATAATTAATTTATATTATTAGATTATCTTTTTAACTGGTTTTAAATTGAAATTAGAATATATTTTTACCATTATATCAAATAGTGGTCGTTGAAATTAATTTCACTTTGAAATCAGACTTAAACTAGTGTCAATCTTTTGGTACTTATTGTTTCATAAAAACACGCTATTTTCTCTGACAACGGGAATTAATTATTAAATTAATTAATGAAACATATATGTTTGGAATTTATTAAAATGGACTTCATTTTTTAATTCGGAATAAAAAATATAGCTTAGGGTAAAGCTTTGGTATTTTTCTGAAAAAACTCAATTTTTGATGAATAGTGAAACCACTATGTGGTACTTAAAAAACTGATTTTTCGTTTAAATGAAATTCTACCACCTATATGTTTTTAATATCAAAAATCCGACATTCATGGTTTTCATTAAGGAGTAAAATTTGGTTCAATGAGATTAAAATAATATTTTGGTGAATAGTAACTTATTAAGTTTTTAATCGTGATTAGAGGTAATTAGTTTAATTTAAGGTAAAAATAATGTTGTAATAATATTAAATGAACTTTAAACATGTCCTACCCATATTTGATGTGTCATGGACGACAAAAACAATCCATTGGTCAACTTGGGGACCCCATGGAGCCACTTTAGTTGGAAAATGACATTAATACCTTTTTATTTAATGTTAAAATAAAAATGACACAAACATGAGTTGTTTTACTAAAATAATTTTTACATGGGATTATACTAGTCATATTTTTGACTATAAATATTAATTAAAAAGATAAAAATATTTCCTACATCATGATATTTTTTTTATAATTTTTATAATTAAATAAATTAAATTATTTATGGCATCATGATGATGCAGTGATTACCTCATTAATAAAAGATTTAAATAAAATGAATTGATAATGTAAAATCTATGACCTACACATGTCCAAAACCTATTTTATGGGTGGATTTCGTACCCTTATCACCTTATTCTCTAATTATATCAATGTGGGACCTCTTAAATCTGAATACCATTTTAATATAAAGTTACTTTTCTTTACCTTCCAAGAGTGCCCCTCCTCTCCTCTTATAAAAGGCCCCCACCTCTACCTCCTTACCCACACTTCCAAAGCCTTTGTCTCGGACAAACCCTACCCATTTTGTCTCTCCACTTTCCTCTCTTACTCTTTGAAACCTCAATTTGGGCAGAAGTCTTCCCAATGAATCCTTGGAGCTCAAATCTAAGAGAGTTACCCGATTTTAAGGTGATGTCTTCACTTGTGTTCTTTTGTTTTATTTTTCTTCTCCAACCCCCTAAAGTCTTTTTATTCATTTATTTTGTTACAACTCTATTATCTTATATATAATAGGATGTTGTTATAAGAATATTTCGATCTACACTTACACACATCTACATCCAATGGTTTAAGAACATACTGTTTCTGTGGTTGGCGAATTTCTGCATCACGAAACGATGATTGTTCAATATTCTTTTAAACACCTTTAATGGTGGCCATTAAGATGTCACTCTATTTATATATGATATATATTATTTTTATGTTTTTTTATGATTATTTATTTTTCATTTTTGGTTTACCTTTATGGTTTCCATTGTGGGTAAACACGATAATTTCATTTTAGGAAGTGCGGAATACCGCCCCCTCAAAGTGATGTGATTTGTTAATGCCATATGTGGGACGTATAAATTATGGATTTAAAGTCATTATATATGACTTTATACTGTAATTATAATATATATCTATATCATTATTATTTCCTTCCATTAAAGTATGAGATAAAAATGAAAGTAGCGTTCATGCGTACGTACGGCTTACCGTCTCCATGAACGGTGCATTTCATTTCTTATCCCCAAATGTAATGTACTATTATATGTACATATTTATAATGGATATATATAATTTATGTTACATATAAATGATTAATATAATTCTGTAATTAAAATATACATACCTCTCATTTAGTTTTAATTCCATTAATATGACATAGAAATGAAATTAGCGTTATGCGTACGTATGGCTTACCGTCTCCATGAACAGTGCATTTCATTTCATACCTCTAAATGATTATGTGATATTATAAATACATGTATATTCTGGATATATTTGATATATATGATATCCGAATCAAGAATATCATTCTGGATATAATGAACCTTTGACCACATGAAAAACATGTAATTGTAAGAAGTTCACTTTTGACTCAAGTACCAAATATCGACAAACGACTGTTATCAACTTAAATGACTACATAATGTTCAAAACATGGTAATAAGTGATATAAATGGAATAATGAACTTCAAAACGGTTCTTAATAAAGTATAAATTAACTCAAGTTTATTATTCAGGACGTTAAAGAACGATCGAGTCAAGTCGGGCTCGAAGTAAGGGACTTCGTCTCAATCTCCTTTCATTGAGGCATATTTCGTTTTATACACAACATTATTTTATACGGTGTATAAACCCCTTTGACTTTTACTTTTATACAAAAGGAATCTTTTTATACGAAGCGTTTTACAAAACAACAAAAAGGAATGTTTCTTTTAACATACGCGGTGACAACGAATTTTTCCGCCACCAAGAGTATTATTTGGTCTTTGGCTTCCTCAACAAGCTGTAATGTTTTTAAAATGAAATAAATACCATATACTCTTTTATGTATTTTGGTATTGAAAATGGTTTTTATTTTGGATTTGTTATGTCAATATATTTGAGTGATATATTGTGATTAAAGTGTGGAAATGTTTTCTTTCCATTATGTTTGTTTTATGTCTTGTGATTTTATAATGGTACTTGGACATTTGACGGGTGGTTACATGATAAACCATATGACGGGTGGTGTCGTGAATACCAGGACAGGTGGTTACATTATAACCTCCAATGCATTGGGTATGGAAGTCGGTCTTTGGGCTATTCCATTAAGTATGTATGGAAGTTGGCCGTATGGCTATTCCATTAAGTGATACGTGTGGAAGTCGACCGTATGGTTATTCCACTTAAGTATGTTTATGTCCCAAGTTACCTTTATATGTTATGTGTTCTTTATATGGGTTTTTTTGTAATCCTTTGGTTAAAAAAAGGTAAGTAATGATATTTTATTCACTAAAGAGTTTTTACTACTTCATGAAGATGAAGGTATTACATTGATAAAGTATACATGGTTTACTTGATGTTTGAAAAACTAATAGTTTTTATTCTTTGTGTATCCCTTACTGAGCTTTTTATGCTCACCCCAAGTTTTTTTTGAAATTATTTTCACAGGAAATAGTGTGGAATAGGGTCAAGGATGGGATCAAGGGAATGTCATGCTATATAAAACATGGAACTGGACATGTTTCTTTTTAAGGGATTTTTTTATTCTATGGAAACTTAGTATAAATGCCTAAATTGTAATCATTTGAGATGTAACAGTTATGTACTAATTATCTAAAACTCTAAACCGGAAAAGATCCTCAATTTGAATTATTCATTTAATTCAATATTAAGTAATGTTTAAGGCTGGGGCCTTATAGTTGGTATCAAAGGTCAGTTTAGACAACTTTAGGAGTTAGAAAATTGTTAAATTGTAAGTTAATTTATGGTATGATTGAAATGATATAGAATTTAAAGATTACCATGATGCTTCACATAAGATATTTTTGTGTTCAGAATGGTTTTCCGCAGAGGAAACAAAGCAGCTATGTTGGGACGACATTAGGAGGAAGACAACCTTCTAAATCAGCAACATGAGATAGTCAGAATTGGAACTGAACAGTTGGTTGCAGTGATGGCACAGTTGACTCAGGATATAAATGTTGGTGGTATCCATGCACGAGATCAGCCAGATCAACTGCAGAGGAACATGTCAGTGGTGGAACATTTCATGAGGAAACATCCCCCATCATTCAGAGGATCATCTGACCCCGTGCAAGCTGAAGGGTGGATTAAATCACTAGAGAAGATTTTTTATGTCATGGGGTGTCCAGAACATCAAAGGGTTAGTCTTGCTGTTTACCGTTTTGAAGGTGAAGCTGATCAGTGGTGGTCGATGGTGAAAAATATCAGGGATAGTGATGAGATTGATGATCTTCACTGGGAAGAATTCAAAGGTATGTTTCTTGAGAAATATTTTCCTAAGGTGGTTCTTCTTAGGATGGAAAAACAGTTATTATAATTGAGGCAGGAGGATGACTCAGTGGCTACTTATGAAGAAAAGTTCACTCGATTGGCAAGGTATGCTCAAAACTTCATACAAGATCTTGATAGTAAAATAAACCATTTTTACTCAGGGTTAAAGCCAAAGTATCAAAGGGCTTTAGCTTCTTGTGAGTTCAAAAGTTATGAAAAACTTGTTCGATGTGCGGAGAAGGTGGAAATGGAGTTTGTAGATGATCAGGTGTTCTATGACAAACAACAGAATAAGAGGTCAAGTTGGCAGTAAAAGGGGAAGAATTCATCAAAGAAGAAATGAGGTAAGAAAACCAAATATCCATTCTGTGAGAAGTGTGGTAAAATGCATCCTGGAGAATGTTTATCCAAGTCTGGTAAGTGATTTCGGTGTGGTAAGTCCGGTCATAATGCTCGTAACTATAAGGAAGATGATCAAGCAGGCAATGAAAAGCCAGTGGTAAGATGTTTTAAGTGTAATTAAATGGGTCATTATGCAAATGATAGTCTAACGAAGAACTCAACTGGGGGAATGCAGCTAGACTACAAGAAGAATGGGGTGGTGAAATCCTTTGCAACAACTTCAGCAGATGTTGGGCCATCGAATGAAGTAGTATCAGGTATAATGTTTGTTTTTTCAGATTATGCCAGTGTTTTGTTTGATTTAGGGTCTACACGTTCTTTCATTTCTGAGAAGTTTTCTAGTAAATTGGAAATTCCATCTCAAGATATGAACCCTGAACATATGGTAAAAACACCCGAAGGGAACGTTGAAACAAAAATGAATTATAAGAACCTTCCTATCCTTGTGTGTGTAAAGAATCTACCAGAAAACCTTATTGTTTTGCCTCTAGTAGAGTTTGATGTTATTTTGGGCATGGACTGGCTTTCTGTTTATCATGGTAAGATTGACTGCAGAGCTAAAATGGTTTCTTTTCAGAATGATTTTCAGTTTGTGTACAAGAATGAACCCTTTGTTTTGATAACATATCAGGATGTTGAAAAACTAGTAAAAGATGGAAATGAATGTTACCTTTCACATATTGTAGAAAAAAATGGAACTGTTCAGATTAATGATGTGCCAGTGGTAAATGAGTATCTTGATGTTTTTACTAATGATTTTCCTGGTATTATTCATGATCGGGAAGTTGAATTTACTGTTGACTTAGTTCCTGATTCTAATCCAATTTCAAAGCCCCCTTATCGAATAGCTCAAGTTGAAATTTTAGAGTTAAAGAAGAAATTGTAGGAGTTATTAGATAAAGTTTTCATTCGACCTAGCACATCACCATGGGGTGCTCCTATCTTGTTTGTTTAAAAGAAAGATGGCTAAATGAGACTTTACATTGATTATAGAGCCTTGAAAAATATTACTATTAAGAACAAGTATCTTTTGCCTCATATCGATGATTTGTTTGATCTGCTCTAGGGAGCTCAGTATTTTTTGAATATTGACATGAGGTCAGGGTACCATCAGTTGAAAGTGAAAGAAGCAGACGTTCCGAAGACTGCGTTCCGTACTAGATATGGCCATTATGAATTTGTAGTTATTCCTTTTGGGTTAACCAATGCACATGCTGTATTCATGGACCTTATGAATATAATTTTCCATGAGTTCTTGGATAAGTTTGTGGTTGTTTTCATTGATGATATTTTTGTGTTTTCTAAAAGTAAAGAGGAGCATGAAATTCATTTAAGGGTTATCTTTCAAACCATAAAATAAAAGAAACTATATGGAAAATTCAGCAAGTGTGAGTTTTGGATACAACAAATTTCTTTCCTGGGTTACATTGTTTCAAAAGATGGCATAACTGTTGAGCCTGCTAAAACAAAAGTTGTTGATGAATGTCCAAGACCCTCAAATGTTACTGAGATCCATAGTTTTCTTGGTTTGGCAGGTTACTACAGAAGGTTTGTTGAAAATTTTTCATGGTTATCTAGTCCAATGACTAAGCTAACTCGGAAGGGTGTTATGTTTATCTGGAAAATAGAATGTGATGATTGTTTTCAGGAGTTGAAAAGAAGATTGATGAATGCTCTAGTTTTGGCACTTCCTTCCAGGAATGGTGAGTTTGTAATATATAGTGATGCTTCGTTGAAGGGACTTGGTTGTGTACTTATTCAGAATGATCAGGTAATTGCTTATGCTTCACGTTAGTTGAAAACTCAAGAGGTAAATTACCCTACACATGATTTGGAATTAGCTGCTGTTGTTTTTGCTTTAAAAATTTGGAGGCATCATTTGTATGGAGTAAAGTGTGAAATATATACTGATCACAAAAGTTTAAAGTATATATTCACTCAGAAAGAATTGAACATGAGACAGAGGAGATGGCTGGAATTAATCAAGGATTATGATTGAACAATTCATTACCATCTGGGAAAAGAAAATAATGTGTCTGATGCTTTGAGTCGAAAAAGTAATGCTTCATTAACAATGTTGTGTTTGGAATGAGATCCTTTGGTTTTTTATTTGATGAAATTTGGAATGGATGTTGTTTGTGTGGGAAGTCCTTCTGTTTTGTTTCAGGTATCAGTGACATCTTCCCTATCAGACAGAATCAAGAAAGCACAGAAGCAAGACAGTGAGTTGCAGCAAAAGGTAGAGCTGGTTCAGAAGGGAAAGCTTCCTGAATTCAACATTGATAATGATTGTGTTTTGAGGTTTGTGAAGAGATTATGTGTGCCTTGTGATTCACATTTAAAGAATGATTTGTTATGTGAGGCTCATAGTTCCCCGTTTTCAGTTCATCCTGGCTGTACTAAGATGTACAGAGATCTGCGGGAGTATTACTGGTGGGATGGAATGAAAAGGGATATTGCTGATTTTACTGTGAAGTGTTTGACTTGTCAGCAGGTTAAAGCAGAGCGGCAGTTTCCGAAAGGGATGTTTCAGCCTTTACCAATGCCATAGTGGAAATGGGAAAATATATCCATGGATTTTGTCGTGGGATTACCGAAGACATATAGAGGTAATAATGCAATCTGGGTTATTGTTTTTCGCTTGACTAAATCTACTCATTTACTTGCTATACGAGATACTTTTTTCCTAGGTCAACTTTCTCGTTTGTATCTTAAAGAGATAATCAGGTTACATGGATTTCCTCTCTCCATTGTGTCTGATCGTGATCTCAGGTTTACTTCTAACTTTTGGAAAGGCCTTCAGAAGTTGTTGTGTACAGAATTAAATTTTAGTACAACTTTTCATCTGCAATCAGATGGGCAGTCAGAACAAATAATTCAGACCTTGTAAGATATGCTACGAGCTTGTTTGATTGATTATCAGGGAAGTTGGGACCAACATCTTTCTTTGGTTGAGTTTTATTATAATAACAGTTTTCATTCCAGTATACATATGACACCATTTGAGGCATTATATGGGAAGCGGTGTCGAACTCCAGCATTTTGGGATAAAGTGGGTGAATGGAAGCTGATGGGACCAGAATTGGTAGGAGGGATGGAAGAAAAAGTTCAGTTTATTCAAAAACACATGAGAACAGCTCAAAGCAAGCAGAAGAGTTATGCGGATAACCGGAGGAAGGATCTATCTTTCGAGATAGGTGATCATGTTTTTCTCAAGGATTCTCAATGTAAAAGTGTGATGAGATTTAGTAAGAAAGGAAAGCTGAGTCCAAGGTTCATTGGACCATATGAAATTCTGGAGAGAGTTGGATCAGTTTCTTACCGATTAGCTTTACCCCCGAGTTTATCTCAGGTACACAATGATTTTCATGTTTCAATATTGAGGAAGTATATGCCAGATTCATCTCATGTTTTGAGCCCAGAGGTAGTTCAGTTGGAAAAGAATCTCTTTTATGAAGAACAACCAGTCCAGATTCTTGACAGAAGAGAGCAAGTGTTTTGAAATAAGGTAATCCACTAGGTAATAGTTTTGTGGAAAAACCGTATGGTTGAAGAGGCAATGTGGAAATCTGAAAATGCTATGAGAGATAAATACCCCCACTTATTTGGATAAGTGAATAAAATTGTGAGGACGCAATTCCCAAAAGGGGGGAAGGATGTAACATCCCAGGTAAATAAAGAATAAACAAATTTGATATTTATTAATATTTATGAATTAAATATTAATTTTACTTTAAAGGGGTTTCTATGTTCGATAGCGTACCTGATACGCAATGATGAGTTCCTTTAAAAACTTATGTTGTACACTAGTAATATAATAATATTATTTTAATTGGTAGTTAACATGTAGTCGTTGTATTGGCAGGAATGGATAGAAATAACTAATATATTATTATACATGTTTTTTAAATTTTTTTACATTTATCCAATAAATGATAAAGGCTTAAAATATAGAAAGAATTCAATTTTAGGCATTTATACCATAATTTTCACTAAAGGTTCACTTATCACCTTTTGATGGTGAACCGTCATTAAATATAGTTTTGATCACTCTTATACATTCTATTGGACCAAATATAACTTTTCTTTAGAATCGGGACATCAAAATTTACTTTGTGTAAATTTTTGGTATTTTTCAGATAAAGTTCATTTTTTAATGAATAGTGTAAAATGTTGTATTTTAATTCAAAACCTCTTTTTAATATAATTTATTTATATGGTTAGATTATATTTTGAATTGGTTTTAAAGTTAAATTATAATATATTTTTACCATTAAATCCAATAGTGGTCGTTGGAATTAATTTCACTTTGAAATCGGACTTAAACTAGTGTCAATCTTTTGATACTTATTGTTTCATAAAAACACGCTATTTACTCTGACAGCGGGAATTAATTATTAAATTAATTAATGCAACTTATATGTTTTGAATTTTGTAAAATGGACTTCATTTTTGCATTTGGAATATCAAATATATCTTAGGGTGATGTTTTGGTATTTTTCTGAAAAACTTCAATTTTTGATGAATAGTGAAACCACTAAGTGGTACTTAAAAAACTGATTTTTCGTTTAAATAAAATTTTACCACCTTTGTGTTTTGAATTTCAAAAATCCGACATACATTGTTGTCATTAAGGAGTAAAATGTGGTTCAATGAGATTGAAATAATTTTTTCGTGAATAGTAACTTATTATGTTTTTAATCGCGATTAAAGGTAATTAGTGCAATTTAACATAAAAATAATGTTGTAATAATATGAAATGAACTTGACACATGTCCTGCCATTATTGGATGTGTCATTGCCGCCCAAGAAAATCCATGGGTCAACTTGGGGACCCCATGGAGCCACTTTAGTAGGAAAATTACATTAATACCTTTTTATTTAATGTTAAAATAAAAATGACACAAACATGGGCTGTTTTACTAAAATAATTTTTACATGGGGTTATACTAGTCATATTTTTTAATATAAATATTCATTAGGAAGATAAAAATATTTCCTACATCATGATATTTTTTTTATAATTTTTAGATATTATATAAATTCAAATATTTATGACATCATAATGATGCACCGATTACCTCATTAATAAAGGATTTAAATAAAATGAAATGACAATGTAACATATATGATCTACACATGTCCAAAACCTATTGTATGGGTGGATTTCGAACCCTTATCACCTTATTCTCGAATTATATCAATTTGGGACCTCTTAAATCTGAATACCATTTTAAAATAAAGTGACTTTACTTTACCTTCCAAGAGTGCGCCTCCTCTCCTCTTATAAAAAGCCCCCACCTCTACCTCCTTACCCACACTTCCAAGGCCTTTGGCTCGGCAACCCCTGATCATTTTGTCTCTCCACTTCCCTCTCTTACTCCTTGAAACCTCAATTTGGGCAGAAGTCTTCCAAAGGAATCCTTGGAGCTCAAATATAAGAGAGTTACCCAATTTTAAGGTGATGTCTTCACTTGTGTTCTTTTGTTTTATTTTGCTTATCCAACCCCCTAAACTCATTTTATTCATTTCTTTTGTAACAAATCCAGTATCATAAATATACTAGGATGTTGTTTTAAGAATATTTCGATCTACACTTACACACATCAACATCCAATGGTTAACGAACTTACTGTTTCTGTGGTTGGCGAATTTCTGCCTCACGAAATGATGATTGTTCAATATTCTTTAAAACACCTTTAATGGTGGCCACTAAGATGTCACTCTATTTATATATGATATATATTATTTTGAATTTTTCCTTATGCTTCTTTATTTTTTATTTTTGGATTACCTTTATGGTTTCCATTGTGGGTAAACGCGATAATATCATTTTAGGAAGTCCAGACTATCGCCCCCTCAAAGTGATGTGATTCGTTAATGCATATGTGGGACGTATAAAGGATGGATTTAAAGTTATTATATATGATGTTATACTGGAATTATAATATACCCTTATATAATTATTATTTCTTTCCATTAATGTATGAGATAGAAATGAAAGTAGCGTTCATGCGTACGTACGACTTACCGTCTCCATGAACGGTGCATTTCATTTCTTATCCCCAAATGTAATGTACTATTATAAGTACATATTTATAATGGATATATATAATTTATGTTACATATAAATGATTAATATAATTCTGGAATAAAAATATATATATCTCTCATTTATTTTTAATTCCATTAATATGACATAGAAATGAAAGTAGCGTTCATGCGTACGTACAGCTTACCGTCTCCATGAACGATGCATTTCATTTATTACCACTAAATGATTATGTGATATTATAAATACATGTATATGCTGGATATATATGATATATATGATATCCAAATCATGAATATAATTCTGGAGATAATGAACCTTTGACCACACGAACAACATGTAATTGTAAGATGCTCACTTTTGACTCAAGTACCAAATATCGACAAATGACCGTTATCAACTTAAATGACTACATAATGTTCAAAACATGGTAATAAGTGATATAAATGGAATAATGAACTTGAAAAAGGTTCTTAATCAAGTATAAATTAACTCAAGTTTATTATTCATGACGTTAAATAACGATCGAGTCAAGTCGGACCCGAGGTAGGGGACTTCGTCTCAATCTCCTTTCATTGAGGAATATTTCGTTTTATACACAACATCATTTTATACAGTGTATAAACACCTTTGACTTTTAATTTTATACAAAAAGAATATTTTTCTATGAAGAGTTTTACAAAACGACAAAAAGGAATGTTTCTTTTAACGTACGCAGTGACAACGACTTTTTCCACCCCCGTGAGTATTATTTGGTCTTTGGTTTCCTCAACAAGATGTAATGTTTTTAAAATTAAATAAATACCATAAAATCTTTTATGTATTTTGGTATTGAAAATGGTTTTTATAATGGATTTTTTATGTCAATATATTTGAGTGATAAATTGTGATCAATGTGTGGAATTGTTTTCTTTCTATTATGTTTGTTTTATGTCTTATGATTTTATAATGGTACTTGGACCTTTGAAGGGTGGTTACGTGATAAACCATATGACGGGTGGTGCCGTGAATACCGGGATGGGTGGTTACATTATAACCTCCAATTCATTGGGTATGGAAGTCGTCCGTATTGTTATTCCATTAAGTATGTATGGACGTTGGCCGTATGGCTATTCCATTAAGTGATATGTGTGGAAGTCGACCGTATGGTTATTCCACTTAAGTATGTTTATGTCCCAAGTTACCATTATATGTTATGTGTTCTTAATATGGGTTTTATGGTAATCCTTTGGTTACAAAAAATAAGTAATGATATTTTATTCAGTAAAGAGTTTTTACTACTTCATGAAGGTGAAGGTATTAAGTTGATAAAGTATACATGGTTTACTTGATGTTTGAAAAACTAACAGTTTTCATTCTTTGGGTATCCCTTACTGAGATTTTTATGCTCACCCCAAGTTTTTTTTGAAATGTTTTTCATAAGACTTAATGTGGAATAGGGTCAAGGATGGGATCAAGTGAATGTCATGGTATATAAAACATGGAACTGGACATGTTTCTTTTTAAGGGTTTTTTTATTCTATGGAAACTTAGTAGAAATTTCTACTTTATAATCTTTTGAGATGTAACAGTTATGTCCTAATTCTCTAAAACTCTAAACCTGAAAAGATACTCAATGTGAATTATTCATTTAATTCAATATTAAGTAATGTTTAAGGTCGGGGACTTATAATTATATATATGGAATATATTGATTTGTTACAGTAATCAACAATAACCCATATTTCATCATTATTTTATAGGTTCCTATGGTAATCTATTATCTATATCTATATTAATGTCATCATATTCTCAATATAGGAAATGGTATATGTTTCATGAATCCTATATGATTGATTCACTTGATGACATATTAAAAAACCAATAATTATGTCACATAATAAATAATTTCCCACTTCATATGATCCCACCAAAAAATTTCTATCAAATTATATACATAATTATTCTTCCATGTTGAACCTATAAATTAAAGCAAAGAGCTCTATCTAATAATTCCTATTTCATATTTAGTTTAAATGGGATATGTAAACTATTTCAAGAATTTCAAATTTACATTTGGATATATAAAAAACCCATTTACCATTTTTCCTAAATTTAATTTTCTTCTAATTATACTCCTCTTTGTGTAGATAACTTGTTATTATTTATAATAAATATTATTTCACAATAATTTGATAAAGAAATGATTTTTTACATCCCTAATACTACTAATATCCATCTTTAGTAAATCTATTGACATTGGATCATTATCGACTAGTATTTTGTTTAAGAATCCATTATTTTTCCTACTCAAATATTCCACTTCATTATTTTCAATCCTAAAGTGGTATTTTGTTGATAAATCACAATATATGTGTATTTTGAGCCATCTCATTTGCCTCATATTGAGATATTTCAATCAAAATATATTTTTAGGATAATATGGTTAGAATATTCTACACATAATTCCCTATACAGAAAGAATATCTATATCATCATAAAAACTATATCTTCTTAAATGTAATCATGAGTAGGATAATTCAATTCATGAGCGGTTAAATTACTTGATAAAAAGGAAATAAATATATTATTATGAATAATAATACTACCAGTCCTTTATTTGATTCATCAATATATATCACAAATAAAACATTTCATGTTGAAACTCAAAATTTGAGAACTCAACAATCACCTTGTTAATTATTTTAAAAAAAATTATTTTGTCAATGAGATGTAATCTATTTTACCCGTAAACTTGGTTTAAGAGATTTTCATTCTGGAAGTTTTATGAAAAAATCACAAACACTGACCTAATATATAAAATGAAACTACATATTTAGGTTACATTTGTTGGAATATTTAATTAACTTACTACATTTTTCATTGCATGATGAAATGAGATTCCATCTATAAAAACAATATATCCTAAAAAAAATTAAACCATAATTAAAAAATACTAAATTTCCTATATAAATAATTTTCCCTATGTGTTTCAAGAATGATAAATAATTTATTCTTATAATCCTCATTTATATTAGTGTAAACAAAGGTATCATCGATAAATACCACCACAAAATTATTAAGAAATTCCATAAATATACTATTTATTAGATCTACAATAATAGCAGGAACATTAGTCAATTCATATGGTATTATTGTAACATAATAATTTCCACACCTTATATAAAATATTTTCTTAAGAATATCCCCACTATTTACTAGTAATTTGTGATAACCATTTTAAAGGTAATAAATTTGAAATTATTGATCTCTATAGAGATCATCAAAAAAGTCGTAATAAAAGGAAGAGGATACATGTTCTTTATCATAATATAATTGAATTATCTATAATCATTGTCCATCCCCATAAATATATCAATATTATTAATGAAATGAACTGGGTAACCCAAATGTGAAACAATAAAGCATTCAAATCTATTTCCATATAACTCATATATTTTTTCTTCTACTATAATAATTACAAAAAGGCCATTCTACTATAAGACATTGATATATGTATTTTATAATGACTTAAATAAATGGAAAACACAACTTTAAAATTTTGTGTATGTTGATGAAATTCATCATTAGATATATTTTTATAGTCTCGTGTAATATGAACACATCAAATTTGATGATTACCCTTTCCATATGAAGATTTTTTCTACTCTACTTCTCCAAAAATATAATATATAAGATATATTCATGGTGGATCTATATATGTTTCATATTATTATGCATCTCCTCTAACGATAAGAAATTTAATATCCTCATCATGATTCATAATTTACTTCTCATGGAAAAAAATTAATTATATTTTTAAATCTAATCCATAAAAAGTATTATATAAAAAATTAAACATAGTTATAATAATATATTCTACAAATAAGGATTTTTTATGTGTCATTGTTGGAACCGACTAACACATCCTTTTTTTGGTGAGATTACCAATTGAGGTATTGATTGACAACTCTTTATTTATGTTTCTATAAAAATTTCAATTTTTCCATTGAAAATATTGATGATATAAAAAAGTGTTTTGATCTACCATCCAAAAAAATTAGATAAATTTGGAATCATGATTATATTACCTTCCACTACATTATTAGGAATATCAGATTTATATGTTGTTATCTTATAATCTATGTGTTTTCCACATGACCTTTTCTATAGTAGGATTCATTGAAACATTGTACATTAGTGTGATTGTTCCCCAATTTCATCCCAATTTATGATCTAGAAAATTTTGATTTATTTTATCCAATTACAATCATTAGCCTTATGACCCTTATCCCTTAAATTTTAACAATATCTAAAGACTATCAATCATTTTACATGACATTTCATTCCCAGGATTTTGCTGGATGTAAATTTAATTTTACCATATTATTTTTTTATGTTCATCCTTTTTCGCATACCTCGAATAACCACTTCATCTCCTGATTTCCCTTGAAGATATAGGATATTGATATTTGTGTATCTATATTGATGAAATATAATTCTATTTCATCATATAATGTAGACAATGAAATTAGGGCACTATAATGGTTTGGTTTAATGCATATAATTAAATGGAAAATATTTATCTCTTTATAATGTTTGTAATCTATATCATACACACAGAGTCAGGTAATGCTAGACTCATACTCTATAATACACTCGTAATACTTTTTTATGATTAGTAAATTTCTATTCATCTCAATTAATTAATTATTTTTAAATATTTATTCAATAATATTACTTTGATTAAAAAATATTCTATATTATCAATTTCTTCTTCATTCCAAGTATTTTGGATCCATGACCAGCACTGACCGGCATCACATATAATAAAATACACAACCATTATAATTATTTACCTTTTATAATATCCAATGCCCAAACATATCTTTTTTGGAGACATAATCCAATGCTAAGAGACCATTATAATAGTTTTTTAACAAAAAGCAGGTGGATTATATCATAGTAAATGATCTAATATTGTTGTTTCATGTCATGGAACATATCATAGTTTAGTTTCAATAAAATTGATATGTTTTTCTCAGCTCCAAAACTATTCATATTCACTAATAGAATATGGGTTTTTGACAATACTTATATACCAATTATTTTCTTAAACCGTTGTTAAAAATAAGTTTTACCAACAGTTTAAGAAAAACGTTGTTAAAACCGAGTGCAAGACACCCTTTACCAGCAGTTCTAGTGAACCATTGCTAAAGGTGTCAAAATTTTCCCACCTTTACCAATGGTTCTTGAAAACCATTAGTAATGGGTACCTTTACCAAGGGTTTTAAACAACCGTTGGTAATGGTTTTCCCCAATAACACCATGCGGCCCTTCTCCTCTCCCATATTCATAAAGAACCCTAATTTGACAATAACCCCCGCGATTGGAGCACCTCTGCCGAATTCTGACAGCACCTCTCTCAGGTCCATCTCGGTTCCTCCATATGAACCATTGGAATCTTCGATTCCCCCATTCAAGTTGATGAATCTTCATCCGAACCATCCGAAATTAGGTATTTTCTTAATTGGTGCCTTAATTTTATTATTATCTATCTAGTATTTTAGTTTTATGTTTTGATTTTGATGTGTATCTGTTTTTTTTCTATTTTGATTTTACCTAGAAAACTCTTTTAGAATTTTTCCCTAGAACCATAGAAAAAAAATTTAGATTTTTTATTTGTCGCTTTAATTTTTCTTATCATTATATTAAAATGTTATATTAGTAGACTAGAGAGTTATAGACCTCTTGATGGTCACCTACTAGAATTGTATCTCACACATTGTTCAATATTCCATTGGATAATCGGATAAACTACATGATTATATGTTTAGATAAGGGTAATCACCATTTTACAGATGCATGACTACTCACATGACATAGGATGGAGCATGTAACAGATGATTGGGTTTTAGCTCAAGAAGATTGGTCGAGTTTTATAATTTATTGAGCCTCTTGTATAGTACTACATCCAACTAATTATAAATATATTTTACTTCTTGATACATAAAATATATTACCATCATTTGGTATATGACTTAGTTATTAGTTGGTATTACTAATCTGGTTATTTTCATCCATTTCCAATATTATCCCATTTTTATCTTTCTTCCACTTTTTTACTGATAATATTAAAATTGTGAAACCTAGGTAATGAGGGAATAACCTCTCCTATAAACACCAATGGATATCATTATTAGTCAATAAAATTTTGAATTTCGGTTGTTGTGCTTGATTCCATGTGGACATCTATGTTCAGGTCACTAATGAGTGGCATCCTAGTTTAGGATGTCACAATTCATGGATATCCGTTTTGTTGGTGTTTCTAATCAAATCCATACCTATAACTATTGAAGGTCACTCTCAAAAATCAATTGGGATATGATTTAATGAATACACCCTACCAACCTATGATCTACGGCCCCAAACCTAGGATCCTTTAATCAATGGTTATTGTGAAACTTGATGAGGCCACAACTACTTTGAGGTGATCCTCATCCTACTCCTCGTCCTGATATCCCTAAAACAGTTAAAGTATATAACTCATGTACTCCCAACAAGGCCCTTAATGATTATTTATTCCTTGATCCAATTTCAATATCTTACTGGGCATTACATGAATATAGGTATTAGAAATTATGATTCTTTTTTTCTTATATACATGTTACTTTGTTATGATTCTTATCATGATTCTCATATAGAGTAATGTGTCAGTTATGCTTTTATATAAAGTAAAAAATTGTCATTTACCTGAATATTTTTTTAATTGAACTCCAATACAATTGAATTTCTTTGAAATGACATATTGTAATTTTTATACAGATTGGATTGAAGTTGGATGTATGAAACTGATTGGATTTCAAAATATTTTCAAAATAATTTGATCATCTTTTTAAATTTTTCATTGGACAGGGCTTCAGAGAGTGGTCGCATACGCTCCCCATGTTCTAATTATGTTGGAAGACCTTGGTTGAGTCGTGAATTAGTTTGATATCATATAACCAAATATATTATCCAAACAAACTATAATGTGTGGCATCACAATGGAGTAAAAATGGAATCTGAAAATGTTGATAATCCAAATGATAGGACTGAATTGGGGATTTGGATATATGATTGGTTTCAATTTATTTGGCTTCATGGAAGGAAAGGATGTCCAGCTAACTATATTTCTATACCATAAAAAATGATGCATGCAATGAAAATGATGATGTTGATAGGGTGACAAAATTGAATAATGCTATGATGACTCCAGTATATCAGCAATGTGGTAAAATGAAATAGTTGGAATTTTTAATCCGATTGTTTCATGGGAAAACTACGTATGAGATTTCAAATACTGCAATCAATTACATAATAACCTTTTTTAAGGACTTACATTAAGATGATGCAGATATTCCCTCAAAATACTATATGGCATGGAAGTTAGGTGATGAACTTGGATTCTAAAAAGAAATCGTGCTTGCCTGAATGATTGCAGTTATTTTGGGAGGAAACTGGTGAAATAAATGATTGAATCAAATGTGGATCCTCCCGATTGAAGCCAAAAGTTGATGAAACACCATCTTGTGTGCCACATTAAGTAATGTGGCACATTCCATAGATCACTCGATTACAGATCCTTTTTATGTCTGATGACATATCATTAAAAATTTGATGGCATGCCATCGAGAGAAAAAAAGAATAATGATGATTTGGTTCACCCTGATGATGGATTTTCATGGAAGAGATTTGATACTTGATATCCTGAATTTGCAGCCAATTTTCATAATGTGAGACTGTGTCTTTCATGTGATAGTTTTAATCCATTTTGGAAGTTGATTACTTCGCACAACACATGGCCTGTTTTCATATAGATTTATAACCTTCTCCCATGGTTGTGTAAAACAAATCCTTACATTTTCGGGAGTATACTGATATTTTTCCCTTCAGAACCCGGCAGTGATATAGATGTATACAAGGAACCATTAATAAAATATTTGAATCTTCTTTGGGATGTGGGTGTACCCACATACGATTCATGTTCGAATGACATATTTCATATGTCTGTTGCGCTTATGTGGATGAAAAAGGATTTTCTTGCGTATGAAATGATCTCTGGATGGAGCACAAAAGGAAAATTGTCATGTCCTATTTGTATGAATAATACTCGACTGAAAATACATAAATATAGTCATAGATTTAGTTTTATTGGACATCGACAATTATCTCCAATGAACTATCCATTTTGAAACAATTGCCGAAGATTTGACAATACCATGGAGACTAACGATACACCTCAGCGTATATCTGGAACTGATGTGCTTAACGAATTGAAAGATTTCAGTTATTCATTTGGGAAGTGTGTAATGAAATCTAGAAATCGGAAAAAAATTTCCATTGATACCTATTACAATTGGAAGAAGTAGAGTATATTTTTTGATTTGTTTCATTTGTCATACATCTTGTTACATCTTTTCTGAGACATAATGCACATTGAAAAGAATATATTCGAAATTTTGCATTCGATTCTTATAAATGTCAAGGAGAAGAAAAAAGATGATTTACGATCTTAGCGTGACTTGGTAGATTGAGGGATCACACTAGAATTGCATCATGTCTGTATCAGTGAAAAAAATTGAATGTTTTATCTTCTTTTTATGTGATAACACCTGCTGAAAAAAATCAATTTCTGGAAGTTCTAGAGACTATTAATGTTTCTGATGGATATTGAAGAAACATATCAAAATGGGTCAACATAAAATAGGTAACAAAAATTTATTTGGGGATTCGTGATTATCATGTCCTTTTTCATGGGTTGATTCCAATAGCAATACGAAATCTCTTTTCTAGTATTTTAAGAGTCTCAGTTATTCAGTTGTGCTATTTTTTTAGAGATCTTTGTGCTAAGAAGATATCCAAATCCTTCTAGAAAAACTGTTGGTAAAGACACCATTAATTTTGTGTGAGTTAGAGAATATATTCCCTCCCACATTTTTACATGCATATTGCATCTCACCGTCCATCTTCATACCGAAATACTTCATAGAGTACCCGTTGATTTCCTTTGGATGTATCCAACTAAAAGAAACATGTACACATTGAAATCATATATTCTGAACATGAATTATACCGAAGGTTATATTGTGAATGGTTACATGGATCAAGAATGTATGGATTTCTACTCAATGTATTTTTCTGATCTTAGTACTAGAATAAATATACCAATGAGAAATGAAAAAGAACAATATGAGAAAATTGCACCCATTTTTTCATAACTTCATCAGACAGGAGGAATTATGGGATCATATACATTGACAACATTAAGCCTTGAATTGCAAGAGATGGCACATCGCATAGTGTTGTTAAATTGTGATTTGATCTATGAGTATATCAAGTAAGTAAATTTTAAATGTGTCTCTTATCTTATATATTTTAATTTTAAATATTTGTTAATCTATTATTATTTTTACCTACAGAGATCATTAATAATTTATATATAGAAATAATCATTCTTTATCTTTGAGAAGGAAAGAGACTTTTCATAGAAAAAGGTTTTCTAATTGGTTGAAATTAAAGGTAAAAATATTTCTGTATTAACTAAATAAAAAAAATATTTAATTAAGTTGAATATTTGTTTATATTTTAGGTATCAATTTTGCCAACAGAATCTATTTCTAAGGAAATAAGATCTTTGTCTTTTGGTACTAATACCATGGTTCATGCTTGTAAATCAGTTGTGATGAATGTTTACAAATTTATTATCACTAAACGAGCAAGGAACATGAGAACACAACCTGATGGTGTTATGTTAACTACCACAGTAGACTGTTATGCTAGTACATAATATTATAGGCCTCGTTCTGAAAATGTATCTTATTATAGAGTCATGGAGAAAATAATAATTTTGGATTTTTACTCGCATGGTCGAGTCACGGTGATAAAATTTCAATGGTTTGACTCAATGAAGAGGCACATAACCTTTATTGATTATTGTGGATTTCTAGTTATTTACATGACTCACACTCTTGCCATCGATGAACCATATATATTTTCATCAATGGTGATACATGTTTTTCATGTCATTGATCATCGTCATACTAAATTTGGTGTAATTATTAATGTAAATATCATACATGTTTTTTTATGATGGTGATGATGAAGTTGACACTATCCCTGCTACAATTGGAAGAAATCTGTTTATTACTTATGATGACTCTAATATCTCTATTTTTAGAGTTGATTGTGAACATGATGTTTTAGTGGGAAATATATAGAATCATACAGCCGTGTTATGACCTACATGTTTTACCTACATCATTCAGAGTGTATTTCCAAATACTTACCTTTAAACCACCATAAATCATTGGTTTCATTATGTTTTATTATCAGAATGGTTTTTCAATATTTTCTTTTTTTGGTTATGCATTAGGTATCTGTTTCTAATTACTTCCATATCTATTTTCATTTCATGAAATGACACCCATTGAAGAGACACATCATAAAAAGATGACAGAAAGTAAAAATCGCATGACACATATGGGAATTCCTCCACTCATCGCTGTTGTAAGTATTTTATTTCAAATATATATATTTCAATAACTTATAATATAATGTGTTTACTTTTATGTTAAGAGTTTTTTAGGATCTACCCCATGATGAGCGATATCCGATGAGGAGCCTAATATTTCTCCCATTACAGAGGCTGGTGGTCGGAGGGGGGTGGTGCCATAGTAAGAATATCATTTGGTTTTCATGGTACTAAGTTCGGTGGTACAATATCTCATTGTGCAAGAGTTAGACGATCCACTTGTCATACCTGATTATACTATGGAACTACCATAGACATATCTTTTATTCCCCATTTTGATCCTGGTGTGTCTTTATAGACACACTGGATATTTATGCCTCCTATATTTACACTACTAGTTGGCCAGACGTCTGTTCCATCATCTTTTGCTTCTGGTTCATTATCTCTGATCTATTAAATTCCACCTTCTTCCACTCTTGCTCCGACACAGTATGTGGTTAAGGAGCTTACACTGATGGTCTCTCCACATATACAGGATATTCTTCTAGCTTTTTCACATCCAGTGACACCCATTTATCTGACTACCACATGTATATTTATATATCTATAACAGATTTTTATACCAAAACTTATTTTTATTATAACCTGTAATGATATTTAATTATTTAATAACAGATTCATCTACTAATAAGAGGTAGGGGATGGGGAATACTCACTTGTTTGCAGTATGGAACAACTAGAAATAGTTGATGGTTGAATACAATGATGATGGACAAATGATTGATAAACTTGGGTAGTAATACCGTGGGTTTTTGGCGATGCATTCGAAATACTCTGACATCATTCCGGTCATCCCCCTATCATGGAGACATCAGCCACACGAAGTCATGGAAAATTCATGGGCACACATATGGGTAAAAAATATATTGGATTTAATGTAGTATTTTTTTGTATTTATATGAATTATTCTATTGGGTGTAAGATTTGGTTTAACTTCCCTGATGGTGAGGGTGCACGACTATCACCTTTAAAGTAGCTAGGAGATATTTGGAGAGCTTATAAGCATGATTTTTATGTTGGATAGTGTTATACAGTGGCATGGAGTTGGAGATAGTACATATCATTGATGACTTCCCGATAGAGCAATATCGCCAAATGATTACACATTGGGCGACTTCCAAATTTAAGGTATTAATCTCATTTGAGGTATTTAAATGAATGTTTTAATATTTTTCATTAATATTGTATTATTTATTATTAAATATTATTTTGGAATATTTTATGGAAAACAATATAAAACATTGATTCAATGCAATACTTACACACATTGGGGCGCACTACTATGTCAGATCGTGAGAGGAAGCTGGTATGATATAGTTGTCTATAATTTTACTTTAGGACATGCCCTTTTTATATTTTCCTACATAAAATATGTTATTTACGGAATATTAAATATATGATTATACTTGCACTTTATATTTTTTCAATTTCATTATAGAATTACAAAATGAATATTTAAGGATGTCTCCCTCAGGAAAAATTGTATTGCTTGAGTACAAGGAAAAAAGATGGAACTGCGGTTAATGTACCTACATAAGAAAAGATTGTAATTTTTAATTTGTTTATTTCAATGTTTAATATCTATTTTGAAATTTAATAATCTATCAATATTTTTAACAACCTTCTTTAGAGGCCCTTGATGCCTAGGACCCTGATAATTTTGTGCCACATGATCATTTATATTAGGTTTTGGGAGATTATCACTCTGGTCAAGTACACTGCCGACCTAGTAAGAATATATTTTCAACGAGTTATTGTTCCTATCCAGATATCCATTCTAGTACCACCGAGTGGGAACAGGTCAAGAAGCATGCATGTCTATGATAAAAGGGTCAGAGATTTGGATTAATAAGTTCAAATAGGGGATAAATAATTTATGAAAATGATAAAAGCTTTATCTTCATCACTTCCACAAGATGCTAGTGCGGCTTGTCAGACATATATGTTGTCGATGGGTGCATTATCCAATGCAATATGTGGCAGTTCATGTGGAGGTTGAGATAATTCCATTCTCGGTGATGATGAGGAATATAAATAGGAAGATGTTGAGGATGATTATGATGTTGATATCGAGGGCTAGGATGATGGTGAGGGCGAGTGCAACGATGAGGATGAGGATGAGGGCGAGTATGGGGCTGAGGATGAGCAAGGGGAGGATGACGAGGATGATGATGATGACAGAGATGGAGGTGAGGATGAGGCTGATGATGACAGTGGGAATGTTTATGGTGATCAGGGGCAGATTGATCCATTGCATTTTTGACTGATATTTATGACATTTGATTTTTGATTTAATATGGATGTGTCGTTCTACTTCAAATCCTAGCACACCTTTCACAGACACATCACATACCCACCCCCTCATTCCAAGACCCCAACCAACCCCCCGGACAGCCCCCCATATAGACCTTGGAGAGCACTCCAGTCAACACCCCCACCCTCCACCCTGGACCTCGGACAGCCCCCCAGACAGCCCCCCAGCCAGCCCCCCAGACAGCCCCCCACCCTCCGCCCAGGACCCCGAACAGCCCCCAAACAACCCCATGCCCTCATCCTTGGCCCACAGACCGCCCCTGAACATCCCCTAGTATATCCCCCCCACCATCCTCCCTGGACCCCGAATGGCCCACCAGACAGCCCCCGAACATTCCCCAGGACAACCCCACTAGTTTCCCCCATGGACCTCGGACCACCCCCGAACAGAATTGTTCTAAAATAAATTTCTACCACCCATTGAAGGTGAACATCAAGATGAGTACCTATAAATTGTACGACTATAAGAACCTGGTTTTTCACTCAAGTATGGATATTTTTGAATTTATTATTACTCTATTTTTGAAAAAATATGGAAGCTTAATGATGTTATAATTGTTTATGGGGCTTCTGGGGCTTGTGTGTAGCGTGGAAACCTGATCGGTGAAGAAAAACACATTGCCTCAAGGTTAGTAAATAATTTAGGTCTATCCCACATGGTATCTACCGACCATATAATTCTATATATTATATGAAATGTGCATGGTTTTCCCTAACAATGCAACATGGGATGCACATCATGCACAATGTCTATAGTTTTAGTATAAGATATTATCACTGTTGTATCACAATTTTCCTAATTGGCATACGGAAAACCGACCAAACAAATACGGATCGTATTGATACATTAGTAAAACGATCCATGATTCATATGTGACGTGTACGAGTCATCCCCACCTCAATATGAGGCACGGTGTGGCCAGTGTCTCTCAATGTGTCTCTCTTTTGTTTAAAATGGAAACCCTTTTAAGTAAAAAAAACTTGCATATCAAAAACCTAACAAACGTATTTAGATTGAGTTTATAGTTTAGAAAAACGATCCATGGGTCATATGTGATGTGTAGGACTTAACGTCACCTCAATAAAATGCATGGTGTGGGTTGTACAACTCAAAGTGTCTCACATTTATTTGAAATGGACAACATTTTAAGTGAAAACAAAAACTGGCATACGTAAAAGGGGACAAATGTATTCAGATTCTATTGATAATTTATCAAAACAATCCATGGGAAATTTTTGACGTGTAAAAGTAAACCCTGCATCAACTTGAAGCACAGTGTGGCCGGTAGCACTCAATGTGTCTCACCATTATTTGAAATGATCAACATTTTAAGTGAAATCAACAACTGGGATATAGAAACCCAACCAAAAAAAATCGTAATGTGTCGATACATTAGGAAAACTATCCATGAATTTTATGTTTGGATGAGAATAATTCAACCCCGCATTAATCCGAGGCACGGTGTGGCTGGTACCACTCTAAGTGTCTATATTTTGTTTAAAATGGACAATGTTTTAATTAAAAACAATTGACATACAGAAACCCAATAAAACGTATTCATATTGTGTTGATACATTTGGAAAATGATCCATGGGATATTTTTGACATGTATGAGTCAACCCCGCATCAATCCGAGGTGCGGTGTGGCCAGTACTGCTATAAATGTCTCTGTTTTTTTTAAATGGACATCATTTTAAGTTTAAACAACAACTGGCAGATGGATAACCAACCAAATGCATTCGGATTGTGTTGATTATTTAGGAAAACTATCCATGGGATATTTGTGATGTGTATGAGTCAACCCTGCATCAATCCGAGGCATATTGTTGCTGGTACCACTCTAAATGTCTCTCTTTTGTTTAAAATGGATAACATTTTAAGTGAAAACAAAAACTGGAAAAAGGAAAACCAACCAAATGAATTCGGATTGTGTTGATACTTTAGGAAAATGATACATGAGTCATAGGTGATGTGTACGAGTCAACACCACCTCAATCCGAGGAACGATGTGGCCGGTATCACTTAAATTGTCTCTCTTTTGTTTAAAATGGACATTGTTTTAAGTAAAAAAAATGGGATAAAAAAACCAAATGTATTTGGATTGTGTTGATACCTTTGGAAAATTATCCCTTGGCTATATGTGATGTGTACGACTCAACCCTTCATCAATCTGAGGCACGGTGTGGCGAGTACCACTCAATGTGTCTCACTTTTATTTGAAATGGACCACATTTTAAGTGAAAACAACAACTGGCATATAGAAGACCAACCAAAATCATTTTGATTGTGTTGATACTTTATGAAAAAAATCCATGGGACATTTATGGTGTGTACGAGTCATCCCCACATCAATCTGAGGAATGGTGTGGCCGATACCACTCTAAATGTCTCTCATTTGTTTAAAGTGGACATCATTTTAAGTGAAAACAACAACTGGCAAAGGAAAAATGGAACAACGTATTTGGATTCTATTGATTATTTAGGAAAAAAATCCATGATTCATTTTTAATGTGTATGAGTAAACCTCACCTCAATCCGAGGTGATGTGTGACCGATACCACTCAAAGTGTCTCACCTTTATTTGACTGACTGAAAATTATTTTTTTATTAATAGAAACACTTTTATGGGAAAAGTGAGAAACCAAAGGGTTCCAAAAACATGAAAACAACCCCAAACAAAATAGGATAACAAACATGATACCTCATTCAAGAAAAATCATCAACCACCATCCCCATCCAGGACACTCGGTGATCCCATGCAAGCATGGTCCCTCCCGATCTTGCCATCCATCCAAAATAGCCATGTCCCAAATGGCCTACAAAGATGATGGTAGAGAAACCGAGCCCAACAAAGATATCCTGCGATGAACCAACAAACCACACAAACCACAGACATAGAAAAAAACACCAAATACTTGACAACAACAGGATAAAAACCCCAATTAGTCCGGAGGTGACGCCTCATAGGAATAAGAAAAATTACCAATGCATAATCTGAGCCTGTTAGTGCTTTCCTCTCTATACAGATTCCACATCATTAACCATACCCTGGAATCAGGGTCTTCCCCAAGGATGTATTCATATCGATCAACCATTTTTTCCCATGTTCGGATATATTCAACTTTGCTGATTTTCCGGTTGTTGAAGCCTCTCATTAGGATCAATTCCTGTTTGTCAATCCACTGGCCTGCTCGCTGTTGACCTCTATGTGCCTCTCTATTATATAAAATGGACACTATATTAAGTAAATACAACTGACTTACAGAAAACCATCCCAAATTATTTGGATTGTGTTGATAATTTAGAAAAACAATCCATGGGTCATTTACGATGCGTACGAGTCAACATAGCCTTAATCCGAGGCCCGATGTTGCTGGTACCACTCAATATATCTCACATTTATTTGAAATTGACATCATTTTAAGTGAAAACATCAGCTTTTTTACGGAAAACCAACCAAACACATTCACATTGTATGGATACATTAGGAAAACGATCCATTGGTCTTATGTGATGTGTACGAGTCAACCCTCCTCAATACGTGGCACGGTTTTGCGAGTATCACCCTAACTATCTCTCTTTTGTTTAAAACGAACATAATTTTATGTAAACAATTGGCATACGGAAAAATGACCAACCATATTCAGATTGTGTTGATACTTTAGCACAAGAATCCACGGTCTAGCCTCACACAATCCACTTCTCACGTGAGGAACTCCAACCCCTATTCCAAAACAAATGAAATTTAATACGCCAAGGGAAACTATATTCCCTAATTCACACAAACTCAGTGATACACACCCATTATAATCATCACTATGTTCAAAGACACCTTCCCCAAACCATGGGACATTATATTTTAGTTTGGTTTAATTCATTTATTCATTTCCATATTTTGGGTTATTAGCTTTTAATTTCTAAATTCAATCTTGAATGTGTTATAAAAAATGAAATTTTGTATGTATTCTTAATTCTATATCACATATAATTACGTATTCAGTTTTTAATTTATTTTATTCATATTTGATTATTAAATTATGTATAATTATAATCATTAATTTTTAAATATATATATCCTTATTTATTCTTCATTTACTGCTATACAATTCATATAGCAGTACACAGAGCAGGCTGCTCTGTGAATTGTACAATAAAGCCTATACCAACGGTTTTAAACCGTTGGTATAGGTTCTGTTTGTTTTTTTACCAATGGTTCTGAATGAATTGTTGGTAAAAAACCTTTACCAACATTTTAAACTGTTGTTATATGGGTGAATAGGTACAAGAACTCTATACCAACGGTTTACATAAAACCTTTGGTATAGAGTTGATTTATTCACATATACCAACAGTTTATCTCAAACCATTGTTATATGATTAATTTCATGACATACTTGGATACAGTTTCTAAAACCATTGGTATAATTTATACCAATTGTTCTCCACCATATACCAATGGTTTTCAATAGTTAGTATACCTTTCATATCCATTATTTATTTTCTTGATCAGTAAGGTAATCAATATATTAACTGTGTGTGTGGTTATCCCCATTCTTCTAATAGGATCCACCACTATACCAAATCACACATTGAGTTAGAAAAAAAGAAACATGAATATTTAGATATATAATAAAAAACCAAATGGTAAATTTTATCTAATACAAAATGATATTATCATAACTCACTTGTTTGATACGTTCATTTAAAATATTGATCCCATGGTTTTTACAAAACATACACAGATTCCAACTATAGAAACAGAAACCCCAGTAACCCATAGTTAGAGTCAATATTGTTAAATTGGAATAGATAAAGGCGACTTAATCCCAAATGAATTATTTGTTCAGTATATTAGATAATTCATATATATACATGAATCCAATTTTACATATCTATCAAATAAAAAATTGATTCTCTTCATGGATAGTAAATTGAAAAATTCTACTTCATATCTAAAAGAATCAAAATATAATATTGATGAGCATAAATTCATAGTAATAGTTACATGAAATATAAATTTTTATGAGTAAATAATCCATTATAAATATGGACATGTGAATAAAAGATACCAAATTTCATTTAATAAATAAATTTTCAATAAAATGCATCCATTTATAATATCAATTAAAATTAACTCATGGATAATAATAAATTAATTCTCAATAATATAAATACACATAGTTGGATGTCATGTTTTGAAGAATAATTATATGTAAATGGTCAATGCACTGCCACATTATTTTCTACGTGATGTGTATGTATACAAAAACCCCATTTTATAATTTTGGTATTTTTTGTTATCTAATGAGACATCTCGATGCTCTGAGAGAATATATAATTCAATTATCACAGGCCACGTCATTTAAAATTTTTACTCATATATGAAAAATCTATTTAATTTATTACAGGATGGATTTTCAATTAATTTCTAAATTGAATAAAGAATAAGGAATATCAATATTTCCCCATTTTATAATTTGACATTAATGTAAAAAACCATAAATAATAATGCTATATGATTTATGAAATAATAATATCTATGGTACAAAAATAGGTATATTTAAGTGAAAATTTATGTCTAAAAATCACGAGAATGTTAATTTATCATGAGAAATTTGATGACGAGAGAATTTTCAAGAGATGTGAGGTGACCCTTAAAAAGATAGATATTTTATTTAAAACGATTCTTCTAAATAATTGAAGAAAAATAAAAAAAATTACATAATTTTTATAAATATTTTCAATTGAACAATCATTGAAATCTTTTAGATGATGTCTAATGGAATGAAATATTTATAGTGGAGTGAAGTTCTATTACAGTGGTATATATTAAGAATAAAATATTCATTATTTATTTTTGGTAATGAAAATAAAAAATGAACCTTTATAAAATCATTTTAAGTAATCAATTAAATTTTTTAATAAATAATAAAAACTAAGAGTTCCTTCGAAAAAATGAATATGAATTTTAGAAAACATGTTTTAAGAAGATTGACATGAAAAAAATCATACAGGACCAAAAGATAAATAAGACTTTGTTTTCATTTAAAATTTATTTTCTGGATTAAATTACTAAATAAGTAAATATTGATTTAAAATATGGAAAATATATAAATATCCAAGGATTAAATTTTATTGGAGTTTTTGAACGATTGATTATAGTATTCCTTCATTGAATATGATATCAATCCCCAAAAATTTATATTATAAAATAAATTATTTCATCTCTAATATCTTCTATATTGTAACCGCTTGAAATATTAAAAATGAAATGATATATTTTATTTTATGATTATATATATATATATATATTTACCAGATAAATGGGTTTTATATACTTAATATAAAAAATATATATAATACCAAATATGACTCGATGGAGTATTAATTGAAACAAAATGCCTTACCTCACACTTCAACATAGATGAAAAAGATTTATCCTCCTGATAAATGAATGTAAACAGGTTATTAGCTTATATAAGAACCGTATTCATATGTATAATATTGTATATCACAATGTTATAAAATCATATCACAAAATTTTTAACAATCATTCACTATTATCATTATTTTGAGTGTGAACACATTTTTTTCCTCACGAATGTTTTTTCATATATGGTGTTGTACATATAACATGATAATGGTTACATAGTCTCAAGGATATTAATCAATAAGGATATATCATATATATACATTAAATTTACTATTATGACCTTCCATTTAAATATGAATTGAATAATTGATTTCACTGAATTGTGGAGGTGTAAGTCCATATGTAAGCATGTGAGATTTTATCCTCATTCAATGGATTGGAATGTAAGAATGTATATATAATATTATAATTAAATAAGCATAGTATTTTCATAAATATAATATATAATTTGTAGTTCTATATTTATAATAAACCATGTAAAATAAAGATGAAAAGCCAATTATACTACTATATGAATATGGTTAGTCTTACGTACGCACGAGAAATGTAATCATATTTGAGTGGATGAAAATTATATTTAAAAAGATTTTAACACAAAAAAATATAATATGTCAGTATATCGATGACACTAAATAACTATTTTATGATTTTTACAACTGATTAAGGGGAAATTGATAAAGAATGATATTTGAAAGAGTCAGCAAATATAATAACCACTTCTTCAAAAGAAATCATTTAAATTTTTTCTTAAGGGAAATATGGTTTTTATATTCGAAGGATAAAACCCTCTATATCGTGGACATGGATTTTGGGAAGAGAAATGGGAATATTTTAGCCATTCTATGATGTTCAATGTTGTCTAACGATCTGAGAAAATGATTTCCTACTTATAAGATAGAGGAGGGGAACTCTTGTAAATACATAATGTATTAATTAATATAAATTATTATTCATGAAATAATAAATGAAAATTAATACAATTTAGAAATAATATTAGGATGAGTCAAAAACCATTCATCAAATAAAATTTGGACTTGCGTAGTTTAATTTTCCACGATACTCTCATTGTTTTAACAACATATTAACCCTCTAAACAATTACTACTATATGAATGTTTTATACTCTTTAAAGGATAATAATATAACCATTAATGGATAATTTTACATTAAATTTTCAGTGGATAAATTTATTTACCATATATAACCCCTATTTCATATTTAATTTGAAGGAATTTTAAATAAATTAAATAAATATTAATTTTATGAAATAACATTAATGGTGTATTTTATAATATTAATCTAATATGACATTAAGAGGATAATGAAAGATTCTTAATTTGAATAAAATACTTTAAAATATCATGAAATTATCATATTTATTTATAAAATTTTAGTAGCAGAAAAATTCATCAATAATATTATTTCTAATAATTAAAAATTATTTTGTTTTATTTATCATTTAATTGTGTAAATGTTGTGTTAGAAATGCATAAGAATTTCATCTAACTATTCAATCATTAAAAATTATAACAAAATAACCATGATACAAAAATTTATTTTAAAAATAAGAATTTATATTTATCCAAAACATATATTCATGCTTAAGTGAACATACAATACAATTTATAGGATTAGAGTGACAATTTGGAATTTTCATTACATAAAATAATGAAATTTTCATTACGAATTTCAAATGGAATAACATTTTATATATTATATTTGGGATTTTATATGGCCCAATTCCTTCCATATAATGAAATAAATTGATTTTTTGGATCGATTCTCAATTCCATATAACTTTATTTTTGTTCTAATTTTTCCTGATTTGGCATTTTTGGATGTGGTAAATTATACAACTGTCACTATGAATTATTCATAAAAATAGGATATAAATATTAAAAAAACGATTAATCCTCTATAAAATTATGATATATATTTTTTAGGAATCAACTTCATTAATGGTCGTATATTAATTTTATGCAGATTCATAAAAAGAAATGGGAAACATTTCACAGAAAAATTATTTTTAAGCATAAAATATTACGTATATGAAAATAATAGATTTATAATTAAAATGAAAATTTTAAAAATAAATTTTTTCATATGAAACATTAATAAAAATTTAAAATATAATATGTGTATTAAATTATTATATTTAATAAAAAATAATTAATGTATTTTAAAATTCATAGTTTTTCAAAATATAATGAAAAATCAATTATTTTAGAAAAATTCATAAATTCCACTATAAGTTCACTTTGATAAGTTTATTTTAAAAAAAATACATCATTAAAATATATAAGATAAATGTGGAGAATAATGATTTTAAAAACTTTATTTAATGAAAAATTTCTTATTATGATATTGTTTCGATGAAAATAAAATTATCAAATAAGTGAATATCAGGTCTCACATACATATTCTATTTTTCTACCACATTAATCATTACTTCTTCTAATATAATAGGATCTCTAATGATGGTATTCTATGTCCTACATTATCCCCTCTATCGTTCTCATAATTCATGAATGATTCATGGAGGTTTAGTCATTCTAAAACCAATAATCAACCTCCCTCTTCAACACCAAAAACAATTTTTACATTTTTCATATAAAATACCATGATGATATAATCATATTGAGTTAGGTAAAATGGATTATTAGCTAGATCACCATAAATAATGATTTTCTATTTCCTTTTACCTCCACGATGATTATTTTAATTGAATTCTCATCATTGTCTTCTATTTTGATGTAATATGATTGTATCACATTCGGTTCTGTAGTTTAAAAATATTAAAGTTGCCATGAAGGATTTTTTTGATAGATTATATAATGAATTGTTAAAATATTATTAGATTATTATTTTGTTTTATCTATTAGTATTTAATTACTATTTTTATAATCATTAATTATTGCAATGTTGACATTAGATTACATTATTTTTTGGATCATGTTCATCATATGTTAGGGATTTCATCAATATTTCTTGTTTTTTGGAGATGGATCATCTAGTCTAATGAAATGGTATGTGGTCTCGACTCACTAGGTGATAAAATATAAATGCATGAAACATTCATGTCATATGTTTTTATAAATTAAGAGTCTATCATAACATAATTTTTGATTTATAAATAGATGGTTTATCAATTGTTTTTCAGTATACGGAATTATAAGAAATCTAAGGGGTTGATCATAATTATGGATGTAAAAAATATTGAGCTTGAATACATTATAAACCAATATAAACTAGATTTTTCATGAGAACTCATTGAAAATCATAAATCTTGTTATTTTTTTGATGATATATATATTGGTAACATATTCTTATGTCGATCTAAAAATATTTATTTTATATATATTGTGTCCACCGATGATTGTATTTTTCAAGGATAGAAATAGTAACTGATGACATGTCTCTAGTATTATACTATCTATGTATAATCGAAAAGAAAATAATATTCCATTATATTAGTTATTTTTAGACAATTAATTTATAAATAATATTCTGTACCTCAGTCACTACATATAAACTATAATTGAAATCATTATTTCATTCCTAATCCTATATGAGTTATATTTTTATGAATAACACTTAGCCTATGATAAATAGAATTATTTTTCGGAGATGTTATGATTGGAATTTTGAGGTCAAAAAAATTCCATTCACCCTAACAAAATGAATAGTTTAATCTGTACCATACCACACAAATTATAATTACCACGTTTTTTTTAATGGATAATAGTATTCAATGTTTTTTAAAAAAACATCTCAAAATTATTGGATTTGTAAATACTTACTTTGTTTCCTTACATTAATCTATTTTATCTAAATTATAATTTTTCTTTAATATATGTTAATTATGATACCAAAATTTTCACTTTATAATTTTTGACCATTAATTTTTTATTTGAGATATAGAATTTTTATTTGGAATCAATTTTCATAACAACACAAACATATAAAATTGTTTTTAGTAATCTTATACTAACATCTACCTCTGTTATTGTCCATTCCATTCCCATGTCATTCTAGGCTCTATAATTAGTATTCCTTATTAATGATCCACATTTTAGACATATAAAACATAAGAAGGTTAATTTAATGAACTATCTACTTTTTTAATTATAATTATATTTGTTTGTATTGGGAGTCATATATGATATATAAATGTGGTTATATTTTTAATGTACTGTTATTATTAACATTAAGAAAAATCATAGTATTCCTGGACTACATAGATAATTCAAAAATTATTTTATTCCTTGATGGTAGCTTTAACTCTAGTGAAATATAATATATAGGTATGTTGATAATGGCTATAGTTCATTGTATTAAGAATGTTGCTGAATTTTTTTATGATCATGTTGGTTGATATAGATCATAATGTTTCTTTGAACCACTCTACTGTTATATGTATATAACAGTTACTTTAATCACTACAAAAGTGTATAATCCATTCGTATAAGATATTATTTTTTATAATACATAGATATAAAATCCATATTTTTAATAGGTTGATGGTTTCAAAATTGTATGAAATCCTGTATCTCATTGGTGCTTTTAAATATTTATTTTGATGGTGGAAAATATTTCAATAATTAGTTATACCCATTCCCCTATTTACTATAATGGGTTTCATTATTCTCGTGACTACGTTATATTAATTAATTTTACATTTGACTAGTTATTAGGAACCTGACTTCTTTTGGTAACATATATTCATTTTTATATGTCTATAAGTGCACATGTGTGATCTATATAATAATATTGGTATGTCCTCCAACAATAGATGTTCTTAAATTACCATATCAGATTATAGTATCTTCTTAAATCCATTATAGTAGGTAAGAACACTAATAGTGTAGTTATATATAGATATTAGTATTTATATATTCAGGATTTTACATTCTATCGTTATGAAACTGTATTATGTTTATAATTTACAAAACTATTTTAATATGTAAATATATATTTATTTAAATGTTATAATATGTTTATCTATACCCACTTGATATATGGAGTTATGGATTATATATATTTGGTTTTTTATTGGAATTTTGTTCTTGTTTTGGTTCCCTGTTAAATTTAAATTAACTGAAAAATACAATTGAAGGTTAATATAGTTGTTTCCTTCATCGAATTAGAAAATTGTTTGGAATTAAGAGATCTGGATACTATGTAATATAAAAAATATGTTTGATTTTTTCCTACACATGATACACTTTATCAATTTTTTCATTATTTTGGAATGATCTATAATTAAATATATTTATTTTTTGAAAAGTTTTATATTTATATATTTCATTGTTATTGGTTAATGATATAGATTAGATCTATCGATGTTGTTTGGGGTAATACCAAATTATTGTGGCTTGAAATGGTATATTGGTTGTAATTTGAACCATGGGTACATGGTATGATAATTTTTCTTTATAAATATTATTAATGGATTGCGTGGAATGGGTCAAATGTAATTCCAACCACTAGGAATTGGGAATGGAATTTTGTTTAATAACATTAGTGATAGTGGCTTGTGAGCTGGATTTGGGTGTGATACTAACATGTTATTATATATGGTTATCTGGCCAATTTGTTTTCAAATTAATTTGAATGAAATTTCAAGGGATTGATGTCTTTTTAATTCTATTATAAGATTTTTTTTGAGTTGATTTGGATGTGTTCGTGCTATATATTATAATTGGATGTGTGGGTAAAAACTATTCCAACCCTTAGTTACATTATGAAGCATGTTCAAAATTGACATTCATATTGTTCAAATTATGAACATTTGATATTGGGATTTATGGTGGAAGTCAAGGTCTATGAATTTTTTATTTATATATACATTTTTAAATATATAATTTGACACTAGAATGGACATACTAAAACTTCATATATTTTCCAACACCTTTTGGGGTGTCCTATTTATTCTTACACACTTATAACCAGATCATCATCAAACCTTATTATCTTTTTATTTATTCACCTAGTTAAGGTAAAGTTATATATATTTATAGATGGAATATTTGTGAATTATATTTTAGAGGACAGAGATATTATCGAGCAAAAAGTCTATGGTAATTTTTTGATTATCTATAGTAATTTCTATTTTTTTACTATTTCTACAAATAACAGACCCATGTGTAATCCTTCATATGATTGTATGACCAATGATACACTATTTATTTCAATTTAATTAAATCATTGTGGAATATATTTTTATATGATGTATCTATGATGACTTTTTTGTTTCTGATTATTATCCTAAGGACAATTGACAGTGTTACTGTAGCTATTTTTGTTGTTATCTAATCCATAGGGCATAGTCTTCACATACTCTTCTCTCACACCCACTAGTATTTTTTATCCTATAGAATATAGGTAGGTTAACATTGTAATGTTATATCATGGTTTTGGAAAAGTGGATGTGGTCTGGATTGGGGTAATCATGAAGTGGTATCAGTGCCGTTATTATTTTATTTTTTCTCTACAATGTATTTAAGGTTGATAAGAGTTAGGTTTTGATAAGAAAATGATATGAATAATGTTGGTAGGAATATATAATATGTTTATGGGAAAATTATTTGTTTCAGGTACAATGTTTTTTCCCATTCTTTTGAGAATTATGGATTCATGATTATGGGGGATGCGATTCATCATTTATGATTCTTAGGATTTTGAACTCCTCGCCTTGTACATAGTGATGGTCTATGTTCTTGAATTATATTCATCATATAGTAATTACATGATTTTTATTTGTTTACCAATTATTGAGATTATTATTTATTATATAATATTTTTTTATTTATTGTTTCAATTGAAACAAATAATGTAATTCCCTATATATAATCATGGTGAAACCATAATTAAAATTAAATAGTTTCTTATGATTTCCCTTTTATCTATTGTATGATTATGTGGATATTTTTTGATTTTATCTAAAATGGAGGGTATAAGAGTTTCATGCGTGTTGTTTCTTTACATATGTTATAATATCATGAATTTTGATAAATATAATTTGTGTTTTGTGTTTGTAATTGGAGTCACATTCTTATATTTCCACTTCTAATGGATCCCCATGATGGTTTGGATAAGAATTACCCACCATCAGTGAAGGGATTAATCCTTTTTGTTCAAATTATATACATATATGATAAGTAGACAGATTTTTTTATATGCTACAATTTGAGCTTCATGGGAGGCCTCATGTGTTGTAACATCAATGTTTGAGCTTCATGGGAGTTTCAAAAGTTACATGTATCCTCAATTATTGGGTATGGAGGACCCCTTTCTACTAATATTATTGTAGAGTCAATGTATATCAATTATTACCTCCACAAGACACATAATATTATTGTGGTTATGTTCTGGACCCACATGTAGTGAGAGATAAGTAGGAGCTGGGGGAATGACCTGTTATTAGTATACTAGTATGTTACATTTTCCCAGAATTATTTATATGTTTTGTTTTATTTGAGATTATTTTAAAATACATTTAAGTATGATAAAAATATATTCGTTTATATATCTCTCAAATAAGTGATTTCATTTGGGGATTATGATTCTCAATTTTATGAACTTCAATATGCTACACGATCATTATATTGGGATGATATTTAAGGGAAATAAACTTTAATAGTAGGCTGAGCTAAAAGATTTGTGCTCAGTTGAATTGAATTACATAATCATCATTTTTTAAATTTTTTTAATAAGGTATTAATATCAAAGAGGAATATAAATAATGATATGTGATCAGGGTAATATACTCCATCTTCATGTACTAACAATGAGTCATCACGTAGTATAAATTTTAAGTTGTATGCATCACTCTGAGGTGGTGATGTGTTATGTAAAAAGAGAAGTGGATCATTTTTTCATAATGATATTAATTTTTAATATATTTTTATTATAATGGTAGAAAATCTTCTATATTATTAAAATTTATTAGTACTTGAGGGAGTCCCAATAATGTGAGAAAATTAGGAAACCATAATTCTTTTGTAGGAGTTCTCCACAATTTTCTAGTTATAGAGAAAATTGTTCAACATAGACCTCTATAGAGGGAAATGATATAATTTAGTAGTGTTATATTTATTCCCCTATATTATTCACAATGAGGAGATGTATTTAGTTTCTAGTGTGTTAGGCTATTAGGCCCCAACCTTAAACATTACTTAATGTTGAGTTATTACAAGATTACACATTGAGGATCTTTTTAGGTTTAGAGTTTTTGAGAATAAGATCATAAAACTTGCATTACATTCCACATTTAAACAAAGTGGTTACATAAATATAGTATTCATTTTTTCCCATCAACGGATCATATTTAAAATAACACATGGATTCTTTCTTGACACTTCCTTGACACTATCATCATATCATTTACCATTCCCTTGACCTGTGAAAAACATTTCAAAAAAGACTTGGGATGAGCATAAAATGCTAAGTATGGGTTATATAAAAAAAATATGGAAAAGAAACATGAGTTCTTATATAAATAAGAATGAAATAATATTTTACCAATAAAACATACGCACATTAACATACCTCATAAAATCATGAATAAATCATAGAAATCATAAGACATAAAGGTAACTTGAGGGATTCATAACATTCTTACGTAGGGATTAACCCTCTTGGTTACGTTTGGAATAACCATAACAGTATATTCCCTAAATCTCTTCGGAGAAACCTTAACGTTTCACTCCTTCACATTACCAAATGCATTGGAGAGCTATATCGGGCTCACCCGCCCTTAGTTTATCATGGAACCACCTATCTTTATAATAATGCCCAAGAACCTCAACATAATCGTATCACATATAACATGCATAAAGGGAACATAACATTTCCACCTTTCAATCACAAGATATCAATACAGCACATTGATATAAAAACATTATAAAAACCATTTTCAATACCAAAATAAAAGAAAAGTAAAACTTGGTATTTATTTTTCTTTTAAAAAGAAGGTATGGCTTGTAGAGGAAGGCAAAACTCAAATAATGGTTATAGTGGCGGAGAAGTCATTATCGCCGCATACGTATGACAAAACATTCCCTTTAGTCATTTAGTAAATCTCTTCGTAAAAAAAAGATTCCTTTTGGATAAACGTAAAAGTTAAAGGGGTTTATACACCGTATAAAAGAATTTTGAGTATAAAACAACATATGCCTCAATGAAAGGAGATTGAAACGAAGTCCCATACCTCGGGTCCGACTTGACTCGGTCGTTCTTTAATCTCCTGAATAATAAACTTGAGTTAATTTCTACTTGTTTAAGAACCTTTTTCAAGTTCATTATTCCTTTTATATCACTTATTGCCATGTCATGAACACTATGTAATTATTTAAGTTAATAACGGTCATTTTAACGATCATTGGTACTTGAGTCAAAAATAAGCCCTTTATAATTACAAGTTGTTCATGTATCCATTATATCCAGAATGGTATTCATGATGTAGATATCATTTATGTCATATATATCCAGTACATGCATGCATTTATAATATTACATAATCATTTATCGGTAAGAAATGAAATGCACCGTTCATGGAGACGGTAAGCCGTACGTACACATGAACGCTACTTTCATTTATATTTAGTATTTTATAGAATGGAATCATAATGATATAAAGGTATATTATAATTCCAGTTTAATATCATAACTCCATCCTTTATATGTCCCACATATGGTATTAACGAATCAAATCACTTTGAGGGGGCGGTAGTCCGCACTTTCTTAAATGAAGATATCGCGTTTACCCATAACGGAAACCATAAAGGTAAGCCCAAAATAAAAAATACAGAAGATTAAGGAAAATATCAACATATTATATATCATATATAAGTATATTTTCATCATAATGTCCACCTTTGAAGGTGTTAAAATAATGTTGAACAATCATCGTTTTGAGAGGCAGAAATTCGCCATCCACGGAAACCGTATGTTCTTTAACCATTAAATGTAGGTGTGTGTAAGTTTAGCTAGAATCCTTCTTATATCAACAACCTTGTATATTGATGATACTAGAGTTGTTACAAAATAAATGAATAAAAAGTGTTTAGGGGGATGGAGAAGAAAAATAAAACAAAAGGACTCAAGTGAAGACATTACCTTAAAATCGGGTAACTCCCTCTGGATTGAGCTCCAAGGCTTCCTTGGGAAGACATATAAACAAATTGAGGGTTCAAGGAGTAAGAGAGGGAAGTGGAGAGGCAAAATGGGCAGGGGTTGGATGATCCAAAGGCTTTGGAAGTGTGAGTAATGTGGTAGAGGTGGGGGCCATTTATAAGAGGAGAGGAGGGGCACTCTTTGAAAGTAAAGAAATGTTACTTTATTTTCAAATGGGTTTCGGATTTTAAAGGTCCCACATTGATATAATTCGAGTATAAGGTTATAAGGGTTCTAAATATACCCAACCAATAGGTTTTGGACATGTGTAGGTCTTATATTTTACATTATCTTTCCATTTTATTTAAATTGTCAAATAATGAGGTCATCGCTGCATCATTATGATGTCATAAATAATTTAATTTATTTAATGTCTAAAAATTATAAAAAAACTACTATGATTTAGAAAATATTTTTATCTTTAAAATGATAATTTGTAGTCCAAAAGATCATTTATGTAGACAAAATTGAAAATATTTTACTTAGGTGATACATTCTTTGTTACATTTAACATTCTTTAAAAAATAAAAAGATAAAAAGTCCTTTTCTCACAAAAGTGATTTCATGGGGCCCCCATGTTTGGCACAAGGCACCCCATGGTCGGCCATGATAAAACATGTAGCCTTAAGACACAATTTGGTGTCATTTTGTATTATTATGATATTATTTTATTATCCTTAACTACCTGATTACTCATTAATCAAGTTAATTAAAGATAATTACCGTCGTTACTATTCATAATGTCCAAAAACAAAAGAGTCTTAATTATATAATTTGGACCTTATGATTCCAAATATGTAATCCATTTTACCAAATTCCAAACCCATAAATTGGAATAATTTATTTAAAAATAATTCCCGTTGTCAAAACAAATAGTGGGTTTTTTTGAAACAATGTCTATGAAAAGTTTGGCATTAGTTTATGACCAATATGAAAGTGAAATTAATCCTAATTACCACAATTGTATTAAATGGTAAAAATATATTCAGATTAAACTTTAATACCAATTAATTATATAATCTAGCAATATAATTAAATTAAATGAAAACGTAGTTTTGATGTAAAATGCAGTATTTTTCACTATTCCATAAAAAAATGAACATTGTCAGAAAAATACCAAAAATTTATCCAATGTAAATTTCAATGTCCCAATCATAATTAATATGTTTATTTTGACAAATATATATTATAAAAGTTTCAAATGTTTTATTTAAAAATGGTTTTCCATCAAAAGGCAGTAAAACAATCTTTTAAGAATATTAGTGTATTCCATGCTTAAGATTGGATTTATTTTCAATTTAAGCCTCTAAAACACTATCTAATTAATTAATAGAAATAGATAAAAATATCTATTATTAATTACTTAATTGGGATGTTACATAGGCAGTAGCACCAGTATGGTGATTCCCTATAAATAATATGTATTATTAATGTTTAGATCAATGGATAATGAAAGATGAATTCCTTTGAGATGACACATATTTATTACGAAATAAACCCTTTATTATTTAATGTATGATCATTGAGGTATATAACTTATCTTAATATTTTTTTGACATGTGTTTTTCAGACTCATACATAACTGATCATTTTTTAATAGTTTAAGGTTTTCCATAGAGTGCTTGTATGAGCTGATTTCTAGGGATACTACATTGAGTGTGTGACCAGGGGGGTTTTAGAAATATAAATCCATCACTATTGTGTTAATTGGTTGTAAAATATTTTCATATTTATTCATTATATATATTCATATCTTCAACGGTATTCATAAGATGGAAAAGTAGACTATGTATTAAGAAAAAATCAATCGTTTCCATCAAAAGGTATCCTTCATGTGTTCTCGGTTTGATTTTTATACCATATTTGGAGAGTGGTTTATATTTTAATTCCATATAAGTTCTAGCCTATGGAAACATTTGATGGTCTTATAATATATTTATAATCATTTATTTGGAGTATATGATTCATGTGAGATGTATTTAATCATATTATAGATCAATTCCAAGATGTATTTCTTGAAAAGTTCTCAAAGATAAAACATAATAGAGAAGTAAATATTATTACTAATGTAATTCATGTTATATAATGAATATTTATTGAAAAAAATAGGATCTAACCCATAGATCATCGGCAGTTGAAGGCTTAGGTATAATATCTTGAGCTAATGGATTTTATTTTCCCAAGCACATCCCAATTCTATTCTATAGTGTTTTTCATTAATAATATAGAGTACTCATTGTGATTTTTTGTTAATTATAACGTGGTAATCCTAATGGTTCATGAGATCATGTATCTTGTTCCATCAATCAATGTTATATTTTATCAGATTTGGTGAAAAAATGGATTTCAGATATTGATTTTAGTTAAGGATACTAATATTCGATGGCGAGGTCTTATAATATTCCCCATATAGAATTCTAGGAATTCGTTATCATTTATGAGTATTTTATAAATACTTATAAATAAAAAAATAAACCATTATTTTATAATTATATTATTAAAAGGGTTAACAAAATTAATTTAAATTCATTGATAATCATGATCATAAATTATATTGTAGAAAAATCACAATAGTGGGTGGATGGTGTATGCTATCTGGATGATTCCATGGGAACACTATGTGTGAATCAAATTTATTATAATCTCTTGGTGTATTGTTTCGAAATTATATTTTTTAAATTCATAGGGAATATTATATCTAGGGAATACATATTAGTGGGATTAAGAGTGGATAAGGTATTAGTTTCTTGATAGATACCTACGACTTTATTCATGGTGTATAGATCACTTTTATTAAAATGTTACAATAGAAGATTTATTTTAGACATTTCATATTTGGATTTCACATCTTAACCAACTAGCGGCCAGCTGGGTTAGAAATAATTTGAGAGTGACACACCAAGTCCACCTACAATATGCCAGGATCCGATGAGAATCACTAACGATGAATATTACTGAAATAGAATGCCTTATCATAAATTATATATAAACACACACACACAAAACTCATACAAATCAAAACAGAATTGTGGATCAATAACAAAAATAATCCTCGTGTATGAAATTAACATATGTAAAAATACCTAATAAAAAATTAGAGTACAACAGAATAATATCTGAGAATATAAAAGTGATAAACATTCTATATCAAGAATTAAATAATAGGCTATGTCCTATCAAGAAATAAAATTGAAATTAAAATCAGTGTATGTCTTAATATCCTATAGTTAGACCACCAAACATTGTCTAAGGATCCATATAATGTTATGATCATCTAATAGCTGGTTTATCAAGGTCACTATGAATATGTCAGTTATTAGTATTATACATAACATGTATGGTAAAACCTCATTATAAGGGTGAGTATAAAAATAATCAGTATGACACATAAGAAACAATGTGGTAAGAAATATAATTAATAATAAAGATCAATCCATATTTAAAATATTGAAAACAATCCCACCATCTGATATGAACATAAAGAAACCCTAGTAAAAAGCATAGAATATAAAAATCCATCAAATTTATAAATGATGATGATTCCAACAGATACAATGGTATAATATATGACACCCAACACCTTTTGAATCATCATAAGAGTCTATATTGAGGGACTACTTCTTTCTATTTTGTATGACAGTCAGGGGCCCCTCAATCAAGTAGAGGGCACAATCCCCACCGAAGCATGACGATGGGGGAGTAAAACATCATATATATAGAGGGCATGTGCATCATATAGTGTGAGAGAGTACCAAATATGGATATATATTTGTTATTGGGGACCCACCCATTGATATATTATATTATTAATGAAAATGTATTCACTATAATGATTAAACCCAATCACATCAATCTTCTAAGCATTGCTAGAATATGTGTCTCATTCATATCACATTTTTTCATATATCTAATACAAATGAAAATTCCACCATCTTGTCCTATGGATAATTTTACTCATAATAGTATACTAGCAATCCCGAAGAATTATCCTAAATAAGGATATACATAGTGTAGGATATATATTTGTATGTACACAATGTGTGTATCGGGGTACATAGCATGTGGTACCACCCCAGAACCTAAGAGTGTTATTATCATGATATTGATCAACTATCGATATTACATTGCAAAACTACATCTTAATAGGGCACTGAGTGTTTTTCATCTCATTTTCCAAACAATATACTTCACGAACACGGCTCAGTCACCATGGTATTATCAGATGCTTTGTGGGACTATCAGAACTATGTTTCATACATAACATAACATTAATCTCTATTAATTTTATAAAACTAAGAAACATTTCATGCGCTCTACCCTAATAAGTTGTGTGTATTATGGATATCTATTTTTCCTCATTTCCATTTAAATTTCTCTCAACATCTATATATATCACCCCAAATTACATCAATTAAACACCAAAACCTAAAAATATTCCAAGGGAACACCTTTCTCATTGCTTCAGACACTGTAGTGGATATAAATTAGGATTCTTATTTTTTCAGCATCATTATTTACACATATAATCACAAAAATTTCTATTATAATTGCATACATCATAATTTATCCATTATTCTACATCAATAACATCAAAAACAATTAATCACATGGTCATTCACAAAACCATCAAGAATATGGAGGTTCAATTATACTCCAACTGGTCCAATATTATTAAATGTTCAACCACACAGTATAATGAAAAATAATATGATTACCTAATATGGGAGAGACACAATAAATTAGTGATATTTTAATTGGTTTCTACGAAAATAGCATATAATTTTATTAAAATAATAAAAAATGTAAATAAAACTACAATAATGATTTAAACCATATCAGACCAATGTTTCGAGGAAGATAACAGGTAAAAGATAGAAAGTTTATATAATACATGCTAGAAAAAAAAATTGAAGGAAAAAAACTATCATAGAGAGTGGATAGATCATTTGTAAAGAACACATTCTCTTATGATGTCATCGAGGAATCCATAACATTCATTCATCATCCAAAAAAATCTTGTTTATTGTTCTTCGTTTATCCATGCTCTTGAGTTCACTAATGTGAATGGTTGGTGTCCTCCACCACCTATATAAAATAAATAAATATAAGACACTCCAATATTTATGTACAAATATTTTGAAAAACTACTTGTATAGGGACCGTATACCAGAAGATTGGTAATACCGATGGTATAAGATGGATATATAGAGCTTATTCCAATGATTCAACCAAAATTTTTTTATATGTATTGTTTCTATCAACTTATACAAATTTTTTGGATAAACAATTATTATAGGCATGGTATATGGATACCTACACAAATTATTTGACCCATCCATTGATTTATGTACTTTTTTCAAGCTACACCAACTATTTTCCCAAACTATTGGTACATGTTCTTCCATTATTTATGCATAATAATAAAAATAATAATAAATAATATAATATAGATGTTATTTATATATAGATATATCTAATTATATATATATTTTAAAATATAAAATTTCCTAGAATAATGGTAATGTATTTTGAATATAATAAGGATGTTGTGGTATCAATACACAGTTTTGTAAAAAAAAATCAATAGAATACATAGACCAATCGTATTACCAAACCTTTGTATTAATCTTTATGGAGAAATGAACTATACCAATTTTTTGGTAAATGTGGTTATAGGTGTAAAATAATAAAAAATCACCCAATGGTAACCCAAAAAAATAGGTATATTTTATATCTATAGTGTGTGGGGTTATTCTAATACTTCCAATCCATTTTTATATCAATTTTTTAGTATTCAAATTGAATGTTGGTTATATGGTTATAATATGTGATTTTCCATTATATAGTACATATATATTATTGGGATTAGATTAAAATTTAATAAAGTGAATAAATATATTTTTTAGTTTATTTATCGCATCCTCCAAGGACAACCTCATGTAGAACCTCTCATGCTAACAATTTTTTTAATGTTAAACGTTGTGTTCCAAAAACAATATAGAATCTAAAATAAAAATAAAAATATGAATAAATTTTAATTCAATGGATAAAATTTTATAAAATTATGTTATTACAACCTCATCACCTTAAGGTATTTTCACCCTAAATGAACAACCTACAAAAAAATAATGAAGATACAAATATTTCACCTATGTTTCCCAATATTACAAGAACCCATGTAAATTCATAAATAAAAAAAATTAGAAACAATTTAAATTTATACATGAGATTTATCCTCTCAAATATATACTCAATTTACACTATGTTCTATGACATTTTATCTTAATCCTCATGGTCGAGCTCTCCCTAGTCGATTATATATGTCCGGTTGTGTAAGTATCTCTTTAACTATGAAACATGGAAGATGTCAAGAACATGGTCAACATATTTAGGTATGTAGAATTAAAATCCAACCATACTAATCCTACATAGAATATGTAATATCCTATTTATATTCAATGATATCATTCTATCCTGACAAAACCATTATTATAATTATCAGTGGGAGACTCTTAGAAACACATTGTCTCTATGATCAAACTTCAATGGTATTTGAAATTGATATATGTAACATTTATGATCATTGTAATCTTTCCTAAAATATTAATAGACCACATGGACCCAATTCATCATCAACTACACTTTTTTTCCAAAATTGGATATGTATCTTCAATCTCAGTCCAAAAAAATTGTGGCATATATAGTCTCTAACACAATTCTTCAAATAGTTTTATTCCGATAGTGGATTTTTATATGTTATTGAAGGGAAAATATAGAAATTTTAAGTGATCATCCCAAATCCAATCTATGTAAAAATCACAAGCTCTTATTAAGTAATCTAAACCCTTATAGATTTATTTTTTATTTCCATTAGTCTGGGGGGACACATTGTTCTCATCTATAACGTGTTCCATAAATCCTCCTGTAAATTATTCCAAAACTATGATCTAAATTGAGAATCACAATCAAATATGATCATAATGGGTGTCCAGATAAGTTTTATGATATATTACACATATATACACTTGAATATTTTATTCAAATTCTACTCTCTGATGGAAAATAAATGCTTGGACATGGTAAGTTGGTCAATGATCAAACTAATAGTGTTGCGACCAGTCACTATCCATGTAATTACCATAAAATGAATTGAAATTCCAAATCATATATATTTTTTAATCTCAATAGGTAATGTCAACCATATTGGATCCTTATTTTCTAATTCTATGTTCTCACATGTAAGGCATCGAGACATTAACTCATAAATACTCATCCTTAATCTAGACGACCAATACTTTTACTAAAGGCATATTTAAATGATTTCTAATCCTAGATGTACCTATATGGGGTTTAAAAGAAACAACCTCAAAACGACCTCACACAACATGACATGAAATAATATTTATTCCCATACGAAAGATGTTTTTCTCTATTTAGCACCATTTCAAAGGGGAATTGGTTATTTAGAACATCATAGTAAATTCCACCCAACTGAGCATTTATCACATGATGGAGATCTAGTAGACTCATAATCATCGACTATATATAATTTTCTCTCTCTCTCTCCTCTATCATTTTCTACAACATTGATTCCATCAAGTATGATTCCACAACCCCCAATTGATGATTATAATTATTGTCTTGGAAATATATCACCACAATTCCCTTACATTGAGTATAGACGATCTCAAAGACATAATTCTATAAAAATACAAACATGTGCCTCTATCTATTTCCATGGTCTCTCTAGGTAATGATGTACTTAAGACTCCATTTTTCTTTATAAATAATGAATCACTCAACCAAGAGATAAATTTCCAAGATGTTAAATGAAAATAATTCCTCTAGAAATTCCAATTCCTTGGTCTCTTAGTACTACTAATGATCCCTTAACTACCATGATCGATATGGACTCAATTCATGAATTAGAACTGACACACAACCTATCCCTGATTAGAAATAATAAAAAATTACTATGTACTTGACACCCTCCAATAGTAGTCACAAAACCAAAGTAGTGGACAATATAATCCTTGGATACCTAATGGATCTCTCCAACATCACAATCTTAGAAAATAGATTCCCTATCCATGAATGAAAATACAAAGGAGCCACAATAATGTAAAATTCCACCATGATCATATTATATTACCCTGGTAGACTTCATGAAATATACACCAATAAAATGATCTTATATGGGTCCCAAAAAACATTACAATGACTATAGATAAGTCCACAAGTAGAAAATGATTAGAGATGTCATGCCCCATAATGTTAACCTCTCAGATCTAAAACTGACACCTTGAGATTATACCATATATCCAGTTCTCCCAAATTTATACTACGACTGTCAGAAAATTATATATTTTATCCACATATGATGAAATGAAAATTAAAATTTAATCAATAATATAAACCATGAATCAGTCCAATAAGTGATAGGATATCCAGTTCATAATTTCCTTTTTTATCTTGGGGGATCTCATCATACCTAATGGAATTTCTAGACTCTAAAAATTCTAATAGAAAAATTTGAGTTTTTCCTCTAGAATATCATCTTTGTGAACCCTCAACTAAATTTATCTTTTCTAGATATCAATCATTGATATCTATATTTTTCATTTGAACGGGTTGAAGAGGACTTTAGTCCTCAACAAGCTATATATTTTTTTAATCATAGACTTATTTAGGATATTCTAATAAATTAATAGCCATAGGATCCTATATTTACTTTTCTATAACAATACTAGATTCAAAAAGGGTGTCAAATAGAGTCTGATAAGACCCTTATAATGAAGGTTTATAAACTACACCATATTCTCTGAAATCCCAATAAGGGCCATACGGAATGTTATAAAAGATATATATGTGGTCTCGCGGTGAATGTCAGTGTAGAAGTAAATCATCCACCACAGATGTATCCCCAAAAGTTTATCTAGATACATTTTTCTATAATCATCTACTACCACTAAATGTTATGTCTAAATATAATACAAAACTATGTGAAAAAATCACCAACTACAAGAAATATGATTTAGCTTCCTACCCATGAACCCCACCCATACTAGCAAACATTCATTATCACAAGTTGTAAAAAACATTATACCATCAATGAATAAAAAATAACACTCCAATGGTGATCGTATATCTTAGCAGACACATTAGGCCCCCATTCCATACCTAGGGAGATTTCATAAGGTTTGTTCATAATGGATATGATGTCCCATAGTATATTATCTCCACTGATCACCAACTAAAACTACTAGAAGATGTGAAAATTAAAATAATAACTCCCTTATTAGGTCCCTATCCATAGATGATAGATAAAAGACTCTATATGAATCATTATCTCCAAAAAAAGGTATATATAAATTATTTAATGATCCAATCTTGTTTCTACAGTTTCTGGAGCTAAATTTGAGAACACACAGATCGTACCTCGAATCATATCATGTTTTTCCGACTCATATAAATCCATATCCCAAAACAAGATGCATCCAATACCTGCCACCCTCTACGTAGGGTCTAAGATAGTTTGAAGATGTGGTTGTAGGAGTGGGTCGTAACAATATCCTCTAGCTACATCTATTATTTCCAGGACTTCACCACCCTCTTTCTACACCACCTCCCTAATGTATCCATGATCACACTTGGGAGATCCTTGGTAATGACGTTTCCTCTTTAGTAGAGGTTATTCCACTATCTACCCAAAAAATATAGTGCACTAGGCTAGTAAATTTTGAATCATGGAACCTCTTCCATGACATGTCGAACATCATCCATATCCAAGATGATAGAAACTTCTGTGAAACAGTTTCTAATAGCTGAATACATGAATAAGATTTGTATATACATTGAGACCCTGTTGGTTGAATCCAATGTGTTTATTTAAAAAATTTATACCCATGATGTCCAATAATACATCTATCTAACAATCACAAAAGAATCCAAATCTCTATCAGATCTGTGAATGTATAAATCAACCATTCGAGTTTTGATTTTCCTTTAGAGAAACTACATTTACATTTTTTTATTCATCATATACATTTATCACCATATTGATAGAGTAGAATGTGATGCCAGTTATCCTCCATGAACACTTAGTGAATGAGATTTTATATCACTATTAGGAAGCATAATACTAATAATGGAATACATTTTTAATTTCTATCTATCGTAGAATTTATACCGCATGGGTCTTTTTGATCAGTCCCCACCATCATCTTACCACTCCATAATGAATGATGGTTCCCAACATAATCATATTATTTATCGGGGATTGTACAATATGAAAAACATAGACCTCTAAATTGATCCAATACATGAATTCCTAAAGGTCTATCTCACTAGTACAATTTACTGGTTTCTATTACAAGAACACATGTATCATGAAAATAATTCATGCAATATCATCTAGATATAGTGGAACTATAAATGAAACAACATGTGGAAGATCATCAGCCTAAATCGCAAGAGGTCGACCCATGCATTGCTCATGGAGTAGAAATGTTATTATATAATCTCATACAGTGAACAAAATTACAATAATTTTTTACACTAAGGCCTCATGTATTACTTATTAATTTCATGACCCTATTTTAAAATACTTGTTGGCTACCATCATGGAGATAACCTAAAATCCAAATACATGTACCGTGTTAGTTGGGAATAGTTGGGGTGCTGAATAATGGTGGAAATTAAAGTCCAAATATACAATATTATATTATTCATGTACAATTGGTATCCATGAAATTGATTCATTATAACTTCTAAATGACAAGTATGTAGTCAACGATATTGTGTATATATGTGTTGGTCATAGCACCCCCACTGGGTTCCCTATCTTGATATCCATACATGAGATACTTCAATATTATTTACAACGGTTGTAAAAAAATCCATATAAAGATTCTAAATTTAAATGTTATCAGTATGATATACCCGCTCTAATACAGCTCTATTATGGCCCAACCAATCGGGTCCCCACTATGGAAAACCATATGCTGATAGTGACACGCTAAACCCAATAAAAAAGAAAAAGGGTTAGAGAGAAGTGTTGAATAAAAATATAACTAAAATGGGAATAGATATCCAAATTTAATTATATAATAAGACATTAATATCCATTAAATATTTTTAGAAAAAATAATTGAAAACCACAAGGGGATAAACAATGCATGGAACAGTCATTACGAAATATATCAGAGTACGATTGATGAATATCCAATTATCTAATAGGGATTGCAATTTCCTAACCAATAAAGAATTAATTTATTGAAATATATCAACCACAAAATGAGAGAAATTAATAGGATATATATCTCATGATTGTAGGGTCTGACTTCTAAACATGGTCAGTTTCAACAAATTCTTCGTTTATCCACTATTACTAGTTCCAGAAAAGCCTCCCAAACCTTTCTATCATGTAAAAAATAAATTATTTGTATGTGAATTTCATAGTTACAAGTGATTATAATAATTTTCATTTGTATTATGTAAAAATTAAGAGGAGGGTTATATAATAAAATTAATCAAATCAACCCAGAAGTCGTATAGGGTATAGAAAACAAATGATATGTATTCTTATAAAGAAACTCATTTTATATGATGGTTTTTAAAACTTCATAGCCTACAATGATTGGTGAGTAATACTAAAGATATACATATATGATTCCATCTACTCACATAACCTCCCTAAATGGAGGTCCCTCTCCTCAGTTATATATACCCTAACCGAGGGAGAACTGACTCCGGTAGGGGATACATTCATCACCATAACATGATGATGGGGGTGTGCTAAATTGTATATAGAGGGACCAAATCATATATTGTCTAGGGGAACAGAATATAACATTATATAGGATTTGTAAGAACTATTCCATGCTTAGATATAGGATAAGAATACCTTTAATAACTTTAATGAAAAAACTCGATCACTTCCATCAATTAAGCATAAATTGGGGAATATTACCACTATTATCGCTCTATATCATATAATTGATGTTGAAACAAAGGTCATAATCACATCGTATACAGAATTATACTCATTATAGGGTACTCATTGGAATAAATCAATTACATGATTAAATAGATAGAAATGGTTGAGGATTTTGGGGGAAGTAAATGTCTTCTAAAATGAGGAATATGGAATATGGTACCACACAAGGAACAATGTGTGTTTTATCATATTCCATGTTCCACCACATAACATTTTTAAATGAGGAGATTACATGTTCGTTCAGGGAGGGTCATGAATATGTACTCCCTAGACATGGTTTGGACCCTTGGTGGTGTCTTTGAACGTGGCCACACAATATGTGATATTTAACAATGTACTAAACCATAAATGTGAAATGGAAAATTGAAATATGAAATGTATCCCTTAAAAATGTAATATAGTAAGTAATTTCATATATTAAACTTATTGTTTCCAAATCCATTCCATGTCCCTTGAACTGATAAAAAAACTCATCATTCACTCACAAAACCATTTATGTTTTTAGGATACACCACCGATAATCGATTCCTAGACTCTAGTTTCCATAAATCAAGATTATCATTACTCGAGAAAGATATGTAATACATATCATCTCTAAAAATGGGTCTGAATTCCCAAAACCATAAACTATGTTCTATATTTCCACCTCGACCAGTCTTCAAAACATCGATTACAAGGTCCTTCACATAATCATCGAAAATCTGTGGGATCTATCTTGCTTGAAAAAATCTTGAAATATATAATCAATAAACCCAAGGTCAAATGATGAATAACAGTAGTAACATATATATGATATATAATATAAGTGTGTGAAATTATCACTACCCGTTGGGAACAAGGCATATGATCATAGTCACAGAATTAAAATGATGAAATTAAACTAGTACAATGATGAAAAATATATGGGATCCATGTTTTTGGGATGTAAACATGGAAAGAATTGTAGATATATCAAATCCATGATATAAATCAAATATCATTATTATAATTGAGTAAATAGAAATTCTTACCAAGATAACATATTGATCATTGGTGAATAACAAAATCCCTAGTGATTCTATTGAAAATATTGAATAATTAAACATTCATCCCATGAATTTACTTAATCTTCATCATCAATTCATTATCATGAACTATAAAATTAAAATAGTGTCTCTCCTACACCTATTTAATATATCATTGTTTAGTTTACAAACATGATTGGTTTTCAAATTAATTAATTAATATAGGAGGGTTCTAAGATTATCATTTAACAAATTATATAAATTGTTATTCAAATTTAATTAATGCACCCACTAATGACTAATTTTTATGAACCATCAAAGGTCAAAAAAATATATATTGCACCTATTGTAAACTCCACATTCTAAAAAAGTCCATAATCCTTGATTTTCCATCTGATTTTTTGATCAAATGTATTTCCATTAATTTGGAAAATATAAATATGTGTTCTTTAAAATATAAAATATTTTTAGTAAATTAATTTCATGATTTTGTGACACCTAAAACACTATGAAAACACTATGAAAACATTTATATATATATATTAATAAATATATAAATGATTGAATACTTATAATATGATTTATTACATGGATCTTCTAAAGAAGGCCTAAATTTTATATGGATGAAGTTCATGTAGTTTGATTATGTTGAGATAGGCTTCCTTGAGAAAAAATTGAGGATTAATTTTGTGTCGGTCAATACCCCAAAAATCATAGGTAATAATTATACCATATATTTTGAAACATTATTTTTATGGTTTAAAAAAATATTATATATTATGGTCACATATTCACCAAATGAATATATAGAATTGAGGATTTATGAGATGAATTATGAGACTCAAGATATTCACTTCGTAGTGATGGAACATGAAATTATGTTTTTCAAATAATAAATTTTTAGAAATATGTTAATATAATATATTAAGACCATGGTATATTTTTTTTATATGTTATCATAATGACTTGAACATTTGAAAAATAACATGTATTTAGATTATTCATTTGATGGATCTCAAGATGGGATATACCACTTGGAATGGTAATGTTGTAGAAAATGACCTTTGTCTAATAACTCATTTATATGTATTGTTGATGGATATATTTACTGAAAAATAATGAATATACTCACGAATATAAATATGGATTTTCGTTATTAGATAGTCTATGAAACAATAATATTATTAAATATAACCTACTTAATATAATAAATATTATTGAATATTTAGTAATAATATTCAATATTTCTAACAATTATGGAAAATATATCTAATAGGGGTCTATGTCATGAATCAATCAAGTTATCCCATTAAACCAAAACTCGTGTCAGTTCTAATAGAGTTCAGCGGGTGTTCCTGATCTCAATGGGTTGAGAACTTTTTCCAAGACATCAAAAAAGGTAATGGGGATTTATTTCTCCGGATGAATAATAAAAAGTTAGAATATACTATATTCGAATTAAATATAAATAATATTTTAATAGATTTAGTAAGATAGAAATTCAAAAAAATATGAATATAAATAAACCACGTTGGATTCTAAATCAAATACATCATATTAACCAATGTTGAGATCACCACCATGATCTCTATATAACAGGTGGATCATGTACTCCACCTATCACTATAAAAAACCAAATCCCACTATCCTAAACACACACCAAATCTATGTGGTGATTTACCTTTTCATTGACCTAAATAATGATTGTCTATATATACACAATGGCATATGTAATGTGTGAATTACATTTTCCAAGTTTGATTCCATAAAGTGTTCCATAATCTGTAATTATAATTAATACACATATTATTAATTTTAAATAAACCATTTCATGGTAATAATTTCTTAATTTTTATTTAATATTATAATTAAATATCTTCAATAGAATTAATTAAATAGGAATATATAAAAATATCACACCAAATTCATGAATTTGAATCTTGGTCAAAACATATATTAATAAATCATTATATAACATAATCAATGTATAAATGAATATCAATCCTTGAACCATGGTTATAATCCATAGGTTTAGGAAGATCAAGGATCAATTATCCTTACTCTCTCATTAAATTTTTTATACTCATATGAAAACATCTTTAGATATCAGGCCTAAGGATAATATAATTCCACCACCACAGTAGACACAATGCCCTTATCATGTTTTTGTTACTATAATCGTCATCAATACATATCTATATAGGCCAAATACATGTGTAGAATTATTGTCATGGAATTTCCAACTAGCAATCAATTCTCCTATATTCCTCAAAATAAGTCAATATATGGTCAAATAATCCATGTCAAATAAGGGTTTCAAATAATCAATCCAGAAGACCCCAACCACTAATTCATTTCGCATGTAATTTCAAAAACCAATATCAAATGTTTTTCATGAAAACACATTCCACTAAAAATTTAATTTCATTCCTAATAACTAAAATAAAATTTGACTTCATTTTTTGAGAAACATAATAAAATTCACTAATAAAATAACTAAATTCAAAAAAAAATAATTTTCTTAAAATCCACACTTTAATTGATAGGGACTACACTATGAAACAACCTACCTTAATTCATGAAATCCTAAATAATCCAAACAGATATCCATAGTCAGAGTGTTGAAAGAATTGATCCAGCCATTTTGGGATCCAAAAGACACATATCACAAATAATGAACTAAATTTATCAATGGATCATGGTTCTATTGCTCTAAAATAAAGAGATACATGAGGAAAGTGTTCTTCGTAATCATATCTAGGATAAAAATTAGGAAAGGGATTTAAAAATTTAATTAGGACTTATAATGTATAAAATTCAAGGTTTGAAAAAATAACCTTTAGAGACAATTTATTTTTATTGTGGTTAAATGGAGGTTAAGAGAAATGAGATTAGATAGAAAACATGGAAATTAGGACACAAATTTGGAAACATCCTATTACTCCTTGTTCGTAGCCACAAGATAGTTAATGGTTCAAAGAATAATTCTTACACTACAAAAAACAATGTCGGGGTGTTGGTGTGATTCAACAAGATCGTTGGGAGATTCTTGTTCAACTTACATACTATTACCATTCCATTGGTTGGTTAGTGCATCTCAGTAACTATAAAGTGGGATTATTATGGATTTGTTAAATGCCTACGATTTTCTAACCAAAATTCAACAATGAAAAAGATCCAAAACATTATAACATAGACCAAAAACACAAAACTGACCCGTTGTATGCAATAAAAACCCAGTAATAACCAAGTATTGTAAGGAAATAATTGAATGAAAAAATATAATGTACCTATAAAAAATATTAGGGATGTTATAATTATATAGAATATATTGGATTTTTCATATAGAGTTACTCTTGAAAAATACTAGTTAATAAAAAACTATTGATACATCTCCCTCATCATCCTCACAAAATACCATATCTCACAAGAATTTGAACAATGGATTCATAGAAAATTTAATATAGGAAATGACTTACTTAGAAAAACTAAACATGTGAATCATTATTATGAACTGATAGGACGCTCATAGTAATATAGGGTTCCATATCTTGTCTATCCCTATTAAAAATAGAATATGCAACCAAATGATATTTCAAAATTTATGACACATGAAGAACATTATAGACTAAACTAATATGTTATGGGAAGGATAAAAAAATTTCAACCTTTACAATATTCCCAACAACCTCAAGAGGTTATAAATATCATTCATAGAACATCACTTGAATTCCAAGATCATGGTGACCCAAATGAGGTGAGACTACAAGGAACCCATTGTAAGAATCCTAGAACTTCAAATGATGTACATGATGATCGACATAACATTTATATTGAATATGATACATTACTAACATATAAGGATTCATATATATCTTCCACATCATCTGTTTGACCAATATATGTTCCACAATGTAAGAATCATTAATATACATCAAATTGAGTATAAATTTAATATACATCCATCTATGGCCTCCATTGGTGAATTTTTATAAATGACTTTTATCTATAATTTTAAAAAATATCAACATGGCCCAAATGGAAGTCCAAAACTCCTCCAACATCAATGACGCAAGAACAATGTGCTTCTTCCAGAATCAGTATAGCATATTGTGTCTAACCATCCATCTAAAGATGGTACATTGTCCAAAACAAGACATTGGATTGGATCGCCTCTTAGATTACTCTCAAAAATAAATATATAAACTATGATCTACTATTAGAAATATTGGATGAGTTAACTACATAGAACCTAGCAGTATTTATCACATTTATATTTCATAAATCACGAACATTATTGGTATCACGAATATGAAAAAAGTAATCCAATTTTATAAACCAGGTATTTTAAAAAATTAATATTTTATAATTTTTATGAATATTCAATAAATTATAGAAACATGATCATGTGTATTGTAATAGATTAATTTCTTTTTATAGTATCTATATAATATTATAACTTGTAAAATGATCTCCAACATCTCCCATAAATATTTTAACTTTTATTACTCTTCATAAAAATACCCTACATAAAAAATTTATTATAACTTGGTAAAAGTGAATATATTAAGGGGTGATATTAGATGTTCAGTATAGGTAAACAAGGGATATCCTAATCATAACCCGAAAATATGGGTAAAGGAACTTGATCATGACATTTAAAAATTATACATGTCATATCAAATATTATCATATTCAGTTATATAATAATAATTTGTAGTTCACAGGACCTAAATCAGAAGGGAATCAATGATCGTGACCCTTGAGGGAATAAATATGGTATAAGATATAGAATTTTGAAATATACAAAAAATATAAAATATTATTTCATGGATACCCACCATAAAACTCATTATATGTTAGCATTTGGATAACCACCCATATACCTATATTACGATTTGAATAAAATCCAAGTACCCATTTTTGTTATTTGGATAACCTAATATGTACCCTATATCTGGCAAGGGAAAACATCCCATGGACCCATTTAGCTCATATATCATTAATCATTACCCAATCCATTAGAGGAAAATATATGTCCTATTGATAACATATTGAAAATAAAAAAAATTGATCTAAATGATCACAAATCATTACTCATATCATAACCATTTAAATGAAATGGGATTCTTAAAAATTAAAACATTCCATAAGCTATGGTAAAGGGAGTGGATTAATAATCATTTAATTATTTCATCATATTATATCCTAGAAAAAGAAGTGGGTTTTATAATCATTTTATCATGGTATGACCCATGTAATATAAATGCGTTACATAAAAATCCAATAATAATAACCATAAACCATATAGATAAATAATTAGAATATTTTCTTTTGATAATTTCTCGATTAAATAATAAGTATCATTTAATATTTCATTTATGATGGTAAATTATATTTAATGATCACAATTGATATTTATCAAGGAGAAAAACTTTTCTTTGGAAATTAGTTTCAAAAGTAAAATTTAATAAAATATTTTGGGAATTATTTTTTTTAATATTTACCTTGAAAATTTATTAAGGAATATATAAAAAATTTTGTGGTAATTTTTTCGTAAAATTATGTAAATTCATTATATTCTAAAATTATGATTCCATTCACATTTTCAGTAAAACCCAAATCAGAATTTCTTGGAAAAATTAATAGTGATTTATTTAAAAATCTATTGTAATGAAGTAAAAAATTGGTATTAATGACTTCAATAAATCAGTTATAAAATGTTAAAAAAATTGAAAAAACTTTTAACAAACCATGTTTTTCAATAAAAATTAGTTTTTGAATGAATATGGAAATAATGATGATTTTCCTATAAAAAATTATTTTGAACCCTTTATTTTAATAAGAATGATCATTTTAATTTATTGTAAAATGGATCCTCATTTTCTAGGAATTGAAAACCCTTAACCTAGGGTTTTTTTATTTTCTCTACAGTTATAAATTTAATGTCTGGGATTTTTTATGGATTTTTGAACAAGGATTCACTCTCTAGTTCATCTCTAAAGGATCGAGAGGTAGTTGTGTACATAATATTCAATGGATACTTCCATTGTTCTTGTTTCTAATATGAATCATTATTCAGCATAGCTGGGTTCCACCATTTGTATTCATCCGTCCTCAACCTATGTTCCTTTTACATATAATATCTCATCATTAGAATCATTATTTTTAGTTTAGTGATTTAGTGGGATGATCATTGGACGGAGGCTTTCTAGAGTCTCTGTCAAGTGGTGATGTTCAATGTCCCATTAAGCGGTAGTTCTCAGTTACCAGATGAAGGATATATTTTAGGATGATGGTCAATTGTCCATAGGTATATATTAATTTGGTATTTCATAGTATAAATTGATTTATGTGATTCCGTGTTTAGGTGGGTGATCATCGGATGCAGACTATTATATATCTCTCCCCAGTGGTGGTGATTGATGTTCCTTTAGGTGGAATTTCTCAGTATCCAAACATCTTATTTGATTTCAGATGCAGTACATGGTCTCTGTGGATGTGGTGTTCTTGATGGACAAAGGTGGTGGTTTTATTAGATAGCTTATATGATAAGGGGATGATTTTGGGGGGTATTTAGGGAATAGGTTGGGCACATTGAGATTTTATAGTTCTGATCATCAACGGACAATAGTTGTCAATATTCGTTAGTGGTCTATGTCGGGTTTCACTAGTTCATCTAGATTAATAGACAATTGTCTTGATTGTTTTTGCATATATTGTAGTGATAACTGAAATTTTTATCAATTCATTTGGTAGTTTTTGTAGCTTCCAATAGATATTGTCATATGGGAAATTATGAAAGTGGGATGGGGGTGCTGAAACCGACCATTCATTCACATGTCACAACATTCTTGGATAGATGGGATCTGGTATTTTTTCTTTTATAGTGAATTTTTTCTTGATTATCCTTGCATCGTGTTGACAGTTAAGTTTGTTCTCCACATGTATTTTTTATAGTGTGGATTGAATAATTTATTGGTGTGATTGAACATACCATTCGACCATCCCTTCACATGTCTATGTGTTTTGGAGGGGTGCTCTAACACATTCTGTTGGACAAGCATAGTGCATCTTATTGATAGAGGGGAAACACATCATCGTTGATTGATCTCACTAATACACTAACTGTTAGAGGGGGATAAATGTATTTTTTGGTTTCTTATCTCGTAATTTGATTCACAATGAAATATTGATACCATTTTCGACTTTAGAGCTAGGTTACTTTATATCAACATTTCCTTATTGATTGTAATGGATTGTCTCTATATTATTTCTCAATATAGTTTCTCTTTCTTTTAATTTAATAAAGAAGGATTGATTCTCATCTTGTCAAAAAATTCGTTTGAAATATGTGTACATATAGTGAGGAAAATAATGGTAAAACATGTATTCTCATGGCATTACTATAGGATAATAAAATTATTGATATTCTTTGGAGATGTATCATAATTATTTATCATTATATACATAATATCATAGGATGGAAAATATATTATTTCATTGGAATTTCTAGTTATATAATTTGATTGGTATGCCTTTGCATATCATTATTACATATTATAATCTGTGACTCAACACAAATGGGTTAATCATGGAACAAATGGAGAAATTATTGGGTTTTATTTCTTCTAAAATCATGGAGTTGGGTTTGAATTATAACTTCATTATTAGTTATGAAACTCTTATTTGGAAACCTGTATCTAATGGATGGATATCCTCAATGTATTTCTACTAAGAGGTTTTTCAATTGGGATTTGGTTTTGTGAGTATTTTATATTCTTCCGTCTATATTCTATCTAACATGGAGATGCATCTACTACAAGATATAAAATTATGGCTTTCTATATGATTTTAGTACTTACATATAATCAATATGGTCCTAATCTAACTAGTTTAGGGAATACATTGATCACCTAATGTTAAATTTTTTTAATTACTTTACACTATGGATAGACATTTAATAATCATTAAAAATAAAAAATCTTTGGAAATTATTCATTTAGGACCACCTATATTCAAGTATGAAACTACCAAATAATCAGAATAAATATTTAATCTATTTCTAATGTCCATTTTGGATGGAATTCATGTCGTATGGACCTTTGAAAAAAATTGTTACATGTGGTAAAAAATTATATCAATGGTTATATTTGGACCATGTTATTACTATTTTTGAAATATGAAAATGTTGATTAAAATATTTATTGTGATAAATAAATACATTACACTACCATGTCTTATAATATTGGAAGAACCGGTAAAAATCAACCACTTTATGTAACCTTGTATGTCACGTCGATCCCTCTTTTTTTGGGTTAGATAAAATGAATAATGTATTGATTATAAATATGAAAATCAATTAATTATATATAAGATATTATTTTTATTAATGAAAATAGTGAAACCATTATATGCATTTATGGTATCTGTGGAAACAGCACATCCCTAGATGCTAAAATGATCAGTAATATTAATGATGTGAAAATATACAATCAATGAGAATACCTCAATGTGTTGGTTGAATTTGACTACACTACCATTTTCAATTATAACATAACTGGAATTATTCTGCTCTAATTGAAACTGACATCCAGATGGGGAATCTTCATGAATTCTCATCCATTTGTGAATTATAACATTACACAAGAAAATCATGAGGAAAACTATTTGGCAGACGCTGTTTCAAAAAAAAGTGTATCTTATCCCAAGTTGATCTGCCATAATGACATACATGGGGAGCCATTATCTTTTTGGGAATGCGATTATTATAAAAAACCAACATTCATAAATTTATAATATTAATTTTTTTCAATTAATGAGATTATTCTAATGGGGAAAGATCTCATTCAAAAAAATCAATGTCTATAATGAATGATATTGCAACATAATATGTTAAAAACTTGGTAACTATGAATTATAATCACCAAAAAGAAATAAAATTCAATAAAACATAAAATATCATGATAATTAATAAATTCTTGATATTAAATTTCTATGTGTTTCTATATAGACCACATAAAAAATATGTTTATAATGTAACACATGTCTCAAGGAATGAAAATTCAGAAATATATCTCTTAACACTTTGGAAGAATATAAACCATAAACCCCATGAAATATATATAATCAAATAGTTATGTAAATCCCAATAATTTTATGGATAATCATCATTTAATAAATTCATTGGTATTATATACACCACATAAGAGACACATGTGGTGAATATTGTTTGTGTCTCATAGAAAATAAAAGTAATTAAAATATTGTAAAATATGTCTCCAATTAATTTATACACATTTGAACCAACTGTATAATAAATATTAGTTTATTATATATATATTATAGAACTGAATTATTTATTTCATTTCTTATTTGAATTACTTATGAAATATTACTACTCTTTTGTAAAAAATTCCATGTTAATGTCATGTTTTGTGAAATAACGGATTCATTTTTCATGTTAGTTTTTTTGTTATTTTTTGTACTATTAAATTAACCATGGTTCAATAAAATCTATAATATTATCCATGATATTAATCTCATATATATTCATTATACATATCTTAATAGTGGTTCATAATTTTTTGATATTGAAAATGAAATTTGTCACTTATGGAGACAGTATACCATATGTAAGAATGAATGTTATATATATTTTCACAAATTAAATAAGAAATAAAATTAAATATTATATTACCATTATAGAATTATTTTTATGTCATATATGTCACATATTTTTGTTAAATTTTTTTATTACCTTCCATGTAAAGCGTGAATGATTCGCATCTCTTCATGGGGTGGTAGTCTATCGTACACACAAGAGACACTATCATTTTCCCATAGAATAAAAAGTAATAATTTATATGTTATATAATAATTATATAAGAATAATAATATAAAAAATATAATATATAAATAATTAATTCATTATTATATCTAGTACTCCACCATACACTTCAATGATGATTTTGTAACCCATTTGATGGAATTGGAGGAGGATTTAGGTTATTCCAATAACCAAATTATATATTGGTATATTTTATTTGTTTAGGATATTATATCTTTCTTAATAATAATTATTGAAGTTGTTGTTTTACAATGTAAAATAAAATACGCAGTTTTGGGTGTATTCTCTTATTCGGATAACTTCAACTGGTTTGCACCAAAAGGATTATTTTGACTAATTTATGACCAAATAAGGGATTATAGTGGGGGAGTGTTGATTTAATAATGTTATTTTGGTATGTATTGGATGAAATGAATTGTTTTGGAAGGGATAAGTTGAATGGATATTGAGTGGCCTTTTAAAGGTATGGTGAGTGGCACACATGTAATTTTTGAAAATAAAATGATGTAACTAGTGTTTTAATGTTCCAAAATTATAAAAAATGGTATATATTGATAATAGAATATTTATGATAGAAATAAGGCCATAAAATCTTTTATTACAATATTTTATTCTTTTTTTCTGAGTCTTTTTTTTGACTCCCGGTAAACCCATTTTTACATAAACCATTTTGTATAATTCTTATTGTTTTTACTATTAAATATTGAAAAAATATTAAGTTAACCTTATTATATAATATATATTATTTTTTTTGAAAATATAAAATCCATATTTCTAAATATCATTTATATTAGTGGAAATTGAAATTAATTTTAATGTCGTATATGTAAAGATATATTGAATTTTCAAACAAAAAATTATTCAAATGTTTTAAAATCTTTTATATAAAAATTTAATACAAAAATGAATACAATGAAATATATTTGATCAAAAAATATAAAATTAAACTAATTTTTCACTTCAAAACAACAAAAAAAATAAAATTTCTATTTTTAAAAGAATTTAAATAAATGAGAATTTATAATAAAAACTTGTATTTTTCACTATTCACTGAATAATTTATCTATTTATAAAATCAAAAAAAATTAAATTATGATAATTATGAAATTATAATTCAAAAATAAAATTTATTTTGTCAAAATAATTTTCTGAAATAATCAAAAATTAATTTTTAAATAAGTATGTAAATGAGGAAAAATCATCTTTTTATAAAAATATCATTCTTAAGTGTAAACTTAGATTTATTCATAGCTCGTGTACTAGAAACACAAAAGATGAATCATAAAATTTTATTTCATATGGAGTATAGAAATTTTATTAATTTCATTATCGTTAAGTAATTTTTTATATTTATTTAAGGTAAAACTTGTTTTTTTGAAAGAAAATAGTTTCTATAAGATAGATTTATATTATTTACAAATATTTATTATTTTAATTTCAAATTAATTGGTCACTAAAGAATTAATTGTTTAGATATGTTTGGAACTTATTTTTTCATAATTTATATTATCATATTCATAACATCTTCACTATTGTATCGGTGATAACTATTATATTAAATATTTATTTCATAATTGTAAGTCACGTCTCGTTTAAAGTCATTGTTGCATGTAACTTAATCATAAAATGTTGTTGTGGGTAATCCAAAATAAATTCAGTGTCTCTTATTATGAAATATATTAAAAATAATAAATTTATTTGAAATAATACATTTCAGAAAATCTCACGGAGTTATATTATTGACCCCAAAAACATAATTTCACCATCAAAATTCAGGAAATTGGTACCAATAATTAATGATACATCTACTTAATTATATCATAATGTTTACACATGTAATGTCCCGACCCAGATCACCACTAATCCAGTGGCCGGACCGGTCGCCACATGACCTCAAGCCCATCTCCTCGTACACCAGATGCTACCGACTAGCAGTGAGGGTCTATGGATAGTCAATGGGGAGACTATACCCTCTTGTCAGAGTTGAACAATGGTATATCAGTGTAGATAACAAAAAATAGTGAATGTAGAAAGTCAAAAATGTCAAACAGTGGAAGACGAATAATATTCATTATACAAAAGTGGCCAACGCCAAATTATACAGCGGATGCATGAATGACATGCTAATGTTACAAAAGTTGAAAATAGTGAACAAAACAACATGCTTTACATTACAATAAATAAATAAATAAATAATGACTCCAATCCCCTATGGAGATCTCCCCGAACATCCCGAGTCTCCGCTAGGTACTCTGCTCCTAACTCCCAAGTAAATTCAAATAGTATAGTCCTACAACCAAAAAGAATCTACTCAGGTAACCATTGTAATGGCTGCCCGATTAGGGTGTGAGATATAAATCTCAGTAGGCCGGGACCACTGGTGTCTACCCCAAATCCATACATTTAATAATTAATTTAAAAACCTGTGAAGGAATGCATAAAATAAATTATGTAGTACAATGTATCTATATACTCAAGTACCTACTTCATCCCTCAGCTGGTGTCTAAACATACACTATTTATTTAACATGCAGACTCAACAAAAATTACATAATCATTTATCAATTTTTCAAATCTTATAAAATTATGAAAGTCATGAGATTCATCTTACCCCCAACATCTTCCAAATATGTCACTCACCACGGATGTCTCTAAAGACCATCTTTCTAATCAAGTAAAGACAGAATCCAAGATTGTGATTTGGCATGGATAACACGTCATAAGTTATTCAATTTAATTATTCAGATACTAATTCTAAGCCCATCCACTAGAAGTTTTTCACCTAATTCATAGATAACTCTGAACCCTTTCTCATAATCAAATCACAAATCATCATGTCACAACATCCTTCATTAACCATTAATCTCATTTCATTCAGAAACAATTGGACCCACAATCCAATGTTAATTGATGGGTGTAGAATATCATGTCTAGCACCCTCGTGAGTATTCGAAGCATCAGTCCATGTATCACAACCCATTGGTATTTGGATCATCAGTCCCTAACCCATAAAGGAATATTTTCTTACAATCTAGGTGTAGAACTCCATGTCTAGAACCCCATCGGTATTTGGAGCATCAGTTCTTGTCTCACAACCCATTTATCAACCGTACATATATATCTATCATTGGTGTAGAACATCTTGTATAACACCATATGAGTATTTGTAGACTCAGTCCCTGTCTCACAACCCATTCATCAATCACACATATAAATTGGTCATTGGTGTATAATACCAGGTCTAACACCATAAAACCAACCATTTAGTTAATTCAACAATTAATTAACAACATAAATCGCTCTTAATATAATTCAAGACATAATTAACCTAATTCCTTAACAAGCCTGAACCCGTCCACCCAAATAGTGATTCTTCTATGACATTAATCAATCTACACGAACCCCATAATCATCTCAAAACATTTTTAACAAATTTTATATTTTTAGTGACCATCTCACACAACATATCATATATATAAACAACTCCATCCAAGACAACATATGGTATGGAAAACTAATACTCATCAAAAGGTACTCCTGGACAACAATCGTAACAAACTATAAATTCACAATCTTAATTTAATGCATGAAAATTATTTAATTCAACAATTAATTAATTAACCCTTATCATTTTAAAGAATCCTCAATTAGTTAACCATTTACCATTTAACATGTAATAATTAATCCATCCATTACTTATTACCCATTTCAAAATTATATTCTGAACATGTCAAATATTCAATATTCCCAATAATCATTAAAATCCAAAATCTCTTTCAAACTTTTGACTTGATAAATAATTATACAATTAATTATCCTATTACTAATTCTTCCCATTCAAATCATTCAATTGTTTAATCATATCAATTTAACTACAATATAAATCCATGCTTAAAATCCAAACATGTTGAAGTCCTCATTTATCACATGTGGGTGGCATTATTTAATAACATAAAAAGTGTCATTCATCGTCATATCAAAATCATGGAAATTTACATTCTCAATTAATTTAAAGAATCTATAATTCTAAAATATAGTGTTAATGATTTGGTACCCTACCTCGGGGTTTTTCCAGAAACAATAACGAACGAAGAACCGTCAAGGGAAATGAGTTGATTCTTCAAGAACCTACCTTAGATCACTTCTCCTAGCAAGAAAAAGACCAAAATTCGTCAAACATGGAATTCACACACATAGATCTACCCATAACGTGTGTAGATCTGCAAAACCGTGAGATGATGAGATGATGATCTATGTAGATCTAAGAGACCAAACAAGAACGAAGAAGAACATCTACCTACATCACGAAACTGGCTTCTATTCGCCCGGAGAAGCCTTCGGTTCACCTCTGAAACACTTGTGAGAGGTTCTCATACCTTCATAGAAGAGTAATCTCGAGTTATGGCTGCTAAGAAGGAAAAATGAACCATCTAAAGGAAGAAATGAGTGAGATCTACAATTTAAGGATCTCATTTAAGTGCCTGCATGGTTAGTTCAGACGGTTTGACAATATTTTCACTAACCATGCGTTAGCTACTGCCTCACCCACCCTTCCTGCACGGTTGGGCCATACGGTTAGACAAACCTTGTGCCGCCCATGCGTAAGCTAATGCCTCCAAGACCAACTATGCACGGTTTGGCCACATGGTTAGACAAACCATCCACTGCCTGTGCGACTTCCCCTTTACATCAAAACACATATCAATGTTCGAGAAATAATGAATGATTTATGTGATCCAACACTTGGAATAATATTTCGGATCTCATTTTAAAAAGAACAACACATTGATAAACTGAAAAAATAATTTCAGGAACATTCATAATTTTAACCCGGTTCAAATACACAGGATCTTACATTATACCCACCTTAAAAACATATCGTTCTCGAGAATCAATCAAGAACCACTACTAAAACTGCTGACCTATTAAGTTTATTGAATCTCGATAGAAGTGACGTGTTGCATTCCCAATGGAAAACACACCGTTAACCGTTCTCAAACCTGATGGATAATCCTTTATAACAAGATCCAAAGATTACTCTAATGATTAATCATCGAAACAGATATTATATATAAGGTTATTATATGGTCTTGGTCAACGTAAACGGTTAAACCTCAATAAAACAATTGAAAAGGTTTCTCGTGCTTCCCTCAAAGACATCACAGACCCAAAATCCACTTTCACCCTTTATCTGATGACGTACCTTTAAAACTACTCCAAAACCATCTGCCAGTACAACGAAGTCCTTACAAATCATTTGGTAAATGTTCATAGTCAAACCATCATAAGGCTATTTTAAAAACAATTTTTCCCAAACTTGAAAAATAATGTAGCCCAAAGAAACCATGCACCCCGCATACTCCCTAGATATGAAATTATCCTCAAGCCGAACAATATTTAAATTGTATCATGGCTTAATAATAATGCTATCTTAGTGTCTCAATGACGAGGTCAAGATATGGGAAATTCTCATCATGTCCAGAAAAGCACACTAAGAGAAAACTGAGGTCATGAAGAAGATCAGTCAAACCATTACTAGAAAATTCTATTCTAAAATCTCGAAATCACCTACCAACACATTCATCGAGAACAAGGTGACAATACCCACCTTAGGATATCCCATGACGTCTCAAGAAATGATCTGCCGCTCACCAGTGCGCTAGATTAACAACAAGATCGGCATGTCAAAACACCTAGGTCTTTAGAAAACAATTCCATATATTGAAATGAAACTGATTCTTTAACTCTCATGTTACTCTACATGGAGTTGAACCGAGACCGTACTCAACAGTACGAAAAAACTTATTACGGAGTCATATTGTCTCATACGACCATTTTCATAGACGACGCCACAACAAGTAATCCATTACTATGAGGAAAGGGTTAACTGACCAACAAAGCAGTCGACCATGCCTGAGTCACGTCTAACTAGCTAACAAAGAGCATTACTTGATTCCCATGCCCACAAATAGGTCAATAAACACATCACCACATGTTCGAACAAGGGTTTCATAGGAAACATGAAGTCCAACCTGGTAAAACGACACCCAAAAACTCCAAAAGATTGAGAATATCCATAGAGCTATTAAGGCATTTATGTTATGAGGGTGCTACCGACCACTTGTTAGCCCCTTATGAATAAAAGGTGACAACCCTAAACCGGGTAATGTGAAACAAGTCACTAGGCTCTAAAGTTGAACATAAGGCCATTTCTAATTAGTAGAATGCCTAAATAAAGTACCCATGCTTCCATTCCAAGGCAACTCAAGAGATGTCTAAACATCCCTTTAAATGAGGGTTTTAAACAGTGGTCACCACAATAAGTTCCATTTACAAGCCGATAATATTTAATAACTTTTAATCATTATTCTTCAAAAGATTTATTCAAAACTTCAAAGTACCATTTTCAAAATACCCCAAGGAAGAACAGGAATGTTTAATAAAACTCCTTTTTAAAACATTTATGTTAGTTTAAATCATGTCATTTTTATTAAACATATCAAAATAAATTCATTTTAAGATGATAAGTTGACCTATGAGGATCCCGTATTAACCAACCTGGGTTCTCTATAAAGAATCCCATTAGTAATCACACAGGTATTAAAATTTCAAACACCCAAACAGGTTATCTCATAAAAACACTCCCGAACTAGCCTACATGGGACCCATAGAATTTTGGAAACTAGCCATTTGATATCAGATCAACATTAACATCTTTCACTTTTATAATCATTTCACAAGGCATCATGACATCACATTTAAAATTAGTTGTAATTTCTCAATTCATGAAGCACCCAAACACTCCATGGATTGAAAATTTCCCCACATTAATCAATACCAATATCAATTCCAAAATTAACATGATCAAACTAACGGTCAAAATTATATGGGTGGCCACCCACCAATCGATAAGGCGGTTATACACCTTATCACTTGATTTTGGCTCCCATTTAACACAATCAACATTCATTTGACATTTTAACTTTATCATCACTTTCAAATATCAAAACATCATTAAAATATTAGAACATGAAGTAACACAACAACTTTTATAACATGGAATCATGTCACAATAAAAAAACATGATAATAACTAAGGCAGTATAAAATATTATCACCCAAGAATTTTAAATCAATCACTATTACATGCTATCTAGAGAGTAATTCCAAAACAAATCAAACATGGAATTGAACCCAAGGAACACAATCCAAATTTCTAAGAATCTTACTAATGCAACTATATGGAATGTAATATGCATGACATGTGAATCTCTAAGATACTATAATGATGCAAGTATGAAAAATCTTTACCATATCAGTACTATAAAATTATTCTTTTCAAAATTATCAAAATCAATAAACAGAAGAAAATACACCAGTCACTCAACGTGAAATCATATCAAATGTAACCTCTAATAGTACCAACATCAATTCCCATCCCTTACCAATTGGTCATTTCCCATACATGAAGTGATCAGCCCCAAGCACGGCTATTAACCCAAGCGCCGACAAATTTCTATTCTCCTTTATACCAACCCCAAAATTGTAAGACCAAGGAAAAGAAATAAACCAAACCCTTTGATACCACATTTTAACATCCGGACCCAGGTCACCACTAATATGGTGGCCGGAACGGTCGCCACATGACCTCAAGTGTGTCTCCCTGTACAACAAAGGGTGTCGGCTAGCAGCGAGGGTCAAAGAATAGTTAGTGGGGAGACTATATCCTCTTTTCATAGTTATAATGTGGTATATCAGTGTAGATAAGAAAAAATAGCGGAAGCAGTAACTCATAAATGAAAAACAACAGAAGACAAATAACATTCATTTTACAAAAGTGTCCAACGACAAATTATACAGCAGATGAATGCATGACATTCTAATGTTACAGAAGTAGAAATGAATGAAAAAAACAACATGATTTACATTCCAGTACATAGATAAATTAATAATGACTCAATGACCCAAGGGAAATATCCTTGAGCATCCCGAGAATCCGCTTGGTACTCTGCTCCTAACTCGAATGTAAATGCAAACAGCAAAGTCCTACAACCAAAAAGAATCTACTCGAGTACCCAGTACAATGGCATCCAATGTAGGGTGTGAGATATATATATCAGTACACCAGGACCACCGGTTTCTACCCAAAATCCAGAAATTTAATAAATAATTTAAAAACACAAGAAGGCATGCATGAAATAAAGTAAGCAGTACAAAGTAACTATATATTCATGTACCTTCTTCAGCCCTCAGCTGGTGTCTGAACATGCACTATTCATTTTCCATGCATACTAAACAATATTTACATAATAATTTATCAATTATTCAAAGTTTATTAAATTAGGAAAGTGTTTAGATTCAGCCTATTCCCAACATCTTCTGAATAATCACTCACCACGGATGTATATAAAGACCATCTAAGTAATCAAGTAAAGACTGAATCCAAGCTTGTTCTTTGGCATGGATAACATGTCATAAGTTTTTCAATTTAATCATTCATATATTAAGTCTGAGCCCATACACTAAAAGTGGTTCACCCAATTCATAATCCAGTCTAAGCCCTTTCTCATAATCATTTCACAAATCATCATGTCACAACAGCCATCACTAACCATTAAACTCATTTCATGAATGAACAATTGGACCCACAATCCAATGTTAATTAATGTATGTAGAACATCATTTCTAGCACCGTCATGAGTATTCGGATCATCAGTCCATGTCTCGCAACCCATGGTTATTTAGAGCATCAGTCACTGGCCTATAAAATAATACATTCTTACAAGATGGGTATAGAACGCTAGGTGTATCACCCCATGAGTATTTGGAGCATCAATACCTATGTCAGAACCCATTTATCAACCATAAATATATATCTATCCTTGGTGTAGAACTTCATGTATAACACCCTGTGAGTATTTGGACCATCAGCCCCTGTCTCACAACCCATTCATCAATCCCACGTAGACATTTATCATGGGTGTAGAATACCAGGTCTAACACCATAAAAACAACCCATTAGTTAGTTCAACAGTTAATTAACATCAAAAATCACACTTCAGATATGTCAACACTTAATTATAAAAATTCCTTAACATGCCTGAACTCGTCTACTCAAACAGTTATTCATCCAGCACATTAAGAATCTACAAGCACCCCATAATCATCTCAAAACATGCTAATCTAAGCCTATATCATTATTGACCATCTCACACACCATATCATATCTCTTAAAAACTCCATCCATGACTACTTAAGGAAAGGAAAACTAATACGCATTATGAAGGTACTCCTGGCCAACAATCGTAACAAACTATCAATTCACAATATAAATTTCATGCATGAAAATTATTAATTCAATAATTAATTAATTAAACATTATCTCTTTATCCAATCATCAATAAGTTAACAATTTACTATTTATCATGTAATAATGAATCCATCCATTAATTATTACCAGTTTCCAAATTATCTTCTAAATTTGTCAATTATTCAATATTCCTAATAATTAGTAAAATCCAAAATCTCTTTCCGACTCAAGACTTGATAAATAATTTTACAATTAATTAATATATTAGTCATTCTTCCCATTAAAATCATTAAATTGTTTAATCATATCACTTTTTCTACAATATAAATCCATGTTTAAAATCAAAACATGTTTATGTCCTCATTTATCTAATGTGGGTGGCATTATTTAATAACATCAAAAGTGTAATTCATCGACATATCAAAATCATGGAAATTAAAACTCTCAATTTATTTAAAGTATATATAATTCTTAAATAAAGTTTTAATGATTTGGGACCCTACATCGGGGTTTTTCCGAAAACCATAACAGATGAAGAACCCTCAAGAGAAACGGGCCGATTCATCATGAACCAGCCTTAGATCACTTCTCCTAGAAAAAAAGTCCAAAACTCATCAAACTTGGCATCAACACACTTATATCTACCCATAACAGGTGTAGATCTAAGAAACCGTGAGAAGAGGAGATGTAGATCTAATTAAATCTATGAAACTGAACAAGAACGAAGAAGAACATCTACCTACCTATAGAAATTAGCTTCAATTGGCCTCAAAAATGCTTGGTAGAGGTTCTCGTACTTTCAAGGAAGAGTAATAACGAGTTATGGCTGCGTAGGAGGAAAAAAGATCCATCTAAAAGAAAAAACGAGCAAGATACACAATTTATGGATCTCGTTAAAGTGCTTGCAGAGTTAGTTCGTATGGTTTGACAAACAGTGCACTAACTGTGTGTTAGCTATGGCCTCAGCCACCCTTCCTGCACAGTTTGTCCGCACGGTTAGACAAATCGTGCGCAGCCAGTGCGAATTCCACACTACCACAAAACTTCTATCAATGTTCGAGAAAAAAAATTCTTCTTTAGGTGATCCAATAATCAGAATAAAATTATGGAGCTTGGTTTAAAAAGAATTACCGTTAGATAAACCGAAAAAAGAATTTCTGGAACATTTGAAATTTTAACTCGGTTCAAAAACAAGGGATCTCTCACCACATTCCTTCAACATGATGGTGATTTTTTCAGAAAACATTAACCAGGTAAGTTGTCTTCGTGTATAAACAATTTTTATTTGATCCATAATATATATTGGTTATTCCTCATAATATATTGTTTTTCCAATGGTAAATTATAGGATTTCAGTACATGTGAGAGATTGATTTTGTAATTTGTAATGAAAGATATAAGAAACACATCTACATAATGAGAAATGTTTGGAGAAAGCACCACATGATAATCTACTATCATGATATGATAAATTATTTCAAATAGACTAACATATATTAGGCTTAGATTTCTTTTCTTTATTCCACATAGAAATTCCTAGAAATACTTTCTCACTAACTTCATATTCCTGACCGCATCTAACATTATCTGTATAACATTTTATCTAAAATTTTATATAATTATGTGTGGATAAATCGATATAACTTCACAACCATATAATCTTATTTATCTGGTAACAATATCATTCATTATACAATTTCATTATATTATGTAGTAGTTCTACACTTCTTTCCATAAATGGATTCATAAGGATCAATCTGATTGATTTTGTGAATGAATTACATGATTTTATGAATGATGTTATTTTATGAAAACTCAATATGGGGAGTAATTTATTTCCAATAACCATATAAATACAAATAAAAAAATCATAGAATATCCTCTATGGTTTGGAATTTCTCCCAATCATATCATATATAAGAGGATGTCTTGTAGTACTGATATTGAACTGTGTATTAAGAGGTTTCTGAAGACATGGATAAAACATCATGCTAAACAATAGGTCATGATCAGATATAATTTAATTTGGTACCCTAGGTAACATTTAATCTTATTTAATTATTATTCGGGAAAAATATCTTCAGATATATTTCCTCTGATAGAAAAAATGTGTGTTGAATTAGTATGTTACCAATTATAACACGTAATTACCACAACATCAAGAATAAATAAACCCGAAATGTTACCAGTTCCGTTAATCATATGTCCATAAAATTTGAAAATTTATTACCCTGTAAACATCCTTTTCAATCAAATATATAAAAACACATCTTTTGTAATTACAATTTTTTTTTATAAAACATCCGTAATTATGATTTACCTCAATCACGTAAAACATCAAATGGGATTCAATTAATATTTTATTATGATAAAACTAACATTCATAATCCCATTATGGTATCTATAACTCCTATGTTAATATTACATTAGGGAATATAAAAATTAAAAATAAATACACTTGTTATAATTTATATAATATACTATCTTATAAAAAAACATTTTCATTTGAAGCTTGGCTTCATCCATATACTGATAAATTATCAAACTTGACTTCTTTACTTCTAAATCCACAGAGAGTGGCATAATAAATTCTCAAAATAAAATGAAATTTAACTAAAAGATGAACAATTAAATATTCATAGTACACATTATTACTGAATCAAATAGTAAATTTCAAAATTTATAGGGGAGGATAATATGCCCTAATTATCATGATTTCCTTCATCTGTTTTGATTTATTATTCATTCCTTATGTCCCTATCCTTCAGAGGATACAATAGATTATCATCTACAGTAGACCTTGAATTTTGGAATTTATTTGCATAATTCCTAAAATACTTTCACCTAAACCATCATAGTGGGGGGTCATTATTTATATAATTCTATTTAATTGCATCATTAGAATATTTATTCCCATCAATTTTAAATTTCACGTCCCAATGGAATTCCATTCTTTATATAAAATATTTAATAGGCCCATGTAGAAAATTTCTCCAAAGTTTTTTCTTACACATTGAGTATAAAGGAAATATCTTCTTCTCCTCTCTATGGTTTTTATATTTACCATCAAATTAAAATTTTCTATTCTAATAAACAACCTTGATATTGATATATAACTCCAACCTCCATTTACAAGTTGATTGTATATTAAACAATATAATAATAAAAAATTAAATATATTATGGCTAACTACCATCAGAGACATAGTTTTAAAATAATTAAGAATCGATCAACATTACTTTGAAGTTTCATGATAATAAGATTAGAATTCCTCACAAGTCTTGTAAAAATTTCCACATAAACACCAATAGATTCTTCATTCTTTAGATTCAGCACATGTTACTCCTTCTCCATAATCAAATGTATAATATGAGGAATATACTTGTTGAAAAATATTTTTTTCAACACATATTCCAAACACTAGAGAATAGAAAATTTCATTTCAGTGTTACTAATCCATTACTCTGCAACTATAAGATCATCAGATCCACTGGATGTTGGTGGATGTTTCCTCATGATGGAATCAATAGAACATTTTTCCTTTTGTTACTCATTATGAATTTAGGTATGATTCATGGATTGAGATAGTTGTGGAATCAATAAATTTATATTTTTCATTCCTTCTCCCATAACATTTTTATGATTGTGAGAAAAATCAGTGTATTGTCCTTCACACTCAATATTAACACAGTTCCTTAAGGTTCCATCCATTGACTAAAATTAAAAATAATTGTTTGATAAAAAATAATCTCAGTCAAGATAAATATAATAATGTAAAATCATTTAATATATATATCATGAATTACACCGTATTATTAATCTATGAAACCATTTTTTATCCTAGTCCATTCATATTTATCATCTATTTAAATCCATCAAGACGGTTCATAATAATTTTTAAATTTAAAAAGATATCCATCAACAGTGTCACGCTAGTTATGTAGAAAGTACCATTTTCAGACACCATGGGATTAATATGTCCAGATCTAGTCCACCATATCAATGTTATTAACCCTAGGTACCTCGGTGCTAGATCCACATTATAAAATTGTGATATTTTTAAATTAAATATTTTTCCACATCGAGCATAAACAGAAAAATAAATATTATTAATTAAAATTGAAATTTATAACCAAACTAATTGGAATGTTTTAATTGGAATAAATAATTTATTAAATAATAAATATTTTACAACTCAATATGAATTTAATGGAATATTACTAGAAAATAACCACAAACATTTTAGTAATGCCAGGATATTCTTAATAATATGCTACTTCAAAAATAATTTTTATTGCTCTTTATGGTTGATTATAAATTTATGTAAATTATAGAAAAATTATCTAAAAACAATTATATTTTTAGTTTCATCATTTCAATAGTATATTTGGCTGAATTTTTGTAAATTTTCCATAAATGTTGATTTTTCAATGAATATTGATAAATATAGGATTTTAATAAAAACTATATTTTTTTAATAAGGTCAAATTATGATTTTGACTACTTTTAAAATGATCATTATTATGTTTTATTTATATTTATACAATTACTGTCTTTTAACAATATTTTATATGTGAATTTAGAATAAAAACATTTTATAATTAAAAAGTTCACTTTTTTTCAAAAAACAGCTTCCATTGCATTTTGTCAATTTAATTATAAACTAAATCTAAGAAACATACATTTTTTGAATTATAGAAATTAAATTAAATATTTATAATTAGTATAATAAAATTTGGTAATTAATACCATTTTATTTTAGGTCAATTAAAATTGAAACTCTGGTAAAATTTATTACCATGATAAATGGTAAAACTGGTTAATCTAGTTTACACATAATTGTTAAGGGAATAAATTTTTATCATAATTTATATTGAATGATGTTTATTTGACCATTAAAACCTATTTTTTGAAATAAATTATTTCCATTTACATTTCTCTACTAAAATGAATTAGATATTATTAAAATCAATGAATTTTACAAAATGTGACACTCTTGATTATAATAGGTATTAAATTTTTTAATACGGGGTTATCCGAAATATATATCAAGCTATAAATAGTAATTCAAAATAGAAAATATTTACCTAAATCAAGGAATTTATTTATAATTTTTATTTCTATAATATGTACATTAGATGTTATAGAACGATGATGGGGTAACTATTAAATTTTTAAAAAAAATAAAAAAAAATGATATTAGAAATATTAAAATAACACCTTTTGGAATTATTTAAGGTCTTACAAAATATTTTTACAATATTATTAAATATTCGGGGTGTTTTATATGATATTTTATAATTTTATCTTTTTTTTTATTGATTTCATTAAAGTTAATGTAACGATTAGTGTCAAAAGCGGACACTAGTGATATTTAATGAACATAATTTTTTTTAATTTTTTTTTAAAATTAAAACCCTGAACAAAGAAAAGGGGATAATATATGTTATTAAGTATAATATATTTTTCATTTATGGTACAATTGACACTATATAATTAAATTTCACAATCTCTTTATATTATACAATTTTTTATCATTGTTAAAATTAAAATATAATCTCTAATGGATATTGAAAATAATAATAACTAAAATATGTTGAAAACATTAAAAAAATCCACTAGTATATTTTATAAGGATATTATGTTATATTATCTTTGATTATTAAGACATTTGGAGGTACTTTGATTGAAAACAAATTTATTATAATTTAATATTTTTAGAAATTTAAAAATTGTCCCTCAACTCAATTATTAAAGGGAACCCCTTTATACCCTTCCTTCACACTTCAATAACAATTTTGTTTAGCCAATATGAGCCCAAATAAATTATTATAATACCACCTCAAACATGTTAGATATTTTTTATAGGCACAATACCATTCTTAGTAGTATTAAGGTGTTAATAAGGACGGATTTCCAACGAAGTGGTATTGTTTTTATTTTATTGTTTAGTTTTTTTCATAATTTCAATCACTAAAACCTTTCTCAAACAAGGTAAAATTATAACTCTAATATACTAGATATACCTATATATTATATTATTAGTTTCATGAACTGTATCCATCTCCACTTCTGTCAAATATAACAATAATTTATCTTTTTTGTGTACGGCGAACTATCATCTCACAAAATGAGATAATTTTTTCCTATAGCTGTTTCCAAATACCAAATATATTGATATAATTAATAATTATATATTATATTATTTATATACTTATTATTTTTAGAAGCTAATTTATCACTTACATTATTTCCATTCCATGTTTTGAAGCATGATAATGTCGTTCGTGTGTACATGTGAAATATCACACCCAGAAAGTGATGTAATTAGTTTGTGATATCCATATATATAAATAAGTAAATTTAATGAAATAATAAGATATATGTATATATGTAATATTATTATAATTAATTAAATAGAAAACAATGTTTACCTTATTTCCATTATGATCATTCAAAAATGAAATGATTACGCATGCACACGTAAGACCTATTGTCTCTATGATTATAACGTACATAATTTTTTGTATTTATTCATAATGGATAGATTTAAAGGAATAATTTACGATTGAAAATTATAAAATTTCTTGAATATTTTTATCGATTTGATGTAACAATGCTCTATTTGACCATATTCAATAGACCGAAGTCATTTTTGACACATAAACAGAATATCGTCAAAAAGTAGGATAAAAAATAAATAATTAAATATTTATTATAGAATTGGAAAAAGTGACATAAATGGAATAATTATACTCATTTATTTTATAATTAAAGTAAATTATTTTCAAATTATTATTATTTATGATTTTAATAGAAATATATGAAAATGAGACTCAAGGTAAGGGATTTCATAAATCAATTTCCTTATGAAAAACATCTACTTCATTGATTACAACATGCCAATATTATCGGAGAAATTAAATTTTATTATCTTATTTTGTGTTCCAAAATATTTATTTATATGTTTATATAATACAGAAAATATATTATTTTTATTAAATCTCACTATAATGAAATGATATTTATAATGTATGTTATTTTTGAGAAACCAACTTTAAAAGACCCTATTTTACAATTTTTAACCAAAGTCAAACGGATTATTTTTCTAACCTATATGAAATGAGTGGTATTTAATTATTTAATGATTATTTAATGATTTAATATTTACATTATAAATTTATCAAGTTTATTTTCCAATAAAAAATTTATTTATGATGTGCAGATTTTTTTTATATAAAAAAGACATTTTTAAAAGAAAGGGGTATTTCTATATAAAAAAGTTAATTTTTATATATTTTAAATATTTTATATTATTTTTTATGATTAAAATTTAATTAATAAAATAAATATTCATTATATAGTTCTTTAACAATATTCATGATAAATACGAGTTTCAAGATAGCAATGGGTTGGCATGTTTTAGATTATATGATGGGGTTCCCTAGATAGTGTCAGGTGATACTACTATTTATTAAATGATATGTGTATTTATATATACCTCAAATTAATTGGTTTTCGAACCATTTTCTAGAAGGATATAATAATTGAGTTACCTACTACATTATCTTATGGATTTAAATGGGCTACAATCATTTCTGACATAATTATAAAATGTGTTATGAATGTGATTCTCAATGATTCCAAAAAGGGTTTTTATTTCATGAAATGATTTTAAAGGATTTTCTTTGAGATAAAAGTGTGTATTCTATCAGTGGAAAATTATTTAATTCATAAACTAAATAAAAATTGTTATAATGGTAAAATTACATGGGTTTTTATTTTTTTCACATGACAAATATGTTCCTTCTGTATATGTCCCTTACTGAACATATTTTTCTAATTACATGTATTAAAATATATTTTCATAAGGTTTATGGGATAGTATGAAAAATTATGAGTTCTAGAATGAAATTTTTAATTTTTATCCAGAAAATAAATCATGTTTATTTTTATATACTTTTACATTATGGGAAAAAAATTCTTTTGTTAGATTTTTTCACATGTAATATCAAGGTTTTCCTTATAATAATTTTCACTAAATCTCTAAAACATTTAACCTAAATAATCATTGGGAATTAATAAAGATGAATTCTAGTAAAAATTCACAAGAATAAGTATTGTTTTGGTCTGGGTACATATAGTTTCAATTAGAGCAGTTTTGGACAACATTAGAGATTAGTAATTTTGGTTAAACATTGATTATATTTCATTGTATATTATTTTAATAAAATACTAGCTCTACAAATTATTTAGATCAAGAAATGTTAGTTATAAATCAAATGAGGAGGATATGAAAAAACATTTATATCTCATCATGATGAATATATTGAAATTATTATTGCAATGCCATGTCCTAATGATTGTGATACGTATTCCAACATATTACTCTCTAGCAAATTGTTATATGAAAAATCAAACAGCAGCTCTATACCTCAATACCCTTATGGTTATTGGGATGCTTTTAATCAAATATCAATTTCGCAATTTACTATATTTTACAAAAAATTAAATTATCATCAAGGAATTATTACATGTTTTCCCATATCAAAGGACTTTGATGCATAAAATGATTTTAATATAGATTCTAATGAAGGAGACCCTAATAATGCCTACTTATATATGGGTTTCTCTTATATTATTACTGGTCATATTCAAGGTATTTTAATAGAAACATTTAATGGTTTCTTCAAAAAATCTCAGTCTTCATGTTTTATAAAAATCATGTTTTATCATATATTGTCAAATTATATGTCATATAATGTTATTTTCTATAACAATTTCTCTTCCAACATCCATACAACCAATGTTGTACAAGGAGTATTTTGGAAAAGGAACCAACAGACATTTAAGAAGCTCTCAAGCATTGTTTAAATTTGGGGACCATCAATATAAATGAAGAAACAGCAATGAAATCATGTGGAAACCATGATCATGGTACAGTATTATTTCATATTAAAATGGTTTTATTTAAATCACATGAATATGAATTGTCAAACATCTATATGTAAATGGCATCATGATGTCAAAAAATGAGGAAATTATGTGTGGGGATGAAAAATTAATTTTATATGAAACCCATTGAGGGTAAATCATTATCCTAATAGATAAAAATCTACATTTCAAGTAAATATGATTTCTTTTGTTTTTATTCTTTGATATAAAGTAATTTCTCATCTCAATAGAAAAATTTCTGAAAAGCAAACATTATTAATTTTATTTTCATAACTAGAAACCAATATCATTTTAACCTATTTCCGATTTATAGTTTTCTGATGGTTAAAATCCTCATGATCATGCTTAATGTAATCTCTATATGACCTTCAGAGTTATATTTCCCTTCCATGAAAATTTTTCCTATATGGAAAGCCATTATGTGTTATCTCTAGTGATCTTCGTAAATCTCTTTCACTATTATCTAGATATTTTATTAATCCCTTATTAAATGTGAGGTTTCAATAAATGACTATTGAATATTCAAACAATGGTTCCTAATCCTGTGTTCAAATTTTGAGGGTGCAATTTATTAATGGGGGAAGGTATCATTCTGAAATTTTAATAGGAACTAATATGCCACAAAGAGCATTAATGAACAACTATCATTTTTCATTTAAATTTGACCCTTATAAAAAATCCATTAAATTGTATTGTATACATATAAAAAACTAATTTTTGAAATAGATATTAATTTATAATTCAATATGATATTATTAGTATGTGCATATATAATAATCATATAATATTTAGTAAATTATATTTATTTTAAAAAAATATATTCTCAGCAAATTTTTTTTTATTTTTTTATTGGTTGTTATAAATTTCATGAAATGTTAGAAAAATTATTTGAAAATTTTAAACATTTTTTGGCTTTATAATAGCAAAAAAATATTACGTTGAATTTTTTATAAATTTATGAAAATATAGATTTTCTAATGAATAGTGAAAATAATAATTTTTATTGAAAACTGTATTTTATATTCAAGGAAAAATTAGTATTTTAATTAGATTTATATTTTTCATAAGTTAATTTAATTTATATTAATCAAATTATGGGTTTTATAAGTATTTATTATTTAATTATGTTTAAAAATTTATATTTAAAAACTGTATTAAAAAAACAATTTTATATTTGATCTCTACGATTTAATATAAAATTAAATTATGAATATTATATGTTTTGAATTAGAAAATATAAAATGAATATTTATAATCAAGAGGTTAATATTTTTTAATTAATACCCTATTATTTTAGTTTAATTTGAATATTGAATTTAATTAAAGTAGCTACCTCGGTAAAGGGTAAAACAGGTTAATCAAGATTAAAAATAAATAATAATGCGATATGTTATCAGGTTATTTCACAATGGATGAGATTTTTTCATCCCATAACCATATAGTTATAGATTTTTTTTATTTAATAGAATATTTTCTAGTAAAATATCTTACATATTATTAAAATCGAAGATTGTGACAAAATGACACACACATGTTTTTAATTAGTATAATATTTATTAATTCAAGGTTAACCTGATGATTTATTAGACTATATAAATTAATTTGTAATGTAAATCATTTAAATCTAGATTATAAATTTTCTTTTAAATTTTTATTTATAAAAAAATTACCTTAAAATTACACAATGATAATGTAGTAATTATTAAATTAATAAAAATCAAGATAATGATATTATGAATATTAGAATAAATATCATTTTAACTAATAAGAGTGGTAGATATTTTTTATATATTATTATCACATATTAGGGTTGTATTAAATAATTTTGGTCTAATTTATCATATTGTCATTATTTTAATAAATTTAATGTAATGAATATTTGTAAAATTGATAGTAATGATATTTTATGAAAATAATTTTTTATTAAATAATTTAGAAATAATAAAAAAAAATTGAAAAATTGGATAATATATAGTCTAAAATTTAATAAATTATTTATTTATTTTCCAATTCATAGAGTATAAGTAAAAATTACAAGAATTTAATATTAATTTTTTTATCATAGTTAGAATTAAAACTTGTTGAATAAGGTTTAATCAAAATGACAATGTTTAAAATAATACCAAACATGCCTAAAATATATTTATTTATGAAAATATATCTCTATATTATCTTAAATTTGAATTCATGTACGTTTTTTCCTTTTTTGATTGAAAATGATCTTAATATAATTTAATCTTTTGAGGAATTTCAAAAGTTTCCATCACATCAATTATGAAATGGCTCCCCTTATTCAGAATAATAACACATGAATAACTATCATTTATACCAATAGCTTCTAAAATAATTTTCTAAAATACAAACCCACATTTTGTGGGTATGGGTGTAACGCCCCGACCCCAGATACCCAGAGTCGGTGCATTACTTCGTAACATTGGCATGATCACAAGAAAGATCAAATCTTGAAAGACCGATTGGTTTAGTAGCCTTGGAAACACTAGATATATTCATAAGTTTTACATTACATCATTAAACGAAAAACTACTACAACTACATATTGTCTCCATAATCCACACTCATATCCCCACATAATATCCCTGCAGGTCATTCATAACTTACTTCTTCACTTCCTGGGAAAAATAAAACATAGAAAAGGGGTGAGCTCAAATGCCCAGTAAGGATAACAATATAGCGGAAACTTTCATAAATAAGAATAAACTTTTAAGGCAATGTATAACTAAAACAAAAGCCTTTCAAACATGAACTTTCAACATGGTATGTCATAAATAAAATGAAATAATGCCATTTACTTACTCACATGGATATTCTACTAATCGAATAATCACATGCAAAAATCAATAACCACTTTCATAATGTTGGAATGCATAATGCCAGACTATCATAACCACATAGTCAAGGCCTCGTGCCAAGACTACAAATAAGATTTTGTCAAGGACTTGTGCCAAGACACTAGTTTGTCTCATGAGACCTACCGATGCATCGAGGAGCTATAGCGGGCTCCACCCATCACTTACTAAGTCCAATGCATTCCCATATGAAAAGGTTTAAACATAACATAAACATTCGTATTAAAACTTGCATACGAAATGTCAATAATTTCACCATAAACTATGAATGGTATAAAAATAGCACATCCACAGTCAAACATATCACAAAACCTTCAATACAATATAGAAGTTTTGTATCACAATAGATCAAATTCAAATAAGCGTAAAATCCATCAAAGGATGTTGACATAGATGAAATCAAAATTCTTTTTAAAGAAATATCTCTTTTTATTTTGAAATCATTTAAGATCCATATAAAATTAAACATTTTCATTGAAAATATTCTTATAAACTTGTAAGGAAAACTTTGAAGATTTTATAATGGCAGAAAATAACCGCACTCGCCGTATAAGTTTAAAAAACATTCTTACCTTAATTCTGTCGAAAAGGTTAAAAAGGACCTTGTTTTGAAAATGATGGAAAGATTCCTCTTATAAAAAGTCAAACAAGGGTATAAATGACTTTAACCCATATTCTTGTAAATAATAAAAATGTTTTGAAATACATTTTTAAGAAATATGGATGTGGATGATAAAGAGATCCCAGTAGACTATTACATATAAACAACCTCGGATAATGAAGAGATTGTGAAATAACCCTTACCTTGTACTTTTCCTTGGTTGGGTTAGGTTAACCTCCTGTATAATGGTGAAATAGTTGTTATTAAATTATACAAGAATCATATATAATAATATGATATCATATATGATCTTTTAACATTGATTTGTTAATAATATCTTAGAATTATCGTCGTTTCGGGAGTTAACTTACTCATTTTCTTTTATATGTTTTGTTACATAAGCCATGGTTATTGTATCTTATTCATATCCAGAATGATATCTAGTCCTTAAACATCATTTTTAAATCATCAAATGATAATTATACTTGAATGGATACGATGGAGAATGAATCTCATCGCGTTCGTGGAGACGGTAGTCCGTACGTACGCACGAGCGACAATATCATTCTTTTGATATTAAAATAATATATAAATGGATGGTATATCATATATAAAGAATCATTAACATGTGATATTTATTATTTACATGAGTTACACATCATTATTATACCCATCCAAATAATATTATATTGAATAACAATTACACCACGACGTGGAGACGGTAGTCCGTACGTACGCACGTATGGTGACATGTTATTCAAAGGGTGGATAGAATACTGAATATGGTTGTACCATACTTATAATAACATCACAGTATATTTGAGATACTGGAGTTATTATTTTAGAATGGTAAGAACAAAGGAAGAAGAAGTGGAAGAAGAAATGAACTTAGAAAAGGGTGGCGAAATCATTACCTCTTCTTCGGGTTTTTCATTTTGATTTGATCAAAAGGGCTACTTAAGTTGGCTTTCTAATCAAACTAAGGCCTCTAGGTTGTAGTGAGTGATGTTGGGAGAGTATTTGGGCAGATTTTGGCCGAATAAAAAGGCTTTTATGGTGTGAAGAAATGAGAAGGAGGAGTGCCCTTTTATAAGAGGGGTGAGGGGCACCTTTGGAAAAGCCAGAAATATTAATTTATAATAAATTCATATTCGGTTTCCAATGGCTCAAAAGTTGACTATTCAAAGGATAAGGTAGGGATAGGTCGGAAACCACTCAACCAATAGAATTTAGACAGGTTTGGGTACTTATATTAACCTTATCCTTAAGTATCAACTCTAAGTTAATTAGTTTCACTTTTACAATGTCTCTTTGTATTTTTATATAATATGGTTAATAAACTTACTATATACATCCCAGAGACCCCCAAGTGGTCCATTAATGATGAAACTATCCTGATATAAGTCTCTTGGCCGAACATTAGATTTTTAGGAATTTAATATCAATTAATAATATAATATTTGTTTTAAGAACTCTTTTATGTCAATTTTGACACTATTCAATAGTTGATTTTTGTGAAACTCATAACAGATTTATTACTTCGAACAAAGTCAATTAAATCAATCCTAATATATCATATTATCCTAGAAAATTAGTTTAATTCATTAAAAGTTTCATATTATATTTTTTTGGGTATTTATAATATCAATTATTTTAATTTTTCACTATTATAGTAATTATTACATCATCATTGTGTCATAAATAAAATAAATTATTTAATGTCTAAAAATTAAAAATAAAATATCATTATGTATGAAATATTTTTATATTTCTAATAAATATTTATAATCTAAAATCCAACTTATATAACCCTATGTAACAATTGTTTTGCTAAAAGATATATGCTTGTGTCATTTTTGTATTCATTTTGACTTAACTAAAATAAAGTGTCATTATCACTTACAAGTGGATCCATGGGGTCCCAAAATCGACTCAAAGATTTCCTTGGTCGACCATGTATCAACCAATAGGGTTAAGACACGTTTTAGGGTAATTTAGTATTATTATAATATTATTTTTTAACCCTTATTTACCGGATTTACCCTTAACCATGGTAAATAAAATATTTACCGCAGTAATTATTCAAAATGTCTAAAAATAAAAGTTACCTATTTACACAATTTGAACATCCTGATTCCAAATATGGAATCCATTTTCCTAAATTCAAAATACAGAAGTGGCAGAAATTAATTTAAAATTAATTCCCGCTGTCAAAACAAAAAGCGTGTTTTTAAGTTATAATAACTATCAAAAGATTGACACTTGTTTATGTTCGGTTTAATTGTAAAATTATGTCCAATGACCAACATTATATTAAATGGTAAAAATATATTCTAAATATACTTTAAAACCACTAAAATTCATAATTTATCACTATTAATTATTTTGATTAAAAAAGTTGTTTTTAATTAAAATTTAGTAATTTTCACTATTCATCAAAATATGAAAGTTATCCGAAATGTACCAAAATTTCACCTTAGGCTAAATTCGATATTCCGAATCCAAAAATGAAGTCCATTTTGAAATATAAAATATATATATTTTCAAAAAGTAGGTATTACTATTTATAACGGCTAGTTTGATTGGTTATGGTGTGTTAGAACTCGGTGTTGCGTACAACACACGCTATCACATTATTCAAAGGGAAACGTACCGTGGAAGCTTGGGGTGTTTCATTTTAAATTTTTGATGTCCCCATTTAGTCAAAAAGTTTAAAATATTGTATTTAAAAAGGTTTCACTATTAGAAGTTGATAAAAGTGAAATACTGAAAATGAATCTGTTCTTGCATTATGACTAAGAAACTCATAATAGGAATTCTAAAATTATAACGATTATATAAAGTTCAAAATGTAGTTAATACTATTCATGACCTCTTTTAATGGTGTGATTGAACTCGGTGTTGCGTGTAGTGCAAGTTATTGAATTATTTTTAAGAAATAACACACTCTGAAATCTTGGGGTGTTACATTCTCCCCTCCTTCAATAAATTGCGTCCTCGCAATTTGAAATTGTTCTTCGAAAATAAAAGGTTGAAAATAGAAAATATATTTGTGGGAAAACCCACATCGGAAATTGGGTTACTAAAATTTAGTCTTAATATGAGGAAAAGAGAAATGAAAGGGTCACCACCAAATTATGATCTTGATTAGGAGAACATTGGTGGCAATTAGAGACATATAATTGGAGGAAAAACGTAAATATTTATAGGTAGTGATTGAGGTCATCAATCACAAAAAAGTATAAAATTGAGGTCCTTAAACTCATCAATCTATGATGATTTGAAGTACCATCGGTTCAACAAAATATAGGGTATTGGGATAACACATTTTTGACGTTTCAAAATATCTTAGTTGAAATCCCACATCGAAAAATGAATTAATGAGGCCTCTATTTAAAATAAAGAGTGGAAAGTATGAAGATTACCAAAAATAACACATACTAGGGTTCCATGTAGGAAAATATGGATATGGAAGAGAAATCTAACCATCAATTATCTGATGGAGAGTGGTAGAGAACATGGCTATGAAAAGGCCAACAATCCCAAAGCCATAAATTAGTGATGATTTAAGGTACCATCTAGGACAACATTTTTGTTATAAGTTCATTTTATTAATGTTGAGGAATTTATTTATGATATTGGATAAGATCATAAGGAGATATACTTACTTTATAATTAGAATTTTGTCCATTAATAAATTTCTACCACAAACTCATCTTTCACTCTAAAAGATAATAGAACGTAAATTTTTTTTCTATTTATACTATTCGTGAAGGGTTCCAAAATAAATGAATTTATAATTCATCTACCAGATCATTTAAAAAAAACTACATTATTTAATCCAGGACATCTCGTGGGCCAGTGGTAGGTGATACACCCTTGTCGCCCTTCGGTTGCGGGTTCAAGTCTCGCAGCCTTGCTGGACGCGACGGGTTGCCGCCCGACCTCCGTGTTGTCCTTTTATGGCAATCCTAAATAATACAAACTAGAACTATCCAAAATACTTCTGTCCAAACTCACAGTTCAACATTTATAAGGAAGGTAAAAATAATATAGATCCTTTTTACCCCGTAATAGCATATGAATACCTTCATCATGTATTACCATATTCCTTATTGATTACATTCATGCTCCCTTATTCCATATAGAATGCTGGATATACTTCATTAATCCAAAAATGTTTTAAACCCCAACAATGATGGAATATACAAATCATTAATCAGCTTCAAGGTAGTCAATAATATCCAATATAATTTATCCAAATCAATCATGTATTATTCTAAAATCACCACCTTGGTATCTGAACCATATTATGGTTTATCTTTCTCTCAACCATATATTTTCCAAACATTTAACCTGCTAAAGAGTCACTTTTTTTTGTTCCACACCATCTCAAGTCCTTAATGAAATAGTACTGCAGTACAATCCTTATATACTCCATAATTATTATAACAAGTACATTGTTGATACAACACTCAATTGACATAATCAACATAAGAACTCTAATCATTCCTCTTCATCTGTGGTAGTATCATAACTTGATTATTATCCAATAACATCATTTGCGGCATAGTCTGATGAATGGGACATAGGCTCGCGTAGTGTCCAAACTCCTTGCATATGAAGCATTGTACATTTGAAACCATTTTCTTACCCTTGCAGTCACGTACTTTGTGCCCTTTTCCTCCACACTTATAAAAAACTCCCATTCCTTTCAGGCAAGTTCCAGGGTGTTTCTTTCCACAGTTACCACATATGGGAAAATTCATCTTTTCCCTCTTCCCTTTATCCAACTTTCTCTCTTCCATCCCTTTCTTCTCTTGCTTCCCTTCAAAGCCATAGGACTCAGTAAACTCTTTACTTATCTTATCAACACATGATATTATTTCTTCATTTGATGATAATACATGGGAGACTATTTCTCTTATAAATTCTAGCTTAAGACCATGAGAGATATGATCCTTCCTTCTCTTTGAATCATGTGCATTTCTGGAGTTATCATTCCTTCTACTGGGCGCCATTTCTAAACAATGGCATAAACTAGATTAGTTTATGAGTCAAAATACATAATCCCATACTTATAAAACACTTAACATAAATTGAACTATTTATGGATATAATCCATAATCATAAAAATGTTTTCTTTGAGGAAGTATATACTCATAAACCCTTCATAATGGTTTGTAAAGAAAATGAGAGTTATCCTAAGCATATCCCCCGGGAGTGTCGTAACCAAGAGTGCAGCAAGGCCCGTTGTCGTGCACCAATTCCCGTTCGAGTCTAGCTCAAAGCGGTGTTTTCGGGTTTTACCCCTAGGTACATCTGTTCCAGAGCCGCCTCTACCTGCTCGTATCCAGACAGGGATGTATTGCTTGGAAAACTCACAAAATCTCTACAATACCAAAATTCTGAGAAGTTCTTCTATACTAATCTTCAAAGTTCATCTTAGGTCTACGTGCTCTAATCAGAGTTTATCTAAATATAGCTTCCAAGGTTTTTACTAAACTTCCTCTGATACCAACTGTAACGCCCCGACCCCAGATACCCAGATTCGGTGCATTACTTCGTAACATTGGCATGATCACAAGAATGATCAAATCTTGAAAGACCGATTGGTTTAGTAGCCTTGGAAACACTAGATATATTCATAAGTTTTACATTACATCATTAAACGAAAAACTACTACAACTACATATTGTCTCCATAATCCACACTCATATCCCCACATAATATCCCTGCAGGTCCTTCATAACTTACTTCTTCACTTCCTGGGAAAAATAAAACATAGAAAAGGGGTGAGCTCAAATGCCCAGTAAGGATAACAATATAGCGGAAACTTTCATAAATAAGAATAAACTTTTAAGGAAATGTATAACTAAAAAAAGCCTTTCAAACATGAACTTTCAACATGGTATGGCATAAATAAAATGAAATAATGCCATTTACTTACTCACATGGATATTCTACTAATCGAATAATCACATGCAAAAATCAATAACCACTTTTATAATGTTGGAATGCATAATGCCAGACTATCATAACCACATAGTCAAGGCCTCGTGCCAAGACTACAAATAAGATTTTGTCAAGGCCTTGTTCCAAGACACTAGTTTGTCTCATGAGACCTACCGATGCATCGAGGAGCTATAGCGGGCTCCACCCGTCACTTACTAAGTCCAATGCATTCCCATATGAAAAGGTTTAAACATAACATAAACATTCGTATTAAAACTAGCATACGAAATGTCAATAATTTCACCATAAACTATGAATGGTATAAAAATAGTACATCCACAGTCAAACATATCACAAAACCTTCAATACAATATAGAAGTTTTGTATCACAATAGATCAAATTCAAATAAGCGTAAAATCCATCAAAGGATGTTGACATAGATGAAATCAAAATTCTTTTTAAAGAAATATCTCTTTTTATTTTGAAATCATTTAATATCCATATAAAATAAAACATTTTCTTTGAAAATATTCTTATAAACTTGTAAGGAAAACTTTGAAGATTTTATAATGGCAGAAAATAACCGCACTCGCCGTATAAGTTTAAAAAACATTCTTACCTTAATTCTGTCGAAAAGGTTAAAAAGGACCTTGTTTTGAAAATGATGGAAATATTCCTCTTATAAAAAGTCAAACAAGGGTATAAATGAATTTAACCCATATTCTTGTAAATAATAAAAATGTTTTGAAATACATTTTGAAGAAATATGGATGTGGATGATAAAGAGATCCCAGTAGACTATTACATATAAACAACCTCGGATAATGAAGAGATTGTGAAATAACCCTTACCTTATACTTTTCCTTGGTTGGGGTAGGTTAACCTCATGTATAATGGTGAAATATTTGTTATTAAATTATAAAAGAATCATATATAATAATATGATATCATATATGATCTTTTAACATTGATTTGTTAATAATATCTTAGAATTATCGTCGTTTCGGGAGTTAACTTACTCATTTTCTTTTATATGTTTTGTTACATAAGACATGGTTATTGTATCTTATTCATATCCAGAATGATATCTAGTCCTTAAACATCATTTTTAAATCATCAAATGATAATTATACTTGAATGGATACGATGGAGAATGAATCTCATCGCGTTCGTGGAGACGGTAGTCCGTACGTACGCACGAGCGACAATATCATTTTTTTGATATTAAAATAATATATAAATGGATGGTATATCATATATAAAGAATCATTAACATGTTATATTTATTATTTACATGAGTTACACATCATTATTATATCCATCCAAATAATATTATATTGAATAACAATTATACCACGACGTGGAGACGGTAGTCCGTACGTACGCATGTATGGTGACATGTTATTCAAAGGGTGGATAGAATACTGAATATGGTTGTACCATACTTATAATAACATCACAGTATATGTGAGATACTGGAGTTATTATTTTAGAATGGTAAGAACAAAGGAAGAAGAAGTGGAAGAAGAAATGAACTTAGAAAAGGGTGGTGAAATCATTACCTCTTCTTCGGGTTCTTCCTTTTGATTTGATCAAAAGGGATCCTTAGGTTGGCTTTCTAATCAAACTAAGGCCTCTAGGTTGTAGTGAGGGATGTTGGGAGAGTATTTGGGCAGATTTAGGCCGAACCAAAAGGCTTTTAAGGTGTGAAGAAATGAGAAGGAGGAGTGCCCTTTTATAAGAGGGGTGAGGGGCACCTTTGGAAAAGCTAGAAATATTAATTTATAATAAATTCATATTCGGTTTCCAATGGCTCCAAAGTTGACTATTCAAAGGATAAGGTGGGGATAGGTCGAAAACCACTCAACCAATAGAATTTAGACAGGTTTGGGTACTTATATTAACCTTATCCTTAAGTATTAACTCTAAGTTAATTAGTTTCACTTTTACAATGTCTCTTTGTATTTTTATATAATATGATTAATAAACTTACTATATACATCCAAGAGACCCCCAAGTGGTCCATTAATGATGAAACGATCCTGATATAAGTCTCTTGGCCGAACCTTAGATTTTTAGGAATTTAATATCAATTAATAATATAATATTTGTTTTAAGAACTCTTTTATGACAATTTTGACACTATTCAATAGTTGATTTTTGTGAAACTCATAACAGATTTATTACTTCGAAAAAAGTCAATTAAATCAATCCTAATATATCATATTATCCTAGAAAATTAGTTTAATTCATTAAATGTTTCATATTATATTTTTGTGGGTATTTATAATATCAATTATTTTAATTTTTCACTATTATAGTAATTACTACATCATCATTGTGTCATTAATAAAATAAATTATTTAATATCTAAAAATTATAAATAAAATCTCATTATGTAGGAAATATTTTTATATTTCTAATGAATATTTATAATCTAAAATCCAACTTATATAACCCTATGTAACAATTGTTTTGCTAAAAGATATATGCTTGTGTCATTTTTGTATTCATTTTGACTTAATTAAAATAAAGTGTCATTATCACTTACAAGTGGATCCATGGGGTCCCAAAATCGACCCAAAGATTCCCTTGGTCGACCATGTATCAACCAATAGGGTTAAGACACGTTTTAGGGTAATTTAGTATTATTATAATATTATTTTTTAACCCTTATTTACCGGATTTACCCTTAACCATGGTAAATAAAATATTTACCGCAGTAATTATTCAAAATGTCTAAAAATAAAAGTTACCTATTTACACAATTTGAACATCCTGATTCAAAATATGGAATCCATTTTCCTAAATTCAAAATACAGAAGTGGAAGAAATTAATTTAAAATTAATTCCCGATGTCAAAACAAAAAGCGTGTTTTTAAGAGATAATAACTATCAAAAGATTGACACTTGTTTATGTTCGGTTTAATTGTAAAATTATGTCCAATGACCAACATTATATTAAATGGTAAAAATATATTCTAAATATACTTTAAAACCACTAAAATTTATAATTTATCACTATTAATTATTTTGATTAAAAAAGTTGTTTTTAATTAAAATTTAGTAATTTTCACTATTCATCAAAATATGAAAGTTATCCGAAATGTACCAAAATTTCACCTTAGGCTAAATTCGATATTCCGAATCCAAAAATGAAGTCCATTTTGAAATATAAAATATATATATTTTCAAAAAGTAGGTATTACTATTTATAACGGCTGGTTTGATTGGTTATGGTGTGTTAGAACTCGGTGTTGCGTACAACACACGCTATCACATTATTCAAAGGGAAACGTACCGTGGAAGTTTGGGGTGTTTCATTTTAAATTTTTGATGTCCCCATTTAGTCAAAAAGTTTAAAATATTGTATTTAAAAAGGTTTCACTATTAGAAGTTGATAAAAGTGAAATACTGAAAATGAATCTGTTCTTGCATTATGACTAAGAAACTCATAATAGGGATTATAAAATTATAAGGATTATATAAAGTTCAAAATGAAGTTAATACTATTCATGACCTCTTTTAATGGTGTGATTGAACTCGGTGTTGCGTGTAGTGCAAGTTATTGAATTATTTTTAAGAAATAACACACTCTGAAATCTTGGGGTGTTACAATGGGTTTAGGTAAAATATCTATGTGGTAGTCATAATATGTTAAGAAAAGGGGGATTTTCCCAATATGATGAATATTTAGTATTTGAATTTTTAGTTTTATATGCTTTTTTTAATCATTAAAACCTTCTTAAACCATGATAATATAATAATAAAATATCCCCTATACACTGAATCTTTATTATTTCACATTCATTACCTATATCCATTTAACATCCATCAAATCGAAATAGAATAAATCATTTTTTATACGGAAAACTACCATATCGCAAACATATGTAATTAATTTTCCAAACTATCTCTAAATACCAGTTATAATGGTAGAATTAATTTTTATATATTATATTCATTACATATTTATCACTTTCAAAAGATAATTTATCACTTACATTCTTATAGTTCCTTGTACTAAAAAATTTTAATGTTGTTTGTGTGTGCATGTAAACTATCACCTCCCCATAGTAATGTGATTTTTATCTCATCACCATATAATATTAAAGATATATATAAGTTTATTTAAATAAATAATATGAAATATATCATATTATGATCAACCTATAATGGTAAAATAATACATAACTTTTTTTCTATAATGATCATTGAAAATTGAAAATGGTACACAACCATACGTGTGGCCTACTATCTCCATTCTTATAACAATGATCACTTATCATAAACATATTTAACAGTCATATTAAATACTATTATTTATGTAAATAAATTTATTAATTTAATGAATATTATTCTGCATATGATGGAAAAATGGTCACCTCAACCATATTAGACTGATTGATGTCATTGTTGACACAATAAAATGATATCATGAAAATGTCCGACATGAAATTCAATAATTAAGTAATTGTTATAACAATAAAAAAGATATAAATTCAGTAATAAGAAATAAAAAAGTTATCAATAAATTAATTAATTAACAAATGTTTAATATTCAGGAATATAATTGGATGACCTTACAAATGATATTAGAGTTAAGGGATTTCTTAGCACAATTTCTATTCTCTGAGTAAAATTTATAATACATTGATTAAATAATTATATGAGTATAGTTAAATGACCTTTTTATTATCTTACTTTATAATTTCACTTTTTTATGTGGATATCAATTTGATAATCATTATTTATTCTTTTTTAATTACTCTCACATTAATAAAATTATATTTTTATGATCTTATAATAGTTTTTAAAATTTATTATTATTATAAAATCTAGGAATACAAATTTTCAACATGATACGTAAATTTATAATTATGCAACAGAAATTTCTGCGCCTAGAGTTTTCATTGAGAGCCCATTATATCTTATATATTGGGTGTCCCAAATAGCAACAGGTGAGCCCATTAAAGCATAAAATTCTTTCACACTTATATTATGCTCAAATTTATTGGTTTAGCATATCATTTATATAATGGAAATAAAGATAATGTTACCTAAGAGTTTCTACCATAAATTTACATTGGATTCATTTATTTCTGACACTGTTTAAAATCAGCTATGAATGTAATGGTTAATGTTTCCAAAAAGTGGTTTTTTCTATTATATGAGTATTAGTTATTTAATATGAGAAAATGTTATTTTAATTTCCATTATAAAAGTATTTAATTAATTATCTCATAGGAAAACATTTTAACATTAATGATTTTTTGGTTTTTCCCATTTTTTTACTAGACAAATAATTTTATTCCTTCTGAAGTGCATTGTGTTGCATTTGTTGTCAATGAGACATGAAGTTGTCTTGGAATGAATGGATGTCAAGGAGTCAAGATGTGAATGTCAAAGGATGTGATAGTGTTGGTGATGAAGAGAGAATGACCATAGTACTAAGATGCATGTCACTTAGGAGATTCACTAAGTGACATAGGATATGTGGTTGAAACATTCTCTATAACATCTGACGATTGTTGAGCTGATCATTAAGTTCCAAGAACTTGTATCAACTGGATACAAAGTCACAACACTTTTTGAAGACCATGCATTGTAGTGACAATGCATGAGGAGTTGAAAGTGATCCATCCATAAGTTGTAAGTGGATGAAGTGGTTTAATGAAGTCCATGCACTATCACTTAGTGCATGTGAATCAGAAGATGTTCCAATTGATCTCTGATTGGATCAATAAAGAACTTTGATGAATATGTGTGATTCATGAGATTCAGTTTAAGAAGTCCTTCCTAAGTATTGAACACATATGGAAGAGGAGATGAAGAAGATTAAGAAGAAACCTTTTGAATTCCATATACTAAGTGAAGAATTATTTGACCCAGGAGTTCGGTTGAAGAAGAAGAACCTTCGGGGATTCCATTCCTAAGTAATGAATACATGTTGAAGAAAATTGGAGGAATTCTAATGAAGAAGAAGCATTGAGGAATTCAAATGAAGAAGAAGATGAGAAGAAATGAAGTGGAAGAATGGATTGGAAGAAGTGGAATTTGGCATTTATACATTGGGAGAACTTTGTTTTTCAACAAAGTGTGTATTCTGTCCTTTGCCAAAAAGTAGGCCAGCCAAGGCCAGCCCATGAGTTCAACCCCACGGCTCATATGGGAACTAGGCGCCACACCCATGGGGGATCCCATGGTGCAAGCTCAAGGCGACAGGGGGCCGTGTATAAGCCCCGAGGGCACGCGGTGGTGAAGCCCGCGCACCCGTGTGTGTGCATAGTGGGCGCTAGAAGCGCGCCCGCAGGGAGCAAGGTGGGCGCAGAGCACGCCCGCAGGGAGAACACGGTGTGGGGCGGCACCGTGGAGGGAGAGAATTCAATTGAGGGTGCTGGGGGAGCGCTTATTTGATAAACCGCGAGAAAACAGGCCGCGACTTCGATGTGGGACGCGCAAAAATTCCCGGGAGCGAATCTGAGCCGCTCGATTGATCGCGCGCTTGATCTGCGCCGCACGATCCATCCGCGGTGCCACGATCTGATCTAGGACGTCCGATGTATCTCCATCGGCTGATCCAACGGTCGTGGCTCGTCTTCCACCTCGAGCTCGAGCCGAAGCCACCCGCGAGCCGCCGACGAACCAGAGGCCATCCGAACGACTATTTTGAGTTCCCGGCCACCTCTGAAGAAGCCGAAGGCACCCTCATGCTCGTCTGGCCATAACGAACCGAACCATGTTTAAAAATATACATGCATGCAATGTATGAATGAATTCGATGTTGGCCGAGGAAAACGAAGTTGCCGAGGCACCGGGTTGATGTTTTGCATGAGATGGGCTTAAACAGAGCCATGCATGCGTTCTAAAACTCATGTACGTGGAGAAGGCCGAAGGTGAAGGAACCCGCGTGAAATAAAAAGAGAAAACAAGATTTGGAGAAAATCTTAAAGATCCGAAATCTTCGGGAATTTGAAGATATCACACGCGGATGGACCGAGGCTCTCCTCGCCTATAAAAAGAAGACCCGAGGCGCTGGAGAAGCTTGCTGATGTGCTGATCCTTTTTTGAAAATCCGGAGTCCCGTGAGAGCACCTTTGCCTTGCGAAGAAGACCCTGCGCGAACCACTTGCGCGGCAGCAGCCCGAAGCCATTCTTGGCTTCGTGGGTTCCTTTTGCGCACCTATTGCGCGAAAGAAGAAAGGGAGGTCCCATGCGCGCCTCCTTTGCGCGACAGGAAGAACCCCAGCCGCATCTCCTTGCGCGCTCGAGGTTGGCACCCTTACTGCCCGTGTACCTGCGTGGCTAGAGGAAGTGCATGCGGGTGCAGCACTTGCGCGCCCCGCGGCAGGAGGCCTTGCGCGCCTTGCACTGGTTGCACCCTTGTGGCTTGCACGACCCATGTCCACCACACCTTGCCCCATTGAGAAGGCCGAGCCTTTGTGCTTGTGTGCAAGGATAACCCGAGGCTTGCACCTTGTGTGTGAAAAGAAGGTCGTAGCCTTGGGTGTGTGTGAAACAAGAAGACCACCACAATTCGGGCAGTGTGTGCACCAGAAGTGGAGGCCGAGACCACACCATTGTGTGTGTGTGAGATAGTGAATAAGTAAGCCGAGGCCAAGTGTATGCAAGTGGGTGAAGTGAAGACCACACATTTGTGTGTGTGTGCAAACTTGAAGAACCACCTACGGCCCAAGTGTGTGCAAGAATAGAGGAGTAGGCCAAGATCAAGTGTGTGCAAAATGAAGAATTCGTGTGTGCTTAACAAGTGACAAGTGAAGGCCGAACCTAGTGTGTGCACTAAAAGTGTGTTCACACTTAGAAGAAGAAAGAAGTGAAAGACCCACACAAAGTATAACACACTTCTAAGTGTGTAACCAAATTGAATAAAGTGTGTTATGTTCAAAGAGGTGGTGTGTGCTAAAAGAATTACACCCTCTAAGGGTTTACTGCACCAAGAAGAGAAAAAGGGAAGTGCATGCATGCATGCATGCACGTGCACATGTGAACAAGTCAAATCTGCTTGTGTGCATTTGAGTTGTCCAAGACCAGGAGATTCTTGAAGAATTAAGAAGGCCATGCAGTCAGTGCATGAAGATGCAGAGTTGTCATGCACTCAGTGCATGAAGTTTTTCTGATGTGAGACTAGATCAGACTGAAGTTAAAGATATTATTTGTCTGAGTATTCAGTAGTTGGAGAGAAACCAGGTCATCCTCAGAAGAAGGAGATAAAGCCTGAGCAAGACGCGAAGACCTGATCAACTCAAGTGATCAGAGGTACAGAGCAAGGCCAGCAGTCTTTATCCCAGGCTGCTGAAGATACTTGAAGAAGCTTAAAGAGAAGAAGAGCTACTCATGTGACTCGAGGAGCCAGGAGAAGACCCTGTGGGACTCAGGGAGAAGAAGTCTTCAGTGGGATTCTGGAGCAGGCCAGTGGGACTCTGGTAACACTGTGGGACGCAGTATAAAGACCCTCCTGTGGGACTCAGGATAGATACAGTGGGACTCTGTATCGACCATTGTAATACTAACCGATTATAATGGGAGAATCCATGCTGGGAGAGCATGGCAAGGATGTAGTCCTTTGGTGCCGAACCTTGTAAATCCTTGTGTCCAGTGCCTTTACATTTACTGCATCATTCGTGGAAAGGTGAGAGATACAAGAAGAGTGGATCGAGGCTTTAACCAGCCATAGAGGTTTAATTGATTAAGGAATCAATTAGTAAAAAGTTTTAAGGGATCACTGATTCACCCCCTCCCCCTCTCAGTGATTCACACTGATCTGGGCACTTCAATTGGTATCAGAGGGAGGTTACCTCTAAAAGATCCAAGGGAGTCTATATGGAGTGAAGATTTGAGGAAATGAAAGAACAGCCTCAAATGGAGATATCTGCCAAGACTCAGAAAAATAGAAAGAAGAAACAGGCCAAGAAGATGAAGAAGAAGGTTGCTGCAATCAGAGAAACTCCTTCTATGAAAAGAAATGTGAAAGTCACATCAGATGACAATTCCTTTTATCATTCTTCTGATGAAGCCTGTCCTAGCTGTGATGAAGATGGAAGAAACAATGATCTTCTCAATGCTATCAAATATCTTCAGAAGACAGTCCCCAAGGAAGTGGCAATGTGTATAGCTACAGGCATCCTTGATCTTCAAGAAGAAAAATCACAGTTAGAAGAAGAAGCCAATGCAATGGAAGATCAATTGGCTAAAAGGGTTGGCATTACCAACACTCTCAGAAAGCTGGTGGAGGCTAAAGATGAAACCGTTTCTCTTTGCAATGAAAGATATGGAGACACTGCTGAAGAATTGCAGAGAAGCCTTTCTGAGAAAGAATTCTTTAATGTAATGATCAAAGATGTTTTCCATGCACTGGAAAAGAGGCACAGAGATTCAATGGTTGTCAAAGATGCTCAACTTGAAGACAAAGTAAAAAGGGTGAAGGAGCTTGACAATTCATTGCTTGAATTGAAGACAGTGCATGATGACCAGATGAATCAGCTGGAAGAGAAATGGGGAGGAAGGCTAAGAACTATTGAGGATGAGAAGAACTCCCTCAATATGAAATGCTTAGAACTAGAGGTGATATTGAAAAATCTGCAATCACCCAAAGCTGAAGCCTCCCAGTCAGCTGAAAGAAGAAATGTTGCTACTCAAGTGAGCTTTGAGCAGGATGATTCTAAGAGAAAGACATCCTCTAATAAAAGGGCAACATCTTCTAGAAAGAAGGTACCATCCATACCATCTTGTACTGATGCTTCTAATTGTGTCTCCACTAAAAGTGCAGGATGGAAGAATGAATCCAAACAAGTATGGATGATGACAGTGAAGAAAGAAAGCTCTCCTGAAGCAGCACAACAATTCAAGACAAGTACCCTACAATCAGAAGGAATCAATAAGTCAAGATTTGTGGGTCAGTGTTGGTGTTGTAACAAGTATGGGCATTGTGCAAAGGATTGTTGGTACAATCCACTGAATGTCAAAGCACAAAGGAAGCCCATGCCAAGGGGGAGCAAGCCAGAGGAAAAGAAGAAGCATCCACAGGTCCAGAGACATCTGTTTACTGCAAATAGATTTGGATTACTTGACAACATCTGGGATGATTGCAAAAGTGGTCAAAAAGATACATGTCAGTCTCCAACTGTATCCAGAGCTCAAAAGAAGAAAAGATCACAGAACCTGGCTCAAAAAGATTCCTTGGGAAGCAAGAAGAAAATTGAAAATGCTCCCAAGAAGAAGTTGAATAATGAAAAGAAGTCCTTGGAATTGAAATCCAAGAAGGGTGATGCATCCAGAAGGACCACCAAGAAAACATGCTTCTACTGTGGGAAGAAAGGACATATCATGGATCTTTGTAAAGAAGCCATGAAATTCAATAGAGGTAGACTGAACTCAAAAAGACAATCAATCTAGAAGAAGAAGGGATTGATTGAAAACAAGTTGCCTAAGAAAGGTAGCTTGACAGCATCTAAGGAACCATGTGGAACTTCCAGAACTGGGGCCACTCTTCCAAATGATTTACTTGTCATATGGCCACATCAGTTGCAATTTGCCAGAGAACTACAAAGAGTTGAAGATGAAGCTCTGGCAATTGCTAAAGCAAAAGGGAAGAAGAAGGTTTCACATGAAGATGTTTTGAGAACCACACCAGCACAATCATCAATGAAGATCAAATGTGCAAGTGTGAAGACTGGTGAAAATGGGACATCTCGGTTGAGAGAATCTTCTCAACCTTGTTGTTCACATTGATGAACCAAGGAGGTTCCATCTTATTCCCTAATCACTTGTATTTACATGTGCTGACATTGCAGGGAATTGAAGATGATGATCATTCTCAATTGGAGGATGGTTTGGAAAGAATGGAGTGCACCCCTTGAGGGGGAGCCAATCTGAAGAAGATGGCATTCTTAGATTAATACCATCTTGAGAAAAGTGAAGGTATTCCAATCATACTTTCATCCCTTGTTTCTTAATTGAGTTTATCTTGTCAATTAAGGGGGAGTATGGATTGAAGACAAATGGATGAAAGGGGGAGCTTTATCTTTGCACCTGAACTTTCTAATGAGTTTTGTGAAGCATGTGCAGGATTTAGCAAATTCATTGTTATATCTGAAAAATTTCAAGCCCCTAAGCATGATCTCACATGTGTAGAGAATTGTGGACAGCATTGAGTTCCTTGGTTACATCACTCTTGTTTTCTACACCGGGTTAGCCCAAGTAGACTTAGAGTTGATTTACTAAAGGTTCTTTGCTAAAGAAGAACACGTGAAATCATCCCTCTCCTAGTGTTTTTCAAGAAGATGCTTTTATAAGGGAGGAAGAGATTTTTGAAAGTGAACCACACCACACCTTTGCATTTGATTTCCAATAAGGGGGAGAAAATATTGGCACACATATTGACCCATTCATATTTGCTGAAGTGGTGTATTGACAACAAATACAAAGGGGGAGATTGAAGTGCATTATGTTGCATTTGTTGTCAATGAGACATGAAGTTGTCTTGGAATGAATGGATGTCAAGGAGTCAAGATGTGAATGTTAAAGGATGTGATAGTGTTGGTGATGAAGAGAGAATGACCATAGTACTAAGATGCATGTCACTTAGGAGATTCACTAAGTGACATAGGAGATGTGGTTGAAACATTCTCTATAACATCTGACGATTGTTGAGCTGATCATTAAGTTCCAAGAACTTGTATCAACTGGATACAAAGTCACAACACTTTTTGAAGACCATGCATTGTAGTGACAATGCATGAGGAGTTGAAAGTGATCCATCCATAAGTTGTAAGTGGATGAAGTGGTTTAATGAAGTCCATGCACTATCACTTAGTGCATGTGAATCAGAAGATGTTCCAATTGATCTCTGATTGGATCAATAAAGAACTTTGATGAATATGTGTGATTCATGAGATTCAGTTGAAAAAGTCCCTCCTAAGTATTGAACACATATGGAAGAGGAGATGAAGAAGATTAAGAAGAAACCATTTGAATTCCATATACTAAGTGAAGAATTATTTGACCCAGGAGTTCGGTTGAAGAAGAAGAACCTTCGGGGATTCCATTCCTAAGTAATGAATACATGTTGAAGAAAATTGGAGGAATTCTAATGAAGAAGAAGCATTGAGGAATTCAAATGATGAAGAAGATGAGAAGAAATGAAGTGGAAGAATGGCTTGGAAGAAGTGGAATTTGGCATTTATACATTGGGAGAACATTGTTTTTCAACAAAGTGTTTATTCTGTCCTTTGCCATAAAGTAGGCCAGCCAAGGCCAGCCCACGAGTTCAACCTCACGGCTCATATGGGCACTAGGCGCCACGCCCATGGGGGATCCCATGGTGCAAGATCAAGGCGACAGGGGGCCGTGTATAAGCCCCGAGGGCACGCGGTGGTGAAGCCCGCGCACCCGTGTGTGTGCATAGTGGGCGCTAGAAGCGCGCCCGCAGGGAGTAAGGTGGGCGTAGAGTGCGCCCGCAGGGAGAACACGGTGCGGGGCGGCACCGTGGAGGGAGAGAATTCAATTGAGGGCGCTGGGGGAGCGCTTATTTGATAAGCCGCGAGAAAACAGGCCGCAGATTCGATGTGGGACGCGCAAAAATTCCCGGGAGCGAATCTGAGCCGCTCGATTGATCGCGCGCTTGATCTGCGCCGCACGATCCATCCGCGGCGCCGCGATCTGATCCAGGCCGTCCGATGTATCTCCATCGGCTGATCCGACGTCTGTGGCTCGTCTTCCACCTCGAGCTCGAGCCGAAGCCACCCGCGAGCCGCCGACGAACCAGAGGCCATCCGAACGACTATTTTGAGTTCCCGGCCACCTCTGAAGAAGCCGAAGGCACCCTCATGCTCGTCTGGCCATAACGAACCGAACCATGCTTAAAAATATACATTCATTCAACGTATGAATGAATTCGATGTTGGCCGAGGCAAACGAAGTTGCCGAGGCACCGGGTTGATGTTTTGCATGAGATGGGCTTAAACAGAGCCACGCATGCGTTCTAAAACTCATGTACGTGGAGAAGGCCGAAGGTGAAGGAACCCGCGTGAAATAAAAAGAGAAAAAAAGATTTGTAGAAAATCGTAAAGATCCGAAATCTTCTGGAATTTGAAGATATCACACGCGGATGGACCGAGGCTCTCCTCGCCTATAAAAAAAAGACCCGAGGCGCTGGAGAAGCTTGATGATGTGCTGATCCTTTGTTGAAAATCCGGAGTCCCGTGAGAGCACCTTTGCCTCTCGAAGAAGACCCTGCGCGCACCACTTGCGCGACAGCAGCCCGAAGCCATTCTTGGCTTCATGGGTTCCTTTTGCGCACCTCTTGCGCGAAAGAAGAAAGGGAGGTCCCCTGCGCACCTCCTTTGCGCGACAGGAAGAACCCCAGCCGTATCTCCTTGCGTGCTCGAGGTTGGCACCCTCACTGCCCGTGTACCTGCGTGGCAGGAGGAAGTGCATGCAGGTGCAGCACTTGCGCGCCCCGTGGCAGGAGGCCTTGCGCGCCTTGCACTGGTTGCACCCTTGTGGCTTGCGCGACCCAAGTCCACCACACCTTGCCCCATTGAGAAGGCCGATCCTTTGTGCTTGTGTGCAAGGAGAACCCGAGGCTTGCACCTTGTGTGTGAAAAGAAGGCCGTAGCCTTGGGTGTGTGTGAAACAAGAAGAGCACCACAATTCGGGCAGTGTGTGCACAAGAAGTGGAGGCCGAGACCACACCATTGTGTGTGTGTGAGATAGTGAAGAAGTAAGCCGAGGCCAAGTGTATGCAAGTGGGTGAAGTGAAGACCACACATTTGTGTGTGTGTGCAAACTTGAAGAACCACCTACGGCCCAAGTGTGTGCAAGAATAGAGGAGTAGGGCAAGATCAAGTGTGTGCAAAATGAAGAATTTGTGTGTTCTTAACAAGTGACAAGTGAAGGCCGAACCTAGTGTGTGCACTAAAAGTGTGTTCACACTTAGAAGAAGAAAGAAGTGAAAGACCCACACAAAGTATAACACACTTCTAAGTGTGTAACCAAATTGAATAAAGTGTGTGAAGTTCAAAGAGGTGGTGTGTGCTAAAAGAATTACACCCTCTAAGGGTTTACTGCACCAAGAAGAGAAAAAGGGAAGTGCATGCATGCATGCATGCACGTGCACACGTGAACAAGTCAAATCTGCTTGTGTGCATTTGAGTTGTCCAAGACCAGGAGATTCTTGAAGAATTAATAAGGCCATGTAGTCAGTGCATGAAGATGCAGAGTTGTCATGCACTCAGTGCATGAAGTTGTTCTGATGTGAGACTGGACCAGACTGAAGTTAAAGATATTATTTGTCTGAGTATTTAGTAGTTGGAGAGAAGCCAGGTCATCCTCAGAAGAAGGAGATAAAGCCTGAGCAAGACGAGAAGACCTGATCAACTCAAGTGATCAGAGGTACAGAGCAAGGCCAGCAGTCTTTATCCCAGGCTGCTGAAGATACTTGAAGAAGCTTAAAGAGAAGAAGAGCTACTCGTGTGACTCGAGGAGCCAGGAGAAGACCCTGTGGGACTCAGGGAGAAGAAGTCTTCAGTGGGATTCTGGAGCAGGCCAGTGGGACTCTGGTAACACTGTGGGACGCAGTATAAAGACCCTCCTGTGGGACTCAGGAGAGATACAGTGGGACTCTGTATCGACCATTGTAATACTAACCGATTATAATGGGAGAATCCATGCTGGGAGAGCATGGCAAGGATGTAGGCCTTTGGTGCCGAACCTTGTAAATCCTTGTGTCCAGTGCCTTTACATTTACTGCATCATTCGTGGAAAGGTGAGAGATACAAGAAGAGTGGATTGAGGCTTTAACCAGCCATATAGGTTTAATTGATTAAGGAATCAATTAGTAAAAAGTTTTAAGGGATCACTGATTCACCCCCTCCCCCTCTCAGTGATTCACACTGATCTGGGCACTTCACCTTCTACATACATTATTAAGAATTTTTTCTCTTTGAAATGTTTGAAATGAATTTCACATTGTTGAAGGGAGATTTGGGACAATAATGGGGCCATGATTAAAATTATAATGATTAATCATGAAATTAAATATTTTTTTAATTACTTTTGTTTTATGTAAAAAATGGATAATGTTAAAATGTATCCAAATTTAATGTTTGGGATTTATATTAAAGATTTTTACCAACTTTTCTAAAACTATAAACCTAAAATATATTTTAGAATTTATGAAAATGAATTCTAGACAAAATAAATTTGAATATTTAATGTTATGGTTGGGTCCTTACACATATCAACTTGTAGTATCTAGATAAGGATGAAATTGGTTGGAAACTAATCAATCCACCCTTTACCAAATTCCTAGGGATTTCTCCAATATATGGAATCATCATTAGACTTATCCTTACATAAATACCTAAACAAATACTTATAAATTATATAGTTATTTCACTAATGTTTTATCATCTTAGTTTCTAATGGTTAACTTTTCCTTTCCAATGATACCACATATAGAGACAAGTGATTTTCATATAATATATATTTCACATTTTTATATTAATATTTTGTAAATTAAAAAAAACTCATTCTTATGGATAATAATAGTGTAATTAATTTTCATACTAGGTAAAAATACTATAATTTGGGGAATGATCTTTAAAATCCCCCATAATGATCTTCCCTATTTGTTCTATTCACAATCATACCCTACATAAAACCCTTCTCGATATCCTAGTGGAATGAAACATAATAAAGGGTGAGATTGGTTTCTCATTAAGGGTAAACATGGGAGATTACTAATTATAACAAGAAAATAAGGGTATGAGAACATGAGCATAACATAAAATAACCATTCCTTGCATATCAAGTATCATAAGTTTGAGTAGTATCATGAGGATTGAAATTTCATATCAAATATATCAAAATGGAATAAAAAAACATGATCCATGAAATTATAAAATTGGTATAATATATATAATTGTGGAATATACATAATCATAAAAATTATTATGTCAAGGATAGACACCAAGGCATTCATAACATCTTGCATTTTTTATAACCACTAGTGTAAATTCTTCGAGACAAAGATAACAACCCATATAACAACAAATGAGATTGGGATAAACTATTGTGTACCCTATTTAGCGCATGGATAAACTATCATGTTCCCTATATTATTATAAGACATTAATTAATAGACAATAAATTGGTGGGATATATAGGTCCCACCAATCACATAATGGAAATCATATATACTTCTTCCAAAAAATCATAAAAAAACATCATATCATAACCCATGAAATGAAATTTTCTTCATCAAAATTTCATAATATCATAAACTATTTATAAGATAAATGTTACATAATAATTTCATAATATCATTATAGTGTTACATAAGAAAATTAGTAGGTTTCATACTCATTTTATCATTATACAACCAATATAAAAAGAACATGTTTATGTAAAAGTATTTTCATCATAAAAATAATCTATACAAAGAACGAATATTAATATAATACATCATTCATATCCCCAATAAATCATATTTATCATCAAATTATGTCATCTTAGAAGAAAATTTAATTTGATAGATAACTTAGAACATTTCCTTAAGGAAAAACATTCTTTGAAAATTTAAAATCAAATCCAAACACATATAATTTTTTTTGGAAAAACAATTCATTTAAAATAAATTTTTATATAACTAATGTAACCTTTAATATATTTTGATTCCATTATGGAAGAAATTTCCCTAAATTGCATATATGTTATAATATGATTCCTTCACATATTCGGTAAAAACTAAATAGGAATTGTATGGAAACTTACATGTTGATTAATTTCAAAATATTTTCTAACAAACAGAATAATTGGAAACAAATTATTCAATAATTAATATTAATAATGTTACAAGAAATTTTAAATCACATTTTAAAAACATGATTTTGGTAGAAAAATTAATTTTTGATATAAGAGAGAAATGATGAAATAAATTCATGAAAACATTTATTCGAAATCATGTGTACATAAAGAGACAAAATTGAAAGGATGAAATTTATTATCATGTGATAAAAATATGATAATAAATTTCAGGATTTTTATTAGATATAGAATATAATATTTTATCATTTTAAAAATAACGTTAAAAATCCATATAAATGGTGATATTGCTGCATAAAATCATTACCACATTGTTAACTTTTACTGGTTAGACCCACAATGGAATAAAATTAAATGAAACATAACATGAAATGAGAATAAATTAAATCATTATATTACATTTCAAATGGTGTATATATAAATCTAATTAAATAATATAATTGCATAATATATAATATGTCTCAATGAATGAAAAATGAGAAAAAAATATTTATTTCAATTGAAGCATTTCATATATAAACAACATGAAATTCATATCCTAATATATTTATAAAAATAACATTAATTAAAAGAATTTTATTAATAATAAAAATTCATGGGTATTATATACCACACATAAAATAATCATGTCTTGATATTGCTCATGTCTCATTGAAAATAACTGTCTGACGAAAATGACTTATCATATGTCTTGACATCTATCATACAAAATCGATCCTCCTGCATAATAGATATTATTAATTTATTAATATATTATATAACCATATTTACATATATTTCTATCCATTTATAATTTTATAAGAACATTTTATTACCTATTTATTGACTATTCTATTTTAATGTCACACTTCGTGCAATTACTCCTTTGTTTTTCATGTAGGTTCTGATTTTTAGTTTTTTTTCATGTCACAATGTTCATTTTTCCATAATCTCTATAATTTTAATCAAAATATATTTATCATATATATTTATTATAAATATATTTATAGTGATCCATTTTAGTTAGAGATTGAAAAAAATATGCCATTGAAAGAGACCATAGATCGTACGTACGCACGAAGGTTGTTTCAATTTTCAAAACAGAAATAACGATATAAAAAATAATAGTTTATTTACATTATAGAATATTATTTATTCCATATATATCACATAAATTAATTAAAACCATCCTTATTAACATACATGTCATTTTTGAACAAATCACGTCACTTTGTGGGGTAGTATTCGACCATACACACAAAAGAAATTATCATATTACTATGGAATGGAAATTAGGATGTTATATGTGAGAAAAATATAAAAAATTTCATATATAAAAAATAAATACATCTTTATATTCATCAATGATAGTTTGTGGTGGAAAACTAATGACATTAGCTTGGGAGGAAACAATTATCCATACACATGAATGATGATTTCGTAACCAATTTGATGGAAGATGAAAATTATTTATGTTATAAAATAAACATAATGAAATATATTTATATGGAAGATAATTTATTTTTTATATCATAATGGTTTAATAATAATTTAATGAGGATAAGGGATAAATGACATAAAATACTCTATTATGGGTTTCACCTCATCTTCAGACAAATTCTTTATCGTTTGACCAAAAGCATTATTGTAATGTCTTTCTAAAAATACTAATCCTTATTGGATGTGTGTAGTAAAATATGGATTTTATTTTTGTATTTATTTTCTGACAAAAAATAGTTATTGAACTATTATGAGGAGATCAGAGGTGGTGACCTTTTATATGTGAGGTGAGTGGCACATCTGTGAATTTTTTTTAAAAAGGTGTACCTGAGTTTTTATATGGAAAAGGATAAAAAATGAACCATTATTGACCTAGTATATATTATATCTAAATATTGAAATTCAATGGGTTTTAAAATATTCTGGATTTTTTTAAATAATTATCAATTTAGTTTAAACCCCATATATACCCATTTTATATCTGAACCGCGATAAATATGTTTTTTTATCTATTCATTTTGGTCAGAAAAAAATTTGACTATATTGTGTAATGAAATTTATTTTAGTAATAAATAAGGAATATATTTTTAATTTTTTTTAATATGTGATAAAATATAATTGAAAATTAATTTGAGAGACGTGAAGAGAATAAGGGGTTGGAAAGGGAAATTGCTCAAAATTTTAAAACGTTTTTATATAATAATTCATTATGAAATTGTTTCCAATGACATAAATTGGATTAGTAGATCAAAAATTGGATAAAAATCTTTATAAACATTATTAAAATAGTTTTTTATGCTTTTAAAATTGTTATAAGAACTGACAATTCTTAATAAAATAAATTATTTTTCACTCTTCATTGAAAATTTTATCATCCTTAAAAATTCAAACAAATAATCAAAAATATTATTATTAAATGAGGTTTTGAAAATAAATTTTAGGTTTTCATCAAAAAGATTCAAATTTTTATAAATCTATTTTAACAATAAGTGCTTAAAATGTGACAACACTGATTTTTAGAGAAATATAGTTTTTAACCATATTATTTTATTTATTATTATCTCTTGTATATGAATCACATAAAATAGATATTAATAATTTGATTGAATATATAACTTATAAATTTAATTAAAATAATTCACCAAAGTTGATTTATTTATTTAATGATGTAAACATGTTTGTGTTCATAATAATAGTTTTCTATAAAAAGATTACCTTTATTTCAAAATAGTTTTAATTTTCTTTTTTAATTATTCGGTCTCCAAAAAAATAATTTTATATACATTTTTAGACCATATATTTTCCTAACATAATTAATATATTTCATACCAACCATTCAAACATCTAGGTTTTAACTATATTTTTAAATAATTATTTCTCAGTAGTAATCATTTTTCATTTAAACTTAGCATTTCATTTAACACATTCTAAACATTTTTTTGTTTGGAAAAAATGCTATGATAGGGGGTTTGTGTAAATAAATATATGAAAAATTATATTTATTTGGAAGAAAAATATTTAACAAAATATCTTAGTGTTACACTATTTTTATAATTAATAAATCATCACTGAAATCGTATTCTCTCCCTAAAGAGCACAGAAAAATAAAACAAAAAATCAAAAAATATATTATTAAATTTCTATGAATTCCTTATGAGGATTTGAGAAAGAAAATGTATTATTATGGTTATCCTAGATCTATTGATAAAGTTAAAAATGGGAAACGAAATCTGAGATGACTTATTTCATAGTTTGCAACAAAAATAATGGCCTCATATTAGAATACATCATTTCCATACCATAGTCAAAAACCAACTAGGAATTGTGACAAAATGCAATTAGTTAAATTTTCACATGTTATTTAATTACATAACAATTCCAAAATTAATAATATCTTTCTTAATATGGATATCATTCACCTTTGGTCTCAATATCATAAAAATATTTCTTGATAACACAAAAATCATCATCAATCAGCTTCTCCTAGAAGATCATTTCATGAAGAGATGATACTAACTGGAAACTATCTAGAACAAAATGGACCCACCTCTTAAACTCAAAAATTAATTTGAGAAATGTTTTATAGATATTCCCCTCCTCTATTTGTTTTTTCGTTCATATCCATGGATTTAAACATCATGAAAAGTGTGCCAAAAACATGGATGACCTATTTTAGTGGTGTAGATTTTTTTGTATTTAATGATTATTGATAATCTGCCCATATCATATATCATAGGATCATATATATATATGAAAACGACTAATTCATGCTCTTATGATCAAATTATATAGTATACAATTTCATAAAAACATAGTGCCCCCTAATATTAAGTGTCTGCATCATAACTATGAATTTTATATCAACAATGGAATCATTATACTTATTTGGATAAAGTAGCTAAAAATCAAAATATCCCACATGTACTATCTATAATGTATCAATATCCTTATTATTCATCTTTTATTAACTATAATGAAACATCTTATCCGAATGAAATGTGAGACAATTTTCCAATGTATCTTTGTGATTCATTTTTTTATATGGTGTGGTCTAATATTGTCTAATGTTTGGATGATATATTTGTCTCCCACTCAATGGAACCTTATTATATAAAAATTTATACATATCAATGAAATTTTGTTACAAGATACTACTTAATTTCCCATAAAAATCAAAAAACCCTTAGTTTTTTCAGCAATATATGCTCTATGTGGCCCCCTGTAGAGTCTCGTGTTTTTGAACCAGTTTAACATAAAAAAAAATTAAAATATTTTGTTTATTTCATGGTTAGAAATAATTTATCCAACCATTGGTATGAGGTTTTTTGCGTTGGGATATTTTAAACATATTTATATTGGGTTTGGGTAAAGGCTTGAGGAGCTTATCGAATGGATTGATGGGTTTTGAAAGCACCGGGCCCAGTAGTGGTGATCGTAAGGGCTCTACAAAGTTAGTAATATTTTAATTGTCAACACTACATTTGAACATGGGTGTCCAGCAACATATGCACGATTTGCGCAAGGTCTACCATATCGTTTGAGTCAAACCATGCGGCATACCCATTTTTTGATTATGAGTAAAGTTATTTAACTAAAATTAATGTTGAGAGGGAATAAATTAAATGTTTTTAATTAGTGATTTTGTCTAAATAAATTCATTGTTATGATAAATTTAATTAAATGATAAAAACAGAGGTTTTATTAAATTAAATTTAAGTTGGGGTAATTTAATTTAATGAAGTTGAAATGGAGTATTTAGTTTAATAAAATTCATGGTTAAAATGAATTTAATTAATTGATGTTGAAATGTAGTTTTTATTTAGTTAAATTGAGATGAATGGAATTTAATTATATGAAATGAATTGTGGGTTTAAATTTAATTAAATTATGTTGAGAGATTTTAATTCAAAAATGATTAGTTGGAGAATTCATTTAATTAACATCATTTTTAGAGAATTTTATTAAACAGTTATTAATAGGGAGTTTCTGGTTTATCAAATAGGTGTAATAAATGATGTTTTTAAATGAGGAGTTGGGGTTTATCAAAGAGATGTAATAAATTATGTGTTTAAATAGGGAGTTGGGTTTATTTAAGAGGTGTCATAATTTATTAATAACAATAATATAATTGTGATTATTATTATCATTGTTATTATTATTATAATATTAATCCTTATAATATCCTTAGGTATTTAATTTATTATTTAAGGAGATGAGATGAGTGAGTGACACCTCATTCTTCCCCTACGTGAAGCGTGACTACCCATTTTTTTCTCTCATGGATGAGGCACACCACCCTCATCTCTTAGCTTCTCTCCACGCGCTAGATTCATCAGGTTCCTTCACAAAAGATCTCCATCTATGCGAGGTGTGTCCTTATCCATGCATATCATTGTTTGTATCAGTTTTTTCTGCTATCTGGATTCGGTGACACACCCATGGTGTAGCACACATAGCTGGTTTACCACCCCTCCTCCCAACTCCTCTTCGAGCAGTTATCTCGATCTAGTTTCTTCAAGGAAGTTGTCTATCTTGGTGAGGTGAGTCCTTCTCCATATGTTTTATTGTGGCAGCAATGTTTTGGGCTCTCTGTACACCGGTCTCTATTAGTTTCAATACTTATATTTGGGATTAATGCTCTTCCATTTTTTTTGCTACTAGGTCGTGAAGATGATGTCTTTGGGCATGTTGGAGTGTATTCCGCTGACAAATACTAATGGAGAAGCGATTTGTCTTGATTCTGTTCACAACCATCATTATTGGGTATGGGTTTATACCTATTATTTGTTTTTTTATACATGAATTTGTGTATTATGGGTTTTTAGTGTTACAGGTAATGTTTTTGGTAAACAATAGTCCCTTCTGCACTAGTTATGGGTGTCAGCTAATAGTGGTTAAGTGTGATGATAAATTTATGGGGACACATGCACTTTTTGTGGGGTGAATATACATGATTAAGTCACAGTTTGAGTTCGGAATATTTGGATCAAGCCAATTCATTGAGGTAGGAATCTAATCATCCCTTAATTAATAAAATGCCATTTTGTTGATTTCATTCTTTTGATACTGTTGACAGCAATGTTGGATTACATATTTTATTTGGGGAATGAGTAATTTATTTGGTTATGGTGAGATAATTAATTACAAATTAATTATGTTTTTTGAGATGATAATTAAGGAAGGTATTAATTATTATTAATTAATATGGTTAAGTTGAGATAATTAATTATGAATTAAATATGAGATTTGAAATTATAATTAATAGAGGGATTAGTTATAAGTAATTTATTTTGTTAGTTTGAGATAATTAGTTATTAATTAATTATGATGTTTGAGATGAAAATTAATCAAGGGATTAATTATTAGTAATTAATTTGGTTATGTTTATATAATAAATTATTTATTAATTATGTTTTTGTAATGATAAATAATCTATGGATTAATTATGGATAATTAATTTTGGTATGGTAAGATAATTAATTATGAATTTATTATATTCATTGAGATGATAATTAATTGAGGAATTAATTATGAGATATAAATTTTGTTAAGTTGAGATAATTATATATGAATTAACTGTGTATATCAAGATGATAATTAATCGATTAAATAATTTTGAGATTTTAATTTGGTTATGTTGAAATAATTAATTATGAATTAATTATGTTCTTTGAGATGAAAATTAATCGGAGGTATAATTACGAAATATTAATTTGGTTAATTTGAAATAATTAATTACGAATTAATTATGAACATTGCGATTATCATTAAATAAGGTATTAATTCTGATATATTAAACTGGTTCTGATGGGATAATTAATTGTAAATTAATTATGTGTTATGATATTATAGTTTAATATATAATCAGGGGGTTAATTATGAGATATTGATTTGGGATAAGTTTTGATAATTAATTATTGAATTAATTATGTAATATTGAAATGATTGCTTAAAAGATAATTTATTTGTGAATTAATTATGTGATATTATGATGGTTTCCTTGAAATAATTATTTTGGAATAAATTTTGTAATATTGAGTTGGTTTCTAGGTAATAAATAATTGTATAATTAATTATGTGATATTGAGATGGTTTCCTTTTGAGTATTTAATTTTAAGATTAACTAGAGAAATTTATGAGATTAATTGATTGTTGAATTAATAAATTTTATAGTAATTATATGTTAATTGTTTAGATAACTAATGGAATTTATGTGTTTAACTATTTTTTGAGTTAATAGTGAATGCAATGTTGTTAATAAGTTATTGAATTAATTTAAAGACTTGATTAAATAATTAATGAATTAATCAACGGATGGGATCTTTGGGTGCATGACATGAAATTATACACCCATGATATATATATATATATATGTTTGATGGATAAATGGGTTGTGAGACTAGGAATAATTCTTCAAATACTCATTGGGTGATAGAAATGGATTTTTACAGATAGCATGCATGATAATTTTCTTTTCTGGGATAGGGACTGATTCTCCAAATACCAATGGGTTGGGAGACAAGGGATGATGCTCCAAATACTCACAAGGGTTCTAGAAATGATTTTTTACCCCAATTAATTGTCATTGGATTGTGGGTCCAATTAGTTGTACTTGAATTTATTTAAATGGATAATGAAATCCAATGTGATTTAATTATTTGTGAAATGAATATGATAAATGGTCCAGAATCTAGAATGGATGAGACATGTATTAAGATATGGGTGTCTAGGTTATCCTATGGACTTTTGCGGTTAAAATAATAATATCAAATAATGTGTTAAACTAATTATTTATAATATATATATATAGTTTCTATTCAGACACATATTTATGGCTATGATCCTAATTAGGTAGCTCTATCAGGTGTTCCTTAAAAACATGTATGAGTTTTAGTTATTTATCCAATTCAATTATTACTTCATTGTACCTCATCACATTTTATTTATATTTAATTTTATAGATTGAGTTTGAGACCTATGGTCCTGGCCCACTGAGATTTAGATCTTGATTCCTAATCGATCCATCATTTCACTAGGGTGCTCGAGTCCACTCTACGTATTTGCAGGAACATCGATCTAGCTTGTTGTTGATTGCTTCTACTTGAAAGTTTGTAGAAAAGGACCGAGCAGGAGCTCAACATCTTGTGGAGATATCCCTTAGAGATGTGAGTCTTTTCCTTATAATTTTACTAAGATGTAAGGAATGTTGTTTTGATTACTTCGTTCATATATGTATCACCATGACATGCATGAATTGTATAAAATTTCATTTGACGGTTTCTTTATTCAGTAAACTAATGCTTTATATATGTTTTTTTGTTTTTATTTTCTATTTCTATTGTGCACTATGAATTTGAGGGTATAGTATCTCGGATGACTATCTATAGACCTTTGTTTCTAATCAGTAGCCTTGGGCACACAGTGAGTTATGTTTGAGTACATGTGGTGATGAGTCCGGCTACCAGTTCAAGGTTAAGCCCGGCTGGGACATTATAAAGTGGTATCAGAGGTTCTAGTTTTCTTTCTTTTTTCCACTGTCTTTCTATTTCGGTATGGTAGACATGGGAGAAGGAAAGTGTCACCACATGATTAACAGTCATTCCTAGGACTAATCACCCCATATACGGGAAATGACCATGTGTCTAGGTATTGGAATTGATGTAGATACAATTTTTTGTTATAATTGATATGATTTCATCTTGAGTGACTGGTGTTCTTTCTCCTGCTTATTGATTTTTAGAAATATTGAAATTTTCCTTGGCATGATATGGTATGTAAGTTTCATTACAAGAATCATCTTAGGCATATAGTGATTCATAGACCATATATATGACATTTCATTTTGTTTCATTAGTAGGATTCCTGTTAATTTTGATTATGTGCCTTGGGTTGAATTCCATGTTTTTATCTTCTTAAGTTTACCTCATTTGATAGTATGTTTCAGTAATATATTTTATATGCTTGGGTGTTTGTATTCCATGATTTCTATACTATTACAATATTTTTCCATTGTTACATTATTATATGTTACTGAATATTTATTTATTACTTCTTGTGATAACATCTTACTGATGTCTTGATGTGTAGATATCTATATGGGTCGTAAAAAAATGGCAACCTGGGTATTTGAACAATTAAAAAAATTTCTTTTAAAGTAAAAATGTTATGTAGAAATTATATTTTGTAAAATCAGATATAAATTCCACTTGTAATGAATATGGGCGCTTTATGGATTTGTAAAGGTCCAATCATATCACATGTAGGGTTTTTTATTTTAATGAAACTTGATTGAAAAATTGGGACCCTTGCAGATTTCCTTTTTTAGTTAAAAGAAATTTAGATGGGAAATTTCTTATTTACAATGAAATGGAACTAAATGTTAATTTTTTAAAAATGTAGTTTGTAGTATGTTGCATGTTTTTTCTATGGATAGTTCACTAAAAACCATGTACTTTGTTTTGAAATAGTAATCATGGTTTTTTTTCAAAATCATTCAAATGTTTAGAGGATGAAATGAATTATTGAAATGGTTAAAATAAGGAAGATATTTTGAGACTGGTAATTTCTATTTTAAGTTACAAATAGATTGGTTAGATGTTTATTATTCAAAATGGACTAACCTGTGGTAGGTAGTAACCTTAGAAAATGAGGTTCCTTCTTTTCATTTTGATCTATTTGATGTTGGTACCGTTTGAGTGTCCTTGTCCCTAGTAATACTTTTCGGTTTTAAAGAACAACAACATTGTTTTGATGGGTGGTTATTCTATCATGACTCATGTTGTGGGAATACACATTTGGTAATGCTTGGTTCAGTAGTTTAGACATTCCACTATAATGATTAGCTGTTAAATAAATCCTTGGGTTAACTCTAGAGTAATGTATTTGGGGTGTTAAGTTATGTTTGTACCACTGATTGGGAGGACTTTCTGGGACTCTTGTGTTTTGACATGTCGGTTGGTATAACCCTTCATATTTCATTTGAGATTTTTGTGTGGTGATTGTGGTTTTCGGAACGTCACAAATGCCTTTTTGTGTTTCTAAAAAAGCGTTCTTGAGAGTGGATGATCTTTTCGTTCAATGACATAGACACTTCTAAGGTTTGTAGTGTCACGTTAATTTAGTTGTGTGTGTCGATGCATCCTAGGGGAAAATATCTTGAGATGTTTTGTAGTGTTCACAAACCATTGGAAACTCCATTAGTTTTTAGATGATTTTCAGTGGGAGGAATAGTCGGATGAAGGATTCGTTGGTTGATATAGCCATGTAGGTTTAGTTGATCTCCCATAAGCAAGAGAGCCCATGTTTTTTTGTATAAAGAGTTGATCAGTGAAAGCATGACTGATCTTTTGGTGACCTAGGATTACTCTTAGTGTTCTATTATGAATGAGACAAGCATATACCCAATATTGACCTTATATAAGAGGCACTGATATAGCATTTTTCTGACACCGATCTTCATTTTTAAATTTTTTTGGGTTTTCTAAGTGGGTTTTATCTATGTTTTATGTAAGATACATGGTTATTTGGGTTATGCATTTTTTTAATGCTGGAGAATGAGAATTTTAAAAAATACTAGAGATGGCTTGACTCAGGATTTTCAACTGAGGTAGAGTATGGACTTAGGTGTACATATTGTTGGCGATGGAATCATTTTAAAGGAACACATCTTGTTTAAGTGTGAGTATGGGTTTTTGGATCAGTGATGCCTTTCATGGAAGGAGTCATGGTTTGAGAGTTTCAAAGTTAAATGAAAAGACCATTGGTGGGATGAACCAATGGGGGGGTTGTTTATGAGGTGATTATGGGATCATGTCTCAAGTTTCATGGGCTTGTTTATGGGTCATTTCTATGTTTTGGGACGGTTTTCGAGTGGTGGATCAGTTTTTTAAAGGATTAAGATGTTGGTCTTGTGAAATGATTAAAGGTGTGTTCAATATTTGGAAACAAAATGTGCTTGTTCAAAGTAGAATTCATGGATGTGGGGGTTTAGTTGATTATATTAGTTCTTGATAGATTCTCAGGGATGAGATGTTTTAATCGTGGTTATATATTAGCGTCCCAATTTTTTGATCCTGGATAAAATTTGAATGTTTCTTAATTGTTGCATTTAGTGCCCAGGTAATTTTAAAAAACCAAGCTTCTAGATGATGTTTTGTGATTTGAGATCTTTCAATCATGTTTATATCGGACTTGGGTAACATCTCATGGAGATTTCTGGATGAATGGATGGTTTTTAGGAGCACTGAGCAAATACGAGGTGTTTTCATGGGATGTGCTGGTTTAATATAACCATAAGGGCCATCCATGTTTGTTAAAATGGGTTTCCAAAAGTGGACGCTTGTCCTAACAGACCGTGAAAGTCAATCGAAGATGTTTACCTAGTTTTGGCTTCTAACACCCCAATATTTCATAGTAAATTATTTTTTTAATGTAATTAAATAGCTTGTGCTACACGCAACACCGAGTTTGAGAACACCACGACTAACCCAAAAAGTCATTCCAAAAGTGGTTATGAATAATATTAACTGCATTTAGAATTTTATATACTAAATTAAATTTTAACATCCATATTATGTTTTTCTTAGACATAATATAAGAACAAATGCAATTTTTATGTAAAAGAAGTATTTTTCAAAAAATGAAATTTTACAGCCTTTTAATGGTGAACCATTTTTAACTCCAATATTTGACACTTTTATATATTAAATGTGATGAAATGAACTTTTTATTTAGAATAAATAATGAAAAATTTGTTTTGGAAAAATTTTCTCTGCTTTTCTGATAACTTTCATATTTTGATGAATAGTGAAAAATACTATATTTTAATTAAGAACAACTTTTTTAATAAAAATAATTTATTATTTTACATTAATTATTTGAATTATTTTGAGGTATAATTAGACTATATTTATATCATTTAATCCAATGTTGACCATTGGAAATAATTTTACATTTAAATTGGACATAAACATATATCAATCTATTGATAGTTTTTGCTTCTCCAAAACCCACATTCTGGTTATGATAGTGAAATTTTATTAAATTAATTAATAAAACTTATATATTTTTAATTCAATGAAATAGACACCATTTTTGAATTGGAAATATCAAAATTACTTTTGAGTGAATTTTTGGTATTTTTCTAAAATCATTTGATTTTTGATGAATAGTGAAAAACACTACCTTATTGTTTAAAATTGTCTTTTTTTAAAATAATTTTTTCATTTATTTAAATTTATTATAATTAAAAATAGATACATAATACATATATAAATTTAATTTAATTCATTTTAGTCATTTTATATTATGATATTATGTATAAGTTTTTTTTGAACTTTTTACCATCTTTAACCCGCCTTCTAGGCACATTTGAAAATTTTCATAAAATGTAATTTTACCAATTTTGTGGATTGAATTTTAAAAATCCGAGAGACACAGTTGAAATCAATATATAATATGTTGTTCAATAATATGAAAATATTATTTGGTGAATAGTAGATTTTGTCTTTTATTTACCGTAGTTAAAATTAAATAGGTTAATTAAAGGTAAAAAGGATATTATAATTTTCTAAAAACATGTCTTAATTATATTGGATAAGTGGTTTTCAACAAAAATAATACATAGGAATAAAATATTATTATATTTGGTCCCATGGGATTAGATTTAGACATTTATTATTATTTTATTTAAAGTAGTGTTAAAAATGTTAAACTCAAATTTTCGTAACTAATTTATTTTAATATAATGTTATACATAATATAAATTATTATATAGATATTCATTTGAAAGATAAAAATTTATCATACATCATGGTATTAAAATTATAATTTTTAGACATTAAATAAAAAAAATTATATACGACGCAATGATGATTGAGTAATTACCTTATTAATACATGATTAAAATAATTGATATTATAAATATCAACAAAAAATTGAAACTTTTAATGAATTCCACGAATTTTCTATGTTAATATGACATTTTGGGGTTGATTTAATGAATTTTTTTCGAAGTATTTTAGTTGATATGAATTTATTAAAAACCAAATACTAAATAGTGTCAAAATTGACATAAGTGAGTTTTTAAAACAAATAATATTTTATTAAATTATATAATAGTCCTTAAATTATACGGCTTGGACAAAGGACTTATATAATGATATATATGTTATTATTGAACAACTTTGGGTACTATTGGTAGTTTATAGAATGTTTATTAAACATATAATATAGAAATATAAGGAGACATGGTAAATGTCAAACTATTTAACTAAGAGATAAATCTTAATGTTAAGGTAAATATGTTGACATAAACGTATCTAAAACCTATTGTTTTAGAGGTTTTCGACCGATACTCACCTTATCCTCTAAATATATCTATTTGTATCTATTAAAAAACGAAAATGAAATTTTAATAAAATAATAATTCAAACATTTCCTAAAATGACACTCACCTCTCTTATAAAAGGGAACTTCTCCTTAATTTAATTTCACAACTCCAAAGCCATTTGGAATTGCCAAAACCAATCCAAATATCCTACCAACAACATTAAATACATCATAGAGGCGATCCATTGGTCATAAATCCAACCAATGGAGCCCTTTTGATCAAATCAAAAGGAAGCACCCGAAGGAGAAGTAATAATTTAATCACCTCTTTCAATGTTATCTTCTTCTTCAACTTCCACTTTATTTGTTGGTTCCATAACTAAATGATAACACCAATACCTTATACATACTGTGATGTTATTATAAATATGGTACAACCATATTCATTATCTTATCCATCCTATGATTGAAAAGGTCACCATACATGCATACATTCGGCTTACCGTCTCTACATCGTAGTATAGTGGTTATTCAACACTTCATTATTTTAATGGGTATAATAATGATGTATAATTGATATAAATAAAAAATATAACATATTAATTATTCTTTATATATGATATAATTTCCAATTACATACGATTTCTCCTTCAATTGAATGATATTGTAGCTCATGTGTAAGTATGGAATACCGTATTCACGAACGCGGTGAGATTAATTCTCCATCATAACCATTCAAGAATAATTTTAATTTCAGGATTAAAAATAATGTTTAAAAAACATAATATAATTCTGGATATGAATCCAATACATCCTATCCATAACAAACATGACATACCTAAGAAGACATAAAAATAAAAAATGAATCAGTTAACACCCAAAACAATGATACTACTAAAATATTATTAACAAAGCAATATTAGATGATCATATATGATATCATATTTATATATGTGGTTATTTTATTATTTAATAACAATTATATAACTATTATACAGGTGGTTAATGTACCCTCGACTAATAGAAAGTATAAGGTAAGGGTTTTTTATCTCACATCTTATTCGCATGAGATTCATGCTATATTTACACTATTTTTTTTGTATGTTATATGTACTTCCCATGAGTGTATTTTGTGTGTGATATACTCCAATTTATGGGTATTTACAACCTTATTGTTTGATCCTTATTTAATGGGGTTTATGTTTCGTAAGATACCAAATTGGTAAGGGAATTTCTAATTTTGATTTCCACTCATTGGGTTTCACACAAACATCATTGATTATTTTACTGCAATATTATGTGTGGAATCACTATTTTTTTAATGTAGTAATTTCCACTACCCTTTGTGTGGATATACTTTTGATACACATAATCACTCCATTTATAAATTCACACTTCATCGATATGAACCTGATATGAGTAATCTTAACTCAATTTCCATTCATTTAGTTAAACATAGATTGCATTGCTGTTGTTGTTACAATAATATGTTTGAATGTCCTATGATTTATTTATAATAAATATCAAATAATATTGAGTTTATTTATATTTTTCACATATAATTATATTATTTATTTATCCTTAACCTAAGGATACAGTCTTTATAAGGGATTTCATCTCAATTTACATTCTATTTCTACTTCATTGTTGTTATGCTCCAATTCACTTTTATAGGGCTTATATAATGTATTTGGACATATTATATCCTGAATCACATTATTATCATGATATTATGATGTTATTATTAACTCAATTATTTTATTCACGTGTCTCTCATTTGGTTAGGAACTCTAACTAAAATATCATTTTAAATGTTTTAATGATTTATTCTTCAAAATTTTTATCATTATTTACCATGTTTTAAAAATGATTTTAAGGATTTATTTATAAACATCAATGTTTTAAAATTAAAATTCCTTTCAGAAGTTTCAATGTTTTATGGGACACTTTGATTCCAAAATCAATTTTAAACTACCTCTTTTATAAATAGTGCAACTTTAAAATATTTTCAAGAAAAAAGGGGATATTTCGTTCAAATAGTTTTACTGATTATTTTAGTAAATTTAAATATCCTTAATTGTATTTTACTATTGATTGAGGTTTAATTATTATAATTAAATATTTTATATTTTATTGAATAAGTTTTGTTTCACTGTGGATGAGCTATTTTTATACCATTCGGGGTTTATGTGTAATGTATTAACATTTAATATGCATGTTTTAATATTAATGTTTGTGTTATTCTTCAAACATTTCATATGAGGAATGCCATTGACATAGTATGTCAAGGGTGGAGCCCTCTATAGCTCCTTAATTCATAGGTAGTTCTCATGAGACAATCTAGTGTTTTGTAACAAGGCCTTGAAAAAATCTTATTCCTAGTCGAGGTATGAGGCCTTGACTATGTGGTTATGATGTCCATCGTTATGCATTGCATAGTAATGAAATTAGCTATTTATATTATATTTTATTATTCTACTAGTACAATATCCATGTGAGTAAGTTAATGTAATTATTTGATTTTTATTTTCCATATTACAATGATGTTTAAGTTTAAAATTATTTTGTTTTATTCTTATACAATGCCTTTAATGATAATGCTAATTTATGAAAGTTTTCATTATATTGTTATCCTTACTGAGAATATGAGATCACCCCTTTCTTTGTATTATTTTTCCAAGGATGGGAATAAGTTTATTATTTTTGAAATGCAGTGATGTGCTAAGGGATATTAGTGTGTTCAAAGGAGGTATAATGTTGTTTTCTTTCTATTTATAATGTAATGTAAAACATATTTATGTATCTAGTATTTTCAAGGCTACTAAACTAATCTGTCTTTTAATACATTAACTCTTTTGATCAGGCCAATGTTATGTAATAATGCACCAACTCAGGGTAATTGGTGTTGGGGTGTTACAGTTGATATCATATTAAGTTAGTAAAAACCATGGAAACTAGATTTAAAAAAACACTAATTTGGGAACATTACCATAAGATAGACTTTGGGGATTCGTATAGTCGAGCATCCAAAATTTTTGGTAATTTTAATATTATGTGGATTTTCAATAAATACATCCCTATCTGGATATGAGCATGTTGATTTGTCTCTGGAACAAATATACCTAGGGGTAAAACCCTAAAGCACTATTTTGAGCTAGACTCAAATGGGAACCGGTGCACGACAACAGCCATTTTTACACCCTTGGTTACAACACTCCCGAGCGATATTCTTAGGATAAGTCACATTTTCATTACAAACTGATTTGATGGATTTTTATATTAGACGAGAATAAATAACCTTGGTTAATCCTAAGGTTTTTTAGATAGAAAATTAGGTGTCACGATATTTTCTGAATGATTTTATGACTATTTTGACTCACACAATTCGTTCTGCTATTAGTCAATGGATAGATTTCAAGGACGTCATTGTTACATTGAACAAGATGTACAAGGTGGAAATAGTGGTGAAAATGAGCAACTTAATGGAATTTTTATTGGCGTAAAATATGTTATATTCATTAAGATTTAGTTTTCCGAAAATATGATCAACAAAAAATATATCCACCAACTCCCAGACTCAACAAAGAAAAGAAAAGCAGTGAATGATAAGAGATATAGTATGGAGACCCTATAGAAAAAGAAAGATCAATTTACATCATGCATTAAATGTGGAAGGAGACACCTAGGAAAGTGTATCTATCGAATAAATAAATTCTTAATTTGTGGTAAAGAAGTACATAATGTAATGAATTTCCGATTAAAAATGAAGTGTATTAAGGAATAAAATAAAAACGATCCCATTAGTCCATTTATAGTTATTTTCCATAAATGTAGGGGACCGGTCCATTACCCGAGTGAATTCCCTATTCTGTAGGATAACCTCTTCGCCAATGATGAACCTATATAGAAATAAATGCATGGAAAAATCATTTAATGTAATAGTGATCTTTGTTTATAGGATTACATTGGAAAACTATTCTCTTTTATGTGTAACCATGAAAATTGTTATGTGAAAATTCTATTTGAGGAAGAATTATATTTTCTTTTTGTGGATATAGTTATAAGAACAATTTTGGTTTATATTATCTTTGAATTAGAGGTAATTATAGGATATTAATTTTTGGGATTAAAATATGAGGTATGAGAATAAATTTGGGGTTAAATTATGTTGTGGTTATTTTGAGGAATTTATCTCAATTTGGGAATGTTATAAAATATATTTTTTTAAAATTGAAAACATGTAGACCGTGTGACAACCCGTAGTTTTGAACAATGTTGTGGGAATCGAACCCAAAACCAGAGTGTGATTTTGATTTATCACCAACCACTAGACTACGTGATGTCCCTGGTTAGTGAGACTAATTTTTTTGTTAGTTAAATGATTTTATTGTTCAATAATAAGTTGATTTTGTATCTTATGTTTTATGAAATGGATATCCTTATTATAAGAAAATGATTTGGTGATTAGGTGATAAATGTTATTTTGGATGATGTACACTCTATTGAGAACACTATATTCCAAAGGAAAATAGAATACTATGTTATTATATTTGATGAGTAATAAGATATTTTTTAAAAAATATGGTAGAATATATGACTTTTATAGAGATTCATGTTATTATTCTGAAATGATTAACCTATCAAAGTGATGATATGATTTGGTTAATTACAATTATGTATGGGACATTATGAGTTGATGATGTTATTTGGTGATAAATGTTATGATTTTCTATGAAAGACTATGTGATTAAATTTTTTTTGTGTTTTGGGATTCAATCATAGAATGGATTATATTGATGGATTTTTAGGACAATTGTTTATTGAATGGTCTTTATTGGACTTTGGGTATTGTTTGTTCAATTTTAGAAATTAAGATTAGCATTTCATTCTATAAATTATTATCCATTTTGGGGGATCTTCTGATCTTGTACAATCCATTTGGTTTTGGATAATCTCTAAAGAAAATGGAAATATATAGATCAGCTTTCTTGGATTATGTCATTCTCAAGAAGTTGATTCTAGTGCTTCAAGTGTGACCAAGTCATCTTGAATACTCATCATTTGGAGAAAAGATGAGTTAGTGGTACAAATTTATTAAAGGATAAAACTCTACTTAAAATTTAAGTATATATCTTTATGTTCTTATTCAATCTCATAAATAAATTCTACAATTTTATGAAATGAAACATAAAACAATAATCATTTTATGTTTACTTTTCCTATTGGGAAACAAACAACCATTTCACCCTTCATATTTTTTTGATTTTCTTGTCGTTATCTTTCTCATAATAATGTTTTCTATCACTATCACTAGTACATAAACCTTTTTTACGTCGGTTTTTTTGCTTTTTAACTTCGGTTTTTAAGCAACGTTATTGCGAGCGACGTCAAAAATATGATTTTTTACCTCAGTTATTTAATAACAGACGTAAAAAATGGGGTAATATAGATTTGAACGTGGGTTTTTAAAAAATCAATGTGAAATACATTCTAGAAAATGGAGACAAGAAGCCATTTTTACGTCGGTTTTTGAAAAAAAATGACATTATAAGTCATTTTTTACGTCGGTTATTTAATAAAAGAAGTTAAAAGTTATCTTTTAAGTCGGTTATTAAATATATAACGTAAAAAATGAATACTACCTTGTAAAAAAAATTCTAAGCTTTCATTTGACAGGTCAGAGAGCTCAAACGGATTTATGGATCAAAAGTTATGACCAGAAGAAGTTTGATATTAGTTTCGAGGAATGATTAAATGAGCCAACCGTAACAACATATTAGAAGGAATTTTTGAATCGGTAGGGGGATTTGTAGTTTAATCATGATATAAAGAATCATCCATCATTATAATAAATTAACAATCGTTAAATTGTATATCAATTAAGAAAACTACTCATAGAAAATTTAAATCATCGGAAAATAATTACAAATACCTTGACAAAGTCGCGGAAATAAGAAAACATTGATTCACGTTGAAGATAAAACATGTTTATTCAGTGGAACGATGATGGCTGAATGAAATGATCATAAATGGTATATCAATTAAAAAATATCATAAAAACCATAAATCATTGATGTATGATTAAATATACCTTGATGAGATCGTAGAAAGATGAAATAATTGATTCACGTTTGAGAGAAAAAGAGTTGATTTGGGAGAATGATAATGGTTGAAATAAATTATCGTCAAATTAGGATGGATGTATAATGGAAACATATATTTGAGATTCTATGAGAAACCGCTGTATTAAAATTTTTATGCGGCAATTCAAAATTTCAATGTCGCGATGTAAAAAATTTGAAATTTCGCATTCGCGGGATATTAAATATATCCTTCACGTCGGTTTTATGATAACCAACATGAAAAGATATTAAAATTTTCACTCATTTTTCATGTCAGTTGTTATAAAAACGATGTGAAAAATTAATCTTTGTCACTCTTTCACGTCGGTTATTAAATAACCGACGTGAAAATTCGATTTTCATTACTTTTTCACGTCAGTTATTTAATAACCGACATGAAAAAAGTTTACAAAAATGTACTTCATTTTCCAAGAATTAATGTGACAGGTCATGGAGCTCAAACGGAGTTACGGATTAAAAGTTATGGCCTTGAGAAGTTGGACATCCTTAAGACATCGTTTATAGATGATCAACTTCTGAAGGCCATAAATTTTAATCCATAACACCGTTTGAGCTCCGTGACCTGTCAAATTAAAGCTTGAAAAATGAAATAAATTTTTGTAAACATTTTTCACGTCAGTTATTAAATAAATGACGTGAAAAAGTCATGATAATAGATGTTTCACGTTGGTTATTTAATAACCGACGTGAAAAATATATGAAACTTATAATATATTTCCCTGGAAAAAGTTTTTTCACATCGGTTACTTAATAACCGACGTGAAAAATCGAATTTGGTGACTTTTTCACGTTGGTTATATAATAAGTGACGTGAAAATTCAGATAAAATGGATTTTTGACATCGGTTTTTATATAACCGATGTGAAAAATCATCAAAAATGTGTTTAAAATCGGTTATATAATAACCGACGTGAAAAATCGATTTTTAGATATTTTCACATCGGTTTCAAAAAACCGACATGAAAAATGTTGATGTAAATAATTGTTTTTTACTAGTGTATCCACCATTACTTGACACTTATTTTATATTACATATCCATGTTTTCTAATATGGAATCGTAGTATGGGTTATCTCAGGTGATCTTTGTACTTCCCTTTCTTTTTTTAAAGTGATAGTTTTATAGAAACTTTTTCTGATGTGGGATATTCAATGAAGTTCCCAATACCAATTTTAAAAAAGTGAGAATGCAATTTCAAAAATTGAGGAATAATATAACACCCGAAGAATTCGTAGAAAGTTATTTTCTTTAAAGTAATTCAATAACTTGCACAACACGCAACACTGAGTTCGAGTGCACCATGAATTACCAAACTATAAATTCAAAATGTGGATATGAATATTATTAACTGCATTTGAAATTTTATATACTTCATATAATTATAACGTCCATATTATGTGTTTCATAGACATAACATAAGAAAAAATACAATTTTTAATATAATGGAATTATTTTTTAAAAAAATGAAATTTTACAGCCTTTTAATGGCGAACCATTTTTAAATCCAATATTTGACACTTTTATATATATTTAATTTTAGAAAATAAAATTATTATTTAGAATAATAAAATAAAAATATATTTTGAATTAGTTTTTTTTACTTTTCTCATAACTTTCATATTTTGATTAATAGTGAAAAATAATAAATTTTAATTAAAATCATGTTTTTTAATCCAAATAATTTATAGTTATAAAATATGTATTTTAATAGTTTTGAGTTATAATTATAATATATTTTTATCATTAAATCCAATATTTGTCATTTGATGTAATTTTACATTTAAGTTGGACATAAACACATATCAATCTTTTGATAGTTTTTTACTTCTGAAAAACTCGTTTTCTGGTTTTGGAAACAAAAATATTTTTTAAATAAATTAATAAAACTTATATGTTTTTAATTATGATAAATAGACATCATTTTTTAATTAGAAATATCAAAATTATCTTATAGTAAATTTTTGGTATTTTTCCAAAAACATTCGATTTTTGATGAATAGTGAAAAACACTTCGTTGTTGTTTAAAATAAACTTTTTATTTAAATAATTATTTATTTTATTTCAATTTATATTACATAAAAACATATACATTATACCTATATAAAATTAATTTAATTAATTTGAGTTATTTTATAGTAAGATTAGATGTATAAAATTTTATTGAACTTTTTAACGTTTTAGCCACCTTTTTGACACATTTTCAAATTTGCATAATATGTAATATTACCTCACCTGTGGATTGAATTTCCTAATTCTCGGAGGCATTCTTTACATCATTATGTAAAATGCGGTTCAATAAGATTAAATTATTTTTTTTAATAGTAAACTTTTGAATTTTATTTTCCATGGTTAAAAGTAAATAAGGAAATTAAAGGTTAAAATGATATTATAAATAGAAAAAAACATGTCATAATTCGTTTGGATAAGTGTTTTTCGACAAAAATCAACCATAGGAATAAAATATGATCCTCTTTGATCAACTTGGATTATATTTGAACATTTATTATTAATTCATTTACAGAGTAGTAAAAAGTGTTAAATTCAATTTTTCATAACTAATACATTATTAATATAAGGTTATACATAATATAAATTCGACTATAATTATTCATTATAAAGATAAAAATATTTCCTAAATCTTGGTATTTTATTTATAATTATTATACATTAAATAATTAAATTCTTATATGACACAATGATGATGCAGTAATTACCTTACTAGTAAACGATTAAAATAATTGATATTGTAAATATCCAAATAAATGTGAATTTACACTTTTGATGAATTCCAAGAATTTTTTAGGTAAATATGACATGTTAGTGTTGATTTAAATAATTTTTTTGATGTTATCAAGTTGATATGAATTTTACCTAAACCAAATACTAAATTCTGTGAAAATTGACATAATTGTGTTTTGAAAACAAATAATAATTTATTAAATAATATAATAGTCCTAAAAATATATGGTTTATCCAAAGGACTAATATAATGATATAAATGTTATTAATTAAACACTTGGGGTTCTCTTGTCCTTTTATAGTATGTTTATTAATAATATAATATAAAAATACAACGAGATATGGTAAATGTCATACTATTTAACTAAAAGATAAATCTAAAAGTTAAGGATAATATGTTGACCTAAACCTATCTAATACCTATTCGTTGAATGTTTTTCATACCATACCCACCTTATCCTCGAAATAAATCCATTTAGAGCCACTAGGAACTGAAAATGAATTTATAATAAAATAATATTTCAAGATTTTCTTAAAGTGACCCTGACCTCTTTTATAAAAGGTCACTTCCCCTTATCTTAATTTCACACCCTAATGCCATTTGGATTGGCCAAATCCATCTCCAATAACTTCAAAATATTGTAAATAAATCCTAGAGTAATTCCATTTATCATAATGAAATCCTATAGAACTTTTTTGATCAAATCAAAAGGAATCACCTGAAGAAGTTGTAATAATTTCATCACCTCTTTCAATGTTATCTTCCTCTTATGCTTCATCTTTCATTATTTTTTACATACTAAAATAATAACTCAAGTACCTTCTCTATACTATGATGTTATTAAAAATATTTTACAACCATATTATTTATTCTATCCATCCGCAGAATTACAATATCACAATACATGCTTACATACGACTTACCATCTCCACATTGTGGTGTAGTTTATATTCAACACTTCATTATTTGGATTATTATGATAATGATGTATAATTGATGTAAATAATAAATATAAAATGGTAATTATTCATCATATATTATATAACATCCAATTATATAGGATCTCACCTTCAAGAGAATTATATTGTCGCACATGCGTACGTATGGAATACCTTCTCCACGAACACGATGAGACTCATTCCCCATCATAACAATTCAAGAATACTTTTAATAATATTATTAAAAATAATTTTTAAGAAAATAATATAATTATTTATATTAATAAAATAAATTATATCCAAAACAAACAATTCTTATGTAACAAAACATATAAAGGAAAAATATTCAGTTAACACCTGATACAATGATACTACTAAAATATTTTTAACAAAGAAATATTATAAGATCAAATATGGTATCATATTTATGTTTGTGATTTTTTTATAATTTAATAATAGTTAATTAACAATTATATGATATACTTCCACTATTCCCTTTTTTGTGATGTATGTACTTCCCATGATTATATTATTTATGTAATATACATTAATTTTTCAGTATTTAAATCTTCATTGTATGATCCTTCTTTCACGGGGTTTATATTTTTTAAGTTACCAAATCATTAATGTAATTTATAATTTCGATATCCACTAATTAGGTTTCACACAAACATTATTGATTATTTTACTCCAATATTATGTGTGAAATCACTACTTATATATTTATTTAGTAATTTAAACTCCCCTTTGTTTGGATATAATTTTGATACACAAAATCACTTTAGTAATAATTTCTCATGTCATCAATATGAACATGGTAAGAGTAATCATAATTCAATTTACATTCATTGAGTTAAACATCATTGTCATTGGTGTTGTTGTTACCAGAATATGTGTGAATGTCCTCTGATTGATTTAACCAGAATATACAATAATATTGAGTGTATTTATATTTTTCATACATAATTATGTCATTGATTTATCGTTAACCAAATGATATAGTATTTATATGGGATTTCATTTCAATTAACATTCTATTGAGATGTCATTGTTGTTATGCACAAATTCACCTTTATATGGTGTATATACTACAATTTGACATATTATACAATGAACCCCATTATTATCATGATTTTATAATGATTTTATTACCTCAATTATATTTATTCAAGGGTCTCTCATTTTGTTTGTAACTCTAACTAAAATAACATTGTTAATGTTTTAATGATTTATTCTTCTAATTCTTTCTCATTAATATCATCATTTTAAAAATGATTTTAAATATTTATTTATATGGACATGACTATTTTTAAATAAAAATTACATTAAAAAATTTCTCATTTGTATGGGGAACTTTTATTAAAAAATATCTTTTAAACGACTACTTTGATAAATAGTGCGACTTTTAAATGTTTTCATGAAAAAGTGGATTTTTTGAAATATTTTTACTGATTATTTTCATCAATTTCTATTTATTTAATTGTATTAAATTCTTGATTGATGTTGATTTATTATATTAAAATAATCTAAATTGTATTGAATATGTAATTATTGAATGTGGATGTTCTATTTTTATACCATTCATTGTTTATTGTTAAAGTATCAACATTTCTTAAGATAGTTTTAATATGAATATCTATGTTATTTTTCAACTTTTTAATATGAGGATTGCATTGGACATAGTATGTGATGGGTGGATCCCAATATTGCTCCCCGATGCATCGATAGGTCTCATTAGACAAACTAGTGTCTGGGCACAAGGCTTTGAGAGAATCTTATTTGTAGTTATTGTAAGAGGACTTGCCTTTGTGGTTATAATGACCAACATTATAGATTCAATCAATATGAAATAAGATATTGATATTATATGTGATTAACCGAATAGTATAATATCCATATGAATAAGTAAATGGCATTATTTGATTTATATTTTTCATAATACACTGATGTTTTATTTTAAAAGACTTGGGTTTTAAACTTATACATTTTCTTAAATCTTTATTCTTATTTATAAAAGTTTCCGCTATATTGTAATCCTTACTGAGCATCTAAGCCCACCCCTTTCTATGTTTTATTTTTCCTAGGATGTGAAGAATATTATGATTTACCTACATCGAAAGGCTATGGGATATGAGTGTGTTCAAAGGGGGCACAATTCTGTTGTTTTTCATTTCATAATGTAATGTAAAACTTATGTATGCATCTAGTATTTCCAAAGCTACTAAACTAATCGGTCTTTCAAGAAATGATCTATTTCGATCATGATAATATTATGAAATAATTCACCAACTCTGGGTAAATGGGGTAAGGGCATTACATGGGTTATGGTTTAATTTTTTATTTAAATTCCAAGATGAGAGGCAATTAGTCAAATGTTTTAAAATATTGGTTTTATCTTATTAAATTCAATGTTAAAATGAATTTAATTAATTGAAATGAATATAATGTTTTACATAAATAATTTTATGTTAATATAATTTAATTAAATGATGTTAAAATATAGAATTTATTTTAGTTAAATTTCTGGTTATAAGGATTTTAATTAATTTATGTCTAAATAGAGGATTTTATTTAATTAAATTTATACGAATAGAATTTCAATAAATGTTCTTAATTTGGATTTTCATTTAATTAAATTAAGTAGATATATTTTATTAAATAATAATTAGTAGTAAAATCAATTTAATGAAATTCTACTTGGGAGATTTTAATTAAATGGAGATGAATGGGGAGTTCAGGGTATATCAAAGAGGTGTAATAAATTAGCTTCTTAAATAGGGATTTTTAGTTTATCTAAGAGGTTTACTAATTAATTGTTAATAATAATAATAGAATTTTGATTATTATTGTTATTATTAAATTAATATTTATAATAAATTTAGGTATTAAATTTATTATTTTAGGAATATTAGATGAGAGAGGTTCACCCCATTATTCTCCTACATGAAGCGAGACACCCCATAGTTTCTCCCATGGTTGAGGCGCACCATCACCATATCCTGGATTCCCACCGTGCACTAGATTTATCTGGTTCCTTCATGAAAATTGTTTGTCTTGGTGAGGTGAGTCCTTCGTCATGAGTTTCATTGTTCGCATCAACTGTTTTGGTTCTTCATCGCCTGCGACACACACATGGTGAAACACCCATGGGTGGCACACCATCCCTCTTCTCAGCTTATCATCCCATGGATATCTACATCTGGTTCCTTCACAAATATTTTCTATCTCGGTGAGGTGAGTCCTCCTCCATGCATTTCTTTATTTGCATTGGATATTTCCACTCTTAGTCTCCCATTCTCTGTTAGGTTGAAACCTTATATTCGGGTTTTATTTGGTTACTTCTTGTCTGCTACTTCTAGGTGGTGCAGAAGATGTCATGGGACCCATTGGTCTATATTCTGATGACCGCTATAGATGGTGATGTGATTCAGTATGATTCAGTTCAACATCATCATTTTTGGGTATGTATTTATACCCGTTAGTTGGTTTCTCACAACTTGAATTAGTCTCTAATTATTGTGTAGTGTTGAAATTCAATTTTTGGGTGTGTGTTGGTCACTCCCACAGAAATTATAGTTGTCAGATAATGGTTTTTTAGTGGGATGATAATTTTTTGAGTGTGCAGCTGATTTTTTGAGGTGTGTGAATGTGAGTGGGTCATGGTTTGACTTAGGAAGCTTTGGCATGATTAAATTCATGGAGTTAGGGTTCTAAACATGGCATAATTAATAAATTAAATTTTGTTGATTTATTACTATAGATAAAGGTCACTACAATATTGGATTCAATTATTTATTTGGGTTATGAGTAATTATTTTGTTTATTTTAAGATAATTAATAATTAATTTTTTATGTGTTTCGATATGATAATTAATCATGGGATTAATTATGTGAAATTTATTAGGTTAATATGAGGTAATTAATTATGAATTAATTATGTTCTTTTAGATGGTAATTAATATTGGGACAAATAATGAATAATTATTTTGATTATGTTGAGTTAATTATTAATGAATTAATTATGTGATTTGAGAAGATATTTAATATAGGGATTAATTATGAGTAATTAATATTGGTAAGTTTATATAATTAATTTTTAATTAATTAGGTCCAATTAGATGATAATTAATCAAGGGATTGATTATGAGTAATTAATTTTTTGATGTTTAGATAATTAATTATAAATTAATTATGTGATTTGAGATGATAATTAACTGATGAATTAATTATGAGATATTAATTTGGTTAAGTTGGGATAATTAATTATGAATTAATTATGTGGTTTGAGATGATAATTAATGAAGGAATTAATTATGAGTATTAATTTGGTTAACATGATGTAATTAATTAGGAATTAATTATGTGTTTTGAAATGATAATTAATGAGGGTTTTAATTATAAGATATTAATTTGGTTAATATTAAATAATTAATAATGAATTAATTATGAGCTTTTATATGATTATTAATTGGGGGATTTATTATTCAATTAATTATGTGATATTGAAAAAGTTTGTTTATAGATAAATAATTTCACAATTAGTTATGTGATATTGGGATGGTTTTATAGAGATAATTATTTTTGTGAATTAATTATTTAATATTGAGATGGTTGTCATGTAATAATTAATGGTAGATATAATTCTTTGATATTTAGATGGTTGTATTTTGATTAGATAATTTTTAAATTAACAATGTAAATTGATGAGATTAATTAATGGTGTAATTAATTAATTTTATAGTAATTATTAGTTAATTGTTGATTTAGAAAATGGAATTGTTGTGGTTAAAATTTTTTTGAGTTAGTAATGCGATGTTGATAATGAGTTGTTGAATTAACTAACATACTCGATTAATTAATTTATGAATTAATTATGGAATGGGATCATGGGGTGCACATCATGACATTCTAAACCCATGCTATATATCTATATATACATATATATTATTGATAAAAGGGTTTTGAGATTGCAACTGATTCTCTAAATACTCAGGGTTACTAGACATGGCTTTCTACTCCCAACAAGCATGAAAATTTTCTTTTATGGGACATGGAATAATGATCTATATACCCATGGATTATAAGACAAGGATATATTCACCAAATACTCACGAGGGCGCTATACTTGACGTTCTACACTGAATAATTGACATTTGATTTTGGGTCCTTTTGGTCATATATGAATTAAATTAAACGGTTAATGAAAGCTAATATTATGTATTGATTTGGAAACCAAATATGAGAAATGGTTCAGATTTTAGCATGGCTAAGATATGATTTGAGAAATGGGTGTTTAGGGGAACCCAGATATTTTTTCAGTTAAATAAATAATATCAAATAATGTGTTAAACATCTTATTTCTGCATTCTATGAATATCAATTTATTTTAGACTCTTTTTTACAACTATGAGACAAATTAGGTAGTTCTATAAGTTTTTCCTTAGGAACTTGGACTGGTTTTAGTTATTTATTCAATTATATTATTACATTGTTATACCTTTACAATGTTTAATTATATTGAATTTTCTAGATTGAGCTAGACACTAGTGGTCACGACCTACTGTGATTTATATCTCACTCCCTACTCAAGCCACCATTGCAATAAGGTACCCATGTAAACTCTACTTTTTTTAGAACCTTAGATATTTATTTTTTTTATTTCCTTGTACTTTAGATTTAGGAACAAAGGACCAAGAGGGAGGTCAAGATACTCCTGGAGATCGCCCTTGGGGATTTGAGCCGTTCATTTTTTTGTACTAGGATGTAATGCAATTTTTTTCTTGAATACGTTCATATATGTATCAACATGACATGGATGAATTGTATAAACTGGAATTAGCCACTTTCTTTATTTAGTTTACTATTTTTTATATCTTCGACTACTGTTTTTTGTGTTTATTATCTATTTATGATCTGTGATTTGAATATGAGGGTATAGTCTCCCAAGTAAATATCCATAGAACATATCTACAAGTCAGAAGTGTAGAGACCCAAAGCATGACTTACATATGCATTACATTAGTTTTTTGGAATACTTATTACATAACAAAAAAAGACACCAAAGGACCATAATAGTTTAGTGTATTTAGAAACATGGAACATAATCTTCTAATCATGGTGAAAGATCTTAAACATCTCCCATAAAGATATTTCCCTTTTGTTTTCATACATAATAACATTCTCTAAATCCGGGGGAAAAGAAAACATATAAAGGGTGAGCTCAAATTCCTAGTAAGGGTAAGAATGGAGTAAATAAAATAAAACATATACATTTTAACTTATACCTGAACATTATGTTTAAACATCAAAATACTGATCAATGACAAAAAACATGGTAGTACGTAAGGCATATATCACATAGAAACATTAATCATGAAAAAATACCTTGAGAATAAAACATGTAATTGTGGAAAACATTAAACACATGTTATGATTTCCATTGTAGCCATGGCATTACTTCCAAGACCATCTTAGTGGACAATGTCCCTTTCTTAATCGAGTTCACTCCTCATTCTAGTTCTGTTTCACTGAACTAGATTATCTTTTCATTCCATCCATGTCTATATCATGAGATATAAATCGTTACCCAATGCATTGGAGGAAGATATTGGTTCCACCCATCTCATAATGAAATCATTCTTACTTGTGCCACAAAATTAATCATTCATCATAACCCAAAGAATAAAATGGGTTTCATAAACATCATCCCATCATAACGTATCCATATAAAACAAATGGATATAATTTAATCATAAAAAGAATAAAACCATTTAAATAATACAATCATTATACTTGAAACAAAATCATACTAAATAATTCATCTTAGATGGAAAATAGTTTTGACAAAACACTTGAAATGAATTCTTATGGAAAATATCTTTTCCTCTTTAAAATCATATTCTCTTCACGAAATGACATTCAATTTTAAAATAAAAGGATTTTTCTAAAAATAATCATGAAATATTGTAGAGTCTGCTTAATGAAAATAAGGTGTTCTGAAACTGTAAAAATATGTTCATGCCGTATAAGTTAAAAAAACATCATCCTCGTACATTTCCCAAAAAATTCACAAACTTCCTCGTATGGTAAACAAAAGAAATATTCCTTCCATAACATGTGTTAAAAGTAAAAAAAATGGGTAAAAAGTTCTTTAAACATACATAAAATCACTTTTAGAAAACATGGACATGGATGATAACAATAACCCTAGTAAAAACATACGAATAAACAATCTTGGATAAGAACGAGATTGGAATAATTATCCCTTACCTAATGTTCAATATGCTTCGTATGTATCTGAGCCTCCTGTATAATGATTTAAATAATGTCATTTACTTATTACAAAATCATATTCATTTTTATGATAACATATATGGTTCACTTTTGACTTTATATTACCCATTCTTTTGTAAATTCAATGTTAAAGCAACGTTTTGGGTAAAATCATTTAATTTATTATACATCTTTGGAATTGATGTTCATGATATTATTATTAATTATATCATGATTTAATTACTTACAAAATTTAAATCATGATTTATATATCTTATATATTCAGTATATATAAAATAGATTGATAAATGAAATGAAATGCATCGTTCATGGAGAGGGTAGGCTGTACGTATGCATGAACAGTGTTTTCTTTTCCTTATTGACTTGAATGTAAGTAATTAGATGAAATATATATATATATATAAATAAATCATATAGCTTTATCATGTCATATATTTCATTATTATACATTATTTATACTTTATAACAATTCATTAGTGGTTAACATAGAGAATGAATCTAATCGCGTCGGGGAGACAGTAATCTGTATGTACGCACGAGCGATGATATCGTTTCCATAATTATTGAATTGAATTGGAGTGGATTATATAATATCATATAATTAATATGATGTTATAATAACTATAAATAGTTATTTCATACACCATTATACCCATCCAAGTAAGGTGGTGGTGGAAAAACAGATTACACCACGACGTGGAGAGGGTATTCCATACGTACACACGCACATTGATTTAATTTTCCATAGGATGGATAGAAAGTGAAATGGGGTTGTTTCATAATTATAATAACATATAAGTATATTATTGATACTGATTTTATTACTTTAGGATGAAACCACTAAGGAATAAGATGTTGAAGATGAAAGAAAACATGAAAGAATCGGTAGTAGATATTACCTCTTCTTCGACGCACCTCTTTTAAGATTCCTCTTAAGGCACTAGAGATGGTCTTTTGAGGAGACCAGAACCTCACTAATGTTCATATGGAAGTTGAGAAAGGAAATGGGAAGATGTTGGCCAAACTTGAAGGCTCAAATTTTTTTAAAGAGAAGAGGGATGAGGTACCCTTTTATAAGGGAGGAGAGGGGAACCTTAGGAAAAACCTAAAATATTATTTTATAATAAAATCATATTCGCTTTATAATAGGTCCAAATTTATTTATTTCAAATCTAAAGTGGGGATGGGTCGAAATACTCTTGAAAAATAGGTTTTAGACATGTTTAGGATAATATTTCAACCTTACAAATTATATTTAACTCTAAGGTAAATTATTTAACTTTTACAATGTCTTCTTGTTTTCTTACACTATGAGGTTAATAAACATACTATAAAAAGCCATAAAAACCCCAAGTGGTTCATTATTAACATGTATAACCTTATATATGTAATTTTTATGATAATTATTTTTTTAGGAATATAATAACAATTAATAAATTAATATTTGTTTTAAAGAATATTCTATGACAATTGTGATACTATATGGTAATTTATTTTTTTAAAAATCATAATAGAATGATTAGTTCGAAAAAACTTAATTAGATAAATACTAACATTTCATATTAACCTAATAAATTATCAGAATTTATAAAAAGTCTCAAATTATATTTATTTGGGTATTTATAACATCAATTATGTTTATATTTCATTAATAAGGTAATTACTGCATCATTATTGTGTCACAAATAAATTAAATTAAATAATTTCTAAAAATAATAAATAAAATACCATTACTTAGGAAATATTTTTATCTTTATAATTAATATATATAGTCGAATTTATCTTATGTATAACTCTATATTAAAAATGTTTTAGTTATTAAACATTGATTTTAACTCTTTTAACTCTTCATTGAATTAAATAATAATAAATGTCCTAATCTAATCCAAGTGGACCTAAATGATAATATCATATTACTAAGGTTGTTTTTGGTAGAATTATACTTATCCAATAGAATTAGTACATGTGTTAGGGTAATAATAATATCATTTTTATCCTTAATTACCCATTTTTATTATAATTGTGGTAAAGAAAAGAAAGAAGATACTATTCACTAATAATTATTTTTATCATATTGAACCAAATTTTACTCCTTGATATTAACTGTGTCTCTCGGATTTTCGAAATTCCACTCACTGAAGCAGTAAAATTAATTTTTATGTACATTTTCTAATTCTCTTAGGAAATGGGTAAAAGACGGTGAAAAGTTCAATAAAATTTTTATATATCTGAAATTAATATAAAATGACTCCAATGAATTAAATAGAACTTATATCGGTAATATGTATCTATTTTGACCATTAATAAATTTAAATAAAATAAATATTTATTTAAATAAAATGTTTGTTTTTAAATAGTGACCCAGTGTTTTCACTATTCATCACAAACTGAATGTTTTCAGAGAAATACCAAAAATTCACCCTAGGCTACTTTTGATTTTTCGAATCAAAAAATGAAATCCATTTTGAATGATATAATTTATAAAATTTCACAAAGTTGTTATTACTATTCATAATGGCTAGTTTATATAATATTTTAATATTATATCATTGTTTATTGAAACCTGGTATTGCGTACTACTCACGCTATCGAGGAAGGTCATGATTGTGTGTAATGAACGCCAAGTCAAGGATGGATGTAGTCCAATATCCCTTTGGTGTTTCCTATAACATAATAAAAACATATTTCATTTATACATTAAACAAAATCTATAATTATTGTTGCGTAGAATAATTTCTACATAATGATCTTGAAATTGTGTGTAACACGAGCCAAGAATAGTGTTGCTTATACTGCAAGCTAATACGATGTTGCGTATAGCACAAGCTAATTTTGGTGTAGCGTACAACACAAGAACTCAATGAAATTAAAAAGAATAATTCTCTTAAAATCTCCGGTTGTTACATTCTACCCCCCTTAAAATTAATTCTACCCTTGAAATTTGTCTGTGTTATAAATGGTTTACTACTTGAATGTTTCCTTCATAGAATCCAACATCGTAAAATGGAATACTAAAACTAAATTTTAAAAAGTGACGTATGTAACATATCGGTTACCAAAATTAACTTATCATTTGGTTTCCACATAAGAGAACATTGGTGAAAATATGGATATGGAAGGTAAATCTAACCATCATGTTCTGATGGAGGGTGGTAGAGAACCTGGCTCTGAAAAAGCTAACAATTACAAATCCATAGATTTGTGATAATCTAAGGCACCATATGATTCATCTGATATAAGATCACTAGAACAACATTTTTGGTTTTCAGGATCATTTCCCTAATGTTGAAGGATTTTTGAATTAAAATAAATTTTTATTTGATTTTGGTACAATCTCACTATTGATCATGCCTTGAACAATTTCCACTTCATCGCATAAAGAAATGAAGTTGAGTTTGTCTATCGTGAAGTGTTTTCGGATCATGCGATAGAATGATAGGTCATTCGATCTGTCTCAAACATAAGGTTAGCCAAAGTTATATACATAGGTCCATCTATAGTGAAATTAATCATAAATGGTCTCAAAAATGGACTTAATCATCATCTATCATACCACATAATAAAATAAAACTAGTTTATACTAACCAGGGACTTCTTGTAGGCCAGTGATAAAGACCTATCACACTTTGGTTGTGTGTTCAATTCCCACAGCCTCATCTAATGTTACAGGATGTCTCCCGTCCTGCAGGTTGTCCCTCTTTCTAAAACTATACTGTCATAACATTTCCTAAAAAAATTATAGCCTTATGGAATACTATATGATGTTCATTCCAACCATTAGGCTTATCGAAAATACATATGTCCGATTACTAGAAATTTCATCTACATACCATGTGAATTACATCATTTTCCCCCCATATATCATAAGATATATCTTGTTGTTGGTCACATTCCAAACATGTGAATACCTTAATCATGTATTCTCTTGAAAAATGAATACCAATTGAACCTTAGTGAAAACATGAATTCTGTCAAAAGCTAACTCTTTCTACATACCAAAATTCTCATAAATTCTATCTACTCAAACCACGATATCACTTTTTTCATTTATCAGTCATGAGCTCATTAATACTATCAAACATTTCATTATCTCCTTATCCATTCTTTATGCACATATTAGGTGCATTCCAAAGATATATGAATATCCTTTCATGGTTATCGGTACTGTAACACCCGAGACTTTTATGTTATATAAACCATCAAAGGAATTTTTTTACACAACACTTGCTTGGCTTGCTTTACACGCAATCGCGACCTTCCTCGATAGCTTGCGTCGTACGCAATACCGAGTTTCACTAAACAACAATATGCTATTAAAACTAGCCGTTATGAATAGTAATAACCACTTTTTGAAATTTTATAAATTTTATTTTTCAAAATGGACCTCATTTTTGGACTCAGAATATCGAAATTATCCTAGGGTGAAATTTTGGTATTTTTCTGAAAACTTTCAATTTTTGATGAATAGTGAAACCACTAAGTGGTAGGTTAAAAACTAAATTTTGCATAAAACTTAATTTTACCGCTTCTGTGAATGGAATTTCGAAAATCTGACAGACACGGTTGATATCAGTAGGTAAAATGTGGTTCAATGAGATAAAAATAATTTTTTGGTGAATAGTAACTTTTTACGATTTTTACCGCGGTTAATAGTAAATAGAGTAACTAAGGGTAAATATGATATCAATATTACCCTAACACATGTCCTAATTCTATTGTACAAGTATAATTCGACCAAAAACAAACTTAGGAATAAAATATGACCATTTAGGCCGCCTTGGATTAGATTAGGACATTTATTATTAATTTATTTAAAGAAGGGTTAAAATAGTTAAAATCAAAGTTTAATAAGTAAATCATTTTTAATATGGGGTTATACATAAGATAAATTCGATTTTAAATATTCATTAGAAAGATAAAAAGATTTCCTACATGATGGTATTTTATTTGTAATTTTTAGACATCAAATAATTTAATTTATTTATGACACAAAGATGATGCAGTAATTATCTTATTAATGAAATATTGACAAAATTGATAATATAAATACAAAAATAAATATAATTTAAGACTTTTTATGAATTCCACTACTTTTCTAGGTTACTATGATATATTAATGTTGATTTAATCAACTTGGTTCGAACATATAATTCTGTTATGACTTTCACAAAAATCATATATCAAATAGTGTCAAAATTGACACAAAATAGTTTTTAAATCAAATATTATATTATTAATTGTTATTTTATTCCTAAAAATCTAAGGTTCGTCCCAATGACTTAGATAAGGATATATATATTAATAATAAACAATTTGGGGTTCGTTTGGCATGTTATAGTAAGTGTATTAACCATATAGTGAAAGAAAACAAAAAGACACGGTAAAAGTTAAATTAATTAACATAGAGTTAAATCTAATTGATAAGGTTAAAATAATACCCTAAACTTGTCTAAATCCTATTGGTTGATAGGATTTCGACCCATCACCACTTTAGCTTAGAAATTAGACCCTTTGGAACCATTATAAACCAATTTTGACTTTAATATAAAATAATATTTTGAGATATTCCTAAGGTGCCCCTCTCCTCCCTTATAAAAGGGAACCTCCTCCCCCTCCTCCTCACACCAATTTGAGCACTAAATCTCGGCCAACCCCTTCCATTTTCTCCTCTCCACTTCCCTAGAATAATCCTAGAGGTCCTGGTCTTTTCCAAAGACCAATCTTAGTTCCTTAAGTGGAGGATTCAAAGAGGCGTTCCAAAGAAGAGGTAATATCCATTACCGATCTTTTCAATTTCTTTCTTCTTCAACTTCTTCTTCTTTAGTTGTTTCATGATAAAGTAATAACATCAGTATTACTTACATACGGATATGTTATTATAAATATGAAACAACCCTAATTCACCTTCTATCCATCCTACGGAAAAATGAAATCACCGCGCGTGCGTACGTACGGAATACCGTCTCCACGCCGTGGTGTAATCTATTTTCCACCATCACCTTACAAGGATGGGTATAATGGTGTAATGAGTAACTATATATGATTATTATTAAGTAATATTGATACTGAAATAATATATATATATACTCCAATACAATTCCACGATCATAGGAACGATATCATCACTCGTGCGTACGTACGGAATACCGTCTCCACGATGTGATGCGACTCGTTCTACATGATCTTCATTTCATAATGATTATATAAATGAATTTAATGAATGAATATGGTATATACTACACTAATACCATTCTGGAAATGAATTATCTATAACCTAAAGATAAGAATAAGAATTTATTCAACAAAACACGCATAAGAACAAAAAGTTATAAAGACCCGAGTAACAAGTAACAATGAAATATTACTAAGAAGAAGCTAATAATATGACCATATATGATATCATATCAATATGTATGATTCTGGAATAAGTCAATAACATTATTTAAACCATTATACAGGAGCTTCGGACACGAACAAAGCAAATCGGACCTAAGGTAAGGGAAATATCACAATCTCATTTTTATCTGAGATTGTTTATTCGTAAGTATTTACTGGGGTGTATTTTATCATCCACATCCATGTTCCCTCAATATGTAATATTGTTTCCATCCACTTTCAATAGTTTAAATCCAATTTTACCCTTAGGTGAGTTTTTAGTAAAGAATATGAAAGGAATCTTTTGTCGTTTTTCCGTACGAGGTACTTTTTGACTTTTCCGACAAAAGTACGAAGAATGTTTTTTTTAACTTATATGGCTTGAATGGATTTTTAAAACATTATTTCCAAGAAGATTCCTTTACAAGTTTTCAGGTTTATTTTTAATCAACTTATTTTATTTTAAAGTTGTATGACATGTTATGAAAGGCAAAATGTTTTTGAAGAAGAAAGGATATTTTCCTCAAGAATTCAATTCAAGTGTTTTATCAAAATTATTTTCCATCTAAGATAATAAAGGGTTCTGTTTCTATCCATATTTTTACATTGATTTGACTATGTTGTGATGGAATTATGTTTATGAATTCCTTTATCTTATATGAATTGATTTATGATGTCATGATGTTTCAAGAATCCCATTTTTTGTTATATGTGTTATGCGATGATGTATGTTTTATGATTATGTGGCACACATAAGAAAGGATTCATTATAAGATTGGTGGGACCTATATCTCCCTCCAATGCATTGGGTAATGATTTTATATCTCATGAGATAGACATGGCTGGAACGGAAGGTTATTTCGGTTCAGTGATACCGGACTGAAACGAGGAGTGAACTCGGTTCAGAACGGGACTTTGTCCACTAAGATAGTCTTGGCAATGAGTCATGACTAACAAAAAATGATTTTCCATGATTATGTGTGCATGCCACAAAGTTTCAAGTTTTATGTTATGATTATGGGGATCTCATTTTCACTTCTATGATTTATTCCATGATAAGATATTATGATCTTTTTTGCAGGTTTTGATTTTCATAAAGATTTGATATGATTTTTATTTCCTTTATTTGCCCTTGCTGAGCATTTGATCTCACCCTTTTATGTTTTCTTTTCCCCAGGTCAGGAAGATGGATATTAAGTAGAATATGCTAAAAGAGACCCTAGATATGATGAAATAAATTGGAGACACTGTAGAAGATTTATGAACCAGTTGTTTATGTTTCCCAGTTTCTAAAGACACTATACCTATACGGTCCTTTGTGGTTTTGTCATATGTTGTAATAAGTGTGCTTCAATTTCGAAGTATTAACAATGTATGTAAAGTATAGGTCGTTATAGTTGGTATCAGAGGAAAGGTATAGTCAACCTTTGGAAACTAGGATTTGAAAGCCTTAGTAAGAACCCTAAGGATAAGTCTAAGCATAGAACACAGTCTTAGAAATGGCCATGAATAACCTAGGATAAGACCATAAGCATGAATTTTTTTTTGAATTATGTGGCTTCCGATTATAATTACTGTTGCTCACACTATTCTTCTTGGTTTTAGTCAATGGCTGGAACCCGAAGGAACCGTGTTAATGCGGAATGCGATGGGCAATGAAATGATTGTCCCCCTGAGCAACCAAACGATATGGGAGCTGGAATGAAAAATCTTGTAGCCATGCCCACACAACTTTCTCAAGCTATGAATCATGCAGGATTTCCAAACGAACAAAGGAGGGAGCAACATTCTGTTGAATCCTTCATGAGGCAGCGTCCACCTTCTTTCAGCGGGTCTACTGATCCATTAGTTGCTGAACAATGGATTAGTACTACTGAAAAGATATTTTCAGTTCTTCAATGTTCTGAGCATGAAAAAGTCATCCTAGCAGTGTATCGTTTGGAAGGAGATGCGGATCAATGGTGGAATCTTGTTAAGAATACGAGGGAAAGGGATGAAATTGAGTCTATGGAATGGGACGAGTTCAAGAACTTATTTTTCAATAAGTACTTACCTCGTATTCTCCGAACAAAGATGGAGAAAGAGTTCCTTGAACTAAAGCAAAGGGATGATGAATCTGTTAGTACCTATGAAGCAAATTTTACAAGACTTGCAAGGTACGCTTCTGGTATTATTATCCAACCTGAGAGTAAGATCGATCGATTCTTTAGTGGCTTAAAACCAAGTCTTCGAAGGGCGTTATCCATAAGGGACTTCAATAGCTACGAGGAAATCGTTCGATGTGCTCTCAAAGTTGAGATGGAGATTGGAGTAACCCATCAGTCACATGGGTTTGATAAGAAGAGGAAGATGGAATTCAAAGAAAAATCTAAAGAGCACACGGAAAATAAGATGAGCTTTTCCTTATGCTCAAAGTGTGGAAAGAAACATGGAGGGAGTTGTCTTAAAGGGATAAGTAAATGTTTTAAATGTGGAAAGAAAGGTCATCGGGCATTTGAATGCCGTGATAATGGGAAGAAGATGTCTAATGATGCAAAAAAAGGAAGGGATACACAGAATGAACCTACTACACTTCAATGTTTCAAGTGCAAGGAGATGGGGCATTATTCCAATCAATGCCCAAATCCAAGGGTTGATGATGATGGTCGACATCAACAAAATCTTAAGGCTAAAGACAAAGGAATGTCACATGCAATTTCTATCAGCGATGTGGAGTACGATAACGATGTGGTGAAAGGTACAATTACTATCCACTATAAAGTAGCAAATGTTTTGTTTGATTCTGGATCCACCCACTCTTTTATTTCTGAAGACTTTTCTAACGGTATCACCGTATTACCTCAACAATTAGATGTTGAGTTAGCTGTGACAGCACCTAATGGCACATCAATCGCATCAAAAGTTTATAATTCTTCTCCGATCGAAGTTTGTGGGAAAGTGCTTCCTGCAAATCTTGTGATCCTTCCTTTAGTGGAATTTGATGTGATTCTTGGCATGGATTGGCTTTCTCTACATGGAGCTCATATCGATTTCCAAAGAAGGGAAGTCACATTTCATATTCCAGATCAATCTACGATCGTCTATCAATGCAAGGATGAACGTAACCTTCCAGTGGAAATTTCTTCCATCTTATGGGTATTGATTCCACTAAATGAAGGTTATTTATCTCAAATGGTTGGTGAGAAACTCACGATTAAGAATATGCCCATTGTACGGGAGTTTGATGATGTCTTTCCAGAGGAATTGCCTGGTCTTCCACCAAATCGTGAAGTTGAGTTTTCAATAGAACTCGTACCGGGTGCTTTGCCTATTTCAAAGACACCTTATAGAATGGCCCCAATTGAGTTGCAGGAATTGAAGAAGCAACTCCAAGAGAATCTTCATAAGGGATTCATACGCCCTAGTGCGTCACCTTGGGGAGCACCTGTTCTATTTGTTAAGAAGAAAGATGGATCAATGAGACTCTGCATTGATTATCGAGAACTTAACAAGATCACTATCAAGAACAAATATCCTCTCCCATGCATTGACGACTTATTTGACCAACTACGCGGAGCTCAATACTTTTCCAAGATTGATCTTCGTTCAGGGTATCATCAATTAAGGGTCAAAAGGGAGGATATACCAAAGACGGCTTTCCGTACAAGGTATGGACACTATGAATTTATAGTGATGCCATTTGGTCTTACTAATGCCCCTGCTATCTTCATGGATCTAATGAATAGAGTCTTTAGAGACTATCTTGATCAATTTGTGGTAGTCTTTATAGACGATATTCTTGTCTATTCAATGAGCAAGGAAGAGCATGAAGATCACTTGAGAATTATATTGAAGACCCTGAGAAAAGAGAAGCTTTATGCCAAATTTACCAAGTGTGAATTTTGGCTTCAAAAAGTTGCATTTTTGGGTCATATAATCTCAAAAGAGGGGATATCTGTGGATCCAGCAAAAACAGAGGTTATCGAAAGATGGTCAAGACCAACAACAGTAACTGAGATCCGAATTTTTCTTGGTTTGGCTGGATATTATCGACGTTTTGTAAAAGATTTTTCACGATTATCTAATCCTATCACCAAGTTGACTCGGAAAGGAGTTAAGTTTGTCTGGACAGAGGAATGTGAAGAGAATTTCAAGGAGTTGAAAAGAAGGTTATCCAGTGCACCTGTGCTCACACTGCCTTGTAGTGGAGAAAGGTTTGTGATCTACAGTGATGCATCCAAGAAGGGATTGGGGTGTGTTCTTATGAAAAATGATATGGTGATAGCTTATGCTTCACGACAGTTGAAAATCCATGAGCAAAATTACCCAACACATGATTTGGAGTTGGCTGCGGTAATATTTGCATTAATGATTTGGAGGCATTACCTTTATGGTGAAAGGTGTGATATTTATACTGATCATAAAAGTTTAAAGTATATTTTCACACAAAAGGAGTTGAATATGCGTCAAAGAAGATGGTTGGAGCTGATTAAGGATTATGACTGCTCAATCCATTACCACCCTGGGAAAGCAAACAAGGTGGCAGATGCATTAAGTCGACAAGACCATGCTAGTTTATCCATGATGAGGATCACAAAAGATCCAATATTTATGGATTTACAAAGGATGGATCTTGTAATTATAATGGAAGGGGTAAAATCTTATCTTTCTCAAATGAATGTTCAACCATCTATACATGTGAAGATTAAAGAGGCACATAAAGAAGATGTCGAGTTACAAAAGAAGGTGAGAAATGTTCCTGAATTCAACGTTGATTGTGATGGGATAATAAAGTTCAGGAATCAGGTTTGTGTTCCTCCCATCCCCAAATTAAAGAAAGAGCTGCTGGATGAGGCTCATAGTTCTTCATTCTCTATTCATCCTGGAAGCACGAAGATGTATAGGGACCTGAAAGAGTACTTCTGGTGGGATGGCATGAAAAGAGATGTTGCTGAATATGTCTCTCGATGCTTGGTTTGTCAACAAGTTAAAGCTGAGAGACAGAAGTCTAAGGGGATGTTACAACCATTACCCATATCCGAATGGAAATGGGAAAACATCACTATGGACTTTGTCACAGGACTTCCTAAAACATCCAAAGGCAATAATGCTATCTGGGTCATAGTTGATCGTCTTACAAAGTCTGCACACTTCATTGCTATTAGAGAGGATTTCTCTCTAGATCAGCTTGCCAGGATATATGTAAAGGAAGTGGTAAGATTGCATGGAGTACCACTTTCTATTATATCTGATCGAGATCCGAGATTTACCTCGAAGTTCTGGCGAAGTCTTCAGCATACTCTGGATACAGAGTTGAGTTTCAGCACTGCTTATCATCCCCAGACAGACGGTCAGTCTGAGAGAACAATTCAAACCCTAGAAGATATGTTGAGAGCTTTCTCTATGGATTTCAAAGGTGGTTGGGATCAACACCTACCTTTGGTGGAATTTTCTTATAATAATAGCTTTCACTCCAGTATTCAGATGGATCCTTATGAAGCTATCTATGGAAAGAAATGCAGGACTCCAACTTGCTGGGATGAAGTTGGGGAAAGAAAGCTATTAGGACCGGATCTCATTGATGAAATGGCAAAAAAGGTTAGATCTATTCAACAACACATAAGAGCAGCTCAGAGTCGACAGAAAAGTTATGCCGACAACCGAAGAAAAGACCCAGAGTTTGAAGTGGGCGATAAAGTGTTCTTACGAATATCTCCCTGGAAGAGGGTTATGCGATTTGGAAAGAAGGGGAAGTTGAGCCCTAGATATATCGGTCCTTTTGAAATACTGGATCGTGTTGGGAAGGTAGCTTACCGATTGGAGCTTCCACCGAATCTCTCTCAATTTCACGATGTGTTCCACATATCTCTCCTGAGAAAGTACATACCAGATCCTTCACATGTACTCAGCTCAGAAGTTGTACCGCTGGAGCAATATCTTTCTTATGAAGAACAACCGATAGAGATTCTGGATCGTAGCGAAAAAGTCCTACGAAACAAGACCACTCGCTTGGTGAAAGTTTTATGGAGGAGCCACCATCTTGAAGAATCTACATGGGAGCTTGAGGATATGATGAGGGAGAATTATCCTCATCTGTTTGTTACAAAGTGACGAATTTCGAGGATGAAATTATTTTTAAGGGGGGTAGAATGTAACACCCGAGACTTTTATGTTATATAAACCATCAAAGGAATTTTTTTACACAACACTTTCTTGGCTTGCTTTACACGCAATCGTGACCTTCCTCGATAGCTTGCGTCGTACGCAATACCGAGTTTCACTAAACAACAATATGCTATTAAAACTAGCCGTTATGAATAGTAATATCCACTTTTTGAAATTTTATAAATTTTATTTTTCAAAATGGACTTCATTTTTGGACTCAGAATATCGAAATTAGCCTAGGGTGAAATTTTGGTATTTTTCTGAAAACTTTCAATTTTTGATGAATAGTGAAACCACTAAGTGGTAGGTTAAAAACTGAATTTTGCATAAAACATAATTTTACCGCTTCTGTGAATGGAATTTCGAAAATCCGACAGAAACGGTTGATATCAGTAAGTAAAATGTGGTTCAATGAGATAAAAATAATTTTTTGGTGAATAGTAACTTTTTACGATTTTTACCGCGGTTAATAGTAAATAGGGTAACTAAGGGTAAATATGATATCAATATTACCCTAACACATGTCATAATTCTATTGGAAAAGTATAATTCGACCAAAAACAAACTTAGGAATAAAATATGACCATTTAGGCCCCCTTGGATTAGATTAGGACATTTATTATTAATTTATTTAAAGAAGGGTTAAAATAGTTATAATCAAAGTTTAATAAGTAAATCATTTGTAATATGGGGTTATACATAAGATAAATTCGATTGTAAATATTAATTAGAAAGATAAAAAGATTTCCTACATGATGGTATTTTATTTGTAATTTTTAGACATCAAATAATTTAATTTATTTATGACACAAAGATGATGCAGTAATTATCTTATTAATGAAATATTGACAAAATTGATAATATAAATACAAAAATAAATGTAATTTAAGACTTTTTATGAATTCCACTAATTTTCTAGGTTACTATGATATATTAATGTTGATTTAATCAACTTGGTTCGATCATATAATTCTGTTATGACTTTCACAAAAATCATATATCAAATAGTGTCAAAATTGACACAAAATAGTTTTTAAATCAAATATTATATTATTAATTGTTATTTTATTCCTAAAAATCTAAGGTTCGGCCAAATGACTTAGATAAGGATATATATATTAATCATAAACAATTTGGGGTTCGTTTGGCATGTTATAGTAAGTTTATTAACCATATAGTGAAAGAAAACAAAAAGACACGGTAAAAGTTAAATTAATTAACTTAGAGTTAAATCTAATTGATAAGGTTAAAATAATACCCTAAACTTGTCTAAATCCTATTGATTGATAGGATTTCGACCCATCACCACTTTAGCTTCGAAATAAGACCCTTTTGAACCATTATAAACCGATTTTGACTTTAATATAAAATAATATTTTGAGATATTCCTAAGGTGCCCCTCTCCTCCCTTATAAAAGGGCACCTCCTCCCCCTCCTCCTCACACCAATTTGAGCACTCAAGCTCGGCCAACCCCTGACATTTTCTCCTCTCCACTTCCCTAGAATAATCCTAGAGGTCCTGGTCTTTTCCAAAGACCAATCTTAGTTCCTTAAGTGGAGGATTCAAAGAGGCGTTCCAAAGAAGAGGTAATATCCATTACCGATCTTTTCAATTTCTTTCTTCTTCAACTTCTTCCTCTTTAGTTGTTTCATGATAAAGTAATAACATCAGTATTACTTACATACTGATATGTTATTATATATATGAAACAACCCTAATTCACCTTCTATCCATCCTACGGAAAAATGAAATCACCGCGCGTGCGTACGTACGGAATATCGTCTCCACGCCGTGGTGTAATCTATTTTCCACCATCACCTTACAAGGATGGGTATAATGGTGTAATGAGTAACTATATATGATTATTATTAAGTAATATTGATACTGAAATAATATATATATATATACTCCAATACAATTCCACGATCATAGGAACGATATCATCACTCGTGCATACGTACGGAATACCGTCTCCACGATGTGATGCGACTCGTTCTACATGATCTTCATTTCATAATGATTATATAAATGAATTGAATGAATGAATATGGTATATACTACACTAATACCATTCTGGAAATGAATTATCAATAACCTAAAGATAAGAATAAGAATTTATTCAACAAAACACGCATAAGAACAAAAAGTTATAAAGACCCGAGTAACAACTAACAATGAAATATTACTAACAAGAAGCTAATAATATGACCATATATGATATCATATCAATATTTATGATTCTAGAATAAGTCAATAACATTATTTAAACCATTATACAGGAGCTTCGGACACGAACAAAGCAAATCGGACCTAAGGTAAGGGAAATATCACAATCTCATTTTTATCCGAGATTGTTTATTCGTAAGTATTTACTAGGGTGTATTTTATCATCCACATCCATGTTCCCTCAATATGTAATATTGTTTCCATCCACTTGCAATAGTTTAAATCCAATTTTACCCTTAGGTGAGTTTTTAGTAAAGAATATGAAAGGAATCTTTTGTCGTTTTTCCGTACGAGGTACTTTTTGACTTTTCCGACAAAAGTACGAAAAATGTTTTTTTAACTTATATGGATTGAATGGATTTTTAAAACATTATTTCCAAGAAGATTCCTTTACAAGTTTTCAGGTTTATTTTTAATCAACTTCTTTTATTTTAAAGTTGTATGACATGTTATGAAAGGAAAAATGTTTTTGAAGAAGAAAGGATATTTTCCTCAAGAATTCAATTCAAGTGTTTTATCAAAATTATTTTCCATCTAAGATAATAAAGGGTTCTGTTTCTATCCATATTTTTACATTTATTTGACTATGTTGTGATGGAATTATGTTTATGAATTCCTTTATCTTATATGAATTGATTTATGATGTCATGATGTTTCAAGAATCCCATTTTTGTTATATGTGTTATGCGATTATGTATGTTTTATGATTATGTGGCACACATAAGAAAGGATTCATTATAAGATGGGTGGGACCTATATCTCCCTCCAATGCATTGGGTAATGATTTTATATCTCATGAGATAGACATGGCTGGAACGGAAGGTTATTTTGGTTCAGTGATACAGGACTGAAACGAGGAGTGAACTCGGTTCAGAAAGGGACTTTGTCCACTAAGATAGTCTTGGCAATGAGTCATGACTAACAAGAAATGATTTTCCATGATTTTGTGTGCATGCCACAAACTTTCAAGTTTTATGTTATGATTATGGGGATCTCATTTTCACTTCTATGATTTATTCCATGTTAAGATATTATGATCTCTTTTGTAGGTTTTGATTTTCATAAAGATATGACATGATTTTTATTTCCTTTATTTGCCCTTGCTGAGCATTTGAGCTCACCCTTTTATGTTTTCTTTTCCCCAGGTCAGGAAGATGGATATTAAGTAGAATATGCTAAAAGAGACCCTAGATATGATGAAATAAATGGGAGACACTGTAGAAGATTTATGAACCAGTTGTTTATGTTTCCCAGTTTCTAAAGACACTATACCTATACGGTCCTTTGTGGTTTTGTCATATGTTGTAATAAGTGTGCTTCAATTTCGAAGTATTAACAATGTATGTAAAGTATGGGTCGTTATAGGTACCATTCAACATATACATTAAAATAAATAAGGAAAAATAAGAGCGTAACAATCCTTAGACGTCTCTTTTTTCCATATTACTATTATATTACTTATACTACATTACTCTTGAAAAACATGTAATCATTCCACTACCTTTTTAATCAATTGAACGATCATGATCAATTATTTCATCCCACATATCACATGTAGTCTCTTCATCATCATCAACATATATACTACCCAAAAGACCATGATGATTCTCTTTATGAGACTTTTTGTTAGTGCATTGGTTTTTATAATTCCCGTACATTCCACATATAATACATGTATCCATTGTTGATGTCTTTGAAATACCATTGTCATGTTTCCATGGTGTTAAATGAACCTTTTCCTTTACAATTACTGGCTTTGTGTCCTTCTTTTACACACCTAAACATCTATTAGTTCCTTTGAAACATTCTCCATGTTTCCTCTTCCCACATGATTTACATGAGGGAAATTGAACTTTATATCCTCTATGATAGTCATGAAACACCATCTTTCTCTTATTAGCTGAGTCAAAAATATACCATTGTTGAGATTATTGATCAAGTTATGAGATTTCTGATTAGGAATAATAACGATATGTGGACATCTAGATCCAAATTCATTTGGTTTCTCATGAATAATATAATTCCATTGTCCCTCATATCCTCCATTATCGTGAATCTTCCTATTTCCAACAATTTTCTAAAACCCAAAAAAATAGTGTGAGAGGAAAAAATCATAATCAAGGGGGAGTACCTTAAATATATAACATATTAGGTTTAATTCTAATATCATTACCGAAATTATAGTACTATAACCTCTACTTATAATTAACCTTAGAGACATCCCCAGACATACCATAGAATATCTCTTGGAATTTCACTAAAGTTATCGCATCCTTGTTTCCAAAGGTAGACAAAACCTTTCCTCTAATACCAATTGTAGAGACCCAAAGCTTGAAGTAAATGGACATTACATTACTATTGTGGAATAAGTAATACATAACAAAAACAGACACCAAAGGACCGTAGTAGTTTAGTGTCTTTAGGAACTCAGAACCTAAACTTCTAATCGTGGTGAAAGATCTTCAACATCTCCCATAAATATCTCCCCCTTTTGTTTTCTTTCCTAAAACATTTCTTTAAATCCTGGGGAAAATAAAACATATAAAGGGTGAGCAGAAATGCTCAGTAAGGGTAAGCATGGAGTAAAAAAAACAAATAATATACATTTGAACTTATACATGAACATAATGTTTAAACATTAAAATCTTGAGCAATGAAATATAACATGGCACTACGTAAGGATTAGATCACAAAGAAAAATTAATCATGATACAATAAAATGGGAATAAATCATGTAATTGTGGAAAACATTAAGCACATGTAATGATTTCCATAGTAGCAAAGGCATTGCTGCCAACAGCATCTTAATGGACAAAGTCCCTTTCTGAATGGAGTTCACTCCTCGTTCCGGTCTTATTTCACTGAACCAGATTAAATTTTCATTCCATCCATTTCTATATAATTTGATATAAATCTTTACCTATTTAATTTTAGGGATATGTAGGTCCCACCCATCTCATAATGAAATCATTCTTTCTTGTGCCACAAAATATATCATTCATCATAACCGAAAGAATAAAATGGGTTTCATAAACATTATGCCATCATAACATAATCCATATAAAACAAATGGATATCATTTCATTATAAAAATAATCATACCATGTAAATAATAGAGAAATTATACTTGAAACAAAATCATACTAAATAATGTCATGTTAGATGGAAAATAGTTTTGACAAAACACTTGAAACAAATTCTTGTGGAAAATATGTTTTCTTATTTAAAATCAATTTATTTTCACAAAATGACATTCCATTTAAAAAAGTAAATTATTTATTTGAAAATAATCACGAAATCTTGTAGAGTAAGCTTCATGAAAATTACGTTTTATGAAACTGTAAAAACCCGTTCATGACGTATAAGTTAAAAAAACATAATCCTCGTAATTTTGCCGAAAAAGTCAAAAAGTTCATCGTATGTTAAAAAAAGAAATATTCCTTCCATAACATGTGGTAAAAGTAAAAAATTGGTAAAAATTAAATTAAAGATAAATAAAAACACTTATAGAAAACATGGACATGGATGATAACAATAACCTCAGTAAATAAATACGAATAAACAATCTCATATAACAACAAGATTGGAATAATTATCCCTTACATTATGTATGATATGCTTCGTATGTATCTGAACCTACTATATAATGATTTAAATAATGTTATTGAATTATTAAAAAATCATATTAATTTTTATGATATCATATATGGTTCACTTATGACTTTATATTAACCGTTTTTTTGGAAATTATATGTTAAAGCAGTGTTTTGGGTAAAATCGTTTTATTTATCGTACTTGATTGGACTTGTTGTTTTTGATATTATTATTACATATATCATGATTTAATTACTTCCAGAATTTAAATCATGATTTTAATATCATATATATTCAGTATATATATATATAATAGATGGATAAATGAAATGAAATACACCGTTCATGGAGATGGTTAGTCATACATACGCATGAACGTTGTTTTCTTTTTCTTATTGACTTGAATGGAAGTAAGTTGATGAAATATATATATATATATATACACATAAATAAAGTTGATTTATCATGTCATATATTTCATTATTATTCATTATATATACTTTATAATAATTCTTTAGTGGTTAACATGGAGAATGAATCTCATCCCGTCGTGGAGACGGTAATCCGTACGTACACACGAGCGATGATATCATTCCCATAATTATTGAATTTAATTGAAGTGGATGATATATTATCTAAGAATCAGTATGATGTTATAATAACTATAAATAGTTATTCATTACACCATTATACCCATCCAAGTAAGGAGGTGGTGGAAAAACATATTACACCACGGCGTGGAGACGATATTCCGTACGTACGCACACGTGGTGATTTCGTTTTCTATAGGATGGATAGAATGTGAAATGTGGTTGTTATATATTTATAATGACATATCAGTATATTATTGATACTTATTTTATTACTTTAGGATTAAACAACTATATAATAAGAATTTGAAGAATAAAGAAAACATGAAAGAATTAGTAGAAGAGATTACCTCTTCTTCAAAACACCTCTTATAAGCTTCCTCTTACGGCACTAGAGTTGGTCTTATGAGGAGACCTGAACCACTATAATGTTTATAGGGAAGTTGAAAAGTGATATGTGTAACACCCCAAGATTTCATAGTGTGTTATTTCTTCAAAATAATTCAATAACTTGCACTACACGTAACACCGAGTTCAAGCGCACCATGACTTACCAAACAAGACGTTCAAAAGAGGTTATAAATAGTATTAACTAAATTTTAAACTTTATATAATCTTATTATGAGTTTCTTAGACATAATGTAAGAACAAATTCATTTTCAGTATTTCACTTTTACAAAATTTTAATAGTGAACCCTTTTTAGATACTATATTTTAAACTATTTGACTAAATGGGGACATCAAAAATTTAAAATGAAACATCCCAAGCTTCCACGGTACGCTAACGTGTGTTGTACGCAACACCGAGTTCTAACACACCGTAACCAATCAAACTAGCCGCTATGAATAGTAATACCTACTTTTTGAAATTATATATATTTTATATTTGAAAATGGACTTCATTTTTGGATTCGGAATATCAAATTTAGCCTAAGGTGAAATTTTGGTACATTTCGGATAACTTTCATATTTTGATGAATAGTGAAAATTACTAAATTTTAATTAAAAACTACTTTTTTAATCAAAATAATTAATAGTGATAAATTATGAATTTGAGTGGTTTTAAAGTATATTTAGAATATATTTTTACCATTTAATATAATTTTTGTCATTGGACATAATTTTACAATTAAACCGAACATAAACAAGTGTCAATCTTTTGATAGTTATTACCTCTTAAAAACACGCTTTTTGTTTTGACAGCGGGAATTAATTTTAAATTAATTTCTGCCACTTCTGTGTTTTGAATTTAGAAAAATGGATTCCATATTTGGAATCAGGATGTCCAAATTGTGTAAATAGGTAACTTTTATTTTTAGACATTTTGAATAATTACTGTGGTAAATATTTTATTTACCATGGTTAAAGGTAAATCCGGTAAATAAGGGTTAAAAAATAATATTATAATAATACAAAATTACCCAAAAACGTGTCCTAACCTTATTGGTGGACACATACCCGACCATGAGCATCCTTGGGTCAATTTGGGGACCCCTTGGAGCCACTTGTATGTGGTAGGGACACTTTATATTAATAAAGTTAAAATAAAAATAAAAATGGCATAAGCTTACATCTTTTAGAAGAACAATTTTTACATAGGGTTATACATGTTTGATTTTCGATTATAAATATTCATTAGAAAGCTAAAAATATTTCCTACATAATTATATTTTATTTATAATTATTAGACATCAAATAATTGAAATTATTAATGACACAATAATGATGCAATGTTTACCTCATTAATAAATCATTTAAATAAATAAGATTATAATGATTAAAATATTATCTAAAACCGGTCCAATTATTATTGGTTGATGTTATTTAGAATATGAGTCATCGTATCTTCGACCTCAATGATTTTTGGACCATTATAAACCGAATATAATTATATTATAAAGTAATACTTTCACTCTTTCCTAAAGAGCCCATCCTCTCCCTTATAAAAGGAGACCACTTCTACTCATTCCTCACACCTCTCAAGCCACTTGGCTCGTCCAAACTCTGCCCAAATAAGTTCCCCACATCCCTCTCCTCCTCCTTGAAGCTTCCCCTTAGTCAGAAAGCATTTCAAGGAGTCCTTTGGTTCCAACCAAAGTGAGTTACCTAAATTAAAGGTAACGATTTCTCTTAAATTATTTTCATTTATTTTGCTTCTCCAACCACCAAACTCTTTTTATTTACATTATTTTGTAACAACACCAGTATCCTCAATATACTAGGATGTTGTTATAAGAAGGATTAAAACTACACATACACACAACTCTATCTAATGGATGATGAACATAATGTTTCTGTGGATGGAAAACTAACGCCTCACGAAACGATGATTGTTCAAATACATATTACCGCCTCTCATGGTGGCCATTATGATGGCACTGTAATTAAATATGATATTAATGATATATATTTTATATATAAGCTTCTGTAATTCCATTTTATTTCATACCATTATTCGTTTCATGTTGTATATACATACGATAATTTCATTTGAGGAAGTGCGGACTACCGCCCCCTTAAAATGATATGACTCGTTCATACCACACATGGAACGTATAAAGGATGGTGTTAATGAACTTAAGTAACATATATAAAATATTATATTATACTGGAATAATAATATACCTATGTATCATTTGGATTCAATTCTTTTAAAATGAAAAATTAAATGGAAGTAGTGTTCGTGCGTACGTGCGGACTACCGTCTCCACGAATGCGATGAGATTCATTGTCCATCATATCCATTCAAGTATAATTATAATTTGATGATTTATAAATAGTATCTAAGGACTTTATATCATTCTGTATATGAATAATATACATCCCATTAATAACGAATATGGCTCACATAACAAAGAATATAAAGTAAAATGAACCCGTTAACACCCGAAATGACGATAATTCTAAGATATTATTAACAAATCAATGTTAAAAGATCATATATGATATCATATTAAAGTAAATGATTCTTGTATTATTCAATAACAATTATTTCACCATTATACAGGAGGTAAACCTACCATCGACCAAGGAAAAATTACAAAGTAAGGGATTCTGTTATCTCACTTTCAATTCCGTGAGATTTCCATTGTTCGCCACTAAATTATTGAAAGTGGTGTATTGTGTATGGACATTTGATATATATTATCATGATTCTCTTTATATTCATGTTATTCTGTAAATAATTTGGTGGTTATTAACTTTTGTCCATACGACTCAGTTGATTAATGTGGTAAGGGTTATTTCACAATCTCTTCATTATCCGAGGTTGTTTATACGTAATAATCTACTGGGATATCGTTATCATCCACATCCATGTTTCTTAAAAATGTATTTCAAAACATTTTTACTATTTACAAGAATATGGGTTAAAGTCATTTATACCCTTGTTTAACTTTTTATAAGAGGTTTATAAAGGAATCTTTCCGTCGTTTTCAAAACAAGGTCCTTTTTAACCTTTTCGACAGAATTGAGGTAAGAATGTTTTTTTAACTTATACGGCGGGTGCGGTTATATTACGCCGTTATAAAATATTCAAAGCTTTCCTTACAAGCTTATAAGAATATTTTCAATGAAAATGTTTTATTTTATATGGATCTTAAATGATTTCAAAATAAAAGGAGATACTTCTTTAAAAAGAATTTTGATTTCATCTACGTCAACATCCTTTGATGGATTTTAAGATTATTTGAAGTTGATTTATTATGATACAAAACTTCTATATTGTATTGAAGGTTTTGTGATATGTTTGAATATGGATGTGCTATTTTTATACCATTCATAGTTTATGGTGAAATTATTTACATTTCGTATGCTATTTTTAATACGAATGTTTATGTTATGTTTAAACCTTTTCATATGGGAATGCATTGGACTTAATAAGTGACGGGTGGAGCCCGCTATAGCTCCTCGATGCATCGGTAGGTCTCATGAGACAAACTAGTGTCTTGGCACAAGGCCTTGACAAAATATTATTTGTAGTCTTGGCACGAGGCCTTGACTATGTGGTTATGATAGTCTGGCATTATGCATTCCAACATTATGAAAGTGGTTATTGATTTTGCATGTGATTATTCGATTAGTAGAATATCCATGTGAATAAGTAAATGGCATTATTTCATTTTATTTATGCCATACTATGTTGAAAGTTCAAGTTTGAAAGGCTTTTGTTTTAGTTATACATTGCCTTAAATGTTTATTCTTATTTATGATAGTTTCCGCTATATTGTTATCTTTACTGGGCATTTGAGCTCACCCCTTTTCTATGTTTTATTTTTCCCAGGAAGTGAAGAAGTAAATTATGAATGACCTTCAGGGATATTATGAGGGGATTATAGTGTGGACTGTGGAAACATTATGTTGTTGTAGTAGTTTTTCATTTTATGATGTAATGTAAAACTTATGAATATATCTAGTGTTTCCAAGGCTACTAAACCAATCAGTCTTTCGAGATTTGATCTTTCTTGTGATCATGCCAATGTTACGAAGTAATGCACCGAACTTGGGCAGCTGGGGTCGGGGCGTTACAGTTGGTATCAGAGGAAGTTTAGTACAAACCTTGGAAGCTAGATTTAGATAAACTCTGATTAGAGCACGTAGACCAAAGATGAACATTGAGGATTAGTATAGAAGAACTTCCTAGAATTTTGGTATTGTAGAGATTTTGTGAGTTTTCTGAGCAATACATCCCTGTCTGGATACGAGCAGGTAGAGGCGGCTCTAGCACAGATGTACCTAGGGGTAAAACCCGAAAACACCGCTTTGAGCTAGACTCGAACGGGAACTGGTGCACGACAACGGGCCTTGCTGCACTCTTGGTTACGACACTCCCGGGGGATATGCTTAGGATAACTCTCATTTTCTTTACAAATCATTATGAAGGGTTTATGAGTATATACTTCCTCAAAGAAAACATTTTTATGATTATGGATTATATCCATAAATAGTTCAATTTATGTTAAGTGTTTTATAAGTATGGGATTATGTATTTTGATTCATAAACTGATCTAGTTTATGCCATTGTATAGAAATGGCGCCCAGTAGAAGGAATGAGAACTCCAGAAATACACATGATTCAAAGAGAATGAAGGATCATATCTTTCATGGTCTTAAGCTAGAATTTATAAGAGAAATAGTCTCCCATGTATTATCATCATATGAAGAAATAATATCATGTGTTGATAAGATATGTAAAGAGTTTACTGAGTCCTATGGCTTTGAAGGGAAGCAAGAGAAGAAAAGGATGGAAGAGAGAAATATGGATAAATGGAAAAGGGAAAAGAAGAATTTTCCCATATGTGGTAACTGTGGAAAGAAACACCCTGGAACTTGCCTGAAAGTAATGGGAGTTTGTTATAAGTGTGGAGGAAAAGGGCACAAAGTACGTGACTGCAAGGGTAAGAAAATGGTTTTAAATGTACAATGCTTCATTTGCAAGGAGTTTGGACACTACGCGAACCTATGTCCCAGTCATCAGACTATGCCGCAAATGATGCTATTGGATAATAATCAAGTTATGATACTACCACAGATGAAGAGGAATGATTAGAGTTCTTATGTTGATTATGTCAATTGAGTGTTGTATCAACAATGTACTTGTTATAATAATTATGTAGTATATAAGGATTGTACTGCAGTACTATTTCATTAAGGACTTGAGATTGTGTGGAACAAAGAAAAGTGACTCAATAGAAGGTTAAATTTTTGGAAAATATATGGTTGAGAGAATGATAAATCATAATATAGTTCTGATACTGAGGTAGTGATTTTGGAATAATATGTGATTATTTTGGATAAATTATATTGGATATTATTGACTACCTTGAAGCTGATTAATGATTTGTATATTCCATCATTGTTGGGGTTTAAAACATTTTTGGATTAATGAAGTATATCCAGCATTCTATATGGAATAAGGGAACATGAATGTAATCAATAAGGAATATGGTAGTACATGATGAAGGTATTCATATGCTATTACAGGGTAAAAAGGATCTATATTATGTTTACCTTCCTTATAAATGTTGGACTGTGAGTTTGGACAGAAGTATTTTGGATAGTTCTAGTTTGGATTATTTTGGATTTCCATAAAAGGACAACCCGGAGGTCGGGCGGCAACCCGTCGCGTCCGGCAAGGCTGTGAGACTTGAACCCGCAACCGAAGGGCGACAAGGGTGTATCACCTACCACTGGCCCAAGAGATATCCTGGATTAAATAATGTTGTTTTTTTAAAAGATCTGGTAGATGAATTATAAATTCGTTTATTTTGGAACCCTGTACGAATAGTATAAATATAATTTTTTTTACGAGTGAAAGATGAGTTTATGGTAGAAATTTATTAATGGACAAAACTCTAATTATAAAGTAAGTATATATCCTTATGATCTTAGCCAATCTAATAAATAAATTCCTCAATATTAAGAAAAGCAACTTAGAAAAAAAATGTTGTCCTAGATGGTACCTTAAATCATCACTAATTTATGGATTTGGGATTGTTGGCCTTTTCATAGCCATGTTCTCTACCACTCTCCATCAGATAATTGATGGTTAGATTTTTCTTCCATATCCATATTTTACTACATGGAACCCTAGTATGTGTTATTTTCGGTAATCTTCATACTTTCGACTCTTTATTTTAAATAGAGGCCTCATTAATTCATTTTTCGATGTGGGATTTCAACTAAGATATTTTTAAACGTCAAAAACGTGTTATCCCAATACCCTATGTTTTGTTGAACCGATGGTATTTCAAATCATCATAGATTGATGATTTTAAGGACCTCAATTTTATACTTTTTGTGATTGATGACCTCAATCACTACCTATAAATATTTACGTTTTCATCCAATTATATGTCTCTAATTGCCACCAATGTTCTCCTAATAGAGATCATAATTTGGTGGTGATCCTTTCATTTCTCTTTTCCTCATATTAAGACTAAATTTTAGTAACCCAATTTCCGATGTGGGTTTTCCCACAAATATATTTTCTATTTTCAACCTTTTATTTTCGAAGAACAATTTCAAATTGCGAGGACACAATTTATTGAAAGAGGGGAGAATGTAACACCCCAAGATTTCATAGTGTGTTATTTCTTCAAAATAATTCAATAAATTTCACTACACGCAACACCGAGTTCAAGCGCACCATGACTTACCAAACAAGCCGTTCAAAAGAGGTTATAAATAGTATTAACTAAATTTTAAACTTTATATAATCTTATTATGAGTTTCTTAGACATAATGTAAGAACAAATTCATTTTCAGTATTTCACTTTTACCAAATTTTAATAGTGAACCATTTTTAGATACTATATTTTAAACTTTTTGACTAAATGGGGAAATCAAAAATTTAAAATGAAACATCCCAAGCTTCCACGGTACGCTAACGTGTGTTGTACGCAACACCGAGTTCTAACACACCGTAACCAATCAAACTAGCTGCTATGAATAGTAATACCTACTTTTTAAAATTATATATATTTTATATTTGAAAATGGACTTCATTTTTGGATTCGGAATATCAAATTTAGCCTAAGGTGAAATTTTGGTACATTTCGGATAACTTTCATATTTTGATGAATAGTGAAAATTACTAAATTTTAATTAAAAACAACTTTTTTAATCAAAATAATTAATAGTGATAAATTATGAATTTGAGTGGTTTTAAAGTATATTTAGAATATATTTTTACCATTTAATATAATTTTGGTCATTGGACATAATTTTACAATTAAACCGAACATAAACAAGTGTCAATCTTTTGATAGTTATTACCTCTTAAAAACACGCTTTTTGTTTTGACAGCGGGAATTAATTTTAAATTAATTTCTGCCACTTCTGTGTTTTGAATTTAGAAAAATGGATTACATATTTGGAATCAGGATGTCCAAATTGTGTAAATAGGTAACTTTTATTTTTAGACATTTTGAATAATTACTGTGGTAAATATTTTATTTACCATGGTTAAGGGTAAATCCGGTAAATAAGGGTTAAAAAATAATATTATAATAATAAATATTTACCCTAAAACGTGTCCTAACATTATTGGTGGACACATACCCGACCATGAGCATCCTTGGGTCAATTTGGGGACCCCTTGGAGCCACTTGTATGTGGTAGGGACACTTTATATTAATAAAGTTAAAATAAAAATAAAAATGGCATAAGCTTACATCTTTTAGAAGAACAATTTTTACATAGGGTTATACATGTTGGATTTTCGATTATAAATATTCATTAGAAAGCTAAAACGATTTCCTACATAATGATATTTTATTTATAATTTTTAGACATCAAATAATTGAAATTATTAATGACACAATAATGATGCAATGTTTACCTCATTAATAACTCATTTAAATAAATAAGATTATAATGATTAAAATATTATCTAAAACCTGTCCAATTATTATTGGTTGATGTTATTTAGAATATGAGTCATCTTATATTCGACCTCAAAGATTTTTGGACCATTATAAACCGAATATAATTATATTATAATGTAATACTTTCACTCTTTCCTAAAGAGCCCCTCCTCTCCCTTATAAAAGGAGACCACTTCTACTCATTCCTCACACCTCTCAAGCCACTTGGCTCCTCCAAACTCTGCTAAAATAATCTCCCCACATCCCTCTCCTCCTCCTTGAAGCTTCCCCTTAGGCAGAAAGCATTTCAAGGAGTCCTTTGGTTCCAACCAAAGTGAGTTACCTAAATTAAAGGTAACGATTTCTCTTAAATTATTTTCATTTATTTTGCTTCTCCAACCCCCAAACTCTTTTTATTTCCTTTATTTTGTAACAAAACCAGTATCCTCAATATACTAGGATGTTGTTATAAGAAGTATTCAAACTACACATACACACAACTCTATCTAATGGATGATGAACATAATGTTTCTGTGGATGGAAAACTAACGCCTCACGAAACGATGATTGTTCAAATACATATTACCGCCTCTCATGGTGGCCATTATGATGGCACTGTAATTAAATATGATATTAATGATATATATTTTATATATAAGCTTCTGTAATTCCATTTTATTTCATACCATTATTCGTTTCATGTTGTATATACATACGATAATTTCATTTGAGGAAGTGCGGACTACCGCCCCCTTAAAATGATATGACTCGTTCATACCACACATGGAACGTATAAAGGATGGTGTTAATGAACTTAAGTAACATATATAAAATATTATATTATACTGGAATAATAATATACCTATGTATCATTTGGATTCAATTCTTTTAAAATGAAAAATTAAATGGAAGTAGTGTTCGTGCGTACGTGCGGACTACCGTCTCCACGAATGCGATGAGATTCATTGTCCATCATATCCATTCAAGTATAATTATAATTTGATGATTTAAAAATAGTATCTAAGGACTTTATATCATTCTGTATATGAATAATATACATCCCATTAATAACGAATATGGCTCACATAACAAAGAATATAAAGTAAAATGAACCCGTTAACACCCGAAATGACGATAATTCTAAGATATTATTAACAAATCAATGTTAAAAGATCATATATGATATCATATTAAAGTAAATGATTCTTGTATTATTCAATAACAATTATTTCAATATTATACATGAGGTAAATCTACCATCGACCAAGGAAAAATTACAAAGTAAGGGATTCTCTTATCTCACTTTCAATTCCGTGAGATTTCCATTGTTCGCCACTAAATTATTGAAAGTGGTGTATTGTGTATGGACATTTGATATATATTATCATGATTCTCTTTATATTCATGTTATTCTATAAATAATTTGGTGGTTATTAACTTTTGTCCATACGACTCAGTTGATTAATGTGGTAAGGGTTATTTCACAATCTCTTCATTATCCGAGGTTGTTTATACGTAATAATCTACTGGGATATCTTTATCATCCACATCCATGTTTCTTAAAAATGTATTTCAAAACATTTTTACTATTTACAAGAATATGGGTTAAAGTCATTTATACCCTTGTTTAACTTTTTATAAGAGGTTTATAAAGGAATCTTTCCGTCGTTTTCAAAACAAGGTCCTTTTTAACCTTTTCGACAGAATTGAGGTAAGAATGTTTTTTTAACTTATACGGCGGGTGCGGTTATATTACGCCGTTATAAAATCTTCAAAGCTTTCCTTACAAGCTTATAAGAATATTTTCAAAGAAAATGTTTTATTTTATATGGATCTTAAATGATTTCAAAATAAAAGGAGATACTTCTTTAAAAAGAATTTTGATTTCATCTACGTCAACATCCTTTGATGGATTTTAAGATTATTTGAAGTTGATTTATTATGATACAAAACTTCTATATTGTATTGAAGGTTTTGTGATATGTTTGAATATGGATGTGCTATTTTTATACCATTCATAGTTTATGGTGAAATTATTTACATTTCGTATGCTATTTTTAATACGAATGTTTATGTTATGTTTAAACCTTTTCATATGGGAATGCATTGGACTTAATAAGTGACGGGTGGAGCCCGCTATAGCTCCTCGATGCATCGGTAGGTCTAATGAGACAAACTAGTGTCTTGGCACAAGGCCTTGACAAAATATTATTTGTAGTCTTGGCACGAGGCCTTGACTATGTGGTTATGATAGTCTGGCATTATGCATTCCAACATTATGAAAGTGGTTATTGATTTTGCATGTGATTATTCGATTAGTAGAATATCCATGTGAATAAGTAAATGGAATTATTTCATTTTATTTATGCCATACTATGTTGAAAGTTCAAGTTTGAAAGGCTTTTGTTTTAGTTATACATTGCCTTAAATGTTTATTCTTATTTATGATAGTTTCCGCTATATTGTTATCCTTACTGGGCATTTGAGCTCACCCCTTTTCTATGTTTTATTTTTCCCAGGAAGTGAAGAAGTAAATTATGAATGACCTACAGGGATATTATGAGGGGATTATAGTGTGTACTGTGGAAACATTATGTTGTTGTAGTAGTTTTTCATTTTATGATGTAATGTAAAACTTATGAATATATCTATTGTTTCCAAGGCTACTAAACCAATCGGTCTTTCGAGATTTGATCTTTCTTGTGATCATGCCAATGTTACGAAGTAATGCACCGAATCTGGGTAGCTGGGGTCGGGGCGTTACAATATGGGCAGGGTTTGGCCGAGCATGAAGGCTTGAAATTGTGTAAATAGAAGAGGGAGGTGGTTCCCCTTTATAATGGAGGAGAGGGGCACCATAGGAAAAGCATAAAATATTATTTTATAAAAAGTAATATTTGGTTTATAATAGCTCAAAATTGGTTTATTTAGAAGCTAAAGTGGGGATGAGTCTAAATCCTCTCAACCAATAGGTTTTAGACAAGTTTTGGTTATTATTATAACCTTATCATTTAGATTTAACTCCAAGTTAAATAATTTAACTTTTACCGTGTCTTCTTGTTTTCATACACTATATGGTAAATAAAATAACAATAACAAGACACACAACTACCAAGTGGTTCATTATTAATATATATAACCTTATAAAAATCATTTTTCTGATCTTTATATTTTTAGGAATGGAATAACAATTAATAATATAATATTTATTTTAAAACTATTTTATGTCAAATTTGACACTATTTGGTAATTGATTTTTGTAAAACTTATAACAGCATGATTAGTACTATAGAAGTAAATTAAATCAATACTAACATGTAATATTAACCTAGAAAGTTATTGCAATTTATAAAAAGTCTCAAATTACATTTATTTGGTATTTATAAGATCAATTATGTTAATATTTCATTAATAAGGTAGTTACTGCATCATCATTGTGTCATAAATAAATTAAATTAATTATTGTCTAAAAATTATAAATAAAATACAATTATGTAGGAAATGTTATTATCTTTCTAATGAATATTTATAGTCGAATTTATCCTATGTATAACCCTGCATTAAAAATATTTTAATTATTAAACATTGATTTTAACTCTTTTAACTCTTCTTTGAATTAAATAATAATAAATGTCCTAATATAATCCAAGTGGACCTAAATGATAATATTATATTCCTAAGGTTTGTTGGGTTGAATTACACTTATCCAATAGAATTAAGTCATGTGGTAGGGTAATAATATCATTTTTACACTTAATTACCCTATTTTATTTTAACCGTGGTAAATAAAAGTAAAAAGTTATTATTCTCCAAACATTGTTTTTATCATATTGAACCACATTTTACAATGTTATATTAACCATGTCTCTCAGATTTTTGATATTCCACTCACATAAGTGGTAAAATTATGTTTTATGTAAATTTTCAACTTCTCTTATGAGGTGGGTAAAAGACGGTGAAAAGTTCAATAAAATTTTTATATATCTGAAATTATTATAAAAGTACTCCAATGAATTACATTGAACATATATATGTTTTATGTATCTATTTTTTCCTTAAATAAATTTAAATAAAATAAATATTTATTTAAATAAAAAGTCGTTTTTAAATAGTATCCCAGTGTTTTCACTATTCATCACAAAATCAATGTTTTTAGGAAAATACCAAAAATTCATCATAGGCTAATTTTGATATTCCGAATCAAAAAATTAAGCCTATTTTGAAAGTTAAAATTTATAAAATTTCAGAAAGTGGTTATTACTATTCATAACAGCTAGATTATATAATATTTTAATAATATATCATTGTTTAAATAAACCTAAAATTGCGTACTACTAACTCTATTGAGGAAGGTAGTGATTTCGTGTAATCAAAGCCATGTCAGGGCTACATGTTGTGCAATCTCCCTTTGGTGTTACAAATAACATAATAAAAACGTATTTCATTTATACATTAAACAAAACCTATAATTAATTTTGCATAGAATAATTTCACAAAATGAACTTAAAGTTGTGTGTAACACGAGCCAAAAATAGTGTGGCATATACCGCAAGCTAATACAATGTTTGGTATAGAACAAGCTAATTTTGGTGTAGCGTACAACACAAGACATCAATGAAATTAAAAATAATAATTCTCATAAAATCTCAGGTTTTTACAAGAAGCCTCGGAAATATGGGGAGACTCACTCGAGGTAATGTGTTCACCGGTCTGGCTATCGGTTTGAGGGTAATACATGCTAAGACATTACACCTCATACATGAACATTATAAAATAAAATAAATTCTTTTTTAATTTTCAAAGATTTATATGTTAAAAAATAAATAAATATCCAAAATTTTATTCATTCATGTAAAAATTGGTATATATAATCATGGGGGAATATCCAACATCATGGTAAGAATAAATAATGTATTTGTATAGTTAAATCATTTCATGGTTATGAAAAATAGTTTACATCCATGAATATTAGAGGAATTTGAAATTGGTTATTTAAATTACTCACCCCACCATTTTAAGGGATTTGAAAACATCTTAATGATTCGTATAAAAATACATGGTTCCTATAACATAGATATTACGATTTATATAATTATATTTCATTCTCCATTTAATTTTCTCTTAATATAGTATCTCATTTTAAATTTTCAATATATAATTTCTTATTCTTGTCATTGTGTCATTTCATGGTTCTCCCTTATAGTTCCTCTTCCAAACTCAACAATTGTGGAGTTCTAACCCATGTATATATACTTGGGGTGGCCTTTATGGTTCTCTATAATCACTATTATTAATTTTATATAAATATTTATGTTTTATATGATAAAGAAAATTAATTTTTTAAGTAATTATACAAAAACGTTCCAAATTCTCATTTTATATATCACTAGATCATGTTATCCCCAACTCCTTTGCTTTCACTGTATTTTCCTGACTCAATTAATATATTTTGGAATAAGTTGGTATAAAACATGGACATTCATTATGGGATTTATAATGTTTTAATTAATTATATTATGTTTTATGATTCGATTATCTCTATGGAGGAGGTGAGAATTTGTGTTCCTAAGATATATCTAAAACATCATTGTTCTTCACATTCAATACTGAGTATAGTGATCCAAGAATGATATTTGCGGTATAATCTAATGAATCATAAATAGAAGAAGTCAAAAATTAAATTTCAATACTTACCAAAACTGAAACTAATCCCTTTATAATAAATAATTCCAAATTTCCATTTCTTTTTTTATTACATTCCATATCAGATAACATAAAAATCCACCGATTAATTAAATTTCCCCCATTAAATATAATAAAAATAATAAAAAATATTTATACAGAAAATTTGTAATCATAAAGGTTTCACGAGAGATATCATTGTCTAGTCACGATTATAAGGACCCCAGACCTAGTAGCATAAAGTAGGTGCTTATGTTTTTACACAAGCATAATAGAATGAAATATCATCATGATGAAATAAATAGTGTTCCTGACTTTGTATATAATATTAATACATAAATACCATATGAAAACTGAAAAAATAAAATAAAAGAAAATATTTTCTTGGAGTTCACCATTATTCCCATTAGTTAATCCCACTATACAAACCATAAAAAATATTTTAGCGTCCTATTAATGTAATCATACGGAATGTGAGATATCTAATAATTTGTATGGGAATTAGAACTATAGAAGCTACCATGAAAAAATAACACATTATGAATATGTAAAGGTAAATAACTAAAACACATGCTACTAAAAAAATTATATGAACAAAATATGGATGGAATTAATGATGATCAAATATTTCCATAAAAATAATCACATTATCATTAAAAATAACATTTTATATAATAACAAAAACTATAATTAAATGGATCATCAATAACTAATATCATAATTAGGTAATTGATAATTATCGATATCATAACGAAACCATCAAAGCCTCATTCCAATACATCATACATAAAATGGTAATGCGATGGTCATGTACCCAAGTTATTTTTTCATATGATACCAACTGTTGCATAAATGGGAAATAGTGGGCCCTACTCATTACATACAATGTCCGATGAATTCCATATAAGATAGGGTTGAATCAAAATAAACACATTCATTCTTATTTGAAATCTACCATAAAATGACAATACATTCCACACTGAATAATCATAATCATAATCCATTTTGAGTAATATGAATAATGGATTCACAATGTTACATCCATACTCAAATAGATCATAAACCATCTTGGGATATAATAAGGATTGTATCATTAAAATAAATTTATATTGGGTCATAAGGTATTGAATTTTTTTTATAAGTAGAAAAACCCCTAAAATTCTATTGAAAAATTTGTTGAGGAAAATATCATATTCAAATTGAAAATAATATTCAGAAAATTTACAATTTTATAATCTTATAGAAATAAGATATTTAAAAATACCTTAATAAAATTATAAGGGTTGCATCAATGATGTGAGTGGTAATTAAATTTTATTATAATATACATCTTTTATAAGATAAAAAGGCATTTCATCCACAATGTTATAAATATATTAAAAAATACAACATTCAAAAAACTACAAGAATAAAACATTCAATCAATTTTTTAAAAAGTAAAGCGTGTGTAAAAATTATATTTATAAATCAATTGAATTATTTCAAAAAAATCATTAAATTAATTTTTTTAAAAATATTTATGGATTAATTGGGATTTTAACTAAATAGATAAATATTGAATTTCAATAATCAAAATATAATTTTCTATCATTTTTACTTAAGGAATTGAAAATGGGCAAAAATGAAGTATTCTACATTAATAATTAGATGATAGTAAGAATAATTATTTTCTTGAATTATTAATCATAATATTTCGTAAGAATATTCCTAACAAAGAATAATCATAATAAAAATTATAATATAAAATAAACCATTTTCATTGACTTAACTTCTTAAATCATTATCCCAATGAAAAAAATAAATTTAAATGAATAATTTAATTTAAAAGAGATAAATTGATTAATTTTATAGCATATCTAAGTGTTATTATATACAGAACTCAAAAAACTAAGTTGTTAATATGGCATATGTCTCATGGAAGTAGAAGTGAGATCAGAAACCATTACCATGGGTCTGATTACCTTCACAAGTGCACGTACCTTAGGTATAAAAAAATATATTTGTTATAAATATATTAAAAAGCCATAATAATATATTTTAAGAAATTAATGATTTACTTATAGTATTTTGTTACCTTTTTTATAATAATTTATTGTTAAAATCACAGTTTTGGGTAATAATTGAAATGTATTTCATGTACATTTTAGTTTCACAGTTTCGATCATTTTACAATGATCATGGATAAATTATCTCCAATGTTTTTACCATGAATCAAATATCATATTTAATTATTATAAAATTATTTATACCAGTCTATAAAAGATATATATGGGATAATGAGTTAGACCATTCGCGGAAATGGTAAGTCATATGTAAGCATGTGCAATGATTCTATTTTTCAAATATATTAAATGTAAAATCGGGAAAATAATTATTAACTTTAAAAAACATTATTATATAAAATATATCATCTATATTCATTAAATATATCAAAATTATAATCCATTTCATACTAAAATGATAGTCATTTCACATTGCTATGTGAAGGATGTTGTCCACACGTACGCACAAGTGACATCATTATCTACCACCAGATAGGAAGATAAGAAATCATATGTCATATTATAATTTAATAAGTATATTAATGTCATAAATATCCTTTAAATATGATAAATACAACATTATATCCATTTTTATATGCTGTGATGGAAAATATATTATTTATGTTCTCCATGTGGTTATCCTCCATAAACATAATCAACCATTTTATTTATCATTCTATAGAAGAGGATATGTATATAGGATTTGTTAATAATTTCCTAAAATAATATTAAATACAACATATTTTATTATTATTTTATCAAATTTGGATTATATTGTAGTGAGATATAAGAACATGAAGTAAAAAATGCACGATTATGAACTTTACCACTTCTTCGAACAACCTATTTAAGATTATTCCTAATTACTTACTTTATTATATTTATGATAAAAAAATTAATTTGTAATGTGATTATGGAATTTTGGAAGATATTTAGGAATCTAGTAGCCCAAAAAGGATTTGGGGTGTGATGAAGAGAAGAGTAGGATAGAAATATATAAGTGGGGGGAGTACATACTTGAAATTTTTTAAATGAGAAACTAATGACCATATTATTCATATCCTAAAAGATAATGAAAATGGTTTAGCTCAGAACATGTGTGATATAAAGTTTAGATATAACCATTATATAAATATTATATGTATTTATAGTTTATTTTAACCGTTATACTTTTATATTAACCCCATAGTAAACATGTTTTATCCTTTTCCACGATAATTAATTTTTACTACTTCTACAATTAACAATGATGAAAAATTAATTTTTTCTTATTATATAATAATAATTAATATGAATAAAAATATGTAAAATAATTTTCCAAATAAAATTAACAGATGTGGAAAAAAATTCACTATTAAACCCACTAACATAAAGAAAATGTGGTTTTTTAAAGTGAAAATTATCATAATTATGGAAAGATTTAATATCATAATTCAAAATGAATTTTATTACAATGAAATATATTATATTTACTATAATATTATTTTACTAATTATATAGTTTAAAAATTAATATAAAAATGTAATATTTAAATGTTTTACATTAAAATGAAATTTACAATAAGATATAGTATTTTTTAATATCCAAAAAATATATTAACTTTTTAGAAAATTATAAAAAACCTAATCTATGTAAATTTTTAATTTTTAATATAAAAATTTATTTTATCATTTTAAAATCAATTTTATAAATTTTCTAAATCATATTTTTACTAAATGTGAATAAATATTGATGAAACTCCTTTTTTGAAAAGTATAGCTTTACAGAAAAAATTATATTTTAATTCTTTTTTTCATATTTTGTTTCTAACCATTATAAAACTATAGAATTTATTTTATAAATTTGTAAACCCTGTAGTTTTATAAATTTTTTTCCAATTATTACATTAAAAAATATATATTAGGTTATAACCATATACTATATGACGGTTCATTTATGATCTGAATATCGTGTATCACAATCTCTCAAATATATAAAATTTATATAAATATATTTCATAATATGTTTAATATTTGAGTTTCATTTCACAAATTCAATATTACACAATGTTATTATATTAAAATATTTTTTTTTCTTTCTACCGAACTATATAAAATGTTCTCACTCAATTTTATTCTCTTCAATATGGGTTTAACATTTACTGAAAACCCACATCATCAAACGGGTTTATAAAAAATACAATTAGTATGATAGAAAATTAATTATGAATTTTATCTTGAATAAAACATAAATACGGAAAATCCCTGATTTTCTTACGAAATATTTCTATTTTAATAAATTTTTTCTCTTCAATATCAAATCTTACACGCAACAATAAGTTTAGATGAACTGGGTGGCATTATTAACATATTATGTGTTCATTATCGCTTAACTATTATATTTGTTGGTATAAATATTAATAAATAAATTATAGACAATATATTTTAAAAAAATTATAAAATGAGATCTTTAGTTATAAAAGTGTTATATTTTTTTAAAAAATAAAAATAAATATGATTTCTTATATAATTTTTTTATCAGCATAATGTAGTTTTATATTAATAATTTATATTAATGACTATTGGTAAATTATTTTTATTATTTTTGGTTTTCATTTAATTTTATTAAATTTTTAAATATTCATTAAATAGTTTTATTGATAAAGCATATGAGTAAATATATTTTATGCATAAAAATGTGTTTTATCTAGAAATCCATTTCAATATCATTTTGCACAATTATATTAAAATTAATTTATTATGATTATTGGAACTAAACTACATAAAATATATTAAATATTTTTTAATTAAGATGTTCCAATTTCGTAAAGAGACCCCTTTATTTTTGGTCAATATGTAAATGTGGAAAAATTTACGACTGTGGTATCAGGTAAATCTGGTTAATGTGGGAAATAATAGGTTATGAGGCCTTATGTTTTATTTGAAATAATTTTTTAATAATGAAAATTAGATTCAAAACACCATAGGATTTAAATATAGTTTCATTATAGAATTTCATCCTTGAAAATAACTAATATATTATTTAAATCAATGAAATTTATAAAATATTGATTTCTTATTTTAATATTTTTAATGAATCCAAAAATGTGAAATGTTATCAATGAATATACGTTATTATGTTGATATAAATAAAAAATAAAAATAAAAAAATTAAATAAATTTAATTTTTTAGTAATTATATGATGACATTAACTAACTAGAAAATATCTATATATTATATCTCCATTTAATTTGAAAAAAATAATAAATAATTTTAAAACTATTAAAAGTTATATAATAATAATGATTTAATGTGACTCATAAAATTTCTAGATCTATATGATATATTATGGTTATTTAAAATTATTATATTCTAATTCCCCTTTTGTCTTGATGTATTGAAGTAGAATTAAATGAATAGTGTCAAAATTGACAATGATGATATTTTTTTCAAATTAATATTTTATTAAATTATTTATAGTGATAAAATTCATGAAATAATAAAATGTGGCTATAATATTATTGAAAATATCATTAATTGGATAATTATGGTCCAATTTAAAACTTTTAAACAATAATTAAAACTTTTTAATATTGAATTAATTGTTACCATTGTTAAAATAAAAATTGGATAAATAAGTGATAGTGAAAAGGAAAGGGTTTAAAATTACCCCAAAACATGATTAAAAACTATTACATAATGGGATTACAATCCTATGAAACCTTATCATAAAATAACATTCCATTTGGAGGGATATTTCATAAGAATAAATTTTTAATAATTTAATATTTTGAAGATTTCAAAAATAGTACCTCACTTCAATTAAAAAGGGATCTTCCTCCCACACATCATTACACAACATTCATCCAACTATACCAACTAACTCGTTACCATTTATATTCTAAAAATAATTGTACATGTTCTTTAGGTATTTCTGTCATCATAAATCCTTCTTTAGGATTATTAAGGGGTCTCTAAAGGATCTCTCCTAATGAATGAGCAGTTAATATTATTTTTATGTAAGGAAATCTCTAGGTAAGGGTTTTATTTTGCAATGTTATCAATATATGAATCTGTTTACATCAAAGTCCCCATTGACAGATATATTTCACCTTTCCCAAACAAAAATAAAATTTCTAAATATGTTTATTCAGATATTATTAATATTCCCATGTTATTATTTAATGTTCTTTTTACCCATTGTTTAATATTTAATAAATTCATTGAATAAAATATATTTTCATTTGAAAAATAAGGTGCAATGTTATATTTCGGAAAATAATATGAATGGAATTTTTTATGTTATATTGAATAAACATAATTTCATTTCATCATGAAATCTCAATGCATTGATTATTACTTTCATGTTTACAAGTTTATTTTAAAATAAAATGGTTTTTTTATATCATTCATAGTTTCAGATAAAAAAATTGGGTTTAAAAATAAAAAGGATATTTTCTTCAAGATGGGTTTAATGGTTTTTTAAAATTTATCATTATTCATCAATGGAAAATCCCTTGATTAAAATTCTTCCTTTTCGGTTTCTGATCCGAGGATACTGATTCTGACTCTTTCTCCGGGGCGCGTGCATCCGTCTGTGAGGACGCACTGCTGTTGCCCCGCATTCCCACATTCCAAAGGCAGGCAACATTCCTTCCATGTTTAGGGACGTTTGATCCTTGATCGAAACAGGATGATGGGATGTCGGTTCTTCCTTCTGTGGATTTCTCCTCAGAACTCATCACCTTGTCCGCATCTCCCTCATAGATTTAATATGTTGTTCATGAATCTCATTCATGGTGCCATATATTCATGGATGCCAGTTAATTACACTACTTCCGTCAAGACATTCCATAGGGTCTTGACATGGTAGCGACCTTCGGTCGGAGTAGACAATAACATCAAGCATGTCGGGGCATCTCTAGGTGCGTGGACATAGGGGAATATGTATTCATCCTCATAAGAGGGTATCTCAAGGGTGCAGAACCCAAGGCATATATCTGAGGTTTTCCTCAGCTTCCCATGTTTAACACAGGGTATTCCGCGAGTTTAACGTCTTACGGAGACGGTTACGCCAAAGGCGTGTCATCCGAGGGTTTCCTCAGGCATCTCATGTTTATCACGAGGTAGGTTGTGAGTTTAACTACTTACGGTGACGGAATGAGGGTGACCAGAACATCCCATAGAGACGGAACAGATTAGTATATCCCAAAGGGAGAACACCTGGAAGATGGATGGATCAGAACGCCGAATTAGGACAGATCCGAGGTGGTGCACTCCCTAGAGGGGAGATGTCACACCGTAACGGCTGATCTGAATACCACTGAGGGCAGATCAGGGGAAGTGCGCCCTAGGATGGAGTATACCATGGATTTCCATTTGTTGGGAAAGAACCTCTTGGAGTTTTCCTGCATACCCTATGTAGAACATAGGGATCAAAACCCACGTAGTTCAAAGGGGTGATGAATCAGGGTGTACACAGAAGACAACGACCTGGAGGTATGCTGGGGCTTACACGTGGAAAGTGGCCCATGCGCCGCTAGGAGCAGCGAGGAGGTATATGGAATGATCCTACCGGGATGTGGTGGCCCGGGTGAAAATCAGGATGGGTAATGGATTTATGAATGAATTGGAGGGGGGATGAAATGGGACCATCGCAGGGGTGACAGTGAAGTTGGGCTTGAGCCTCGAAGAGACCACCTACATATCCCCGTGGCGGGGAATCAAAGTCCTCATAGTTCGGAATGGTGTCGGCAAGACGACGTGAAGGTGGAACTTGTCCCGATGGATGTTGGGCTTGATCGTCATGAGGTTTCCTATGTACAATGCCTTGACATGGAGCAAAGTCCTCGTAGTTTGGGTTGGTGCGCCGGAGGACCGACCTGAAGGTGGACCTTGGTCCAATGAGAGATGGGCTTGAACCTCGGGGAGGCTTCCTACGTACCATGCCTTGAAATGGATCAAAGACCTCATATTTCAAAGGGTTTCATCGGTGAACTGATGTGAAAGTAGACCCAGGGGTCCACTAGTGGTGGGCTTGAACCTCATGAAGGCTTCCTACATACCATGTGTTGACATGGATCAAAGACCTCGTAGTTCGGAATGGTCACAAGGGATTGCCGTCGGACTGGAATACAGTTTAACGTCATGCTGGACGAGAGTGAACCCTGATGTGAATAAATGACGGGCGGTGGGCTTGACCCTCGTGGAGACTTCCTACGTACCATGCCATGACATGGATCAAAGTCCTCGTAGTTCGGAGGGGCTTCGTCGGCAAACCGATGTGAAGGTGGACCATGGTCTGATGGGTGGTGGGATTGAACCTCGGGAAGGCTTCCTACATACCATGACTTGACATGGATCAAAGAACTCGTAGTTCGGATTGGTCACAATAGCTTGACGTCGGACTGGAATACAGTTTAACGTCATGCTGGACGAAAGTGAACCCTGACGTGAATAAATGACGGGCGGTGGGTGTCGGAGAACCAACGTGAAAAAGGGACCTTGGTCCGATGGGAGATGGGCTTGAACCTCAGGGAGGCTTCCTACGTACCATACGTTGACATGGATCAAAGTCCTCGTAGTTCGGGTTGGTCACAACGACTTTTCCGTCGGACTAGAACACAGTTTAACGTCATGCTGGACGCAAATGGGACTCGACGTGAATTATATGATGGGTGGGCTTGAACCTCGTGGACGCTTCCTACATACCATGCATTGACATGGATCAAAGACCTCGTAGTTCAAATTGGTCACAACAGCTTTTCGTCGGACTGGAATACAATTTAACGGCATGCTGGATTAATGTGAACCCTGACGTGAATAAACGATACGCAGTGGGTGTCGACGAACCGACGTGAAAAAGGGACCTTGGTCCGATGGGAGATGGCTTTGAACCTCAGGGAGGATTCCTACATACCGTGCCTTTACATGGATCAAAGTCCTCGTAGTTCGGGTTGGTCACAATGGCTTATCGTCGGACTAGAATACAATTTAAGGTCGTGCTGGACGCAAATGGGAGTCGACGTGAATTAGATGATGGGTGGGATTGAACCACATGGAGGCTTCTTATGTACCATGCCTTGACATGGATCAAGGACCTCGTAGTTCAAATTGGTATGGAGTTTAATGTCATATGGGACAAGGGAATATAGTTTCACGTCATGTTGGACGAGGGCATGCATTTTAACGTCATGTTGGACAAGGTATTGTCATGGCCAATGCTGACTCTAAGCCCACGTGAGTCATGCTCGGTGTGAGAAACAAGAGACAGGAAGGACCTGACGATCACGCCATGAAGGGTGCGTCCGTGAGAAGCAAAGAGGGGCTTATGTGTTAGGCGGCCCATTAGTGCTGAGACTTACTCCAGGATGGAGGCCCAAAGAAAAGGATGACGATGGTTTCAGGATTGAGCCTTGAAGAGGCTTCCTACATATCCCTGTGGCAGAGAATTAAAGTCTGCGTAGTTCTCCTGATGATGGCATACCGCTGATTGGATGGTTTCAACGGCTTACCATTGGATTGAGTCACAACGGCTTACAGATGGATAAGGATCACAAGGGTTTACTGCTGGATGGGATCACAACGGCTTACCGCTGGATGGGATCACAACGGCTTATCGCTGGATAGGTCACAACGGCTTACCACTGGATGGGATCACAAAGGCTTACCGTTGGATAGGTCAAAACGGCTTACCGCTGGATGGGGATGTGAACGGTTTACCGTTGAATGCGGTCGCAACGGCTTACCGCTCCATGGGGTCACAACTGCTTATAGCTGGATTGGGTCACAACGGCTTACCACTGGAAAAGGATGTCAAGGTCTTACCGCTGCATAAAATCACAATGGCTTTCCGCTGATTGGGATCACAACAGTGGATGGGGCTTACGTGAGGAAGCTGCCCGGTTGCCGCTAAGGAGTGACAATGGTGAATGGGTCTTACGCTAGGAAGTTGCCCGGATGCCGCTAAGGAGAGAAAATCGTGGATGGGTCTTATGTTAGGAAGTTTCCCAGGTGCCGCTAAGGAGCGACACTAGTGAATGGGGCTTACACTAGGGAGCTGCCTGGGTGTCGCTAAGGAGCGGAAATGGTGAATGGGGCTTACGCTAGGAAGCTACCTAGGTGCCGCTATGGAGCGGCACTGGTGAATGGGGCTTACGCTAGGAAGCTGCTCGGTGTGCCGCTAAGGAGCGGAAATGTTGGATGGGGATTACACTAGGAATCTGCCCGGATGCCGCTAAGGAGCAGCAATCATGGATGGGGCTTATGCTAGGAAGCTTCCCGGGTGCCGCTATGGAGTGGCAATGGTGAATGGGGCTTACGCTAGGAAGCTTCCCGTAATGTCTTCATCATGTCTGGCCATGAGGGAATCCCAACTCACTAGGGGGTTGAGGCATTTACCTATTCTCTAGTGAACAAGCGGGATAATGCCAAGGGGCATTGGAATCATTCCACTGTAATCATGGCATTGGGCATCTTATGCTTGGAGCATAAGGCATCTCCTATTTTGAACAAGAGGCATCTTTCGTTAGGAACTTAGGGCGCACTATAGTTTAGAGTCTTGTAGGTAGGACTATTGGCATCTCATGCTAGGAGCATATGATGTCTCTCGTATTGGGCAACATGCATCCTATGTTTGGGACATAGGGATTACTATAGTTTAGAGTCCTATAGAATGGACTATTGGCATCTCATGCTAGGAGCATAAGGCATCTCTCATTAGGAGTAAGAGGCATCCTATGACTGGCACATAGGGTGTAATATAGTTTAAAGTCATATAGATAGGACTATTGGCTTCTTATACTAGGTGCATAAGGCATCTCTTGCTTGGAGCAAGGGGGCATCCTATCATTTGTTAGATAGGGAGAATACTGCAATTTAGAGTCATGTAGGTGGGACTATTGGCATCTCATGCTAGGAGCATAAGGAATCTCTCGTATAGGGCAAGAGTCATCCTATAATTTGTTAGATAGGGTGTACTACAGTTTATAGTCATGTAGATAGGACTACTAGGCATCTTACGCTTGGAGCACAAGGCATCTCTTTTATTGGGCAAGAGGCATCCTATGTTTGGCACATAAGGATTACTACAGTTTAGGGTCATGTAGAAAGGACTATTAGGCAGAATGTGCCTAGAAATGGTTGGTGTTGGGACTTATGCAAGGGAGACCCTTTCTGGTTCATGGCATATGAGCCAAGTTATGGGGTTTGGAGGAGTTTCCTGAGGAATGGTTCGACTCAAGGTACTCGGGGAATTGATTATGAGAACCTCAACTCACGACATTAGAATCAAACCAAGAGGAATAAATCAACTCAAGATGTTTCATGGTGTGTGTGGAGGAGTGTATCAAATCATGGTATTCCATAGGATGCAGGTGGGAGTGCATAAGGGCGCAATGGAAAATCCTAGAATCCCAGCCCGAAAAGTTTGCAGTGCGACTCTGTATTTTTCATGGGGGTCTGTGGCGGTAGCGAAGGGATCGGGCCGGAGGGCCGGGACCGCAGGTCGGCACTGACCCCGAGTGGGGGTGCGGGGGCGTAGCCGCCGCAGTATGGACCGCTGGGCGTGAATGTAGGATCCTTGCAAAGGATAGGTCTTCGCGAAGTAGCTTCGCGGAGCATGGCCTCGCGGAGCAATGGTCTCTCGTGGTGAAAAGGGGTCTCACGGAGCAAAGGCCTCTCGCGGAGCAAAGGGGTCTCACGGAGGAAAGGACTCTCACTGAGCAAAGGCCTCTCGCGGAGTATCATCACGAAGCATAGGCTCGCGGAGCATGGACTCACGGAGGATGTTCTCGTGGAGTATCATTACAGAGCATTGGCTCACGGAGCATGGAGTCACCAAGCCTCGGCTCGCGAAGCAGCAATGCAAAGGAAGCTGCTCGCGGAGCATGGCCTCGCGGAGCCGCAATGCGGAGCTCCGCTCAGCCGCCCAAGGGGCGAAGTGGTCGTGGCCATCCGTCCGGAGAAGGGGGTGAGCTGGGTATTTATAGGAAAGAGGCGTTGCGAAGCCGAACTCTCGCGCCGCCTCCAGTGCATCGCGGCGCGCTCGTGAACGTCAAATTCGTTCGCGGACAGGTACCGCCTCTGGAGCTTCGCGGCGGGCACGCGGACGTCAAACTCATTCACGGAGAGTTACCGCCTTCGGAGAATCATGGTGGGTTCGCGAATGTAAAATTCGTTCGCGGAGCATCCCACCTCCGGTGATTCACGGCGGTGCTCCACAATCGTGGAGGCGGCTTCGCGAATGGGCTTTGCGAACCAGTTTTCCAGCCAAAATTTAAATGTCCATAACTCATAATCCGTAACTCCATTTGGGCCCTATTACCTACCAAATAAAATCTTGCGAAATGGACTACGATCCTGGATCATGTATGGATGAAATTGGAAAATTTTGGGGACGCATTTTCTGGGGTCTACAGATACCAACCCTATTCGTTCCATGGATGTAATTTTGATTATCATGAAATATTTTTATGAAACAAATTTTATTTACATGAGTTTTACTTTTATAAAATGTTTATGAAGCCCATGTATTCTCATGGATTCTAATACAATAAATTTTTTCTAACCATGTGGAACACATATGTATGATTTCCATTATCTGATGGGTGAAACATATATCTTCGTCCAATGAATTGGGATATAATTAATGTCATATAAGATCAAGGGGTACATGGGAGGTTATACCATTTCTCAAATAGGTTAAATAGGAGGTTATACCATTACTTTTGTAGGAACATGTGTGGTTACCCAAATCATGACTTATTTTGTTGTCAGGGTGGGTTTACATGGAATAATTTTTTTATACTTATGTTTATTGCACAATCTAAGACTTATGGTAATGTTATGATATCAGGGGTAATGTTATTTGATTTATATAAGAATAATGTGTTATAAAAAACATGATTTATTCAATGGTGTATTTTTATGATCAATGAAATGTTGGGTGTAGTTTTAATATGATAATCTTATACCACTATTATCGTATTATTCTTATGTGAATATTTATATCTCTCTTGATTAACCTTTCTAGGGATCCCAGATCACCCATTATTATGTTTTCCTCCTTAGGTTATGAAGAAATATTTCTTGTATGATAACACTAGGAATGGTTTTAGATATGAGTAACTTGGTTTGGGATTATTTCATTCCCCGAAGAACCAATTATATATTTATTAATGTTTCCCTATGAACATGAACTAATTAATAGTGTCATAGATCATTATGTTATCTAATGAATATTCCTTAATTCATATTTAATTTTTATTTATGAAATTTATTGTTAGATATATTTGATATTAAAGTAAATTGAAAAATTTGATCATTGGGATCTCTCATGTGCAAGAGTTGGGTGAAGCATAGATCTTCACCCAAGGGATTCATGAGGAAACAGCTACCAATGGAGATAGTAGTTTTCCACACCCAAGAGGCATATCTACACATGGATATCTCTAATATGTATTTATAACATTAAACTATAAATAATTCCAGACCACTATATTAAGTATCTGAGAAAGAATTATTTGACCAATTGAAACTGGGATGGGAAGAAATAAGTATGAACTCTATGAATATATGTAATTATACGAATATATCCAAAATATTTAGTAATTATAATTAATTATCTATTATAAGAATATGTTTCCAAAAAATCATGTTATATGATTTCGATATCCTATAACTAATTTTTCATTATTATGTAATTTTAATCTATGATTATTGTTTCTCACACTATGAGATTTGGTTTTAGTCCATAGATAGAACTCAAAGGAAACATTATAATAATGAATAATATAGATTATGAAATTATTTCCCTACATAGATACTGAATGTTATTGAATATAGGATGAAAAATTGTGCTCCTACTATCAGGTAACATTATCAAGCTATGAATGAGTTTGATCATATAAATGAGAAAAGGAGGGAAAAAATTTTATTGAGTACCTTAAAGATGTAATTTCCAGCATTTTTAGTGGGTTTGTTGATCCAATAGTTGATGAAAAATGTATTGGTGTTATTTAAAACAAAGTTTCTACTCGTCAGTTTTGCGTACATGAGAATGTCATTCTAACTATTTATCACTCAGAAGGAGAAAAATATTAGTGGTTAAATATTATATAGAACATGAGGTGACATGGTTTAATTGAAACTGTGGTGTGGTATAATATTATTATATTATGTATCTATAACTACTTTCATTTAATTGTTCATATAAAAATTGAAAAAAATATAATTATTCATAAAAAATGAGAATGAATCTACTAGCACGTAAAGGAATATTTTATAAGACTTGTGTGGTACACTTCAGGTATTAACATCCAACCCTAATGTATGATAGATTAGTTATTTAGTGGCTTAAAAAAGTATATAAAGTTTGTTGGACATAATGGAATTTAATATATATGAATAAAATGTTTGATGTGATATCAATATGTAAATAGAGACATTAGTTATCCATCAATTTCATGATTTTGATTTTAAATAATGATGGAATTTAATAGTAATTATAAAAACCATGGTGATAAGAAGATGATAAATCCCATAAGCTCAAAAATTGGATGGAAACATGTAGGAAATTTAATTTAAGGGACTAAAAATATATTAAATGTATAGAGGAGGTTCATCAAGAGTATCATTATAACAAAATTATCGAAAAGTTTTTTTAAATTATGCGAATAAAGAAAACAACAACCGAATGCACCGCCCCCAATATTGTGTTTCCAATATTATATGTATTTTCATTATTATACCAGATTACCAAAATTAAAAATTAATGAGAATTAATTTTATAAATAACTTCTTAATGCTAGATACTTTTTAAAATATTATTTGATCAATATTTTTTTTGAAGTGTGTGATAAGTTCACATTGAAATGATGAATTATCATTAACTCTAAAATTGTTATTGCCTTATATTATTCTTAATTAAACCATTAATTAGTTTATGATGAATTATCATTGAGTATCAAAGTATCACCTTAATAAATAGATTTTTAATACACATTAAGAACCTATATTTATATTATGTTTCCATTCTATGTCTATAATTTTTCCCTAGATAATGTTTGTGGGAAAGTGTTTCCAAAAAAAATTATATTCTCCCTCTAATTCTGTTAGACATAGATTTTTGAAATGATTTTAATTCTCTATATAAATCTCACATCAATTTACATGGTAGAAAGTAATTTTTTATATTATGAAAGAACCCATGATCGTCTATAAGTTTTACGGTAAATAGGAAATTCCAATGGAAATCACATCCACTTAATGGGTCGTGGTTTTTATTCAAAATAGATATTTGACTCAAATGGTTGGCAAAAAAATCAATTTAGATCATATTTTTATTATGAGGGAGTTATTTTATATCATTATCGAATTATATCTTGTTATTCTGATGGTATTTTAATTTGAGTAATTTATAGAACCCATACCCAGTGTTACCCATATTTCGAAAATAGCATATAGAATCGACCCATTGGAGTATAAAGAATTAAGATTGAACTCCATGGGAATAATGATAAGGGATTAATTCATCCATGTTAATCACCTTGGGGTCAACCAATTATATTTTATAGGAATAATGATATACCATTTTTATAATATAGATATTATTGAGAACATAACATGATCAAAATCAAGAACAAGTATCCTCTACCACATGTTGATTACTTATTTGATCATTTTCACATTGATCAATACATTTTTAATAGTGTTCTTCATTATGTATATATTTAATTTAGTTTCAATAAGGATTATATTCCTAAGACAATATTATGTACAAGGTATGGACATTGTGAATTTATTGTGAATCATTTTTTATTATTATTTCCACCACTACCTTTTGGTATTTAATGAATAAAGTCTTTATATATTACATGAATCCATTTTTATGGTATATTTAGATATTACACTTGTATATTCAAATATAAATGATGTGAAGATCACCTGGGGATTGTTTTAAAGTCCTTTAAAAAAGATAGTTGTTATGAAAATGTTTTCAATTTTGAATTTTTGATTCATAATCATTAATTCATGGGTAATATAATATCATGTAAGGGTATATCAGTAAACCCTTAAAAAGAATAAGTTATTGAATATTGTCCCAAATCAACAAAAATGACTGGATCTATAGTTTTCATATTTTTTATGTATATTAATGTGTAATTTTGGATAATGTGTTATGGATATAGAATCTCATCACCAATTTCACTCATAAGTTTTCCATATTTCTATGGACAGATGAATTAGTGGATTCTTTTAAGGATCGGAAGAGAAGTATAGTCATCATACTTATTCTTATAGTCTAACATAGTAAAGATGTATTTTTAAAAAATATTGATGCATCCACTAATGTATTATGTGGTGTCCTTATGTAGAAGTATGTTGTTATAGCTTATACCTAATGAAAATTGGTGGTCAATGAGAAAAATTATCCAACTCATGATTCGTAGTTACCTTTGGTAATTGTTTCCTTAATGATATGAAGGCACTATCTATATGGAGAAAGCTGTAAAATATAAACCGATCACAAAATAATAATGAATATTTATTTACATCGTATGAGTTCAACATGAACTAATAAATATGGTTGGAGCTTATTAAAGATTTTGATTTCTTAATATATTTTATCTTTGGGAATTAGAACAAGGTGGAAATTCTTTTACGTCAATAGAATCATGAATTATTATTTACTGTGAGTATAAAATTTATCAAATATTTAGGGATATGAAACAAATATAGCTATAAATATTATATAAACGGGAAAAATATTATCTTTATAAAATGATTATTCAGACATCAATACATGTGAATAATTAAGAGGCCTAAAAGGAAGATGTAAAACTGAAAAATAATGTGGGGAATATTCCTGATATTAATTTGTTTTAATGAAATAATAATATTTAGGAACAATTTCTGTGTCTTAATTCTATGATATTTTAATAATTAGATAATCGATGAAGATCATAGTTCTTAATTAACTATTCTTCATAGAGGTGTAATAATGAATTGGTAATTGAAAGAGTACTTCTGGGGGGCGGAAAAAAGAGAGATATTGTTAAATATCTTTCATGCTTAATGGTAAGTAATCATGTTTTGTGATGCAAGATGGTTATAAAAGGGGATGTTACAACCATTACTCATACCAAATTCTAACTGGGAAAACATAACCATGGATTTCTTAAACAAAATACTCAAAAAATAATAATGACATAATGTTATATGGTTTGTAGTAGATAGTATTATGAAGTCGTCCATCATTATCACTTTTAAAGAAGATTCAACTATAGATCATCTTTCCAGGATATACATTACATAAGGGGTAATGTTTCATGATGGATGTTGTTCTATTGTATAACTTCTGGATCTATGGTTCACATTGTTTTTTTGGAAAAATTATTCAGAATGATTTGGATACAAAGTTATAGTTCAGTATTGATTATCATAATTTGTTATATTCGTAGTGTGAGATGACCATTCAAATTAATAAAATTTTAGTGGATTCTATATGAATTACAAAAAGGTGGCCATCAACACCTACATTATGTGAATGATTATTGCAATTATAGTTTTCAATCTAACATTTCTATAGATACATATTATTCCATCTATGATATGAAGTGAAAATCTATATCATGCTTGAATAAATTTTAAGAAAGAATGTTTTCAGCACATGATCTTGTTGAGAAAATTGATGAAGAGGATAGATCCATTCAATGGCATATAAGTGCAGCGTAGAGATTAAAAAAATTATTCTAACAATTATTCAGAATGATATACTGTTATTTTGTGGGTGACAAGGTATTATAATGAATATATCCACAAAAATGGGTGGTGAGGTTTTTAGTTAAGGTATAGATTATACCTAGGTTTGTCTATCCATTTTAAATTCTAGATTTTCATGGATATGGTATCTTATCAACTGGAGCTTCCACTGATTCATCCTCATGTTAATGATGTGTTACTTATATTTACCCTAAGGTAGCACACACCTCATTTATCACATGTATTAAACAAGAAGGTCATATAAATATAGAAATATGTATGTTATAATGAAAACATAGTAGATTACCTAGATGTTTCTGGTAATTTCTTGTACAAAAGGCTACTCACCAGTTGAATGTTCTACAGTGAAATCACAAATTGGATTGAGCTATATAGAAAATCAAAGATGTAATGGAAACAATATAACCCAGATTTTTTATATCGGAATGATGAATTTATAGGGTGAAATTAATTTAAAGGGGTGTATAATGTCACACCATATATTATTATGATATGTTTCCCTTTAAATATTATTATTTCTTTGATAGTTGGAATTACTCATAAAAGTCATCTTAGACGAACAACGTAAAATTATCAAAATATTAATTATATGTTATCACCTATCCATTGTTCATGTGATTATGAATATTAAAAAATAAATTATCAATAATATATAGGCTAAACATTTTTAAAATGCATTCTTAGTAGATAAAGAATTATAATTAAAAAGAATATATGAAAATAAAATTGATTTTTTTATGAAACAATGTTTTATGTGCATAATATATTTTTATATTGGTAAATTAAATTATACACTTCTAGTGAAGGATTAAAATGAGTTTTGTATATTATATACTTTTTTAAATATTTAAATATTCAAAAATTATTTTTCGTGGAATACAGTAGAATTAAACAACGTTTTATGCTTAATTTTTTTTTTCAAAAAAGTAGTTTTCTAATCATTTTGTGTATTTACATTAAAATAATTTTTTTCGATTCAGTTGCATTATGTAATTTAATTGGAATTTAATATTCAGAATTAGGATGTTGATATTTATTTAATTTTTCAATTTCATAATTGTGAGTTTGAAGAGTAACTATGAAAAAATTTATCACGTTGGTAAAAGGTAAATGAAGTTAATATTGATTAAAAATAAATTATAAGGGCTTTCAAAATGATTTATATTGGATGAATGGAATTCGACCCTTAACACCATTAGTTATATGTTGTGGTTTTTAATTGAATCTTATTCATTGATATTAAATTATATATTATTTAAATAAGGAAAGTTATAAAATGTATATCTCTTCATTTTTATTACATATGTTTACAAATAGGGAATGAAGCATTTCATGAATGAATATAAGTAATTATTTTAATATTAATAAAAATATTTTATTTATATAAATTTATTTTTATTTATTAGTAATTATATAACATCCATATTTTCTTATCCAATATCGATGTAGTATTTATATATTTAATAAATAAATATAAATTTTTTTTACAATCATGAAAATTGTGGAATTTGAATGAATTAGGTAGCCCATGAAATTTCTAGATCTATATGACATATAAAGGAGATTTGAAATAATTATATTTAAATTACCCTATTATTTATGTATTTAATGATAAATTAAATTTATAGTGTGAGAAAATAAATTAATGATATTGTATCATCCCGGTTCCGGAAGCCCCCTAGAGGAGCCCCGTACCCAGTTGGTCACATGGCCTCAAGTGGATTTCCCCAAACACCAGAAGTTTCTTGACTAGCAGTGAGGGACTTGGGTGTGATAGAAGGGAAACTATTCCCTCATTGGCAGAGTACACAATAGAAGAAAAATAAACATGCAATAGCGGAATCAGTAATAACCAACAATATAAATAGTGGAAGACTAAATCAACAAACTAGAGCACATATGTATATATGAAATGATGCATGATACATATATAGGAAAGCATCCAAACAAGTCACAATTCAAGAAATCACTACAATAAAAAAAAGTACCAAAGAAAATAAAACATCTCCTCAGAATCGCAAGCCAATGCATGGGCACATGATCTCTTACTCCAAGAAATCATATACCGGAAGTCAAAGGGCGCTTTCCCTTGTCTATACTTGCATCAACATAGACAGTTTGGGCCCAAAATCATGACCCAAACAGGGTGTTAGACTAAATCATAGTAGGCGTTTACCCGAAGATCTGTGCCTAATAGTTACTGAGTATATGGAAGGTAAATGTACAATAAGCAGTAAACAGCAGTAACAAAGCAGTAGGCTGTAGATAGTAATAAGTAAAGGAGGGTGATACACAACAGTAATCAATCCACATGATAGAAACATCAGTGAAGAAATCAGCTAAAAACAACAAGAAACCCTCTGGGAAGTACATTCAACCATCCCCTCTGGTCCTATCCATGAAATACCACAACCCTTTGGATAGTTCACTCAGCCTAACCCCTCTGGTTTGGCCATACGAATTTATCAGACTCTTTGGGGAAGCTCACTCGGTCAATTCCCATTATAGTCTAGCTTAGTCAGGGACTCTCTGAGGAAGATCATATGGTCTAACCCTCTTAACCCCAAGGTCTAGTGACTCTCTGAGGAAGCTATCTCGGTCAATTCATCCTATAGCCTAAGGTATACCACATACTATATGAGGAAGCTCACTCAGTCAATTCATCCTCTTGCCTGGGAAGGATCTTAAAAATATTCAAACAATGTAAGACTCTCTATGGAAGATCACTCGGTCTACCCTCTTGTAGTCTATAATATCTAAAGGCACTCTGGGAAGCTCACTCGGTCTATCTCTTGGGACCTAGAATGTCTAAGACTCACTGAGGAAGCTCACTCAGTCTACCATCCTGTAGTCTATAATGTTAAAGACTCTCTAGGAAGTTCACTCGGTCTATCCCTAATAGTCTATAGCACCAGGTTCTCTCAGCCTCAAGCCAGTTAGTGCATAATAATGCTATAAGGCCAAAGTACACCTATAGAGCCACTTGGCTAACCAAAATACACCTATAGAGCTACTAGGATAAAAATTCTACATGGCAACAAACATGTAATGCAAAACACTCCATCCTATAGACACAACGCATGGAAACAGTCATAACAGTCAAAGGATAACAAGACCAATATGTTTTAAATAGATAAAAGCTTGTGAAAAACATACAAGAACAAAAAATTATCCTTAAACATGATAAATTTAACTCTACACAAGATTACGAGCATGGAAAGAAAACAACATGGGTAAAAAGGTAATCATGCAATTCCCTGTTCTTGAGTATTGGTGGAGTTTGCGCATAAAACTAAAAGACATTGAACAGTATGGCACAAACCACCTACCTTGATCCTAGGAGATTGATATATGTGAACCATGACGACAGATTATCCTTAGAAAGACAATGATCTGAGAAAAAGTAAAAAATTATCAACCCACGATAACATGATAAAATGGAGAAATTAGAAAACCAAGCTCAAGGAGAAGGGAGAACTCATCGTTGCGATTCTAACACAATCATCGGAAATTGATTCAGAGAATGGAAGGGGGAACAGGGGCTCATCAAAGATCTGCAGATTCTCGGCGCTCTCGGACGAAGAAGATGGAGAAGAAGGCCTTTCTGTTGATTATGCGCGACCTCGGTCTGTGTAATGAAAAAAAGTACATTGCGTGTACTTTTAGAGTACATGGACTGTACTAGGTATTTCTGTACTCTGCCCAAATCGGCCTCCACATCACCCCTACACACCGTGTGTGTGGCCCGGACACGGCCAGTACACGGATTCGAGCGGGAAAAGAGTACACGACGTGTACTCAGAATGTAAACGGCGTGTATTACAAAAATTTAAAGAAACTCCATTTTTATAAAAAACTCTAGAAAAAGGAATGACATCACTTAAATGAAGATCCAGGTTCATACAAACATCCCCCCTTAATGAAATTCATCCACAAATTTCCCTAGATAGGCATAGAAGAAGAAACCCCGAACAACTCCCGCTACTACGATCGAACCTCAGACTCCTGCTCCCAAGTCTCATCCTATACTCGCCCATGCCACCATAGCACCCATACCAGAGGAAAAGGCCATCCTCAAAGAACCTTCATACTGTGATCGAAAATCTGGATAGGATTCTCCTCAAACGATGCATCCGCTTCAAGCTTAACCTCATCGGGTTGGAACACATGAGACCGGTCTGAAAAGTAACATCAAAGCTTAGAGAGGTGCAAGACGTCGTGCATAGCACAATACATCTTAGGTAGATGCAATCGATAGGAAATAGACCCTACTCTCTCCATCACCTCAAATGGCCTGACGTATCGTGGTGAAAGCTTACCCTGTCTTCGAATCCTCTTGTGTCCCATCCTCATTGCGACACGCACGAAAACCTGATCTCCGACCTCAAACTCCAGAGGTAGCCTCCAAGGATCAACATTATACTTCTGTCGATACTATGCTGTAGCCATTCTCTTACGAATCATCTCTATCTGCTCAGAGGTCTCCGAAACAAGACGAGGACCCATCAAAGCTACCTCTCCTGCCTCCAGCCAGCATACGGGCAATCAACATTGCATACCATACAAAGCCTCGTATGGTGCATTCTGAATGGTACCATGAAAACTGTTATTGTTGGAGAACTCCAAAAGAGTATTATTCTTCTCCCAAGAACCGACGATGTCTTGAATTCAAGCTTGGAGGATATTCTCAAGCACCTGAATCATGCGCTCTGACTGGCCATCAGTCTGGGGATGGTATGATATACTCAAAACTACCTGTGAACCAAAAGCTTTATGAAGTCAATGCAAGAACCGAGAGGTAAATCTTGCATCCCTATCTAATACAATGGAGGGTAGAACTCCATGTAGACGTACAATATCTCGGATGTACAATCATCCCAGATCATCAACACTGAAGATCTCCTTGATCGGAAAGAAGTGTGCAACCTTCGTATGCTTGTCTATGACAAACCAAACAATATCACTCCCCCTAGGTGACCTCAGTAACCCGGTCACGAAGTCCATCGCGACATCGTTCCACTTCCATAGGGGAATTGGTAGCTACTACAAATTCCCCACTGTCGATGATACTAGGCTTTCACCTGCTGACATGTAGAACATCTCATGACAAAACCAACAACATATTTCTTCATACCTGGAAACCCGTACTAGCGATGAAGATCCTGATACATCTTGGTGACGCCAGGCTGAACTTCCCACACTAAGAAATGAAAATCCCACATCAGCTTCTCGGGTATATCGTCTGGCACCAATATGGGTCCCTGGAAACGCAAGATCTCATCCTCACCTAATGTCCATCCAGGAAGAGGTTCCCCTCCTGACACACTCTCTCGCAGGAATAAGGCCTCTAAATATAATAGATTCCTCATCTACACCTGGTCAAGAAGTATATAGGTAACAACCACAACTGAAAGGAAATTCTATACTTGCCTATCTTACACCTCCCGATACATCTCAGAGAATAGAGCCATAAACTTCCACTCACTACTGGCCTCTTGAACTGCCTGAATCTGAGTTCTCCTACTCAATGCATCAGCCACTGCATTTCCCTTTCCCGATGTATAGGAGAGCTCAAAGTCAATGTAATGGAGATACTCATCCCACATACAATGTCTTGGATTCAGATCACGCTGAGTTAATATATACTTGAGACTCTTGTGGTCGGTGAAAACCACAAAGTTCTCTCCCCGAAGGTAGTGTCTCCAACATCATAAGGTATGAAAAACTGCTTCCAACTCCAGATCTTGCGTAGGGTAATTAATATCATTGGCTTCAACAACCGAGACCCATAATCAACGACCCCATCTCCCTTCATAAGCACAACATCTATCCAGATACCTGAAGTATCACAATAAACAGTATAGCCCTTGAATGGCTCTGTTAAGCCTAGTATCGGTGCTGAAATCAACCTCCTCTTCAGCTCATGAATGGTTGACTCACAAGAATGTGACCATAAAAGATTCCCCCTTTCTGGCCAGACATGTCAACGGTGCTTCTAGGCGTGAGAAGTCCTGTATGAAACACCTGTAGTATCCAGCCAGTCCTAGAAAACTCCATAACTCAAAGACGTTTTTCAGCTGCTCCCAAGAAACTATAGCTCTCACATTCTTTGGGTCCATAGATACTCGATCCTCCTAGATGAAATGACCCAAGAAGTGAATCTGATCTATCCAAAAGTAGCATTTCGAGAGTTTAACATAATGCTGATGCTCTCTCATTGTACTAAGAACAATCTCAAGATATGTGGCATGGTCGTGTCGAGTGTGAGAATACACCAAGATATCGTCCACGAAGACCATGTTGAAGGAGTCTAAGTAAGGATGGAACACTAATTTTATCAATTCCATGATAACCTTAGGTGTGTTGGTGAGAAAGAACGGCATAACTATATACTCATATATACCATACCTACTCCTACAGGATGTAAGAGGTATATCAGATGGTCTAATGCGTAACTGATGATAACCGGACCTTAAGTCAATCTTTGAGAACACCCGAGCTCTTCAATGCTGATCAAAGAGGTCTTAAATCCTCAGAAAGGGATATCATTTCTTGACCGTCGACTGGTTCAACTTCAGATAATCCACACAAAGCTGAAGGGTACTGTCTACCTTCTTCGCAAAAAGGACTGGCGAACCCCAAGGAGCAGTACTGGGTTGGGTAAAACCGTTTTCCAACTGCTCCATCTGGTTTTTGAGCTCCTGAAATTTAGTTCTCTCCATCCTATAAGGAGTAATAGACACTGTTTGCGCTCCTAGAATGATCTAAATCGAGATGTCTACCTGATGCTCCAGAGGAAACCCTGAAAATTCCCTTGGAAAGAAATCCCAGAAACGATCCACCACTGAAGGAAAGTCTAAATGTGAAGTCCCCTGGTCATTCGGATAAACACTGGCAATCTGGGCTGTAAATTCCCCTAGCCCATGATGCTCTGGTCCAGCTCTACCCGCCTAGACATCCAACTCACCTCTATGAACGAAGGATCCACCCTCTGGTGATATGAAAGTCAACCTGTGGCGATATAAATCGACGAATTTCTGGAAAGGAACCAACCAGTCTATCCTGAGAATGATGTCATAGCCCATTATCTATAAGACATACAAGTCCCATAATAAGTGACACTCTACAACCTCAATAGGGAACTCTCTGCACTAACGTACGCTAGATGTCCTCGTTCCCAACGGCATGTCCAGATTCAACAAGTTGGCAGACGAAAAGATATAGAGCCCAAGGCTATCCACAACCGCAATATAGATAAAGCTATGGGAAGCACCAGTATCAAAATGATTTGAAGATAAAACTGAGGCTACTAAGATCGTACCTCGAACTGTAGAGGGGCTAGGATCATGCTCCTCATAAGTCTGCTCCATGGCGAAAGAATAGCCTAAACTGCGGCCCTGCGCCCCAGGCTGACCGCTCTGAGCTGATCCACTCTACTGTCGCTAATGACCTGGTGGCTGACCACCATGGACGTGACCTCCTCCTTTGCCCAAACGGCCAGAATAACTCTAGTTTCCAGACTGGTGGAAAACTGGGGAAGAATCTACATAATGCAGGGTCATAGGGGAACCCCTACCATCAGCTACAGGTAGGAAGATCTGAAAAAGGTGCCGAAGATGGCCCATCATGCCGCAAGATCGGTACACCATCAGATCTCTCTGGCACCGAGGCCTAGTATTCCCGCTCCTACCGCACTGGTAGTATACAGCCTGGCTGCTAGAAGATACATCTCATGTACCCCGATCTCCTCGAGAAGACTCTCTATGACGCTTCCTACTGTCTGTAGGAGGAACACCAGATTTGGATGTCGAACCGCCCTGGATCCCTACTCTAGAATCCCTCAGATTGCGCTCAGTGATCAGTGCCCAGTTGATAATGGAGGATATAGAATTCAACTTGATGATATTCACCTAGGAACATATCTCCTGGATATGACTGTCGTTGAATATCCTATTAAGAAACAAATCATCATCTGCTGGGATCAGTGTGAAACACTGAATCTCATTGAAGCAAGACAAGTTCTCCATAACAAAAAGAGTACCCTGCTGCAGACTCATAAAATCATAGGCTCAATCGGCCCTCGGTTTCTCCGGATAATAGTAGTCATAGATGGTGCGTCAAAACTCATCCCAAGACATACCCTGCTGACACCCTAACTGTGAGATCACCTCCCACAACCTCTTGGCATTGTCTCGGAGCATATAGGTGTCCAGATTGACCCTCTTCTCTATGAGTATCTCCATATGCACAATGATAGTCATGGTGGCCTCGAACCACAACTCTGCAGCCTGTGGTCCTCCATCCCCTAAGAACGTTGGAGGATGCTGTTGCTGAAAAACCCTCGTCAACTCAGCCACTGACATGGAAGGAGGTGTCGCTCCTTTAAAAGTGTACATCATCCTTAGGAAATCCTCTATGAATTGCACATCAGCGCCTAGGATGGGTACAAATGCTGGTGCCAAGGCTGGCACATCAGGGGGATCTGCAGGAGGTCCCTGATCAGCCATATCTGGTATATGATCATCATCTAGAAACTAACGTACGACCGAAGGACTTCTCTGAGAAATAACTATGAAAGATCAAAAGCACACCTTAGATCAGGATTAACTAAGACTGAAAACATAGGTGTATGAAGCAGGAGAAGGGAAAGAAACTATCATGTTTTACAAAACAGGACTACACGACGTGTATAAACACTACACGCCATGTCTTCTGTTTCCATTAGCATGGGCGTGTACCCCTACCCGACAGGTCGTGTAACACCCCAAGCTACACGACGTGTATAAGGACTACACGACATATACTTGAACTCTAAACTCTTGCTCGATTCTTCTTACATGGATAACCTACATGGTCCAACTAACCCCAGACTACATGGCGTGTTCCCTAGGGACATGGCGTGTACTAGACATGGTCTCAACGGCCTGTGTCGTTAGTTACACGATCGCCTACACGGTTTCCCTTACCCGGCGTGTTCCAAGTAAAAATAGTGTGTATATGAGAAGGTGACACCGACCCATGTTGTTCGTGACATGGTCGGGTACCTTGGACATAAATACATAGTGTGTTCTCAAAACAACATGGCGTGTCTATGAGAAGGTAATGCTGACCCATGTTGTTTGTGACATGGTCGGGTACCTAGATAGGACTACACGACATGTTCCTTTATAACACGGCATGTTATACATGAGCTTCCCCAACCCGTGTTGTTAGTGACATGTATGGGTACATGATTACGAACTATACGACATGTACCTACCGTACACGACGTGTTCATAATGTTTTTTCAACAACACCGTGTTCCTTTACACACAGTCAGTAACACAACCTGAAAACTATAGGGCGTGAAACCAGAAAGTACATGTCGTGTGTTATGGGTTTTTCTGGGTAGTAGCTCAGAAACTGCATAGAATCCCATAAACACTGAAAACAAGACAAAGATGTTCCAAATTCTGATCCGTAAGGGCCCATACTCCAAACGAATCAAAGACTGGCATATCCTACAGTCATAGACACGAGAAAAAGGGATCATGATCCACCAATTTCCAATTCAAGAGGGCCCATAACACCTCAAGAATCAAAATTTGGCATTCATTTAAGCAAAGAACAATAAAAACAATCCTCTAACAAAGCAGTAGGGATTCCATCAGGATTCTATCACAACAGCATGCATGATCAACACAAAGCCTATCACAATAGCATGCAATCGCTAATGAAACCTAGATAGCATGGCAAGAATGCATGGAATGTGATTTCTAACAAGTTCCTATATGATGCATGAGATGGCATAACCTAATCTCACCGGGTTACGACAGAAATAGAACCACAATATCAAAATAACAACAGCACATAACATGTGAATCACTATAGGTTAAATCACATCAACCATAAAATCTCATAACCATAAAACTACAATAAACGGGGTAGTATAGATTTTCCTTGTACATGGGTTAGCTATTCCAGGGCACAACTTATTACCAAGTACCGAATCCTTCCTATCCCTAGATAAAGTCTCCAAAAAGTAAAGTAAGAGAAAATAATTCCTCTAATACCACTTTGTAAAGTCCCTGTTCCGGATGCCACCTAGAGGCGCCCCGTACCCGGTTGGTCAGATGGCCTTTAGCGCATTTCCCCAAATGCCAGAGGCTACCGACTAGCAGTGAGGGCCTTGGGTGTGATAGTGGGGAAACAATACCCTCATTGGTAGAGTACACAGTGGAAGAAAAATAAACATGCAATAAGGGATACAAAAGAGACCAACAATATAAACAACAAAAGCCCAAATCAACAAGCTAGAGCACATATGTATATATGAAATGATCCATGATACATATCTAGGAATGAAGCCAAACAGGTCACAATGTTGAAAAACACTAGAGTAGAAAAACAAGTACAAAATAAAATAAAACAACTCCTCAGCATCGCATGCAAAAGCTTGGTCCCATGCTCTCCTGTTCCAGGAAATCAAGTACCAGAAGTCGAATAACGCTTTCACTTGTCTATACCTGTAACAACATAGTCTGTTTGGGCCCAAAAGCATGACCCAAATAGGGTGTGAGACTATATCCTAGTAGGCGTTCACCAAAAGATTTGTGCCTAACAGTAAGTGAGTATATGGTAGGTTAAAGTACAATAAGCAGTAAACAGTAGCGACAAATCAGTAGGTAGTAGACAGTAAGTTGTAAAGAAGGGTGATACACAACAGTAATCAATCCACATGATAGAAATAGCAGTGAAGAAATCAGCTAACAACGACAATAAACCCTATAGGATGTACACGCAGCCATCCCCTCTGTTCTTATCTAAGAAATATCATATCCCTCTGGGCAGTGCACTAAGCCTAAACCCTCTAGTATGGTCATACGAATTTATCAAACTCTCTAGGGAAACTTGCTCGATCAATTCCCCTTATAGTCTAGGCTAGTTAAGGACTTTCGGAGGAAGATCACGCGGTCTAACCCTCTTATCCCCATGGTCTAGAGACTCTCTGAGGAAGCTATCTCAGTCAATTCCTCTTATAGCCTCGGGTATACCACTAACTCTATGAGGAAGCTCACTCGGTCAATTCCTCCTCTATCTTGGGAAGGTTCGTAAAAATATTCAACCAATGTAAGACTCTCTGAGGAAGCACACTCAGTCTACCCTCCTGTAGTCTATAATATCTGAAGGCACTCTGGGAAGATCACTCTGTCTATCCCCCATAGCCTATAATGTATAAGACTCACTGAGGAAGCTCACTTGGTCTACCCTCCTTTAGTCTATAATGTCAATGACTCTCTAGGTAGTTCACTCGGTCTATCCCTTATAGTATATAGCACCAGGTTCTCTCATCCTTGTTGTAGTCAGTGCATAATAATTCTATAGGGCCAAAATACATCTATAGAGCTACTTGGCTAACCAAAGTACACCTATAGAGATAATTGGATAAACAGCCTACATGACAACAACCATGTAATGAAAAACACTCCATCCTATAGACAGAAGTCATGGAAACAATCATAACGGTCAATTGCTAACAAGACCCAACAGACGTAAACATTGAAAAGAATGGGAAAAATATCCAAGCACAACAAATAATCCTCTAAAATGATAAATCTACCTCTACACAAGCATACGATCTAGGAAGGAATACAGAAAGGGTAAAAATGTAATCACACAATACCACGTTCATGGTTATTGGTGAAGTTTGTGCATAAAAATCAAATACATTGAACGATAAGGCACAAACAACCTACCTCGATCCTAGGATATCATTATATGTGAACCAAGACAACAGATTCTCCTATAAACAATGAAAATATTAGACAACGTCAAAAAAAAATCAACCCACAATAACATTAGAAAAATAAGGATATGGAAAACATGGCTCAAGGAGAAGGGAGAAATCACCGCTGCGACTCAAACGCAATTGATAGCGATCGATTTGGAGAACATACGGAGGAACAAGGGCTCGTCAAAGATCCGTGGATTCCCGGTGCTCTCGGACGAAGAAGCTGGAGATGAATCCCTTTTTGTCGATTTGGGGAGACCCCGATCCATTTAATGAAAAAGATAAAATACACGGCATGTAATTTTAGAGTACACAGCGTGCTCTAGGTCTTTCCGTACTCCGCCAAAATCAGCTTTCAGGTCACCCCTACACACCGTGTGTGTGGCCCAGACACGACCAATACACAGATTCTATCTGGAAAAGAGTACATGGTGTGTACTCAGAATGTACATGGAATGTACTTCAAAAATTTCTAGAAACTCCATTTTTCTCAAAAACTCCAAAAATAGGAAAGACATACCTGAAACAAAAATTCGGGTTCATACATATATTTTATCAAAATAAAATTTTATTAAATTATTTTAAAACAATAAATATAATGAAATAATACAGTGGGGTTATAAAAGGATAGAAAATATCCTTGATTATCTATTTGTGGTCTAATTTACCTATAATAAGTAAAAAATTATATGTTTAGAAAGTTGGAATTTTTTTACCATCGTTAAAATAAATTTTTTTAACTAAGGTATAATCAGAATGTTAATGTTAAAATTAAAAAAAATATTTATAAAATTTATTGGTTTGTTGGACTAAAAACTTATCTCTCCTTATAATAAAATAAATTATTATTTTATGGAATATGGATTGAGAATTAATTTATTATAATTTAATATTTTTTGACAATACAAAAGTTCCCATAACATATATTATAAAAGGTCATCTCCTAACTCACTTCCTCACGCCACATTTTTCATTCTATCTTGATAAAAATAGACCAATTTCTATTCTAAACATCTATATACATGTTTTTTATGTATTGGATTCTTTAAAAGACCAACCATTGGTTTATTAAGGAAGGGTCAACAAGAGGTCTCCCAAATAAGAGGAGGTGAAAGTACTTTTGAAGCTCATAAATCTCTAGGTAGAGGTTTTATTTAACCATCGAATCAATATTCATGATCGTTTATTTTTAAGTGTATGTTTTTAGAATTATTTTATCATTCTATTCAATATCCATGTTTTCAAAAAAACATCAATGATTTCACTATAAGCCTATGATATTATAAGGTCATTTTTACCCACCATTGAATTTTTTTGAAATGGTAGAAATGAATCTTTTTTTTACTTTCGAAATGATTTAAATTGATAGTTTTCCAAATAAATAATAAAAGAAATTTTTTAAACATATATATAATGAATTCTTTTTCCCACCAAAATGACCCATCAATTTTTAAAAGCATCCTTTATATGATTATAATATTCTTTTAAATTAAAATGATTTCTTTATCTTATGTATGGATTTAGGATTACAAAAAAATAAAATTAGAAGGATATTTTAATAAATATGGTTATATATATTTTTTTAATGGTATATATATTCATCATTGACAATTTCTGTTGACACAAATTTTTTATTATTTGGGTTTTGATCCAAGGACACAATCCTTTTTATTTCTTATAACGAATTATTAATATGATGAAAATTATTTATGAAATCCATTTCAATATGATGGGTTATAAAATAATGAAAAATTAATGAATCACAATTCATTTCATGGGCTCTGTTATGTTAAATTTTTTTATGATCCTCTGACACACATGATTTTATTTATGTGATTTCTGCCTACTATATCTTGCTCAGATTAATTGGGTAATGATTAATTTTCTATGAGATGAAAGTGTAAATTAGAGGTCATCCCAATCCCTAATGATGGAAAAAAGAGAAGTTATCAATAAAATAATGCATGTACATGGGTGGTTACCCAAGCCTAACTTGAATTGAATGTTTGGGTAGGTAACATTGACATAAGATTATATATACATCGATGTGTGATGGAATATATTTTATATGTCAATGTTATGATATCTTCGATCAGGTTATTTTATTTTATTATGATTCATCTCTTATGATCTACAGTTATTTACTCCATGACTCAATTTCATAATCAATTACATATATGGTATATTTTTAAAATGCTTATCTTGTACCCTAATTCTCTTGTTATTCATATGTGATTATTGATATCTCCCATGTTCTCTGTTACTATCCTTCTAAGCTTACTCATTATTTTATTTTCATCCCCATGATATGAAGAAAGTTTTTATATATGATAAGGATAATATGGGTGTTATAAATTAAGAAATTAGTGGGGGAATAATATCTACTCATTTGATATCATTGTTAATGTGTCCTATACTACAAATTCATTGGATATAAATTATTATATAATGAGCCATAATGTTATTTAAGGAATATTCATATACAATGATTTAATATCTTCGTATAAATAATATGTGCAATTATAACTAAGATTCCATATAGGAAATAATTAATTCGAATTGAAAATATAGACATGGAGGAAATGAGAAAATAATTATTTGGAGTTATAATTATCATTTATAAAAATAATGTAAATGATTGACCAATAAACAAAACATTTATTATAGAAATATATTTAAAAGGAATAAATTTACATTTTATGATAACATTCTTAGAGTTTATAGATTCTTTTATTGTCAAAATAGTGAACACTAGGAAATATACATTCATAGTATATTTTAATTTCATAAGAACAATTTCATCATTTGGTTGTACTTTGATCAACATAGACATAATTTATTACTCTATGAAATGAAAATGGTAGTTGAATTTTATATGACTCAAGAACCAAAATTACCTTTACTTAGATAATTAGATCTATAAAATAGTGAAACATCACTCCTTCTATCACTTGAATTTTTCCAATAAAAAATTTCTTATAAGAGTTATCCAAAATTGTTAATTAATATATATACCTCACTAGTAACACCGATAATATAACTCAATCCATTTAATAAGATTCTACCTATGAAAAAATATAGTTAAAACAATGAAGTAATAACAAGTATATAATATTGGCATGTGGTAAGAGATTCTCTATTATCACCCTTCAGATGTGGGTTCAAGCATCGTTGCCTTTCTATATACCATGGTTTGTCACATAGTATATGGTTTTTCCATTTCCTATAAACAATTAATTAATATTTTGGAAAATATAAATAGTACCTTCAAAAATAATATGTGGTCATAAAATCAATTTTTATCTTTAACGGTTTCCAATAAAACATATTTATTTTTTCAACAAATTATATTTTCATAATTATTTTTTATTGCATTAACATAAATGATCATATCCATAGAAAATGTTATCATTGTCATTAACCTTATCCTATAAAATTTAAATTCATTATTATTTAAATAAATTTATTTCTAATAATATAAAAAACCCATGGGATATATTACCATCAATGTCTCTAAAAATATCCTTAATCCTGACAAATGAAAATCACATAACACCTAAAAAAATTTGTGTTTAATACAAAAAAATTATCATCAACCCTAAACTCATAGACCCATGATATTATCCACAGATATTATGTAAATATTACATAAATACATACATTCATCTAAAATAGAAATAATAATTAGATGATTCATGATTCTTAATACCAAAATAACATCTGTAAAATACTTATGTAACATAATTCATAAATCCAAAATAATAGGAAAATTATTTATTCCAATTCAACTATATTAATATCATAATATTGACTATACTACCTTATATTAATCTCTTGTATATTCCATTTATTCTTGGGGAATTTGTTTCTAATCATGATTTATCTACATACAATTTAAAAATAATATATTAGATGCTTATTTATTACCCTTCAATTTTCAAATATTGGTGTCTTTCTCTCCATATTAAATGAAAACTATCATTTCTATTATGCATGTACGAAGATGTTTATTTACAAAATTATCAGATGTGGGAAACTAATTATTTTCCTTCTTTCCCTTATACTTTTTTTCAATTATATCATATTATTATATTCATTTATTTTAAATCCATAATACATGTAGAATTCATTCTATTCCTTGATTGTACAAGATACTATTTATTTATATGGTGAGGTTTTTTTGTGATAATAGTTCCCTTTGAATGAATGGATAATTCCCATAAAATATTTATCATACATTCTATCTGGATTACACATATAGATTGAAACATTCCATCATACTTTCAATATTAGCTTCATACATAAAAAAATTTCACTATTCTTTTTTCATTTTCAACATACTTATGTTTTTCACAAGGTAAATATTTTTCGAAAAATATTACTATAAAAACGATCTACTTCATGCACTATGATTCATCCTAACCCTTAGTGTTTTGAAACAATTACCACTATTGATCCATATTCCACAATAGATTATAAATTTCAATGATAAACTTATTCAATTAGTTATTTTTCATAGTGAGATATATATTTTTTAATGATAAAATTCATTTATCTACAAAAAAATAGTTTTGTAGTCCCACTTAATAGAGGAGGTTTCTGGGGCCTGAAATAGTCTAAAATTGTTACACTATGTTGTGGATCAGCAGGATTCCAAATAGAGGTAAGGTTATTATTCATAACCCAAGTCAAATGTCCCAATATAGTTTTAATTTGATCAGTTCTAGCACATTTTTAACTTTAGCTTAATTATTATTCCCAAGAGGGAAATCCAGAGCAGGAGTACACCCATTAATATAGTTATTATTCTGTCCTCTATGTTCCATTTATAAAAAAATCATACACTATAATAGATTATAAGATTTTGGATCATCATTTATTATCCAAAACTATTTAGATGAAAAAATTTGACAAAATAATTCATAGGTAATATCATAATCATAAACATGGTTTTTTATGAATGTTTTGAAATGATAAAAATATTTTTAAAATCCTTCACATTTGATTGTAACTAAATTGTGAATTATCATTAGAATATACACTGAGAGTGTCAATTTATGTGTATATTATGTCCCATTTTCAGGCACCTAGTGGTGATAGAGTCAATGAATAATGTATAATTTCCCATGTAATTTCCCCATCTAATAGTTATTCCCAAACTATGTCCACCTATAGTTTTTAGAAAGGGATGTATTTCAAGGAAAAAATCACACCTAATATATTCCCCACCAAAAAATTATGATGGTATTACGTAGTTATCCTAAAATTATATCATATGGTTTTTTCCCAATCAATGTCTTCCTTAATCTAGCTCTAATTATTTAACAAAAGAAAATATTATACAAACTATAAATAACATGAAACTACTAGAATAGATTATGTGGTTACTTTATTACATGGGAAAATGATATAAAGAATCACATACAAAAGAAAAAAAATATCTTAGTACACTTGGTATAAAAGATACATACTAAAATCATATCATATTATCTAAAAGAGAAAATAAAATGTAGTGTTTTTTAATACATAATTATTCCCTTTAATAAATCCATTTGTTTCAATTATAAAACACTTCCTAATATCCTGGGAAAAAGTAACAATTGAAATTGGTGATCTATAATACATAGTAAGGGTATGTGTACATAAAAATATATCCAAATAAATAAGGTATAATCTATACAGAAAAGTATACAATATAAAAACTAATAGTAAATTAATTATAGAATCATAATATTACATGAATAAATGATTATCATATATTGTCTTATAAATAATCAAATGAGTTTTAAATATAACTATGGATATTATATCTAACTGAACAGTCACATGTAACATAATCAAAAAAATATTATTATGAGGTACTGTATAATTATAGTAATCATAACCATGCTATCAAGTCCTTATTCTATGACATAAACTATAAATCGGTATGTTCATGGAAAAATACTAAACCTAGTTTTTCTTTTGAGACATATCGATTCATCGAGGGGCTATAGTGGGCCCTATCCATCATATTATCTGTCTAATACATTACTCATGTGATAGGGGCGAAACATTATAAAAATAAACATTCATAAATATACATTAATATTAAATTATAATAAATTACACAATCATGAAACATAATCCTAAACCATCTAGAGTAATATAGAGAATAGTGTCAAAATTGTACATCCAATGTCCCAAAAAGGATAAAAACCAACAAAAACAATAAGGATTATATCATTACAACATATTCTATATTTTTTATTATGTGAAATAAGGTATTTTATTATTACTAAGAATACCGTAATTATTATTATATACACATTATTGAGGACGAAAATCCTTTACACATTGAAACTCACTTTCGAAAACAAAAAACTATGAGAAGAATATGAAAAAAAATTATTTTAAAAAATTATTTTAATATTATAAATATTGATTCAAATTAATAAGTGGTTATAACGGATGTTATTTACACACACATCATATAAGTTATAAAAATATTCCTTTTACACTCTTACAAAAAGGATGAAATGTTCATCATTTGGAAAAAGAAAAGAATATTCCATTAAAACCATTTTTTAAATTTTAAAACATAAGTAAAAAAATTAATGAATAATTTGGATATTTTTAAAACATTATTGATAACATTTTTATAAAACATGTGTATAGATGAAAATAATTTTTTGATCAAAGAGATACTTGATGTCTATTTAAATTAAAAAAATTTTATTTGTATCCTTTATTCATATATACAAGAACATGATAGGTTATAATATATTACATAGAAATATCAATATGATAATAAAATATATAAGTTTCATCAAATATAGATCATTGTATTTTTTCATTGGAATCTTCATCATGAAAAATCTTAATAAATCATAATAATATAACATTATCCATTAACACATTGGTAACAACTACATTCATAATCCCGATAAATAAATACATCAAATTAAATAGTAAATATAATTAAAATTAATGTATTAATGATTTAACATATCGATGAAGTATTATATACACCACAAAAAATAGCATATTGGGGAATATGGATTAAATCTCCCAGAAGTAAAAGTGGGCATAAACACCCTTTACTTAGGTATAATTTCTTTCATAGATATCATTAACTCCATTATAATAAATATATAATTATTATTAGTGTTATAAAAAAATAATAATATACTTCATTTTATATATTATTTACTTATAGTCTTTTTTGACCCTTTTATTGATAATTCTAGATTAAAATTGCTTTTTCGGGTGATAATTGTTATGTTTTTCATGTAATTTTTATTTTAGTAGATTCAGTACTTTTAAATTGATCATGTTTAAATAATATAAATAGATATATAAATTATTAAATATCATATATAGTCATTATATACGTATTTATACTAGTCGATAAGAGTTAGAGATGGGAAAATGAGTTATACCATTCTGGGAGATGGTAGGTTGTGTGTATGTGTGAACATTATTTCTATTTTCCTTGTAGAAGGAATGTAAAAATTTTAAATTATGATTCACCATGAATGAAAAATTATTATATCAATTATTTAATATATATTCATTAAATATATCCTTATTACAATCCATTTCAAAATAATATGTAAAACAATTCACATCACCATGTGGATGCAGTTGTTCACACATACAAACGAGCGATGTTATTGTTTAAAAAAATGGAAGTTAAGAAATTATATATGATTGTATAATTATAGAATTATATTAATGTCATAAATATCATATAAATATTAATAAAGACTCATTTTATTTATATGTGGGATGTGGTGATGGAAAAATAATTACATAGGTTCATGAGGCCGTAGGCGGTCATACACATGATCATTGGTTTTACTTATCATTTGATGGAAATAAAGATTTATATTGGTTATTACATTAAAATAAAAACATATGAGTATATATTATTTTATTATTTTATTATTATATTATAGTTGGAAATATGTTAGGGATTTAGAAGATTTAGTAAATTGAAAATGTAGAGTAAGTAACATTACTTATTTTTTGGACAATCTCTTTATGTTTATATATAAAGCCTTAATAGAATGGATTTACGAATAATAAAATTATAATAAAATTATTTTTGGATATTTAAGGATGTTATTTTGAAAGGTATTGTAATAAAAAATTTAGTTGGGATTTCAAATAAAAGATAGAGTGTGGTAATTTTTAAGTGGGAGAGTAGAAGACATGAAATTTTTTAAAATTGAAACTCGTAACCACATTTTTTACTTCTGATAAGGCAACAAAAATGGTTCATTATAGAACCATGGTGTATTTAATATTAAAAAATAGCCATACAATATATATTTTAAATTTGATAAATCATTTTTAACCTTATCTATTTTTTTGACCTGCCAGTACAAATATTTTAACATTAACACTGGTAATTATTTTTCACTATTTTTACAATTGATTATGACCAAAAATTAAGTTGACCTTATTAAATAATATCAAAAATAAACATTCAAAATTTGGAATTCATTAGCTCAAATTCCATTAATAAAAGTTGTAATATTTACTTTAAACATTCACTCAAAGATCGAATGAAAAATATGTCTTCCAATGAAACAATTATTAGAAATATAAGACGTTTTAAAATAAAAAATCATCATTTATTTTATTCTATAGAAATAAATTATATATATAATTATATAATAATACATATTTTACTTTTAAAATGTTTTAAATAAAAATTGAACTATGAAATGTTTTAAATGATAATGTGTTTTTTAGTATATCCCTATGTTATCAAATATTTATTGAAAGTTTATTTTTTTAATAATATTATAAAAAATTCACAATCATATAATTCGTTATTTCTGATTTCAAACTTGAGGGGAATTTTTAGAAAATAATTTTTTAAAAGAGGAAAAAAATAAATTTTAAATTATTTTCTCACAGCGTGAAGAGAAATCAATTTATAAAAATAAATTCTTTCAAATAGTACATCATTTTCAATTAAATGAATCTTATTTTATTTCTAATCAATAAAAAAAAGTTTTATTTATTTTATAACTATGTAGAATATAGAATTTTCATAAATAATATATACCTATTAATACAATATATGTTTATGGCTAGGTGTTGATGGAATACTATTTTATATTTCATTCAGTCTCTAGGATGCATATATCACATGCTAATAATGAGATTATATTATGTGAAATAAATATCAGCAGGTGTTTTTGCTCATTATTTTTTGTCACTTATATTATCATATAAAATGTTATTATTTTTAAATATCGTGGTGTTATAAATATTCAATATGTGGAATAATTTTATAAAAATGATTATGCCTTACATTAGTGCATCAATAACATAGAATATTTATTTAGAGCTAGGTTAGTAATTTTATATTAATTAACATTTTTAATTCATACTTATGATTAAATAAATTTTGAATTTTTTAAAATAGAATTATTATTATAATCACCCTATCTTATATATAAAATGTTTTGACTATTATTTAAACTATTAGTATGATTTCACATTTCAAATGTAAGGGATGATGTCTTTAGAGAACTCATCAATGATCTCAGAGAAGATACCATGTCCTTGTGTCTTGAAGGCTTGTCTGGTGAACTCATTGGTTTCATGGAAAACATTTCTTAAATCTTCCAATAAGGGTATTATTGTGAAATTGATCCTCTATCAATTAATTATATTTTAGAATACATTTATAATGTGGATAATATCATAATCAGCCTTTATGTCAAAAAATGTTTATTATTACTCCTAGTGAACCTTCATGAATAAAAAAATCTATCAACTGATCAATATAATGGAGAGAATATTACATTAGTGTCTCTTTTTTAATGCACACTAATATACAAGACAACTTGATACACTTTATTGAAAATCATAGAGTCTTCACAAGTTCATTACATGTAGTGTGAGGAAAATGATAAATTTGAAGCACCCATTAAAGAGAAGATTGTATAATTGTATAAATAGGGAACCAATAAGTAGGTGTAAATTCAGGTAGAATATTTTTTAGATGAGTGTTGATAAAAATGATTCCTTAATAAAATGGGGATATCCCATAGTGGATAATATAAAAATGGATAACAATGTATACACATTTCATCATCTACATAGCCCAAATTAGTTTTCCCAATATATTCATAGGTATTGGAGTCTAATTTTATTTATAGGATGTACACTATTTGTGTCTATACAAACATAGAAGAAAAAAGAAAATGTTTTGGATCAATTAATAAAAAAACACAAACCATAAAATCATAATTTTCCATTTTATTTAATTGTTGATGGTATTATAAACACAACCCTGCTTCGAGAAAATAAAAAATTTCTATTTTTATCCCTCTATATCATTTTAATTATAATAAATATTAATTTTCATTTCATTTTAAATTTTCAGGTTCTGAAAATTTTTGAGAATGATCATAACTGATGACATTGGATTCAGATGAAATTTTTTTACTTATCTATCCAAAAATAATCATTATTTATAAAGAATAAATGTTATTACAATAATGTGGGTTTTGGAATTCATTTTATGGTAATCACATCTTATTATATTTTTTGTATGTTTTTCATAATTTTTTTTATGTTTCTCTTAGTAAATGTTGTTGATTATTTTATAGAAATGAAAATCTATTGTATTTAATTTTTCTAATATAAATTATTAATTTGAGAAATATTTAATCCTAATTTAATTATAGTGGCTCATAATATTAATGGAAAATTTTTGAAGTATAAAAAAATTCTTATGATTAAACCGAATTATTAAAAAATAATTTAAATGGATTAAATACTAAAGAATTATTTTAATTCAAAAAATCATCTATAAACCTCTTATTAAATAAACAGAAATTATTTATAATATTTTTATCAGATGGTATCAATCTGAATATTTGTGAAAATTTCCATAGCATAGTGTGTGTGTGTGTGGAAAATGAAAAACAATAATAAGAGTAAAAACATATCTATTTTTGGATTTAATTTTTTTTTGATGCTATGGTTTTAAAAATTAATCATGGGGGATACTACATGATTATAATTACATAGTTTTTTGTTTATTGAGATAAATTATGAATAAGTTTTTTTTGAATGAATTTATTTAAAAAAAGTGTATGAATAATTTTTTCTCTTATGAATGATGGAAGGGAACATGAATACAGATATTGAATGAATAAGATGAAAATTAATATCCCCAATCAATCATATAGTGATGAGTAATGATTTTTTAAATTTGAAAAAAAATATTATCTGGTTAAATAATTGTAATTTAAAGAGTTATTAAACATTAATATTAAGATTAATTTAAATCCATTATTGTAAATAACTCATTGAATGAAGCATAAATATGGGATAAAATTGATTAATTATAATGAAACATCATGAGGGGACATCAAATGAGGGAGAATAATAAATAAATTGTTTGATAATTTAACATACATAATTTTAGTGATCATTTTAGATGAGATAATAAATATATTATTTTAAAATATTATGAAAATGTGTTTGAGATTTACAGAGTAAATATTTTTATTAATAATAAAATGGATTAAACCTAATTTTTTGGACATATAATTATATTCAATGAATGTTGTAATTAAATTAAAATATAAAATATATTTTTTTATTGGATTTGGTTGATTCACATACTTTCTAAATGGGGTTCAACCACAAAAACTAAACACCAATGACCACAGACTAGCCATAAAACATTGTTGACAATCGACTATGGGCTGACCCATGTGGGAAACATTTTCGGCCATGAGGAAGGTTTTCCCAAAAAATTTGTTTATGTGAAATAATAATTTACTTCCCTAATGTTCAAAAAAACTATTTTCATGGAAAATATTTTTATAATTAAATCTATCATTGTACTATAAACTCATAATGGGGGCACACCCAATGAAATAAATTACGGGGTTGACAAACAATGATTATAGAGATATATCCATTTGGTGAAACTATTTTTTTTTCTGTCACTCCTCAACCATAATAATGGAATTATTTTTCATGCAATGTACTTTAAAACCATATCAATAATTTGGACTTCTTACATTTTATGTTAACCCCCATTTTCATGGTACATAAGATCCATTAACTACACTCCTATCAACATAATTTAGAAATTTTTTCCAATATAACAATGGTATTAAATTTGAAATATGTTTCTCTGAAACATATTCTAAATGTTCTATATAATATATACCGTAAATTCCTCAATATGTTTTCTTCTAACATAATATACATTTAATGGAAATATTGTATCAATGTCATTTAATTTACCCATATTCAAAAAAACACCAGAAGTCATTGTTTCCGTTTTTTGACTATGTGGATACATTTTTGAATTTTATACAATGATAACATATTTTGTAATACATTCATGTAAATATTATTTAATAAAAGAATAAAAATAAAATATGTTATTTTCTAAGAAAAATAAGGGTCATGTGATAAAAGTGGAATAACAAACCAATGATGAATAATCAATACACTATCTACATATATAATTCAACCCATAAAAATTACTTTTTTTTAAATGATGAAAATTTTTAGGATTTCACCATTTCTTGTATAAATTCCTCAATCCCTCCAAAATAATCAGTTATAAAATTTTGTTTCAATATATTTCTTCCATCATTATTCTGGTAGTATAGGGCTTGATGTTTTTATATACATTAAATTATTCATTATAATTTATCTTAATATTGTTTAATATTTTTCATTTATAAAACTTATATCATCATTTCCATAAATCCAATGATTGATTAAATGTCAATGAACATGGAATATTCAATGTCTAATGCTATATATGATGGTATACATGGTGTGACTATGATATTTCTGAATGTTATTGATCCCTTGAAATCTCTCCTTTATCAATGAATAATATATTATATATTTTCAAATGATTATTAAATAAAATAATTAAGTATTGTAGGACCCATTCTTTCCAAACATATGACAAATTACGTAGCCACTTATTATATTTCATTAGTAATTATTATTTATACTCCACACAATCACACTTATAAATAACACACTACAATTGTTTTCCCTTTTTTAATATGATAGAAACAATAATATTATTTATAAGTGAATTAGAAAATGAATAATTAATTTTGGATTTTGAGACACAACTATTTTCACCGACTTTTCTTCACTATAAGTTCTCTAAAAATGTATTTCATATCATCTTACCATAGGCCTTTAGTCACCCAACCTTCCATAGTAAAATAATTGATACAATACAACTTAAAACCTGATATGGGTTATGTTTTCAAGGTAATTCATAAATCTAACGTCACATAACAAGGGAAGGTCAACACCTAGCATATCTAAAACATGAGTTTCAAATCTCAAAGAACTATAAATGATACCACATAACGATGATGATTAAGGTTATGAAAATTTATATCCCTTGTAGTTCTCCCCCAAAGTGTATCATTACATTCCATGTTAATATATATATATAGCCATATGTTCAACCCAATGGTTTATTATACCTATCAAAACATAGATAGTTTGTATCAATTGAACAAAAAATATACTTAGTCACTCAAATAAACTATGGGACACAATCACATTCCCACAAATCGTAACAAAAAACATGGTCAAAACTATATTGTCTCATGGTACATTGATGAAAATTACACTAAATAGATATACATTTTAAAATGAAGAATCCATATTCTAGTATATGTTTATATCAAACATAGACTCCCACTTCCCATGCAGTTCACTCTAACCATGACTCTAACTTTTTAAACATAGACATAGGTGGTTGTGAAATAAAATCCTAAAATAAATTGATTATATATGTGTTTAACCATATCACTTACCCAAACACATGTGAGGTAACTCACCCATTGTTCTACTTTAGGTCACTCATGCTCGGGTACCCCCACATATATTCCTCGAAATATATATTCTTCTTTATAAAAGAGAAATACTAGGTAACACTAACCATGGTTAAATATTTATCTCATTTTAAAAATTTTGATCACCATTTCATATGTTGTACCAAACATGCATTAGTTATCAACATCCACTATGAGGACCTGTATCTATAAAATTCAAGACCACTCAAATATTAAAATATATAGGATAATTGGTGAATAATTTTTTTATTTATTGACTTGAAGTTATTCAAAAATTAATTAAACTTTGTGAGACAACAGTTCAAAGTTTTATTTCATGGGACACTTAGTGGTGCATTAATGTTATATAGTTTAAAAAATCACATATTAAAACCATTCCCTCTTAATGATGTTTAGAGTCTTCAATGAATATGTCCTAACTTCTTAAATATTCAACAATTAATAAGTCTATATTTATAAAAAAAATATTTTATATTATCATGTAATAAATTTATTTTGATTTAACTATTTAACATGTGTAATATCAAAAAAAATATAAAATTTACTATGTATTTAATATATCTATATTTATATATGGTTACATATTATATTAATTCATTATTAATTGTAATTTATAATAAAATTGAATTAAATTTTTAGATTTACCAGTTGAATAATTGAAATGTAGTTGGTCAATGGCTGTTAAGAAATTTAGAGGACTCTAATTTTATCCTTAATTTTAATCTTTATATTAATATTTTTATTTAGTAAATGTATTCTACACAATAATTATAGTTATTTCTCTCCCCTCTCTTATATTAATATGATGAATAATCGGGTGAAATGATCATTTTTTCTTAGATCTTCCACTTTTATATAAATATCCTTATCCTTCATCGGATGCAAAAATTTGTCGTCGTCATCCCATCTTTCATTCTTCTTCTTTGACCTATATCTCTTCTTATTACTTGTGGGATTATAAATATCTAGATTTATTTTAATTTAGTTGTTATTACATTTGATGGTAAAAATGTGAAACCCATAGGTTTTACATCAATTTGAGTAAGGAGATTCATGTAATAACCCTAATTTATAGTATGTATTTTCATTTTTATAATTATATATACTTATTGAAATAACTAAAATTTCATTAAAATATAGAATAAAAGAAAAGAAAATTATTTCATTGACAATATAAAATCATCCAATGAGAAATAATAAACAAAAAAATATTTTTGTATGTAAAATATTATAACAAAAACCACAAAATGAAAATATTGTCTAATTAAATTTAAAATCATCATGGTATCATAAAAAATAATTTGATCAAAAAATAATTGTTAATGAATAAAAAATATGATGTTACAGGTAAGTAATTCTTAATGACTGAAATAATAAATGGTAAATTTTTTTATAGTTACAGTAATGTATATATAAATATGTAAGAATTGATTCTAGTATATATATATCTATGTATGTCTTTAGTTAGCAAATATATGATTTTATTATTTGATTATTATAAAGGATACATAAGATATGGTTTGGTATAGTTCATATTTCCAATGAGATAAATAAAAATAATTGGATACTAATTCTATAAAAAATGTAATAATGTTTTTGTGAAAAAATATGTTATATTTAATGTTAATTAAATTTCAACATAATTTCACACTTTATAAATGTATATTTATATAAATAATTAAGTATTTTTAGTTTTATATAATATTTTTATAATAATGGAAGTAATTTTGATCAATAATGATTCAATAATATGGATTTCATTGTGAAGAGAAGTATTTTTTTATAAAAAAATTTCTCATATATATCATTGTCTACAATTCATATCAACTATTTAAATAATAATATGATATTAGAGATATATTATTATATTTCCTAGTCTTATCTTCAGAATATTCACTACATATAACACCCTAAAATGCCAAATTATATATTTATTATGTTAATTGTACATTTTATTATAACCATCAATGGTACAACCTTTGAAGATTATAAAGCAGTGTTATTTCATTACCCATTTCCTAGATAAACTTAAATATCATGATTTTTTATACCTCATTTTCATAATCTTCTTCCATTAGTGAATATCGTTCCAAGTGATATGTAGCATTAGTTCGTAACACATGATTTTTTCCATGGTATATAGTTTCTTGCGGTGCATGAAGTGACTTGGTTTTAATCAAATATGAAATTTTATATCACAGATTTATTGAAACAATATCACAGTTTTATCCTTCAAATATTTATATAGGTTTCTTCCTAATAGAAAATCATCTAATATAACCTTTAATAAATGTTCTTCCTTACACAGCTACCAACCTATTTGAGTTATTTTGATATATCAAATTATTTTGTTTTTTACTCTTTTGAAGCCAAATAACCTTTTGTTTTTATCCCTCATAGCTATCCTCTAGTAAATTTATCCATATTTGGGCTAGATTCATATGAATGAAATCTCATATTTATCCTTCTAATTTATTAATATATAATTATATAAAAATGTATATTTTTTCATGTAATAATAAAATATGGTAAAACTTTTAATGATATTGATGTTCACCAAAAAACAAATTTATCTTCAATTGGTTATAAGTAAATTAGATTTTATTTCCATATAATATATTTTTTCCTAATGATTAATATTTATATATAATGTCTCTAATAATAATATAAAAAATATATTAATGTTATGAAAAATTTGGTATCATTTATCCACTATTTATGAATCCAAAAAGAAACCATCATTATATCATAGGAATAATAATTGATTTAGTAATTAATGATATGGATGTGTCTATATTATATGATTGAATAATAAATTATGTAATTTTATTTATCAATGAAATATTCAATATAAAATTCATTAAAATATTTTATGTGGTTGGGATAAAATGATTCTAGGTGAAACATTAATTTATGGATATTAATTATTTTTTAGAAATTATATAATCCTCTGAATAGATGGAATAAATTTTTATCTAAAAACAATAATTATCCAATATAATGTGATAAGATAGGGGGTTCAAAAACATATCTTGAATTTTATATTTATGATATTCAAAATATTTTAGAATTACATGCTTAACCCTTATGAGATTAATTTTTTTGATAGTTTCATAAATTTTTACATATTAATGGGGAATCATTTTTCCTTTTTCAAAGCACATACATTATTTGGTTATTTAACCATATTTTACTCAAATACCATGTCATATATTCCTTTCACATGGTCTATACTATTTGGTCACTCGATGGATCCAAAAATATCCATTCCAACGAGATACATACCAACTCTACAATGTAATTATCATTATTTCTTTTTTTACTTCCTCAATATACATATTAATAAATTTCAAAAATATAATTTCAAACATTGATTAAAATGTATTATAATAATTATAAACATTTAATATGAGTATAATAATTAAATATATATGATTTTATAATCAATCCATATTTGTATTGTTTTATTCAGTTAGACAACCTACATGAATAATTATAGTCTACATTATATAAAATTGTAAAATTGGAATAAAAATAAGTTATTACTAAATATTTATTAATTTTATTTTTAATAGTATTTTATTATGAAAATATATTCGTCATAGAGATTATTTTAGGAGTAATCAATTGAATTTTTTTATAATCATCTAAAATGATCATTATGTGGAATATTTTATAATTGGAACTATATATAATGCAATTTAACTCTATTAGTCCCAGAATGAAATCAACCATACGCATTGAAAACTCTATAAAATTTTTAAACATTATAAAATATTCTATGGGCATTACCAATATATCGATGTTTTTAGAAATATTTATTGAAAACCACAAAATGGCCAAAGAAAGAAAAATTAATCCAATAAATTAATAATACCTAATAATGAATTGAAAAAAATAAAAAAAATCATATAAACTAATATTACAAATCTAATAAATTAATCTAATTTTTTTAATTTAGAAGATATTGGACTGATAAATTTAGATGGAACATAATGTATGGTGTTTTATTTTATGCCATTGATCGAAACTCCACTAAAGGTTACTAGTCAACTATATTTATAATTTTACAAGAATTTCACATCTCTTCATATTATTAATCGTTATCAATATTAAATTATTAGCATTATCTTTGATCATAATCTATAATGGAATTAGTCATTCATTTTAATTCATTTTGTTTTCATGTGATCACTTGAATTCCATGGATCTTTGGTTGAAATGTATGTTTCTGTGGGCTTTACTCATTTTAATCTTCTTAGAAGTTATATATATTATATTTTAATGTATAAATATATTTACATCCAAAAAAATAAAAAATGAGTTATTATATGGTGAAATTTCCCTTCAATTGACAGGTGATGTTATTCTATAATGGGTTATTGGAGTTAACTAGAGATGTTATTAAATAATATGAGTGATTATAAATATTATGTCTGATGAACCACTCATTAAGGATATACTAATATTATTATTTCTTATATGTTTATTTTAATTAATTAAATGGATTTTTTTCTTTGTGAAATGGGGTTGATTTCATGAGTAAATATATTTTTATGTTATATAATGTTCTGAATTTTTATTATAATAAATCTTACCTTTAGTTGCTGTTCTTGTATTTCAATGCATTAAGAAGTTTTTTTCTCCATTTAATACACATTAATATTTTGATAATCACATCATACAATATAAAATTAATTTTATAGGTTTCATGGATGGTTACTAATAGTAAATATTTAAATGTTGTTGTAATAGTGATTTATCAATAATGATGAAAATATATAATTTAATTTATTAGTAATTATAGAAAAAGTTCATAAGATTATAGAAGAGGGGAATTTTACATGTAATGGGTTTCTTGATCCTCTAGAAAAATAATCCTAAAAGTCATGAGAATTTTTATTTTTTGGTATTTGTTGTAAGGAATATAAATTATGTGGTCATTCTATTCATATCATTATAGTTTGTATTATTGAAATGTTTATATAACATTAAAATGTTTTATTTTATATGATTATGATAACATGAGAGATGTAGGTAAATTCAAGGGATAATATATTCAAGGGTCATAATAAGATAAAAGGATAACATAACATATGGGCCCATCATGTGATATAATTTAAAGATTAATATTGTTAATTTTGAAATTGAGTAAATTGTTTTCAGTAATATAGTTTTAATGGTATAACTATACTAAAATTATGGATTATTATTTTATGATGTGGTGAATAATATTTTTTTTGGAAATTTTTCTTTAGTGATCAAGGATTATTATACATATATATTACATTGTTTTTTATGAAAATTCATAACATTACAGAATCACACTCATGAGGACTGTAATAGTTTAGTACCTTTAGAATCAGGGAACCATAAATAACTTGTTCATAGGTGAGCTACAACATCTCCCACTAAGAGCATCAAATATTGAACTTTTATTAGAAAACACGTAAATATTACTTATCTTATTAACATGGTGATAGGAAAAAACATAATAGCCAGATTTGATGCTCCGTAAGGGTAAAAAATGAGGATACATTAGAATAACATGATCATGAGGGACTGAGAACCTGAGAATAACACATAAAAACTTAACATGCAAATCAAAGATCGTAACATTTATCATTGTCTTAAATATTATTATTTAATAATATTATAATCATAAAGAAATTAATGAACAAGATCCATAAGGACATAACATTTTCATAAGACATAGATTTCTGATAAACACATAAGTATATTAAATATTGTGTCAAGTCATTCCACCAAGACATACATAACATGTTACAATTGGGAATACAAGCCATGTACCTATATAGGGATTGGGATAACCCCCTAAGCTCCCTATATTGGGCTTGGGATAACATCATGTGTTACCTTCTTTTCAGGATTGGACATACCACCCATGTACCCTTTGAGGTCATAGAATATGTACCATTTCCCAATATATAGGATGGAGATATATGTCCCACCAGTAAAATAATTAAAATCATAAATATGTTTTCCAAATGATTATAAAACATTCATCATATCATAACCCTATAAAAGAATTTTTTATCAATAAAATTTCACTATTTCCTAACCTATGGAAAAAATAGGTTTCAAAATCATCATATTATTACCAATGGAAAAAGATGTGGGTTTCATAAAAATAATATCATGGTATAACCCATTTAAGGGAAAATTATTCTTAAAATTATTCCATCATAATTATAAAATAACCAGATAAAGAATTATAATATTATCCTTTTATCATACCCCCAATAGGGGATATGTAACTTTAACATATGTAATATTAAATGGAAAATGATGTCAATGAATTATTTAAATCATTTATTGAAAAATAAATACAATCTATATGAGAAAAAGGTTTGAAAAATAAAAAAGTTTAAAAAATATTTATTTGAAAATAACATTTTAAACTTATATTTGAATATTTAATAATTTTTTTTATAATGATGAGATGTTTCCTTCATTCCATACACATTAAAACAAATATTCCTTTCAAATTTTGTGTAAAATCAAAATGGTGATTGATCAGAATATGAATAAAATATTAAAATCAAAAAATGTAGTTAATTAAATCATGTATAAAATTTTATTTAGGAATTATAGAATAATAATAATTCATTTTTAAATCATTTTTAGAAAAAAAGGTTATGGAAGAATATGGATTTTTATACAAAGAGCTAAGTAAATTAGATTTTTATTAATAAATTATTCACAATTATTAAAATACCAATGTGTGAAAAATCATATTATTACTTAAAAATATCATGAAAAATAATTTTTTAGAAAATTAATTCATTTATTTAGACACAGATTATAATATTTTATCATCGGAATCCCAGTCATAATCAATCTAGATAAAATATGTGATTATAACATAAAATCATTTCCAATTTGGTATATTTTAATCATAAGCACAATGAATTAAGAAAAATTATACATTAAAATATAATGATGATAAATAAATTAATGATATTATCAGTCAAAGGGGATGTATATATACCATGTGAAAAAATATTGTTCATATCATAACGTACATCTCAGAAAAAAATTGGGAGTAAAATCCATTATCATAAGTCATAACCTTCATCATACACATTCAAAACTCATATATTACAAATATATGTTCACTATAAATCTTATAAAAAACATTTATTATATATGTCATACAATTTATTATTTTATTATGACCATTTATTACCTATTTATAAAAAATTTCATGTTAATTTTATGTTTAAGATAATAACAGCTTTGTTTTTTGTATATGTTTTTATTTATAATTTCGTTACTATTAATTTGTCATAAATATATACTATTCATAATTCATCAAAATATCTAAATATCATATATATTTATTTTAATCATTAAAATGTAGTGATGCAATGTGAAATACAATGTTTGTGGAGATGATATGTCGAACATTCCCATGAATGTTGTATCAATTTTCAAGTTGGATTGAAATAATGAATGTTTAATCATGAATTATCATTATATAATAATTTTTATATCATATATATAAATATTTTCACTAAAACATTACTTATCATGTTCTATGTAAATCGTGAATGAATCATATAGCTTCGCGATCTGGAAGTTCATCATACACTCTAGTGAAATTATCGTATTCCCACAAAATGGATATTATTAAGGTATGTGTGATATTAAAATAAAGAATATATCATAAATATAAAATATAAATAATAAATCCATTATTATTTAAATTCTTGATAAGTGTAAATGTAAAAAAATGAAGGACATTAGTTCATGAGGAGGTAGTTTTCAGTACACAAGAACTATAATTTCATAACCCATTTAATTGAAATGGATATAGTTGAAACCCATTCCCTTAACATAACAACATATTAGTAGATGTAATATAATAGGGTTATTATATCATCCTATTATAAAAATAATTTAATCACTTGGAGGATGAAATAAAACAAAAACTCACATTGATGAACATTACCTTTTCTTCAGGTAACTTCCATAGGTTTTCACCGAAAGCCATCCTCAAGTTGATTTCAATAAAAAATAAGGATTATAGGATTATAGTATATGACTTAAGAATTTATTTGTGTAGTTATTGGATAATCCAAAATTTTTTATGATTTCATTATCAGAGGAGAATGGGTGGACTTTTATATATGTGGTGAGTGGAATTTCTTTTATTTTTTCGAAAGAAATATTTTCACCCACATTATTCTCATATCACAATGATCCAAAATGGAGTATTATATAAAATATAAGTTATATGGTCTAACTATTATTACCGAATGGGGTTTTATTATATTTTTGGTACAATTTATCAATTATAAATTTAGTTTAACTCCTATAGTAAACCAATTTTTAACCAAACTACAATATTTAATTGTTACTATTTTGAAATTAATTTTTGAAAAAAATAAGTTGAACTTATTATATAATATAAATTATTATAATTAAAAGTATGTAATATATTTTTTCCAAATTATATATACATTATTGGAATATTTTAATTCTAATAGAATCTCATCAATGCAATGTGAAAGTAGGGTTTTAAAGGGAAAATGTTCAAAAGTTTAAAATATGATTATATCAAAATTAAATATGAAATCGATCCCAATGACATTAATTTGATTAATTTATAATAATTATACTAATGTTACATTTATTATAATTTATATATAATATCAATTTATAAAAAAAATTAAATGAAAATTTCATTTTCAATTCAAATTTAGAATTTTTAATTATTCATCAAAAATTGAAACACTTCAGATAAATCCCACAAATTCATGCTATAGAAATTTGGAAAGAATTATTTAAAAAATACTGTTCATATTAAAAAATGTATTTTCTAATATTTTATAAAATTAATTTTATTATTTATTATAAATTGAAATAAAAAATTAGAATAAATTATATTTGAATTATATAAACAATTTACTGATGTTTATGTTTTTTAATATCAATATATTATATATATATATATATTATAATTAATATTAAAAATAATATATTACTTTATTTTTTTGATGGAATTGTTATATTTTTTACTTTTAAATAATAATAATAATAATATATCATGGTTTTGTTAAAACATTATTTTGTATGTTATCCCCGTAATTGCATATTGCACATGTGTAACATGGTGTTTAGTGTAAAACATAGTATAATGGAAATTTAATTTATTTAAAAAATTATCATTAAAACCTATGGTAATAAACTCTACCCCCCTTAAAATGAACTTTTTCCTTCTAATTTATAACATTGATAAAAAATGAGGATACGTTTTCCTCATAATTTCTTCATGTTCATAGAAAGCTTCCTCAAACAAGTGATCTCACTAAAGTAAATTAACTAGTTGAGTTGTATTGTTATGAATAACGTTCTATAAACAATCTATAAACTCCCTCATTTGTTCCTCATATGAGATATCATGCAACAATTTTATGGCGTTGGAGTTAAGTACATGTGAAGTATCAGGTATCTAGTCCCTTAGAAGAGATACATGGAACACTTAATGAACATTATAGAGGATTGAATAATGTGTAATGATATAAGATATGGAATTGATATGATCATGAATTTGAAATGGAATGATATACCTATGGATCAATTTCTCTTTCATACCTAATCGTATAAAATTAATCCATGTAAAAAATTCATAGAAAAACCATATTAAGAGCATCAAATTTTAGATCACACAAATGATTATGAGAATAACTTTTCTTATGAATAGGATATTCTAAAATGTGTTATTGAATGTTTCTAACCTTCATTTCCATTTCTTCATCTATCTCATGTCCTAATTGAATTAATTAGCTAACTTCATTCCAATGCATTGGATCACAACATATCTTTCCATATAGGGATTTATAATGATCCATCTGAATTCTTGATTGAATGATATTATTATAAAAAAACCAAACCATATGTTGGTATTGATCAGTAAACTTTTAAATACAAAAAGAATATATCAACATATACTCTAGATAATGAATTAATCTTTAAAATTGACCACCTTTTTTAGGATGACAGATAGTGCTAAAACTTGAATCAATAACAATAAATTGATGAAGTGCTCATGAAATCATCTAGGTAAACCATGGATATTGATCAGAAAATATAGAATGTGGTATATTATTTAACATTATATCTTCCTTGATGTATATCCTGGAAATATGATCTAGATATAGGTCTTATCTAATTTTAATACATTTTTCTTACTAAATAAGGTGATCTATTTCAACCCATATTGAATTTTTCCAAGTAGACATTTTTGGGAGTCCAACATTAAAATCCACGGTGATGTTTTCCCATTTTCATTTTGTTATGGGCAATTTATATAACATCACCTTATAATTTTTTCTTCCACCAAAGGCATGTGTATATACCAATCACCAAGATATGAACATTTTGATATCTATCTTCATTACATCCCACGAAAAATATACTCATTGTAATCACTATACAACATCATATGTTATGGATAAATAAAGAATTGAGAACTATAAGATTTTATCCATTGAGAATTCATAAATATTGGGTCATTTTTAATCAGCAACCTAGATAATATAGCATGATAATTTTTACTGAAAGCATCAATACCCTTCTTTGATTTCCCAACGTGTAAATTTATAGAGAATTCATATTCTTTATTCATCTCTAACCATATTACTTATCTCATATTGAACTCTTTATGAATGAATGTATACATTAATCATTTATCATCAGAATATATATCAGACATTTCTTTATAATTATAAATCCTCCATAACTTTAATGAAAAAACTTCCACAACTAATTTGAAATTATTTGTTGTTCAATTTGTATCATGAATCATATATTTTCATTTTGAATAAGATATAACCATGTGATTATTTATAATAATACATCCCAATCCCTTTTTTATGCATTACTATATATTAAAACCCCTTACTCTCTATTGGTAAATGTATTCATTGGTGTTCTGAATCATCTTTCCTTCAGTTCCTTGATACTTTGATCACATTCATATTTCTAGAGGAACATGGTTCCCTTAAAAGTTAACTTGGTCTGAGGACAAGATATTCATAATAATTTATTCAACAAAACATAAATTATATATAACTAAATAAATAAAACTATGAATATTTTCACTATGGTTGGTGGACTAATATTCAATAGCCTCTATATTTGAATATTCTATCGATATACCCTATCTTGAGTTATATGACCCAAAAAAATCCTTTTAAATAATATATTCACTCATCAGTTTATTATTTATTTATTTATGATTTTATTATATATTATAACTGCATGGAGGTGAATTAATATAACATATTAATTGTATTAAAGACTCCAAGTAAAGATAAACTGCATGAAAAATTATAATGTGTGAATTTTGGATACATAAGTTTTCATTTTTGGTTCATATTATGTTAAGATACTGTATTTCAAAAGAATGTTCAAATACTAAGGAAATTTAATGTTAGTCTAGACCAACTACATTGAATGATATTCTAAATTTTTTGATTTATTTTAATATTATCGATGGATTGGTGGAGAATATATCATGAATATCTCATTCTATAACCATGTTAACCCTGAATGATCTCAGTTCCCTTAAAAGATGAATGTGATGAAAATATGTATAACTGAAGAGAATATCAATCCATGCACCTATAAATACATTAACCTATATTGTGGAATGTATTGTAATAAATAATGATTCATTAAAAAGGTAATGAGATGTTTTATTATGAAAAATCGCATGGTTATAGCTTATTCCCCATGAAAATATATGATTTATGGAAATCATTGAACACCAGATTATTTGGAGATAGCTGTGGTAATTTTATCATTAAATATATGGTGGAATTATCTTTATGTATAATGTGAGAAATATATACTAATTACAATTATTTATAATATATATTCACACATAAGGAGTTTAAAATGAGATAAAGAAGTTGGTTAGATCTGGATAAAGAATATGAGTTCTCAATTAATTTCCACCAGTGGAAATTAGACAAGGTGGTCGATTCTTTGATTCGAATAGATTAGAATATAAAATCCAAGACGAGGATTAAAAAAATAACTTTTATTTATGAATTTTCAATGGGTGGATTACCATAGCTCCAAATGATCTATTTATCATGGAAGTAAAAATATATATAGTGATTTAAAAGAGTATTTTTGGTGGGATGGCATGAATATAGATGTTGAAAAGTTTGTATCTTGGTGATTGGTATGTCTGCAAGTTATGTATGATATAAAAAATTATAAGAGTATGCGACATCCATTACCCATACCTGACTGCAAACGGGAAAAATCACCATTGATTTTAAAGTTGGACTCCAAATAATGTTCATTCCACATAATTTTGTATGGGTTGTAGTCAATCACCTTATTCTGTATGAACAATTTATCTCTATCAAAGAACACATATCTCAGGTTCATCATTACAAGATATATGTTAAAGACGTTCTATGGTATAATGGAGTACCACATTCTATTATGTCTGATCAAGATCCAAGGTTTACCTAAATTGTTTTGGTTAACTCTTCGTAAATCTATTGAAATCCATTTATGTTTCAAAACAATGTATCATCCTCAAACTATTGGTCAATCTAAAAGTCCAATTTAACCCGTAGAGAAATGGTGATATATTTTTATTTTGATTTTAAGTGATATTTATCAACAACAACAACTAGTTTGGTTTTCTTATAACATTATCAATTACTCTAGAATACAGATGAATCATTATGAATCACTTTATGGAAAAAAACATTGTGATCTAATGTGTGGGAATGATGTTAGAGAATGAATTCTATTGTGACCTGATATAAATGAATAAATGTTATAGATGGTAAAACAAATTCAACAACACCTTAATGTAGCTCATACTTAGAAGAAAATTTAGGCTGATTATCATTGGTGTGGTCTATAATTTTTTGTTTTTTATAAGGACATTCTATGAATTTTTCCATGGAAACATATTATTTGATTTTTGAAAAATGGAAACTAATCAAATATTATATTTATCCCTTTGAAATTCATGATCATATCAAGACAATATCTTATCTCATTCCCAAACCACCAAACCACTCTAGTGTCCATGATGTGTTCCATTTATCACTTCAGAGGGAGTACATACACGACCATTCGCATATAGTAAATTTATAGGTAATACCACTGGAGAATGATATTTCTTATGAGGAACAACTAAGAGAGATTCAAGATGGTACATATAATGATATTAAAAACAAGTCCACTCACTTGGTCAAAGTATTGGGGTGATAATAACGATTTGATGAATCTGCATTGGAACCAAAGGAAAGGATGAAGCAAAAGCATCATAATTTTTTTATTAGTGTGAAAAACTTAAAGGAAAAAAATTATTTTATATGGAGTAGAATTTAACACGATAAGTTTTTATGAATTTTTTGGAATAAATTAAATTTCCTTGATACCATGTGTTACACTCATCACCATGTTATTTATGTGCTATACATAGTATAGGGTTAGCTTGCGACATTGACTTATAACAAAACAAAGATATATTATAATTATAATTATTTAAAAGTATGCAATACAAATTATATATCAAAAAAATAACGAAATATATAATTTTTAACATTAATTATAGTGGTTTTATATAAAGCAAACATATTGATATTAAGAAACATATTTTTTTTAATTCCTTTATATGATTTAAAAAAAATTTATTCTAAATTTTTTTATTTTTTTGTGAACAATAATAAAATTACATTGTGAAAATTTTAGAAAATATATATTACAAAATAAACTATTTTTTAATTTATTATTTAAAAATTTGCACAAAATGAATTTTATACTAACTGAAAATCATGTGTTGTTACGTTTTTCTCAAGATTCATATATTTTCAAGGGGAATAACCTCTAACCATGTTATTCTGTATAATACACAAACCGATACCTTTTAAATAGATCAGTATAGATTAAAAACCCTTTCCCAGTATAGGTTAATGTATTCATAGGGTAAATGATTGATATTCTATTCTGTTCCTTGATATTTTCACCACATTCATCTTTCTAGAGGACCTTAGATCCCTTCAGAGTTAAATTGATCAAAGAACTAGAAATTGAGGATAAATTCTATATAAACCCATTTATAATTTAAAAATAAATTTGCAAAATATATTAATCTCATTTGGTAAGGTAATTCTGTACTAATATTCAATAACCTATGTATTTGAAAATTCTATCAATATACGCATTCTTCAAATTATATGTACCAAAAATGAACCCTTATATAGTGAAAATTCACACATTATAAATTTTTTTATATATTATCATTACATGGGGTCTTTAATACAAAATCATATGTTATCTTCATTCTCTTAATTGAACATTGAATATATAATAATATCTCCAATAAAATCAAAAACAAACTAATCATTGTATTCATTAATGACTCTATTCATTAAATACTTGATGATAGGTTGGTAATTTTTATGAACAAATATAATTAATATATATTTAGAGCATCCATATTTATATAATATAATGGTATCATTGATATATACTACTTTGTCGTACTCGATTGATGATATCTAAAATGAAGATAAATCTTGGAAAAATGTTTGTCTCCACACAGTTCATCAATAAATTCATCAATATGAGAACTAGGAAACATGTTTTTAATTAATATCTAGTTCATATCTAGATATTCAATGTATGGTCTGACTGATCAATATTAAAAAAAATAGGTTCCCCCAAAGGTGACACACATGGATAAATGAATCCAATGCCATTTTTTCTGGATTTTTATCTAAAATTCCTACAACTCAATAACGGTCATTGTATAAGGATTATGTGAAATTTGTGTGGAACTATATCAGAAAACTATTCCAAACTCATATTTATGTTTTGGGTTAAGACTACACAACTCATCTGAATTGACATCCAAAAATTTCCAAAATAATATTCGTGCCATCATTGTTGAGTTTCACCCCAACCATCTAAAATAAACACCCCTTCTGAATGGGATTTAAGACACATATTTTTTATGTTATCTACATCATATATTAATACATATAATCCCATTGATAAATGATCATATGTTTTTTTATGGAAATCAAATGTTACTCAAATTCCCAAATAATTTATTTTTGATTTATGTAGATAATGTTAATCCATGTCTATGATAACATCAAATTCAGACAGAGGAAGAATGGAATGATTTACATAAAGAACATTCTTATCAAAGAAACATGTATAGAAATCATATACATGATATGTGATCATCATACCAATAAAGGATTCCATTAATTATTCTTTGTCTATTAATTTGGATGTCATATTTCTAGCCTTATTAAATTAAACAGATATAATTTAATGTATAGATATAGAGTCAAATAGGACATTATCCATTATATAATGGATGTTAAATATAACATTAACCACATATTTATGACACACATTATCATAAATTGATACACTATGATATATCCCTTGATACCTTATCTTAAGAGGATAATGTAGTTGATCTCCATTGTTAACACATATTTTTAGGCACTTGATTTCATAAAACTCCAACACCAACAATTTTAAACACTTGAGTGTGGGAGATTCATTTAATATGTCAATTAATCTATTTTAAAAATTAGTTATCTTCTTAAATTCAATTTGTTATTAAATTTCAATATGAACTTCCTATATAAATATAAATAATTTAGTATTACCCTTAATAAAATTTACTCTTTTCTTTTTCCCACAAGTTGATCATAAAGTAAAGCCCGTCTTCTTCTTTCCATGGTTTCTATATTTTTCTTTGAATTTCATTTTACCTTTCTTATAAAGACCATGATATCGATGCGTAACACAAAAATATTCTTCAACATGGTTAAAACATTGAATAATATATTCATTGATATTTATGTATATTTTAGATAATACCCATCAGAGACATTATCTCATTACACTTATGACATGTTCATCAATATATTCAGGATAGAAGACACCCCCCAAGGTAACAATAATTTGATCAATATTTTTATTTTTCTCATAGAAATCATTCGACATAATTATATATATAATATATATAAATTACTTACATGAAAATATATTCTTAAAAGCATCCCAACACAAGGAATAAATTTCATCATGTTTCCATTCATTTTTGATATGTTTCTACCATTGATCCACTGCACGTTCTAAATGGAAGAGAGGAAAATGATTTTTTCATTTTAAAAACACTTAAGAATGGAAAATATAATTTCAATGGTACTAATTCAATATTTAGTGACAACTAGATCAAAATACACACTAAAAGAAGGTGGATTATGTCTCGTGAATGACTCAAAAGAGTGTTGTTCCCTCTATTTTTCGTTTGGATGAATAACATGATTTATAGAATTAGGATGTTTAGTGCTAATAATAATGATATTTTAACTTATATATCCTCTAATATTTGTATGGTCAGGAGGAAAATCATTTCATTTTTCATCTCATTCAAAAATAACATATTTCTTTCATCTTCAATCCATTGACTAAAAATATTAACAGTTAAAAAACAATAATTACTTGGGGGAACCACATAATCATGAAAAATCAAATATCAGATATATAAATCTTGAAATATTAATTATTATATAAAATCGTAGGCTTATCCAGTTATACATTTATTCATCATCAATAAATATTATTCATTATGGTTCATAAATATTTTTTTAAATTTCCAAATCATATCCCCACAGAGTGGCCTACCTTGGGTGCAGTGAAGCCCCTTATCATACACCAAGTGATGATCGAGTCTATATCAATGTTTCCTTTTCATATTTATTATATCTATATTCCTAAATTCTATATCCACATCCACGTTTATTATCAATATATTTATGTAATTAATTGGAATCCACTATCTCTATACTTTATAAAAATTCTATCTCATTTTCCTATACATCAAAACATCCTTAAACATATCCATAGACATGTACTTAGGGAACATACTATGGTTTTCTAATCCTAGTTTCCAAAAGACAAATAAAATTATCCTATCATGCAAACTATAGATACCCATGCTTATCATATATAGATATTACATCATTTTTATGAATAATCATAACATTACCCAAAAACATGCATGAGGACTGTAATATTTTAGTATCTTTGGACATTGGGTAACATAAAAAACTAGTTAATAGATGACCTAGATAATATAACACTAATATATTAATATATAGAATCATTCTTAGTCAAATAATATGTAATACATATCTTCATAACATGGGAAAAGGAATCGTATGAAAGGGTTATCTCATAATCCCAATTTAGGAAATCAATGAAGATATATAAACATAAAATGAGAATAAGTGTATGAGAACATTAAAATACCATTTTAAAACTATTATATTCATATAAAATGTAATAATATTGGGTAATGTAATTATTATTTTATGTTAATAATACATTAAAAAAATGAAATAAAAAAAAATGATATATAAGGGCATAACATTATAATAATACATATATTTGTGTCACATACATAATCGTAGGAAATCATATGTCATGGCTTCCCAACAAGACCTCCATTACATTTTAGGGTTCTGATAACCATCGAGGTACCTACATTGTGCATGGTATGACCTCCCAAGTTCCATCTTTAAGGCTTGTTATAACCACCCATGTATCCTTCTTTTTAGGACTTGGCTAACCACACATGTGCCCGCTAATATCATAAAACAGTTTTCATTGCCCAATTCATTGGAATATGATATAGTCTCATCCATATTATATTTAAATTAATAAATATATGTGACATATTATCATACAACATTCATAATATCATAATCCATGGAAAAAAATGGGACTAATAATCATTTTATCATATTATAACATGTGGAAAATATACAAGTATCATAGTCATCATAGAATAATCCATTGAAAATGAAGAAATTTTCATAAGAATATCATCATGCTATAACCCATGGAAGTGAATTTAATTTTATTAAAATAATTTCATCATAAATATAAACCATTAAAATAAATAATTTTTATGTAATACATGGATCATATACCCTGTATGTAATTGGTAACATAAAGGTATGTAATCAAAGATGAAAAAATATTTTTATCAGTCATTTTGAACATTTTAGGATGAAAATATCCTTTTCATAATGAAAAATATGTAAAAAACAAAAAACATTTTGAAAAAATATATCTTTTAAAATAAAATTAAATCATATAAAGGATGTATAGAAGTAAAAAATGGACATAGATATGAGATTTTAGGTTCATTCCATTAACGTTAAATCAATTATTCCTTTCACATTTTTAGTAATATACAAATTGATATTTTTTTATAATCGAATATAATATTAAATTAAAAAATGTAAGAAATTTAGAAATTGGAAATTTCCTTTTAGTAATCATAGGAGAATAAAAAAGAATTTTAAAAAAATTATGAAAATGTCATTATGGAAGAATGTATATTTCTTATGGAAGAAAGAAATAATGTAATATTTTCTAAAAAAATATCAATTATTTTATGTAAAGAACTATGGTAAAATGGTACTATCACACTAAAATATATTGAATAACCCGAGGATAATAAAATTTATTTTTATATTGACATTTAGTAATTATTTTTTGTCATTGAAAACCTAGACCTAAAAAATCCTGATAAATTATGAGATTATAACATAAAATCACTACCAATTTCGTATCTTTGAATCATAATATAGAAGATGTATTAACATAAAATTAAAATTAAAATATCTTGATGGTAAATAAATTCATGATATTACATGTCAAAAGGGTTTTATATACACCTCCTCAAAAAATATATGATCATAACTAATCATTCATCTCAGATAAGGTAAATTGAGACAAGAATATCTTTCATTATGTATTGAATTCTATCATGCACGTTCAATCTTCATATATTATAAATAGATGTTTATTATAAATATATTTATGTATTTATTACCATTTATTATTTTAGTATGAAATGTTTTACCATGTTATTAACAATTCTCGGGTAAATTTATGTTTCATGTAATAACCACTTAGTTTTTCATTTATGTTTTGATTTTTTTCAATTTATTTGATCAAGATTTCATAATATCGAGAATTTTTAACATGATTAAATAATAATATATATTATGTATATATCTATTTATATTATTCATTAAAATATAGATATATAATGTCAAATACATTTTTCATTTAGATGGTAGGTCATATGTACATATTAAAGGAGTTTCAACTATGTAACTTTTAATATTTTTTATTCCTTTTGGATGTTGAGAAGTGTGGACCACAAGAGATAAACATCCCATGAGAGGTTATGATGGTGGGGACCACCTGAACTAAATCCAATGATAGATTATGGTGGTTGGAACGACCCATGGATTAAACCTCTGTAACTTCCCTCTTAATGAGGGAGAAACCTCTCAACTCCCTCTTTAAGGTGGAGGAGCCTTGCTCCACATTAATTGTGAAAATTCCATACTTTAGTTAATCCAATTTATTTTGTGCCGACATGAAATGTTCCCACATAATTTAATTTGACAAACATAAATTATTAAGTTGCCTATATTTCATTTTGGTGTGATTGTGGGAAAGGATTGGCATAGGGGAGATCTCTTAGAGAAAATCTCTCCAATAAAGAATGCCAACGAAGAATGCCGACATCGACTCCTTCTTCCTCCATGGAACATTCATTGATGAATGACATATTTAGCATCAATGAACCGATGATCGAGGAATCACTGATGTCACTGACGTCCATCTTTTTCCAATGAAATCATCTCATTTCCCAAATACAATCTAAAATGAATCAATCGAACAAGGTAGAAGTTTATTTGTGTATGAATACTTTTCCCATGTTCTTTTCTTAAATTATTTTTTGGGATTGGGAATAAATAATTACGGAAGGTTGTAATTCTTGATGTTCTTATTCATGTTCTTGTTGATACATATGCTACCACCCTAATTTGGAGGATATATACCAAAAAAACATGGCCCCACCCCTCTAGAAATCGTGAGATGATTTGTGGTGTTCAACGCAAAGAAGTTAATGGTGCAACGACACCGCCCCTCGGACACCACTGCCTCGTGACCTCCGTGCCCTCGCGGCACCCATGTGGTCGAGCCACTCTTTGGTACCTATGGCCATCGCGCCTTGTAGCTTCGCCACTAGTGGCCCGGCCCCGCCGCTCATGCCTCCTGCCATCCATACCAAGCTACCTCCCCCGACTGGGCCAAGACGCCACTGCCATCCATCGAGCCCCTACCGACATCTTTCAAGCCGATCCCGCCATCTGTCAAGCCACCGCTGCCCACCGAGCCACCCGCGGTCAAGCTTCTCTAGCTGATCCACCCACGACCGAGCTGCTCAGGATGAGCCGCCCCGCGGTCGAGCCGCTCATACCGAGTCACCCCGCGGTCGAGCAGCTCCGTTCGAGCAGCCCCGTGGCCAAGCCGCTCTTGCCGAGCCATCCCACGGCCAAGCCCCTCATTCTGAGCCGCCCTGTCGAGCCTCTGTGCGGCCTCGTGTGGTCCATAGCCTCCCCTTTGTGGCCCCTCACGGCATGTCGGACTACCCAGTGGGCCGAGCAGAACCTAACAGTCCAGGCTGCACTATGGGTTGGGTCGACCTGAACTTGGTTGTCCCAGGCCAGGTTGAGCCGGGTCGGACCAGACCCGGGCCCACTACGACCCATTTACTTTTTTTTCATAACTTTGGCACCAGTCATCAGTTTGATGAACCGTCTGTGGCACTGGAAATATTGGAGTGAGAAGGTCCCTTTCAGTATACCCTACTACAGTTTTGGATTATTATGGGGAACAATAATGTAGGATTGAGCACGAATCAAACCAGGCCCCGGGGACTAAAAGGCTAATAACTCACAGACCGGACATCCGATTGATGCACCGTCTATTGTGTTTAGTCCCCTATGACATGGCGGGATTTTGAGATGCTTCTTTTTGGGAATACAAAGTAGTTGGAGAATCGACGAGTAGCATGTGGAGCGGATCCTCCAAGAGACGAGTGAGCATTGTGCGGGAACACAGTAGTTGGCTGAGACATGATGATTGGTGACCTTTTCTAGTCGGAGTGACTTGATAGGCACAGTTGGGAGTGCCTTTGTGTGACACGAAAAACAAAATTTGGGGAGCACCTCTGTGTGATGCGACAGACCCATGGTACATGACAGGAGGAGTACCTCAGCTGGACATGGTGGGCAACGCCTCTGTGTGATGTGGCAGACCCACAGAACTCGACAAGAGGAGTACCACATCAATTCACGAGGGGGAGCTCTTATGTGTGATGTGGCAGACCCATGGTGGGGAGTGCCTCTCTATAATGTGGCAGACCCATTGTACCCAATTGAAGGAGTACCTCAACAGTCTAATGATTGTGGAAAGCGCCTATGTGTGACACGGTATGCCCACTATACTCAATAAGGGAGGGAATATCCAACAAAAAAGCTGTTCGATGATGTGACTAAGGATGTTACTTGTTACTAACCTAGAATAAATCTGAGTGTGATCTGAGTCAGTATATTTGTGTTTTTCTCATGATTGATAAGGATTACATGATAACATAGGTATATGTATCGGCATATACTTAAGTATGGTTTTTTGTTGATTTCAAACATTGGGTTTATCCATGGTGAATTTTGTGAAATTATGAGGGTCTCGGGGTCCCTACTAAGTTTCGTTATACTAACCCTTGCACGGGCTATTCCTGCAACTTTTTTTGTTGGATGTAGACAACAGACAACACTGACTGAGGCTGAGAGTACTATGACATGACGGTGCATGGAGGAGGACTATACGGTCTGTCGATACACAGAGGAGATGGGTTGATGTGGAGTGCTGAGGAGGCGCTCTGAACTTACCCATAAGGTATGAACTTTATAGGATGATTCTGTAGTTGTCTTTTCCATTTCTTCAGTTGTTTTATATTTTAGTTGTACTTATATCATTACAGTTGGGCATGTATTTTGGCCCACTTATTACTTTCAGCACTCTTTTTCTTATACAATTTACTTGTGTTTATATCATGTTGTGTGATTGGTTGTGTGTTCTTATAGGTTATTAAATCAATGCCTTCCCAGTTTTAGGGATTATGCCTTTCAGTGCTAGTCTCCATCCACTAGCCTATGGAAGGCAGACTTCGGGTAGTCATGACATGGGCCCCGAGGATCGGGTCATGAAAAATTCGTATCAGAGGAGTCGGTTATACCGAAGAACTAGGATTCTGATCTTTTCTATGAAGCAATAGTGTCTGAGGTAATGAGTGAGGTTTTTATTTTAGGGAGTCCAATGATGGTGTGGTGACTGTCGTATCCATGTACCAGGACCCTGACATCTGAATCCAGCTCAGTGCATGAAAACACTGATTGTGTGTGTGTTTACATGAGTATTCTTTGTTATCCCTTGAGTCATCTCACCAGGTATATATTATTGACAGTGGAACACCTATTTCTTTTCAGTATTCGAGCACGCATACATCCATCTAGGGATCCAAGAGTTGTATGCACTGATATCCCACCAAGCGATGAGGCCTCAGTGCAGGGCCCTTTTCCAGTAGATGCAACAACAAAGGCACAAGCGATACTATTACCCGTTGGGCCACCGATGCCATGAGCCCATGCAGCAGAGAGTGCACACCGCTTGAGCACATTTCACGATTTCTAGCACCATAGGCCACCCAGGTTCAGGGGAGAGATGGACCCATAAGAACCATTGGATTTCCTTAAGGCTTTAGTGAGAGTCTTTTGACTTGTAGGGACACCCGCAGATCTCAGGGAGATCATTGTCGCCAACTTTCTATAGGAATTTGTGGGCTGATTATGGAGCTTGATGCTCCAGGTTCATGACGAGGAGATGCTACTCTAGGCAGAATTCAAGAGTCTGTTTTGGGCAGAGTTTGTTCTAGCGACTCTTCACGCAGTGCGCATATAAGAGTTTCTTTATCTATAGTAGGGCAACATGACTCAGCTCAGTACTCAGAGAGGTTCACTGACCTATCATGATACTGCACGGAAATGGTCCACGACCCATTCATCAAGGCCTAGACCTTGGTGTAGGGTCTCAGGGGGGAGATCATGGATTCGATGATCTCACTCACCATCCCGACATAAGAGGGGGTGTTATAGAGAGCCCACGTGGTGGAGTGTTTCCCTGCTGAGTAGTCACCAGAGGAAAGACCCGCTACCATTCATCATTTAGCAGAGTCTTCTATAGCTGGAAGCAGTCAGTTGTTATAGAGGACCAAGTGGAACAGACCTACATTTGGACGACCGCATGAATCAGGATCGGTTTTGCGGTGCACCTATTTTGGAACGAGTTAGGAAAGGATTATGCAGTGTTACTCATGTGGAAGGTAGGTTCACATGGCTCATGACTGCCTGAACCATTATATGGATGATCCGTGGATAGTTAAAGGACCACCCAGGATGAAACAGAGGTTCGATCAAGGTGGTTTGCAGGGAGAAGGCGGACATGGCCGAGGAGCTGGCCGTGCAGCTGGCGGCAGGCAACGATTTGAGCTGTTACTGCCACCACCACCAAGAGGTCCACCCCGACCACAAGGATCATGTGGACAAAGGAGAGCTCAGAAATAGGAAATTGAGGCATATGATCAAGGCGCTACGTAGATTATACGAGGTACAATATGTGTCTATTCCACCTTAGCTGCAGTACATATAGAGACATGTTCACGTCATTATTCTATTTCCACTTCCCTCTTTAAGATCCCAGAGATTCAAATGGTTTCATTAGATCAATCCTTATGGATAGAGACTCCTACGGGATCATATTTGGCGATTAGATACCGGTTTAGGAAGTTTGAGCTTACTCTAGGAGGCGAGAGCATCGACTGGGATCTCTTAGTAGCAGCGTTGAGACCTTACGACGTCATCTTGGTTATGGAATGGTTATCTACAGTCCATGCCTAGATTGATTTTATTAGGTGCAAAGTGAAGTGTTTCCACACTTATGGGACCAGGTTTTCCTTTACCGGTAAGAAGGGAGCCTTTACAGCATAGGATGGACTTTCCCGGAGTAGAGTGCATCTGATCACTCATCAGTTGTCTAGCCATACCCTCGGATAAATTGAAGTGGAGAGTCTGATCAATCCTATAATGGTGGACCACTACGTGGATTTTTTCCTTGATGATGTTCTGAGTCTACCTTCTCACATAAAGATGGACTTTTACATTGACTTATACCCCAGGACGAAATTGATATCTACACCAGCATATCAGATGGCTCTCGTGGAGCTTTGCGAGCTGCGGGTTCATCTAGAGGACTTGTAGGGAAAAGGATTCATCCAGCCAAGTGTTTCACCTTGGGCAGCCCGGATTATGTTCTCCAAGAAGGTGGATGGGTTCATGAGACTTTGTTTCATCTATCAGTTCCTGAACCAGGTGACCATGAAGAATAAGTACCCACTCCCGAGGATTTACAACCTCTTTGATCAGCTGAAGGGAGAACGATGGTTCTTGATTATAGACCTCAGATTAGGAAATCTCCAACTCATGGTGTGAGACGAGGATATGAAGAAGACAGATTTTAGATGTCGGTATATCCATTATGAGTTTTTGGTTATGCAATTCAGTATGTCCAACACTCCAGTAGTGTTCGTGGGACTCATGAATAAGATCTTTCAGCCATACCTTCATCTCTTTGTAGTAGTCTTCATCGATGACATTATGATCGACTCGGGTACTGAGGTGGAGCCTTCTTATCATTTTCATGTAGTACCGAACAAACTCTGAGAGCACCAGTTTTGTGGTAAGCACTCGATGTGCTAGTTCTAGATCCGGGGGGTTCACATTGTGGGGCATGTCATATCGGATGCTGGAGCTGCAGTGGAACTAGCGATGATTGAGGTGGTACTTTCTAGGGATCCTCCCAGGAGTGTGATGAAGGTACGGAGTTTCCTGGGTTTGGCTGGATATTACTGGTTGTTTGTTCTAGATTTCTCTAGAGACAAAACAACATTATCAGCCATGACGATAATACGGAAACCCTTTGTGTGGTTCGAGAGATGCCAACAGAGGTTTAGAAGCTGAGGTAGAGGCTTACTATTTCCCCCATATTGAGGCATCCAGAGGAGGGCATAGGGTACGTAGTCTACTACGACGCATCAGAGACTATAAATGGATGTGTCCAGATGCAAGAGTGAGTAGTGAATGTATATTCTTCTCGAAAACTAAGACATCATGAGCATAACTACTTTACCCACGACCTAGAGTTAGCAGTAGTGGTTTCCATTTTGAAGATGTGAAGACACTATCTGATGGGCTAGCGCTTTATAGTGTAATCTGATTACAAGAGTCTCACGTATAACTTTTCCTAGATGGACCTTAAACTGAGACATTGATATTGGTTTGTGTTCTTCCATGACTATGACTTCGAGATAGTCTATACTCCTGTGAAGTGGAACGTTGTTGCAGATGCACTCAGCAGGAGATCTGGTATACCACTGCTAGGCGAGGCAATAGAGAAGCTGGCTGTTTTGTCGATATTATTTTTGGATAGAGATGGAGTAGTTTTTCTTTAGTCTCTTACTGTCACTCCACCAATCATTCAGCGAGTCAGGGAGTCATAGCATAGGGAAGCTGACTGAGAGACCTGACATGCTCAGATATCCACAAGACAAGCACCTGATGGATTTTATGAATGTGGGGAGCATGTCATCCTCTTTCAGGGACGTACCATGGTACGAGTGTCACATCATGAGGATTTGTTGATGGAGTTCCACATATCTCTTCTACGAGTACATCCAAGAGTGGAGAAGATGTACCAGGATCTCCGACGACAATACTGGTGGCCAGGAATGATGAAAGTAATAGCAGTGTTTGTCTCTCGGTGCCTCACAAGTCAGGAAGTGAAGGCGTAGAATTAAGTACCAGCAAGCTTGGTTTAGTCTTTAGAGGTCCCATAATGGATGTGTGATAGGATATCCATGGAATTTGTGATAGGACTTCCACGTACATCCAGGGGTCGTGACTCAATTTGGGTGATCTTCGACATACTCACCAAGTCGGGCCACATCCAACCTATCAAAGATCAACGTTCAATAGAGGTCTTGGGATGCTTCTATATGAAGGATATTTTTCAGGTACATAGAGTACCATCGGTGATGGTCTCTAATCGTGATATGTGTTTTACTTCCCGGCTATGGATAGGGTTGAATGAGGCTTTCGGGACGAGCTTTGTTTGAGCACAACTTTCCATCCTCAGAAGGATGTCCATACCGAGTGCGCCATTCAGACCCTCAAGGACATGTTGCGTTCCTATGTCCCCGACTTTGGTCACATCTGGTAGGATCACTTTCCTTTGTTGTAGTTTTCATACAACAATAGTTATCACTCCACAATAGGGATGGCACCTTTTGAGGCGTTGTACATGCGAACTTGTAGATTACCTTTTTGCTGGACTGACCGAGGGGAGTCATCAATCGGGGGACTAGAGATGATACAGGCTACCATATAGAGGATGCAGATCATCCAGGAATGGATAATGACTTCATAGAAGAGGGATAAGTCACTTGCTGATAAGAGACAGAGACCTCTGGAGTTTGAGGATGGTGACCACGTCCTTCTAAGGGTCTCACCCCGATGTGGTTTGCGGAGATTTGGTCAAGGGAAAAAGTTATTCCAAAGATTCATATGACCTTTTCAGGTCCTCATTAGAGTTGGTGAGGTAGCATACCTCTTATCTATTCTACCTCAGTTGCACCAGGTGCACGATGTCTTCCACGTATCCTAGCTGAGGAGGTACATTCATGACCCTTCACACATCATCGACCATGGCGAGCTAGATGTCGATGATGGGGAGACATGTATGGAGGTTCCCATAGAGATTGAGGATCAATAAGAGTGGGTACGTCATGGAAAATAGATACCTTTAGTTCCCATTCGTTGGTAGCACGGGATCCTTTCGTACAGAACATTGGAACAGGAGGCTCAGATGCATGCATAGTAACCCCACATGTTCCCTTAGTTTGAGTTGTGGATTATGGGAATGTAAATCCTTTAGGAGGGGAGAATTTAATGACTTGGAATTTCTATGTATTTTTTTTTAATTTATGGGAATTTTATGCGTTCACAAAAATTTATTGTGCTTTATTCCAAGGCCCGGAGTGCCCAGAATTAATTTATGAACATTATTTCGGGTACGTTCAGTAAACGTGCATGTGGGTTTTTCTATCTTTTTAACCGGTGCTTGGAATTGAAATCGGGGGGCACCGTTGAACTCACATCACTGGTATTCACTTAAGTATTCCATCACCTCAAAAGAAGTCAGTCAATAGTGGATGTTATCTTTTCACATCTTTGTGAAAGAATAAAATAAAAATAAAATTGTGTAAATTTTATTTTTATTTTTATTCCATGTTGAAGTTGAGAAGTGGGGACCACCAGACCTAATCCTTCCTTGAATGGTTAGGATGGTGGGGACCACCTGAACTAACCTCCCATGAGAGGTTATGGTGGTGGGGACCACCTGAGGATTAAAATTCTTGAACTTCCCTCTTAATAAGGGAGAAACATCTCTTCTTCCTCTTTATGGTGGAGGAGCCCTTTGAGCATCCTCAAGATTAATTACTAAAATTCCATACTTTAATTAAGCCAATTAATATTGTGGTAACTTGAAATGTTCCCACATAATATAATTTGAAAATCATAAATTATTAAGTTGATTATATTTCATTTTTGTGGGGTTAAGGGAAAGGATTGGAAAAGGGGAGAGCTCTTGGAGAAAAACTCTCCTACAAAGAATTCCACCGAAGAACTCCGACATCAACTCCTTCTTCTTCCATAAGACATTTGTTGACGAAGATTGACTTCAACATCAACGAACTGATGATTGAGGAAACACTAACATCACCGACATCTATCTTTTCCCAATGACATCGTCTCCTTTTCAACAGATAATCTTCAACGAATCAAACGGTTGAGGTAAGGGTTTATTTGTGTATGAATAATTATCCCATGTTATTTCCTTAAATTATTTTTCGGGATTGGGAATTAATTATTGCGGGAGGTTGTAAAGATTGATGTTATTCTTCAAGTTCATTTTGAGCCATATGCTACCACCCTAATGCGGAGGGTACTGGCCAAACAATCATGGCCCAACCCGTCCGCAAATCCTGTAATGAATCTTGGTGTTCAACGTTGAAAAGGAGACGGCGTAACAACATAGCCTCGTGAACTCTGTCACCTCGTGAACCCCCGAAGTCAAGCAGCACTGCGGCACCTAAGGACAATGTGCCCCACGGATCCGCCACCCAGAGCCCCGCTGCACTGCCCACGGCCACCGTCGTCCGGGCCGAGCTACTGCTGCCAACCGGGCTGAGCCGCTATCAACTTTTTTCGAGCCATTGTCACCATTCAATTATCCCTCTCCTCTGTCCTCTAATCCTTATTCATCAATCGAGCCAACCACAGTCGCGCCGCTCTGGCCACGCCACGTGCGGCCAAGCAGCTATGATCGAGCCCCCCCCCCCTCCCATGGCTGTGCTGCTATGGTCGAGCCAACCTGCAGCTGAACCACTTTGGCTGAGCCACCCCGTGGCCCCGATCCGCTTCAGTCGTGCCCCCCTGTGGCCTCGCGCTGTCCACAACTGAACCCCCATGGCCCCTCACGGTCTGCCACACTACCCAGCGAGCCGGGCCGTCCATCATGGGTCGGGCCAGACCCATGGGGCCTGGCCAAACCCAACAGGCCAGGTTGCCTTGCGGGCTGGGCTAGACCCATCATGTCGGGCCGGGTCGACTCGAACATTGTCGGCCCAGGCTAGGTTGGGTCGGGTCGGGCCAGACCTAGGCCCACTATGACCCATTTACTTTATTTTTTCCATAACGTTGGCACCAGACATTCGTTTGATGAACCATCAGTGGCGCTGGATACCATGGAGTGAGAGGGTCCCTTTCACTATACCCCACTGGTGTTTTGGATTAAGATGCGGAACAATCAGGTTGAATCATGCACAAATCCAATCGGGCCCCCAGGACTAAAAGGATAATAACTCACAGTCCGGGCGTCCGATTGACGCGTCGTCTATTGCGTTGAGACCACTATTATGTGGCGGACCTTTGAGATGATTATTTTTGGGACTTAGTGGAAGTTGAGGTATCGACCAGTTGATCGTGGAGTGGATCCTCCGAGAGACGATCGAGCATAGTGCGGGAACCTAGTAGCTGGCTTAGACTTGACGACTGTTGACCTTTTCGACATTGACTGACTTGAAAGGCCTAGTGGGGAGTGCCTCTATGTGGCGCGGCATACCCATGGTGGGGAGCACCTCTATGTGACATGATGGACCCACGGTACATGATAGGGGGAGTACCTCAGTAGGACAAGGTGGGGAGTGCCTCTGTGTGATTCGGCATACCCATGAGACTCGACAGGATGAGTACCACAACAAGTCATGAGGGGGATCGCCTCTATGTGATGCAGCAGACCCATGGTGGAGAGGGCCTTTGTGTAACGCAGCAGACCCACAATACTCAATAGGAGGAGTATCTCAGCATTCCATGGTTTGTGGGAAGCTACTCTATGTAACGCGGCAGGCCCACTATACTCGATAGAGGAGGTAATCTCTAGCAGCCGAGGTTTTCGAATATGTGACTGGGGATGTTACTTGTTACTACACCGTTAAAAAATCCCGGTGTGAGATAAGTCAGTATCTCGGTGTTTTCCTCATGACTGAGATGTATTACTTGATAACTTAGATATATGTATGGGTATATACCTAAGTAGGTTAATCTATTGATATCTTACATTGTGATTTATCCTTGATTGTTTTTGTGATACCATGAAGGTCTCAGGGTCCCTAGTGAGTATCGTTATAATCACCCTTGCACGGGATATGCCCACACCGTGTTGTGTTGGATGTAGATGATAAACAATGTTGACTGAGGGTGAGAGTACCAGGACTAGACAGTGCCTAGAGGTGGACCATACGACATGTCGATACGTAAAGGAGACGGGTGGACATGCAGTGCTGAGGAGGTGATCCGTACATACCTCTTAGTTAGGAACCTTGGAAGATGATCGAGTATCTCTATTTTCTCTTTCTTCAATTGTATTGATTTTTTTTACTTGTATCTTTATAGTTGGGAATGTATTCCGACCCCCCTTTTGTCTTTCAGCAAACTTTTTTCTATATAGTTGACTTGTGATCATATCTTGCAATGTGCTTGGTTTAATTTTCTTACATATTATAAAGGCATTGCCTTCCAAGATTTAGGTATAATGCCTTTTGGTGGTAGTCAGCATCCTTTGGCCTATGGAATGCGGGCATGGGGTAATCACGACACGAGCCCTGGGGGTCGGGTCATGACATTCCACCCACATTTCATTCAGGTAACAATGATATAAAATGGAGTATTATATATCATAGAAGATATAAATTCAAAATATGTATAACCAATAAGTTTTTTTAATGTTATAGGTAATTTGTAACCCTTGTCTTATTAGTTTAACCCTGGTAAACCGAATTTCACCTTAACCGTCGTAAATAAGTTTTACTATTTTAACAATTAATATTGGAAAAAAATAATGTTGAACATATCAGATAATATAAATTATTATGATTCAAAATATGGAATTTATTTTCCAAAATTCCACTAACATAACAGAGAAATCTTTTATTAATGAATCATGCTAACATCACAAGAAAGTATGTTTTTAAGTGGAAAATTTTTAATATATTAGAATATTTTCATTTCAAAAATAAACATTTAAATTATCCTAAAAAATAATTTATATCACTCAATATATAATTTAACTATAATTTCTTTTAAATCATAATATATATATAATTTATCTTTATTAAAAAATTAAATAAAAAATCATTGTTCAATTAAATTTAAGAGATTTTTACCATTCATTAAAAAAGGAAAATTTACATTAAAAATCAAATAAAATCTCCATAATAGAATTATGACCTACGATTTTTTAAAACAAATTTTAGTTTTTTAAATTTATTTTTCGAAACTATTGAAGATTATTTATAATATTATTATCAAATATATATATATAATGATTTTCTCAGAAAATGTTATTTTTTTAAATTATAAATACTTTATCAAAAATTACGTATTTTATTGACAATATTTTTTCTTATATAAAAAATTATAAAGTATTTTAAAAAATATATATTTTACTATTAAATTTTCTATGTTCAATGTCTATGTTATATTGGATGTATTAAAATAATTATCAGAACAATATATAGTCATTTTTTCAATACTCATTATTGTAAGAAATATTGGTGTTGTGTTTAGTGCAAGCATAACTCTGTGTGGAATTTAATGAAAGGAATCAAAGATGTTTAATTTATTATGAAAAAATAATAATTCATAAAAATTCAGAATGTTATAGTTTTATATATATTGGACATCATATATGATTATGGAAAATATATAATCAATTTTTTGTATGTGATTATATGTAATTAGATTATTTTTTTGATGATAAGGGATGGGTATATTTTTATATAGAATATGAGATATAGGATTTCAAGATTTGTTTTTAAATTTAGTAAATACAATTTTAAAAAATTATTTTGTATAATTATTTCTCAATTATGTGAAGAGTGATCAGTTATTTAAACATCAGATATCGTTAGATGAATTAATAAATTCATTATTTAACTAACATATTCAAAGGAGAAGATATTATGTGATTAATTATTCCTATTATATCTTATTATAATTATATTTTAAATTATACTTACCAAAACTAATCAAATTTTTATTAATTTATATATTTAATATATTTGAAGTAGTAATCATATTTTGCGAATTATTAGGAATATTATCCATTTACAATTTTAGTTATGAAAACCTGGTGGAAGTTTTTTTAATTAATCATGTTATATTTTTTGTTGTTGTTAATTCATTTCATAATATTTTTAATAGATTAATGGGTTTTTAATATATAAAGAATATAATACATCAAAACTTACAGTTCACACCAAGATGATTTAATAGTAATCATAATTGAAATAGTTTTTCTGGTGATTTCAAATCATTTTACATCATTAATTTCTCATGAAAAAAATTAGATGATATATTCAAATCCACCACCATTCCATTAAATATCTACATATTGTGTGTTTATTTATCAAATATTAAAATAACAACTCTTTAACTCATAACAATATATAATTAATAATAATAAAATTTATATATTTTCTAAAATATCATATTAGTATCATGAAATTAATGATTATAAATTAGGAGAAGATTATGGTGATCCTTAAGAAATCTATACGTATTTTTCATAAAAAAATTATTTTCAAAATTGGTACTATTTTTTTTACAAAACAAGGTTTCAAAAAAAGTATATATTTATCCTTCATTGTTTAATTATAATCTTGTACATTAATATGTTTATAAATTGAATGTCTAAAAAACGAAATTTCACAATCATATCATTGTTTTCGCTAACTTTTTTTCTAATTATACTAGTTTTATTTTAAAAAAATTTCTCGTATTTTAAAAATGTATATATAAATTGCTACACATTTTTGATGTTAAAGCTTTAATAAAGAAATACAAATAAAAATTAAGGATTAAATAAAAGGGATGAATTAATCCCATTATAGTTAGTTTATATTTTGAAATTGAATATTGTATTTTATTGGGATGGATGGATATTAATAATTTATTCATATTTTTTATATTAATAATTATTTATTATGTAATTATTCAAAAATTATTATTTTTACATCCGTAAAAATCCACATGAGTTATTCTCATTTAGCATTGTATTTTATTCATTTTAATCATATAGAGTATGGTTGTAGCATGGTTTAATCCATCATAGATTTCCTTCACTTGATATAATTATATATAGGATATTTTTATATAAATTTATTTATTTTATCTTAAAAATTCCTTAATATATATCTTCATTCATAATAATGTAATTCTACAACATTTATATTAAAAAGATAATATTATGAATAAAAAACTAAAAAATTATTAATTTAATAATGAAAAATTATAAATTTAAATAAAATTAAGTTAAATTTAGGTTTCTTCCAATTCACATATTATTTTTTAAAATAAAAAAACATCTGTGAATAATCATATTATCATATGAAAATATTTTTATGTGAAGATAAATATTTTTATTTTACCCAGTATTTCTATAACCAATGGGTAGCTAAAATATTATCTTAAACTTAATATTTTATACGGTACCTAATGATAAGTAAATTTGTTAATGATAAGAATGATGGAATAATATATATTAATTTTTTTATATATTGTAATGGTATAGATATATTTATTCAAATAAAATTATATTTATAGAGTTAAATTAATTATTTTTTTTGCAATTATTTAAGGATAAAAATTAATTTTATGAAATTATATGATTTTAAGGATTAGATTATATGATGTTTTATATAAAAGAAATCATAAACTATTATGATTTGAGAGGATAGGGGAAAAATAATCCTATATAACCTTTTTATTAATGATAAATCAAATATTTGAATATTAATTTCATAAGAATTATGAAAAGAATATTTTTGAAAATGAAATTAGGTTTTACATATAACTGGGAAGTAAAACAATAAATTTCAAAACACCACTAATTATTAATATTCTAAAAATATTAAACTTAAACTCATTTAACTTAAAATCATTCACATGATATATTTTCTTTTGTAAATAGAATGAGACATAAATATTCTTACTAAAGAAAATAATTAGTGAAAATAAAACATCACAATGTTATTAGCATCTTCTTCTTTGTTATTTCCATACTCTAATTCCAATTTGATTTCCCAAGAATAATTTCAAAAATTAATGAAAATAAACAATCATCGTTATAGTTATTTATTAAGGGTAAAATATTTCAATATATAATATTTCATAATAAATAATATTTTATAGTGTATTCAGGTTTATGTCATTTCATTAATGTAGTTTAATGATGTTACGCTAATTTCATAATAATATTAATTTAGGATTAAAGATTCATGAATCTATGATATTTATACTATGTATTTATTATTATATTTCTATATTGTTAATGTTTCATGATTATAATGATGTCAAAAGTAAACAATTAAACTGATTTTGAATCATTTAAAACAAACATACTGAGTAATAATATCTAAATTTTGACTATTTACAAATTTATTTATCAATTTTACTTTTATAATGATGTCAAATAGAAACCATTTAACTTTTATAATTATATCTCTAATTGTAAAAGGATAATTTATCCTCAATATTATAAACAATATTTTTTGTAATTGTTGATCAAACTACCTATCAATGAATCATTTTTGAAAAATGAATCCAGTAAATGAATAATAATATAAAAAATAAAAAATCTAGAGTAAAAATGGAATTTATTTTTATTAAATAATTTAGTTTAAAAAAATTAATATTTTTATAGTAAGGGATTGAACAATATGATTTGGGACGTGAAATAAGGAGTTTTTATTTAAAAAAATATTTCCATTTAGTAAATGTTTTCTCTAGATGTACACTAATGACATCAATGGTTTTTATTTCTCATAAATTTATTGATAATTATAAATATTTTATGTTTTGGATTAATTTTTCTCTTAATAAGGAATACATCAACAAGTTATTGGCAATCCAATTTCATTTTATGAGGTAATATAAAATTTTGTGCATGTGGGAAGAAATTCATGGTTTTTTTGGTTATAATAATGTTTTGGCCCTTATAAATAATTTATGTGGGATATTAATAATTGTATATCTCCCTCCAATTCATTGGTTTTAGATTTATTCTTCATAATATTATTGTGGGAATTAATCAATGTTGTTTTTTACATTATTAGTTATTAATGTTAACTGGTGATTTTATTTTATTAGAAGGTTGATTGTGAATATGATTTCTGAATTGGATTTAGAGAAAAGTAGAATCCACCATAGGATAGATATCCATATTTTAATAATGATATTGAATGGAACATACCATCGTTACTAGGAATCACACTGCTCTGTATGGGGGAAATATAGCTGATTAGCCATGAATGGTGTAGAACTAGGTGATTTCAAATATGTCTGATACTAGGGAGGGGTAGTTCAAAAGTGTAGTCGTGTCTTAGGAATTCAATGGTTATTTACCAGGCCTTGTTCTTCTTGGACATTGGGACATTTATGGGCCTTTTGGCTCTAGACATATGTGTCATGTAAGGGTACCCACTCAACCCTTAAAACGGTGATTATCAATAAACTAAAAAAATATAAGGCCTTCAGACATTAGAATTAAGCAGTAAATTTAATTATGTAGAGGTTATGTTTTATATATTAAAAAACCTCTACAAGTTTTTATCACTCTATTATGTGATGTATTTTTTTGATAAGGTGTTTCAGGTACGTAACAATATTTTCAAGACCATTCAAGATTAAATAATATTTTAGTTTAAATGTATAAAATATGTTTATAGGATTTCATAGGTATTAAATAATGTTAATATTTGAATAGAACTATTTCAAAATTGTTTATTACCCAAAATATCTTGCTTAATTGATGTTAATTTCATTTTTAAGTAATTTTTCAGGATTATATGATTAAAAAAAATCATATGAGTTAATTGTATATATTATTTATGGTTTCTTATTTTTAATGTGTAAGTATCTTGGTTACATTTACAATTATGATAGAATGTATTTATCTTGGAAAATATAAATCATCTTCTTAATTTTGTGTTTTTTATAAGGTGTCTGATTAAATACCACTAACAATTTATTAATAAATAATTGGAATGGTCATGTGGAAAAATTTTCAATGAATTAAAATGAACTATAAAATTTAATTAATTAATAAATCTTTTAGACTGTGTAGTTTTTTGATCAACTGGTGTGTTTTAACTATGTTTTACTTCTTTAAGTAATAACTCCCATGTAATTTACAAGTACACATATAAGACATTTATTTTATTAGATATGATGGTTTATTGTGAAAGTAGGTTTTTTTGAGTTATTTAATGAACCATAATGTCCTCTAATTTTGATATTTGTACCATATAATTCCTTGGGAATCTAGAATGTGGAAACCTATGAGTTTTTCATAAAATAGTTGTCGATTTTATCACATAATTTTCCATTATTACTTGTGTTGACTAGTTCATCAATATAATCATTATTTTTTTATTATGATGTCATCAGTTGTTTCAGATTTTCTCTTCCTAATTGATATATCCACTAGTATAGGATTCCTCTATGACTATTGAATTGTTTTCATTTGTATATTTTGTTTATCCTAGTTTGAGTATCCTAGTTTTTTCACATTAATACCATAAAATATCTCCCATGACACACAATTATATTTTATAAAAACATTTTTCAATTAATATGTTCTTACTAAAATTTTACTGTTTTAATTAATAATGTACAGATTAATTTTTATTAATTTAAAATTGTAAATCTAATATATCCATGTAATTTATTTTACAAAAAATTTAACAAATTTTTTTATATATAGTACAATATATTATTTAATAATTTATTTCATAAATGTTTATACACTGAGCATGTTGTGGAAACCCACAATGAAATATATATCTTTAACAACACACATCCCAAGGTGTATGTAGATTCTATTCCCTAGATTTATTTCTTTAATTGGATATAAGCTTAATATTTCATAGAGATTGATCCATTAGCTCATTTATAGGACAAGTAGGTAGCAACATGAAAGAGTGATCATGTATCACGAAGAGTTTTCTATGTGTTAATATTTTTCTTATATTATCTCATGTCTATTTTATTCACCTTTTTCAATCCAGATCAATGAATTAATTTGTATGATAAAAAATATATAGGTTTTTATTTATTATTTTAATTAATATTGGGCCTTCTTTTCTTGTTTAGTTATTAAGGGAAGAATAGTTCTCAAAATGAATAGATGGATGACAGGGAATGAGTTAACATCCCTTGAAAATTGGGATCTCACCACAAGCCTTGTGATATACAAACTCAATTATTAAGATAGGATTTAACAGTTCAAATCTTTATAGGGGATTCATATTTTGAAAATTAATTTGATAATTTGATTTCATGTTGTTTTGTGGAATACATTTTACATACATATAGATATTTTTTATATAGTTATGGTAAAGTTTATATATCATTAATTATTGTTAATTATTATATTTTGATAAATAAATAGAGTTTAAATCACTCCACATGATATTATGTTAAATCCAGAGAGATAGTAACTACCCTTAAATCATTGGGGAGGGTAATCAGAATCATGTGATGTTCTATCACATAGAAATGATATTTATAATCAAGATCATTATGAAATGGAAAGAGAATGTTGTTTTTTTAATTTTAATGTTATTTTGAAAATAGGGATAATAACATTAATGCATGAAAAATAATCTAATAATATAACTGACTTGGATAATTATAGTTGAATGTAATATTTTTATGGTGGTGTGAGTTCAATTTAATAGTACCAACTATTTGATATATAGTTATATGTATTGAATTGAATTTTTATTTGAGATTTTAATATCATTTTTAAAATATGATGGAGGATGATATATAATGTTCATTCATTACCATTGATACATATAGTCATGGAATTTTTATATTTAATATGATTGTGCATTGAATTTAAATTACGTTGAAAAAATGGTATGAAATTTATAATTTTTTAATATATTAATTTATTGGAATAAATTATGAATAAATTAATAGTGATGATATTTTTTAACAGATGTAAATCATATCAATGTGTTGATATGATATATTTTATATATTTATTATCATATATAAGGATAGTTTTTATTATTTTATTTTTAAAATTATGATATTTCATTCGTAATGACTGATGGGATAATATGATAGTGATTTTATTTGATTATTAGTGTGGAGTTTTTTTATTGTATATATATGATTGATTATTTTTGATTTATCATATTTTTATTTTAACATTTATTTATTTATTAATATTATTGATCCTAATTGGTGTGTTTTTTAATGATTAGGAGATGAAGTTGAGGAAGGATGACTCATTGAATATCATCATCAAGATGAAATACGACATACTAAAAAAGTAAAATGAAATAAATCTCTAATGATTGTGAAAATAAATTGTATATTTCATAGTGTTTTGTAAATGGTTTTGAAATACATTTTGAGGGAGATTGGGTTACATATAATTTCATATATTATGTCTAGCTTCAGAATCCATATATATTGATAGGATCAATATGATATTTTATTTTATTGATGCTTCAATTAGTTTTATATTGATGTGGGAACATTCTTTCTCTAAGGGATAATGTTCCATCTCATTGTTATTATAATGTAAGAAAATAAGGTTGAGGGAATAAATTATGATAGATATTTAAATTTATGAGGATTATTTTCATCATTAAATTTTATGGATGGATTAATAATATAGATTCATGGATATTAAATAAGGGAATTTGTAAGTAATATTGTATTTATTGATGTATACAAATTTTGTTAGCATTTGTATTGTTTTTTGGAGATGGTGTGGCTATACTGGATATGAACATTGATATTAATTTGTAATTATAACATAATAAAGATTATGTGTTTTTTATATAATGTTATATGTAGGATGTAAATAAAGTTCTAATAGTGAATAAATATATTGATGAAACTAAGAAGGGTTTTTTAGTAATAAAACAAGATGTTTTAATAGTTGACCATCTTCTAAATTGAAAATAATTATTTATGAGAATTTTACAGATAGCCAATGTTCTAGAAATTAAGGTTATGGTTTTCGTTCAACATTTCATTTTGTTATTAATCAATTATATAGTTATCAGTGTCTCTATATATTTCATTATAAAACATTATGACTGAATGAACTACCGAAATATTAATCCAATGATACATTGCATAATTTTCAATATTTTTATTATAGTAGAGTTATATTAAATTGTAAACTAGTTTTGGGTCAACTCTTAGGTCAGAAACATGTTCAGAATGTACATATCAATGTGGTACATGGGTTAATTTTGAAAACATTTTTATTGGATGAGAAAGGTAGATATAGACTATCTCAGAAAGGAACTATTAATCATTACAGTTAGGTAGCTCATTGTTAGGATCATGGATATAGTTCTAGATAGTTATATATATATATTGAATTATATAATGGTATAATTTATTTGATATTTTATAATTTTTGGTAGAGTTATGTTGTATTAAAAAAATTCATTCAATATTTTTATATACAGGTTCATTTTGAAATGCCTCTTTTTAGAGGGCACTTGATTATTCCCCATGAAATTAAGATATGTGACTTCAACATGCCTCCCCTTATGATAAAGGCTACTAACTAGTGTTTAGGGTCTGAATTAAACAATTTAGAGGAAATTATAATTATAAAATTACATAGACATTAGAAAATATCAAAATATTATCCATCATAATGTATGAGGTTTTGAAAAATTAATATACAATTCCAAAAAACATACATGATGAAGTCGTAAAAATTTAACGTCAAATATGATTCTCATGTAGATAAATATCAAGAAAAATAATCCAAAAAACACCCAATGGTTCAAAAACTACCATTGGGACAGAACACACTCCAAGTCTCAAGATAACCTTGGGTTTCTCAATCATAGTCCACATCACATCATTTTCTCAATGATAATGTAGATGTAATTTCTGCATCTGCACCACAGTTCTCAAAAAGGGTGAGAGTATATTACACCACATGGCCTCCATAAGAACAACTAACATACACATTAATTTATTTTTTTGTGATAATGAAAACTAAATATTGAAATAAATATTATTATATGGTCATATTGTTCAAACTAGGCCCCTACAATGTGTGACCATAATATCATTAGTGCCACTTTGGATTCACATTTTCACATGATACCATAAGTGCACCCTAAGTCTTGGATATGGAATTCCAGTAATCCAAAACTCATAATATAATATGTATGATTTCATGTTCTCTATGTCTTCAACTACTTATCATATGACTTAGGTTATTCCTTCCTAGACTTTCACCCTTATTCTCATCCAAGGCAGTCTTCTGAACACATTCCCCCATAAGGTGTGGTTATCCATGTACTGAAGACTACCATATCTCGCATGGTATGATCTACAATCCAAATAACACATCAAATCATACTGTTAGATGTATCTCTCCCAAGGGGAGTTAAAAACACCAAGCTTTTACTCAACATAGGGTCCCAACCTGACCACTATTATATTTTAGGAAGTATCTGACATGTACCAGTGGTCCAATACACTCTCACTCAAGAGAGTACCAATCATCCCACTCACTAAATGTGTGATTTTAAATCCACTACACTACCGTCTTACCCGTGGTAGAGTCTCTCATTTATCTTCATCCCCTCTCACTCATGGTGATGGTCATAATCCACACTTTCATATAACAACATAGTGGGTTTTCAATATATCTCAACTGCCCATATATTTCTACATGTTTCTATTCATTAAGAACATATACCTTTATTTTAAACTATATAAACTAACATACATATGTAACTCTATGGTGACCTCACAACCTACTGGAACTATGTATCCCTAGCCTCAATAAGAATTGTCCCTTTTTATCAGATACTACTCTAACCCCTTTGAAACCCATTTACAATTCTTCCTACCACACCCTTGACCCTAATTAATGTCTTTTATCACATCTCCTAATGAGGACCCATAATTAATCAACACATGGGTAATACGCCTCCATCACACATACCATGTCATGGAGGAATTATATTACATGGCTCCCATAACATGACCTTCCTCTAACCTCTGAATGATATTACAAGTCAATCATGAGATATAAGACTTGCTTACCTATCATAACTCAACACCAAAGATCTCATTATTTACCACAGGCTTAGATAACCCATCCAGTGATGTGTTATATCAAATCTCACACCTTGTGACGTTCCCAAGGCCTCTATCAATGCATTCCGCGACTTCACCCTTTGGGAAAATAGTTATTGGGTTATTCTTATTTATATAAGTGCCAGGGAGATACTTTTTCAGAAACAATATACCTAGAGGCATCTTATCATCTATTCATCGGATACCATTAGTCACTAATACGCATACCATAACAAATTCTATTATATAGTAATGAACACTAATTATAAACATTCACGTGAGTTTTTTTCATTGGGAGAACCTACCATTACATCAATGTTAACCTCTCTCCAAGACTATTAACCACCATAACCAAGCATTTCCATGATCCCATGCACCTATATCGTGTAATATTAAATAAATTCATTTTAAAATTAATAATTTTATTTAATACAATAAGTAATTAATTCGAAAACAATCTATGTATATTTATGCCACCCTAAAACCACCCCTAACAGTAGGTTAACTAATATTTGGGATCTCCTTATATAAATTCAGTGGAATTCCCCATCATTCTTTTCTGGTTCCACCATTACGTGAGAGAATTAAAAAATCTTACAAAAATGAACAATAACTGATGATAATGAGATAAAAACCTGATAGAGGGATATAAGAGGTGGAACATAACTAGAACCACTGATGCATCACATCAATGAACAACCCCTACCATGTGGGATAATATAGAGGAAGACTAAGGGAGAGTTTTCTTTGAATGGTTCCCCCACATGTGTTTCATTTATCTTAAAAATTAAAAGGGTTGGTTACTAATTTATCAGTGATATACTACTTTTAAAACTACATAGTATATAGGACAACATGTTTCCATAAATAACACAACAAGACATAATGGGTATTGGCTAAGTGAGGATGTGTGTTTGAAAAATGTGATGTTTATATCCCCCAAATATACGATATTATTACCACAATACACGTAACCTTTTTGTATCCCCTTGGGAATTTTTTGTTCTCTCACATGATTAGGTCCAGGATGCAACATGCCTGCTGGTTTATAGTGCAGCCCTCCCCTATGGAAATCATGATGACCATGCTTATTAGGTAGTAAATATAGTCCATCCATATGTCTATAATGGATAATTCCCATATATCCCTCTCTCCATTGCACGACCATTCATCACTTTGTCTTGAACTCCTTTTATATGGTCCACCAAACTATAATGTCATTATCTACATCATAGTTATTTTCCTAAAACTAAAATATCATCTATAAGGCAACCACAACCCTTATTAATTGATTACCCAAGAACGCAATCCCTAAATAGGGCCTTATTACATGTTAAAATAATTACATAAAAATGTTCTAAATATAAAATTTGGTATCTAAATCCCAAATTACAATAATTAAACCTATTATGGGACTGATGAATGAGATTCTCTATGACAAAAAAGTCTCGTGAAATTTTATAGTCAATACACTTTCTATTTTATTACTTTTAGTCATTTTTTATCTTATTTTGATATAAAAATTGATTTAATTCTATATTATTGAGAGATTAGACTACCTACAAAAATAGTGGGAATAAAATCAGAATATATTAAGATTCAAATATATTATATTTCGAGTTTTTTATCTTTGGAATTTTATATTCTTACACATGATAATTTATGATTTTATCATTTTAATGAAATGTATTACGAATTTTTGAGCTTGTAATACTTTTTATCTTCTAAGAGAAATGATTAATTGTACTATAGTTGAACACATATCATTAAAAATTAAATGTGATATTTATTCGTATTGAAGAGGAAAATATATTCGCGTTTTGAAAGAAATAGTTTTTTTAATTGTGAATAGTTTTTATTTTTTTATTATAAGGTAATAATATATGTATTTTTCTATAGTATTTGATCATATTCATGAAATATTTCTAATATTTTTATTTGGTTTTACTCATGAAATTGACATAATTTCTTATAATTGGTACATAGTACTAAGACAATACCAATTAACCTAAATTCAATGAATTTATATATACAACATGAGTTTAATTTTCATCATAGGGAGTGGGATCTAAAGGGAGTTATTATGAATATGTTTTATCATTGGGGTGATATAGTGTTGTTTAATTAGAATTTTTATGACATACTGAGGTATTTTTTGGATGATTGAATGCTTAATTAGTTACTAATTAGCAACATGTATTCATTACATTAGATTATGGAAATAAATTATCATTTTAGGAGTGCTCAAATTAATTCTAATATTAATATTTGAAAATGATATCATCATATCATATTATACATTATGGATCATTTATGTAATATATTTTGGAAACATTATTGTAATTATAAAAATATAGTGATGTTATTTGGATAAATAATTTTATTAATGTGTTAATGGTGCTGATGAATAAAATTATTTAATTTTACCATTATACATTTATGTTTTTGTTTATAGATGAAATTTTAGGGAATTTCTATTTTTAAAAGGAACATGAATAACAATTGATGATTTTTCTATAAATATTGGGTGAGCCAACATATGATGATGTAAATATTAAATCATTTTTATAAGAATATGGAGTTTAACTATAAGGGTTATGTTTTTCAGGATATTGGTATTTTAGTGGATACAAAAAATTATGTTACAATTATGTCTTTATGTGTATAATAGAATATGTATGAGATTCATGGTATTAATATACTAGTGGTTTATTATGTATTTTTCAATGATGAATTATATATATTATTCATACCTATTAAACCACTAAATCGAGACCACATAATATTTAGAATGACTATTAATGTGGGGAATCATTTCAAAATTTAAATAAAATAACTAAAATTTCACTGATATTTATCATATATAAGTTTTCTAGGTGTAATTATTTTTATATAGATATATCATTTCACTGACTAGGATTTTTTTTAATGAGAGATTATTTGATTATGTCTAATGATTATTGAAAAATTTGACAACATGGAAATAAATATTCAACACATGATCTTTAATCGTTAGTGGCCTAGAAATCCATTAATTATTTCCAACTATATTTACTTGGTTAGTGATGTTTGATTTATTATAATAAAGAATAATGAAGTAAATTTTAAATAAACTGTATTTAAATCCTAGAAAAATACTATGGATAGAGTATCATAAATATTTTTAAAATAATATGGTGTATACTTTGAGAAAAGTAACTATTGGTGATAATTCATGTAATAATAAATTTTAGTTAGGTACTTTCTATAATACCCCAACCTGAGACACCATGATCTGGAGCATCATTTTATTACATTGGCATGATTACATAGAATTAAATCTTAATGGACCATTCACGTTAGCAATCTTGGAATGATATATGACATACATTATACCCATAATATGTTTGGAAATAAGAATTAAAATCATGATACATAATAAAAAGAAATAAATAGAATCCTTGAACGCTTATTAAATGGTTTATTTTTCAAAACCTAGGGAAATTAAAATAATAAGGGTGAGCTCAAATTCTCAGAAAGCGTATGTATATAATAAGTAATAATGAGTTAATATGAAAAAATAACGTTGTACGTAAAATAACTGAAACTCATTCCGTCTAAATCAATAAACTAAGAATAAAATGTCTCCGTAGAAATGTTGACGTAAAATCTCATAGATTAATAACAAATGAAACTATGTTAAAATTTATCCATCGACATGTTGTTGGAAAATATTATGGATGAATAATAACTAAATCTAAATGAGTGAAATTCATAATTATTGGACTCAATATTTCCATGGTACATTGTACCATTACAATCAAGACCTTTCACAAGATGGATTAAAGCATACAGGGTATAAAGCCATCTATTTTTCCAATTGATTCCTCTCTTGAGACTCTCAATCAATCGAGGAAAATAAATAAATGGGACCCACCTATGTCATACTAGACCAAAACATTTATCAAGTTAATGAATAATTTTCCTTATCAAAATGTATTTGTAATGAAAAAAAGATACATATTTATCAGTAATTCATCGGTTATGAAATAAATCTCAAATTAAACATTATATGTAAAATTATATGCATTTTAGGAATAATGATATCCATTGTGTGTGAATATTTATATTCAAATTAATTTCCAAAAACAATTATGCCAATAATGTGATTTTTCCTATATAAATTAAACAATCACAAAAATAAGTGAGATTTCAAAGATAATCATTAAGAATATTGTTTAAGGAAATTAATAATTTTACTACCAAAAGTGTCCCATATGACATGAAATATTTAATTCATAATACCCATGAAGGAATTTCAATCTTACCATGAATAAAATATATTCATGATATAATTTGTAAAAGGTGAATTAGATACAGTATACAAAATAAGTGTGTGATGTATATGGTGTATGCCTTATGATAAGAAAAGCAAGACATGCATCACATACCTTATCTTTCCTTTTGTTGTGTTGTATTTATACACCATTATAATGGTTTAAAATATTTTCATAACTTATAATATAATCATAACCATGTTTACAGTATCATATGTTTTCTTCTTACAATATTTTATTACCAATTTGTTATCACACTTTCATTAATCTCACTATTTTGGGTGTTAATTTCATATTTTTCTGAAGTAATTCTTTAATTTTTAATTATAGTTTTCATAAATTATATCATGGTATCAGGATATACATAATTTGAACCAAAACATAATTATCATATATAATTAGTGTACATTTATTTCTAATAATCTATAATCTGTGGAGATTATAAATGAAGTGTGTCATTCCTAGAGAGGGTAGGTCGTACATACGCATGAACACTACGTTAATTTATGTGTTGTATTAAAAGAATGAAAATTAAATGATTCATATGTTTATTATAATTAAATTATAATATATATGTTTAACATGTTATATCGGTTTATTAAAACTATACATTATAAGTTCCATGTATGGCATGAATGAGTCGTATCTCTTTGAGTGTGTGGTAGTCGACACATTCTCAAATGAAATTATCATATTTACACAATATGGAAAGCATAAAGGTGTGTTATAAATAAAAATTATTTAGGAATAAAGTCATTATAAATTTAAAATTTATCATATATAAATATAATATCAATCATAATAGACACCATCATAGGTGGTATGTAAAAAACAAACAATCAATAATTTCATGAGGCAGTAGTTCACTATACAGAGAAATAATATGATTAATACCAATTAGATGGAGGTGTGTGTAAGTGTTGGTCAGAACCTTTACATAAAAACATAGCATAATATTTTTTGTATTTTTGGTTTTATATAAAAATATAATAAGGATATTTTATGAGGAAGATGATAGAAATGAAACTACAGATATTGAGAGAAGATGTTACCTCTTAATTGGGAACCCTCATTTGGTTTTCACTGAAATCATACATTATATTTCATTTATCCTATAGAGTGGATTAGAAGAGTTGTTTAGGGATGTTGGGAGACTATTTGGGCATGTATATTCTGATCTTAAGTGGTATTAGTGCTGTAATGAAGTTGTAGGAGAGATGTCTTTTAGAGTGGAGGGGGAGTATCCCTCTTTAAATACCGAAATGCATTCATTAATGATAGGTATACCTTACCTATAGTTTCTAAAAAATGTAAGAATAACAGATTAATGGATAATAATGGTCAATAAATACACCATACAAAAAAGATTATGTGTATTTAAATATTTTGGATCCTTAACTTCTAAGATTCACCAATTTTATCATTTTTCATTAAAGAATCTAGTTTACTAACCAAATTAATTTCACCATTAAGACTAAAATATTGTTAGATTTATTGGAAAATATATATCCAATTAATTATTAATATTATATCTAATTTATAATATAATATCACATTTTTTCAGAAATTAATTTCAAAACAAGATCATGTGATGCACTAAAATACTCTTTAAACACAGACTGTGTTAAAAACGTCTTTACATACTCTAGGTCAATATTTTAGTTATAATAGATCAATTGATAAATTAATAGACCATATATAATATATATTATATATTAAAAATAAATTTTTATAATATATTCCTTTTATTAATTTCATATATTTTAATAAAATATAATTTATTGTAAATTAACAATAATTTTAATTCTTACATTATTATTTTAATTTCAATTTTAAAATATCTCTATAATATTTTAATTAAAATATATGTTTTTTACTCCATGTATAACATGAATTATTAATTAAAAATAATAAATAAAGACAATAATTCACACAATTCACTTCAATTTCATTATATATATAATCATTTATTTTGGCCAATTAATTAGTAATTACTCATTACGTTAGAATTTCTTAACTATTTTAAGAAACTAAATCCTCTATAAAAAATAATTATAATTTATTATAAAAACATTAAAAAATTTATATATCCAAAATAATATATAAAATTTGAAATATGATTTTTTTTATATCATAATGTTTAAAAAAGTAATGGTATGGAAAGTTCCTTTTTTGTATTTTTCTGTACTTTTCCTTCTATATAATGAATTTCCATTTAATATTATCTCAAAAATAGATACAAATAAATAAAAATTGGATATGGTAGAATTATTGGTATCCAATGAATTTTGGACAATTTTCACAGATATTTTGGTAATTATGATTAAGGTATAGTCCCTTATTAATCTTAATTTTACCTTACTCAGTGTATTCAATTTTAATCACATCCACTAATATTTTTTGTTAAAAATTATGTTGATCTTATTAAAAACTATCACAATGAATACAAATATAAATGTTAAATTTAAAAAATTCAAATCAGAGAAGAGGGAAAATTAATATTAATGCTAATCCGGTATATGAGGCGAAATAAAGTGGTTTTAATGTTGAAAAATGTTCAAACACAAGATATGTTTTTATACTAAAGTTAAAAGTTAAATTGGTTCTAATGAAATTTATTATAAAAATGGATGTATAATTGATAAAATTTGACTCTAAAATAAATTTAATATATAATTTAACACCAATTATTATTTAAATGAAAATTCCATTTTTTAATAAATTGTAGTAATTTTTACTATTCATAAAAAAATAATGTTTCTCATAAAAATCCCAAAAATTCACCCTAAAATAATTTTGACCTTATAAATTCAAAAATGATGTATATATTGATAAATTAAATTTATTAAATTCTAAAAATTTAGTTTTAATATACGTACACCATTAAAATACGTAAAAACTTTCTTATGCGTGTAACATAAGATAATTCAGTATCATGTGTTGTGTATGTTAAAAAATAAGCATAAAGAATGACACAAAATATTTATTATTAAATTAAAATTTTGTAATTTCTTAGGTTGTCACACTATCTATGAATCTATGGAAGAATAAAAAATCCATTGTTTATTATAATAAATTTATTTTTTATGTGGGTGTGGAATAAGTTAAAATGGTTCTATCTTTATTGATAATTACATATCCACTAGTAAATTATTTGAAATATAGTAATAGATTATATTAAAAGTATTCAGTTATTGATTCATGGTTGTATCATGGATTGGAAGTATTTTATGTGTCATAAATATTAAATATTCCTTATAAATATATAGATTAGTGATGGTTCCTATTCATATGAATGAATAACCTCTTCAATGTTTGTATATTTCATGCTGTCATTTATCTATGAGTACATATGTTTTATTATTATTTTGGTAAGTAATTTCAGTTTTCCCATATTAAATAATATATATAATTATTATTTCTAATTTTTTCATACCTATAAAAATGTAATTTGATAGCATCAATGGCTTGTAAGAATATTTCAAAAACTTATTATTTCATGAAGGAAATATTTTAAAGTTAAAATAGTTATTGTGATATGTATTATTTGACTACCTATAGAAATACATGTTTTATAAATTATTTTTGATCATCTATCCATGTTTGACCTTTTTCTGTAAATTAGTTAATGCAATCAATTTATGATTTTGATGATAATAAGAGTATGCAATAGATAGACATTATAAAGATACCATGATTATTTTTTTCGAATAGAGAATCAAGATATTCATCTTATTTTTTGTAGGACCTAAAAGAGTGTTTCGATACATTTATATTTTTTATTAATAATCATTTTCCTTAGATTGAAGGTCAATAAAAAATAATTGATTGAATTATTTATATTCTATTATATTCTTTAATTTCAGTTCTTGGTGTTGACATAGAGGAATATTTATAGATTTTTTATTTTATAATCAAAAAACATATATAATTATATAATTAAATAGATTTTGTTTTGGCTTTTCAAGGATGACAATGATTGTTATTTTTATTTAGGATCAACTTTTGGATAGTATAGATGATTGGGTGTGGATTTTTTCAATTTATGGTTGACTAAGTGTTTTCCTTCATGAGGCCTTTGGATATAGCTCAGAGTATAAATAGATCCATAGATATATAATAAATTTTCCCTTATAATTAATTAAGTGATTATATATTTGTTTCAGTTTAATAATGAAAAGGGCATTGAAAATGAGGTTAGTGAGTTTATTTAACCCCGTAATTTTTATTTTAAATTTATAGGTTTAAATAAATAATAGAATTTTATTATTGGTTTGATCGTCATTCTCATTAAATTTTTTTGAAAGATGTGATTTATTTGTTTTGTATGTGGAATTGTGAGATATAATTATCTCATGATAAAAAAAATTATGTAGAACATTGCTGTAATTCATTATTTATTTAACATAATGCTTATATCGTACACCAATGTAAAAAATTATATGGTGCGATACTAATTTGATTATATATGTGTAATAGTATAATGCTTAGGTTCATGGGGAGATATGATAACTTGATGAAAAAATATGATCTCAATTGATGGATTTATTTACTCATGATTAAAATTTCATCTTTTAGGGTATATGTGTTATTATAAGTGGATTGATTCTCTATATAATTAACACATATCATGAGTTGTATAAAAAGTTATATATTCATATCTATTAAATATATTAATATGGTTTATGTTATGTGATTCAAAACTAGATAATTAAAATAATATATATTTTATTGTACCACAAAAAATAACATAATTATATTCCAAAACTATTAAAAAATACTATAGCAACCCTACAACTCTTAAATATATATTACATCATTTTAATGTTATGAATCATAATACTTATACATTCAATGATTGAATGATTTAGTGTCTTGGAAAAATAAAAATTATTAATCTCTTATTGAAAATAAATCGAAAACATTTTTTTAATTATTTCTTATTTAACATTTCATATGTTCTCCTTCACTTTAGAACATGTAGTCACCTTAGGATATACATCAATGAAAGTGGTGAGGTTAAATCCTAGTAAGAATAAGAATAAGGTATATGAATCAGTATAACATGGGTTATAATAATAATAATAATCATGAAATAATCATAGTATCATAATTAAGATTATGAATGAATCCTTTTATATATGAATGCAACTTGGGAATTCATAAAAATCAAACATCATGTCATAGTGGTATAGTTGTGGACAATGTCATAATCATTTCTGCGCATAAAATATGTGTATAATTAACAATGTATTCATTACAAAAGAATATTGTATCATGATAATGATTAATACACATTATCTCTTGAGAAAAATCACATTACCCAATGCATTGGGTCTTATGAAATTTCAGGAACACCTCTCACATCAAAATATTTACAAAATCATGCATCCTACATTGAACATATAACAATCTTTCTCATGAAATAACCCATGTAAATGATTTGGTATCAATTCGATTTAATTAATTATTCATTCTACTATAATATTATGGCTTAAAAAATAAAAAATAGAGGTCATACATTGGAAAATGCGATCTTTTGTTTTGATTTGAAACTACAGATGAGGAGTCAATGATTTGTTTTAGAAAGAAAATATTTTTTTGTAAAATCATATAATTTTTCTTAAAAATATAGTTGGAAATATTTATATACATTAAATAAAATGGAATAATAATTTTGATATATTTATGAATAATTTATGTAATATCCATATCAATGATGTTGTAATGGGTGGATAACCCAATGAATGTTATTATGTTTGAGAATCACCTAACCTTAAATCACACATTATTTCTTTATTTTTGAACCTCATGAATAATAAATATATTATTATTAAACAATATATCCCAAAGTGAATTATTTTAATTTTTTCTAATATTTATCAAATATAGTTATTGGATTTTAATTTATGACAATCCTTGATAAATTTGAATTTTTTTTAATTTTTTTATTAAATTTTCTGGTTTTGTATTGTTGTCAATATTTTTGTTTAGAATCTTTTATACTTATGCTTTGTTAATTATGGAATACAAAAAAAATACTTATACATTTTTATATCATAAATAATTTATTATTACCAACCATGGTTTTAGTGATTAGAAAATCATAAAAAATGTCATATTTGGTGGTTAACCATCTGTTGATGGTCAAAAGTGAGGGAAATGGAGGTTGTAAATTTATATAAGTCATCATTATGAAACATATAATAAGTTAAAACTATTTATTTAGTCATAAATATATTGATAATTAATTTTATATTATTTATTTGTGAAATTTATTGTTAAAAAGAATGATATTTATAAAAAAGATTATAGATTTATAAATTCCTACTCTTTCCTCAGTGCAGCTTCTCTCATATGACACCAAAACTCCCTTGCTGTTTGGAGTCGGTTTACACCAGAACGTCCCTAGTTATTCTGACAGTATTGATATGGGGATATTGGTAGATTATTATCTTTGTTAAGAATGGGATGATTAGTTTTCCAATGGGAGGGAGTGGTGTTATTTACACGTGAGGATAGAGGTATTTTAAGTATAATATAATAAATAATTAATTATATCTAACATAATCCTTAAAATAATGATTAAAATGACAATTTGATATGTATTTTAATTAAATAACATTATTTTAATACTTAAAAACCCTTTAAAATCTAAATTTATTAGTTTAATTTAAAATAAATGTGGAAAAATGAAAAAAATAATATTTTCATGTAATACATTATACATTAGAATTCAAAAAGTAATTTTTAGGTTTTGAATGTTATTTTAATTTATTTTGAGTATTATATTATGAAATTAATTATAATTTTTCCAAAACACAAGTTTTATGAATATTTAATTATTTATTAAATAATGATTTATGAAACATAAAATAAACTAGTTACATGATAAATATATTTTTACTATTCACCTGAAAATTGATGTATTTCATAAAAATACCAAAATATCAACCTTAGATAATTTAAATTTCATGAATTCATAAATTATTTTCATTTTTTCCAATTAAATTTCTAAAATTTATAATATTACTTCCTAATATAAAAATTCAATTTTTAAGAAATATATTAAAATATAACAAATTAACATTGTTCATATATTTTCATTGATTTTTTTAATCATGATAATTATTTTTTAAAATTTTAATATTTATATTTTCTAAAATTAATAATTATAAATAGAATTTGTATATATCACAATTTATTATTTTCAAGTAAAATTACATTTCCATAGGTCTGATTATTATTCTCAATGGTCGGGATACTTTTCCCAATGGACAGGTTACTATTCTAATGCTCACATTACTATTTCAATTGTGAGATTACATATTTTAAATACCTCTATATCCCTTCATTAGTTTTTCAACTCAATTCCACTCATGGTTTTATATTATAATTTTTAATAATATCAATCGGTTTACTAATATTTTCAATCTTTCTATAGTTTTTAGAGGATAGTTGATTCTAGAAATTTGGGATATTCCATCTTTTCCCATTATAGTTTTCTTATTTTAAATTTTTTTCCATTTGTAATAATTTAAATTTTAAAGGATTTATTCATTGACTAATGTAATTATTTTCATTAATGAAATGGTTTTTGTCATTTTTTCCTATGTGTTTAATTTGTATAATATAATATATAATAATATAATACAAAATCATATCTTTCATAAAATATTGGTCGTTACATTATTCAAACTTTATAAATTTCATCCTTGAGTTATAAACTCATTTTTATGGTTAAGAATGGGTGACAATATATATATTTCGTTTTTTTCTCGGGTTCCCTTGTCTCCTCATCATTATTATAGTTTAACCAATGAACTTTGATATGGTTATTTTTCATGTGGTGTAGATCTTTGTTTCTATATTTTAAGATACTCAAAAACTAATCCTTATAATTTAGGTTATTCTCTAATTGTACCACCTCTATATTATGCACATATGAGGGGTCTAGTGTGTACTTCCTCTAGATATATATATAGAACATGCCATAAACTTGATACATATTTGGTGGAAGTTCAAGTTGTTATTCCACTACTCTTATGCAATAAAGGTTCTCAGAGTTTCTGATGTAACTGGGATTATGATTTTCCTTCTTTCCAAATCACATGACTCTCATGGTAATATTAAAAGTAACACATCACCTCCAACATCAAATTCCAAGTCCCTTTAATTTTTTTCATTATAGATCTTTTTTAAACTATAAGAACATTCTATATTATGTGGGATGAATTTAACCATTTATATCATCTCTTGTAGAAAACTATGTGGATGTACCATTAATTAACCAACATCATCCCAACATGTTTGTGTTATACATCACATCTCATATAGAACATCATATGGAGTGATATGAATAATTGAGTTGAATCTTTTGTTGTATAATAACTCACTTAATGGTAGATATTGATCAAATATTCCTTTAAATTCTATTAATCATCCTTTCAGAGTGTCTTGTAGGGTCTGAATTTTCCTTTTAGATTGTCCATTAGTTTGGGGGTTATTTTCCATTATTAAATTCAATTTTCTGTTCATATAATATTAAATATATCTCTAAAATTTAATGGTGAAACATGGATCATGGTCATAGATGATCGAATATGGAATCACAAGAATCCTCAACATGTTATTGATTTTTATCATATACATTTTCTAAAGTGATAAATCCTCATGAACAGTGATGTGGTGGGTATTCAATGTGATTTAATACAACAAATCCCATATCACATTTCTTCTATTCGATGTATTTGAGATACAACGGAAAAATTATAAATTGACATTCACCATTTCCACATTTTTTTAAGGAATGGATGCATCATCCATTAGGAATTATATCACTCTACATTTACTTCATGACATACCAAGGACCTTTAGATATATTTTTTAATCACCTTCTTTATTTTATACAACAAAATGTTCCCTTTATGATTCTTGTACATATTGGTACTTCTATGTTGGATATAGAATGTTCATCCTTGGGAATTATCAAATAGAACCTTATTTGTATAATGTGATTAAGTCACCAAAATCCTAGTTCCGAAATGAACCACAACCTAATAAATGAGGTATAAGTGTTGTATCTTCACTTCCTTTATTAGATTTATGTAATTTAATAACAATATATCATCCCTTTGTTTCTCCTTGATTGTAACATAGATAATTTTTGGGAAATAGTTTTTCAAGGGTAGGATATATGCATATCCATTATAATTTCCCAATCCATCCATTACATATCCATGAAGAGAATACCTTTCTCAATACACATCATGGATAATGTAGAATATTATTTTATGAAAAGATAATTAGCTTCATTTTCACCTTTCATGGATGGTTGTTAGTAGATCAGTCATTGTCTTTATTATATTTTACTAACTTCTTGGATTCATGTTGATCTCTTTTTATGTGAATATATGATTTAGGATTTTTTAATTTGTATATATGTAACAATTATCTCCATAATGGTATTTCCTGCGACTACTGAATGAATATTTCAAAATTTCTTAATCTAGATAATATATTTGGTATATTTTTTCATGATTCTTCAACTATCTGGAGGCATAAAATATTTATTTCTAATAATCTATAAGTACACCACACATGACATTGATTTAATTGTGACTATATATCAAAAAACCATCCCCATTAGATGATAGTGTGAGTAAATTCACAATTATTTTCATTTTATTAAGCTCTATAAAAAATTCTTATGATTATTATATGTAGAAATACTCTACCCCTTTCTATGTTTACATGTTTATCATGAAATAAAATAATGATAAATTTATAAAAAATAATCAATAATACCATTCTATGATAAGAAAATATTGGATTTCAAGGACACTATTAAGTTTATTCCTTTCCTAAATTTCCTTTATATTTGATGGGTCGATATAAATAATCTCTATTCTGACCACATACCCCAATAATGTGACTTTTATATCTAAAAGGCACACTTGTTTTATGTAGAGTAAAATTTTTCCTTCCATAATGACACAAGAAAAATCCTTAAATAGTCTTCATGTTCATCTTTATTTATAGAGTAAATTTCCAAATATCTATTAATCACAACAAAAAAATTGTTGAGTTAGTCTATAAAGAGGTTATTCATAAAATACATGATGATTTTAGGGGTATTAGAAAATTTGAAGGCCATCACTATGCACTCATAATTCATATGCCTTGTATTGAAGGCTATCTATTGAATATCTTCGTTCTTCACCTTTAGAAGAAGATATCCAGAATGAAGATATAGTTTTTAGGAGTATTAATATCTTCATAATTGATCAAACAAGAACTCAATACTTTAAATATTATATTTTTTTTCCAAATGGTGATTTTTTTTATCTCTTGTTAATTGATACATTTACATTTTCATTAATCCTTAATCATGAAAAGGGGAACTGGAACACCCTAAGGTGTTGCAATAGGGACAATGAATTAATTGTCAAAATGATCTTACAACTACTTCATTATCTCCTCATGTTTAATCGAGTCCATCCTATTAGGGAATTTAGAGAGATGAGAGGGTGTGGATATGGTCTACATATAGACCTCTATCACATGATCTTTGGTAAGTGTAAGAAACTCTTATGAAAAAACAAAAGTTTATTCCCTCATAATTGAAATTTCTCAAGGATGATACCTTCCTTTGATTTTCCCTTTTGACGAAGGATTACTTTTTCATATGATATCAACATCCACACCATTGAATTATTTCCCAATGGATATTCTAAATCTTACTTTCATTCTTATAGGATATTTGGATTGTTCATAATTAAAAAATGGTTTTCCTTTTCTTGTAAGGTGATGTGTTCTCTATATAATTAATGTCATCCCATGCCTATTATAGAATTAAATTCCATAAAGATATGGATAATGAGATTCCCAGGAACCATCTTCCCATGTACATTGACTAGATATGAGTCTAACATGTCATTTGAAAATGATCACACCACAAGATGTTTTTATATATATCTCTACTATTGGTTAATTAGTATTTTATTCAATAGTTCTTGAAAACTTGTAGGATATAATAGAGTGCGTATAACCACAATCAAGTGAATATTTTCCCATTGATGATTTGTCATGAAGTGTACCTTATATAAATCTTATTACACACTATTATTTCACTAGTAGTGATGGATTTACATTTCCCTTGGCCTTTTGTATTTGGTAGATATGGATAAATATTGAACTCAATGACCCATGGTTTAGTTAAATTTCATTAATTGGGCCCTTTCACTAGACATTTAATTCATTAAACAATGTGTGGTTCAATATGAGATTTCATGCTTTTATTGATTAAGTTGGGATCCTTCTTTAAAATTCTATGATATTTATGAGTATGATTGACTTATCCCTCACACTTGAATAATTTATCATTCCTCTATGGCAATTCCCATGATGTTTATTTGAGAATTTTTAGCATGTGTGTTATTGGATCATCATTATTAATTTTTCATTTGATCTTCCAGCATCAAAATCCATTCTCTATATGTATCTTCATATCCATCTTATCATTCCAAAAAACTGCATCTCTACATAGAGATCATATCAAACTACTTCTTAAAAACTACAAAAGTATCAGGTAAATTGAGCCTTTCAATGGTGTTCTTTAAAACCAATAACAAATATATATATTTTATAATAATTTTTATAAAAAGAAATATGGTGTTTTATCTTTAAATCCTTGTTAGGTGTACTCGTAATCCTTGATCTATTCAACATCTATTTTATTTATCTTTATAAATAGTTTATTCAGATTTTTTAAAAGAATATGAAGGAAATACAAGTTAATTTATTTGTTCGTCATGTCTTCCCACTCTATAGCTTTTATTTCATCCTTCATCTTGGTGTTATTTACTAACACCATCCAATAATTTCCCACTTAATCTAAACAATAGTTGGCTAGAGTAACCTTCTATTTCTCAAAATAGTGGATCACAAAAAATATATTCTCTCCTGAGTTAATACAATGTTCATAGACAAGTGGATCAAAATATTAACTAAATTTCTTTATTCATTTCCTCATAAAAGTCTCAATAGATAATCACTCCTTTTTGGAAAAAGTTGGATGTTCTATAGGGTACTGTTTATTACTCATATAATGTGTAAACAGGCTAAGAATCAACATATTTTTTTGAACTACACCTCCTATGTAATTTTGATATCATTCAAGAAATATATTCATTTTACCTCACATGGGTTGTGGTCTGGGATTATCCTAGTTCCCACTATTTTGTAAAATAGTAATGGTTTGAAGGAAAATTATTTCATAAAATCACGAATAAATAGTTTTTTCTTTTTTAAAATATAATAAAATGGAATGTCTTATAGGATCCTGATTTTTATAATTTATATAAAGTAACACATCTTGTGTGTAAAATTATTTTTAATATTGTCAATAATTTCCTCTACTATGAATTCCCAATATAAAAAAATTGTCTCTCTTCTAGATACTACGGGGACCAATCTTTTAATTACAAAACTATTACATTATTTTAACGATAAACAAAAAACAATTATACATAAAAGGACAAACAATTTAATATCCTTTTCATATTAGAATCATACTTAACATATACATAATTAGAGATAAAAAAATTATTTATTTTTATATTATTTATCCTTAAATAATATCATAATCTCCATATTATGGATCATTGCATGAGGGTTTACATCAATGAATGTGGCGAGGTAAAGGCCTAATAATAAGATGAATAACAGACATTGAATAAATATATCCTGGGTGATAATAATAACAATAATCATAATATCATAATCATATGATCATATTCAATATAATCAAGGAATAATTTGATAAAGGCCTTCATTGAGGAAATTTATAAAAATGAAACATCGTGTCATAGTTGTGAAATGCCACACATTGTTTTGAACAATGCCTGAAACATTTCAACTAATACAATATTTTTATAAATAATAACATCATCAGTATCAAAAAATATTGAATTCTATTAACATATTATACACATTATATCATGAAATACATCACATTACCCAATTCATGAGAGAGATGTAAAATTATCTGCCCAAAATTCACATCATATTATTTATATAATCATTCATGCCACTATGAACATATAACAGTTGTAGTCAAGAAATAATCTAGGTAATGGAATGAGTTTCATAAGTTTTTCATCAATAATGAATTCATGAATAATCATAGGTTTTACAAAATTAAAATGGGATATAATATATTGGAATAAAATATCAGTTTTCTTTTGAAAAGAAACTACACATTATTACCTAGTGATTTATTTTTCAAAAACAAATTTTTTTTAAAAAATAATTGAATTTGAATCAAAAATAAATGTGGAAACATATATATACTTGAAAGGAAATGGAGGAATTATGAAATTATATTTAATAATAATTAATATAATATCCATAACAAATATTTTGTAAAAGGGGGATAACCCAAAGAAATGAATTGGGTTCAATAATCCTGATACCTTAAACCTTTCTTTATTTCATTTCTTTTTCATATCCTAAATAATAAACATTGGATTATGAAAAAATATTTAAAGAAGATACCGTTATTCAATTAGTCAACTATTTATCAATTATAATTATTTGATTATAATTTAGAACATTCTTTTTAAAATGTTAATTGTATTGATATCATGTTTTAATTAAAATTTCTAATTTTCATTCAATTTCCCTATTTTTTGGGTCATTTATAAATAAATATAATAAATTACAAAAGATTAAAATAAATATATTTATACATTTTATATATATTTATTAATATATTGTAATCAAACATAGGTTTGGTTATAATAAGAAGTGTGAAAATATCCCCATTGGAGATTAACCGACCATTGACGGGACATTATTGAAAATCATATAATGGGAGCTTTCAAATTTAAATATCTCATATTTATTATATTTCCAGTCAATTTAAATTAATAATATAATTTTTCCATACTACATAATTAATTTATAATATTTTTTTAAAGGTATTGGGATGAAAATAGATGAAGAATAAAATTATTAGTGTTTATATAAACATTATCTTTCCTCTATGTATATCCTCCTGTAAAAAAGTAAAAATCTATTTATGTTTGTAGTTTAATTAATATGGAATTTAACTTTATTTTCCAAAGGTATTGTTAGTTATTATTCAAGAAGATGATTGGCTTTGGTACAGAGATATGAGTGTGTTTCCAAAGGGAGGGTTGGGGTTACTTATACTTGTATATAGTGGCATTTTCCGTATAATATATTTAACAATTTATTATATCCAAGATATAACTTCTTATAGTGATATCCTTTACATTATGAAATTTATTTTAATTAAATAAAATAATTTTAAAACATTACACCCACAAAATTCTGAATTTATTAGTTTAATCTGAATGAATGGAGAAAAAATGAAAAAATAATATATTAATATAATACTTTAGAATATAGATGTTAAATATTACCTTTTAGGTTATGAAATTGATTATATTAAATTTTGGTGACTAATTTATGAAATTAAATAATTTTTATCAAAACCTCATGTGTAATAAATTATTAGTTCATTATTACATCATGATTGATGTAATTTAAGATACACTTATTACGTGAAAAAAATGTATGTTTATTATTCAATTCAAAATTGAATTATTTTATAAAATTAATATAAAATAATCATTTTAAAATATCAACATGATGATTTTAAAAATGATATTTATATTATTGGTAAATTTATTATCTAAAATTAATATTTTATAAATATTTTAAAATATAGATTGGTAAAAATTAGATTATATTTTCTTTGTGTTTTAAATCATGATATTTATATTTTCCTGTTAAATTAATTATATTTAATTAAATAACTCTTAATAAATATTATTTATATAAAAATATATTATTTTCTAGTAATGTTTCAATTTGAATAGTCATGTTTCTATTCTCAATGATCGGGTTACTATTCCCAATTATTGCGTTACTATTCTGATGGTCACTATTGGGACCAACTTGGTCAGAGATGGTTTTTAGAAGTAAGAAAATATTGATTTTGAAATTTTTTGTCTATTGTTGTCAAAAAGGATAAATCAATTCACATTATAAATTTTCTGAACAATCTAATGATAAATGGAAGATTTTTATTTCACTGGTATCATAAAAATTTGGATAACTTTTTATGCAAGAAATACGAATGAAATGGGGAGAATAGAAGTTAACAATCATATTCATAATTGATTTCAAATAATGATTTTGTTGGAATAGAGAGAAATTACCATATTTTCCTTGGTAAATTTTATACTTCTAAAGATGATATATCAAATGTTAAACATCACAACATCTAAGATTCATGATGAAAGAAGAATTTTTTTGGGAGATTATTTTATGCCAAAGGAATGTTTTCCTATAAAAGAGTTCATGGAATGCTATTTATAGACCAAGTAGCACAGTTCATGGAAAAAAAAGAGGTATGTGGAATGGAATAGAAAAATCATAAAAAGAAGGATTTCCACATAGTAGTAAATGGAGACCATGAAGTACAATATGCGGACCATGTATGGAAAAGTGTTTGTGGGAGAAATTCAGTTAGCAAAATCTTGTAGTTTTTGGGAAGCACATCGTTTGTGGTTAAGAGGTGGTGATTTTTTGTGTAATACATTGACCACCATGAGGGATAAAAGGAACTATGCCGACCACATAACATAGTTCATGAGGAATGCTATACCACATTGGATTTTTGGGTAATTTGGATTAGTGGGTATTGTGGATCTATTTTCCCATATCACCCCAATCCGATCATTAGGGAGTGAATTTTATTATAAGAGATCATCATTTTTAGAATAATTTGATTAAATCAAAAATAGTAATCGGAGATAATTTCATGAAGGATAAGTGTTCACATGGGAGAATTACATTAAGGGAAGTAGTTCACGAAATAAGGATTTTGCAAAAGAGGCTACTATTTGAGGAAGGATTTTATATGGATCTGTAAACAACAAAAGAAAAATAAAACAAATATCACATGTATTCTATGGAAGAATCATCCATCCAAGAAGCTAGGGAGTTCTGAATAAGAATCGAGTATCTACAATGTAGGGGTTGTTCGTTGAAGAAGAAGGAAGTCTGTGAGCACTCATGCCACATGTTGAAAGTCAAAACGTGGTTCAATATGAGGTAGAAGTATGAAAGTCTATATAGGAATCCATAAATATTAAAAAATCACTGAAATATTTTGTGAAACAAATTTCTATAAAATAATAGTACCGAAAAAAATTTGGATTTCATTTGTGAGGAATCAGACATAGAAATTTTACTGGGGTATTAGCCTGAGTATCATTAAAAATTCCTGGAAGTTCTAACTATCTTCTAGGAAAAAATTGAATATTTGTTTTGAGAGGTCACATTTGTTGAATTTTATTAAGAATCAGATTATTTTTATGGAATCATTTCATTCTACATAAATCACACACTCTATTATATTTTTTTAAAGTTCAATATGACTGTAAGAGAATATCATATTCATTATATTCCATTCAAAAGGATTATTTTATAGTGTATTTTTTTGTATTGGATTATTTCCAAACTATTCCGAGGTTTTATATACACTTTTTGAGTAGTGAACTATGAAAATTATTCAGTTCCTATGGATGTGTACTCGAATTATTTTCATAAGGGAAACTATTCTATAATATGATAAAAAAGGTTCTAGCATTCCATGATGAAAAATAAAATAAAAAGATATTTCTGATTCAGACCCTCCCCCTCTCAATGATACTTGAATATTGGCTATGTAATATCAGTCAAAATACTATTCGAATGGTCACATATTATATTACAAATACATTTATATTCCTTCATTCATTATTTAAATCAATTACTCTAAAGGTCCAATATTTCTATTTTTTATAATACTGATAGGTATACGTATATTTTAGTTATTTTATATAGTTTTGTTTATAGTAGTAATGATTCTAGTAGATTTTTGTGATCTATATTTTTCAATTGTAGTTTGTCTATTTTCTATCTGTTTACCCTTGTAATAATTTTTATTTTAATGGATTTAATCATTTATTAATGTGATGATTATAATTACATAAATAATGTGTTTCTAGAATCTCTATGTGTTATATATGTATAATATTGTATAATATATTTTAGCAAACATTAATTTCCTTCATAAACACTATGTTTCTAAAAAATAATGTTTTAGATTCCTTCCAATAAAAAAACGTGTTAAGACCTTGATAATCCAACCCAAAATTTTCATCCAAAGCAGATTCCCAGGGATAATATTATATAATGATCGGTGTAAGTTTATTACGGTAAAATTTTGGTATCTAAATATGGTTATGCTATTTTGGTAATTCTTATTTGGTGAATGCAAAAAAGATAGTATATCATAAGAATAGTGTTGAGATAATCTATCTGTTAGATTTAGAAGTTAAATATTATTCTTAGTTATCCTAGATTTATATGTTATATGATTACATGATTCTATAACCAAATATGACTATTATTAAGGGAATAATATTGTGCAATCAAAGATTCTATGAAATATAGAACTTTTCAAACTAATGTAAATTATGTAATTTTAAAAAAGGGCCTCATTTGTATTGAAAGACATTCATTAAAATCCAATAATAAATATTTATAAAACATGAAACTCCTATGATAGAAACTCATATTATTAATAAAATGGAATATCCATCGTTAAACTTTAATTTTATATCAAACAAATATAATTATACGCTTAATGGAAATTTCAATATAATTTATGGGTTTTTTAGTAAAAATAAAATTTTATTTTAAAAATAATAATCTTTTTGAAAAAAAACATTCTAATATATATATTCTTGAGGTAAATGTTTTTATAATAACCATAGTAATGATTATATCAATATATATGTTTTAATGTTTTTTCTATGGATCCAATGAATCAAATAACATTAAAATATTGATAATTTATCATCGATATGAAACCCATAAAAAAATTATCAATAATAGTCAAGAAATAACAGATATAAAATGTCACCATAACTCTTTTAGTGTAAGATGGTTGTTATTACTTAAGAATCGTCTCATATACACAATGTGGTTCTGTATATAAATTACATATTCAGGTCATTGAAATTGGTTATTTTTTATATATCAATTATTGTAATTTTACAACTATTATTGCAAATGTCTTGATAGTTTATTCTAAATTATTTGATGAATACTTTAAATAAGATTTTTCATTATCTCATCTATATTTTATGGATTATTTTAAGGTATATGGGAGTGTTGGAAATCCATTTTCACATGCATATGAATTTTTTCTTCAAAAAATATACTAAGTATGGGGAGGAGGAAAAGGTACAAAAGTTAAATAATCCCCTTCTCTCGCATACCATGCATTTTCACTTGAAGATCTATTGTAAGATCTATCGGCATTCTGAGAGGCTCATTTAGGTTTAATTTTTTTAGCCCAACCTTCAGGGATTACTACTTTTTCAGGTCCCACCTACATAATATACCATCATGGGTGGATTTCATGAACCACCTCCTTCTCTCAGGGTCATGTGGTTTCATATAAATATGACCAATGGGTTCCCCATTTTTTTGAGAGGGGAATGAAATACTATAAGATAGATCAATTTCATTCACACCCTTTTCATTCACCCATGTCCTCATAAACCTAAAATAGATATATAATATTCAAAAAAAATTAATAAATGAGATTCATGGGATTGATTTCATCTATGTTATAAAACTATAAAGTCATAAGAAAGGACCCACATAACCCTATTATAAAATTATTAGTGTGATGACCTCTTCCAAAACATATGATTAGTGTTATCCTAATCTCAAAGAACCTGAAAAGACCCATGGATTTTTGAGCAAGGTTCTAGGAATTGTTTTCCACGTTGTTCTTCATCCATGTTCGCTTATGTGATTCTTATGTAAGGTACCACCCAAATTAGAACAAGTATCAGCAAGTATTAGTTTCCTCAAAAACTTTCTCATATATCACCTAGGTGAAAAAAAATATATATATCCCCAAAAATTACATAGGAGAAGTATCATCCAATGTTGGCTATGTATCACTTGGGGGAAGCCAAAGATTACATGTTGAGGTATCGCCTAGGTGAATCAATCCCCGGTACCACTCTCCCATACAATCAATGATAATTACCTCTCCTTGTGACTCCCATTTCTATGAAACCATGTAAAAACGTCCCCCAATGTATCCAAATATTCATGAACATAGAACATGACACATCACTATGTATCTCATTCAATTTTTAATTCCCTTAGTAAAATGAATCATGAAATTATCCTATATAATATGTAGGGTCCTCGGTGTGTTTCAAATTGTGCACGGACTTAGTAATAAGGACCCCAATCTTGGAGGTACATCGATGGAAATCCTAGTTTAAAATAGATTGGAGAAGCACATTCTACTCCCTCGAATGAGGGCCAGTGTTATATACTTTTATCGTCCCATTTCAATCCAATAATTTAGAGTTCTGTTTATAGTAATCTCCGTGTATTTTAGGAATGATATATTCTAGCTTATATACTATCACCATTATCTACCAAGGGATAGAAGAAATTTTATATGGTGATAGATCATCTATTTCGTCTTGTTTCGCACGCTGATTTTCAATCTAGTGGTATTTTAGGCTATTAGTGAGTATGTCATCAGCATGATCAAATATCCTAAAATGGTCCATCCCCATAGGTGTAAGCCTCAATATCCCTATACTACATGGTTTATGTTTAATATACACACATGATATATAGGAATCCTGCCAATTGATTAAACACAAAACCATTAATGAATCATCATCCTTATTAGTCTATATTCCTAGTAATATCAAGACCCAACCTAGGCGTATATATTACTTTTAGGACCTTGATACATAATATTCATTGGAACGATTCCATGGTTCATGTCATCCCATTGCAGGGCCATATTCACCTCCAAATCAACCAATAGGGGATATATTGTCATAAGTTCTACACTATATTCTTTTATGTATCTTCTACAATGACATCCTTTCTACATTATTTAATCTACATGGTCTAGTCCCTTAAAGATGACCATAAATGGTATGGTGTGTTACTTTATGTGTAATTTAACTACATGGGTTTTGATTCCTCTCACAATGATATATTTGAATCTCCACTCATGGGATTAACCCTACATCAAAACAACCCCAATATAACTTGATGAAGATGAATTATAGAGAACATAACTATATGGATTAAAACCATAATACAAAATGTAAACAATATATAGAACATATGAATTATGTTGATGGTTTGATCAAAATAAAACAACATATACATACATATTGTTTCCTTTCTAATCATTACTATTATTTATTTTTAATACATTGGGGTGATTAGTCTCAAAATTTGGAATTCAAAATATATCTATTAATATGTCTTAAATCTGATAGAGAGATACAGAGTAGGAAATGATTCATCTTAATATGGTTTTAGGAGCCTAGCCTCCCATACTATTTAAAAATGTGAGTTATTAATAATCATTTTTTAATTTCCACATTGGCCTCCTATATTTGAAAAGATAGCCGAGGAACCATCACATATATGAGAGTTTTTGGGTGTTTCTAGTTCTGTGATTATGCCCCATTAGAAACCAACCAAAAATGAGTGTGAATATAAAATGGTGAAGCCAAAATGACTACATTCATGACTGTGTCACCCATATGTTAGAACCATTTTACACCACTGAAATAGTGAATGATAGCTTCATATGATTTTCTAAGAAAATCAGTTAAACTTGTGTTTGTATGTTATGCTGCTACTTTGATTATTTTTAAGTATTTAATTTTTATATATCTCTCATGATACATTCACCAGAAATCTTTTAATCCAATGTAATCCTACTAACTTACTAGAATGTACATGATAACATTGGTATGGACTAGAACATATTATAACTACAAGAATCTATCGCCAACCATTTATAATCAACACTGTGCTTTGTAGAACCATTTAGGTAGTTCCAACTCAACTATATTGTCTTTTCCTTGGAGGATACACACATATCCCTCTAAAATATGAATCTCGGGAAACCATCCATTCAATTATGGTTGGTGTCCATAATGTAAATGTCACCCATCTCCATCTCAATCCATTTCAAGAACCATTCCCCATAGTGTAACTATAAGTTCCTAATTTTCCATAAGAAAGTAGACCATGAGGTTAATGAAGGACTTGACACAACATCATTGGATAATTCAAAAAGAGTTCCTTCCAGAAACTACCATACAAAATTTTTCATAGTGTCATGTCCTCATCATTATAATGAGGTCTCCCTATGAGCTCAGGCTCAGGTCACATTGTCCCATGAACCCTATATAACCCATTGAGATTGGAAATAATACAACTGATATTAGTTTCACATTACTATTCGAAGTTGTGCATCCCACCGACAATATTTAGTGGAAACCTAAGAGGGGGACCATATATATTCTCATGCACTTAAGTCTTGGAAAAACAATTTGATAACAACTATAGAAACCTACTGGTATTCCCTAATAGAAAATAAGGGCATACCAATGTATGTACCCCTAAACATAACAATTTTCTATATATCTTGACATGAAATGGATAAAATTAGAATGGAAACACCCTATATCCAACAATTTAATATGAATATATATGCGTTCTAGCTATTTAATCCACCGCTTATATCCACAAAATGAAAAAAAAATATACATAAATTTCTATTCACATTATACTTTTCTATCAAGATATAATGATTACATAGAAAATAACATGGAGTTGATCATACAACCCAACATTTTCAATTAACGTTTACAAACATGATATTATGGTCACTTAGTGATAGGTGCATATTCCATCACATGTATAGGATAGTCTTTGTAAAAAATCCCATGATAAATGGATAATAAGATTTGGAACACACACTAGTTCCAACTGTATGTTATTGGTCCACTTCAATGAACACCCTAGGTAGTGAATATCGGCATTACAGAACTCAAAAATACTATTGTAATATTTTAGTATTGATAAGAGAGAATATAAACAAATATTCCATACATGAATGTTTTTTTCCATGGCATGGAACTCCAATCACCAAATAAATAACATATAAAAATAATTCTAACCAATGTTGGTCAGAAATCTATGAGAAGGCCCCAAAAGCTTATATAATTAAGGTTACTATTTTTTAGGATAGTAAACATCTATAAATGGTGACCTAGGATACTACAAGATCATTACCACATTATATAATCATCAGTTGTAGATGTCAAGGTCCTCCTTGTATCTTTTCTAATAATTACTCTAGAGCTCCCCAGTTGAATTTTTACTATAAATGAAACATTCATCGTCATAAAGTGGATGATAATGGAACCCATATCATGATGATTACCTTGGATACCCTCATCTTGGTTAGAATATCGTACACCAAAATTGTTCTCCTGATTCTATCATATAGCGGGATGGTCATCCCAAGGGTAAACATTTAATCATTTTCCCCTAAATTCTGATGTCATTCCATATTCATAGTCCCACCCAAGATAAAATTCATAACGCATGCCCTCCCAAGGAACAAAACAATATTTTGATAAAAAGGTCCTCCCATTTTTTATTCAACTATATGAAATCCAAAATATAATGTGGCACCAAGAATAATAGTCCATTAATTGTTGATGCATTGTCAATGAAAATTGATATCCTCTCTCAACTGGAAAAACAACCCAAGATAATGGTCACTCTTTGAAAACCATTGGATTATCCTTCCTCAAACATGGTATAAAGTATTCCAAGAAACCCCAACACATACAATAATGAAACTAGGAAATGACCACTTTGGTCAGATAAGGTAGATATATCTTTTATAGAAAACAGTGGATATGAATTGATTTTGTGAAAAACAATTGTTGCAGCTTATATACAATTCATGTTTTATCCCTTATCCAATAAACAATCAAGTATTCTAGAAACAGTGTCAGAAGAATTTGTTTATGATATTTACTTGAACATATTCTCTACTGATCATCAATTATGGGATAAAATTTATCTCAAAATTGATATGAAGTTCATGTAAAGGTAATCAAAAAGACACATCCTCAAATTGAGTTGGCTTCAGTGTCGACTATGCGATGACCAAATTCATTAAAATAGAAGTAAGTTTCCTAATGTGATTTTCTTAATATATTATGACATATATGCCAATTGATCACCAATTCCCAAGCCAGTGTCCAATTTTTACTTTGGGTATTCCCTGTAGCATTGCCTTTTCCCCCATTTCCCGAGCAGTACAGATCATAGAAGTGAATTCATGTAATGAAAATACATCAAGCCAGCTCTGAGAAAAAAATTTGTCTCATGAAAGAATTCACACCCATAATGAGTCATCCTAGAAAAATTCCCAAAATTATCATGATTGATGATAGATTTCCATTAAAGAACTCGAGTATGAGGCATCTGAGATGGTTGTGCATGATTCTATCATAGGGAAGGATGACTATAAAATAATAATAATGAATAAAAAAGCTATATTAACATATGTATATCATATATAAGAAATTATATCATTCTAAAACAATAATCTTCATGGAAAATTGAGAAACGGTAGCAACTGCACCTATAGTGATATTGGAGAAACCCCAACCCACATAGATAAGGGTACTTTTAACTCAACCCATCACCACAATTCCGAATATTATAATCTATATTGTTGTTGTAGTGAAGCTAGAATAACACCATGCCATAGGGATTGGGGAATTTTTTTACTCATCCACCTCCCCTGTGGAGGTCAGTCTTTTCCCAATTAGGTTGTGTGTTGAATAGTGAACCAACCCAATTATTACCATTTAATGCATCATTACAATCAATACAAAAAACACAAAAATAATATAACAAGTCATTCCCTTAAATTCATCATTCTCCATATGAATCCATGGGGATCGTTGAAGGATAATGTAAATCCCCGTAGTGGGTGAAAACCAAACTGATATGTCAAAGGTGAAATTACTCCAGAAAAACACTCTTCTCTATGTATAAATTCTTGGGGAAACTAGAGATCATACTATTATAACTCTAATGTGTAACATACATTGTATTATACATTGGTTAACATCATTATCTTGACCCTTACAGATTCTATAGAAGACAAAACCAATATAATTAAAATGATGGAAGATGTTTTCTTCTGAAATTCCTTCCATTCTAAAAGGAATAGATAAGGTGCACATACCAAGAACCAAAGGCTCTAAAAATATTTAGGTATTCCCTAAAATTATCTAATACCACATCTTCAGTTAGTATCAATAAGTTAAAAATGTAATGGTGCATCCACACCACCCACCATATATAGAAGATGAACAACTCACACCAGAATAATGATTTTCTTAGTTTGACTAATAGGTAAAGGATTTGAAAAATATCAATTTAGAACTCATTTGAAGAAAATTAACTAACTTATATTTTCTTTATAATGATATTCATCTTTCTCTCTTAGCCATCATACATTGGTATGGATGTTTCTTAATAAAAATTAAATTTTAGTCATAACATCTGGTAAATGTGGCACAATAAAATCCAATATATGTGGATCCAATGGAAGTGGAATATGAATAATTTCATTTTCTGGGTAAACAACAATAATTATTTCAGAAAAACCCCCATGGTACAACCTATGTTGGTCATGAATCATGAGAATATGTAGAATTTCCATAACTATGTAGTGTTATTTTAACACGAAATTTGGTTATTTCCAAATTGACTGTTCATCCCTAGTTCATCAACACTATTGAATCACTAAAATACCTTTTTGAATATTTGAAAGGAACATTTCAACTTGTATAACTACAAATAAATCCATACCAATAATTGGTGGATATAAATCTTACACTGAAAAACACTGGGAATCCCATATTCAGAGCATTCAATGGGTTATGTGATCCAAGAACAATATCTAATTAATTTTGTGTCTCAGTGTGGTCTCATTATGGGAACCCTTTAGTATCATGAGGCTTCAAAACATAGGTGAATCATGAATACCTTATAGGTTTCTTCCTTTGTGTGTTATAATGTATCACCTGCCCAATAGACCAAGTGGTAGGAAGGTCTATGCTAAGAAATCCCCTATCAATTCATCTCTATGCTGTAGGAAATGACATCCCTCGACCTCTCATTATTTATGATGCAATATAATGAGGTTGGAGGTGTTTGAATTACTTCGTGAACCTAAATATTCATAAGATTACTTTTTGAGTTTTTTTATTAAGTACATTCTTATTGAGCGGAGAACACCACTTATCCTGGTAAAGTATTTACGAGGGTTTTGAGATATTGATTTTTTCGTATATATTATAGGATTTTATTATAAGGACAAGTGAAAAATACCTGGCAATGTCAATGGATTAGGGAACAGAAATTAGAAAATTGGAAACTATGTTCAACACCTTAAAATTACTATATATGTCATCACCATGTATAAAACCAATACATCCTCACAAGACATCTTGTATTTAATAAAAATTTCAACAATATTTCCCCAATTATGATAAATGGTGAGAACCCATTAACTATTAATTAGCATATTATATGAATAATGTTTATTTCTTCTAAAATGATAAATTTTTATGTTATAATCTATAATCACTAAAAATTACAACTAAAATTCATAGAGCCTAAGAGTACTAATCAAGTTGGTCTCGATGATTTCCCAAATTATTTCTCATTCCACCGAAAAAAATTTCATACCATATCAAGTTCATTTTAAAAATACATCCTATAAAAACAATTGGTTTTAGACAGGTTAAAATGGTTAAACCACTTGCACATGTAGCTTGTGTTTTAACAGCCACTCATAATGAAGAAGATTAATTCAATTAATATGTGAGAAATATCATATATAATTTCAATGATTAGATGACAAAAAAAAAATTCACCAAACTCATGATATATTTGTGTGATATTTTAATCATCCAACCAAACCCACAATATAATCTAACATAATGCATCCAAGCCCATCAACTCTATAGTCCTCCAGATGTTAATATTCTATGAAAATACCTGGCCAGGAGAAAAATATATGGAACTGGGGGATGACCCTGAGTATATAATAAATCCATTGACGGCTCTCTTAGATGATATTTCTCTATCCCTATGATTATAGACATAATACCACTAAATGATACCATAGAAATTACCCATTCAAGTGGAATCCTTATCATATGAAGAATTGATATTTATTTATTTTAATTTCTTTCACTTAATAGATCATTTATCTAGTGATGAAAACACTTTCAAACCCATTTTATCTATGCTATATCAGATTACCGTGTGTAGAGGCCACAAAATCGAAGGAGGTAGGGGAAGAAGTTGTCTGAGAAAAACCATATAATATATCCACATCATCACAAGATCCATTTACATTGTCAAAACACATAGAAATCCCTTATGTGAGAACATTAATACTAGAAGAACACAACTAAATTTTCAAGGATTCATATATAAGAAATTATTTTGGAGGATGGAATAGAAGGGATGAAATAGTTACATTATCCTAGAAATGTAGGTATATCAAGTCGTATTAATCCTAATGTAGTTAATGTTACCTCAATTTCTATTAGTCAAATCAATTGATCTACCCCTGGAACCTAAAACTATAATGTTCGTACTTTAGGAAACAACTCCCCATTCAAATACATAGACATTTGACTATAAAATACAACCTCAAGAAGTAGTTGTACATAGTTATAGTGAATCTATAAATACTTAATTATCATAAATTCAAAAAGGTTTACCAAGATGTACTTGAAAAGGCCCTTATAATCCCATAAGAATTCAAATCTATGGTCACTAGAATTGAGATAAATGTTGTAGAGATAGAACATATTGAATTTTAGTTTCTTTTCTCTATTATAGAATAGGAAAGTGATACAATGATATAATGATGAATTAGGAAAATACATATCTCTAGAAGTCTCAATGATATTGATATACATCAAGATTTCATCCATAATGGATCAATAATAAATCTCATTATGGAATAAAAATTTCACTAGTAGGGATACACTAAAGTCAGTAAGTCTCCCTCTCATGTGACTCTTAATGTTTATAGAGAAAAGAAGAAAATTTCAATTATCTAGAACATTATTAATTTTTTTTTGAAATTATATCGTAACTCAAAATTTTCGTTTTTTCAATAGGATATAACATTCAATGAACTTCATGGAAGCTCATATTTTCACCAACATGTGGTAATCACTTCATCATATCACCAATGTGTCAATAACTATATCAATGGGAAAAGTCAGATTTTATATGGTGATAAATAGTTTTAATATTTTTGTACTCAGTACATTGATTATATATTTTATTGAAGAGAAGATAAGTAACCCATGAATGAGGATGATTCTAATAATACATCTCAAAAATTAATATAAATGAACCTAACAAACCAATTCATCTATCATAGTGATCAATTTTAAATTCACATTATTTTAAAAGGGAATGTATGTTCAAAGATGGGAATATAATAATCTACCCTAATAATATCAGTAATTTTATATGAATCCATCCATACTGAGGATGTAACACTACAAAATTGTAATGTAAAAACCTTATATTTGATAGTTTGAATGACACATGACACCAACAGAATAAGGGGTTATAATACCCAGAATCTCTAAGATAGAATTACTATTTAAAAAGGATATGAAATATTCTATATTTGGAAATTCACACAACACCAATTTATCTTACGTTACATGAAAGAGCGTCCTTATTTGAAACTGTACATTAAATGTAAGAACTAGTTTTAACAAAGGAATAATATAATATTAAAATATTATTATTTGTGTTAATTATAAATAACATAGATATTAAATTAGCGTTTATAAATAGTATTTAATAACTTATGGAAATAAATGGTTAACACAAATATATAATAAAATCATTAATAATAAATTATTTAGAATACTGAATTGAAATCGATTGATTGTAAGGGGAAATAGTATTACACTCACAATGATGTTTTACCCAAATAAATTAAATTAATTAAAATTATATAGTTATATTAATATGGAATATATACCATATATTAAATATAATATTTTTATATTAATCCAATATATTTTATGGGATTATAAAAAAACATAAATTTATACATAAAATACTTCATTTTTAATTGGTCATTTTGCCACCTTTTTGTGGAAAACCTTTTTTAAACACATTGTTTTTACCATTTTTAAAATATAATATTTCAAAATATCTTCAATATTTTTAATCAAAAAATAAAAATAATATAAGGTTTAATTTTTGGTATTTTTCCCAATTGATTCAAATTTAATGAATAGTGAAAATAATTGAATTTAAATCATAACTGATTTTTCATTTAATTTATTTATAAGGATAAATGATATTTTTAATTTGTTATTTTGTTTAATATGATAATATATTTATGAATTAACATAATTAATTTCATTTAAATAAATTTACATTTTAAATGGAATATAAAAAACTGAGTTAATGTTTTAACATTTTTTCCTTAAAAATATGCATTTTCATCTCGTCTGTAGGATTAAATTTAAATTAATTTCTACCTAATCTAGAATACATATTTGGAAAAAAATATTCCATAATTGGAATCAATATAATAAATAATTACTAATTAATATCAAAATTTTTTATCAAAATTATATGTGAAAGTAATTAAATTTATTACAATTATTTAAGAAAAATTAATCTTAATAAAGGAGAAACTACCAACTTCAGGACCCATATGATCTATCCACTTCTAAAAACACATTTAATGGATATAAATCCGAAATTAACCTTCCATTACTGTGTTTTTTTGGGTTTTATGACTTTTTTAGGTTAAAAAGGTGGCTACACATAACATCATTAAAAAAATATGAAGTGGGTCCTTTTCCTCACTTATAAATTTCCACCACCTATGCTCATTTTGTATAACTCTCAAACCACTTAGGTTATTCTTCCAATATAGATTAATAATTAAATAAAATAATAAGTTAATCCTCTATTTTGTGATAAATTCTTCCAAGGAATAATTTTGGTGAAAACCAAATGAAGATAAACAATTAAGAGGTAACATCTTCTCTCATGATCTCAATTTTATTTCTGTTCTCCACCTCATAAAATATCATTATTGCATTATAAAAAAGACTAATAAATATAATATTACATTATTATGTAAATGGTTTGACCAAAACATACACAAACCTCCATCTAATGAGAAACAGACATATTGTTTTTGGGTACTATGATATACCCCCTCACGAAATTATAATTGTTCATTTTTCATGTACCAACTCTCATGGTGGACATTATAATAGAATAAATGTTTATATATGATATGTATGATATTTATTAGTCATTTATATTTCATTAATAAATTTATGATACATATATTTAGTACATTTTATTTTGAGTAAATACGATAACATCGTTTGAGGAAGTGTAGACTATTACCCCCTTGAAGTGATGGGACTCGTTCACACAATACATGTAACATATTAAGGTTTATTTTAATAAACATATATTAAATATATATCATTATTATGGTATTGTAATTATAATATAAATATCTATCATTTACACTTGTTCTTTTAAATAAATCAATGAAATGAAAGTACCATTCAATCGTGCGTACGACCCAACATCTCCAAGAACTGTGCATTCCATTTAATATCTCTATATATTATGATTTTTTATAGATACATTTATAATATGTATATGTGATATTAACATAGTATTTTACATTTTTATATGTTTGAACAATTTTAGATTTAGTAATAACAACAAATAATATGTTAAAATATTCTGTCAAGCAGGAAAATTAAGACCCAAAATAGTTAAATAATGAAAGTTTGTTGACACAATTGAAATAAGATAATATGAAAAGAGGTTATAAAATATTATAAACTGGATTATGGGTTTTATATTAGTTATTATCATATTTTAAACCACTATATATGAGTATAAATACAACACCATGAAAATAATTTATTAGGTAATAGATTTATTCTCAATTTACATTCCATTGAGATTGATTGTTGTTATGCACATAGTTCATTTTATATAGTGTATGTACTACCATATTAATGTTTTATCATGAATCTTATTATTCTCATGATATTATATGTTTCATTTAATTTCATAAATTTATGGAGAATATGACTCAAAATATTCAATGTAGTAAGGGACACATCTGAATGTTTAATGTTTTTTCTTCTAAAGATAGTTATTTATTATTATATTTGTAATCTCACTTACTATAATGATTGTTAACTTTATCTTAAAATACTTAATTTATTATAATAAGTTTTTATTTTTATTTTTATTTAATATTCATATTCTCATATAATGGATCTTATTATTTCCTCAATCGTATATCATTTTACATACAGTGTATACTTTAATAATTATTTGATTATTTGGGGAAATATTGAAAACTATATTTTAATTATTAAATAATAATATTTTATGAGGCATAATATTTATTTTTATAATTATATAGGAGGAATGATTTGGAATGTTAATGATGGGAGTATCCTAGACTTTATATAGCTCTTTGATGCATCAACTGGTTCTCATGAGAAAAATAAGATGGCCAAATTAAATGAGTTTATATCTGTAGGATTAAATCATCTTATAGAACATATTGAATGCATAAGATTTCATGTATCATGGACATGATTTCATTATGAAATAATTTCACTCATTTAGTTTTAGTAATTATTCATTCATGATATTTTGTGTCAATATATCTAACGCTACATTTTATTTCATTTCATTGACTAAATGGCTTGTGTTTCTTTTTCTTACCTTTACATATTGATTATTGATTATGTATTTATTTGAATGGAAAATGGTATCAAAAATTTATCTTTCCATGTAAATTTATTCTCATTAATTACTTGTTTATTCTTCTATAATTACCCTTTTTAGAATTTGATCTCACCATTATTATGGTTTATTTCTCCTGGTTATGATGAAAAATTATTTGAATAAACATTCAACTATACATTTTATTTAATTTTATTATATGAAATGTTTTTAATTTCTATTTCCCAATGTATTATGGGTGTCATGTATATAATATGTGTAGGTTCTAGGTGTAACAAAACCGTGTTGGTGGGTATACCCAACTTTAATTTTTCCATTAACAACTATGAATCTGGGATTCATTACGATAATAAAATGCCAGATCATTGGAATAGAACGAGGAACAAAAGATAGGAAGGGATCCCAGAACAACTGAGAGGATCAATATAAGTGGTTTGTAATTAATTTAATTAAAAAGAAAATATTTTCCTTGATGGAATTCTCTATTCATTTTTGTTTCATGTCACGATATGATGTGACCCATCATTGCGTCATATAATCCAAGTGTACGATTCAACTAGCGGTGCTCCAAACATGCAACGCGTATCTCTGGACGTTTCAAAAGGCATCTTTGGGTGCTAGTGTGGAAGAGCCTTCGCATGAGATATTTTCCTTTGATTGCATTGCGAGCCGATTGCAAAGTGCTCTCCTTGATCTGGGGGAGTAGGATCTCTCTCATAGCTTGAGAACATTCTTGGGGGAAAAATAATTATTTCTTGGATTGAGATATTTTCTAGCTATGTTGCACAGAACAACAATAAATATCTTGGCTAAAGAGAATTATATAATTGGGATTTTAATCACATAGAAAAAAACGAATTAATTTCCTGAAATCATTTATTCATTTAATTTATTTCATAGTAAGACCCCATGTCTAATAATAATAGTTGAATATTATTATAACATGACATGATCTGAGTGAAATATACCTAATATTATTTAATTAAATAAATTATATTATTTCTCACAAATCCCTAGAAAAACCACACAACGTGTATATTATTATACAAGACCTGTACTTTTTTTTTCTATTTTCATTCTTTTCTCCACCACATTTATTTGACCTTGAATAATGGTTATTTATTTTTCAAATAAATATCACTACATTTCTTGCTAATAAATATCATATTTTTCCTACAACATATTCTCTAGAATAACTTGTGTTGAAATAAATATGATCAGGAATCCTTGATTATTTATTAAACAACAATCATGAATAATATTTATTCAACTTCTTAAAAGAATATTTAACTGAGATACTTGGACACAATTATTGTGTAACCCCTTAGGCCTCATTTTCAATGGAATTAGGAGGAGCATGCCTGACGTCAAAGGTTAGCATCTAGCAACATTCCAAGTTATCCATCGATAAATATTCCCATACCAAAATTACGTGTGACTTCCAAAGAATGAATATAGATTAATGTAATCCCTTTTTCTTGATATCTCGAATCAAGTAGGTTTCATGATAGTTCCATAAAATCATGATTTTAATTATTCTTTCTTTGACTATTAGATATTGAAGTCTCTCATTCCTTACCATGGCCATGGATTTATTTAGGCAATGTCAATTTTATCAAATGGTCTGAGACATATACATCCATTATGGAACAGAAGGGAAAAATCATTTGTCGCATTATCAATTAATGCAGTATTACTCATAACACACCCAACATATCCTACCACGCTATTAATAGTGTTTCATCACAATTTTCATCAATACATCTAAGTGAGCAAGTTTGAATACCCATTAAAAATAATCTTAAGTATAATTACCAATACACAAGTCTGCAGATAGGAACATCCTATGACACTATATAAGGACCCGACCCTAAAACATTACTAAATATAGAATTAAATGAATAATTCACATTGAGGGTATTTTTAGGTTTAGAGTTTTTGATAATTAAAAAATCAATATTACATCTCAAAAGATTACAAAGTAGACACTTCTACCCAGTTTCCAATTTTTTAGAAAACATAAACTCATGAAAAAAAATATTCATGTCTTGTTCAATGGTTAAGACATCATGACTTTTCTTTGATCTCATTCATGACCCTATTCCCCATTATGTCCTGTGAAAAACATTTCAAATACCTGGGGTGAGCATAAAAATCTTAGTAAGGGATACACTAAGAGGGAAAACTGTTAGTTTTTCAAAAAAAAACAAGTAGACCATGAATAATTTATCAAAAGTAATACTTTTCACCTTTATGAAGTAGTAAATACTGTTCACTGAATAAAAGATAATTTATTACCCTATTATAACCAAAATATTACCATAAAACCCATATAATAACACAAAACAGAAAAAGTTAACATGGGACATAAACATACATAAATGGAATTACCCTACGGTCGACTTCCACACATATCACTAAATGGAATAGCCATATGACAGACTTCCATAACCAATGAATTGGAGGTTATAACATAACCACCCGTCCAGGTATTCACAGAACCACCTGTGATTTGGTTTATCACGTATCCAATCGCCAAATTTCCAAGTACCATTATAAAATAATAACACAATAACAGATATAATAGAAAGAAAATATTTCCACATTTCAATCACAATATATCACTTAAATATATTGACATAAGAAATCCATTATCAAAACCATTTTAAATACAAAAATATAGAAAAGAGTATATGGTATTTATTTTATTTTAAAAACATTATGGCTTGTTAAGGAAGCCAAAGATCAAGTAGAACTCGCAGCGGTGGAAAAGGTCGTTGTCACCTCGTATGTTAAATGAAACATTACATTTTGTTGTTTAGTGAAACGCTTCATAGAAAAAGATCCCTTTGAATGAAATGAAAATTAAAAGGTGTTTATACAGCTTATAAAATAAAGTCTTGTATTATAACAAAATATGCCTCAATGAAAGGAGATTAAGATGAATTGCCTTACCTCGTGTCCGACTTGACTCGATCATTCTTTAATCTCATGAATAATAAACTAAAGATAATTTATAATTTCTTAAGAACCTTTTTCAAGTTCCTTATTCCTTGTATATCACTTTTTATCATGTTATGAAAATTATGTAATCATTTATGTTACCAATGGTTGTTTTTTCGATATTCGGTACTTGATTCAAAAATAAACTTATTATAATTACAAGTTGTTCATGTGGTAAAATATCCATTATATACAGAATTATATTCATGATTTAGATATCATATATATCATATATATCCATTATATACATGAATTTATAATATTACATATCATTTAGTGGTAAGAAATGAAATGCACCGTTAATGGAGACGGTAAGCCCTACATACTCATGAATGATACATTCATTTATATTAGAAATTTAATGGAATTAAAACATTATTATATAGAGGTATATTATAATTCAATTATAATATCATATATAATATTATTAACTCCATCCTTTATAAATCCCACATATGGAATTAACGATTCAAATCACATTGAGGGGGCTGCAGTCTGCACTTCCTAAAATGAAATTCTCACGTTTATCCATTATAGAAACCATAAAGGTATGCCATAACTAAAAAATACAGAAGCATAAAGAAAACATAAACATAATATATATCATATATAAATATAGTGACATCTAAATGGCCACTATGAGAGGAGGTAGGAAATATTTGAACAATCATCATTTCGTGAGGCAGTAGTTCGTCGTCCAAATAAACAGTATGTTCTTCGCCCATTAGATGAAGGTGTGTGTATGTGTAGCTCGAAAACATTTCATAAAAACATCCTAGTATATTGAAGATATTTATTTTGTTACAAAATAATGGAATTAAAAGATTTTATGGGGTTGGAGAAGAAAAATAAAACAAAACAACATAAGAGAATACGTTACATTTAAATCGGGTAACTCCCCTTGGTTTGAACCAAAAGGTTTTCGTGAATAGATTTCTGCCTCAGGTAAGGATTCCATAATGAAGAGAGGGATATTGTGAGATTGTTTTAGTAGAGTTTGGAAGATCCAAAGGCCTTGAGAAGTGTGTGATATGTGTCGGAAGTGGGGTATTTTTAAAAGGGAGAGGAGGGGCTCTTTTGGAAAGCATGAAACTATTATTTTATTATATTATAATTTTCTGTTTCTAAAGGCCAAAAAATTATTAAAGTAAAGGATAAGGTGTCCCATGTTAGAAATAAAATCATAAAATATAAATTGGACAATTTTTTGATATTATTATAAAAATTTTATACTTATTTATTTAAATTATTCATTAATGACATAAACACTGCATCATCATTGTGTCATAAATAAGTTTATTTATTTGATGTCTAAAAATTATAAAAAAATTACCATGTTTTAGGAAATTTTTTTATATTTCTAATAAATATTTATAGTCAAATATATCAATTATATAACCCCATGTAAAAATTGTTTTATTAAAATAATACAAGTTTGTTACATTTTTATTTTTACTTAAAACAAAAGGTATTAATGGCATTATTTTACCCAAGTGGCTCCATGGGGTCCCAAAAATTGACCCATGGATTTTCATGGTCGGATATGACTCGTCCTATAAGGATATGACACGTTTAATGGTGATTTCATATTATTATAACATTATTTTTACCTTAAATTACACTAATTACCTTTAATCGCGATTAATAAAACTTAAAAGTCACTATTCACCAAAGATTTATTTTCATCACATTGAACCACATTTTACATTATAATTATAACCATGTATGTTTTATTTTTTAAATTCAATTCACAGAAGTGGTAATGTTTCATTTAAATGAAAAATCAGTTTTTTAACCACCACTTAGTGGTTTCACTATTTATCGAAAATTGATGTTTTTCAGAAACAAAAACCAAAAAAATCACCCTAAGCTATATGTGTTATTAAAAATTAAAAAAATATTTCTATTTTTAAAAATTAAAAACATATCAGTTGCATTAATTAATTTAATAAATAATTCCAGTTGTCAAAACAAATACCGTGTTTTTATGAAACAATGTCTATCAAAAGATTGACACTTGTTTAAGTCCAATTTCAAGTGAAATTAATTTAAAAGACCACCATTGAACTAAATGGTAAAAATATATTCTAATTGAACTTTTAAAACTAATTCAAAATATAATATAATCATATAAATGAATTATATTAAAATGAGGATTTGAATTAAAATACAACATTTTTCACTTATCCATTACAAATAATCTTTATCGGAAAAATAACAAAAACATACACAAAGTTAATTTTGATGTTCCAATTCTAAAGAAAGATTATATTTGGTCCAATAGAACATATAAGTGTGTCTAAAACTATTTTTTAAGAAGGTCCTCCATCAAAAGGTGATAAATCGACCTTTTAGTGAATATTAGAGTATTTATGCCTAAAATTGTATTATTTTTTTATTTTAAGCCTTAATCATTTATTGGATAATTTTAAAAACATTTTAAAAACATATATAATAATATTTTAGTTATTTCTATTAATTACCGCCAGTATAACAGCTACTTGTTAACTTCTATATAAAATAATATTATTATATTATTAGTGTGCAACGTAAGATTTCAAAAAAAACATGTTATTGCGTATCGGGTACGCTATCGAACATAGAAAAAACATTAAAGTAATATTAATATTTAATTAAGAAATATTAATAAATATGAAAATTTCTTATTCTTTATTTACCAGGGATGTTACATCCTTCCCCCCTTTTTGGGAATTGCGTCCTCAAAATTTTATTCACTTATCAAAATAAGTTGTGGAATTTATCCCTCATAGCATTTTTGGATTACCACGTTGCCTCTTCAACCATATGGTTTTTCTATAAAACATTCACCTGATAAATTACCTTATTTTGCCACACTTGCTCTCTTCGGTCAATAATCTGGACTGGTTGTTATTCATAAGAAAGATTCTCTTCCAACTGATCTACCTCTAGGCTCAAAACATGTGATGGATCTAGAATATACATTCTCATCATAGAAACATGCAAAACATTGTGTACCTGGGATAATTTGGAGGTAAAGTCCCTTTTTATAAAACTGATCAAACATTCTCAAGGATTTCATAAGTTCCATTGAACATCAGACTTTGCTTTCGGTTCTTTCCAAAATGCATCACACTTTCCCATGGAGATACTTTGAGAAAAACATGATCACCTACCTCAAAAGATAGATCCTTCCTCCGGTTATCTGCATAACTATTCTACCTGCACTGAGCTGTTCTCATGTGCTTTGAAATCACTGAACTTTTTCTGCCATCTCTTCTACCAATTCTGGTCCCATAAACTTCCATTACCCTACATCATCCCAAAAGCTGGAGTTTGAAATCGTTTACCATATAATGCCGCAAACGGAGCCATCAGTATACTAGAATGAAAACTGATGTTATAAGAAAATTCAACCAAAGAAAGATGTTGGTCTCATCTTCCCTAGTAATCCATAGTGAAAGAACATAACATATCCTCCATGGTCTGAATTGTTCATTCTGACTTCCAATCTTATTGCGGATGAAAATCTGTACTAAAATTTAATTCATTACCCAACAACTTTTGAAGGCCTTTCCAGAAGTTAGATGTAAACCTGGGATCACGATCAGATATAATGGAGAGGGGAGATCCATGTAACTTGACTATCTCTTTAACATAAAACTGAGAAGGTCGATCTAGATAGAATGTATCTCGAATAGAAATCAAATGATCAGATTTAGTCAGTCGATCAACTATAACCTAGATTTCATTATTACCTTGAGATGTCTTTGGTAATCCCATAATAAAGTCCATGGATATATTTTCCCATTTCCACTATGGCACTGGTAAATACTGAAGCATCCCTTTCGGTAACTGCTACTTTTCTTTAACCAACTGACAAGTCAAACACTTCACAGTAAAATCATTAATATCTCTTATCATTCCATCCCACTAGTAATAATCCCATAGATGAACTGAAAACGGGGAACTATGAGCCTCACATAACAACTCAATCTTCAACTGTGAATCACCAGGCACACATAATCACTTCCCAAACCTCAATATACAATTATTATCAATGTTAAATTCTGGAGACTTTCCCTTCTGAACCAGCTCTACCTTTTTCTACAACTCACTGAATTTCATCTATGCTTGCTTGATTCTTTCTGATAGAGATGATATCACTAACACCTGAAAAAAAATAGAAGAACTTACTACACAAACAACTTCTATTCCAAAGTTCATCAAATAAAAAACCAAAGGATCTCATTCCATACATAGAATGGTTAATGAATCATTAAGTTTTCGACTCAAAGCATCAGCCACATTATTTGTTTTTCCCAGATGTTAATTAATTGTAAAACAATAATCCTTGATTAATTTCATCCGTCTCATCTATCTCATGTTCAATTATTTCTGAGTGAATATATAATTTAAACATTATTTATCAGTATATATTTCACACTATACTGAATAAAATGATGCCTCCAAATTTATAGATAAAAAACAACAGCAGCTCATTCTAAATCATGTGTAGGGTAATTTAACTCATGATTTTCAATTGACGTGAAGCATAAGCAATTACCTGATCATTATGCATTACAAAAAAACCATGTCCTTTCAGTGAAGCATCACTGTAGATAACAAACTCACCATTTCTGGAAAGAAGTTCCAAAACTAGATCATTCACCGATATTATTTTCAATTCCTGAAAACAATCATCGCATTCTTTTGTCCAGATGATGTTAACACTTTTCGAGTTAACAAAGTCATTGAACTAAATAACCGTGAAAACCTTTCAACAAACCTCTAGTAATAACTTTAAAAACCATTAAAACTATGGATCTCAGTAATATTTGTGGGTTATGGCCATTATTCAACAACTTTTCTTATAGTAGGATCAACAGTTATGCCATTTTTTGAAACAATGTGACCAAGGAAAAAATGTGTTGTAACCAAAACTGACACTTGATAAATTTTCCATACAGTTTCTTTTATTTTAAGGTTTTCAAGATAACCCTTAAATGACTTTCATGGTCCTCTTTAGTTTTATAAAACACCAAAATACCATCAATGAAGACAACCGCTAACTTAACCAAGAACTCATAGAAAATTATTTTCATTATATCCATGAATACATGAGGTGCATTGGTTAACCCGAAAGAGATTACTACAAATTCATAATGGCCATATCTAGTACAAAACACAGTCTTCAGAATTTCCAGTTCTCTTACTTTCAACTGATGGTACCCCGACCTCAAGTCAATCTTCGAAAAATAAAGATCTCCCTGAATCTGATCAAAAAATTTATCGATATGAGGCAAATGATACTTGGTCATAATATTGATGTTATTCAATGCTCTATAATCAATGAAAAGTCTTATTGAACCATATCTCTTTTTAATAAACAAGATAGGAGCACCCCATGGTGATGTTCTAGGTAAAATGAAACCTTTATCTAATAACTCCTACAATTGCATCTTTAAATATAAAATTTCAACTTGATCCATTCGACAAGGGGGATTGGAAAATAGATTAGAATCGGGAACTATGTCAACCAAAATTCAACCTCCCAAGAATGCATTATACTAGGCAACTAATCAGGAAAAACATCAAGATACTCATTTACCATTGGAACATCCTTAATCTGAACATTTCCTTTGTTTTCAAGAATATGTGCAAGGTAAAATTAATTTTCATCTATTACTAGTTTCTCAAATTCCAGATATGCTATCAAAAGCAAGGGTTCATTTTTGTAAACAAACTGAAAATCCTTTTGAAAATAAACCACTTTAGCTCTGTAGTCAAACATAGAATGATAAACAAGAATCAAATCCTTTCCCAAAATAATATCAAACTCTACTAGAGGAAAAACAATAAGGTTTGCAGGTTGAGTCTTTCTACACATAAGGATATGAAGGTTCTTATAATTTCTTTTTTTCTCAATGTTTCCTACGGATGTTTTTACCACAAGATCAGGATTCATATCATGATATGGAATTCATGATTTACATGAAAACTTCTCAGAAATTATAGAATGTGTAGACCCTGAATCAAACAACACATTGGAATAATCTAAACAAACAAATAGTATACATGATTCTACTTCATTCGATGGCCCAACATCTGCTGAAGTAGTTGCAAGGGATTTCACCACCCCATTCTTCTTGTAGTCTAGATGATTTCCCTAAGTTGAGTTCTTTGTTATACACGCATTTTCATAATTACCCATTTAATTACATTTAAAACATCTTACCGCTGGCTTTCCATTGCCTGCTTGATCGTCTTCCTTACAATTACGAGAAATATGACCACACATACCACACTGAAAGCACTTTCCAGTCATGGATAATCATTCTCCAAGATGCATTTTACCACACTTCTCATCGGATGTATATATGGTTTTCTTACCTCCCGGCTTCTTTGAAGAATTCTTTCCCTTTTCCTGCCAACTGGACCTCTTATTTTGTTGTTTGTCAAAGAGCAACTGATCATTGGAAAACTCCATTTCCACCTTCTCCACACATCGAACAAGATTTTCATAAATTCTAATCAAACGATAATATAAAGTCATTCGACACTTTGGATTTAACCATGAGTAAAAATGGGTGATTTTACTATCAATATTACGTATGAAATTTGGAGCATACCATGCTAGTCGAGGGAACATTGCTTCACAAGTATCCACTAAGTCATCCTCCAGCCTCAATTCTAGGAATTGTTTTCTCATCCTAAGACGATCCAACTTTGGAATATATTTCTCAAGAAACGTACCTTTGAATTCATCCCAGTGAAAATCATCAATATCCTCACTATCCTTGATATTTTTCACCATCGACCACCACTAATCAACTTCACCTTCAAAACAGTAAACAGTGAGACTAACTTTTTGATGTTCTGGACACCACATAACATCAAAAAGCATCTCCAGTGCTTTAATCCACCCTTATTCCATCATAGGGTCAGATGATCCTCTGAATGAAGGGGGTATTTCCTCATGAAATATTCCACCACTGACAAGTTCCCCTATGGTTGATCTGGCTGATCTCATGCATGGATACCACCACCATTTATTGACTGATTCAACAATTTCATCACTGAAACAAACTGTTCAGTTCCGATTCCAAACATCTCAAGTTGCTGATTTGGATGGTTTTTTTCCTCCTGATGTCATCCCAACATAGCTGCCCTTTTTCGTCTGTGGAAAACCATTCTAAACACAAAAATATCTTAGGCGAAGAAACATGGTAATCTTTAAATACGATATCATTTAAATCAAACCATAAATTAATTTATTTACATAAATTTTACAATTTTCTAACTCATAAAGTTTTATAAACCGACCTCTGATACCAACTATAAAGACCGAGCATTACAACATTACATAATCATGATTTTAAATGAATAATTCACATTGAGGCTCTTTTCAGGTTTAGAGTTTTAGAGAATTAGGCCATAACTATTACATCTCAAATGATTAAAAATTAGACACTTCTACATAGTTTCCAATTTTTTACAAAACATGAAATCTTGAAAAAAAGTGTCATGTATAGTTCCATGTTTAAGACTACATGACTTTTCTGTGATCCCATCTTTGACCCTATTCTGAATTAGGTCATGAGAAAAACATTTCAAAACCATGGGGTGAGCATAAAAAGCTCACTTAGGGATACACAAATATGGAAAACTGTTAGTTTTTCAAAACAATAAGTAGAACATGAATACTTTATCATAAGTAATAATTTTCATCTTTCTGAAGTTGTAAATACTCTTTACTAAATAAAAGATAATTACTTACCATTTTTTCACCAAAATATTACCATAAAACCCATATAAAGAACACAAAACATATAAAGGTATCTTGGGACATAAACATACATAAATGGAATAACCCTACGTTTGACTTCCACACATATCACTAAATAGAATAGCCATACGACCAACTTCCCTACCCAAAACATTGGAGGTTATAACGTAACCACCCATCCCGATCTTCACAGAACCACCCATCATTTGTTATATCATGTAACCACCTATAAAATTTCCAACTACCATTATAAAATCATATGACAAAAACAGATATAATGGAAAGAAAATAATGCCACATTTCAAACACAATATATAAATTAAATATATTTACATAACAAATCCATTATCAAAATCATTTTCAATAACTAAATACATAAATGAGTAAATGGTATTTATTTTATTTTAAAAACATTACAGCTTTTTAAGGAAGCCAAATATCAAGTAGTACTCGCGGCAGAGGTAAAGGTCGTTGTCACCGTGTACGTCAAAAGAAACATTTCGTTTTTTTGTTTAGTAAAATGATTCGTAGAAAAATATTCCATTTTACTGATATGAAAAGTCAAAGGTTTTCATAAATTTTATAAAAGAAAGTATTGTATTAAAACAAAATATGCCTCAATGAAAGGAGATTGAGATGAAGTACCTTACCTTATGTCCGACTTGACTCCATCGTTCTTTAATCTCATAAATATTAAACTAAATATAATTTCTATTTTCTTAAGAACATTTTTCAAGTTCTTTATTCCTTTTATATCACTTATTACCATGTTATGAACATTATGTAATCATTTAAGTTAATAACAGTTTTTTGGTTGACATTCGGTACTTGAGTTAAATATAAAATTCTTATAATTACAAGTTGTTTATGTGGTAAAATATCCATTATCTCCAGAATTATATTCATTATGTAGATATCATATATATAATATATATCTAGGATATAAATTCAGTTATAATATTACATATATTTTATAGGTGTGAAATTAAATGCACAATTAATGGAGACGGTAAGCCGTACGTACACATGAACACTACATTCATTTCTATTTCACATTTAGGGTAATGAAAACATTATGATATAGAGGAATATTATAATTCTAGTATAATATCATATATAATATTATAAACTCCATCCTCTATACGTCCCACATATGGAATTAACAATTCAAATCACTTTGAGGGGGGCGGTAGTCCGCACTTCCTAAAATGAAATTATCGCATTTATCCATTATGGAAACCATAAAGGTATGAAATAAATGAAAAATACAGAAGAATAAGGAAAACATAATCATAATATATATCATATATAAATATAGTGACATCTTAATGGCCACCATGAGAGTCGGTAGGAAATTTTTGAACGATCATCGTTTCATGAGGTAGTAGTTCGCCGTACATGGAAACAATATGTTCTTTCACCCATTAGATGGAGGTGTGTGTAAGTGTAGCTCGAATACTTATCATAAATATAATCCTAGTATATTTAAGATACTGGTTTTATTACAAAATAAAGGAATAAAATGATTTTAGGGGGTTGTAGAAGCAAGATAAAACAAAAGATCATAAGAGAAGATGTTACCTTTAAATCGAGTAACTCCCCTAGGTTTGAACATAATGGGTTTCTTAAAGAGCATTCTTCCTAAGGTAAGACTTATAGTATGAATAGAGGGTTATTGGGAGCTTATTTGAGTAGAGGTCGGATGAGCCAAAGGGGTTTTATAAATGTGTGAAATGGGTAGGAAGTGTGGTCTTTTTATAAGGGAGAAGAGGGGCTCTTTTGGAATGCATGAAACTATTATTTTATTATATAATGATTTTTAGTTGTAAACGTCCAACAATTATTAATGTAGAAGATAAGGTGGCCCATGTTCGAAATAAAATCATCCAATAATAATTGGAGAAGTGTTGGATATTATTTTAAACCTCATATTCTTATTTCTTTAAATCATTCATTAATTAAGTAAACACAACATCGTCATTGTGTCATAAATATTTTTATTTATTTGATATCTAAAAATTATAAATAAAATTAGCATGTTGCATGAAATCTTTTGTTCTTTCTAATTAATATTTATAGTTCTATATTTCAATTATATAACCCCATGTAAAAATTGTTTTAGTAAAACAATACATGTTTGTGACATTTTTATTTTTACTTTAAATAAAAGGTATTAATGTCAATATCTTACCCAAGTGGCTCCTTGGGGTACCACAAATTGACCCAAAGATTTTCATTGTCTTCCATGACTCATCCAATAAGTTTAAGACACTTGTTAAGGTGATTTAATATTATTATAACATTATTTATGCCTTCAATTACATTAATTACCTATAATCGTGATTAATAAAACATACGAGTTACTATTCACCAAAAATTTATTTTCATCCCATTGAACCAAATTTTACTTTCTAATGACAACCATGTATGTTGGATTTTTTAAATTCAATTCATAGAAGTGTTAATGATTTATTTAAATGAAAAATCATTTTTTTAACTACCACTTAGTGGTTTCATTATTCCTAAAAAAATTAAGTCTTTCAGAAAAAAACTAACAATTTCACCCTAAGCTATATTTGATATTCTGAATTCGAAAATGATGTCCATTTTACAAAATTCAAAACATATAAGTTTCATTAATTAATTTCATAATTAATTCCCGTTGTCAAATCAAATAGCATCTTTTTAAGAAACAATATCTATCAAAAGATTGACACTTGTTTAAGACCAATTTCAAAGTAAAATTAATTACAATGTCCACCACTGGATTAAATGGTAAAAATATATTCTAATATAAATTTAAAACATATTTAAAAGATAATATACTCATATAAATAAATTATATTAAAATGATTTTTTGAATTAAAATAGAACATTTTTCCCATATTCATTAAAAATGAAGTTTATCGGAGAAATAAAAAAAACATACACAAAGTAAATTTTGATGACCAGATTATAAATAAAGATTTTATTTGGTCCAATAAAATGAATAAGAGCAAGAAAAACTATTTTTAATGAAGATTCTCCATCAAAAGGCGATAAATCGACCTTTTAGTGAATATTAAAGTATTTATGCCTAAAATTGAATTATTTTCTTATTTTAAGCCTTTATAAATTATTGGATTAATGTAACAACATTTAAAAAACATACATAATCATATTTTATTTATTTCTGTTCATTCCCACCAATACAACGGCTACGTGTTAACTTCCATTTAATATAATATTATTATATTATTAGTATGCAATGTATGATTTAAAAAAACTCATTGTTGCGTATCGGGTACGTTATCGAACATAGAAACCCATTTAAAGTAAAATGAATATTTAATTCAATAATATTAATAAATATGATAATGTCTTATTCTTTATTTACCTGGGATGTTACACACTATGAAATGTGGATTTCCTTATGGCGGGTATCATTCCCATAATATCCTCCAAGATGTTACCAAGGTCGCACACCATGAGAAGGTGCATTGATGTTTTATGAGTCATCATAAATAATGGCTTGTATTATTTGTGTCCCTCAAATAACATCATCTGACAAAATAACATATACTCAAGAACATTGCTATCGCACTTCCAGGTTCTTATCATAGTAGGGATTTTCTATGACCTTTTAGTGGAACATCTATCCTTAGAATATTATCACATGCATTGTCACACATATGAAAAATCATGAAATGATAAGTTATTTAATAATAAATAATGTTCAAAGTAGTTGGTTCTAGGTGAAACACTCCAACAAACTCTCACATGGACTTGAGCCCACTACTAACAATCTTTAACTAGTTATCTCTCACATAATATTCATACATATCCGGAGATAGACCTTTAGCAATGGGGTCTACCACGTTCTCTTTCATGGACACTCTTCTTTCTTCAATGTCACCCCTATGATAGAAATCCTTCAAGAGGTAATACTTATAGAGTATGTGCTTTGTTCGTTGATGTGACCTTGGTTCTTTTGAAAGATCCACTACTACAGTATTGTCACAATATATTGTGATAGGATCATTACTGACAGGAACAACATCATGATAATGGAAAATGTTCTGAATCCAGATGGAATCCATGGATGAATCAAAATCCACTATATATTCAGACTCGGCTATAGAATCTATGACAACTTGTGTCGTTGAACTCTTCTAGCTCACATCCCCTCCATTGAGACAAAAAACATATCCATATTGTGACTTCAGATCATTCTGATCTGTCTGGAATCCAGCATCAGCATACCCTCTGATGAAATGATCATCGTCTCCATCATAAAACAGGAACATATCTTTAGTTATTCTAACATACTTAAGGATAGTCTTAACAATAGTAAAATGGTGTCTCCTATATATTCGTGATATCTTCCTACCATGATCAGTGCATAGTAATCATCAATCATGGTAAATAACATGGCATACATGAATGATCCTACAAATTAAGCATATGGGATCTTACTCATTCTATCATTTTCCAGTTCTATCTGAAGACACATTTTCTTAGAAATATTTAGGCCATGTGATTCTGGAACCAATACCCTCCTGGATTGTTCTATAAAAAATCTCTTTAGTATCTTATTTATATATGTACTGTCACTTAGTCCAAGTAGCCTCTTGGATCTATCACGAATGATCATGATCCATTGAATGTTGGATGCTACACACATGTCCTATATAGAGAAACACATGTTCAACCAGTTCTTAACTGACTGTAAGAATGGTACATCATTTCGAATAAGCAATATGTCGTCAACATATAATACTAAGAGAAAAACCTAATTCCCATTAAACCACTTATAAACACATGTCCCACATTCATTCTTAATGAATCCAAATTCATTAATGGCTTCATCAAATAGAATTTTCCATGACGTGGATACATGATTTAGTCCATAAATGGAATTCTGCAACATGTAATCCCATTTGGCTTCACATGGTGTCACAAACCCTTATGGTTGTGTCATATAGACATCTTCTAGAAAGATCCCATTATGAAATGATGTTTTGACATCCATTTTCTAAATCTCAATACATGGTAAGCTGTTATGGAATGTATGATTCATATATATTTATGTATGGGAACTGGAGAGATGGTTTCATCATAGTAAATTTAATGATGTTGTTTGAATCCTTTGGCCACTAGCCTTACTTAAAAGGTGCTAACATGACCTTCCATGTCCAGTTTTATCTTGAATACCTATTTCCATTCAACATGCCTTACATCAACTAGATCATGGAACAGAACCAAGACATTGTTCTGATACATGGAATCCATCTCTGAATTCATAGCTTCTAGACATCATGAAGCTTTTCAGTAGTCTTCTACTTCTCTATAGGTGAGAGGTTCATCATTGTCCAACAGTAATGATTCACTATTCTCAGTAACTATGAAACAAATATCTCTTTTTCTCTTACCTCTCTTGACATCATACATAATAAATGTGTTTCTGGAACCTCTTTCCATGAGGACCTCTGCAACTTGTTCCTATACTAACTTTTGTATATCTCGAGCATGAACATCTTCGAAGTCAATCTTGCTCCCAATATTGTTTTTGTGGATGTGTTCCCTCTTAATAATGATGGTTTGTCTAGTGATAATAACATTCTTGTCTGAAGGGTAATATAGGTAATATCTATTTGTTTCCTTGGGATATTTTATAAAGATACAGATTGTTCCCCGAGATTCTAGTTTGTTTCCTGAGAAGGCTTTAACAAATGCATCACATCCCCATACACATGTGTGCAACAAAATGGGTATCATTCTATTACATAACATGAAGGGAATCTCATTTGTCTCCTTAGTTGGTACTCTATTTAATGTGTATGCTACATTTTGTAAATAATATCCCCAAAAAGATAATGGAAGGTCTGCATGACTCATCATCTACCTCACCATGTCCAAAAAGGTGTGGTTCATCCTTTCATTAATACCATTCCACTATGGTGTATAAGGATGAGTGAGCTGAGATAGAATCCCAGAATCCCATATAATATTGATTAACTATTTGTTCAGATATTTTCTACAAAGATCTGATCGAAGTTTCTTTATCTTCTTACCAAGATAATCCTCTACATCATTCTTGAATTCCTTAAATATCTCTAAGGACTATGACTTATACACCAATAAGTACATATAGCCATATCTACTCAAATAATTAGTGAATGTAATGAAGTATGAAGATCTACCTCTACCTTCTACATGAAATGGTCCACACACATCAGTGTGTACCAATCATAGAATCACTGTGGCCCTTTCACCTTGTCCATTGAAAGGAAGATTGTTTATTTTACATTTTAAAAAAACATCAAATATATCAAGTGGTTTTAGCTCAGTAGAGTCTAAATAACCATCCTGGAAGAGATTTGTCAAGTAGTTCGTGTTTACATGACCAAGACTGTGATGCCACAACTATTTGTTGAATGAGTCATGGGAATTTGTTTCGTTATCAATTTCCAACATCTGGTATTCATAATTTAATACATGAAAACCATTATATAAATGTTCCATACCATAATATATGTTTTTTTATAAATGATAATACCCTTATTTCCAAATTTGAAAATAAATCAGTCCATATCAAAAAAATATATAGAAATTATGTTCTTCATAACACAAGGCACATAATAACAGATATGTAAATCCAAAAGCATTCTTGTTGGAAATGAGATTTGGTATTCAACAATGGCCAAAGCATCCAACCTCGCTCCATTGGAAGCTCAAACATCCACCTATCCTATAAAAATCCTTTTATATCTTCTAGGTTCCGATATTTTTATATAGATGTGATCCCCAAAAGATGTATCTAATACCCAATGTGTATAAATGGGATGATTACACTCGATAATGTACACACATTTAGAGTTTCCATGCTTCTGGGAACAGTTCCTCTTCTAGTGGCCTTGCTTGCCACATGAAAAAAATACCACCTCCCATTCCTTTCCCTTCCTCTAGATCATCCCCTTCTTTGAGGGATAGTGCTCAGGGGCTTTATACTGTTTATGAATCCTTGGTTACTTTTCATTTTCCTTCCATTTTCTTATTCACAATATGGATTGCGGGTTTGTCTAGCCCCATGTCCATATATACCTGGAAAATTATGTTCAGACATTATGATAGACTCTTCTCTTTGTTTCTCATGTTGTATCTAACAATAAAGCTAGAGAAGGTCTTGGGATGTGATTATATGATGAGATCTGTACACCACTCATCTAAGGACTTAATCCCTAAGATGTAAAGGTGTTCAATGTATCCAATAAGATTGAATACATGATACCCAGCTGGCACAAACTCTCCATGGGTAGTTTTAAACCATGTGTTGGAGATTTCATATCTCTCCTACCTCGCCTTCCCTTGATAGAGATTCCCAAGGTGAGACATCATGCTATACGCGTCCATGATTTATTTTTTCTTCAAGAGCCCATTAGACATGGAAGATAGTAAGAAACATTGTAAATATGAGACATCAACCATATATTTCATATAGATATATATTTCCTCCTCTATGGACTCTTTTCTAGGAACAACTAGGATAGGCTCTTCCAATGCATAAAATTTCTTATCGTAGTGAAGGATGACATGTAAACGCCTCTCTCATTTCTATAAATTGGTTTGGATGAGATGGTTATCCTTCTCGAGTATGGTTAGAAATGATATTATTGAAGTAATTTTTCAATATATTTCTACAAATTATTATGAGGAATGGTTTAGTACTTTAACATGATAAAAATGAGACCAATAATTAATTTAATACTTATTAGTCTCCCACTACTTTATTGAAATCTAATATCCCTCACCATTGACTTCAGAAAATCTTATTGCCTAAATAGTATAGTGTAAAAGATCTATATTTCCCTTTGCATTACCCCAAATAGGGTGGTTCAATCAACTTGGAGGGTTTTAGGTAGGCATTCCAAATGGAAACATCATTAACTCGTAGACCCTTGATCCTCTTAGTGGACTCCCCAATCCTAAAATCATTTTATTTTGGATTTCCTCTTACTTTGACTCTTGGTCACACATATTATTTATGTGGAAGTAAACACTTGATGTGATCTATGTCAATTCAACCCAAAAAAATTGAATTATAATTCTCCTATAAATGAATGCACTCTAACTAGGTTTGGTTATTAACATTGAACTATGGTTAGATTCTAACCAAGATTATTGAAGGCTATACCATCATAATATTTTCATTGAGAGATTATATCCATATACATAAATTGTAATTTTTAGTATATTTTTATACATTCTTGTTAATTATAAATGGGATATACTTATGTGATTAACCATGTCTAAGATAATATTAATGAATAAAAAGATATTATTTTAGTTTCATCTTGTATTCTTGTTTAATTCATTAATTCTATGATTGTGACAACACATCTACAATAAATAAACCATGAAACTAAAAAAAAATATGATAATGAGATTATCTTATTGGTTATTTTACCTAGCGGTTGATAAACTAACCCAAAACTAGGGGAGAAACACATTGAAAGTTTTCAGTTTGTGTTTACAGCTTCCCACTCATTGACCTTTTTATCTCCTTGAATTGGTTTCACCTTGGATACAAACTTGAGCCTCCTCCTCTAGAATGGTTGCTCTATCCATTACATATGATTTTATCTCACTCGCAGGTGAGGGGTAAAATGGGTTTTTACATAAAAGGATCCTTGGGCATACAAGACCTACATATTAATGAGCAGAAAACACACAGTCCAAAAAAATTAATTTATATAAAAAATAAAAAGAAACCATTCACATACAAATGTCTTGGTCTAGATCATGATCATCCATACATGCAATGATATTTATGCATAAATAAAAATAGAATTCAATTATTTAATCATTCTTGTATAAGATAAATCATGATCGAATAAAATAATTATCTTTTATTAATCAATCCTTTTATCATAAACCATTTTTCGGAATTTCCTTGAGATTCTCATCCATCATAATTTTAAACAAATAAATTCTTTTAAAATTATCTGTTTAAATAACCTGTACCATGGATTTAACCCAGTGAATTGTCATTCATAATTACCCAATGAGTATAAAGGAACATTACGCACATGTCAAATTAAACACATATATATAAAACACATATCACATGTTGTGCCTCAGCTCTATGCCTGCACTATGGTACACATCTAAAGAGTTTTTATAATATAATAATAATTTTAAATAAATATGTGTAATTTGGTTGAGTTCATGGTGTGTAGTTATGACTATATGTAATTTACATTTGTTCATCATTGACTTGATTTACATGCTTGGTGATATGGAATGTAGATGTACTTCTGAAATATATGGAGTACACAGTGTGTTCAGTGAGACACAAGCCCCGTATTATCCGTGTTACACATCTTCCATCTGGGGAAGCCATGTTTGGGGTACACAGTCCAACCCTGACCTGAAGGGACTGCACACTGTGTTTTGTGGGCCACACAGTGTGTAATCCAAAAACCATGTGCAACATGTTCTTGGTTAACATATAGACTCTTAACAACTTAGATAGAATCCAATAACACGACCTGGTTTGGAGGACCTTCCCAGTGCATGGATCATATACTACACAGTGTGTACAATTGAATACAAGTCGTGTGTTCTGTTCTTGTATGGCCAAGATTCTTTAGAACCTACATATGAGATCCTTTGTCTTATTTTAATAAAATAATTAAAAATAATAATAATTTCTTTATGGTGAACGTGAAACGAAATAGGAGGAATAGATCTTGAGAATCAGATTTATAGAACGATTAACATGAATAAAAACAACTAAATTATTAAATTCGTAAATTACCAACGAAAAACCAAATAATTATGATCACCGATATGACCTCTCTGATTCCACTTGTAGGTTTTGGACACAGTAGAAGCACATTGTTTTGTGTACCCAACATTAATTTTTCCATTAATGACGAAGAATTTATGATCTCTCAGACCAATAAAATTCCAGATCATTGTAATAGAAAGAAGAATGAAATAAAGTATTGGAGTCCCAGAACTGTAGAGAGGATCAACATCTGTTGGTTATAATTAATTTAATTAAAAAGACAATAATTGACCTGATTTAGTTCTTTCATCATTGATGTTTCTTTTCATGATCTGATGTGATCCATCATTGGGTTTTAGAATCCAAGTGTAGGATTCATATGGAGGTGATCCACAAGTGCATCATGTATCTATGGACATCACCAAAGTGATATCTGGGTGCCAGCGCAGAAGAGCTTTTTCATGCGATGTCCACCGTAGATCACCTTAGGAGACTCTTGCAAAGCACTCTCCTTGATCCAGTGGAGGAGGATCTCTATTGTAGCATGAGAGAGTTCTTTGTTGAACGAGAATTCTCTCTTGGCTTGATATATATTCTTGATTTTTTTTCACAACGCCAAAAAATGGATAAGATAATGAAAATTATATATTTGGGATTTTAATCACATAGATTAATAAAATGAATTAATTTCCCAAAATCATTTATTTTTTTCATTTAATTCAATGTAAGACCACATGTCTATTAATAAAATTTGACTATTATTTTTACTTGAAATATGATCATAGAATTACACCTAAAATTGTTTAATTAAATTAATGATATTATTTCTCACAAATCCCCAAAAAACTACAAGTCGTGTATAATAATATACATGACCTGTACTTTTGTTTTTCCATTTTCTTTATTTCCTCCACCACATTTTTTAGAAATTGAATAATGGATATTTAATTATCAAAAAAATATCACTACATTACTTGCTAATAAATATATTATTTCTCCCAAAACATATTCTCTCAAATAATAGTGTCAAAATAAATGAGATTAGACATCCTTGAATACTTATTAAACCACAATCGGGAATAATATTTATTCAACTTGTTAAACGAATATTTAACTGTGATACATGGACACAAATAGTGTGTGACCCTATAGGCCTATTTCTAATTGGAATTAGGAATATCCTTTCTAAAGTCCTAGGTTAGAATCTAACAACATGACAAGGAACCCATAGAGAAATATGTTAATGCCGCAATGACATGTCACCTCCTACGAACTCTTACCGTGTAATATAATACCTTTATCTCGATATCTCAAATCCAGCAGGTTTCATGCTAGTTCCATCAACCCATCTGCTCTATTATTCATTATTTTACATTATAAAATTGAACTCATCCATTCCTTACCATGGACATGGATTGATTTTGGATATATCAATTCCATCAAAGGGCCTGAGATTTCTACATCTATTATGGAACATAAGGGCAAAATCCTTTATCCCAATATCTACTAATGTAGTATTACTCATGATGCACCCAACATATCATTCCTAATTTTGAATAGTGTGTCATCATTGTTTTCTTCAAAATATCTAAGTGTGTGAGGTGTAATACCCATTAACAATAATCATAAAGTCTAAGGACCAATACACACATCTTCATATAAGAACATCCAATGACACTTTGAAATGTTGATTTCCTACTAGCGGGCCTTGTTCTCATAATATCCTCCTATATATTACTAAGGTTGGACACAATGAGAAGGTGCCTCAATGTTTTATGCATCCACATACCTAATGGCATGTTTTATTTCTGTACGTCAAATAACATAATCTAGAAATTGAACATATATTGAAGAACAGTACTATGGCGCTTTCGTTTTCTCATCATAGTTAGGATACACTATGGCCTTTTAGTTCAATAGTTATCCATGGGACATTATCACATTAATTGTCATGATGAAGAACAATCATGATGTTATATGGTATTTAGTAAGGAATGATTTTCAATGTAGTTGGTTCTAGGTCACCAACTCCGACAATCTGGCATTCCCAGACCGCAAAACTGATCGGCCCTTCAGTATTCTATTCCTTACTATCATTCCAAGGAAATAAAATAACTCACATGCATTGTTCTTCTCTAGTGAAGGAAACATAGTTGTTATCAGAGTAAGCTTATTATCATCTTTGGAACCAATATTTAGATAAACTTATATTATAGAGCACAACCATAATATATGAATTACTGATAAATATATTAGAACCTCCTAGAATTTTGGTAAGATAGATATTTTGTGGGTATTCATATAAATACATCCTTATAATGATACGAAAAGTGGATGTGTACTTGGAAAATATGAACCTAGGATTAAATCATCCAACAAGGTGTTCTAGGACTGAATTGCGGTTATATGGTACACAAAAATGGTCCTTACTATGCATATAGTATCACACTCCTTAGGTATACGTTTTGGATAGTTCACATTTTCTATACCTACCATCAAAAAGGATTTGAAATGAAAATATTTCCACAAAGAAAGAAAATATTTTGATTCATGGATTCAATATGAAAAAAATTATTTTATGTTCTTTACCATATTTAGAGTTATACAATGTTCATAATTTTATGAGAGAATCCATTATGTTCAATTTTTTAGAAATTCTGCCAGAAAAGGTTAATGTTATCAGTACTCATAGAAAATATAGAGATTTCCCTATCAAGGAAACAAATATAGGTGGTATTGGAACTAAGAAATTCATGGATATATTCAGAAATATTAGTCTGGTTATGAAAAATAACCTTTCCCAAATAGAGTAACCTATTCTACCAAGAATCTCTTTTTTTGGACTCTTTATGCAGAAGAATCACCCATTGTTTAGTGGGACTACTAATCTAATTGTAGAAGAGAAATGAATTAACTATCTAGAGAATATATTTACTACCTTAGAATGAATTGAAAAAGAAATTGTTATACTTTCAGTCTATTGTCTCTATGGTGATGCTAACAAGAGGTTGTCTTTGGTCTAGAATACAAGGGAGGAAATAGAAATTGAACTCAGGGAATGGGGAAATTTTAAGGAGGCATTATTCAATGAATAAATTCCTTGTAATCAATAAATATAGATAAATATGATTTGAATTAGATTTAAAAAAATGATTATTATAAGTGTTGGGGAGTATGAAGCATCTTTAACCAGGTTATCATGGTTTTCTATATATATCATATGAAACATGGATTGTGGGATTTATCATTTCATTGAAGTAATTAATCAAAAATTTTGGAGTTCACTAGTTTATCATGAAATTTCATCATACGATTAAATATTTGTATGCCCTATTAAGATAGATAAATACTTCTCCATGTCATATATATTCAAGAAAAGCAATATAAGAAGATGAATTTTAAACTCCATGAAAAATGTAATGAAACAAGGAAGATGAAGGGAAAGAAGTGTAAGGACACTAACCCCATTTTCCTAGAGCTGGTGACTTATTTTAATACATTGGATTGTTTACAAGTATTTCTCATTCCAAATAAAAAAAATCATTTAGTAGTTTTGGTCCACCAGATTAAAACATAATATTAACATTAAAACATGAAACACAATCATTTTAACTCCATTAGAAAAACCCATAAACTCAAAAATTATTCCAGCAGGTAATTCATATTATTATTCATCATTTTTTACTAGGAAAAATTAAACATTAGAAATGGGTGATCTCAGATTCATAATAATGGTATGTAATGTAGCAGAATTTATCATAAACATAAACATTAGGCATGATTATTAACAAAAACATGTACCATTAAAAATAATCATGACAATAATAAGTTTGGAATCAATGTTGAGTTAATAATGCCATATAATTAATCATAAGATAATGAACCACAGTCTTGGATATTATAATATTCAAATATAACATGGTTTATCAATTTCTATAATAAAAATTAAGGAATTCATGATTTTGGACATTTTAAACTTAATGTCAAGGCCTCAAAAATGTTTTCTAAAAATACTAGGGTAAGGCCTTATCCAAAAGCCAATTTTACATTGTCTTATGAGACATATCGATGCATATAAGGGATATAGTTTTCTCCAACCATAACTTAATATTTCCAATTAATTTCTAATATGAGAGGGTATAAACATAATAAAAATATACATTCATATTTAAACTACCATATGACATGTAAATAGAATTCCTTAATCAGTAAACATAAACACTAACCATTCAGAGTTAAATGGTGCATGGTATCAAGATAGCCAATACAGAGTAAAACTAATCACAAACCATTAAAAATTATATGGTTGATGATATAATAAAATATTAATCCCAATAAAACATAATTATCAAAAACAATATAGAAATATAAGTAAATACTCTCATAAATTCATTGAGTAATACCTGAGATAAATACACTTTTACTTTGAAAATAAAAGTCCTTTTTGTAAAATATTTTTATTAAACCATAAGTTAACTAATATATTTTTTCATAATTTCATGAGTTATTTTAAAAAAATAATGGTGTATCAAAATATATTATATAGTTAACATGAAAATATGTATGAATTTGAGATGTCCCCGAGAATCGAGATTGTCTTTCAAGAAGAATTTGAGAACTATACTTTAAAACATGTTACACCTCATAAAATAAATAATTATTATTATTTACATAAATAAATTACATTAAAACATAACTTATTTTGAGTAAATAAGAATAAATAATACTTTAATTGGACTAAAGGGAGAAAAGTAGTAACTAGAAAGAAATTTGAGGTTATGGTTGAAACCCCTTACCTTATGTTCAAATGTGTTCTACAATTGACCATAATGTAATGGATAAACTAATTAAATCCAATAATTAATTATTTAAAATCCTTATAGAAATTTATTTGATTTTATATAATTTTATTAATTATATTTATATCCTTTTTTATGAGTTATATGATACAAATTAATTGCTCTCACGGATTAGATTCCTTTATTCTTGGGATCGGTATCCTTGTATCAGAATATTGCAGTTCATGTAAAATGGGTATAATTAAAACGAAATGAATTTAGATGATATTTATTAATATAAATAAATTTAAATGGTTATTTATAACTAATGCTTATATGGTAATATGATGAATAATTAGATAAGTCATTTAGTGGTAATTGTTTACAATAGTATGGCGGTTGTAGATCATAACGATCTTATTTTGTTTTATCATTTAATTTTATGAAAATATATTACATCCATATCATAATAAAGTTATAATACATATATTATAATCATTTTTAACCATTAAAAATGGCATCATGTCTATCATTAAAGAATAATTTGAAGAATGAATGTTCTTTGTCCATGATGGTTGTAAATTGGCTCCTCTCAGACAATGATTTCACTTTAAAATAAAAGAGGGAGAGTAAGGATATTTCTTTTGGTTATTCCACTTAAATGATAAAATTATGTTATATATATGATACTGGGGATATCATGTTAATTATTATTTTTGGAGTTGAATATAATAAAAAAATAATGAACATGAAAAAAATAAAATGAAAAGAGGATTTTACCTCTTGAATAATTCTCCATGAGAAAATCCTTAAGGAATGTGGTTTTATTATTTTGCAAATATAAAGAGATATTGGATATAGGGAGAAAATATGGAATAGTATTTGGATAGATCATTTATTATATTCAAGGCTTAAATGAGTGAGGAGAATAGATGGTGAGGTGTGGTTTTTCTAGTGGTAAGGGGTGATTTCTAATTATTATATTTTTATTTTATTATATTTCTCAAGAAAACAAATATTTTAAATTATTATGACTATATATAGTAATAATATCATGAGAGTTTGACACAATTGTTATTAAATCCTCAAATCATCACCTATGACTCAATGAATCATGTATTTATCTTATATCGAAAATTATCATATTTTACCATTAACCAAAAATACATGTATTTTAGAAAAATCCAAAACAAATACCCTAACCATTTATCAATATGTATAATTCAAAAAAATAAATCCATTTAATGAAAATTATTTTCTATGTATCAGAAATTTAATTTCAAAATAAAATAATTATTTACTCGAATAATTTAGTTTTAAATTTATAAAATGTTTTATAACCCATTCAAAAATTCACTAAGGTATCATAAAATTATCATTAAATTTTAAGACAAAAAAAATTGGTTTATGAAATTTTTTTATAGAAATTAATTTTGTTTTAAATCAATTCATTTTTTATTTAATAATTATTACTCACAAAAATAAAAACACTTAATTATTAATTTTTAAAATATTCACTTATTTGTGCTATGATATAATTATATCAAAATTTCATTTATAAGGTGCCTAAATTTTGTTTATACATTCATGAGTGGGGATACTATATTACTATTCATAATTTTACATTACTATTCCCAAGGGACAAGTTACTATTCACTAAAAATGTGAATTGATAATATCATACACTAAAAATTGTACTGATTACAACAATGTATGTCCGTTTTTTAAATTCAAAACATATAGCAGATAAATTAGTTTTGACCTCTATTTTATTACTTTATCCTATAAATAACAATGTTTTGTTTCATAGTGACTCAATATTGCATGAAAATAATTATATGTCAAATTTAATTGTAAATCCTTCAGGTGTTACATGACAGATTTTACAATACCTAATAATTTTGTAAATAACTACCCTAGATAATTATTAAAAGGATTGGGTGTTTTTTATAAGTGTAGTGAAATGGGTCACTAGTAAAAATAAATAAAATAAAAGGAAGAAAACACATATTTTCAATGATATAACCACAAGTAGATGGGGCACTATGAAAAAACAATTCCCATGAATCAATGTAATATACCTCCAAATAATATAATGGATCAATGTCAAGAAAATTTAATTGACACAACCAATGATTAAGGATAAATGTACTTCTATATTTGGATCAAATAAACATGTCTTAAAATTATTTAATTTATGATGTTCTCGTCAAATTATTCATGAGATATGTAATGATTTTACTACAGTACATTTTCATTATGGATTTTCAAATATATGATAAATGGAACAAATAAAAGTTGTTTTTTAGAAAGTTAATTTTTTTTGAAAAACATATGATTGAGGGAAAGACAACATTCAATATGTTATTTATGATGAGATAATTATATATAAATGATTTATATGGAAACAATTTGACTACCTTGGATCTAATTAAGGATTGTCGACAAGTGTTCTATTCTATCATTGATGGAATTTACAACACTTATGAATTTACAGAATATATCCAACAAAATGTATAAGGACCCGACCTTATACATAACATACTCTACTAACTTTTTAGTAGAATTTATTTTCATTCATTCCAAGAGAAAATTTTGGTCTAGAGTTATAGAGAATTTGGAGAAAAAAATTACCAAAACCTTCATTATTATAATGTAGAAATGTCTATACACTATCAATTTTTTTATAAAACAAAAACCATTAAAAAAATATTGTTTGTTTTCAAGAAAAATCATCAAATACATTCATCATACCATATTATTGAAACTTATAAATTGTAAAACCTTTGAAAAAAATTTAGAAACATGATATCAGCACAAAAAATTCAATGAGGGAAATCATGGAAAACTATTTACGTGTGATATGGAAAGATATAAATAATAACATTAAAACAATTATAAAGTCATGACAAAGAGTAATATCATAACAATAAGAACATCCATCATAACATGAAAATTTGTATACAACATTTAATTTCTAAATTCATAAGAATATAATCAAGGTCCATCCCCAATGTTTTAGATCACCAAGGTTTATTCCTAAGGTGTCTTAAAATTACCAATGTTATTCACCATGTTATTGTAATAATTAAGATGGTTATTCACCAAGGCATTGTAAAATTGGTCATCTATAGATATTAATATATTTACCCAATTCATTGGAGTGATATCATGGTTCAACATTAATATAACTTTATTTTCATATTATCCACATATATCATAATAAAACATTTCGTATATAACAAAAATAGAATAAATATAATGAATTTCATATCATAATCATGATGTTTTAAAATGTTTTTAAAAACATGATTATAATGTCATCTTTAACGCATGATAAGATAAGTGGGTTTTATGTTGTTAAATTAAAAAATCAAATATGTCATTTTATGTCATTTTAAATAACGCTATATATTAAATAGTCTTAGGTAATGACATAAAAAATAAAATATGTTCTTGAGAAAAATAGATATATTTTGAGACAAAACTTTTGCAGCATATTGGCTATGAAAAAAGGTTTTAGAAAACATTAAATATATAGAAGATAAGGTAATACCAATCATAAATGACTCATAATATAGTTAGATATTTAAAAAAATTAAAATAAGAACATGGTATGGAAATTTGAAATGTATACCACATAAAAGCGAACTTGAATGGAAAGAGAAGATGCGAATTCCCTTACCGATAAGAGACACATGAATACATCTCATTAAATAATTACATTATAAAAAACATTAAATATAATTATAATATACTAATTAATTATATTATGATTCAAAGTGTCGTATATACACGTTAATGGAAAATAATGTTTCATAACATCAAGATATTCTGCAATGAAAGGAGATTGAGACGAAGTCCCTTACCTTATATATTACTTGTGTCATTCATTATTTATCTTCATAAATAATAAAAATAAGTGAATTTAGGCTTTTTTATAAAATTTATCAAGTTTTTTATTCCATTTATTAAACTTTTTTCCATGATACATCATTTACTTAATTATTTAAGTTCATATTTGATGTTTTGTCAATATTCAGTACTTGAGTCAAAATGAACTTGTTGTGATAAAAATTTTCCATATGGTCATATGTCCATAATCTAGGGAATTATATTCATGAATTAAATAACATATAAATAATATATATGTATTTATAAAAATCAATACTTTTTAGAGATAAGAAATTAAATGCACCATTAATGGAGACGGTAGGTCGTATGTTCGTATGAATGTTATTTTAATTTCGTTTTCATATTAGAAGAATGAAAAACAATTGATACATATGTATATTATAATTTAATTATATTATATAAGTTATTTATGTAACATATTTTCTTTAGATACATCATTTATACAATCTATTTATAGCATTAACGAGTCATATCACATTGAGGGGTGGTAGTCCACAATTCCTCAAATGAAATTATCGTATTTATACAGCATGAAAATTATAATGTTATGTACTAAATGAAAATTAAATAATCATATAGATAATATAAATATCATATAAATCATTATTAAATATTGTGGAATCATAATTACCACCACGAGAGGTGGTGGAAGAAAATTGAACAATTGTCGTTCTGTGAGGCAGCAGTTCGCTGTAAACAAAAACAATATCATTAAAATCCCTTAGACGGAGGTGTGTCTAAGTGTAGTTAAAACACTTAGCTTGAAAAAATTATATTATATTTATCATACTATTTTTGATGAAAAATAATGTAATAATGAGATTTTATGGTATTGGACAAAGAGAATAATGGAAATAATCTTGGGAGAAGACATTACCTCTAAATCAGGTAACACCATTTTATTTGAGCCAAAATAATTCATTGAGTTGAATTTTGTTCCTGTTAAGGATTATAAGATTAAGTTAGAGATATTGGGAGATTATTTTAGTAGAATTTGGTCTAGAAATTGGGCATTATAGGTGTGATTATGTGGGTATAGGTGGTGCCCTTTTAATAAGTGGGAGGAAGAGAACACTAGGAATGTCTTGAAATAATGTTTTTCTATAGAATGATTTTCAATTTATAATAGTTTAAAAGTGATATATTTCAATGATAAGATGACTATGGGTCTAAATCCAATCAAATATTAGGTTTTAGACGATTTTAGGTCACAAAAACTATTGATTTTAGCTTTAACCCTTAGTTAAAAATATTTACTCTTACTGTATCTTCTCGTAGTTTCTTAATATATGGTTTCTATAGATAATGTAAAATTAAAAGAAATCCAAAAGTGGATAATTAATTATGTTTTTAACATTATATAAGTAAGAAGTTGTAATATTATATTTATATGATTTTTATATCATATAATAAAATAGATTTTTTTTTAAAACTCATTTGTGTCAATTTTGACAATATTTAGTAATTGATTTTCTTAAAGTCATTAAAACCTGATTCCTTAGAACCAAAGAAATTAAATATTCCCCCACATGTTATTTTCATCCAAATAATTTTTTATGTCATCAAAATGTTCAAAATATAGTAATTTAAATATTTATAATATCATTTATTTGGATATTTCATTAATATATTAAACATTACATCATCATTGTGTTATAAATAATTTTATTTGTCTAATATATGAAAAGTATAAACAAAATACCATGATTTAGAAAATATGGTTATCTTTATAAGTAATATTTATAGCTGAAGAGATTACTTATATAAATCAAATTAAAATTTTTTTAGTAATAATATACATGTTTATGTTATATTTCCCTTAACATTAAATTTAATGTTATAAAATTTCATTATCATACCTAAGTGTCTCCCAAATGCCAAGAATTAGGCTAAAGATTATTTTCGGTCTCCCGTTACTCATACAATAGGATTATTACAAGTATAATGGATTTTTTATAATATTATAATATTATTTTACACTTATTTACCTAATTTACCCTCAAACTGTGGTAAATAAAAAAAATTACAAAAGTTACTATTAATAATTTAGAAAAATATATGGGTCCAATTTACAAAATTTAGAACTTCTGATTCCAAATTTTGAACCATTTTTTCCAAATTCAAAATAAGTAACTGGAAGAAATTAATTTAAAAATATTTTCCCCTGTCAAAACGAGAAAGAAGGTTTTTAAAAGTTTAATCATTATAAAATACCGAAATGTTTTTACATTTGAATTAAATTTAAATTAATACCAATGACCTAAATTATAATAAATGATATAAATATATTATATTTTTACATTAAAAAATTAAATAATATGATTTAACTATACAAATTATGTTGATGGAAAAACTTGTTTTCATTAAATTTTTATTGTATTTTTACTGTTCATTAAAACATGATAGTTATTAGAAATATATAAAAAATTTATCCGAAGTAAATTTTGATATCCCACTTCTAAATAAGAAGTTTATATTTTCAAATAGAACATATAAAGTTGTCAAAATCCATCTTTATAATGGGTTCTGTATAAAAAGGCATTAAAACACCCTTTTAAATATATTATAGTATTTAATTCTTGTAATTGGATTCATTCACATTTTATGCCTCTAAAATTTATTGGATAAATGTAAAAACATTTATCAAACATGTGTAATCATATTTTTGTTAGTTTTATTAATTATATCCAATATAAATTCTATGTGTTAACTACATTTTAATATAATAATAATAATAATGTATTACTTTTTGGAATAACTCAATGTTGTGAGAAACATAAGATTTCGAAGAAACTCATTGTAGCGTGTCAAGTACAACATCCGACCAAGCCTATCCTTTAACATAAAATTAATATCTTATTCATAAATATTAACAGATATGAAAAATATTATTATTCTATAAATTCCTGGGATGTAACGCCCCGACCCCAGTTACCCAGAGTCAGTGCATTATTTTAATACATTGGCATGATTAAAAGGAATCATGTCCCGAAGGACCGATCAGTTTAGAAGTCTTGGAAAAATAGATCGCATACATGAATGTTACATTTTCACTTTATGACGTACAAAAAAACATAAATAATCTTTATGGACCGCATTATTCCCTTGGCTTAACCCTGCATATCAATCACATTACACTTCATGGAATCCTGGGAAAAATAAAACATAGAAAGGGGTGAGCTCAAATGCTCATTAAGGGAATGCAATATAGCGTTTACACTCATAAATAAGCATAAATAATTAAGGCAATGTATAAAACTAAAACCAAGTCCTTTTACAATTGAACATCAGCATAATATGGAAGATATAAAATTAAATAATGTCATTTACTTATTCACATGGATATTCTACTAATTGAATAATCACATGCAATATCACTAACCACTTTCATAATGATGGAATGCATGATGCCGAACATTAATTTCTGTGTCGATGCCTCGTGCCATGACCTAAGGGATAACTGTAACCCGAACCCAACCCGGAGAGCCTCTGTAACCGGACTCCATGCCGGAGTGCCTCTAATAACCGGACACCAAACCGGAGTGCCTCTTATAACCGGACACCAACCTGGAGTGCCTCTAATAACCGGACACCAACCTGGAGTGCCTCTAATAACCGGACACCAACCCTAAGGGCTTACTTTTACCAGTCCCCAACCCAGAACATACTAGTCCAACACATTCATCTTATAACATAAACATTCTTATTAAAACTAAAATACAAAATGTCAAAACATTAATCATAAACCATTAATGGCATAAAAATAACTCATACATAGTCAAAAATATCACAAAACCTTAAATACAATATGGATGATTTGTATCATAATATATCAACTTGAAACAAGTCTAAAATTTATCAAAGGATGTTGACATAGATGAAATCAATACTATTTGAGAGAAATATCTCTTTTTTTAATTCATTTTAAAAGTCGCATAATTATAGAGAAAAACTTTATTTTGAAAATATATTTATAAGCTTTTGAAGGAAGCTTCAAAGGTGTAATAACGGCAGAAAATAACCGCACCCTCCGTATAGGTTAAAAAAACATTCTGACCTTAATTTTGTCAAAAAGGTTAAAAAGGACCTTGTTTGGAAAACGATGGAAAGATTCCTTTATAAACCACTTATAAATTTCAACAAGGGTATAAATGACTTTAACCCATATTATTTTAAATAGTAAAAATGTTTTGAGATACATTTTTTGGAAACATGGATGTGGATGATAATGAAATGCCAGTAGATTATTACGTATAAACAATCTCGGATAATGAAAAGATTGCGAAATAAACCCTTACCAATTTGGTAACTCTCGAAACATACAACCCATGAAAGAGGTATCACACAATGAAGATGTAAATACACATAAATTAAAGTGTATTACACAAAGAATATAATTATAGGAAGTACATACAGCACACAAAAGTTAATGGTGGCAATATGGCATGAATCTCACGGGAATAAGGATTGAGATGAAAACCCCCTGCCTTTCACTTTCCTTTAGTCGAGGGTACGTTTAACCTCATGTACGAAGATCATAGTATGTTATTAAATTATACCAGAACCATATTAATATTTATGATATCATACATGATTCATTAATTACTTTATATTACCCATTTAATAATAATTTCCATGTTAAGTTAACATTTCGGTTAATAATCACTTTCATTATCATACGTGTTTTAACTTGTCACTCTTGGTTGTATCACTTAGACCATGATTTAAATACTTCCAGAATATAAAAAATGATAAATATATCAAATATATTTAGAATATAAATATTTATAATAGAAATATATATGAAATGGAAAACACCGTTTATGGAGACGGTAGTCCGTACGTACGCATAAACGTTGTTTCTATTTTCATATAGTATTGAACAGATGTAAGTGAATAAGATATATGTAAGTACATAAATCATTATATATATATATATATATCCAGTATCATTATTATGTCATATATTACATACTTATTAGTAATATATATTTTTATAATCGTCGATGAATGGTGAACTTGGAAATGAATCTCATCGCGTCGTGGAGAAGGTAATCCATACGTACGCATGAGCAAAAATATCATTCTTTTGATATTAAAATAATATATAATTGGATGGTATATCATATATACAGAATCATTATCATGTTATATTTATTATTTACATGATTTACACATCATCATTATACCCATCCAAATAATAATTTATTGAATAACAATTACACCACGACGTGGAGACGGTAAGCCATACGTACGCACGTATGGTGACATGTTATTCAAAAGATGGATAGAATACTGAATATGGTTGTAATATATTTATAATAACATAATAGTATATATATTATACTGTATTTATAATTTTCGAATGGTAACAACAAAGGAATAGGAAGTGAAAGAAGAAGGGAACTTGAAAAAGGGTGGTGAAATCATCACCTCTTCTTCGGGTTTTTCTTTTTGATTTGATCAAAAGGGGTCCTTAGGTTGGCTTTCTGATAAAACTAAGACATCTAGGTTGTAGTGAGGGAAGTTGAGAGAGTATTTGGTCAGGGGTTGGCAGAACAAAAAGTCTTGAAGGTGTGAATTAAGGAGAAGGGAGAGTGCCCTTTTATAAGAGGGGTGAGGGGCACCTTTGGAAAAGCTATAAATATTAATTTATAATAAATTCATATTCGGATTCTAAGGCCTCCAAAGTTGATTATTTAAATTTTAAGGTGGTTATGGGTAGAAAAAAATTCAACCAATAGAATTTAGACCGGTTTGGGTTACTATATTAACCTTATCATTATGTATTAACTCTAAGTTAATTAGTTTCACTTTTACAATGTCTCTTTGTATTTTTATATTATATGGTTATTAAACATACTATATAAATCTGAAAGACCCCCAAGTGGTCCATTAATGATACACCTATCATTATATAATTCTCTTGGCTGAACATTAGTTTTTTAGAAATTTAATATAAATTAATAATATAATATTTGTTTTAAAAACTCTTTTATGTCAATTTTGACACTATTCAATAATTATTTTTTGTGAAACTCATAACAGAATGAATACTTCAAAAAAAGTCAATTAAATCAATCCTAATATGTCATATTAACCTAGAAAATTAGTTTTACTCAATAAAAGACTCAAATTATATTTATTTGGTTATTTATAATATCAATTATTTTTATTTTTCCCTATTATGGTAATTATTGTATCATCATTGTGTCCTAAATAAACTAAATTATTTAATGTCTAAAATATTATAAATAAAATATCCTTATGTAGGAAAGCTTTTTATATTTCTAATGATTATTTATAGTTGAAAATCCAACATATATAACCCTATGTAAAAATTGTTTTTCTAAAAGATATATGCTTATGTCATTTTTGTACTTATTTTAACTAAATTAAAATAAAGTGTCCCTATCACCTTCAAGTGGCTCCATGGGGTCCCAAAATCGACCAAAAGATTCCCATGGTAGGAAATGTATCCAAAAATAAGGTTAGGACACGTTTTAGGGTAATTTAGCATTATTATAATATTATCTTTTAACCCTTATTTACAAGATTTACCCTTAACCATGGTAAATAAATTATTTACCACAGTAATTATTCAAAATGTCTAAAAATAAATGTTACCTATTTACACAATATGAAAATCCTGATTCCAAATATGGAATCCATTTTTTCAAAATTCAAAACACATAAGTGGAATAAATTGATTTAAAATTAATTCCTGTTGTTAAAACAAAAAGCGTGTTTTTAAGAGATAATAACTATCAAAAGCTTGACACTTGTTTATGTCCGGTTTAATTGTAAAATTATGTACAATGAAAAAAATTATAATAAATTGTAAAAATATATTCTAAATATACTTTAAAACTACTCAAATTCAAAATATATCAATATAAATTATTTCGATAAAAAATTTTGTTTTTAATTAAAATTTAGTAATTTTCACTATTCATCAAAATATAAGTGTTATCCGAAAAGTTCCAAAATTTCACCCTAGGCTAAATTCGATATTTCGAATCCAATAATTATGTCCATTATGAAATATAAAATATATATAATTTTAAAATTTAGGTATTACTATTCATAAAGGCTAGTTTGATTGGTTGTGGTGTGTGTTAGAACTCGAAGTTGCGTACAACACACGCTACTGTATTATTCAAAGAGAAGCGTACCGTGGAAGCTCGGGGTTTTACATTCTACCCTCTTTCAAAAAATTATGTCCTCGCAATTTGATATTGTTCTTTGAAAATAATGGTTGAAAATATAAAATATCATTGTGGAAAAAACCCACATCGGAAATTTGGTTAATAAAATTTTAGTCATAACAAGATGAAAAGATAAATGAAAGGGTAACCGAAAAATTATGATTTCGATTAGGAAGACTTTCGTGGAAATTATAGACATATAACTGGACGAAAAACGTAAATGTTTATAGGTAGTGATTGAGGTCATCAATCACAAACAAGTTTAAAATTGAGGTCCTTAAATTCATCAATCTATGATGATTTAAAATACCATCAGTTCAACAAAACATAAGGTATTAGGATAACACATTTTTGGCGTTTCAAAATATCTTAGTTGAAATCCCACATCGAAAAAATGTATTAATGAGGCCTCTATTTAAAATAAAGAGTCTAAAGTATGATGATTACCAAAAATAACACATACTAGTGTTCCATGTAGGGAAATATGGATATGGAAGAGAAATCTAACCATCAATTATCTGATGGAGAGTGGTAGAGAACATGGCTATGAAAAGGCAAACAATCCCAAAGCCATAAATTAGTGATGATCTAAGGTACCATCTAGGACAACATTTTTGTTCTAAGTTACTTTTCTTAATGTTGAGGAATTTATTTATGAGATTGGATAAGATCATAAAGAGATATACTTACTTTATAATTAGAGTTTTATCCGTTAATAAATTTCTACCAAAAACTCATCTTTCACCCCAAAACATAATACAACTCAAAAATAATTTATTTATCCTAATCGTATAGGGTTCCAAATATAATGAATTTATATTTCACATATCAGACCCTTTATGTAAAGAAACTACATTATACCATCCAGGAACATCATGTAGTACAATGGTAGGTGATAAATCCCAATTGCACTATGGTTGTGGATTCTATTCCCATAGCTTTGTCTACCATGACGGGTCATCAAACGGTCTGCGTGTTGTCCTTTTATAAAAATCCAAAAAAGTAACCTTTCAAACTTAATCCATTCCAACCATAAGAATTATCCAAATAAGATTATCCAAACTCACAGTCCAAAATTTACAAGAATGTTAATCATAATGAGGATCCTTTTTCCAGGAAATAACATGTGAACGCCTTCCTCATATATTCTTTTAAAACCCTGCAACATCCTGAATTACCAAAATCAACCATCTCTTATTCCAAAATCACTACCTCAATATTAGGACCATATTAAGGTTTATCTTTCCTTCAACCATGTAATTTCCAAAAAAAAATAACTCGCTATGGAGTCACTTTTTTTAGTACCATAAAATCTCAAATCCTTAATTAAATAGTAATGCAGTACAATCCTTATTTATTTCTAGAACATCATTGATACAACACTTAAATGAAATAATTCTAAAATGAAAACATAAGAACACTAGTCATTCCTCTTCATATGTTGTAGTATCATAACTTGATTATTATCCAATAGCATCATTTGTGGCATAGTCTGATGACTGGGACATTGGATCGCGTAGTGTCCAAACTCCTTGAAAATGAAGCATTGTACATTTGAAACCATCATCTTACCCTTTCAGTCACGTACTATATGCCCTTTTCCTCCACACTTATCACAAACTCCCATTCCTTTCAGGCATGTTCCAGGGTGTTTCTTCCCACCGTTATCACATATGGGAAAATTCTTCTTTTCCCACTTCACTTTACCCATATTTCCCTCTTCCATCCTTTTCTTCTCTCTCTTCCCTTCAAAGACATAGGACTCTGATAATTCTTTACTCATATTATCAACACATGATAGTATTTCTTCATATGATGATAATACGTGGGAAACGATTTCCCTTCTAAATTCTGGCATAGGCCCACGAAATATATGATCCTTCTTACTCTTTGGATCATACGTATTACGGGAGTTCACATTCCATCTACTGGGTGTCATTTCTATACAATAGCATAAACTAGTTCAGTTTAGGAATTGCAATGAATAATTACCAAACTTTTTAAATACATAACACAAATTGAACAGTTTATGGATATAATCCAAAATTATAAAAATGTTTTCTTTGAGTAAGTATATACTCATAAGCCCTTAATAATGGTTTGTAAAGAAAATGAGAAATATCCTAAGCATATCCCCCGGGAGTGTCGTAACCAAGAGTGCAGCAAGGCCCGTTGTCGTGCACCAGTTCCCGTTCGAGTCTAGCTCAAAGTGGTGTTTTCTAGTTTTACCCCAAGGCACATCTGTGCCAGAGCTGCCTCTACCTGCTCGTATCCAGACAGATATGTATTGCTCAGAATACTCACAAAATCTCTAGAATACAAAAATTTTAGAAATTTTTTCTATATTAATCTTCAAAGACTATCTTAGGGATATGTCCTCTAATCAGAGTTTATCTAAATCTAGTTTCCATGGTTATTGCTAAACTTTCTCTAATACCAACTGTAACGCCCTGGCCCCAGTTACCCAAAGTCGGTGCATTATTTTAATACATTTGAATGATTACAAGGAATCAAGTCCCGAAGGACCAATCAGTTTAGAAGTCTTGGAAAAATAGATCGCATACATGAATGTTACATTTTCACTTTATGACGTACAAAACACCATAAATAATCTTTATGAACGCCATTATTCCCTTGGCTTAACCCTGCATATCAATCACATTACACTTCTTGGAATCCTAGGAAAAATAAAACATAGAAAGGGGTGAGCTCAAATGCTCAGTAAGGGTAAGCAATACAGCAGTAACTTTCATAAATAAACATAAATATTTAAGGTAATGTATAAAACTAAAACAAAAGCCTTTTAAAATTGAACTTCAGCATAATATGGAATAAATAAAATGAAATAATTCCATTTACGTATTCACATGGATATTCTACTAATCGACTAATCACATGCAATATCACTAACCACTTTCATAATGATAAAATTCATGATGCTGAACTTTAATTTCTGTGTCGAGGCCTCGTGCCAAGACCTAAGGGATAACTGTAACTGGAACCCGACTCGGAGAGCCTATGTAACCGGACTCCATCATGGAGTGCCTCTAATAACCGGACACTAACCCGGAGTGCCTCTAATAACCCGAAACCAACCTGGAGTGCCTCTAATATCCTAACACCAACCCGGAGGGCCTCTAATAACCGGACACCAACCCGGAGGGCTTACTTTTACCGGTCCCCAACCTGGAACATACTAGTCCAACACATTCATTTTATAACATAAACATTCGTATTAAAACTAACATATAAAATGTCAAAACTTTAATCATAAACCATTAATGGCATAAAAATAACTCATTCATAGTCAAAAATATCACAAAACATTAAATACAATATGGATGATTTGTATCATAATAAATCAAATTGAAAGAAGTTTAAAATTTATCAAAGGATGTTGACATAGATTAAATCAATACTATTTGAGAGAAATATATCTTTTTTCTGAAATCATTTTAAAAGTTGCATAATTATAGAGAAAAAATTTATTTTGAAAATATATTTATATGCTGGTGAAGGAAGATTCAAAGGTGTAATAACGTCGGAGAATAACTGCACCCACCGTATAAGTTAAAAAACATTCTTACCTTAATTTTGTCAAAAAGGTTAAAAAGGACCTTGTTTGGAAAATGACGGAAAGATTCCTTTATAAACCACTTATAAAAGTCAACAAGGGTATAAATGACATTAACCCATATTCTTTTAAATAGTAAAAGTTTTTTGAAATACATTTTTAAGAAACATGGATGTGGATGATAATGAAATCCCAGTAGATTATTACGTATAAACATCCTCAGATAATGAAGAGTTTGCGAAATAAACCCTTACCAATTTGGTAACTTACGAAACATTAAACCCATGAAAGAGGTATCATACAATGAATACGTAAATACACATAAATTAAAGTTTATTTCAAAAAAAATATAATTATGGGCTGTACATACACCACAAAAAGGTAATGGTGGCAATATGGCATGAATCTCACGGGAATAAGGAGTGATATGAAAACCCCTTAACTTGCACTTTCCTTTAGTCGAGGGTACGTTTAACCTCCTGTACGAAGATCTTAGTATGTTATTAAATTATTCCAGAACCATATTAATATTTATGATATCATACATGATTCATTTATGACTTTATATTACGCATTTAATAATAATTTCGATGTTATGTTCACATTTCGGGTAATAATCACTTTCTTTATCGTATGTGTTTTAACTTGTCACTCTGGGTTCTATCACTTAGATCATGAATTAAATTCTTCCAGAATATAAAAAATGGTAAATATATCATATATATTTAGAATATAAATATGTATAATAGACATATATATGAAATGGAAAACACCGTTTATGGAGACGGTAGTCCGTACGTACGAATAAACGATGTTTCTGTTTTCATATAGTATTGAATGGAAGTAAGTGAATAAGATATATGTAAGTACATAAATCATTATATATATATATATATCTACATTAGCATTATTATGTCATATATTACATACTTATTCGTAATATATATTTTTATAATCGTCGATGAATGGTGAACTTGGAAACGAATCTCATCACGTCGTGGAGACGGTAATCCGTACGTGCGCACGAGCAAAAATATCATTCTTTTGATATTAAAATAATATATAATTTATATGGTATATCATATATAAAGAATAATTATCATGTTATATTTATTATTTACATGATTTACACATCATCATTATACCCATCCAAATAATAATTTATTGAATAACAATTACACCACGACTTGGAGACGGTAAGCCGTACGTACGCACGTATAGTGACATGTTATTCAAAGGATGGATAGAATACTGAATATGGTTGTAACATATTTATAATAACATCACAGTATATATATTATACTGGATTTATTATTTTAGAATGGTAGCAACAAAGGAAGAGGAAGTGGAAGAAGAAAGGAACTTGAAAAGGGGTGGTGAAATCATTACCTTTTCTTTGGGTTCTTCCTTTTGATTTGATCAAAAGGGCTCCTTTGGTTGGAATTATGATAAAAATATGACCTATATGATGTATTTAGGGAAGTTTATAGAGTATTTGGGTAGGGTTTGGCCGATCCAAAATGCTTTTAAGGTGTGAAGTAATGAGAAGGGGGGGTGCCCTTTTATAAGAGGGGTGAAGGGGACCTTTGGAAAAGCTAGAAATATTAATTTATAATAAATTCATATTCGGTTTATAATGGCTCCAATGTTTATTATTTAAATTTTAAGGTGCTTATGGGTCGAAAAAAATTCAAACAATATAATTTAGACAGGTTTTGGTTAATATATTAACCTTATCTTTAAGTATTAACTCTAAGTTAATTAGTTTCACTTTTACAATGTCTCTTTGTATTTTTATATTATATGGTTATTAACATTACTATATACATCCAATAGATACCCAAGTGGTCCATTAATGATACAACTATCATGATATAAGACTCTTGGCCGATCCTTAGATTTTTAGGAATTTAATATCAATTAATAATATAATATTTGTTTTAAAAACACTTTTATGTCAATTTTGACATTATTCAATAATTAATTTTTGTGAAACTCATAACAGAACGATTACTTCTAAAAAAGTCAATTACATCAATCCTAATATGTCATATTAACCAATAAAATTAGTTTATTTCAATAAAAGTCTCCAATTATATTTATTTGGGTATTTATAATATCAATTATTTTAATTTTCACTATTATGGTAATTACTACATCATCATTGTGTCATAAATAAACTAAATTATTTAATTTCTAAAAATTATAAATAAAATATTCATATGTATGAAATCTTTTTATCATTATAATGAATATTTATAGTCGAATATATAACATATATAACCCTATGTAAAAATTGTTTTTCTAAAAGATATATTCTTATGTCATTTTTGTACTTATTTAAACATAATTAAAATAAAGTGTCCCTATCACCTAAAAGTGGATCCATGGGGTCCCAAAATCGACCACAAGATGCTCATTGTCGGACATGTATCCAAAAATAAGGTTAGGACACGTTTTAGGGTAATTTAGTATTATTATAATATTATTTGTTAACCCTTATTTACCTGATTTACCCTTAACCATGGTAAATAACATATTTACCACAATAATTATTCAAAATGTCTAAAAATAAAAGTTACCTATTTACACAATATGAACATCCTGATTCCAAATATGGAATCCATTCTTCCAAATTCAAAACAAAGAAGTGGCAGAAATTAATTTAAAATTAATTCCCGTTGTTAAAACAAAAAGCGTGTTTTTAAGAGATAATAACTATCAAAAGATTGACCCTTGTTTATGTCCGGTTTAATTGTAAAATTATGTACAATGAAAAAAATTATATTAAATGGTAAAAATATATTCTAAATATACTTTAAAACCACTCAAATTCATAATTTATCAGTATAAATTATTTCGATTAAAAAAGTTGTTTTTAATTAAAATTTAGTAATTTTATCTATTTATCAAAATATAAGTGTTATCTGAAAAGTTCCAAAATTTCACCCTAGGCTAAATTTGATATTCTGAATCCAAACAAGAAGTCAATTTTGAAATATAATATATATATAATCTCAAAAATTAGGTATTACTATTCATAACGGCTAGTTTGATTGGTTGTGGTGTGTGTTAGAACTCAAAGTTGCGTACAGCACACGCTACTATATTATTCAAAGAGAAGCATACCGTGGAAGTTCGGGGTGTTACATGGGATGTTACATATTTTCCCCCTTTGGAAATTCTGACTATGCAATTTTAATTTTTTTTTGGTAATTTCATTGAAAATCCCACATCAAAAAAGGAGTAAAAAAACTATTTAAAATATTGAAATATAATTACAAAGGTCACTCTATATAACACATACTATGATCTATTTTATAAATACATTGATATGGAAGAAAAGAAAATCATCTTGTTCTGATGGAGAGTGATAGAAAAATTGATTAGGAGAAGTTAACAATCAGAAAATTTAAACCTGTGATGGGTTAAATGGTAATTGATTTCCCAATAAGAAATGTAAGCCTAATAAATTTTGTTTTATGTTCCATTTAATTAATTTGAGGAATTTTTTTATGATAATTCCTTTGATCATAAGGAAAAATGCATACTTGTCAATTATAGTTTCATCCATTAATAAATGTCTACCACAAACTCAACTTTTCTCCAAACAATGTGTATTCAAGATGACTTGGTCGCACCTAAAAAATAGAATCATCTTCTCTAAAATCACATATTCCAAAAAGTATTAACTATATATTCATCCTCTCATGGAACATTAACGAAAACCAAAATTGTTAGTATAAGATTGGATAATCCCCCAAAAATTAAAAAATTTTAATAAAAAGGACACTTTTAATCTCCAAATTCAACAGTAATACCCCAAGTTCCACAAAGACCATTCCAAAAAAATTGTCCTTAAAATTCCTCAAAAAAATCCAAACTATGATTGAAACCCAAAAATGAGGAGGATATTATCACATAATATTCAAAGATAAATTTTAACATTTATCTCCAAATAACATCAACCACTCTGAATGTATCATACCAAAATGTAATTAACCTAAAGACAATTTCTCCAAGGCAGACAAATAATTTTTTAATTCCAATAAGTATACAATTAAATAAATCAACCTTTAATCCATAAATAAAACTCAATAGTATTCTATTTACAAAAATCATATAAATTTCCCATAATAGTAAACATATTCCAAAATAACATTTATCACACAATCCCAAAATCATTTTCCAATAACATAGTTCCCTATTAGATAATATATATGTCTCCTAAATCAAAAAATTCTTATTTATTAAAATAAATTAAATAATATAATTGTGTTATACTTACCTGGGACTTCATGTAAGCCATTCGTACGCAATACGCCCTTGTCACCCTTCGGTTTTGGGTATAATTATCATAGCCTTACTAGACATGACAGGTTCTCACCCATCCTACGAGTTATTCTATCATTAAAACAATATAATTATTATATAATTAAAAAAATATGATAACATCCTCAAAAATAAATATATTAAGTTTCAACCACAATTGTTATCTTATACATTTCATTTTACATTCAAAATTAATAACTCAGAACTACCTAAAAATAAATGTCTTTAAAAATACTATTAATCATGTTAAATTTTATAACATAATCCACAAAATGGTTTATTAGAAAATAAAATTATGGTCAATAATAAAAATAAAACTTCTTAATAAGACAGTCTTGTCTCCAAATTTTCTATACCCTACTATAATACCAACTATAAGGACATGGCATTAAACCTAACTTATTCTATTGACTTTTGAGTAGAATTTATTTTCATTCATTCCTAAATGTAACATCCCAGGTAAATAATGAATATGATGTTTTCATATTAATTAATATCATTGAATTAAATATTAAATTTAATTTAAAGGATATTCTATGTTCGATATTGTACCTAATACATAAATACGGGGTTTTTTAAATCTTATGTTGCACACAGCATTGAGTTGTACTAAAAAATATTATAATAATATTATTGTTTTTAATGGTAGTTAAATCTAAGCCATTTTAATGGAAATAATTAATATAAATAACTAATAAATTATTATACATGTTTGTTAAATATTTTAAGAGATATCCAATAGATTTCAGAGGCTTAAAATAAGAAAGAATCTGATTTTATGAATAAATACAGTAATATTCATTAAAATGTCGATTTACTACCTTTTGATGTATAAACCTATTTAAAGATAGTTTTGGTCACATTTATATGTTATATTTGACAAAATAAAATTCTTCTTTTGAATTGGGACATCAAAATTCACTTTGGGTAAAATTTTGGTATTTTTCTGATAAATTTCATTTTTTGATGAATAATGGAATATAATGTATTTTCATTTAAAACTACCTTTTAAATTTATTTATTTATACGGTTAGATTATTTTTATAATTGGATTTAAAGTATAATTAGAATATATTTTTACAATTTAATTTAATGGTGGTCATTGGAACTAATTTCACTTTGAAATTGGACATAAACAAGTGTCAATCGTTTGATAGTTAATATTTCTTTAAAACACGCCTTTTGTTTTGACGACGAGAATTAATTATAAATTAATTAATCTAAATTGCATTTTTTTAATTTGGTAAAATTGACATCGTTTTTTAATTCATAATATAAAATATATTTTAGGCGCAATTTTGGGTATTTTTCTGAAAAACTTAAAATTTTGATGAATAGTGAAACCAATAAGTAGTAGTTCAAAACTAAATTTTTCATTTAAATGAAATTATATAGCTTCTATGAATTGAATTTAGAAAATATAACATAAATGGTTATTATAAGTAAGTAAAATGTGGTTCAAAAATGTGAAAATATATTTTTTTGGGAATAGAAACTTTTGACTTTTATTTATCGCGGTTAAATTTAAATTGGGTAATTCAAGGTAAAAAGAATATTTTAATATTACATAATTACCATAACACTTGTTCTCACCTTATTGTAAAATTCATGGATGATCATTTTAATCCTTGTGTCTATTTTGGGACCCCATGAAACCACATGGGAGTGATAATGTAACATTAGATTAATTAATTTAATGTAAGGACAAAAATCACACAAACAAATATATTTTAGTAAATTAATTTTTACATGTGGTTATATAATATATCCATTAGACTATAAATATTCATTGGAAATATAAAACAATTTCATACATCATGGTATTTTTTTATAATTTTTAGACATAAATTAAATTAAATTATATATGACTCAAATATGATGCAGTTTTTACCACATTAATAAATGATTTAAATAAACAATATTATAAATATTAAAATAATATCACAAACCTGCCTAATTCTTATTGGATGATTTTATTTAGACCATGAGTCATCTTATATTCAGCAATGAGTTTTTTACCTTTTTAAACCAATACAAATTATATAATAAAATAATATTTTCACACTTTCCTAATGAACTCCTCCTCCCCCTTATAAAAATCCCTCACTTCTAACTCATTCCTCACACCTCTCAAGCCCCCTGGATCATCCAAAAACTACCAAAATATTCTCTAATGATCCCTATCTTCATTATATAATCCTTAACTTTGGTAAAATATCCTTGAAGAAGACATTTTGATTCAAATCAAAGGGAGTTACATGATTTATAGTTAACAGTTTCTCTTAAATTCTTTTGTTTTATTTTGCCTTATTTTACTTATAAAACCCCATATACTCTTTTTATTACATTATTTTATAAAAAACCCATCATCCTAAATATACAAGGTTGTTTTTTGAGAAGTATTCTAACTACACATACACAAACCTCTGTCTAATGGTTAACGAACTTACTGTTTCTATGGACGACGAACTACTGTCTCACGAAACGATGATTGTTCAAATATATCCTACCGCCTCTAATGGTGGAAATTATGATGGAAATATATTTATATATAATATATAATGTATTCATATTTTTTTATTATCTTTTATTTTTCATTTATAGAATACCTTTATTGTTTTCATAGTGTGTAAATATGATAATCTCATTTGGGGAAGTGCAGACTGCCACCCCCTCTACGCGATATGACTCGTTCATGCATTATATGGAATGTATAAAGGGTAGAGTTAATGAAAATTATATATTATATTATAATAGAACTATATTATACTTATGTATCATTAAGATTACATTCTATTACAATACAAAATAGAAATGTAAGTTGCGTTCAAGCGTACGTACGACTTACCATCTCTATTAACAATGCATTTCATTTCTTATTTCCAAATTTGATGTACTATTATAAATAAATTTATATATTATATATAAATGATATATATGATATCAAAAACATGAATATAATTATATACATAATGTAATTTTGACTACATGGACGACAAGTTATTATAAGGTGTTCATTTTTTACTCAAGTACCAAATATCGACAAAATGACCATTATTAACATAAATGATTACATAATGTTTATAACATGGTAATAAGTGATATAAAAGGAATGATAAATAAAAAAGTGTTATTAATCTAGTATAAATTAATATATGTTTATTATTCAGAATGAACAATGAACAAACAGGTCAAGTCGGACAAGAGGTAAGGGATTCCATATCTCACTTTTAATTTAATGATATTTCCAGTGTTCACCACTTATTTATTGCATTTGGTGTATTTTTTACTGAAAGTTGATAGATATTATAATTATTGTCTTCATATTTATGTTATTCTGTGATTCATTATGTGGTTATTAAATTATGGTCATACAACTCAATTGATTACAACACGGTAAGGGGTTTTCATCTCACTTTTTATTCCCGCTAAATTCATGAAATATTGCCACTGTTTTCCTTTTTTGTTTTTTATGTACTTCCCATGACTGTATTCATTTTTTATATACATAAATTTATTAGTATTTAAATAATTATTTATGATCCTTCTTTCATGGGGTGTATGTTTCGTAAGTTACCCAATCGGTTAGGGAAACGTTCACCCTCCTCTTTTTTAAAGACTTATTTTTGTTCTGACTTTTATTTTACCACTTCTTATGTTGGGATATAATATTTTATATACTTATTGCTGTAAATTTAATTTCCATTGATGAGATACCCTTTCTCTCTCATCAATTTATTCTGTGAATTTTAATGTGTTGTCGTTAGGCTGTCAAATTTTTGTAAGGGAACATCTTTACCCAATTTTAATTCAATGGGTTAAACATCTACTTAATGATTATGTCGTGATATAAATATTTTTGAATAACCTCTGATTATTTTACAACTAATATCCACTTATATTTATTTTATTATTATTTTTCACACATTATTATGTAGTTGATTTATCCTTAATCAAAGGATAGAGATTTTATATGGGATTTCATCTCAATTTACATTCCATTGAGACTTCATTGTTATTATGGACCAATTAACTCTTATGTGGTGTATATAAAGTCCATTGGAATATAATATCCTGAATCCCTTTATTCTCATGATATTTTAATGTTCTGATTAAATGTTATTCAACAATTATTTTTATTCAAGCATCTCTCATTTTGTTAAAAAATCTTTATCTAGAATATCATTTTAAATGTTTTAAAGATTTATAATTTTAATATTTTTCATTAATGTCCATTTTTTAAAAATGGTTTTTAGGATTTATTTATATAGACAATAATGTTTTCAAATGATAATTCGTTTAAAATATTCAATGTGGTATGGGAGACTTTGATTCAAAATTTATTTATTAAGTGTTTTAAATGGTTTTGAAAATGATTTGATAGATCATTGTTTATTTCAATATCTTGATTTGATATATTGTGATTGTAATGTGGAAATGTTGTCTTTTCTTTATGCTTGTGTTATGTATTATGAATATGTTATGGTTATTGGGAATTGTTTACATATACGGGTGGTTCCTTGATAATCCTAGGGTGGGTGAGCCCGAGATAACTCTCTAATGCATTGGGTAATGTGACAGAGGTAAATGATAATGTTTCTCCTAATATATTTAGGGAATATACTTTGATGGGTATTCCAAATGTGAATCCCAATGTTAATTTGATAAAGACAATGCAATTATGTTATGAATTACATATGTTACGTTTATGATTTATGATTTCTGTATGTTATTCGTAAATCATATGATTTAATGAGGTATGTTATGATTGAAAAGTATGGTTTCATTTATTATTATTTATTAATTGGATAATGTTTATTTTCGTTATTTTATAACCCTTAGTGGGATTTTTATGCTCATCCCATGTTTTGAAATTTTTTTCAAAGTATATAAAGATGAATACTGTCAAGGATGAGATCAAGGATAAGTCATGCTATCTAAAACCTGGAACTAGACATGTATTTTTTTCAAGAGTTTTTATTTTGTGAAAAATGGATACTGGGTAGTATTGTATACATGTAATATTCATGTTGTTATCTAATATTTATGGCCTAATTCTCTAAAACTGTAAACATAAAAATATCATCAATGTAAAATCTTGACAAAATTCAATATTATTTATTGTTTAAGGATGGGTCCTTATTGTTGGTTTCAAGGAAAGGTATAGATAACTTTAGAGGTTTGGGTGTAATTTAATAATAAGTGTAAAAAACGTAATGGTTAGCATATGGGAAAGAGTAATAGTTTTATTAGATTAGTTGAATTAGTTTAAGATAACGGTAAAAAGTATGTTTTAGTGTTTACCAACCTCATAAGATAATAAATTATGATTTTACCGATATACTCACACTGACTGTTTTGGTTTTAGTCAATGGGTGGATCTAGTAGGCCTTAAAGTAACAATGGAAGTGAAGAAAACTGTGACAGTTTTCTGATTGAGAAATTGAATTAAATTGGAGCTACAATGAGAACTCTTGTGGTTATTCCCAACCATCTATATGGAGTCATGTTTGAGTACCTGAACCTTGGTGATTTTTATAAGGCATCATATATGATAGAAACAAATCCCCATGGATTTTCACGTAATAATCATAATGGTATGTATATTCAAAATCCTATGTGTCAATGATGTGGAAATAAGCACACATGAAAATGTTTCAAAGGGACGGGAAGATTCTATAGATGTGGAAATTAAATTCATAAAGCATGAACCTACCATAGAAAAAGGAATCATCCAATTGACTATAAGAAAGGTAATGATTTTCTTTCTAAGGGATCAATTGAATGTATAAAATTTTGTGTGCATGGTCATTATAAAAAAATATTTCCTACGAAGAAGTTTCAAGAATGAGATCACTAGGATCGTATAGATTTTTTTTATTAATACCTAATGGAATTTCTATTGAGGATGAAGAAACTTATAATGATAGATGAAAGTTATGGATTATTTCTTAACATATATTTTTATATTATTGAATATTTGGATATGATTCATGATTTTGTTTATATGAAATAGGTATTTCATAATAATTTATAAAGGAATGGTTAATTGATCATGATGAACGTTGAATAAGTAAGAAGTCAACATATTAGTGATTCAAGAGTTATGGTTGATTTTAGGATGGTGAAATGCATAAAATTAGTAAGGCTATTTTGATGATGGGATTTCATTAGAAGAATTTTTATATTATGTGTAACCCTGATGTTTGATATTTGAATATTTTATTCAAGGAATAATTATCTTTTCTTTTGTGGATATAGTTATGAAAAACCATTTGGGTTTATGTGATCCTTGAATTTTAGGAAATTAAAGGTTAATACATTTTTGGTATACAAAATTAATATTATTAAATAAACATTGTGGATAAAATATGTTATGGTTATTTTGAATGAATTTATCTCATTTTTGGAATGTTATAAAATTATATAGTTTTTTATAAAAGGATAACACACAAAACTTGGGACAACTCGTCATGTCGGACAAAGCTGCGGTAATCAAACCCCAAACAAAAGTGCGACTAGGATTTATCAACTACCACTGGACAACGTGATGTCCCTGGTTAGTATGACTAATTATTTTTAGTTAGATGATGTTATGAATCAAATATAAGTTGATTTTGGGTCATCTATGGAAATTATCAACCTATCATGGAGAATATGTTATTGGGTAAATTACCTTTCAATACGAGACTTTAAGAGTAACTGATTTTATTTGGAGATAAATGTAAAGATTTATCTTGGAAGAATATGTGATTAAATACTTTTTAGATATGGGTTTCAATCTCAGTTTTGATTAATTTGAAGAATTTTATAGACAACTGTTTATTGAATGATCTTTGTTGATCTTTGGTTTTTTTTGAAAAAATTTATAGATTAAGAGTAGTTTTTCATTTTATAAAAGATTGTCCTTTTTTGGGTATTGTCTAATCTCCCACTAACCATTTTTTTAGTTAATATTAAAATAAATGAGAAATATATAATTATTCATTTGTATATTATGTGATACTTTATAATTTGATTATAGAACTTCAGGATTGACCATGTCATCTTGAATACTTACCGTGTTGAGAAAAGATAAGTTTGTGGTAGAATTTTATTAAAGGATGACACTCTATATTGACAAGTATGAATATTTACTTACGATATTACTCTAGTTTCTTAATAAAATTCATAAACTCTATGAAAAGTATTTTGAAGCAAAAAACAATAATCTCTCTTTTATAATCACACTTTTACACAACCACAAATTTATGGTATATTTGGGGTTAACTTTCCCTGATTAAGTTCTATACAACTCTCTATTAATCTATTGTAGTTAGTTTCTCTTCTATATCCATGTTTTCATTGAATCCAAGTATCTGTTGTCTTGGGTGACCTTTTTAATTCTCTCCATTTATTTTAAAGTGATATTATTATTGATTTTTTTTACAATGTGGGACTTTCAATGAAGTTTTTGTACCCAATTTTGAAATTGAGAGGACGCAACTCCAAAAAGGGGGGAAGGATGTAACATCCTAGGTAAATAAAGAATATGGAGTATTCATATTTATAAATATTTTAAAATAAAATATTTATCTTACTCTAAAGGGGATGTTATGTTTGATGGTGTACCTGATAGACCACAATGAGTTTCTTTGAATTCGTATGATGCACAAAATGTAGATTGGTACTAAAAAACAATATAATATTATTATTATTTTAAAAGTTAGTTAATGCCTAGATGTTGTAATGGAGGGATTAAACAGAACTAACTAAAAAATGATTATACATGTTTGTTAAATGTTGATACATATATCCAATAAATTTTAGAGGATTAAAATAAGATAGAATCTGATTTTAAGCAAAACGACTCTAATATTCATTAAAATGTCGATTTACCACATTTTGATGATGAACCATCTTTAAATCTAGTTTTTTTCATTTTAATATGTTCTATTTTCCAAAATAAAATTATTCTTCTGAATTGGGACATCAAAATTCACTTTGGGTAAAATTTTAGTATTCTTCTAAAAATATTCATTTTTTTATGAATAGTGAAAAACAATGTATTTTAATTCTAAACTGCCTTTTAATCTAATTTTTTTATATGGTTAGATTATAATTTTAATTGGATTTAAATTTTAATAAGATTATATTATTACCATTTTATTCAATGGTGGTCATTTAATTAATTTCACTTTGAAAATTTTCATAAACAAGTTTTAGTCTTTTGATAGCTAATATTTCTTAAAAAACATGCCTTTTGTATTGAAAACTGGAATTAATTTTAAATTAATTAATCCAAATTATGTGTTTTGAATTTGGTAAAATAGAAATCATTTTTTAATTTGTAATATCAAATATATATTAGGCTGAATTTTTGGTATTTTTCTGAAAAACAACAATTTTTGTTGAATAGTGAAACCACTAAGTTGTAGTTAAAAACTAAGTTTTTCATTTAAATAAACTTTTACCACTTCTGTGAATTGAATATAGATAATATGAAATACATGGTAATTATTAGTAAGTAATATATGGTTCAATATGATGAGTTTTTTTGTTGATGAATAGTAACATTTTACTTTTATTTACCGTGGTTTAATGTAACTAGTGTATTTCTAGGTAAAAAGAATATTATAATAATAAAAAATTATGTTAAAACTTGTTCAAACCTTATTTTATGAGTCATGGCCGACCATGGGCATCCTTTGGTTGATTTGGGACCCCATGGAGACACATGGGAGTGATAATGACACGTTAGATTATTTAATTTAAAGTAAAGACAAAAATGACACAAAAAAATATCTTATAGTAAATTCATTTTTACATTAGGTTATATAACTTATCTTTTAGATTATAAATATTCATTGGAAAGATAAAACTATTTACTACATTATTTTATATTTTTTATAATTTTTAGACATCAAAATATATTAAATTATTTATGACAAAATAATGATATAGTGTTTACCACATTAATAAATGATTTAAATAAATAAGATTATAAAAATTTAAATAATATCCAAAACGAGTCCAATTATTATTAGATGATTTTATTTCGACCATGAGTAATCTTTTCATTGACCTCAAGGAGTTTTGGACTTTTATAAACCGAAACACATTATATAATAGAATAATATTTTCACACATTCCTAAATAACCCCTCCTACCCCTTATAAAAGCCCACACTTCTAACCCATTCCTCACACCTATAAATCCCCATGGCTCATACAAAACCTTCCCAAATAAGTTCTCAATATCTCTATATTCCTATTATAAGCCTTACGTTAGGCAGAACACATTTCAAGAAGTCTTTTGGGTTCAAACCAAAGGGAGTTACCCGAATTAAAGACAACAGTTTCTCTTAAATTCATTGGTTATATTTTGTCTTATTTTACTTCTCAAACCACTTAAATTATTTTTATTCCTTTATTTTATAACAAAACCAGTATTCTCAATATAATATGTTGGTTTTATGATAATTATTCTAACTACACTGACACACACCTCTGTCTACTGGGTAAATAACATACTATTTCTATAGACGGTGAACTACTGGCTCACGAAATAATGATTTTTCAAATATCGCCTACCTTCTCTCGTGGTGGACTTTATTATGGAACTATATTTATATATAATATATATTTTATTTATATTTTTTCTGTGCTTCTATATTTTTAATTTATATAATACCTTTGTGGTTTCCATAATGGGTAAATATGATAATTTTATTTGAGGAAGTGCGGACAACAGCACCCACGAAGTGATATGACACATTCATGCCTTATGTGGAACGTATAAAGGGTATAGTTAATGAAATTATATATTATAAACACTAGAATTATAATATATCTATGTATCATTAATTTTACTATATATTATAATACGAAATAGAAATGGATGTAGCAGTCATGCCTACATACGGTTTACCGACTCCATGAATGGTGCATTTCATTTCTTGTCTCAAAATGTTATGTTCTATTATAAATACATGTTTATAATAGATATATATGGTATATAAAGCATTAATATAATTTTTTAAGATAATGGAATCTTGACAACATGGACAACGTGTAATTATAGGGTGTTCATTTTTTACCCAGGTACCAAATATCATCAAATTGGAAATTATTAACATAAATGATTACGTATTGGTTATAACATGGTAATAAATTATATAAAATGAATAATAAACTTGAAAAGGGGTTCTTAATCAATTGTAAATTAACTTCGGTTTATTATTCAGGAAGAACAAGGAACAAACATGTCAAGTCGAACACGAGTTAAGGGATTTTTTAACTCGCATTTAAGTCTGTGAACTTTCCATTATTCGCCACTTATTTATTTCATGTGGTGTATTGTGTATTGCCATTATACATATATTATCCTGATAATATTTATATTAATGTTATTATATGATTCATTTGATTAATTTGATGGTTTTTATCTTTTGGTCATGCGACTCGATTGATTACAACGTGGTAAGGGGTTTTCATCTCAGTTTTTATTTCCATGAGATTCATGCTATATTGCCACTATTTTCCTTTTATGTGGTTTATGAAATGACCATGATTGTATTATTTTTGTAATATATTTAAATTTATGTGTATTTACATCTTCATTGTATGATCATTCTTTCATGGGGTGTATGTTTCGTAAGTAACCAACTCGGTTAGGGAACCTTTCACCCTCTTATTTTTAAACAACTTATTTTTGTAATGTATTTTAATTTATATATTTTTTTTGGATATTTTCTTATATATCCTTGTTTTTGTAAATTTTATGTCTATGTGATGATATAACCTTTTCTGTCTCTTCAATTCAATTTCTGTATTTTAAAGTGACGTCGTTAGGCTGTCAAATTTCTATAAGGGAACTTCTTCACCCAAATTCAATTCTTTAGCTTAAACATATACATCATCATTATATCATGCTATTAATATTTTATAATAACCTTTTATTACTTCACACATAATATCCACTTATATTGACTGTATTTTTATTTTTTACAAATTATTTTGTTATTGATTTATCCTTAATCTTAGGATACAATTTTTATAATGGATTTCGTCTCAATTTACATTACATTGAGACATCATGGTTGTTATGCTCCAATTCACAATTATGTGGTGTATATACTATCTTTTGGGATATTATATCATGAATCATTTTATTCTAATGATATTATAATGTTCTTTTTAAATTTTATTCCATAATTATTTGTATTCAAGCATCTCTCATTTTGTAAAAAACTCTTTATCTAGAATAACATTCTTAATGTTTTAATGATTTATTCTTCTAAATATTTCTCTTTAATTTAAATGTTTTACAAATGGTTTTTTGTATTTATTTATACGTACATTAATGTTTCCAAAATATAATTCATTTAAAATATTTATTGTGGTATGGGATAGTTGGATTCAAAAATCGCTTTATTAAATGTTTTAAATGGTTTTGAAACTGATTTGATAATTCATTGTTTATTTCAATGTCTTGATTTGATATATTGTGATTAGAATGTGGAATTGTTATCTTTTATTAATTATTGTGTTATGTGTTATGAATATTTTCTTTTTATTGGTAATTGTTTGCGTATACGGGTGGTTCCATGATAAACCTAGGGCGGGTGGGCCCGAGATAACTCTCCAATGCATTGGGTAATGTGACAGCGGTAAACGTTAATGTTCCTCCTAATAAATTAAGGGAATATACTATGATGGTTATTACAAATTTTACTCCCTATGTAGCTCTGATATCTACAATGTAAGAATGTTATGAATGCAATTAGATACCTTATGATTTATGATTTCTTTATGTTATTCATAAATCTTATGATTTCATGAGGTATGTTATGATTGAAAAGTATGGTTTCGTTTATTTATATTGATTAAGAGGATAATGTTTCTTTTCATTATTTTATAACGCTTACTAAGATTTTTTATGCTCATCCCATGTTTTGAAATTTTATTCACATGACATAACAATGAATAGGGTCAAGGATGAGATCAAGGAAAAGTCATGATGTATAAAACATGGAACTAGACATGTCCCTTTCTTCAAAAGTTTTCATTTTATGAATAAATGGATGCTAAGTAGTAGGGTCTACATGTAATATTAACGTTTTTATGTAATAGTTATTGTCTAATTCTATAAAACACTAAACTTGAAAAGATCCTCATTGTCAATTCTTGACATAATTCATGATTATATAATTATTATGGTCATGTCCTTATACTAATGAACATTTAGGTATATAATTTTAAATAATTAGGGACATATTTTACATAAACATTCAATATTACAGTTTAGATAAGGCTAAAATCCATCCAATTGTTTCATAAAATAAAAAACTATTCAAATGAAACATGATTTTATTTTAAAAAAAATCTTCAAATACTTTCATCATAGAATCTTATTTGTCATTACTAATCTTTAGACCAATCAAAAACATATTAAAACATTGGATGAGCACAAAAGTCTTTATAATGAAAAATGAGGGAAACATTTTACATGTGATTTTGGGAGATATTAATAATAACATGAGGAATTTAATAAAGTTATGAGAAAAAAAAGTATCATAACAATAATAACATAGATCATAACTTGATAATGTTGGAAAAAAATTAATTTAGACATTCATAAGAATATCACCATGTTCAATCCCCATGTTTTTATATCACTGAGGTCCATTCTAAAAGCTTCATAAAAATTATCCATGTTATTCTACATGTTATTGTAAAAATTACCAGGTTTATTCAACATGGCATCGTTAAACCTCCCATATGGAAGTATTAATTTCATTACCGAATGCATTAGAATTCTATCAATTTACACCATTAATATATATTTATTTTCAGGTGATCCATATATATCATAATCAAAAATCTCATAAATAACCCAAATAGAATAAAAGAATACATTTTTATATCTAAATCGTAACATTTTAAATTTTTTTTAAAAACATGATCATTATGTCATTCATAACCAACAAAAACGAAAAGTAGGTTTTAGGTATGTAAATTATAGAATGAAATGAATAATTTTTATGTATTTTTAAATAAAACTAGAAATGAAATAGTTTAGGGTAATCACATAAACAAAATAAAATAAGTTCATGACAAAATGACAGATATTTTGAGAAGAAATTATGCTGTATAACAGCAATGATACAAGGTTTTAGAAAACTAAAAAATGAATTGTGTGAAATATATACCATATATAAATGAATCATAATATAGTATAGATACTGTAAAAAAATTAAATAAGAACCTGTTATGGAAATTTGAAAGGTATACCACATAAAATATAACTAGAAAGGAAAGAGAAGTTGAGAATTCCCTTTCCACTTAAGAGACACATGAATACATATCATTGAAGAATTATACAATAAATAACAATAAAATCATGATAATAAACAAATACATGATATAATGAGTCGAAGGATTTTATATAAACCTTATAAGAAAATAATGGTGCAAAACATCAATATATGCCCCAATGAAAAGAGATTGAGACGAAGTCCCTTACCTTTAGTCTGACTTGTATCGTTCGTTCTTTATCTTCCTGAACAATAAAAATAAGTTATTTCAGCCATTTTTTATAAAATTTTTAATTTTTTTATTCCGTTTATATCTCTTATACTATGATATAACAATTATATAATTACTTGCGTTTATATCCGAAGATTCATCGATATTCGGTATTTGAGTCAAAAATGATATTGTTATTACTAAAAGTTCTCTATATTGTCAAACCCATAATCTAAAAATTAATATTAATTAATTACATAAAATATAAATATCATATATATGTATTTTTAAAAATCCATAATAATTTGAGATAAGAAATTAAATGCACCATTCATGGAGATGGTAGGTCGTACGTACGTGTGAACGCTAATTTCATTTCATTATAATATAAAAACAATGAAAAATAAATGAAAAATATGTATATAATAATTAAATTATAATACAATGTCTATTTTTGTTATATAGTTTCATTATATCTATCCTTTATACATTTTATGTATAGCATGAACGAGTCATATAACTTTGAGGGGGAGGTATAAAACACTTCCTCAAATAAAATTATCATATTTATTCAATATGAAAAGCATAAAGATAGGTTATAAATGAAAATTATTTTATAATAGGGATAATATAAACATCATATATATCATAATTAAATAAATTTCCATCATAATGGAATCCATGAGAGGTGGAAAGAGAAAATTGAACAATCCTCATTTTGTGACACAGTAATTCCCAGTACAAAGATATAGTATGTTATAAATCCATTAGATTGAGGTGTGTGTAAGTGTTGGTAGAAATAATTTCATAACAAAAACTTATTATTATTAGTATAATTTTTTTGGTTATAAAATGAAGTAATAAATAAAGGGTCGGGGTTGGAAATGGAAAATAAAGGAAATGATCTTGAGAGAAGACGTTACCACTAAATTGTGTAACTCCATTTTATTTGAGCCAATACGCTTCATTGAGATTCCTTCTACCCAAGGTAAGGATTCTAAGAGTAAGGGAGGGATTTTGGGAGATTTTTTTATTAGAAGTTGGACAATACAATGGGATTGATAGGTGTCATTCAGTGGGTAGAGGTGGATTCCCTTTATAAAAGTGGGGAGGGGCACTTTAGGAATGTTTGGAAATATTATTTTTTATAAATTTATTTTGGAATTATAATAGTTTAAAAGTGATATATTTAGAGTATAATATCATTATGGGTCTAAATTCACTAAACCAAATTGGTTTTATAAATGTTTATGTCAAAAAAAAGTAACATTATCTTTTAGCATTAACACTTAGTAAAAAATGTGTACTCTTATCATATATTATTGTATTTTCATAATATATGGTTACTGTAGTGACTATCAAATTCCCAGAAAACCAAAAGTGGAATATTAATGAAATTTGTAAAATTACAAGAATTAGTGGTCCGAATATTATAATTTTTGGACTGTTATATCATTTAATAAAGTATTAATTGTTTTAAAAACTCATTTATGACAATTTTGAAAATATTTAGTAGTTGATTTTTTAGTCATAAAAACCTCATTACATCAAACTAAATGTATTAAAAAACTCCATAACTTGTCAATGTAATCCAAAAAATTCTTGGATGGAATCAAAATTTTCAAATTACATTATCATTAATATTTATAATATTATTTACTTGAATATTTCATTATTAAGGTAAAATTGTATCATCATGGTGTCATAAATATATTTTTTAATATAATGACTAAAAATTATAAAAAAAATACATTGATGTAAGGAATTTATTTATATTTGAAATTAATATTTTTAGTCTAATATATCACTTATATAACTCAAGTAAAAAAATTTAGTAATAAGATACATGTTTGTGTTATATTTTTCTTAACTTTAAGTTAAATGTTATAAAATGTCATTATCTTACCCAAGGGGCTCCCAAATTACAAAAGATATTCTTAAATATTTTCTTGGTATCCCATTACTAATAAACTATTATTAAGACATGTTTTATGGATTTTTATATTATTATAATATTACATTTACCCTTATTTACCTAATTTACCCTTTAACCATGGTAAATAAAAATAATTATTGAAGTCAAAATTCATAATGTCCAAAAATAAAAGGTAACTATTTAAATAATTTGGATATTCTGATTTAAAATATAGAACCCTTTTTTTCAAAATCAAGACACAAAATTTGGAGAAATTAATTTCATAATAATTCCCATTTTCAAAAAGAGAAAGCGGGTTTTTAAATGTTAAAACATTGCAACAGATTGAAATGTTTTTAATTCTGAATTCAACATAAAATTAACACCAATGAACTATATTAAAATAAATGATAAAAAATTATTCTATTTATAATTTAAATTATTTAAATAATATTATTTAACAATATTAATTTTATCAATGGAAAATTTAGTTTTCAATTAAAATTTAGCATATGTTTACTATTAGTCAAAACATGATAGTTCTCAGAAAAATATCAATAATTAATCCAAAGTAATTTTTGATGTATTGATTATAAATAATAATTCTATTTTTTAAAATATATTATATAATGGTTATAAATACTAAATTTAAAAGGGTTCTCCATTAAATTTTTGTAAAACAAACATTTAAAAATATTACAGTATTTTATTCATAAAATTGGATTCATTCTCATTTTAAGCCTCTAATTTTTATTGGATAAATATATATACCATTAATAAAAATTTAATATAATATTTTTTTTATTTCTATTCATTTTAAAAAAATACATTGGCTAGGCATTAACTACAATTTAATATAATAATAATAATATTGTATAATTTTTCCGTAATACTCAATGTTGTGTGGGACAAACGATTTTGTAGAAACCCATTTTTGTTTGTATAGTAAACTATCAGACCAAGAGTCCCCTTTAATGTAAAATTAATACCTTACTCATAAATATTAATAAATATAAGAAAAATTATTATTATATAAATTCCTAGGATGTTACACCAACTGTCTTACATTAAAAATAAGGAAGAATGTATGTTTCTAATAAGGTTTTATTATATTTAGAGTTATTACCATATATCAAGAGGATAAATGATGAAATTATTCACATGTTTGGAATGTGAAAATATAATGCTTCTTCTAGTTGACTAAATTTTAACGATGTCATCATTTATTAAATTCAGTCACATTCTTAAAATATTATTGCAATATAGTATATTGGAAAATTTAACCATTTATTAAATGGATTAAATTGATATTTGGGAAATTTTTTATTAATTTTTTACTTCCCCATATAATAAAAAAATTAGAAAATATTCATGGAACATCCAAAGGATAATATTTTATTTTTAGAAACATATATTTACTTATAATTTATATAATGATATAATTTAGAAAGTATAGAAAAATTATTATTGAGAAAAAAACAATTTCTTATTATAATCATTTTTTATGATATTGATGACCATTATTCATACCTATGATTTATGGTTCTTTGGTCAACATCCTTCCTCTGTAAATATTCTCAAGTGTTATCCATTAGAATTTAATTGTTATATTTCTTCTTCCATTTCCATGTTTCTATTTCGCACCAATGTTCTCCTACTAAGGGACCTATTTACATGACAATTGTACATTCTATTCCCTTATATTATTAATATGTCATTTTGAACCTTTTGAAACAATGATACATTCAAAAAAAGTTTATTTTAAATCCATATATCATAAAGATCATGGTTAAATTTCAAGGATTCAATTTATTTAAGGCGAGGAGAATGAAAAACCAAAAATTCTAAAGAATGAACCCTATATTCAATAGTGTTCATGACACGTGGCACCAAGCGTGTAGGGGGTTATAATAACAGGATAATTTAAAATATATTTTCAATTTTATTTTGAATTAATATATTATATTTTTTTTCAATTCACACAATACTGAGCTAGCTAGAATTACACATAATACTATCTTTCTTTGAAAGCTTGCATTATATGCAAGATGATGTTTTAACCAAACAATAATATATTATTAAAATATTACTATTCAATATAATTAGGTTTAACATAGCTATTAAAATTGTTGATATAAATATTATTAACTAGATTATGTAAATATTTGTTTTTCACATATATAAAATTAATTAATCATTTACAAATTAATTATGAAAGAGTATGGAAACTGATTGAATATAAAAGAAATAACTATTATCCCCACAAAGCTATTTTACCAAAATAATTAAAATTAATTAAAATTAGTGAGTGAAATTAATGTGAAATACATATCATATATTCAATAAAATATTTTTTATATTAATAAAATATATTTAATAGCCTTAATATATAAAAAACCCCAATTTTATGGATAAAATACAATATTTTTATGCAGACTGTATAAATTCCTTTTAGTGAGTACAAATTTTTATATAAAATTTGGTCCTTTAATAAATTAAATATACAAAAAAGTTCTTCTTTAGATTAAAAACATAAATATTAGCTTTGGGTGAATATTTGGTATTTTTCTTTGAAGATTCATTTTTAATGAATAGTGAAAAATACTAGAATTTTATTCAAAAGCATATTTTCATATAATTTATTTATATATATAAATTTTATTTTCAATTTGTTTTGAAGTTTACCTAGATAATATTGTTATCAATTAATATAATTAATGTCATTTGAATCAATCAAAATATTAAATCTACAATAAAAACATTGGAAACTGTTGAAATTTTTTACACTAATACCCGCATTGTCGTCCCATATGGGGAATTGAATTTCAATTTATTTCTACCACTTATATGATTGGAAATGTGAAAATTGGATTCCATATTTTTAATCATCATAATTTATAATTTTTAATAATACTAAAACTTACTTTGACAAAAAATATTCGCGAAAGAAATGAAAATTAATTAGAATTATTATGTTAAGATTAATCATAATTAAGGAATAAAAATTTATACTAAAGGACAAATAAACAAGATTTTGGAACTATGGATATTCAATGCATGAATTGGAGTATTATTTTTGTTTGTTGTCAATCATCAGTGGAAGTTAAGAATGTGTACCAGAAAAGTGATCATACAGTTTAAGGAGACAACAGTATTGAAGGTGGGTTGTTCATGCAAAGAGGATGTGGTTCACGAAAAAGGTGGGTTGTCCGCGAAATATTTGAGTTGTGCATGAAAAGTAGCGTGGTTCGCGAAATATTGGAGCATGGTTTTCTGCACAAATAGTGTTTCAAAATCAAAACGTCGAAAAATGGAAATGGCATGGGCTGCGTGAAAAAACCTAGAGATGTGCCCAAAAAATGATACCTATGTGAAATATTATGTGCCAAATGAGAGGTTTTTCTCTCCATAAGGGTTTTTGTGTAGAGGGGTCTGAGATGCCTATAAATAAGAGCTGACCACCCCTCATTCTGTAAGGTAGAAGACTTAGAGAAGATCTGAGGTCTGATGAATGTAAAAGGTTCACGTAAAAGGTGTTTCACGAAAAAGTTCTAGTTGCGTGAAAAGTGTTCAGCTGCGCGAAAAACCCTGAGATGTGTGAAAAAAACAAGACGCCTGAAAAAGTTGTTGCACATAAATAAGCTCATAATGAAGGTTGTTGCACGAAATATTTTCTTCGCAAAAATCATGTCTTTTGCTCCTAAGTGATCTATTTCGCAAAAAGGGTGGGAGTTGCGCGAAATATTTAGTATAACCTGTTTGCGCCTTTCTGATTATCTGGTTTAGTGGTTCAGTGAATTCAAGTGCATTATTTCCAGACATCAATGCAAGAAGATTCTTGTTCTAAGAATAGGCAATTAATTCAATAGAAATCTATTGAAGTGACATTTGTGTCTATAAATTTAAGGGGACTTCACCAAAGGCAGTTACCCAGGGGGAGTCAACGGGAGTGATCAGAGGGACGTCTTGAGCTATACCTAAAATTTTGTAAAGGTAGTGTTTCTAGGATAGATTGACTGTACCTAAACATTGTAATACTCCACTAGTGATGTTTAGTAGAATTTGGTACGACCGACAACCTGTTGGTGTATGCCCCTTAGACGTAGCCTGTTGTGGTGAACCAAGTAAAATTTATGTGCCAACTTCATGTTTTCTTTTGTTTGGAAGGTTTAACAAGTTCCTACCAAAGTAAGAACAATATCAAAAACATTAGAAAGAAAACTTTGATATCCTGATTCACCCCACCCCTCTCAAGGTATTCTGGGGTCCTTCACGTGGTATCTGATGGAGGTTGAATTGTGTTTGATCTGTCATATTCTGTTATGGACAATTCAGCCAAAGTTAGGGGAATCCCGGTCATTGATGGTAGTAATTTCTAGATCTATAAGAACAGAATGAGATCTCATATATGATCTATTAGAATGTATGTCCTTTTTTTATTCTATTCAAGGAATACAAGTCACTAGTCCAACAGGCCTGGCTATGACTGACGCATATAGGAAAATTCATGATGTAGATTCTAAAGCACACAATTCTCTCATAATGACTCTTTCCGATTAGATCTATCTAAAGGTGATCAGTTTCACCTCATAATAATCCAATTTTGATAAACATGACTTTTTAAGGTGATATAAAAGTTAAGGAGGGAAAAAGAAAAGTCTTTCACAACAGTTTTGATGATATAAAGATGCATCCGGATGAGAATGCAGACACATTGTTTAGTCAAATTACTGATGTGGTTGGAGCTATTCGGGGTCTAGGAGAAGAAATCAAATACATTGACATTGTGAAGAAAATATTGGGGAGACTTCCACCCATGTTCAATTCAAAGGTTTTATCCCTTGAGGAAATAGATCATTCCAAACATCCTCTAGATGATATTCTGAGCAGCGTGGTGGAATATGAAATGAGAGTCAAACCAGAAGATGCTACGACTAGAGTGAGCAAGGAAATGTTTTTCAAAGACATTGAGAAACAGAAAATCTCAAAAGATAGTATTGGTGAATATGATGAGGAAAAATAAATTCTTTCTCTCATTGTAATGTAGATTCAGAAGGGAAAAGCGAAACTCAAAGGGAAATTACCTCTAACTTCCTTTCATTGTGGTAAAGTTGGTCACATTACATCTCAGTGCTTAAGAAAAATTGGTGATGAGAATAGTGATGCTAAAAACACTGAGAAGCCTTAGAATATGTTTTTCAAAAAGGGGACTTCAAATCTAGAAATAATGTACCAAATAAGTATTTTGTCTATAAAGAGGAAGATGATGATACTGAATTCGGTGATGAAGAAGAACAAGAATTTAAAACTCGAAACCATTCGTCCATGGTGGCAACTATTGGAAAATCAGAAGATATTGGTGGAGAAAATCAGTTGAAAACTAGTGAAAATCTCATGTATCAACTAAAGGATGCTGTTAGTAAGCTTTAAATTGAATGTAAGAGTTTCAATAATTGGAAATCAATTGTAGATGAATCAACTAAATTTTTTGATCAACTTGACGAATTAATGAAAATACAATCTAAAATACTTGAAAGCAATGATGATGTAGTAGATCTAAATCTAATAATTGAAGAGCAGGAAAAGGTCATCAATGACCACACATCATGACTGGAGGAATAGTCCAAGACTCTTGAGAATCTTGTGGAGTAAGTTGTTACTATTAGGAGTAAAATTGATAGAGATTAAATTTCAATAGAATGAACGAAGAAAATACAGTTTAGAAGGGTCTCATATGCTGGGCTGTTGGATAGAGAAAAATGTTTCTCTAATGGAGTTGAAAAGATATTGAGTGATCAAAGACCCTCTTCAATGGGAAATAGTGAAATTGGTTGTGAGGCCTGAATCGTCAAATGATGTAACCAAAGGGGACCAAAAAAGGAATTATAAAAGTGGGTAATGGATAAAAGTATCCAAAATATTAGAAAAAGAGACCTCCAATTGAATATAAATGAAGAGATAAAGAATATTCTTGATCGTCCATAAATAAGGGTAATTAAAACTATTATCCCACAAAAGAAGGAATGAGGATAAACAAAATTGAGAAGACATTTCCTCTCATGAAGTGTGAATTTTCTAGATACCTGGGCCATACCATGTAATATTGCGAAGAGGCAAGAAGCTATCTGAATGGATATGATAAGGGAGTTCAAAAAAGGATAACAAATTAATATCGTAATTATTTTAGAAGAAAACTATTTATATGGATATTTTTTTCGTTGTTCTATCTTTGGTCATAAGGCTATTAATTGCAGGCAGGAAAACGACATGGAATCTTCGTACTAGAGTTCGAGACAAGTAAAATCTCGTCAACAAGATAGTGTTTCTCTTAGAAACAGGTTTTCTCCTCTCGAAGAAGACATTGACTATGAATAACCAATGTACATAGATGAGATAATTAAAAGGCCATCATTGCTATATACTCAATCCAATGTCTCATGAAAATAAAGGAAGAAAATTGAGAAATCCAACCTTTTATAGGTGGCCCTTAATGCTAAAAAAAGAATCAGTACCTGGATTATGGGCAGCGGTTTTTCATCTCATATGACAGGCAATGCATACCTATTAACGAATATCAAAAGGATGGTCGATGGAATAGAATGGTTTGGTAATGATGGAGCTCTAAAAATCAAAGACAGTGGATGTACTGAACTAGAAAGTGGTGAGCTAAAGAAAACTGATGTCCATTATGTAGATGGCCTACGTCATTATCTCTTTACTGTGAGTCAACTTATTGACTCAGGACTTGTAGTTTCTTTTAATCAGAAAGGTTCCACTATCAAGGGAAAGACAGGAAATTCACTTATGATGGGATGTATAATGGAAGGCAACTTGTATCAGGTTGATAGTAAAGAAAATGATTGTTACATGACTATTGTTGAAGAAAAAAATTTGTGGATTCAGATACTGGGCACATAAATCAACAAGACATGGAGAAAATATAAAAATTAAAAAATGTTATGGAAATTCAGAACATAATGTGTGAACGTGAAAATTCATGTGGTGCTTGCATTCGTGTGATGCTGGTCTGCAGATCATATCATACAAAGAAGAAAAGGGCATCGCGTCTTCTTGATCTCATTCATACAGATGTATGTGGCCCGATAAATGATTCCAGAACTCATGGAGAAAGGTACTTCATCTTTTTCATTGATGATTACGGTAGAATGGCATGTGTAATGGTTATATATAGGAATTAAAAAGTACATGATTACATGAAATCATATCATCAAATCACTGAGAATGATACCAGATGAACAATCAAAGTGTTGCGATCAGACAACTGAGGGGAATACACGTCAATTGAATTTCAAAACTACCTGGAGAAGCATGGGATACAACATGAGGAAGCAGCAGTGAGAACTCCACAAAAAAATGGAGATGTTGAATGTAGGAATCGACATGTGAACAACATGGCACAAACATTGCTAATTGAGAGTAATATTCCACAATATTACTAGAAAGAGTATGTTCAAGGTGAAATATATATTCAAAATCGAACAGAACTTTTGTAATGCCCTGACCCCAGTTACCCAGAGACGGTGCATTATTTTAATACATTGGCATGATTACAATGATTCAAGTCCTGATGGACCATTCAGTTTAGCAGTCTTGTAAAATAGATTAAATAAATTAACATTAAATTAAAATTTTAAAAATAAAACACATCATAGTTATTTCTTTGAGAAATCTATTATTCCCATTAGCTTAACCCTGAATATCAATCATAATACACTTCTTGGAATTCTAGGATTATAAAACATAATAAAAGTGTGAGCTCAGATTCCCAGTAAGTGTAAATAATTTAGTGGAAGCTATAACCTTTTTTGGGAAGATGGGTGATAAAAACAACATCCTTTTTAAACATAAACATGAAAAAAAATGGAAAAAGTAAAAAAACATTACCATATAAACATGCACATGGATATTCTACCACTCTAATAATCACATGTAGTAAATAATTTCATAATGAGGGAATTCCGAATGCCAGACATCATTACAACATTGTCAAGGCCTTGTTCCAAGAATACAAATAATTTTTTTTTCAAGGCCTTGTTCCAAGAAACTAGTTTGTCTCATGAGACCAACTGATGAATCAAGGATCTATAGAGGGCTCCATCAGTCACTTACTAAGTCCAATGCATTCCACATATGATAAATTTGAAATATAACATAAACATTCGTATTTAAACTAGAATAATAAATGTCAATACATTAACCATAAACCATGAATTGTATAATAATAGAACATCCACAGTCAAACATATCATAATTAACTCCATACAATATAGAAGATTGTTTTATAATAAATAATCTTCAATCAAAAATAATATCCAGTAAAGGATACTGACATAGGTGAAAATGATGATTAAAACTTTTTGAGGGAAATATGCTTTTGTAAAGTCATTTAAAAGTCACACTATTATAAAGGATGTAATATAAAAGTTATTTTTCAATCAAAGTGTCCCATTCTACTATGAAACATTTTAAAAGATTTATCATTTCAAAACATTCATTTCTATATAAATAAATCCTTAAAATCATTTTCAAAACATGGACATTAATTATATAGATTTTGAAAGATAAATCATTAAAACATTTAAAATTTTTATTTTTATAAAAAGTAAATTTCACACATCCTAAAAATATTTATTTTGAAATCATTTTTATGAAAAATGGACATGGATGATAAAAATCTCTCAGTAAATACTTACACATAAACAATCTAAGATAATAATCAGATTGAGGAATTAATTGTTACCTTGCACATTCCTTTAGTCAAGGGTATGTTTAACCTCCTGTATGAAGATCGCAGTATGTTATTCAATTATACCAGAACTATATTAATATTTATGATATCATACATGATTCATTTTTGACTTTATACTATCCATTTAATAATAATTTCTATGTTAAATTAAAATTTTGTGTAATAATTGCTTTCTTTATCGTACATGGTTTAACTTATTACTCTTGATTGTATATAATAGATCAAGATTTACATACATAAATAATATAAAACATGATTTCTATATCATATATATATATAATATAAATATGTATAATAGACATATATATGAAATGAAAAACACCTTTTATGGAAATGGTAGTCCGTACGTACGCATAAACGTTATTTTTGTATTCATATCGTATTGAATGGAACTAAGTGAAAAAGATATATGTAAGTACATATATATATATATATATATCCTGTAGAATTATTATTTCATATATTACATGATTATTTGTAATATATAATTTTATAATCGTCGATGAATGGTGAATGTGGAAATGAATTTCATCACGTCTTGGAGACGGTAATTCATATGTATGCACGTGCGACAATATCATTTACTTAAAGGTAAGGAATTGGATGGTATATTAATTTTACAGAGACATTATCATGTTATTTTCATTATTTTTATAAATATTAATCATCATTATATTCATCCAAATAACATAGTGTTGAACAATAAATTACACCACGACGTATGTACACACGTATGGTGACATTATCATTCATAAGATGGATAGAATAATGAATATATTTGTGCCATATTTATAATAAAATCATAGTATATAGAAGATACTAAATTTATTATTTTATAATGGAAACAACCAAGAACGAGTAAGTGGAAGAATTAGAGAACATGAAAGAGGGTGGTGAAATCATTACCTCTTCTTTGGGTTCTGACTTTAGATTTTATCAAAAGGGCTCCTTAGGATGGATTTCTGACCAAAGGTAGTCCTCTAGGATGAAAGTAGGATAGTTGGGAGGATATTTAGTTTGGGGTTGGCTGAGCCAAAAGGCATTGAAGGTGTGATTTAGAGTGAAGGGGGAGTTCACTTTTATAAGAGGGGTGAGGGGAACCTTAGGAAAAACATAAAATATTATTTTATAATAAAATTCATTTTCAGTTTCTAATGGCTCCTAAATGTATTATTTAAATTCTAATGTGGGTATGGGTCGAAAATTACTCAACCAATAGGTTTTAGACATGTTTGGGTCACCAAATTAACATTAACATTTAGATTTTACTCATAGTTAAATAGTTTTCCATTTACCATGTCTATTTTTATTTTTAAATAATATTTTTAATAATCATACTATAAAATGACAATAGAACCCCAATTATTTCGTTAATGTCCTATATATTATTATATAATTATTTTGGCCGAACCATTGATTTTTAGGACTGTTATATCAATTAATAATTTAATATTTTTTTCAAAAACTATGTTATGTCCATTTTGACACTCTTTGATTTTTTTGATAAAATAATAACAGCATGATTAAATCAAAATAATTACATTGATTCAATCATAACGTGTCATATTCACCTAGAAAATTCTTGGATGTAATAAAAACATTCAAATTATATGTATTTTAATATTTATACTACCATTTATTTGATTCGTTCTTTAAGAAGGTAATCACTCCATCATCATTGTTTCATTAACAAATTTAATTATATAATCTATAAAAATTATAAATTAAATTCAATTATGTAGGAAATATTTTTATCTTCTTAATAAATATTTATAGTCGAATTTATTTTAGGTATAACTCTTTATTAAAAATATTTTAGTTATTAAACGTTGATTTTAACTATTTTTACTCTTCTTTAAATAAAATAATAATAAATGACATAATCTAATCCATGTGGACCTAAAGGGTCATATTTTATTCATATGGTTTTTATGTCAAATAACACTTATCCAATATAATTTGGACATGTGTTAGGTAATAAAAATATAATTTCTACACTTAATTACCCTATTTACTTTTAACTGTGGTAAATAAAATTTAAAAGTTACTATTTATCAAAAAAAATTATCTTATTAAACCACATTTCACTCATTCATATAAACTGCGTCTCTTAGATTTTCAAAATTCAACTCACAGAAGCGGTAAAATTATGTTTTATATAAATTTTCAAATGCTCCTAAGAGGTGGGTAAAAGATGGTAAAAAGTTTGATAAAATTTTTATATGTCTAAGATTATTATAAAATGACTCCAATTAATTACATTGAATTTATATATGTATTATGAATCTATTTTTAACTAATATAAATATAAATAAAATAAATAATTATTTAAATAAAAAGTCGGTTTTAACCAAAAACTCAATGTTTTCACTATTCATCAAAAATTGATGTTTCTTGGAAAAATACCAAAAATTCTGCCTAAGAAATATTTGATATTCCGAATTGAAAAATGAATTCTATTTTACCAATATCAAAAAATTAAGTATCATTAATTTATTTAAAATTAACTCCCATTGTCAAAACCAAGAAGTGTATTTTTAGGAAATAATAACTATCAAATGACTTACAGTTGTTTATGTCCAATTTCAAAGTGAAATTACATATAATGACCATTATTGTATTAAATGGTAAAAATATAATCTAATTATACATCAAAACCATTAAAATTGAATAATTAAACACTATAAATTTTTTTGACTAAAAAATTTGTTTTCAGTTAAAATATAGTATTTTCACTATTCACCCAAATATGAAAGTTGCCAGAAAAAAACCAAAAATTGATTAAAAGTAAATTATTATGTCCCAATTATATAGAAGAAGTTTATTTTGTCAAATTTCATATATAAAAGTTTCAAATATTTGATTTAAAAAGTGTTCTCAATTAAATTGCGGTAAAATTGCATTTTTTGAAAAATACGTCTTTTATCTGAAAAAAAGTATTTCTTTTTATATATTTTCTAAGAAACTAATAATATGGATTCTAAAATTTTATGGATTATATAGAGTACAAAATGCAATTAATTCAACTCATAACCTCTTTTGAATGGCTAGTTTGGTAATTCGTGGTGTGCTTGAACTTAGTGTTTCGTGTAGTGAAAGTTATTGAATTACTTTGAAGAAATAATGTACTACGAAATTTTGGGGAGTTACATTCTACCCTCTTTTCAATAATTGGGTCCTCGCAATTTGAAATTGTTCTTCTAAAGTAAAACGATGAAAATCAAAAATATCTTTGTGGGAAAACCCACATCAAAAATTGGGTTAATAAAATTTAGTCTTAATAAGAGGAATATATATATATATATATATACACCTGATAGGTAGAGTTTCTCCTTCAACTGATTACTAACAAAAAACTCATCTTTCACTCCAATTGATTTCAAAAAACATTCTATTTCTCCAAATCGTATATGTTTCCAAAAATAATGAATTTATAATTCATTTTTCAGACAATTTAAAAGAAACTAAATTATACAAACTAGTGCATCACGTTGTCTAGTCGTTGGTGGTGCACCTCTGTTTCTCTTCGGTTGTGGGTTCAATTCATGCAGCCTTGCTAGACGCGACTAGTATTCACCCAACCTTTGGGTTGTTCTTTTTATAACAATCCACAAATAACCTAGAAATAGTATCCAATATCAATCTTAATCCATTCCAACCACTAGACTTATCCAAAATATTTATATCCAAACTCTCAGACTAAAATTTATACGGATGTTAGACATAATGAAGGTCCTTTTTTCCAGATAATAACATGTGAACGCCTTCATCATGTATTCTTTTAAAACAGCGCAACATCCTAAATTACCATAAAACCTTATTTATTACATTCATGCTCCCATATTCCTTATAGAATACTGGATATAATCCTTCTATCTAAAAAAGTTTCAAACATCAACAATGATGGAATATAGAAATAATTAATCAATTTCAAGGAAGTCGAGAATATTGAATATAATTTATCCAAATCAACCATCTCTTATTCCAAAATCACTACCTCGTTATTAGGACCATATTAAGGATAACCTTTCCTTCAACCTAGTATTTTCCCCAAAGTGTACCTTACTACTAAGTCACTTTTATTAGAACCATATAATCTCAAATCCTTAATAAAATAGTACTGAATTACAATCCTTATTTATCTCCATAATTCATGTAACCGGAATACTATTGATAAAACACTCAAAAGAAATAATTCTATACTACCAACACAAGAACACTAGTAATTCCTCTTTATCTGAGGTAGTATCATAACAAGATTATTATCCAATAAAATAATTTTCGGTATACAATTATGAATGGGACATTGATTTTCTTAGTGCCTCAACGCCTTGTAGATGAAACATCTTACATTTGTAAACTTTTTCTTACCCTTTAAATCACATAATTGGTGTCCTTTTTCTCCACAATTATAAAAAACTCTCATTCACTTAAATCATTTACCAAGGTGATTCTTTCCACATTTATCACATATTGGAAAATCCTTCTTTTCCCTCTTCCCTTTATCCATCATTCTCTCTTCCATCCTTTTCTTCACTTACTACCCTTCAAAGCCATAGGACTCAGAAAATTCACTTCTTATCTTATTAACACATGATACTCTTTCTTCATATGTCTAGAATACATGGGAGACTATTTCCCTTTAAATGTTGGCTTAATACCATGAAAGATATGATCCTTATTACTTGTTGGAACATACGTATTGTTGTAGTTCACATTCCTTCTACTGGGCACCATTTCTATAAAATGGCATTCACTATGTCAGTTTATGAATTGCAATGAATTATTAAAAACATGTAAAATACCTAACATAAATTGAACATTTTATGGATATAATACATTAAAATATTTTCATTGAGGAGGTATAAACTCGTAAATCCATCATAGTTATTTTTTGTGAAAATGAGAATTATCCAAATCATATCCCCCGGGAGTGTCGTAACCAGGAGTACAACAATGCTCGTTGTCATGCACTAGTTCCCATTCGAGTCTAGATCCAAGTGGTGTTTTCGGGTTTTATCACTAGGTTCATATGTACTAGAGACGCCTCTACCAGCTCGTATCAAGACAAGGATGTATTTTCATGGAAAACTCACAAAATCTCTACATTACCAAAATTCTAGGAAGTTATTCTATACAAATCCTAAAAGTCCATCTTAGGTCTATGTGCTCTAATAATAGTTTATCTAAATCTAGAATCCAAGGTTTGTACTAAACATCCTCTAATATAAACTGTAACGACCAGACCCTGGTTACCTAGATCCGGTGTATTAGTCTAATACATTGGCATGAATACAAGGAATCAAGTACCGAAGGACCAATCTGTTTAGCAGTCTTGGAAAATAGATTACATACATTAACTTTACATTACAATTTCAAACATAAAATAAAAAAGTGATAGTTCTTTGAGAAATCCATTATCCCCGTTATCTTAACCCTGCATACCAATCATAATACACTTCTTGGAATCCTGAAAAAATAAAACATATGAAAGGGGTGATCTCAGATGCCCAGTAAGAGTAAATAATTTAGCGGAATCTATAAACTTTTTGGAAACGATGTTTGATAAAAACAAGAGCCTTTTTAAAAATAAACTTGAACATAATGTGGAAAAAATAAATGAAACATTACCATATAAACATGCACATGGATATTCTACTAGTCTTATAATCACATGTAGTAACTAATTTCATAATGAGGGAATGCCTAATGTCATAAATCATTACCACATAGTCAAGCCCTTGTGACAATACTACAAATAAATTTTTTGTCAAGGCCTTGTTCCAACCCACTAGTTTGTCTCATGATACATACCAATGCATCGAGGATCTATAGTGGGTTCCACCTATCACTTACTAAGTCCACCGCATTCCTCATATGATAATGTTGAAGCATAAAATAAACATTCATATTAACACTAGCATACGAAATGTCAATAAATTAACAATAAACCATGAATGGTATAAAAATAGAATATCCACAGTCAAACATATCATAATTCATTCCATAAAATATGGAAGATTGTATTATAAAAAATAAAACTCAATCAAATATAATATCCAGTAAAGGATGCTGATATAGGTGAAAACAACGAAAAAACTTTTTGAGAGAAATACCCTTTTTAAAAAATAATTTTAAAGTCACAAATTCATAAAGGAAGTAATATAAAAGTGATTTTTGAATCAAAGTTTCCAATACCACTTTTAAACTGTTGAAAAGAATTATCATTTCATAAAATTCATTTCCATATAAATAAATCCATAATAACATTTTGAAAACATGAACATTAATTAAAATAATTTTGAATGATAAATCATTAAAACATTTAAAATTATGATTTTGATAAATATTAGCTTTCACAAATCCTTAAAATATTCATTTTGAAATAATTTTTATTAAAAATGGACATTTATGAAAAAAATTCCCCAGTAAATACTTACACATAAAGAATCTCGGATATTGAAGAGATTAAGGAATCAATCGTTACCTTGCACTTTCCTTTAGTCGAGGGTATGTTTAACCTCTAGTATGAAGATCGTAGTATGTTATTAAATTATACTAGAACCATATTAATATTTATGATATCATAAATGATTCATTTATGACTTTATACTACCCATTTAATAATAATTTTTATTTTAAATTAACATTTCGGGTAATAATTGATTTCCTTATCATATGTATTTTAACTTATTACAATTGATTGTATAACATAGATCAAGATTTAAATACATCCAGAATATAAAACATGATTTATATATCATATATATTTAGAATATAAATATTTATAATAGACATATATATGAAATGAAAAACACTGTTTGTGGAGACGGTAGTCCGTACATACGCATAAACGCTTTTTCTGTTGTCATATCGTATTTAACGGTACTAAGTGAATAAGATAAATGTAAGTACATATATATATATATATAGTATCATTATTATGTCATATGTTAAATACTTATTAGTAATATATTTATATAATCATCGATTAATGGTGAACATGGAAATGAATCTCATCGCATCATGTAGACAGTAATCAATACTTATACTCATGCGAAAATATCATTTCCATAAAGGTGTGGAATTGGATGGTATATTAATTTTACAGAGACATTAGCATGTTATTTTCATTATTTATATACATATTACTCATCATTATATCCATCCAAATAACATAGTGTTGAATAATAAATTACACCATGGCGTGGAGACAGCAAGTCGTACGTACGCACGTATGGTGACATTATCATTCATAAGATGGATAGAATAATGAATCTTGTTGTGCCATATTTATAATAGAATAACAGTATATAGAATATTTTGGAGTTATTATTTTATAATGGAAACAATAAGGAAATATTATGTGGATGAATTAGGGAACATGAAAGAGGGTGGTGAAATCATATCTCTTCTTCGGGTTCTTACATTTTATTTGATCAAAAGGGATTCTTAGGATGGCTTTATGACCAATGGTAGTCATCTAGGATGAATTTAGGATATTTGGGAGGATATTTGGGTAGGGGTTGGCCGATCCAAAAGGCATTGATTGTGTGAATTAGTGTAAAGTGGGAGTGCCCTTTTATAGGAGGGGTGAGGGGAAACTTAGGAAAAGCATAAAATATTTTTCGGTTTCTAATTTCTCAAAAATGTATTATTTAAATTCTAATGTGGTTCTGGGTCAAACATTACTCAACCAATAGTTTCTAGATAGGTTTGGGTCACCAAATTAACCGTAACTTTTAGATTTAACTCTTAGTTAAATAGTTTTCCCTTTACCATGTCTCTTTGTATTTTTATATTATATAGTTCATACACATAATATAAAATGCCAAAAGAACCCCAATTAGTTCATTAATGGCATATATATTATTATATAAATCTTTTGGCTGATCCATTTATTTTTAGGACTATTATATCAATTAAAAATATAATATTTATTTTAAAAACAATTTTATGTCAATTTTGACACTTTGATATTTGTTTTTTGATAAAATAATAACAGAAGGATTAATTCAATAAAAAATAAAACAAATATATCCTAACATGTCATATTAACCACAAAAATTCGTGTATGTCATAATAACTTTAAATTATATGTATTTTAATATTTATAATATCATTTATTTGATTTGTTCATTAATAAGGTAATTACTACATGATCATTGTGTCATTAATAATTTTTATTATATAATCTATAAAAATTATAAATAAAATAAAATTATATAGGAAATATTTTTATATTTCTATTATATATTTATAGTCGAATTTATCTTATGTATAACTCCGTATTAAAAATACTTTATTTATTAAACATTGTTTTTACCTCTTTTAACTCTTCTTTAAATAAAATAATGATAAAAGTCTTAATCTAATCCTAGTGGACCTAAATGGTCATATTTTATTCATAATGTTATTTTTGGTCAAATTAAACTTATCCAATAGAATTAAGACATGTTTTAGGGTAATAATAATATCATTTTTACCATTAACTGCCCTATTAACTTTTAATTGTTGTAATTAGAAGTTAAAAGTTACTATTCAACAAAAATTATTTTTATCTTATTGAACCAAATTTTACTCCTTGATATTAAGCTTGTCTCTCGGATTTTCTAAATTCAACTCACAAAGGCGATAAAATTATGTTTTATGTAAATTTTCAAATGCTCCTAGGAGTTGGGTAAAGGATGGTAAAAAGTTCGAATTTTTTTTATAAATCTAAAATTATTATAAACAGACTCCAATGAATAACATTGAATTTGTATAGGTATTAGGTATCTATTTTGACGTAAAATAAATTTAAATAAAATAAATAATTATTTAAATAAAAAGTGGGTTTTAACCAATAACTCAGTGTTTTTCACTATTCATCAAAAATAGATGTTTCTTGGAAAAAAAACCAAACTTTCAGCCTAAGCGATATTTGATATTCTGAATTAAAAATTGAATTATATTTTACCAATTTCAAAAAAACAAATTTTCATTAATTAATTTAATATTGACACCTGTTGTCAAAACCAAGAAGCGTATTTTTATGAAATAATAACTATCCAATGATTTGCACTTGTTTATGTCCAATTTCAATGTGAAATTACATACAATGGCCATAATTGGATTAAATGGTAAAAATATAATCTAATTATACTTCCAAACCCTTAAAATGTATAATTCAACATTATAATTTATTTTGATTAACAATGTTTTTTCAGTTAAAATATAGTATTCTTCACTATTCACCCAAATATAAAAGTTGTCTTAAAAACACCAAAAAATTATTGAAACAAATTTATTATGTCCCGCTTAAAAATAAGATGTTTATTTTTTCAAATTGAATATATAAAAGTTTCAAATATTATATTTAAAAAGTGTTATCCATTAAAAGGCAGTGAAATTGGTTTTTTTGGAAAAATACTTCTTTTATCTGAAAATAATTATTTGTATTTAAATTATGTCTAAGAAACTCATATTATGGATTATAAAATTATAAGGATTACATAGAGTTTAATATGAAGTTAGTTCTACTCATAACTTCTTTTGAACAACTAGTTTTGTTAGTCGTGGTATGCTTGAACTATGTGTTGTGTGTAGTGCAAGCTATTAAATTACTTTTAAAAAATAAAATACTATGAAATTTTGTGGTGTTACAAATTTGTATGGGTAATACCAAGAAACAATATGAATTTTTTCATGGAAGGAAGCCCTTTTGAAATATTTTCATGTTTTCGGTAGTAACTGCTTCATCAGGAACAAAGAAGGAAATCATCGGAAGTACAGTGACAATGCAGATGAAGGAATTTTCCTTTGATACTCAATGAACAGAAAAGCCTACAAGTGTTTCAACAAGCTATTAGGAAGGGTTGTGGAATGAATTGATGTTAAGATCATTCAATAGAAACCCAAAAATGCTTTAAGTATTTCATATGATGATGTGATAGAAAGTGAGGAAGATAGTGAACATGGAGAAAGTACAAATACAGAAATGGAGGAAGGTGTAAAAAAACTCAGTAGTCACCTCATGATGTTGACTCAAGAAGAATAATCTGAAGAAAACCCATGGCTGGAGAGAATGAAACTGAGCCGCATAAGATAAATCGAACTTCTGAGATTGATCCATCTAACATAATTGGGGATAAGAGTGCACCCACACAAATAAGGAGGATGAGGAATAACACAAAATCTACATTTTTATCTGTTATGGAGCCATCCTCATTTGAAGAAGTAGCAAAGTATGAATATTGGGTGAAAGCCATGAATGAGGAGTTAGATCAGATTGACAAGAATCAGTCATGAGATTTTGTACAAAGACCCGAAGGTCACAATGTGATTGGTACAAAGTAGATCTTCATGAACAAGTTCAATGAGAATAGTAGTGTTATTAGAAACATGGCATGACTGGTATGTAAGGGATACTCCCAGATTAAAGGTGTTTATGTTGAAGAAACATTTTCTCTAGTGGCTAGACTAGAGCCAATCAGGATTTTCCTAGCCATGGAACTCTAAAAAGGATATAAACAATATCAAATGGATGTCAAGACATAATTCTTGAATGGTGTACTCGAAGAAGAAGTCTACATTGAACAACTAGGGGGTTTTCTTCTTGGTACTAATGAAACAATGTTTTGAAAACTAAAGAAATCATTATATGGTTTGAAGTAGGCACCAAGAGCTTTGTATTCTCACCTGGACTCTTATCTCAAGAAGATGCAATTAAAAAGCGGAGGATAAGATCACAATCTATGTGTGAAGAATTCTCCAAAAGATTAGTTCATGGTTCTAGTATACTTTGATAACATTATATTTTTTGGTAGCATGCAGAAATATGTGGATGAATTTTCCAATAACATGAAATCATAATTTGAAATGTCTATGACTGGGGAGCTCACATATTTCTTGGGGAAGTATGTGATTCAACTGAAGGATTACGCTTTCATTTCTCAGGAGAAGAATGCAAGAGATCTCCTGATGACGTTTAATATACAAGACTCCAAACCAATGTCATCTCTGATTACAGTTGGAACCAAACATGGAAAGCATAAGGATGGGACATCTATAGACCCCAACATGTAAAGGAGGATAATTGGGATCCTAATATACATGACAACAACATGGCCAGATATTGTCTTTGCAACATGTCTAGTGACCTGCTTTCAGAGTAATCCAAAGGAGAAACATAGGGAAGTAGTAAAAAAAATAATGAGGTATATTTGAGATACTCACAATTCTGGATTAAACATTTCTACAAGAAGGGAAAGGGAATTATCAACATTTTTTTATGCCGACTGGGCTCATGATTATGTGGACAGAAAGTCCACTAGTGGTGGAGCATGTTATATTGGGAATTAATGTGTTGGTTGGTTGAGAAAGAATCAAGAATGTACTTCTCTTAGTACTATTGAAGCTGAGTATATCTCCCCCACAAATGCATGCACTCAATTGCTATGGATGAACAACAACTAATTGATATTGGTGATGAGGTGAAGCAACCAATGGTGATTTATTGTGATAACAAGAGCCCAATTAATCTTACGAAGATTCTGGTTCAAAATTCTCGTAAAAATATATTGAAATCAGGTATAACATTATCAAAGAAAAAGTTGAGCATGGCATGATTAGAATGTATCATGTGGGAAATGATGAGAAATTGGATGATATCCTGAGCAATCCATAGTCCGCGGTTATGTTTGAGAAACATCAGTTGAACCTCGGTGTTCACCCACCTCCAAATGCATAAGAAGGTTATGAAATACCCATATCCCTAGTTATGTTAACTTCTTTTAATCAGTTTATGGATGTGATGAAAGTTTGTGGGGGAGATACTATCTAGGGGGAGTGTGTTTTGAGATGAACAATGAACAACTACCAGTCTTTGAGTATATTATCAATGGAGGAGAAAGGAATAAATTCAGGAATGTTCAGGCATGTCGTGGACATGTAATGATTTAGTGACATGATGATAATTCGTTGTCGGTGATAGGACACGATGATAATTCAGTGTCACTGATAGGATGAGAAGGATGATAAAGAATACATTGGACATGTAATGCTTCTATGAAAAGATGAGAATTTGGTGTCTGTGATAGGACATGATGAGAATTCAGTTACATTGATAGGATGAGAAGGATTATATGGTATACATTGGACATGTAATGCTTCTGGGACACTGTAAGAGAATTACTTTGGTGTCCTTAAGTATTCCAAAACACAGGATACCAATTCAAGCATCCTCTATTGTATTATACAATTTGAATTTCTCACGTAGACATAGAGTGTTGGATGAAATGATTCCTGTGTTTTTTGGTTTGCATGTGGATGGCGATCTATTGAATTTATTTAGTGATTGCTAACAAACCAATATGGAGACATTGTTGGAACCATGGCTATTATATGCATGAATTGGTGTATGGTTTCTGTTTTTTTTCAATCCTCAGTGGATGTTAAGAATGTGTGCCAGTAAAGTGATCATACAGTTTTAGAAGACAACAGTATTGAAGGTGGCACCATTTCCCAGTGTTTGCCATATTTTTGGGACTCAAAATCGTAAAATGAATACATTTATTATTGGTAAAAGGATGTGCGCGCAAAGAGGAAGTGGAGCATGAAAAAGGTGGGCTGTGTGCGAAATATTTGAGTTGTGTGCGAAAAATAGCATGTTGCGCGAAATAGTGGAGCACGGTTTTTTGCACAAATAGTGTTTCGGAAACAGAACGTCGAAAAATGGAAAAGGTGTGGGCTGCATGAAAAAACCTAGAGATGTGCACAAAAAATGAAACCTACGTGAAATATTACGAGCCAAATGAGAGGTATTTCGCGCAAAAGGGGGTTTTTCACGTGGGGTTCTGAGACAACTATAAATAATAGGTGACCCCCCCCCCCCTCATTCCGTATTGTTGAAGACTAAGATATGATCTGAGGTCTGATGCGTGTGAAAGGTTTGACTAAAGGGTGTTGCGCGAAAAAGTTTGAGTTACGTGAAATGGGTTCAGCTACGCAAAAAACGCCGAGCTATGCAAAAAAGGACAATTTTCACGAAAAAGGAGTGGAAGGTAAAGGAGGTTGTTGCGCAAAATATTTTCCATGAAAAAATCAAGTATTTCACGCCAAAGATATATATTTCATGTAAAGTGTGAAAGTTCTGTGAAATCTTTAGTATAACCTATTTGTGCATTTATGATTATCTGGTTCAGTGGTTTAGTGCATTCAAGTCATTAATATCAGGACATCGATTCAGGCAGAGTGTCATGCTGAGTAGAGGCAACGACTTAAATGCAAATCTATTGAAGAGACATTCACTTCTAGAAACTGACGGGGACTTCACCAAAGGAAGTGAGCCAGGGGGAGTCAATGGGAGTGACCAGAGAGATGCAGTGAGCTATCCTTGATCTTTTGTAAAGGTAGTGTGCCTGGGAGAGAGTGACTATTCCGGAAAATTTTAATTCACAAATAGTGAAGTTTTGTGGAATTAGGTATGACTGAAAACCTGTCAGCTTATGCTCATTGGACATAGCCCGTTGTGGTGAACCAAGTAAAATTGTTGTGTCAACTTCCTGTTTTATTTTTTCTGATAGGTTTAACAAGTTCCCACATACGTGAGAACAAGATACACAACATTATAAATAAAAAATTGACACCCTAATTCACACATCCCCTCTCAGGGTGTTCCGGGGTCCTTCACTAGACACATGTAAAACACCCATTTTCTATTCATATAGTGTCCCTAGATCTTCTATTATTGATTTTGGTTGGTTTTTATATACTTTTGGAATGTATAACTTGGGTTCACTTAACTTATTTAAAAATACAAAGTGAGTCCTTTCCTCCCTTATAAAAGGACACAACTTCTCTCCATTCCTCAAACATCTCAAAAACCTTATGTTGAGCCAAGAGTTTCCCATATAGCTTACCTAAATCCCTACTCTAGACCATGAGGCCTTCCGTGGAAGCCTTTTGGTACACACCAAAATAATTTACCAATTAAGATTTAACGTCTTCTCTAAAGCTCTCTAGATTTATTTCCATTATACACCATATGAAATAAATTTATTACATGATTATATAAAAACACTAGTATCATTAATATACTAGTATTTTTAATGTACTATTTTTTTCTTACACATACACACACCTATATCTAATGGTTAACAAATATATTGTATCTTTATACGATGATCAACTTCTTCATGATACGATTATTGTTCATTCTTAACATACCACCTATAATGGTGTTCATTATGATGTAAACTCTATTTATATATGATATTTATGATATTTATTTGGTATTTATACTTTAATATTCCTTTTATAACACATAACATTAATAAATTCCATTTTAAATTAATTTGATTACATTGTTTAAAGAATTGTGGACTACTGACCCCTCGAAGCAATTTGATTCGTTCACACTATACATGGTACATAATAAGGATTATATTCAAAAAAAATATGAAATATATTACATAAATATGTTAATTTAATTTTTATATCAATATGTATCATTTTAATTTCATTCTTTGAAATACAATGAAGAAATGAAAGTATCATTCATTAGTATATATGACCTACTGTCTCTTTGAACGTTGCATTGAATTTTTTATCTTCTAATAAAATGGATTATTATATATACATATATATTGGATATATTTTATTTGAAAATAATTTATTACATTATTTAGATGATTTTAACATTTTATATTTAATAATAACAAAATTTAACATGTTAAAACTTACATGTCAAACTAGGTAATTGAAACCTAAAATAATTAAAATAATGAATTTTTGTTAAAAATGGGAAATAATTTATTATAGTAATAGGATATATGGTATTATAAACATTAATAAGGTTCTAGTATTATTTAGTAACATATTTTTAACCTCTATACAGAAGGATAAATACCACACCATGAAAAGGAAGGATAAGGTAACAGTTTTAATCTAAATTTACATTCCATTGAGGCTTTTTATTCTCATGTTCCTAGTTCATTTTATTTGATGTATATACTACCTTTTTCATGTTATTTCATAAATCCACTTATTATCATGGTAATCTATGTTTCATTTAATTTAATACCTTTTTGTAAATTATTATTCAAATATTTCATGGGGGTATGAGATTCTTTGGAATGATTAATGATTATTCTCCTAAATAATTTTTTTAATTATTATATTTTTAATCTCACTTCCTTTTGTGATTATTATCTTTCCCTTAAAAAATAACTTAAATATAATAAATTTTCATTGTAATTTTGATTGATTATTTTATTTCTCATATATTTTATATTATTATTTCATAAACTATATATCATCTTACATACAGTGTCTACTTAGACAGTTTTATGATTATTTGGGGAAATATTAATGATTATGTATTATTTATTCAATATGGATATTTTATAAGGCTTATTCTTTATATTGATAATTATATATGAGTAATTATTTGTACTTTTAATTGTTGGTGGATCCCATACATTATATAGATCCTCGATGCATTGCTAGGTTCTCATGAGACAAATATGTTGGCGAAATTAAAGAGGTATTTATCTGTAGTTTTAAACCATCCTTTAAAAGGTGTTGACAGTATAGGTTTTCATGTGACATAAACATAAAGTCCAATAATAAAGTATTTCCCAAAACTATTTTTAGTTATTATTCATCCATTTTATTTTTGTATATATATATCTATGGATAGAATTCCTTTTAGTTCATATATTAGGCAGCATGTATTTCATGTTCGTACATATCCATATTGATTTTGACATATCTAGTTATTATTATGGCACGTGTTATCACTTATTTAACATTCCGTGTTAATTTATTCTTGTTGATTCATTATTTCTTCCGCTTCACTTACCCATACTGATATTTTATGATTACCAATATTATGTTTCATTTATCTTGGTTAGAAAGAAAAAATATTTGAATAATATTTCAACGATGTAGCTTATTTCACTTTATTATGTACAATGTAATTATTTTTTATTTCCTAGTGTATTATGGGTATCATGTATTTAATCTAGATTTTGAATGCTAATAAATAGATCGGCCCTTCATGGTTTGATTCCTTGTAATCATTCCAGTGTAATAAAATAATGTTTAGGCTCCATGATTTTTGGGATAGGATGTTTTAGAGGAATTCTCTGATCCTCCCATCATCAATAATGATTTAGGTAAATATTATATCAATTAATTCCTAGTAATTAAATAAACACCAATGTCATTAGATATATCTGATTTAAATATCATATCACTGATGGGGAATGAAGGTATCTTTTACTCTGAATATCAAAATATCAATCCTTTATCTTACACTAATGATTCCCATAAATACCTCATTTATCCCAATAACGGATTGAAGATAGAATGAGAGGGAGATACGGAAAAAGATTAAGTTTACCTTAAAGACATGCCTCCAGCATTCAAGGATGTTGTGTCTACCACTGCCAATAAACTCCGACAGGTACATTTGGGAATAATGGAAGACCTATGACCTACACTAGTTAGTGCAGTGATTTCCATTGAATAATCGAGGGTATATACATCCTTAATAATGAATAATAGAGATTGATCTTCGTATAGTTACACTGAAATACCAATCCTTTATCCTATTGTTGTTCCCCACAAATTGGTAATTATATAAGATCATTATGGTAACAAGTAGGTAGTTAGAAGAATGTATCTAACACATGATGTTGATATTAATAATATCAACCAATCATATTTCATTTAGAAATTAAATTAACAAAAATGGATTTTCAATATAGTCCTAGTTAAGAATAAAAATGGGCATATTATAGTTTTCAATGACTTCAGATATATGAACTGGAATTTTACCAAATATTTCGTCCTGTATCCAATTAAATAATTTATAATTGACGTGGTGACTAACTAAAAATTCGTCTCATTAATGTACATATAATCAATATATAACCAAGTCTAAAAGGCACATGAAGAAGAAGAAACCACTAACATGAGGGAGCCAAAAGTTATAATTTTCTATCAGGTTATTCTTTTTTTCGTAATGAATACAGATGAGATATACCGATATTAAATGAATCTTATCTTCAACCCCATACAATGAAAATCTATCAAATAATACATTAATGATATAATAGTGAAATCTTTAATGTGGTTTGACAATATTACTAAAATTGTGAATTTTTAAAATAAAAAATGTGAAAACATATCATAAAAATGAACCCCATTTATAGTGATTTTGGTGTTACCTCTGGAAAATTTCTCAATTATTCGGTATTCAATCATGGAATCAAAGATGATACCAATAAATCAATGGTTTTATTTGAATTTTCAACCCCTAGAAAAAGAAATAACAAATAATAATAAAGGTATTCTTAGAGTAAATGTTATAATTTATAGAAAACCTTATAGGAAAATGGTTTCCCATCACCATGTTAAAGAAAAAAGGTGCCACATATCAGTGGATTCATGACTTTCAAGAATCATTTTATTGTCTAAATAAATATTTTATTATAAAAATAGTGTTAATTCATCCTATTTATTGAAATATTCAAATTTTATATAATAAAACTATAGGGTGATCACTAGATGCTTTCCTCATATAAAAGAATGATTTCAAAATTTAATACATTCTTTGTTATCTTAACTAAACCCTTCTCAATACTGAAACTCTATAGTCATATATTGAGAAGAACTATTTATCATTAATATTCATGATTCATAAACCGAGGCACTGCCTCCAACACCATGAAGTCTATTTGTTCTCTATAAATGAACCACTCAAATATATCATCATCCAACACAAGTTAACTGGATGTTTGGCCTAGTATGTGTCATCCTACAACAAACATCCTATTTATACCATAGAGGTTGATAAAGGGACATGATTTAGTTCATTTCCTCCAAGAGAACACCTCTTTATAAGAAATTAATATGAATATTGAATTTATAGATGAAGATATGTTCTCTATACATAGATCCCCAAAAATGGGTGATGTATTTGGATGACGTATTCAGAATCCCATTGGGAAAAATAATGAAAGACCCTAAACTCAATAAAAATTTTTAGGGTGACATTATTATCCCTCCATAAAAGGTTATTATTCCTCATTTGTTTTCATAAGGATTCACCAATAATGTGAAAGAGTATCATGCCCTCATTGCAGTCTTAGAACACATGCTGTAAATACCAATAACCCATATGAATTTGAATGGTGAATCAGAGCTAGTAATAAAGAGTGTAAATAATGATTATGTTACCAATAATGAATATATGATCCATATATTTTAAAATATCTATGTATTGATGGTGAAACCTCCCTAAAATACATATTTGACTCATATCCAACAAAACAATACCTAGGAAGTGGAACTGTTAAATGCTACAACATCATTGGTAAATCCGGATAGATATGGAACAATCAATAACATTTCACATCTTACAATGGTATAACTATTTTTTCAATGTAGCATGGATGAGATAAAAAAGGTATGTTTTACCCTCTAACTAGATAGTACTATGAAAATTTGATTTAATCCAATAACATAGTACATATAAATCAGGATTCTTTTATCAAATCATCTTAGGAAAGTGAAAATTTAATAGTGGATAGTCAACTTCATCATATATGATAACCTGGGTCATTAGAATGTCTTATATATATATATGAGGATTTCATAGAATACTCTTTAGAAGATTTTATAAAGGAGACCATGTATTTTTTAAAAAAAATTTAAAATTAATTTAATTTTATTTATATTTTTCATTACACAAAACAATGAGTGTATCAACTATTTCATTCAACTTGGTGTTTAAACGAAACATGTAATATTATGAATATATTATTACAAAATAGTTTTAACCTAGACATTAAAATGGATGGTATTATTAGGATTAACTAAATTGTCAATATATATGGTTTACACATGTATATAAATTGAATTATTTGGTGACAGATTATTTAAAAATTAAAATACCAACTATTTGAAAATAAAGGAAGTCTTTTTTTGAAAACTATTTATATAAAAACAAACATGTTTTACAATAATAAATAAAAAAATAACACTCGGGGGGGATTATTTTATTAAATTAATATATTATATATATAATCAACTATTTAACAATAATCTTAGGTGTTTTTAGTCAATAAATGAGAATAAATCAAATTTTATGCTTAAGAACTGTATTTTTTAAAAAAGCGGTTATGTTTACTTTTTGTAAATATATAATTAGTAATATTTTAAAAAATTTAGAAAATTTATTTGAAATACATTTTTCATTAATAAATTTATTATCTCAAATTTATCATTGGTTGACTCTTTGAGAATATTTAATATGTATTAATTTGTCTTATGAATAGTGAAAAATAATGAATTTAAATAGAAAATTTCCAATTCATTTAATTTTTTTAAAAATATAAAATATATTTTTAATTGGGTTTAAAATAAAAATAAAAATTAATTAAATATCTATAATTTAAATTTAATAAATTTTAATCATTTTCATAAAGATTTTTTTTAAAAAAACATTGTAAACATTTTACCTTTTTCTCTTTGAAAAACTATTTTCTCATAGTGCCTATGGGACTAATTTTTAACTATTTTCATCACATATTTGATTTTAATTTCCAATGGTGGATTAAATATTTCAAATTAAAAAACATAAAATTACATAAGTATTTCTACTTTATTTTTAAGATGAATCAATAGTGAAAAAATTAATAATTAATTATAGTAGTTAATATAAAAATGGTTTACTATGGGTTTAAATTAAAACTTTTAAGGGTTAAGATGGCATAAAATATGTATAAAATATATTGGTTATCCATATATTGACCATATAAAATATAAATCTATATAATCCTTTATTTTGGATCCTTTTTGTATGAGGAAAACAAGGGTGCACCTTTTTCATTACATTAAATTATAAGTTTTCCACTCAACTCAATTACAAAAGGACACCCCTCACACACATACTCACAAATTAAAAACCATTCGATTTATAAAATACCTACCATGAATGAAGATGGCGCTTGCTCTCGTTTCCCACCGATGGTGAATCCCATGGTAGGGTTTGGCGATGGCCACCGCCGCAACCCCTCCTCCCTCTGCGGGGGGAGGGGGACCGTCCTTTCCTGCGCCTGAATCTGGGAAGTGTGGGGATGGTGCTCTCCAACCCTCGCTGGCCACAAGCTTCCTTCTTCCGTCTATCAATGTCGACCCGAAGGTCCCCAAATGCATCTCCGGCCAACCCGTTGTTCCAGTTTCATAACAGGAATTATATGCGGCTTCAGATTTGCTTTCTAATGCCCTTATTGCAAGGTTTGTGAGAAGACGTCCGCTGTTGGAGGATTTCAGTAAGTTCGTAAACGAAAAATGGGGGCTCAAGAATTTCGCGCATGTTGGAATCCTTGGACCACGACAAATCCTTATCCTGTTTGCGGATGATTGAGATTTGGGGAAGGCTTGGTCTCAAAGTAAGATGGATTCGATTTTCCATCTTCTTCGATGGACCTTTGAAAATCATTTGAATCGTGATTCTTCAAATTCTGCAATCTGGCTGCAGTTGCCGGGACTTCCCATTCCTTTTCAAAATCCAGGACATCTACGCTCGATAAGTAACTCTATTGGACAATTTATTTGATGTGATCAAAGAACTGCCTCTTTGTCAAATCCCGCTTCTGCGAGAGTTTGTGTTGAAATGGATCTCTCAAGAGTTCCGCCATAGGTCGTTTGGGTCATCGTGGAAGGTGAATACAGGTACGCTCAAAAAATTCTGTATGAAACTTGGATTCCGTTTTGTTCCAATTGTTGCAAGCAGGGCCATGAAACAGTTAAATGTCAAAGAAGGATTCCAGCGATCCATTCGGGTGCGCTTAATAACACTGGGAATGGTGATATGATTCAGAATCATGCAGCTCTGAATCCAGGGGCTTCTGCAACTGGGTTGGTCCCGGCGGTTGATGAGATGGTTCAGCACAAAACAGGTCTGGATCGAGGGGTATCCGAAATTGGACAAGCCCCAGTGGTAGATGATATGATACATAATCAGGGTCATGTTGAGGTTTCTTCAGGTATGTGTGTGGGGCAGGAGATCCAGTCAGGAGAACTGCCAAATGGAAGTAAGAGAGGTATGGAGGATTCAATGCAGGAAAATGAGAGTTCATTGAAATGGATAATAGAAAGGGGAAAGAAGTAATGGAGCATTCTGATAAAGAGGGGATGAAGGATGGTGAGCCTGATGTGCTGTATATGGCCAGGGGACTGGGGAAAAATCAGACTTATAGTGGGAGTAAATCTACAGGGCAGAGCTCTCCTGTCATGGTACAAGTTAGTGATGATGGATTGATAAATTGTTCGGAAAATCAGTTTGCTGTTTTGATGGATAATGATCAGAAGGAGGATGAACCAATGGAAGATGAGGCAGTTCAATGTCTCCCATCTCATGAAGATTCCATCATTGTCCATGTGATGGAGAGTTTAGTTGTTCTGACCATGGGTGACTCTGGTGGACAGCCTCATGTCTCACCTGGGATGGAGCAGGTAAAAATTGGTAAAAGTTTAGGGGGTTCTGATGAGAAGATCAAGGAGATCTCAAAGGAGGTGAATGGGGTATTGGCAGCTTCTCATGGGCAGGTTTCTCAAGGTAGGTTGGACATTAATGGTGTGGCTGAACAGTAGAATGGTTCTATGGTGGCAGAAGGCAGTGAACATGATCTTGTCATGACAAAAGAAACAATGGTGATGGAAAATCTGAATGTTTGTCAGGTTGTTGGAAGAATTATGAATGACTTAAGTAAGAGAAGTAAGGTTGGCCATGGATGTGTTGTGGAGTCACATAGTTACCCCTTGCAAGAAGAGGAGCTCCATAACCACAAAGCATCCTACACTGATGTTGTCAAGCATGGACCTCATGAGCCCCTAAGCAAGGAAATGGAGGGGAAAACCAAAAGTAGGAGGAAGACACGGAGGGACTATACGGACCTACCCAAACCAATGGCGACGAGGTCTGCTTACAAGAATGAAGGGTCACAAGAAATTGTTCATGCAAATGGGAATAGTGGAATGCGAAGGGGAGGGTCTCCTAAGATGGATAATGGACATAGTGGGAAACAGAAAATCAAGGAGAAGATGTCTAAGGAGATGCTTCAGAAGAAAAACATGTATCTTGAGATGATGCGGAGGTATGAATCTTCAGAATGGGAGTCAGCTGATCCTGGGGATGAGTTATCCGATGATAGGGAGAGGGATGCGTATGGGTTTGATGTAATGTATCTTATATATTTTCTACTGTCTTTACTTGCACTTTTTTCTTAAAAACATTTCGGGATCAGGCTTTCGCCTGGTCCAGACCTTCCTGGTATAAAATCCCTACCAAAATCACATCCCAAAATACACCCTCGAGTAAAATAAACATTATTTTTCTCATAAATATAACCATTAATGGATTTTATGCAATCTTAAGTTGTCTACCCGAGTAAGATGTAGCATTCTCAATCGAGCATTATTATTGTATTCATTCATCAATATACTTAAATTATTATTAAACCATTTTCATTGTAACACCATGAGATTTTATGAAAAATATTCTTTTAAGGTCTTGTGTTGTATTCTACACCATGATTACCTTGCGCTATACGCAACACCGTATTAGCTTGCAGTATATGCAACACTATTCTTGGATCGTGTTACACACAATTTTGATAATAGTTATTCTACGCAACATTGAGTATATATATATTTATATATATTCAATGTATAAATGAAATATGGTTGGATTCTGTTATACGAAACAACGAAGGATTCTTTCACAACACGGAACCCTAACTTGGCTTGCATTACACGCAATCGTGACCTTCCTCGATAGTGTTTGTTGTACGCAATACCGAGTTTTAATAAACAACGATATATTATTATAATGTTGTCATGAACTAGCCGTTATGAATAGTATTAACTAAATTTTGAATTTTATAACATTATTATTCATCTTACACATTTTCTAAAACATGGTAAAAGAACAAAATAATTTTTTTGGGTAAAATATGTATTTTTCAAAAAATTCAGTTTTGCCGCCTTTTGATGGCACACCCACTTTAAATATAGTCTTTGACATGTTTATATGTTCAATTTGACAAAATAAAATTCTTGTTTTGAATCAGGATATAAAAATTTACATTAGATAATGTGTTGATATTTTTCCGATAACATTCATATTTTAATGAATAGTAAAAACACGCTATATTTTAATTAAAAACAACTTTTTTCATCGTAATATGTTATGTGGTTAAATTATAATATTGAATGGTTTTAATGTATAAATAGAATATATTTTTACCATTTAATATAATGTATTTCAATAGCATTAATTTTACCTTGAATTCGTAGGTTAAATCAATTCAATCTTTTGCAATGATTTGAAGAAAACCCATTTTTTTCGATAACGGGATTAATTTTAATTTAATTTATACATCTTTTGTGTATTGAATTTGAAAAAATGGATTCCATATTTGGAATCAGTGGGTCCAAATTATTTTAATAATCTACTTTTTATTTTTGGGCATTGTGAATAGTAACTACGATAAATTTTATTTACTATAGTTAAAGGTAAATCGGGTAATTAAGGGTAAATATAAGATTATAAAATAACTCTAACACTTGGAAAATCATATTGGATGGATAAAAGTAGACCCATATAACCTAAGGGTCGGATTAGATTCATTTTATGGACTTTTTTCCATGAAAATAATTTAATTGTTATTAAAACCAAAGAATGTGACAACATATCACTTTCTTAAATCTTATAAGTATAATAATTTTAGAATAGTGATAAACATCATGAAACTTAGAACATGAATAGTATCGAGAAATATAATACAATTATCTACATCATAGAAATTTTTTTATAATTTTTAGTGATTAAATATTTATCATTTATTATGACACAATGATGATGCAGTAATTGTCTTATTAATGAAATATTGACATAATTGATATTATAAATGCCCAAAAAATGTAATTTGAGACTTTTTATGACTTAAATTAATTTTCTAGGTTAATATGACATGTTATTGTTTATATAAGTAACTTCGTTTTAACTTATCATTCTGTTATGAATTTCATAAAAATCATTTACCAAATAGTGTCAAAATTGACATAAATTAGTTTTTAAAACAAATATTATATTATTAATTGTTATTTAATTCCTAAAAATCTATGGCTTGAACAAATGAATTAGATAAGGATAGATATATTAATAATAAACAACTTGGGGTTCGTTTTTCTTATTATGGTATGTTTATTAACTATATAGTGTAAAAAACAAAAAGACACGGTAAAAGTTAAATTATTTAACTTAGAGTTAAATATAATTGATAAGGTTAAAAAAATAACCTAAACTTGTCTAAATCCTATTGGATGAGATTATTTCGACCCATCCCCACTTTATCTTCGAAATAAGACCCTTTGTAACCATTATAAACCGAATTTGACTTTAATATAAAATAATATTTTGAGATTTTCCTAAGGTGCCCCTCCCCTCTCATATAAAAGGGCAACTCTTCCCCCTCTTCCTCACACCACTTTGAGCCTCCATGATCGGCCAACCCCTGACAAAATCTCTTCTCCATTTCCCCATTATCATCCTAGTGGTCCTCGTATTCTTCAAAGACCATCCTTTGTTCCTTAAGTGGAGGTTAAGAAAAGGCCCGTCAAAAAGAGGTAATATCCATTACCGATCTTTTTCAATTTCTTTCTTCTTCAACTTCTTCTTCATTAGTTTTTTCATGATAAAGTAATAACATCAGTTTTTCTTATATACTGATATGTTATTATAAATATGAAAAAACTATAATTAACCTTCTATCCATCGTACGGAAAAAGGAAATCCCCACGCGTGCGTACGTACGGAATACCGTCTCCACGCCGTGGTGTAATCTATTTTCTGCCACCACCTTAATTGGATGGGTATAATGGTGTAATGAGTAACTATATATTATTATTATAAAGTAATATTGATACTGAAATAGTATACATACACTTCAACACAAGTTCACGATCATGAGAATGATATCATCGCTCGTGCGTACGTACGGACTACCGTCTCCACGACGCAATGAGATTCATTCTCCACATTAACCATTCATGAATGATTATATAGTATATATAATGAATAATAATGAAATATATGAAATGATAAATCTACTGGTTTTATGTATATATATGTATGTATTTCATCTACTTACTTCCATTCAAGACAATAAGGAAAGGAAAATAGCATTCATGTGTACGTACGGCCTACCGTCTCCATGAACGGTGTGTTTCATTTCATTTATCTATCTATTATATATATATATACATAATATATATGATATATAAATCATGTTTTATATACTGGAAGTAAGTAAATCATTATATAAGTAATAATAATGTCAAGAACAACAAGTCCAAACACCTATGATAAATGAAACGATTTTACCCAAAACGCTTCTTTATCATGGAATTTACAAAAGAACGGGTAATATAAAGTCATAAGTGAACCATATATGATATCATAACAATGAATATGATTCTATAATAAGTTAATGACATTATTTAAATCATTATGCAGGAGGTTCGAATACGTAAAAAGCATATCGGAAATAAGGTAAGGGAATATTATACAATCTCATTTTTATCTGAGATTGTTTATACTTTGGTATTTACCGGGGTGTATTTTATCATCCACATCCATGTTTCCTAAATATGTAATATTATTTCCATCCACCTACAATTTTTTAAAACCTATTTTACCCTTTGGTTAGTTTTTAGTAAAATATATGAAAGGAATCTTTTGTCATTTTTCATACGAGGTACTTTTTGACCTTTCCGAAAAAAGTACGAGAAGAATGTTTTTTTAACTGATACGGCATGAATGGATTTTTAAAAAATTATTTCCAAGAATATTACTTTAAAATTTTTCAAGTTTATTTTTAATCAACTTCTTTTAGTTTATAATTGTACGACATGTTAAGAAAGGAAAAGTGTTTTTTAAGAAGAAAGGATATTTTCCTCAAGAATGGAGTTCAAGTGTTTTATCAAAATTATTTTCCATCTAAGATAATATAGGGTTCTGTTTCTATCTCTATTTTTAAATTGATTTGATTATTTTATGATGGAATTATTTTTATGATGTCCTTTTATCTTATATGGATTATGTTATGATGGAATGATGTTTAAGAATCCCATTTTTATTACATGGGTTATGAAATGATGTATGATTTATGATTTTGTGGCACACATAAGAATGGTATCATTATGATATGGTTGGGACCTAAATCTCCCTCCAATTCATTGGGAAAAGATTTTATATCTCATGAGATAGACATGGCTGGAACGGTAGGTTATACCGGTTCAGTGAAACAGGACTGAAACGAGGAATGAACTCAGTTCAGAAAGGGACTTTGTCCACTAAGATAGTCTTCGCAATGAGTCTTGACTAAAAAGAAATGATTCTCTATGATTATGTGTGTATTCCACAAAGATTCATGTTTTATGTTATGATTATTGGGATTACATTTCACTACTATGATTTATCCCATGTTATGAAATTAAGATCTCTTTTGCAGGTTAAGATTTCTAAAAGATATGTTCTTATGAATATGGCATGATTGATATTTCTTTTGTTTACCCTTACTGAGCATTTGAGCTCACCCTTTTATGTTTTTTTCTAGGACATAAAGAAAGGAATTAGGTTTAAAAAAGGAGATATTTATGGGAGATGTTGAAGATCTTTCACCATGATTAGAAGATTATATTCCGAGTTTCCAAAGACAGTAAACTATTATGGTCCTTGTGTGTGTGTTTTTGTTATGTAGTAAGTATTCCACAAAAGTAATGTAATGTCCATGTATGTCAGGCTTCGGGTCTCTACAGTTGGTATCAGAGGAAAGGTTTAGTCAACCTTTGGAAACTAGGATGTGAGAACGTTAGTGAGATCCCTAGAGATATTTCTAAGGTATGTCTAGGGATGTACCTAAGGATAAGTATACGTATAGGATATGGTCCTAGAACTACGGTAATGATCTTAGAATTTAACCTAAGATGTTATATATCAAGGTTACTCCCCATTTAATATGTTGTTTTACCTAGCATGTTTTTTGCCTCTCACACTATTCTTTTTGGGTTTTAGATGATGGCTGGAACCCAAATGAACCGTGTTGATCACTGTAATGGAAAATGCAATGATTGTCCTCCTAAACAAACAAATGTTATGGGAGATGGAGTGAAAAATCTTTTTGCTATACTTACACAAGCTATGAATCATTCTGGACTTCCAAATGAGCAGAGAAGGGAACAATATTCTATTGAGTCCTTTATGAGGCAACTCCCACCTTCTTTCAGTGGGTATTCTGATCCACTTGTTGCTGAACAATGGATCAGTACCACTGAGAAGATATTTTCAGTTCTTCAATTTTCTGAACATGATAAAGTCATCTTAACAATATATCATTTGGAAGGTGAAGTTGATCAATGTTGGAATCTTATCAAGAATATGAGGCAAAGAGATGAAATTGAGTCCATTGAAAGGGACGAGTTCAAGAAATTATTTTTCAATAAGTACTTCCCTCGTATTCTTCGAACAACGATGGAGAAGGAGTTTCTTGAACTAAAGCAAAAGGATGATGAATCTGTTGGTATATATGGAGAAAATTTTACAAGGCTTGCAAGGTATGCTTCTGGATATATCATCCAACCTCAAAGTAAAGTTGGTCGATTCTTCAGTGGCTTAAAAGCAAGTCTTCGAAGGTCATTAGCTATAAGAGACTTCAGTAGCTATGAAGAAATTGTGCATTGTGCTATCAAGGTAGAAATGGAATTGGTGTTACTTATCCATCTCATAGTTTTGACTAGAAACGAAAGATGGAGTTCAAGGAGAAATCTTAGAATAATGGTGAAAAGAAGATTAATGTTTCCTAATGCACAAAGTGTGGAAAGAAGCGTGGTGGACATTGTCTTAAAGGGACTAGAAAATGTTTTAAGTGTGGAAAAGAAGGTCATCGAGCAGCTGAGTGTCGAAGTAATGGAAAAAGGGTTTCTAATGATGTGAATAAAGAAAACACTGTAGAGGACGCACCACCAACACTTCAATTCTTCATGTTCAAGGAAATGGGGAATTATGCTAATAAATTCCCTAATCCAAGGGTTAGTGATGATCGACATGAGAAACCGCTTAAGGTAAAGGACAAAGGGAAGTCACATGCGATCACTATTGGCGATGTTGAATAGGAAAACGATGTGGTGGAATGATTAACTGTTTATGTAATGGGATTCCAAAATAATGTTGTATCATGGATTATTGGAATATTTATGTATTGGTCTAATGTGGTATTCAAAGTGATTGAGATATTTTTAGAAATAAGATGATATGCGCATAATGAAGGGAAAACAAGAAAATGAAATGTTTAACAGTATTAATGAGCTCATGATTGATATAAGGACTAAGTGATATCATGGTTTGTGTATATAGAATTTTGAGGAATTTGGTATGTGGAAAGAGTTAACTTTTAAATGCATTCATGTTTTCACTATGGTTCAATGGGTATTCATTTTTTTCAAGAGAATACATGATTAAGGTATTCACATGATTGGAATGTGACCATATATATATATATGGGGGATAAATGATGGTATTCACATGCTTGGTTGATGACATTTAAAGTAATCGTTTTCTTTATACTATGAGCTTGGACCAAAGTACATTAGATAAGCCTAAATATTGGAATGGATTATGATGGACATATGCTAAGTATTGTTTAAGGATAGAACTTTTTTCGATATTACTGATGGGATTTTATAGTAATGTAGTTTTAGAAAAAGGACAACCTGCAGGACGGGCAACAACCCATCGCGTCGGACAAGGCTGTGGGAATTGAACCCACAAACGAAGTGCGACTGGCCTTTATCGCCTACCACTCTCCTACAGGAAGTCCCTGTTTAGTAGAAACTAGTTTTATTATATTTAGCAGTATTATATATGAAGTATAAGTCCATTTTAGGAACCATATATGATTAATCACACTATAGATCGACTTATGTATATAACTTTTGCTAACCTTTTGTTTGAGATAGATGGAATGACCCGTCATTCTATCACATGATCTACTAACACTTCACGAATAACAAATTCAACTTCATTTATTTAAGAGATGAAGTGGAAATTGTTCAAGGCATGAACAACAGTGAGATTGTACCAAAATAAAGTAAGTATTTATTCTAATTCAAATTCTTCAACTTTATGGAAATGATCATGAAAACCAAAAATGTTGTCCTAGTGATCTTATATCTGATGAATCAGATGGTACCCTAGATCATCACAAATTTATGGCTTTGTAATTGTTGGATTTTTCGAAGCCATGTTCTCTACCACTCTCTATCAGAACATGATGATTATATTTTTCTTCCATATCCATATTTTCACCTATGTTATCCTACGTGGAAACCCAGTGACGAGTTAATTTGGGTAACCGTTACATTTCATACATTAGTTTTTAAAGCCATATTTTGGTATTCCTTTTTACGATGTGGGTTTCTATTAAACGAACTTTCGAGTGGTAAACCATTTATGACCCCGACGAATTTCAAGGGAGAAATTCATTTTAAGGGGTGTAGAATGTAACACCCCGAGATTTTATGAAAAATATTCTTTTAATGTCTTGTGTTGTATTCTACACCAAGATTACCTTGCACTGTACGCAACAACGTATTATCTTGCAGTATACGCAACACTATTCTTGGATCGTGTTACACACAATTTTGATAATAGTTATTCTTCGCAACATTGATTTTATATATATATATATTCAATGTATAAATGAAATATGGTTGGATTATGTTATAAGAAACAATGAAGGATTCTTTCACAACACGCAACCCTGACATGGCTTGCATTACACGCAATCGCGATCTTCCTCAATAGCGTGTGTCGTACGCAATACCGGGTTTTAATAAACAACGATATATTATTATAATGTTGTCATGAAGTAGCCATTATGAATATCATTAACTAAATTTTTAATTTTATAACATTATTATTCATCTTGCACATTTTCTAGAACATGGTATAAGAACAAAATAAATTTTTCGGGTAAAATAAGTATTTTTCAAAAAATGCATTTATGCCGCCTTTTGATGGTACACCCACTTTAAATATAGTTTTTGAAATTTTATATGTTCAATTTGACAAAATATAATTCTTCTTTTGAATCAGGATATATAAATTTATATTAGATAAAGTTTTGATATTTTTCGGATAACTTTCATATTTTAATGAATAGTAAAAACACGTTATATTTTAATTAAAAACAAATTTTTTCATCATAATATCTTATGTGGTTAAATTATAATATTGAATGGTTTTAAAGTATAAATAAAATATATTCTTACCATTTAATATAATGTATGTAATTAGCATTGATTTTACCTTGAATTCGTAGGTTAAATCAATTCAATCTTTTCCAAAGTTTTAAAGAAAAAATCGTTTTCTTTCGACAACGAGATTAATTTTAATTTAATTTCTGCATATTTTGTGTATTGAATTTGAAAAAATGGATTCCATATTTTTAATCAGTGGGTACAAATTATGTTAATAAGCTAGTTTTTATTTTGGGGATTTGTGAATAGTAACTACGGTAAATTTTATTTACTATAGTTAAAGGTAAATCGGGTAATTAAAGTTAAATATAAGATTATAAAATTACTCTAACACTTGGAAAAATCCTATTGGATGGCTAAAAGTAGACCCAGATAACCTAAGGGTCGGATTAGATTAATTTTATGGACTTTTGTCCATGAAAATAATTTAATTATTATTAAAACCAATGAATGTGACAACATGTCACTTTCTTAAATCTTATAAGTATAATAATTTTAATTTAGTGATAAACATCATGAAACTTATAACATAAATAGTATCCAGAAATATAATACAATTATCTACATCATAGATATTTATTTAGAATTTTTAGGGATTAAATGATTATCATTTATTATGACACAAAGATGATGCAGTAATTGTCTTATTAATGAAATATTGACATAATTTATGTTATAAATGCCAAAATAAATGTAATTTGAGACTTTTTAAGACATAAATTAATTTTATAGGTTCATATGACATGTTATTGTTGATATAAGTAACATGGTTCGAACTTATTATTCTGTTATGAATTTCATAAAAATCATGGACCAAATAGTGTCAAAATTGACATAAATTAGTTTTTAAAACAACTATTATATTATTAATTGTTATTTAATTCCTAAAAATCTATGTTTCGGCCAAATTAATTAGATAAGGATATATATATTAATAATAAACTACTTGGGGTTCGTTTGGCTTGTTATGGTAAGTTTATTAAGCATATAGTGTAAGAAAACAAAAAGACACGGTAAAAGTTAAATTATTTAACTTAGAGTTAAATCTAATTGATAAGGTTAAAATAATAACCTAAACTTGTCTAAATCCTATTTGATTATAGTATTTCGACCCATACCCACTTTATATTCAAAATAAGACCCTTTGGAACCATTATAAACCTAATTTGACCTTAATATAAAATAATATTTTGAGATTTTCTTAAGGTGCCCCTCCCCTCCCTTATAAAAGGGCACCTCCTCCCCCTCTTCCTCACACCACTATGAGCCTTCAACCTCGGACAACCCCTGAAAAAATATCTTCTCCACCTCCCCAGTATCATCCTAGAAGTCCTGGTCTTCTTCAAAGACCATCCTATGCTCTTTAAGTGGAGGTTAAGAAAAGGCGCGTCAAAAAGAGGTAATATCCATTACCGATCTTTTTCAATTTCCTTCTTCTTCAACTTCTTCTTCTTTAGTTTTTTCATGATAAAGTAACAAAATCAGTATTTATTTTATACTAATATGTTATTATAAATATGAAACAACTCTAATTAACCTTCAATCCATCCTACGGAAAAAGGAAACCACCGCGCGTGCGTACATACGGAATACCGTCTCCACGCCGTGGTGTAATCTATTTTCCACCACCACCATAATTGGATGGGTATAATGCTGTAATTAGTAACTATATATGATTATTATAAAGTGATATTGATACTTAAATAGTATACATACACTTAAACACAAGTTCACGATCATGAGAATGATATCATCGCTCGTGCGTACGTACGGACTACCATCTCCACGACGCGATGAGATTCATCCTCAACATTAACCATTCATGAATGATTATAAAGTATATATAATGAATAATAATTAAATATATGACATGTTAAATCTACTGGATTTTTGTATATATATATATTTATGTCATCTACTTACTTCCATTCAAGACAATAAGGAAAGGAAAACAGCATTCATGCGTACGTACGGACTACCGTCTCCATGAACGGTGTGTTTCATTTCATTTATCTATCTATTATATATATATATATATATACTGAATATATATGATATATAAATCATGTTTTATATTCTGGAAGTAAGAAAATCATGATATAATTAATAATAATGTCAATAACAACAATTCCAAACACCTACTATAAATGAAACAATTTTACCCAAAACGCTTATTTAACATGGAATTTAGAAAAGAACGGGGAATATAAAGTCATAAGTGAACCATATATGATATCATAACAATGAATAAGATTATTTAATAATTTAATGACATTATTTGGATCATTATACAGGAGGTTCAGATACGTATAAAGCATATCGGACATAAGGTAAGGGAAAATATCACAATCTCATTTTTATCTGAGATTGTTTATACATTGGTATTTACTGGGGTGTATTTTATCATCCACATACATGTTTCCTCAATATGTAATATTATTTCAATCCACCTACAATTTTTTAAAACCTATTTTACCCCTTGGTGAGTTTTTAGTAAAATATATGAAAGGAATCTTTTGTCATTTTTCGTACGAGGTACTTTTTGACATTTCTGACAAAAGTACGAGATGAATGATTTTTTAACTTATACGACATGAATGGATTTTAAAAACATTATTTCAAAGAATCTTACTTTAAATTTTTTCAAGTATATTTTTAATCAAATTCTTTTAGTTTATAATTGTACGAAATGTTAAGAAAGGAAAAGTGTTCTTTAAGTAGAAAGGATATTTTCCTCAAGAATGGAGTTCATGTGTTTTATCAAAATTATTTTCCATATAAGATAATATAGGGTTCTGTTTCTATCACTATTTTTAAATTGATTTGATTATTTTATGATGGAATTATTTTTATGATGTTCTTTTATCTTATATGGATTATGTTATGATTGAATGATGTTTAAGAATCCCATTTTTATTACATGGGTTATGCAATGATGTATGATTTATGATTTTGTGGCACACATAAGAATGGTATCATTATAAGATGGGTGGTACCTATATCTCCCTCCAATGCATTGGGTAAAGATTTTATATCTCATGAGATAGACATGGCTGGAATGGTAGGTTATACCGGTTCAGTGAAACAGGACTGAAACGAGGAATGAACTCGGTTCAAAAAGGGACTTTGTCCACTAAGATATTCTTGGCAATGAGTCTTGACTAACAAGAAATGATTATCTATTATTATGTGTGTATGACACAAAGTTTCATGTTTTATGTTATGATTATTGGGATTAAATTTCACTACTATGATTTATCCCATGTTATGAAATTATGATCTCTTTTGCAGGTTATGATTTCCAAAAGATATGTTCTTATGAATATGATGTGATTGGTATTTCCTTTGTTTACCCTTACTGAGAATTTGAGCTCACCCTTTTATGTTTTTTTCCAGGAAATAAAGAAAGGAATTAGGTTTTAAAAAAGGAGATATTTATGGGAGATGTTGATGATCTTTCACCACGATTAGATGATTATATTCCGAGTTTCCAAAGACACTAAACTATTGCGGTCCTTGTGTGTTTGTTTTTGTTATGTACTAAGTATTCCGCAAAAGTAATGTAACGTCCAAGTACATTAGGCTTCAGGTCTCTACATTCATATATTAAATTAATTAAATTATATATACATAAATGTTTTTATAATACATAAATTACATAAAACCCTCTCTACATCCCTCAAATTGGTAATAGAATCATCATTTTTGTGTATGATGGGATAACTCTTCTCAACCAGATATCATTCATTTATCCATTACCACCTATCGCAGCTGATTATAATGATGGATTAAATGTTAATATTTGTTATATTTTTATTATTATACTTATCTAATTTTAATATCCCAAATTCCTTCATACATTTCATTATGTGAGAATATGATAACGTCCCTCATGTGTATACCAGACTACAACATCGCAAAGTGATGTGATTCATTGACACTTAACATGGAAGGAAATATGAATAGATTTAAATAATATATGATAATAAATTAGATAATTATTATAATTTAATGGTAGTATATTTTTTACGTTTATTTAATTCAATCCATTGTGAAAATCTAAATAGCATTCATGCTTATGTATATCAAGCCATCTCCAGGAATGATGTTTTTTATTTTCTATGAATAAATATATGGATTAGACTAAATACATGTATAAAAAATATATATGATTTAAATACTATGTTTAAAATTTTGAATATTATGAATCCGAGATAATATTAATAGGAAAAAAACAACAAATCTAACATACACAAACAAACATGTATTTCCCATATTGAAACCTTAACATTGAATAGTTAATATACCTGTAATAAAAGATAATAATATAGTTATATATGTTATTATATATATTATCATGTTTATTTAATTTATATATAATAAACTTAATTTTTTTATTCATGAGCCCCAAATTATTGTGACTTAATTTGAGAGTTATAGTAAGGAATTTCAACTCTCTTTTATTTGATGGAGGAATATGAAAAATTAAACACTAAATTATTTTTTATGGCTTATATACTGAAACATTGACATGTGATATCGTGAATTTAATTATTTTAATTATATTTAATTATTTATTTTATGTTATTATTTATTAGGTCTTTGGAATCAAAATATTAAAATATCGGTAACAGATTTACATCTCAATGTTTATATCTATGATATACATGTAACAATAACTACTTGAATATTCTATGTCCTATATATAAATCCTTTGAATTTATTTTATATTATTTAGCATAAAAACTATGGGGATTTAAATGTCCATTTTAGAGTCTCTCATTCTTAGGGTTTATGGTTGAAAATTTACCAAAGTGGTTATGGTTTTTATATCAATAATTTTTCCTTCATCCATATGTTATTTTATGCACATTTCATATTTTATTAGGTGTATATACAGATCATTTGAAATTTAATATGATTAATTTATATATTATCCTTATATATTATGATTCAGATAATATTATTTATTCATGGGGATTACAATTTAATGTCACAAAAGTGGAATGGTTTTATGTCACAACCTAATTATTTATCATGATTCCTCATGTATATGCTTCCAATGAAGAAATATTATAATAAAACTCAAAATAAAACAATTTATTTTATTCTCACCTATTTATTATTATAAAACACATGTTTTACAATTATTTTCCCCTATTTATGTAATCAGTAGTTCAATGTAATGTTTTATGAAAAATCAAAAATACATCTCTCTTCAATCAAAAGCTAATTTTTCTTCCAAAACCATGTTTTTTTAAAATGTTTTAAAAAAATTTCAACCCTCTAAAAATGATTTATTAAAAAAATTTCAACCCATGTTTGACCTTGTTTTTTAAAAAATGTTTTAAATGGAATATTCATGTAAATTTGTAAAAAATAATAATTTGGATTTTACAGAAATTTTTAATGAATTATTTTTTAAACATGTGTGGAATTAAAGTAATTTCTCACCTTCATGTACACTATTTTACATGAAGATTATTTTTTAGGTATTTAAGGTCATTTTCAATGAAAAGGATTTTCATATTTTATTATGTTTCAAAAAGTGTTTTTTTAATCGGAATTTATATTTTCGTTAATAATTTTTTATATGATATTTTAAAGATTACATTATATGTTTTAAAATTTATATTAAATGAATAGTATTTCCAAAAAAATATTATTTTTAAAAAAAATATAATTTTTAAATAACAATTATTTTACTCAATTAATGTTCTAACTGATCCTACAAATCATTTTCCATCTATGATGAAATTAATTGATGTAACCTATTCATTACCAGTACAACGAACCAATGATACAATTATAATTCCTTAATTGAATGATTTATTTTTACAAGATATTTATAAAACCCATTTCTCTTCCACATGTTATAAAATGTTAAAATTCATATGAATACTGCTTATATTTTCATAGTTTTTTCTGTGATGAAATGATGAAATGATTATAAATCATGTATATTTTACAAATTTTATGAAATGATAACAATATTTATGAAACCCATTTCATTTTATGGGATATGATATGATGACTATTTTATGAAATTATGGCACAAATACATTTGATTTTCATTATATGTTTGTGGGACCTATATCTCCCTCCAATGCAATGGGAATGATTTATATCTCATGAGATTGATAGTATTGGAATACGGAATGAAATTGGTTATGTATGTGATGTTTTCTACTATGTTTTTCTTGGAGGAAACCATAACAACTATATGATATCTAGAGTGACCCATTCCACTAGGATATCATTAGTAGTGATCCATTAATACTGTGGAAATTATTTTCTATTCATATGTGTATACCATAATTCAATGGCTTATGCATATGTTATACTCCAGTGGTTCATGTTCTTTGATTTAATAATGATACATATCATAATTATTGAAAATATTTATTCCATGGCTCAATATAATTATCCATTATATGTAGAATATGGTTTTAAAATATTATTATCATATTTATATACCATTATGTTCATTTATGCTTATATATCTCCCTTATTTACCTTTACTAAGAATATGTTCTCACCCTTTCTTTATATCATTTCCATAGGTTATTAAGATAGGTCTTATGTAGGGTATGTTTGTGAAGAGTATTAAATGATAATATCATTATTGGATATTTTCAAGATCATTCAATAAATTATAATATTTTTTACCCAATATCTAAATACACTAAACTATTACTGTTCTCAAATTTCTTTTTGTACGGTCTTGAATATTCATATAATAATATGTAATATCTATGTATGAAAAGCCTAGGTTTATGTAGTTTTTTTATATGAATGTTTTTATTAACCATTTTAAACTAGATTGAGAATATATTATTATGATCTATTTCGATAATTTGATTTATATTCCAATGGATACATATAAGGATATCACTAAGATGACCCAATGTATTGGAAAATTTCATAGAATTTTTGTAAAGTATAGAGATAGTGGTTTCTAATAAGTTACATCTGAATATGGGTACTAAAATTTGATGTTAATTTTTTATATAGAAAACTAGTCATAATATCTCAAAAATGGGTGGGTTGATCTTGAATCAGTAATCACCTGGTGGATGGAAATGGTCCTTATTACACACCTGAATTTAAACTCTTTGGGGACATGCATTGTAAATTCAAATACTTTTAACTAACCATGATGATTATATTAAATAGATTACAAATATGAATGACCCAGTACAAACCTAATAATTTATAGATTAAAAAAATACTAGTTATCATTTAGACATCATTAAATATATTTTTTATTGACTCTGTGGTTTTACTTTATGATTAGTAGTTCTCACACTATTATTTTTTGGTTTTAGTAAATGAAAGTAATCAAAAAAAACTATGTTAACATTGAATGTGATGTATAATTCAGTGATTACAAGTTACCAAAATATTTGATTTTGGATTTAATGTTATTTTTATTATTCATAATCATCTATCATAATATATTATAAACTAATGGGACATTTAAACTAAAATTGTTGGTTAACCCAATGGGTGAGAAAAATGGTCTCATTAAGGTACCATCGGCTGTTGAATGTTTCAAATTTGTAAATTATAAAAATTATTCAAATTTATGTCCTAAGGGGAAGGATTGGGAATATAATTAGAATGGTTGTATGAGAAATGGTTTTTTGGGTGACAATGATGATACCACAAATGAAATATGAATCAAATGAGGTATTATGGAATAAGATGATGATTCTTAGCTAATAGCATAAGTACAAGCTGGAATAATTCAATAGATTAATTATTGTAATTTTAGAATTATCATATATGAATCAATATATATATATATATATTTAAGTTTTGTCTTAAGGATTTTCAAGAGTATGTTTAATGGTATATATGACCTATAAAATTAAATTTATATAATAGTTATACATTATTTAAAACACATGATTAATCGAATATGAAACATAATATTTTCCTTATCATAAGAAATTTTTTTTGGAATAATGAAAATTTGGATATGAATATGTAAATTGTATATTATTGTTTCCCATGGAACTAATTAATAATTTGATGATAAGTGGTTTTTGTTATCATTGATTTCTTTTATAATATTTTTTGATGGATGGATTATATTCAATAAGGTGTGTTTTATATAATGAATAAGGAATCATGTATGTTTTGATTATGGTTTTATAGAAATTTACGTTATTACCATGTTTCAAGAGAATAAATGATAACAATATTCACATGTTTATAATATGACAATTAAGAGGTAGATGATGTTGTTTATGGCGTTAACGATAAGTTTATTTTGAAAATTTAGTGATAATTTTTATAATGTTTTGGTTTTTAATAATTTCTATGGGTTATTTGGTTAACCAATTATGGAAGGTATTATGTTCATCTTTGGAATAGGATTTAGAGATTAATGTATATTTTCACCATATGAATATTTATTCATATTGGATAACTCATTCTAACCATTTTTTTGTGATTATAACTATATTTATATAGAATGAATTAACATTTTATTATAAAACATTTGATATATTAGTTCTATATAAATGAAAAATTCACCTTCATTTCATGGATAAATAGATGATTTGTAAATTGAAAAAAAATAACCAAATGATGAAATTGTGCATATGAAAAAAATAACATCACATAAGTACATTTTTATATATTCTCATCCAAAATGGGAATTTTATTCTCCAAAATAAAGAAACGGATCATGAAATAAAATAATTTCATTTTATCATCTTCTTTGTGATATCAATGACCATTTCCATGTATATTTGTTATCTGTATTTGAAGTCATTAACAATCTCTGGACCATGTTCTCTATCACTCTATATCAGTATTTGGGTGTTAATTATTACTTATTTTTCTATTATTTCACTTCCCACATATGTTTTCCTATTTTTAAACATAATATGTATTATTAAAAATTAATTTATCAAATATCTTTCTCAATTTCAAGTGGTTTTTTATAAACCCTTTTTAGGATGTCGGTTTTAATAAAGGAATTTTTATAATTTAAACCATATATGACCATGAGGAATTTAAAGGGAGAAATTAATATTATTGGTTTTAGAATATAACATTCCAAAATTTTGTTAAATACATTTTCAAATTAATATAATTTTTTTTGAAATTTTTATTACATTTAACACTATGTGTATATTGCATTTCACACAACCGATACTTTAAAAAAATGCTTTCATATTATATAAATTTAATTATATGATAGTTACAATCTATCGATTATAATGGTTTGTATAAAGAATATTAGTTAAATAATGAAAATATTTGGTCTAAAAATTTATATAAAAATTAATTATTTGGTGACCAATTACTTAAAATTGAAATTAAAAAATATTTTAATATAAAGGAAATGATTTTTTGAAATAATTTGTTTATGAAACAAAATATATGTTTTACCTAAACAAATAGAATAAAATAAATTTTTTGAATAATTATTTAGGATATATATATATTATTCAATAAATTTTTCAAATTTAATCTTATGTTTTTTTACACGTGAGATAATAATTAATATAATTTTTCCCTTAAAACATTATTATTATAAAAATAAGTTTTGTCACCTTTTGTGCACTTATTTAAAAACTAATTTTTCAATATTTTAGAAAAATAATTCAAAAAAAAATTTTCATTTTTTAAATCATAATTCAAAATTTAATTTTTGGTGAATATTTTATAATTTTCCGAAACAGTTAGTCTTTTAATTATTTGTGAAATTTTTTTCCAATGTTATTTACCAGCAATCATTTATTTTGAATTGTTTATAATATTAAATTTCATATTTTATTTTTTTAAAATTAAAATTATTTAAATTATATATCGTTGTATCCAATTTTGGTCATTTTAGTAATTTTATTATTTAATATTGATGTCAAAACCTCATTAATTTTGGGACGTTTTATCTCAGAAAACCAGTTTTCTCATCGTGTCTGCATGACTACTATTAAATTAAATATTTACACAAATTATTATTTAAATTTTATATATAAATTTCATATAAATAATTATAATTATGTATTTTTTTTAATAAGTATAGTTTATTTTATAGACTAATTAATATTGAAAATAGTAAAAACTATTTGTTGTGGTTAATGTAAAAAATGTTTACATGAGTTTATACTAAACATATATAGTTTAGAATGACTTAAAATCATTTATAAATTATATTTTATAGCCCTATTTTGAGAATTTAAGGTTTATGTCTATGGAATACTCCATTTAAATCCTTGAGGTAAGAGAAAAATAAGGGTTCCCCTTTTTATTTTCGAAAAATTAAATGTGTTCCACTAACCTCACATATAAAAGGCATCCCCCTCTCTTCAATTATACACAGTTTCAAATATATATATATATATATATATATCCATAACTTCCAAAATAACTTCAAAACATCTATACTCTAATATTATAACACTTAGACTTATCATAAATCTATCCTTTTAATGATTTTGGTGAAAGCCTAAGAATGCGCTCTGAGGAAGAGGTAACATTCTTCATCGATGGTATATATTTTAGTTCCTAACACAACTCCTTAATTTTTTTTAATAATTATGATATAATAAATAAATCATATTTAATATAATAAGATGGTTTTTTTAATTTAATAATCTGAAACCGTTTTAACTTCTATATAGTTGTTTCAAAATGAACATTCGTGTGTTCAATAGACTACAACCTCATGAATCAATATCAATCATTTTTCAATTACCACATATAAAATATTGTTATCTTGATATGTTAAATGTTTATATATTATATTTATTAAAATAGTTTAATTATTTAATTATTATATCTCACATACCATAATTTTTCCCATTTTATGGGAATATGATAATGTCGACCTTGTGAGTGGGAAACTACTACCTCATGAAGTAATCTGCTTCATTCAAAATATCCATAGAATGTAATAAAGATGTTTATATAGAAAATATATGATATACGTGACATTAAAAATAATATATATTTTTAATATATTTTTTACATTTTATTCATTCAATCCATCATGAAAATTGGAATAATGCTCATTCGTTGATACGACCTACCGTCTCCATAAATAGTGTATTTAATTTTCTATCTCTAATATTTAAGGATTAATATAAAAAATATAATCAGAATATATATAATTTTATATCATAAAAAAAATTATTGATATGATGGAACTTTGATAAGTGTAATAGGACACAAAAAATATAAAATACAAAACACATGAAAAACAAGCAAGTTATTGCTCGAAATGTGACTTTAAAATGGAATTATCAATAAACGGGTAAAAAATGTCATAATAAATTAGTTTATGGTATGATATGTATGAGTATGATTCATTAATATATGTATAATAAACTTATAGTTTTAATTTATAAGGATAAAAATATTATGAATGATGTTTAGACTAATGGTAAAAGATTTTTATTATGTCTCCAGTTTCATAATGACATATGAAAATTCCTGACTTGTTTCAATGGTGTGATTTATATAATTACACATTGACATGTCATGTAATGAATCTCTTTATTTTAGTTATGTTTATTTTTTTCATTTGATAATGATCCTTATTGGGGATTATGATTCAGAAGAGTATTATAGATGTAAGGGATTTCCATCTCACTTTTTACTTCTGTGAAATACATGTCATATTCACCACTTGATTTTTATATATGGTCCTTATAATATAAATTAATTTATTTAATGTTATTTCACATTTAAATTTTTGGGACTTACATATCAATTTTTGGATAACTACTTCATAGGGTTTATGAATCAAAAGATACCCATTTGGTAATTAAATTTTTTCTCATTTCACTTTACTTATGATATATGTTATATCATGAACCAATCATCATTTATGAGGTATGTATACAACCCCATTGACATCTAATATTGTGAATTTATTTATTGTCCTGATATTTTATGTTTTATTGAATTTTATTCATTCATGGGTTGTATGATTCAATGTTACCATACTTGTATGTTTTTTTCCTCCAATGTCATTGTTTATCTATATTAACTAGGATTTTGATTACAATAAAGTAATATAATGATCTACCTCCAAATAAAACTCATTAAATATCCTATAAAATGTTAATTTTGGAATCATACAGGGTTTCTTTTCATATTCCACTTTTAATTTACTTAAATGTTGATAATAATATTTTTAATATCAATTATATTTATTTCGCTCTTTGATCAAAAACTATTTTTTTGTTCCAAAACCATTATTTATATAATTATTTTAAAAAAATCACAGACATAAAAATATTTATATATAAAAAATTACCAATTAATTTTTTTTGAAATTGATTTTATTTAAATGAGTATTAACGAAATTTTCTATGAAATTCATTTTTTTCATTTACCAAAAATTTCAAAAAAATAAATTATTTTAATGTATACGACTTGAATAGAAGTTCCTACCTTCCTGACCATAATTTTTATTCATTCATCCAAAATATTATTTCTTGTTTATTTTAAATGAAAACGTTTTTCAAAATGATTTAATTTTAATAATGTTTCTTTTTCAACATAGAAATGATATTTTACTAAAGAAATGTTTTAAATGACTTTGATGAGATTCTTGAATAATTTTTCTATGTCAGATTCAATGAAAAAAAATTCAGCATATTTTATAAAATTTAATTTTAATATTTATTTGGAATTAAAAGTTTTTTTTTCATAAGAAATGTTTCATGTTGTCTTGATGAATATGATTCCTTATAATAGTGCATCCTATGATGTAACTTATTATTATTTGGGATATGGATATGGTATACCATTGATATTATTTCCCTGAATTTTTTATAATGAAAATATTTTTATAAAACCCATCTCTCATCCACTGAGTATTCCATGAAAATTTTCTTTCGAAACCAATTAATTTTTTAACAGGTTTCGGTATAATGAAATGATAAAATTATTATAAAAAATATATATTTTCTAAAAGTTATTATATGATATAGTATTTATGAAACATATTTAATTTCATGGGTTATGATTTGATTAAATTTTTATAAATTTTTAGCACACATAAATTAGATTTTCATTATGTGATGGGTGGAACTTATATCTCCGTTAAATGAATTGGGTAATGGTTTATATCTCATGATATAGGTTGTTCTAGAATGGGTAGTGAACCTATTTTATTAAAGGAAATTTTCTACTATGATGATCTTGAGAGTGAACCATGACTAATATTTTGGTTTTGTGATTGAACAAATTCTAAAATGATAATCTTTCCATTGATCCTTGACTACTATGGAAATAATTTTCTATTCTTGTGTTTCTTCTACAATTACATGGAATTTTCTTATATTATTACCTTATGGTTCATGTTCTTTTTTCCCATTATGATTCATATTAAATGAAATTATAATATTTATTCCATGTGTAACTATTAATATCATTGATATAGAGGTTATGGTTTTCAAATGAAATTCTCATGTTAGCATTCCCTTATGTTAATTTTATGCTTATGTATCTCCCTTTTTTATCTTACTGAACATCTAAGAACAACCCTTCTTATGTTTTATTTACATGGGGTATGAAGAATGTTTTTAAGGAGCATATGATTATTAATAGTACTATATGGAAATATATTTATGGTATATATTGATGATATTACACAAAATTAGAATATTTTGTACCACATCTCCAAAATCACTCATCTATTAATTTCATAATTAATATGTTTATGTACTATATTATATATTCATGAAAAAATATGTAATATATATGTATGAAAATAAGTCATTATAATTAGTGGAGATGATAATATATTTTTTATTTGAGAAGTCCATACTGGTTCTTATGGTGAACATCAGTCAAAAACTGATCTCTCTCACCGAATCAGAAGGGTCATATATTTTTTCCATCGATTATGTAGGATTGGACACAATTCACCAAGAATGTTAATCATTGTCAAGTGTATCTAAATTTATTTCATTATACCATAAAATCTTTTCACACCACCATATAATCCTTGACATTTTCCATGTGGGGAATAGATGTTGTGGAACCATAGACTCCAGATACAACGAGAAACCATAAATATATCCCCACTTCTACTAATTTGTTCTCCAAATGGTATGAAACCATACCCATAAATGAACTACAGAGAAATCACATCACCAATATCATGAAGTCAAACATTATTAGAAGGTTTTTCTTCCTCATGAAATATTTAAATACTATGGAACAACCCTTTTTTATACCAATTTTAAAAGTCTATACTACAAATATAACATTGAGTTCAATAATTAATCCACTATACTGCTATAGTAAATGGACAGATAGAGGATTTCATCCAATTTCTATCAAAATTACTCTAGAAAATGGTGGATAAAGATAAAAACTAATTTCTCAACAATATTATACATTTCATATGGTATTACCCTACCATAACCCATACAAATACATAGGAAACCCTGTAATCACTTATATTTGGGGGAAATGTGGGTTTTCCCATTCAATCATAGTTTACTTCACCAATTATTCAACAATAAATTTTCCAAATATGAAAAGTCCAAAAAGAATTTGAATAAATTTGAATGATTGGATAATAAAATAATTTATAAATTACATCCTTTGTAGGTTAAAAAAGACCCAATATCTTAAGATTTCAACAAGAAATATCTCCTTCATTCATTCCTATAAGGGGAACTAATTTTGGTCCTCAGGACCCCAATGATACATGGGAGGAAGAATTTTATGATAGTACCAAAATGGTAAGTGCCAATTTATAGACATAATTATTGGAACCCTTGTTTTAATTTTCACCAAATCAATTTTATTATGATATTAATGAGTTTTATGTTTTATAAATGAATTTTACATTATAAGGTAGATTGGTGAAATTTGGCTAAGTATAGGAATCAACCACTTTTATCTATGTCTCACTTCTAGAATGTATCTTTGGCATATTATGGTAATGACTCACAACCATATGATTAATTGATGTTATTTTTTTTAAAAAAGTGTTGAAAATACATAAAATCATAGATGACCTTCATAAATTTGTCTATGTGTCAGAAAGAGATACCACGGATTCAAGTCACTTTGTAAAATGACCTACTACTAGAATAGAAATTCAAAAATGTGTTAGAAAGACCTAACATTGAGATAAGTCACATTTAGCATATCTCACCACCAGCCTTACTCATCTCTAGCATAAGAAACCACTAAATATTCTCTCTTCATTCAAAATACTCGACACCACAATTTTATTTATTTTGAATTAAACATTCATAAAGGATATATTGTAGAATTTAGTTCCAATAAATATTTATAGCATAACTTCTAATTGTTTTTTAGAGATTTATTAATGAATGTGTCAATCCTCATTATGAAGATTCAAAAGACCTAGATGATTGTTCCTACATAGTGATGTTAAAATAAGTATCATACTCTATCATTCAATGATTATGATATTGATTATATAAGTTATATATAAGGAGATACATTTATATAGAAGTCAGCTGAAATATATTGTACCAACATGGGGAGTGAATATTTAAGAAAACACACATCTTGCATATGGGTTACACATTACTATTAGAGTAGATAATATAAATCATACATATCCCACACACATAAAAAATAGTTCATGAAATAGTGTTCTATAGTGACTTTATAAAACATGAATCGAGCTATATTTCAATATAAACGCACGAAGTCCCAACCTAAATAACATATTAGATAGAGAATCATCTTATTTTCTATACCATTTATTTTATCTTTCACTCTTTTTTATTTAAATTACACGTACTATGTATATACACTCTCTTTCATACACATTCTCTCTTATATAAAATAAATATAAGATACTGGATATCTTGTCAAACTCACTTCACTCATGTTTTCACATAGTGTTGTGTAATAGGTCTATTTATGGAATATGTTTTTTTATTCCAATCGGTTTTGTGGAAGGTGTCCTTGTGTGGATTAGATAACATTATTATTGTATACTTGATCCATGTTATAGAACCTGAATTATGTTATATAATCTTCTTTGATGTAGTTGATTACAAAGTATATATGATTAAGTATTGGCTTGAGACTAAACATCTCGTTTTTTATTCCACTGTGTGTTTTGTTTTTTTGTTTCTATGAATTAAAATAAATATATTTTAAGCTATAAACAAATACAATAAGTTGATATATATTATTTATTATTGTTTATATATGGTTTTGATCATGTAAATTGATGTTAAAAGTCATGATAATATTGTATATTGTTTCAAATTATACATATCAATCTACGAGAAGTATGTTAAAAGACCAGGACATATATATATTTTCTATATTGACTAACTAGGTTGTTTTTAATATTTGGAATATTTTATTTAAACCACTTTAATTTTGAAAAATAATTTGGTATTGATTTCGTCCCCCCTCTTGAGGTACTCACTCAGACCAAAATTAGTATCATAGGTTTTTCATATATTCTCAAATGTGATTTTAGTTGTTTTAAAGATCTTAAATTTTTTTAGTTCTATATTTAATTCATTGAATTAATTATAGACAAGAATCATCAACTACAAACATAACTCCATTTTATAATAGAAATAATTTTGTTCAATATAAAATTAAAATTAAAATCCATAGAGAAATCATTGGTTTTAAAATTTGTTTTTATATAGATGATAGGTATGGGTTACCTTATATAGCGATAAATACTTGCAATGATGATACATATCTTTCTTATAACCAAAATTATAAAGGTATGAATACTTTATTCTATTCGTTAGGAGATGAAGATTCTATAGAATATGTTCTAGTAATATTACCTATGAAATTTGGGATTGTTTATATTTATCATAGGAATGAACCACTAATATTAATGAAATGAGATTAAATGATAATATAGTTAAAAATGATTCATTCAAAATGAATCTTGATAAACACATTTCTAATATGTATCATAGGATCAATGAAATATTCAACACCATAATCTCCTTAGGAAATATAGTGTCTAATAATGACCAAATAATGATACTACTCTTATTATTTCTAGAGAAACAGAGAGGGACTTCTGTGTCAATAAGGGAATATTGTGACATAAGTTAACTGCTTCTCAAGGAATTTATTGGGATGTTAATTGTGAAAGAGTAATAGAATAGTGTCAATCGTGAAGAGGATGATGACCCTAAGAGAAAATCAATATCATTTATTTATACATCATCACGTAAAAAAGTCAATGAAAAAGATCATGCTGAAAACTATAGTAATGATTAATCTCCACCATATAGTGATGATGAAGTGGCCCATCTGGCCAATAGGTGTATGAATTTGAATTGAATGAAGAAGTTATTTAGAAAACCAATCTATAATGTAATGTATGATGGTATATGAACTTGGTAAAGGGATTGGAATATATATGACAACTCAAATTAGATTACCAATTTTGAATGTAATAAAAAATACTAGTCAACCATAATTGTACTAATGTGAAATAGATGAAAAAGAGTTATGATAAGGAAAAATTGTATAACAAATACATGATATGAATATGGATTTCCTCTAAGGATAGATCTAGTCACACTAACACAACTCATTAATAGAAGTTTGATAGAGCCAACATTTTCTTCATGAAAAATGTATCTACGGTACATGGTGTATCTTCTATAAATATTTTTTAATACTCTAAAAATGAAAATGATGATTATATGTATGTAGAATAGATTTTTTAATACTACAACATTAGTGAGGAACATTTAAATGAACTAAAACTCATATATTATATTTTAAAGAATGATAATATTCTATCTATTAATGTTATTACTAATATCACTATATGATAATATTATAATTCTCAACTATTAAGTTAATTTACTTAACTTAAAATATCAAAATATAAATATAATAAATAATTAGAAAGATTCAAAAGTTGAATAGAATCACATATTATAATTATAGGAAAAACTATTTCTCTTCATAATTTATTGGTGTAGGTTATCAACCTGGACAGAAAAGAGTTGTTAAGAGAACATTTATTCAAAAGTATAAATCTAAAAATTATACGTCCATTTATTTTTCAAATGCAATAAATAATGATTTCATTTTGAAAATATGAAAATATAATCATATTAATCCTATTTAGAATACACGGGTTTCTCATGCTCTAATTACTAATATATATTAAACCTATATAATATGGGCCCCAAAATAATTTCTGGAATAAGCATTGTATTAGAGGTGAGATATACGACGAGATACCAAATGAATTTATGTTACATGGATAGTGGTTGTTCCATGAATATGATTTGATATTACTCAATCTTCAAGAGTATAATAATCGTTGATCATGTTTATGTCACCTTTTGTAATAATGATAAAGGAAATATGATTAGCCTTGGATAAATTGTTAACACTAATTCAGTTTTAATTACTAAAGTACATTTTTATGGTTTAAAATGTTACTTAATTACAATCAAACCATAATGTGATGTTGGTTATCATGTCAAAATTTTATAATAATGATTTTTATTATTTTATTCCAAATATACCTCAGTGTTCACTAATTTTACAATTTTGAATGTTTATGTCATTAATCATGATTATTTTATTTCTTAAAATGTTTCATTATTGATATCATTTCATAAATAATCAGGGCATACACATAGAGGATTATGAAACAATAACATTCACTTGCATTGGAAGCATAATAATATTGTGTTAGTCAGGGATCTACCCAAAAAAAATTTCCTAATAAAAAATTCAATACCACCTCTCAAAAATGGAAACAACACTGGAGTTATACTAAATTAATGAAACAAGTTTAAACATCAAAACCTATTTAGTTGGTAGACATACACTTATTGGACCACATATATATTATATTTTAAATGGGAAGGACTATGTTTCTACACTTATATAAGACCTCTCAAGGTATAATTGGGTATTCTTTTTTCCTCACAAAAGTTAGGCTTGTTCTAATTTTACAGTGTTTTATAAATATGTAGAAAATATAAGTGGACATAGAATAAAGACTATAAGAAGTTAACGTAGATGAAATTTTTAAAAGATAGAAATTGAATAATTATTCTCAAAAAATGGATATATTAAAAACTCATACTCTCCTAGGAACACTTATTATAATTTATTATTAAAAATATGAAATAGAGAACTGAAAAAGATATCCTAAAAAATACTTAATGAATATAACATAAATTTATTCTATTGGGGAGAGACTGGGAACACATATTGATATATAATCGGTAGAGTTTTAATTATATATATATTCAAGAAAACCCTTATAAATATTAGAATAATAGAAATTTTAAGTTAAATTACATTATATTTTTTAGTTATAGGGCATTCATTCAAAACACTAATGATAATTTGGATTAGTTTTCCTCCAAAAGTGATGATGGAATTTTCATTGGCTGTTAAACATATGGAAAATATTATAGAGTTATTAAAAAAATAATCACTACAATAGAAGAGAATTTTAATATTAAATTTTATGAGATAGATCCATATTACAATGATAAATATATAAAAAACAATGTCGGTGGTGTATCCACCATGAGAAAATTTATTAAAACATCATATTTTGTTGTAAAACATGTAAAATAATTATTAGTCATAAATAGATCTTATGGAATCCTAATATTATATATGATATATCCTTTGTTATGGGAATCCCAATAAAAATGGATAAGACCATTGAGACCACAAAATATGGTCACTATTCCAGGATTTTTGTTTCTGTAGACTTGTGCTCTTGTCTGATTAATGATATAGTATTATCTTATATGGATGACGATATCTATTTAAAAGTAGAATATGAAAGACTACATGACTTCTGTAAAAATTTTCATGTTATTTTTCATTTTAATGATATCTTTCTCAAGAATGTGGTTTGTTCTTTTTTCTATATAATAGGAAATAATGAGGGTTCTTGTAGGAAGATACTGACAAGTCAAAAAATGCAGGATAATGTGATTCCTGTTGGCGGAAAACAATCCCCTCTTAACAAGGTCAAAAACCATGTCAATGATGGTTCTTTTCTAATTGGTGAGGAATATCATCAAAATTTGGCAATCATGACTAAGGTAGATCAGTCTGATGAACAAGAGTTATCGAACCGTATGGCCAAGGAATATAAGTCTGATTTGGTTTGATCAGGGTTGAGAAATCAAAATTCAATTCACAAGAAAGGTGAGTCAGTTTCCCATATCATTGATCATACAACAGGGGAGCACCTCAACCTATGGAATAGTGAAAGTCTTTCAACTATATAGATGTAAATTAGTAACATAAGAGAAACACAGGGCATCCGTGGGAAATGGGATGATATTAAGGATTATTCCTCGAAATAGTTTCTTTAATTCATGCATTTTATCAAGGAAAAAAAGTCCTTGTAGATGATGAAGGCTTCCAACATGTCCCTCCAAGTAAATATATAAGACTACTCATATCTAAATTGAACCATGGGTATGAGGTCTCATGGACACTTATATTCTGAATCAAATTGGTATGATGACTAAGACTTTTCCTATTAGTTTCATTATGACATTTTATGTTTATTTTTTTTCATGGGCTGAGGTCATAAATTCTTGTATGACCCCACCCATATTTCTTGTATTTCATTTTTCTTTTAATAAAAATTGAACTTCCATTTCCTGTGAAAAAAGTAAAAAAATCAATCATGTTCTATGGAACATCTAGAACCTCAATATCAATATATAGAGGACCTTGGGGTGATTAGACCTTCTATATAAAAGGTTGTTAGGAATATTAAATACAACATATTATATGTTATTGTTGGAGACATAGATAAGGGTACATAAACTATTGATTCTCTAATAAATCAGGATGAACATCATGATTTTTTTTCAGAGCATGAAACGAATAACAACAATGATGCAATTATTGATAAATTATGGATAATGGATATAAAAGAAAAAAATTATAAATTTTAAATGAATAATGTATGGTAACATGTCCATTGATCCAAATAAACCTTTACTATATGAACTAAATGGGTTTATATAAACAATTTTTGGGAATCTAGTACAATATAAAGGTATAAGACAAACTACATACAATAGTGTATTATCATGAAGAGTGTATTGACTATAAATATGCATCTACCCATGTATCCATACAAGAATCCTTTGGAATTATGTTTTTCTCATCCAACACATATTTATTTAAAACTATATCAAATGGATTCAAAATTTCATTATTTAATGGTTTTATTATTGTGGTTGTTTTTTGAACAACCCCCTTGATTTCAACCCCATAATTTTTTATTTAATGTATTAATGTTACCAAATTATTTTTATGGTTTAAAGAAAGCTCCTAAGGCTTAGTAGGATAGGATATACTCTTTTATTATTTCAAATATATTTTCAAAAGGTGTAAATGATCCTTACCTATGAAAAAAATTCAAAATAAGTTTTTTTGTTAAAATATATGTACATAAACATATCTATTTATCTTATAAAAATTTTATGGACAAATTTTTCAAAAGTGATGTTGAGTAAATATGAAATGAGTTTAATTGGTAACTGAAATTCAATTTATATTTTCTTAATTTTCAAAATAAATAAGGGATTATTTTAAATCATATTAAATATACGAAGGAACTTTTAAAATGATTTTATTTGGATAGATCTAAGAGTAGTGATACTCTTTTGACTACCATATGTAAATTAGGTCCTGATGAGGCTATGAAGTAAGTGGATAAAACCAGCTATAGAGGTATTATTTTATATTAATTCTACATAACTTATAGTTGACCAGATGCTATGTTTAGTTTGTATATGTGTTCTCATTTTCAAGTAATAAAAAATTATTTACACTTACTTTCTGTAAAAAAGTAATGTTTAAACACCTCAAATATACATACAATTTTGGATTTTTCTATTCTAGAAGATATAATTTTGAAATATTTAGTTTTAATATAATGATTTTTTGTGTTTTTATGATATAATGGAAACAAACCCCTATAACATGTCATCTTTTATTAAAGTCACTAGTTTTTTTAGTATTCATAAAAAAAATTATTGTTTCACATTCTACTGCTGATGCTAATTACATTATTGCAGGTAGATGTAATGCAACGATTTTCTTGATTAAACACACATGACTAGACTATAGATATCAATTCACAATGTCCTTATAAATATTGAAAATAACAGCGATATAAAATTTTCTAATAACCATATATCTTACACTAGAACAAAACATATTGATCTAAGAAATCACATTATGGTAGTCAATTTTATAAAGGGTGGTATAACACTAAAATATATTGGTACTGAACATCATCTTAATGATATTTTCACTACGCCTGCAAAATCTGAAAAAAAATCAACTACATCGAACCTAAATTTTAAATGATCAAATTTCATTGAGATTAAATTTATGGGACTCACCTTTGAGTTTTACACACCATTTATTTTTAACAACCATTTAGTTTTTGTCACAGTTAGAATTTCTCACCATTAGAATTAGTCACCATTCTTTTTACTCACGTTTGGTTTTTCCCACCATTTATTTTACCTACCATTGGCTTTATCACTATTTTTTTTCTAAGTCATAATTTTTTTCACCGTTGTTCTTTCTCACAATTTGTCTTTTTCAATGTTGGCTTTACCTACCATTGGATATATCATGAATTTATCATCTTTTAATTGTCTTCTAAAGAAACTACTTCAAATTTTGTCATAGGAGTTATTTATTTATTCAATTTTTATTTGGTTCAAATATTATTTAACATTTTATTTTAAAAATATCTTAATTGACATATGATATAAAAGAGATGTTTGAATAATTAAAATGATGTATCCTTCATTATTTTTCTCCCAATTTGGGTTATAAACCCCTCTATCCTGACTTCATATATTCCCTTTCCTTCACCTGATCATTTTTAATTGGCCTTTATGTCTATAGTTAAGAGAATTTATTTACCTTCTCCAAAAGAGTTGTGTCCTTCTCTGAATTATAAATAGGTTATGAGTATTCTTGCTGCAGTTTGGAAAGTGAATCCTGAGTTAGTGCAGACAGTTCTTGTTCCCAAAAAGGATGTTCAATGTAAGTGGTTAATTTGAAGGAATTATTTGGTGCTAAATATCTACATAACCTTTGATGGGTAGATTGGTTTTCTTCTAATGTGATTGTATTCTATACTAGGTTGGTGTATCTATTTTATTAGTTTTTTGCAGTTTATTTTTGAGGAAAATGCCGACTAGGTGAGAAGTATAGTTAATGGATATAAATCTTTGTTCTGGTTGAAGAAATTAGAATGTTGTCTAAATATTCATCATGAAGTACTTTTAATCATTATAAACGAACTATTCTAAATGATAGTTACAATTTTGTCTTTGAAACATCCTTAGCTGATTTAACTAGTTGTGGTATATTAAAAGACTAGTTTTTATGAAATTGATAGTGAATACATGTTTCTTTTCAAATTTATTTAGAAAGTGAGTATTCATATAAAATGTTACTTTTCCAAAATGAGATATCAATATGTGGATCTTCTATATCTTATTAAATGAGTATATAAGATCAACATGTGTAGATATATAATTCTTCACATGATGGAAATGTGAAAATATTATTATAGATACAATTCCTCAGTATAACCCAAGTTTATTTCAGCTATTCCATAAGCCAAAGGTATAGTTGATGAAGGTGAATAATCATTAGTGGAATGTGGATAATTCCACTTTACAATGAAAATTTATAGAAGGGTGAAAAATATTTGGAATCCTTGGAAGAAAAAGTTGGTGGATAATGGTGAATCTCAATATGATGAGTTCAACCTGGTTGACTATCCTTCCAGACCAAATGATCTTATAGACCCTGATTTGGATCCTGATGAAGTTGTTCGATATGTTAATAAAGATGAAGATGGAGTTATTTCCTCTAGTGATAAAGAATATAATTTTTTATGGATGTAGGTACTGACCAATATTTAACTCAAATCTCCCCAACTATTACATATGGTGCTCGTAGCCCTCGTAAGAAAATTCCTCATAGAGAATAACTTTTAAAAGAATGTAATGATGAGGAAGAGGAAAAATTACGATACGATGAAAATTTTAATTGTTCTTCCAAAACCTCTAAGAAAAATATAAATTTTAAAAAGAAATTAAGAAGAAGTTGATGATGAAAATAGTGATGGTGATTGTAGTAATTGTGATGGATATTATTTGACTGATGGTCCCAATGGTTTAATTAGTGTTAAGGATGAAGAGTTCCCTTAGGCACATGTCATTTCTCTATGAGTATCAGTTTCTAGATACAAAGTGAGACCCAAATTTTTTTGATAGTTTGAGCTATATTTTCTCAAGGGAAGGAGGTATTAGTTTACGGGGAAGAATTATATAGTATATAAATTCATCCAGTTGATGAAACTATGGGTAGGGTCCTCGGTGATCCTCCACATGATTTTAAAAAGGGTAGTGTGCAGACTGTTGTTTTGAAGAAGGTGGGTGACCCTTTTACTGAGAAAACAATGGTTGCGATGAGATATGTTGTAAAGATGAGTGTTGTACCTTCTGTGGTTGTTCATTCACTAGATCGTTCATAGTATTTATGATATTATATATAGGCAGTTGAATTTGGGATGGATCCAATAATTTTTAAATGGGATATGATTCCTTGAACATCACCAATGAATTTTGGACCTGGTCTTCAAGAGGTTAGAGACCTTAAGAGATCAATTGTAGATCTGATTGATGCTTCTAGTGTGTTGTACATGTTTGGTTCTGAGAGAGTTGTTCCTCCTACCATTCCCTCATTTCATGTTGATGTATTCAAAATAAGTGACATAAATTATTTTAGAGAAAGGATTTTTTATTAATTTGGTTTGATTTTGAAAAAATAAACCTATTCTGATTACTATGAATAGTGATAAGGATTCATGAAATTTGTTGGGTATTTTAATACTTCTAATCCGACACAAGATGACAATTCAAATTAGAGATATATAATTTTAAAATAGAAGCATATAAAGTGATGTGGAAGCTATGAAGTCCATGGTGGAGGAAATGAGGTATTCATTTCTAGATTCCACAACTACTTTGTCAACGAGGACAAAGAATATTACTTATGTGGCTTCCTCATCCAGTACACCTCCCCCTCCTCTTATAGATGTTTATATGATCAGATATTTTATGATATAAAAACATCATGCTAGTTCTAGTACTTCTTCGTGTTTTGTTTCCATGCCACGTAAAATTTTGATAATGTATGATCATAATAGTGATCATGTGCACATGATGGTCAAGGAATGCATGAAAGACTAGATGCCTAGCTATGAAACAATCACAAATGCTATTATGTATTATATTTCAATGATATATACAAACATTAGTTGAATAATTGTTTCAAGTTCATAAATGAAAATATTAGAATTACACCTACGACTCATGCATTTAAAGAGAAATTGAAATAGTTAAATTTCGGGACTCCAATGCCTAAGCTTTGCTTGTAAGAGAAGAAGGATTTCATCATTGTGTTGGAATTGGGTGGAAACATCATTATGGATTTCATAAATATTAATAAACCCTTAATTCATGTATCTAGAACTTTTTTAGTGGTTCAGGATTCCATTCTTATTTTTGTGCATATGAACCCTTGAGTTTCTACTCCAGAGTTCTTCAGACCCAGGGTTATCATATACCCAAATTCACAATTTCTATCTTTTTTGTATCCTTTCAGCATGTCTCTTAGAGAATAAATTCAAAACATTGGACCAATCATTATCTGATGTCCTCTTTCTCACACAAGTTTCCACATCGTAATTCTATCTATAAATTTAGGATTTGATGATTACACTATTAAAAGAAAATAATATAACATTGTTATCTTTTATCAGCGGTAGCAAGAACATCTAAGAAAGTTACCATAATAAATACTTTATTTTTAAGTGATGGTAAAGGGTGAATTTTTTAGCGCTTTATTTGTAGCAGTGATAAAGAATACCCTTATCAATGATTTTATATGTAGCACCCATATACGTATACTTTATCAGATAATTTCTAAAACTATTAAATGTCTGAAAAAATCAAATAATTAAATAAATAATAAAAAAATGTGTTTATGAAAAATATATATTAAAAAAATATTAATGAAATTATTATTATTAAAAATTAATAAATAGATTATACAATATATAATTTATAAATAGTAATATATAGTATATAATTAATATATTGATAAATATAAAATTAAAATTAAAAATAAGTAAATTAAGAGGAATATTAAACATTATATTAATTAAATTATTATTGTTAATGTCAATAAATATTATGTATTGAATATATATATATATATATATATATATGAATATATAAAAATATTATTTATATAATACAACATTATTATGCTTTACATTACATAGTAATATATTTAGTGAGTATTGGTTTATAATTAATTATTAATATAAATTAAAAATACTGACAAATTGCATCGTGTAATGGATATATTTGAATGACATTTGATTTTTCAATTTATCATAGGCAAAACATGTGTTATATTGATTTCACATGCATATAAATAAATAAAAAAAAATTTAAAATGCACACACACAAATATTTACACAATTAAAGAAATATTATATATAATCACATGCACATCATATTTATATAGTTTATTCAAATTTTAGTATTTATTTTAGAATTTCATTATAATATGAAATATTTAATAATTTATATTTTAAATAAGTAAATATTATTTATTTGTTTTTGGTATTATTAAATTTGTTAATTTTTTTATTTATTTTTATAATGTTTTATTTTCTATTGTTTAATTTTTTTCATAATTTTGCAAATTTCTATTATTTATTATTTATTTAATTATTTACAGTGTTTTAATATCATAAATATGTATTCACATTTATTTCTATATATATCTATATGTTTTATTAATTTATATTTAATTTATAAAATGCATCTGTTTTTTCAATATTGTTCAAGTGTAATAATTTTTAATTATTCAATTTCATTTTTAAATGCATGCACATAAGAATAAATATTAATTAATAATGTTAAAAATATATCAGTAAAAATTAATTATACATGAATATATTTATAATTTATTATCTATTATGTCTACACATTTATAATTATAAATAAATAAGTATTATTTTATTATAAATTTTTTATATATTTATAAGAAAATAATTATATATTTGTTTATTTATAAAAATATTATAAATTTATTTAGACAAAAAATATATTTACTATAATTATATATATATATGTACTTATTATATATATATATATATATTATTTATTTATTATATTTATATATTAAATATATATATTTAAAAAATATAAATAATGATATAATTTTTTTAAAGTATTTATATAATTGTTAATTATTAATTTTATAATGAAAAAATTGTAAAATTATATTCAATATATTTAAATAAAGAAAATATTCATTATATTTATATATATCTATAATATATATAATTATATAAATATTTTCTAATATTATTTATTTATTATTATTAATATAAATCCTTTATCTTCACTTGAGTAATAATTAATTATAAAAAGAGTCATTATCTATACATTTTTACTACTATAAAATATAAAGATTTATTAGCATAAAAATGATGATAAAATCTTTTTTATCATCACTTATTAACATTACAATGATAAAATTGATCTTTATCAGTATTTTTTTAGAAGCACTGTTAAAATTTTCACGATCGTATTTTAATAATTATAAACATTATTAACATGTTCGCAATATGTGAAGCTCTCTATAGAAGACACCTAGTTCTGGCGCACCTTGTTGTCTAATCCATGCTCTAATCAAGGCTATAATCAATGATCCAATGATTTTGAGGCTCTAATCCAAGCCTCGAATGATTCATGGGACGAATGAAACCAAAGAATGGACATAATCCTAGTATTTTGATATCTCTCCATTCCCTTATTTATCCAACGAACCTTCCCATCCCACATATGTGTATCCATGCAACTCCAATTTCAATATCTATTAATAAAATAACACATACATTAATTTTTTATGTATATTTATGCATCGTCCTCCTCAATAGTATGTGGCTCTTTCTAAGACAACATTGGTATTCTATAACATGAAATATATCAAACCCAATATTGGTTAATATTGTTTTGAGGTTTAATGGGATACCAATACCTATATTCCATGAAATATTCTTCTTTGTAATCATCATGTTTTAAAAAATTATTCCATATAGTGTTCTTTTTGTAATTGGTTTGGAACATTCCATTGAAAATCACATGGGATTCTCTTTTTCATATTTTGATTGAGAAATTAATGTTCACTGATTTCCTTGATTCACCTATAATCCAAGGAAATATTTTTACTCACCATTCATTGATATCTCGATATCGTACCCCATATGATCCAAAAAATCACCAGTATTTATCCAATCCTAAAATATTATATCTTTTACGTATATGACTCCCAATATCCTTCGATCATTATACTTAATGATTTATATTTTGTGATTAATGCTACCTTGCTAAAAAAAATTAATGTATTTATCCAACCATAATTAGAACATCCTCAATTATTTCACTATATTATACAAATAAATCATTAACCGGAACACCATTATCTCATTTTCGTAATAATAAACGCATCCAATTTCTAAATTTATATCCCTCCATGAAAATTCAATTTAGGATCATAGATTTTACATCCATTTAGAATAGTTTTAACTACATTTCAACTAAAATATCCATGAAATTTATAAAATCATTTAGCCTGGATATTGGAGTAAATTTATCATAACTATAAATGAGTTTGATCTAGTAATTCCATGTGTACACTAATAATTATTTATTTTTGAGCCACTTTTCAATAGACAATGAGTTTATACAAAACACCCACTAGTTTCTGATAATATTTCTATATTCCATCCTTGGAACAATTTCCCATGTCACATTTTTCTTATTTGGATCAATATTGGCATTCATATATTAGATCAAATTATCATCCTTATCATCCTATTCAAATAATTTAGGCACTACATTGGGGGAAAATGATGTTTTTTAGCGTATTACTTCTATATTTTTTCTCCAAAAATGTCTTCTCACAAATAAAATTTTATTCATTGAGTTCATCCATGCTTTTATTTCATGCAGTACAACTATAATCCTTATCAACTTCATCTCATGAACAGTTATTATTTCAATTTTTTTATTTAGACTCTTCCCACATATATTTTATATTGCTTATACTACTTTTATCATTTGTAATCCCATTAATGTATATTGCTTATATTATTTAAACCAACATAGGTTCATGTCCACAAGAGATGGAGGATGTGTGTAAAACAAAAAAATGTAGTGATAAATGTCAAGGATATGGGTTGATGTAGATGAAAGTTGTCTATAACTTTCACAATTGAATTAATTCATAGGATAAAATGTACCATAGTGGAGAAATGTTTTTCTTAAATTCAATTACACAATTACTTAAAGCATACTAAATTTCATTGATGCAATCAATTTATTGGTTTCCCTTATTAGAATAAACTATAATGGTCACCTTTGATAAAAAAATATCTTATCTATATTTATTTTTTTATTTTTAAACATAACTATATTTTATAAACCAAATAGTGTGGTTATAAATAAAAAAGGGAATCACAGTATTCGTTCAACAAATTAGTATGAAGATAGAGTTAAAGAGTTCATCATGTTTTCAATAGAACATGCATATAACCCTTTTCGAATCGTTTGTTTTTTGTTTTTGTTTTTGTTATTCAAGAAAATTTTGTTTTGAATAGTTGGAATAAAATTTTATTTATCAAGGAATAGATCAAACCAATAAATCATAGACTAAAAATGAGGAAAAATGAACGTACACACTGATTGGGATGATACTATGGTCAATGAATCAATAGATTTGAATACCATTGTAAATGGCATTAGAGATCTCTTGGAATAAATGAAAATGGGAATTGAAGATGACCTTCATGATTAAAATTTTTTTTTGGGAAGTTAAATAGTTGTTCTAAGAAACCATTATATACATGTTTTTCAAAAAAACATCATTTTCAACAATATTAATGTTGTATAATTTGAATGACGACAACATATGGAGTGAAACATGATTTATATAACTAGTTAGTGTACATAATTATATGATAGCCCATGAAAATTAACTATTATGTTCAACATATGATTAAAAAAACATGCATTCAATGGGAATGATCTCTAATAAAATACAAGATTGTCAAAATGATATCATATTATTTCATAGGGAAAATAAATCACTCATAAAATGCCCTAAGTGTATCCAGGATTGATACATGAAAAATGAATCATGTTCTTCTAAATCTATATAGAGCATTCCAATCATTCAACAATTTATAAGACAATATGGATATTAGTAAACTGCTAAAGGATTAATATGGAATGCCGATTCAGGATTTAAATATGGAAACCTACATCATCCACCAGATTCTCCTCATTGGAAGAATATTGATGATGCATATCCTAAATTCAAAAATGAGATAAGAAAATTCCATTATCTACAGATTGGATAAATAATTTTTCTGTATAGATTATTAATCAAAATATATGACCCATCATGTGGGTAAATTTTAACTTGCCTCCATGGTTATGCATGAAAAGAAAATACATTATTTTTTCTCGGCTTATATCAAGACAAAAGAATCCCAATAAGGATGTTGATGTATATTTAAATCCATTGATCTATGACCTTAAATTGATGTGGGATAGATGTGATATAATGTATGATACTCATAGAAGTGAAAAATTCACATGAGGGCCATATTGAATTGGATGATAAATGAATTCCCTACATATGGAAATTTAGAATGCTATAACATTAAAGGATATTGTGGGTGTCCTATTTATAAAAAAAATACATAGTTAGATTATTTGAAGCATTCCTAAAACAATGTGTTTTTAGGAAAATAGAAACTTTTACCTATTTGACATAAATATAGATACTATATGAAAAAAATTGTTGGGAGTAACATGTAATGTACAACACCATCTCAAATAATAGGTCATTAACTCTCCAATAATGTAATATATATTGAAATTGTTTTCTATAAACCATATTAAAAAAACCGTAACAAATTAGTTTGGAAAAAGGGATCAATTTTCCTCGAATTACTGTATTGTACTTGTTTATATGGAATACATTTTGATGATGTCATGCATATAGAAGAAAATGTAAGTCATAGTGTTATTTTCATGTTAATAAATGCTCTTGGAAAAATGAAAATGGAATCAAGGCTTAGTTGGATATGATTTCCATGGGGATAAGGGATGAGTTGGTACAACTAAAGGGTACATGAAAAACATTTCATTATCCAGTTGATTACAATCTATACATACAAGAAAAAATTAAAATTTTTCTTTTCAATAATATTGTAAAAGTCTAAGAAGGATATTAATCGAAAATCAAGAATTACATGTCAACTATTTTAATGTTACAAGGATAAAAATCATCGGAATTTTTTGTATTGATTGAATATTTTATGCATGTTACTTTTAGTTGAATTATACATCAAAATGTAATTCATACATTAACAAGACTTTTCATCTATTTAAAATCCATATGTAGTAAATTTATAGACCCAATGATGATTCCAATAGTGAATAAGGAGGTTGTGGTCATATTGTGTGAATTAGAGATGTTATTACCACCATCATTATTTGATATAATGATCCACCTGATGGTTCACTTGTTATAGATGTTTAAATATGTGGTCATGTCTATTACAAATGGATGTACCCCATTGAATGTTATATGAAAAATTTTAATTGTTATTTCATTAATCGATGTCGAATATAAGGTTGTAATGAAAAATAATATATTGCTTGAGAATATATTTTTTTGCACATTACCTATAAAATGATGACATCATAGGTCTCCCAACGTCTCATAAAAAATGATTCATTATACTTGATCGTGTCTCCAAAATAAATGTTAATACAATTACCTTGATAGGGTGGGAACATGCACACCTTTACATTTTACATAATAGTGAAGATGTTGATCCATACCTTGAGTCCCATAATGAAATTCATAGAGAATTGAATCCATCAAGATATTTCGGATGGATATCAAATACAAATAGTCAATAGTATATAGGATGGTTCCAGTATCAAATTTATAAGAAGATGTCTATAAATCCAAATTAGATTATCAAATGACTTCAGTGGATAGTCAGGTGACTAAATTCAAATGTTATATCATACACTGGTTTTGTAATCAATTTTTTTACATTATTTATAAAGGGGAACGATGAATGCAGTATAATGAAAATATTGGTCTCATGATTGTGGTATAAGTGATGAATAGTAATGGATCCCTGGATAGAAATACAACTTATAAAAATTGATCGTATTTTGTAATTATCGAAAAGGTAAAGGAGTTTCATTATACAAAATTTCATCTGTAGATTATCTAATGAGAATCAGTTGAAAATATGAGTGCAGTGAATGATGATGAAATCAGATTCATCAAGGTGAATATTATTGTGTAAGGGGAATAATATGAGCCGTTCATAATGGAATCACTTGTAGTTTATGTTTTTTTTGTCACGGATTCATCAATCAAGAATTGATTGATTGTCCGACTGAAAACTAAAACAAATATCGAGTCATGTGAAAACTCAAATGAGGATGAACCTTTCATTGGAGGATCGCAATAAATTCATGTGAGTACCAATGTAGACAATATCATCTATGGTATTTTGGACACCAAATAGGGGATTTGGATTCCCTATAGAAGAACCACATCCATAAAACATTTAAAAAGATAAAGAGATTTCAACGAGAAGGTGAAAGTGGTTTTTAATACTCTTTGTGTTTCTTCATAATATTATATGATATCTAAAAAATTAACAAAATCTAAATAAAATTATTGACTTCTCATACAGACAATGTATTCAGTACAAGATGATGTTACCAATCTCTCAAAAGAATAAACATTGTCTAATGAAACCCTTTGTGATGATGTAAAGCTAATGTTATGATATACATTCTTTATTTTACCGAAATATTATATAACTAAATGTTTGATTATTTTCGATTATTTATTGATGTTTTTTTAGAATATTTATAACATCATTCATTCCCTTATGCACCGAAAATTCTACAGAATTATTCTCCCTCAAACTAATTTCAACCCGACAGTTTTTGAATTAATCAATTTCAGTCATGTTCCCTCAAATGCATTAGTAGGAAGAGAAACGATTGTATCTATGCTCAATCATAGAGTTAATCATGATGTTTACATAGTAAAATCGTTTTCTATATAATTAATGAATAATTTCATATTTAAATTTAATTTATTTTGTTAGTAATACACATATAAGAATTTTTTTCTTATACAGGTAGATTCAATTCTTCATGGTGTGTTGGTATTTCCATCCTTCATGAAATTATACAAAAAAATCCACATACTTCTTTACCCTTTAAACCTTTTCACCCATATAGAGTCAGAAATTATCACTTTCCTTAATGCTCCCTTCACTACTCAATCACATAGGTAATCTTGACGTCTCTATGGTAAAATAATTGTCTACGGAATTAATATATTATTTAAAATTCAGGTTTAATTTATTTTATTTTAGTATTACATTTATAATAGCTATTTTCTTATATGGGTGGATTATTTTTTCAAGTTGGGGGAGGGGTGGGGTGTTCAATGCTTCTCATGCTCATGAGAGATTGGACTTCGTGCCTATAACTCAAATAATTACAACAATAAAATTCATCAATAATTCATATAACCATTATTAATAGATGAATTCCAACTACATACTTAATTAATATTTTCATCATTTTATCTACTATTTTTACATTGATTTCCTTATCATTTTTATACAATACTTATTTCTATTTATTAATATATATTTTGGGATTAAATATTTTTCATTCAACTATATACATCAAGACAAATAATAGATAAAATGGTCATTTTTCGAATGGTACCATGATTTCCATTTTCTCTCTATGTTCACATGAATAAACAGTAAATTGAGTATATTTTCTTTGAAAAAAAACATTCTCATTGATATTCAAAAAAGTACTAGAATTTCATGTTCCAATTTTAGTGATTTCTTATGATATAATTGGAACACGAGATTCCTCAACCCTTATAGATTTCAATAAAGAGAATGGTTTTTCAGATATGAACATCGATTAAATAAACAATGTTTTCTGTTTGATAATGGAATTCAATAGAAATAATGATAATGTTGGGAAACAATCCCTCAAGGTAGCATTGCTGCATTTTTTGGTTGATTGTGTTTGTTGAAAAATAAGGTTACAATGGTGTATTTTTGAGTTCCAAAGAAGTCCTTGACAATCCTTGCTGACAAAGTATGATGACAAAGGAACAGACGATCTTGAGGCGGTACAAAAGAGTAGTACAAGGTGGCGTCTTTTCCCAGTGTTTGCCGAATTTTTGGGATCCAAAAATTGGAGGTTGGTGAGCATCGTGAAAAGTGGATATCCTTGAAGATATTTTTTAAACATGGAAAAGGGATTAATTTCGCGAATATAGGATTCATGTATTGGATTTCAGGAATACAAGAAAATTGTTGATGGTGATGCTTCGAGTTTACGACGATCTTCGTGAACATCAGTGTTGAAACGAAACTTGAGGGAGCTTCGCGGACGCGGCGTGAGGTAATTGACGGAACACTCGGCAATTACGACGAACTCCAAAACCCTATAATTGCTGAGGTGATTTGTGATTTTGAGAGAATTATGGTGGAAATATTGGAGCTTCATGATTCAAAATAATGTGGTGCTAACTTCACGCGGAAGGGTCGTGGGTCAGTGGAATTACCTATAAATAGTTTTTGACCCCCTTGAGAGAAGTAGAGAGTTTTTGAAGAAAATATATTTCTCTAGGTTCATGAAGATAGTGTTCCTCTTGAAAGAGAGGTTATTCGTAGTGGAAAATCTAGCTCCATGAAGGAAGTGTGCTTCACGAGGCCTCCTGCTATAAGGAGTGTGCTTCACGAAGAGGCAGGAGCTTCACAACAGCCTAATCTTTGCAATGGCTTGAGCATTGCGAAATGGCAAGAGCTTCGCAAAGGCTTTTTTGACATTCACGAAATTGGGAGCCTCGAAAAGTATGGTTCTTTGCGAAGGTATTTACAAAGGAATTTCTTAGTGTTTAGGGTCAAAGGGGTATTCATCAGTGGATGAATTTTCAACATCAATAGATCATCTATCAGCAGTTGAGGTTGTATTATTTCATGAAAATGAAGTGACCTACAGGTCTATAAACTATGAGTGGATCTTCTGAAGAAGAAGTGATCACACATCAGTTGAGAGTTCAGTGAGTTCTCAAATTGTGAGTGGTAGTAAACCAGGTGGGACATTGAGTCCACATCAAACATCTAATTTGTAGTGCGCATATAGTGGATTTGGATCATTGGCACACTTTGGGTGTATGCTCCGTGCACGTAGCACAGTGAGGGTGAACCAAGAAAAAATCACTACGTCATGTGCATGTTTTGAGTTTTATTCATACTCTGCATCGGGAAGTAGAGGGAAGAGTGTTTTGTCTAAATGCAAAAAAAGATCAAAAGTGGCAGTTGTTTTAATCTGTCATGCCCTAATTCACCCCCCCCCCTCTCAGGGTATCTAGCCTATTAGACCTAACAATTGCTATCAAATGGAAAGATTATTATCATTGTCTCTATCAAATGGAGGTCACTATTCAAAAAGGGATTCCAATATTCGACGTGAACAATTTCTAGCTATGGAAGAATCAGATGAAACACTACTTCCGATCATTAAGAATGGATGTGTTCACAAATGTAATGCATGGCATAATAGATGACATTAATAGTGTTGCATTATCATAAGTTGAGCATAGAGAGTTGGATGCTGATGCCAAAGGAATCAATTCCTTAGTGGGAGCCCTATCCAATCCTATCTATACATTGGTGATGTCATGAAAAACATCCCATGCCATATGGGAAAAGCATTTTAATATATATAAAGGATATAAAATGGTCAGATAGGAAAATCTGCAATTGATGTGGAATAAGTATGAAGATCTGACAATGAACCTGTATGAGTCTGTTGATGCATTCTTTGATAGGGTAAATGTTCTAGTGGAAGACATGCGAGGTCTTGGAGAATTTATTGAAGACATAAAAATTGTGAATCACATCTTGAGGAAACAACCACCTCGGTTCAATCCGAAAGTTTCAGTTTTGGAAGATAAAAACCCGAAAGAGATAATGTTGGATAACCTGCGTAGAACCATTGATGCATATGAAATAAGAAATGATGATAACGATGCTGTGGAAAAGGAGAAATACAAAGATTTGGCATTCAAGGCCATGAAGAAGATCACTATTTAAGACTCTCAGGAAGATGAAGAGATAAATGAGGTGATTTCATTACTCTCCTCAAACCTTCAAAAGAGGAAAAAGAAAGTTTAAAGGGAAGCTTCCACTTGCTTGTTTTCGATGTGGAAATGTTGGACATCTTGAGGTAAGATGCCCCAAATAATTCCAAGAGGATGATGACTTCGATGAAATCAAAATTTTCAAGAAGAAGTCTCCTGCCTATGGGAAAGGAAAGAAACAATTACAGAGAAATTTTTTTAAGAAAAAGAACCTTCATTAAAAAGAATATGATAGTTCAGATGAGTCTGAGGTTCAGACGATTGAAGAGATAGAGAGCTGCAGAGACCGAAGAGAACATGCTATGGTTGCAGTTGCCAGTATTTCTCAAAATAAAAATGAAACCGAAGATTATGAAGAAGATGAAGATGTTCAGGGAAGAGTTGGTATGGAAGAAAAGTTAGAGGCTTATCTTGAAGAGATAGATGTTTGGATATCCAAAACAAATAAATCCAAAAAAGTTGTTCATGACGCCAAACTCTATATGAAGTAGCAGGAAAAAGAGAAGTCTGAGTTGATGGAATAAATTGGGAAACTCATGTAATCAACACCAGATGACTCAGAAACTGTTATTGAGTATATAATAAAAATTTAAGAATAGAAAAGGGAGATTGATAGATTGAATAACACAAGGAATGATAAAATTCATCGTATTGAAGAACATTAAAGATAAGTTTTCAGTTTTCAGAAAAAAAGGTTAAATATCATGAAAAACTCATGACTCCTTCTGGGTTATCAGGAATGCAGATCACATAGAAAACCAAGATGCTAAATGTGGAGAATAGTGGATCAGTAGAAAAGAAGAATCAAATTTGTTCAGATGGTAAGACTGATGGGGGGCTTGATCGAAAATAGAAAGCTGTGAAGGTTGAGGTCAGACCGCAAGCATCCACTCTAAGACTGAAGGTGGATTTGGGAACATGGCAGAATCAGAATATTCAGAGATCCCAAAGGGAAACTAGCTGTGAAGAAGTAACATGATGGAATGCACCTCATATCAGGTGTTATTGTTGTGAACATATGGGAAATTCAAAGTATGTGTGTTCCATATTCATGAGATAGGAAAGGTCACAAGAACAATGGTGGCACCCAAACAGTGAAAGGTTCAGCAGAACATATTTCTAAGGGAACAATTTTTGGTGCGGATGATTTCGGTACATGGGTATGTACTGCACTTCAACCATACAGAGGAATGTTCCAAAGCAGAACCAAAATGATCGCAAGCAGCAGGTCAATGAACCAATAGGTGAATTGAAAATGAAAAATATATTTTCACCTTTGCAAGATGATGCAAGTCCATCATACTCTGAGAAAGATCATAAGTCATAATCCATCTCACGTATTAAGGAAAAAGCATGGACCAAGAAAAAAATGAAGAGAAGGTAGTGGTGGTAGAAATTTCCCTTAAAGCATCAGATCGCTCTAGTGTATGGATCCTTGATAGTGGCTACACGTCTCACATGAATGGTAATAAAGATCTTGTTACATGTGTAAAATATAACAAAGAAGGAGTTGTCAAATTTGGAAACGATGAAGTAATGAAAATAATTGGCTCAGGAAAGGCCATGTTTGGGGGCAAATTGATGAGACGTGCTGATGTCTCAGTAGTAGATGGCCTCAGTCACAATTTGCTCAGCATCAATAAACATTGTGACATAGGTAATTCTATAAGTATTACTAAGAAGATGTGTATCATCAAAGGAAGAGAAGGGGCAGTGGTTCTACAGGGAAAGGGAACAAAGGGAAATATCTACCTGTTATGTGGAGAAGAAGATATGTGCTTTCTATCTAGAGAGGAAGAAAACCAGTTGTCGCATAAATGACCTGGTCGTCTATGTCAACCATCCCTGGAAGATTGGGTAATGTGTGATGCAGGAAGAGTCCTATCATAGCTATCTCGTGATCGTACTCACACGTTTGATGCATGCCAACAAGGGAAGTTCATCAGAAATACATATAAGGCAAAAGAAAATAAGTGAACAAGAGTGCTCAAATTGGTACATGCAGATGTTTTTGGGCCTATAACACCAAGAGAAATAGACGGAAAGAGGTACTACATTATTTTCATTGATGACTATAGCAGAATGGCATGGGTATTTGTTATTTCCCATAAGTCCTTTGTGCTTAGTTTCTTAAAATAGTACCGAAGGGAGTGTGAAAGGATGCATGGACAGAAAATTTTGAAGTTCCGTACTGAAAATGGTACAAGTTCACAAACATAATGGAGTGGTTGAATGGAGAAATCGGATCATCAGCAACATGTCCAGAACAATGCTCATTGAAAAAGGCCTACCAGAGAAAATTTTGATGGAAACAATTTTGACATAGGTCTACATTTTTAACAGGGTTCTGTTGTGTCCGAATGAAGGAATGACTTCGTATGAGATGTGGTATAGAACGAATCCAAAAGTGAAATACTTTTGAATATTTGGAAGTAAGTGTTTTATCCTCAATAAAGAAAAACAAAGTTAATATGAGTCACGAGGTGATAAGGGTATATTCCTTGGATACTCAGGAAAAATAAAGGCATATAAATGCTTTAACAAAAGGCTGGGAAATGTAGTTCAGAGAAATGATGTCACTATAGTGGTGAATGAGGAGATCATTCAACAGCGCATTGAATAATATAATGATAAGAGTGATGAGGAAGAAAGAAATGTAGGGGGAGAAAAAGGGGATGATGTTGAAAGGCATAATATCATTGGTGATCAGTCATCTCTAGTTCAGACAAGAATAATGATGTCACTATAGAAGGCATCTTTTCTATCTCAGGTTGATCCAAAATGCTATGCTGATGTTGTTGATGATGAAAATTGGATTCAGACAACGAATGAAGAGCTAGATTAGATTGAGAGGAATCAGACCTGGGAGATTGTTTCGAGGCCAGCAGATAAGAATGTCATCGGGACTAAATGGGTTTATCTTAAAACGATGAATTAAAATGGCACAGTGATTCGGATCAAAGCGCATCTAGTGTGCAAGGGGTATTCCCAGATCGAGGGAACATTTGTTGATGATATATTTTCACTGGTTGCAAGGCTGGAGACAATTAGATTATTCCTAGACATCAGAGTGCAATAGATGTTCAAAGTGTTACATATAGATGTCAAATCCACATTTTTGAAAGGGGTTCTAGAGGAAGAGGTGTATATTGAGTAGACAAATGGTTTTCTCATTCATGAGGATGAGAACATGGTTTGCGGACTAAATAAGGCATTGTATGGGCTGAAACAAGCACCAAGAGCATGGTACTCAAGGCTTGATCTGTAATTGATGAAGCATGGTTCCCAGCATGGGGAGTTGATTACAATCTCTATTTCAACAACAACAGTAATCAAAGGATGATGGTCTTGGTTTATGTCGATGACATAATAGTTGTCTTATCAGATGAAACTCAGTGCAAACAGTTTTATGGATTCATGAAAAGTGAGTTTGAAATGTCAATGATTAGAGATATAACATTTTTCCTTGGTCTACAGGGGACAGAAGGAAGGAGTGGAACATTCATTTCACAATTCAAATATGCCAAAGAGGTCTTGAAAATATTTGGAATGGAAAATTACAAGGAGATGAAGACTCTGGTAGCTACCCAAATGAAATTGTTCAAATATGAGGATGGAAAGGTAGTTTATATCACTAAATATTTGAAAATAATTGGATGTATGCTATAATTGACTACAACTAGTCCTATCATTGTATTCACCACATGCCAAGCAGCAATATATTAGATTAATCCCAAGAAAAGTCAAATGATTACAGTGAAAAGAATAATTTGGTATATCAAGGGCACAATGGACTTCGGCTTGATGTATAATGGAAAATCTCAGTTAAAATTATTGGGATATACTGACGCTAATTGGGCCGGTTCAGCGGATGACAGGAAGTCAACGCCAGGAGGTGCTTTCAATCATGGCGGATTGTGTGTTTCTTTGCTAAGAAAGAAGCAAGATTTAATTTCATTGATCAATATAGAAGTTGAGTATATTGCATCCACTCAAGCATGCACACTGTTATTTTGGATGAAATAGCAGCTTAATAATAGGGTTCTTGAAGTGAAGCATCCGATTGGAATCCAGTGCGATTACTCAAGTGCTATAAATCACAGAAAAAATCTCGTCCAACACTCAAGTACAAAGAAAATTGAGATAAAGTATCATTTTATCAAGGATAAGGTTGAGCAAGGAATTTTGAAGTTGGAGTATGTGCCTACAGAACTAAATGTTGCAGAAATTCTGACAAAGGCCTTACCTAAGGAAGCATTTGGAAGGCATCGACTGGCTCTGGGAGATAAGTCTTCTCCTCACACTTAAAAGAGTGTGGATGTGGAACGAGCCCCTCTCCTAGAGGTATGATGTGTTTTTCCCTAATGTGATGATATGTGTTCTCTACTCTTTTACAAACTCCAAATGAGTGAACTTTGGGTTTGTTGAAAAATGGGGAGAAAATAGTGATTGTTCATAGGGGAGACAGTGTGGAAATTTGATAAATCATGCAGATATGGGGAGAAGCTGACAGGTAGAGTAGCTAGATAGGGGAGATCAATGATATAGGGGAGATTATTAAATATGACGATGCTAGAAGTGATCTATCAATGAATAGATATCTAGATTGCTGTGGATCGTGATAAAATCAGAACAGCGATGTTGGAATGGTGAGAGAAGGTTTCCAGCTATCACCACTTAGTATTAGTGTGGTTCAACAATTGGTATCAATTTAGCGATTGGTATTAGTTTGTAATAGACAATTGGTGTCTGAAATGAAGTGATTCATTGATGAGTTTTTCATACCACCCTTGGTTCTCATGCCGAGCATTTCTCATGTGGGTTTAGATTATGTGTTAAGTGAATCCTTGAACACTATCAGAATCGAGAGAGGCGAAAGGTGGTAGCGGCTGGAAGGAGACTCAGTAAGGTATCAACGTGCATAAAATCATTCTGAGAAGAGTTGTGAAGAGTTTTCAAAAAACCCAAAGAGGGATATTGTTGGGAAAAAATCCCTCAAGGTAACATTGAAGCATTTTTGGGTTGATAGTGTTAGATGACAAATCTGGTTTCAATGGTGTATTTTTGAGTTCCAAAAAAGTTGTTGAAAATCCATGATGAAAAACAACTATGACAGAGGAACAAACGATCTAGAGGAAGTATAAAAGAGTAGTAAAAGGTGGCGTCGTTTCCCAGAGTGTGCCAAATTTTTGGGATCAAAAATTTGGAGGTTGGTGAGTATCGCAAAAATTGGATATCCTGGATGATCTTTTTTAAACATGGAAAAGGAATGAATTTTGCGAATATATTCTTAATGGATTGGATTTCACGAAGACAAAAAAAATTTTGATGGTGATCTTTCGTGTTTACGATGATCTTTGAAAAGGGCAGTGATGAAAGAAAACTCAAGTGAGATTTACGACAGCAAAGTGAGGTAATTAACAGAACACACCATGATTACGACGAGCTCCGCGATCCGAGAATTTCTCGGGTTCTTTGAGATTTTGAGAGAATTTTGGTGGAAATTTCGGAGCTTCGCGATTAGAGATGACATGGCATTCAATTCGCATGGAAGGGTTGAGGGTTGGTGGAATTTCCTATAAATAGAGGCCTACCCCCTTGAGAGAAGTAGAGAGTTTTCGATGAAAATATTTTTCTCTCAGTTTGCGATGGTGGTTCAAGAATATCGCGTTCTCCGAAAAAGGGAGGTTCTTTGCGGTGACTAATCTAGCTCTGTGAAGGATGTGCGATTCGCAAGGCTGCGTGCATGATGTAGTGTGCTTCACGAAGAGGTAGGATCTTCATGAAAGCCTAAGCTTTGCAAAGGCTTGATCTTCCCAAAAAGGCAGGAGCTTCGCGAAGTCTTGATTGAGCTTCTCGAAATTGGGAGCCTCACGAAGTAGGGTGCTTTACAAAGGTATTTCCAAAGGAATTTCTCAATGTTAAGGGTAAAAGGGGTATTCATCAGTGGATGAACATTGAACATCAATATAGCATGAATCAGCAGTTGATGATGAATTATTTCAAGAAAATGAAGATACATACATGTCTATAAACTGTGAGTGGATCTTTTGAAGATGTAGTGATTTCACTTAATTTGAGAGAGCATGGATTTCTCAAATTGTGAGTGGTTGAAAAATAGGAGGTACATTGAGTCCACACCGAACGTATAATCATTCATGCGCATATATTGGATTTGGTACATCGCACACTATCGGTGTATGCTCCATGGACGTAGCCCAGTGAGGGTGAACCAAGAAAAAATCGTAGTTTGTTGTGCATGTTTTGATTTTTATTCATACTCTGCATCAGGAAGGAGAGAGAAGTGGGTATTGTCTAACAGCAAAACAAGATCTAAAGGGGTAGTTGTTTTAATCTGTCATACCCTAATTCACCCCCCCCCCTCTCAGGTTATCTAGCCTAGTGGACCTAACATATAACATTGACAGTTAGGTTTTTTTTGATACTTTGGGATGTGTATAAACCCGCTTCACCTCAATATGACACACAGTGTGACCATTATATCTCAAAGTTGTTCTTTCTAATTGAAATTTTCATTATTTAGTTTGAAAAATACATCATACACACTCAAAACTATGAAAAAATACTCATATAGTTTTGATACTTTAATATAATGATCCATATGTCATTTTAAATCTGTAGGAATCAGTCGCACCTTAATCTGATACATGATGTACCATGTATTACTCAAAGTGTGCATTATCATTTTAAATTCAATATTATACTTCAAAACCTATCACGCAATGACAACAAAGATAATACACTCATATTTTATTTATAATTTATTACATCGATTCATACATCATTTATAACCTATAGGAATTGTTCTCACATAAAACCGACACATGATGTGATCAATGGGAGTCAAAATTTTTGTTTTATGCTTAAAAGGAAATTTTTGTAAAACTAAAAAGTGACATACTCAAAACCAATAATTTTTTTTATTTTCTTTGATACATTAGGGAAATTATCCATATGTTATTTAGAATATTGATGAATTACTCATACCACAATATGATGCACGGGGTGATCGGTATGACTATAAGGGAATGATTATTCAAAATGGAAATATACTTTTGTTAAAAGGATAACTAACCTACTAAAAACAAATAAATCTTATTTGATTTGTTTTGATAGAATATTATAATTATCCATTAGTAATTTATGATTTTTAATAATCATTCACACCTCAAACTGACGAACAATGTGACCAATATGACCCTATGTGCATCATTTTAAATTAAATTGACATCAATTTTAGCAAAAAAATTACAACTAAACTACTCAAAACTAATCAAAATCATTCATATATTTTAAATACATTATAAAAAAATATATTAATGCATTTTATATGTTTTTGAATAAACCACACCTCAATATTATACATGATGTTCTGTAAATGACTCAATATGTCTACTATCATTTAAAAATTGACATTTTAGTTTAAAAAGTGTCACTCGGTAAATAACAAGAAAATGAACTCATATTTTCTTTATCAATTAACAAATTTATTTATATATCAATTATTATGTAAACAAATTTTTCTCGTGTAAGACTAATACACTATGTGATCGGTATGAGTCAAAAGTTTTGGTTTCATGTTTAAAAATAAATTTTAATAAGAAAGAAATGGGATGTTCTAAAAACTAAGAAGACACATTTGAATTATTTTGATACATCAGTAAAATGATCTATAAGTTATTTAGGACATTTAGGGATCATTTTTACCTAAATATGATGCCTGGTGTGACCAGTATGACTCTAGTTGTGTATTTTATTAAAAATGATATCCTTATTTGTAAAAAGTACAACTAACAGACTTAAAACCATGAAAATGAATTATTAATGTTTTATACATTATAAAATTTATCCATAAATCATTTTTGATGTGTAATAATTAGTTACACCTTAATAAAATACATTATGTGCCTGGTATGAGTCAAAGTGTCTATTATCATTTTAAAATTGATATTTTAGTTCCAAAAGTGTCACTCTATGAAAATTGAGAAAACAAGATTTTATTTTTCTAATAATTAATAAAACATATTCATATGTAATTTGTGATATGTAGGTTTCTATATCATATCAAACAAAAACACTATGAGATATGGACGAATCAAAATGTGTGTTTCAAGTTTAAAAGAACGTTTTAGTAAAAAAAATTAAAATTTACATGCTTAAAATTGAGAAAAAAATTTTGCATTGTTCTGAGCTGTTAGAAAAACATTATATATGTTATTTGAGATTAGTAGGAATCATAATCACCCCAATATAACACATGGTGTTTCTAGTATAAATCCAGGTACATCTTTTTCTTTAAAATTGACAACAATTTTAGTAAAATGGACCAATGACTGACTCAAAATTGAGAAAATGAATTCAAAATGTCTAGTTACATTCTAATAATGATACATATGTCATTTTTTATGGGTAGGAATCAGTCAAACCTATAACTAATACATTATGTTCTTGGTATGACTCAATTTTTCCATTATCTGTTTAAAATAAACATTTTATTTTACATGGTGTTGCTCCATGATAACCAGGCAAACGCAATCAATTTTTCATGACAACATATGAAAATAATTAATATTTTAATTTTGACATTTAGTAATTTTTACCACGTAAAATTTATAAACAATGTGACTGAAATGAATGAATGTGGTTATTTACTAATTAAAATTACATTTGAGTAAAATAGATAAATGACGTAATCAAAACCAAGAACACAATCAGATTATATTAATAATATAAGAAAATGTTCCATAAGACAATTGAGACATGTAAAAATCAGCCTCACCTTAATCTGACATGTGGTATGTCTGGTATGACTCTAAGTGCATATTTTCAATATTTTAGTGTCATAATAGTTTAAAATGTGCATCACTTCTCCAAAACCATGAAAACCTTCCGAGATTTTATTATCATATTTCTATCTTGTATTACATACCTGATTTCATTATTATTTTTAACATATACTTATTAATATTACATTGGTCTATGGAGGTGGAATATACAAATAAAAACCACTGGACTGATCTTGTAGGGATTCATCTTATTCTTATTTAATTTATATACATAGAGGTAATTCTTGAATATGAAATAAAAATTTTGTGACGTGTAAGAATCAACCACAAATCAATCTGACACACAATGTTCCTGGTGTGACTCAAATTTTAGTTTAAAATTAATTAATATTTTCTATTAATCAATTTCATCATATTTTTACTGACATAAATTTTTTTTCCTTATATAGGTCTAAAATATTTCACGAGTAGGGGTGGTTTTTTTAGAAATTGCATGAGTCAAGGTCAGGATAAAAAAGAAAAGGTACAATGTTTTTTTTGATGTATTTAATAATTTATAAGTACGAAATTTTATAAACCAATTTTTTAAATATATATAATATATAATTTTATCTTATATTTGTGTTGTATATTTTATTTAATTCAAACTATCTATTGGAATATGATCTTTTTGATATCTAGTGGTGTTTTTAGTGATGTGGTGTTCTGTTACAACAAATTAAACAATGTAGTAGTGTTCTGTTATACCACACTATAGTATTGCCCTTTATTAACATTTTTACAAATTCTAATGAAGTACCACTTTATTGGTGATAAAAAAGGCACTGATAAATGTGTCAATTAATCATTTTTTAATAGAACTGATAAAGGGACACATTACTAGCACATTTCTAGTGCTGATAATGGATCCCATTATCATTTCTTTTTTAGAATATATAAAAGACTATGGATATTCATCTCACTCTGGTACGTAACACTTCTATAGAGATTAAAAATGCCATTTATGGATCTTTTAAAGGCCAATATTATAGTAGCGTGATCCTTATGCTTCAAAAAAGTGAAGGTAAAATAACATCCAACCATTAATAAAAATAATTGATGATAATACTTTTGGTCCTTAACATGGATGTTTTTGTGTTACCTTTTTGTTGTAACTTTTTTTCTTCCGTTCTATTTCCTTTCAAAGAAAATTCACTTTTGATTTATAATCTGTTATTTTGAATTTTTTGTTTTATTAATAATTTTTGATAATTCCATAAGAGGGATAAGTCTCTATTGTTTCTATATGGAATTTTTGTACTTATTATTATTCCTTTTGATATCATACTGATATTCATTTTCATATATGTGTAAATAACAGTCTTTGCTACCATATTTCCATTTAAATTTTTTAATGTCTAATTACTTTTAATACCATGGGTCATTTCCTAATATTTGATACTATGTTTATAAAATGACATTATTCATTATTAATAAAAAGGGGGATATTATTAGAACCCTTCATTTAATGACCACCAAATAATTTTTATTATTATATTAATGAGTTCAATAATTTATGATATAATTTTACATTATAAGTTAGATTGTTGAAATTTGGATATGTATTGGAATCACCCAATGTTAGCTATGTCTCATAGACAGAATTGATTTTTGGAAATGTATGGAATGACTCACAACTAGTGGATGAATCATTGTTAAAAAAATCGGAAAATGTGTTGAAAAAACATATACTATAAGATAACCTATAAAAATATGGATATGTTTTAGAAATCCCATCCACCATACTAGAGTCATCTATGAAGATGATCTACCAATAGACTGGAAATTTGGAAAAGCTTTGGAGTGAACTACTGCTAAGATGAGTCATCTCTAGCTGGACGCACAACCAGTCTAACTCCACTCTATCATAGGTCACCACCAGAGATTATATCACCGTTAAAAATACAAATCACCAATATTATTTTTAATTTTAATTAAATGTATCTAATGTCGATATTATTAAATTAAATGTCATGACTTATTTTAATAATTTTTCTTCATTTTTTAAAGATATGTATTAAAGAATGATTCATTCCTATTTTTGAGGATGTAAAAAATCCAGAATATTCTTCTTGGATGTCATTTTCAAAATAAGTTGCATACACCCTCATGAAATGATGATGAGAAAAAGAATAAAAGTGATATAGAGAGATATATATGTACACAGAAGTGAGAGAAACCATATTTCAAGAACCAGATGAGTCCCACATACTGATGTCTTACATGTTGAATCTTTCTTACACATGAATATATGAGTGGATCATAGTAAACATAACTAAGAAAAAAATTCACGACACTCATTTGTAAATAAATTTTCAAAAACATGACATGAGTTTCATTTCATGTTAAACTCAATGTGTCACAAGCTAAATAACATATCATATAGTGACAACCATATTTTCTATAATAATTATTTTTCATTAAATATATTTGCATTAAATTATGATCAGTGTGTGTATACTTTGTATTTAATACACAAACTATATTATGTGTTGTTATTGGATGTAACTGGATATCTTCTCAAACTATATTTACTCATATTTTCCCACATTGCATGGGAAGAGTTCCTTATGCTTACTTTTTTTATATTATTACCATTAGTTTTGTTGAAAGGGTCCATGTGTGGCATGGATATCTTTTCTATTGTATACCCAATCTAGGATTGGGATTATAAATTATTTTATATAATCTTTATTTAACTATGAAATTTCCATGTGGATAGGATTAAGTCTAGAATTGAAATGGAACCACTTATATTTTATTTCCCTCATGACCTGGCCCAAGAAGGGGATCAATCCATAACTACCCCAACCCACCTCTATTATCCAGGGCTGCCAACAAGCGCTGAAGTCATGCTAAAATTAGTGAGTCCTTTTCATAAAAACATGTACACACACCCATAAAACTCAATGAAAATGTGTGAATGGGAAATAAATGAAGAATTAAACACTATTATACATATACCAAATGTGCATGAACAACTAAACAGAATGAAGTAAGGAAGTGTATACTGAAAATAAAATCAAGAAAAATACACGCCCAAAAAAATATGTACCATCCTGACAAAACAAGAAAAGTTTAAACAATAGAGTGATCATGGCCCATGTATCCCAAGAAATGTCCATTATATGAGGTCCATGTTCTATGTATGCCTAATCACCTCATAAGTCATGATCAACTTGACATCCATCTGTAGAAGACACGACACGTGTTGGATGATGCCCATACCTTGCTAAGTATAAACATACCAAGTAGAATGCCCAACAAATGGTGAAGGGGTAGTTGTAAGAAATACAATAAAGAAGAAAGAAGTATATAGAACAATGTTCGATAAATATTATAGTTCAATCCAATTAGAGAGTTATTGTAAAGCCAAACGAGCATGAAGAGACCGAAACGTTGAGGATATGAACTTCATGTTGAGTCTTCACCACCAATAGTAAGAGAGTAGATCTATCCATACCCAAGAAGCGAGATACGAAAATCATGTGGCGTACCTCATGAATCTTCACATCTCCTGGATATAGAGAAACTGAATCCAAATGAGTGGGTAATGAAAAGGGATATATATATATATATATATGAATGGTGAAATAATCCCAATTGAGTGAGTAAGGGGGTCTCTATCTCACATATCATTACAAGAAGAAGAGTATCCAACTGTTCCCAGAGAAAACATCAATGATTCCCAGCATCCCACACATCTTCCATGAACACAAAAGACAAATGGACTCAATGACAACACGTTGATATTATCCGCTTTCAGTGTAACTGACTGTCCCACATGGCTTTAGGCCGCATCATAAGAGTGCGTCTCAATGGGGTAAATTTTCCCCTTTCCTATGGGTCCAAAGGTATGTCAATCCATGTCTAATCACTAATCCATGTAGTTGGGTGCACATAAACTCAACATAAAGGACTCTTTCCCTAATGAATCAGGTGGTTCAACTCTAATGTCGTCGAGGACCGAAGACCTGGTGCGTATCGGGGGTTCCACTATGATGTTTTCTAGGACTCGCGCACTGGGGAATCAGTTGTGTTCCAGCCATATGTTTTTTATGACTTATTCCCTTGTGAATTAGGGGGTTCCAGTCTGATGTCATTGAGAACTTATGTGCTCATATTTTAGGGGGTTACACTCTAATGATTGTCGGGGACCCATGCCCTATCCGACTGGAGGGTTCCACTCAGAAATCATTGAGGAACTACGCATCTCATCTCTACTAGATGGTAATCCTGAGAAACTCTAATATTCTAGTTCCTACTCACTACAATATTCATACGTATATCATATAATAGTGATGCCTAGAACATCTTACATCTTATCTCGAAATCCACTATGGATGGAACCATTAGGTTCTATGCCAAAGAACACTCATGATAGGTTATACATTTTTCAAAATATGTGTCCATAAGGGGAGAAGAGAGGTAAATGATTCATAACGAGGTACATGACATGTATGAACTACCTGGCACCCCACCTCATCGCATAGTCATGCACCTAGCCAAAATCAGGTACAAAATTGTGTACATGTATCCCTTGGCATGCTAGTTGACTCTAATAGTAAATGTAATATCTTTCCAAAAGGACGATGAATGTACGATGCTCATCATTGGTCCGAAGGGAAAAATATATATTTCATGTGAATTACCCCCAAATGGTCCTGGATATCCAAAAAAATCACCCCATTGTAATCCTTATGGAAAATCACATAGGATCGACTATTCATTCACCCAAATTGGACACCCGGGGATGAAGTTAAATTTCACAGCACTATGCATGAATAATGTCTCATGGGGCTCACGTCTAGATCCTAAAATAAAATATACAGATCACGCTATTTCAATACTTATAAAAAATTCACGGGATCAACTATTATTTTTTCCAAAATAGACACCCGATGAAAACGTCACACTTCACTACAACACACCCCGAACAGGTTATCATGGGGACCACACCTCATTCTCGGTTTAAAAATCCAAAATTGGTCATGAATCACTATCCTCAATATCAAGGTCATTAAGATTCAAATTGCCCTATCAATTGAATATTGTATATATATGTTATGGTGGGTCAAATGTTTAATAATAATAATAATAATATATTATTATTTCATCATTTCATAGACCCGATCTGAAGAATTAGAAAAGGAATCCAAAATCAGTCTCCAAATGGCCGTCTAAAAAATGAGGTCATGTAGTCCCTAAGGGAACGTCCTTTGGGATCCCCACATGGGAGTTATTGTGGGTCAGAGATTTAATAATATTATTAAATTCTATTACCTCAAATTCATTTTGTGGTCCCATGTCGCAGGCTGTGTGAAATTATCCATAACGGTCTTAAAATGATCATATCATAAACGGGGTCACGCCACCAGAGATGATGAATAAAATAGTCTCTTCAACTCGGTTTTATGGAAGGAAAACCATTTTTTCAATAATATTATTATTAGTTTCTATTTTTTTATTTTTAGAAAAAGTTTCTTTTTTATTTTCTTTTTCTCTTTTCATTAACCATTTATATTTCCTACCCCATATAACCCTTCACCACCAAGTCCCCCAACATCTTTTGTTTCAACCTCCAGTAGCATATGTTTTCACCACCTCCGTCCGCGTTCGTTGTCGCCACCTCCTTCCGCATCCATGGTCATCACCGCCTGTAACCTACTCTGCAAGCCACCTTGCCTTATCAAAGCTGGGATTCATGCCTAGTCAACATGCCACCATGAAACCCACTTCCTTGTTACTATCCCAACCACCCTACAATGTGCCGACCCAGCTCCACCAGTATTCCATGTAGTAGTTTCTTCACCGCTATCGGATACCTCACATGGAACAACACGGAACTATCACCACTTCTTCACACCTCTGCACCTCCATTCCATGATCGGAACATGAACTTATCATATATCTATTATTCTTAGAACCTGATCTATACTGATCCAGTATCTATTCATGAAACCATTCTCATTTCTTTAATCAACCCCAAATTCAGGTTCCCCATCGACCACGGTTCATCCAAAAACTATATAGTCGGGAACCGTCGGGTTACAACGGTTGATAATGTGATGAAAAAGCGATGAAAATCATATAAAAAGGTTAAAATAATTTTTGTCAATGATATCATACACAATGTTTGAAATTGGGCATCCATGGATAGATAAACAGAATAAAAAAATTTAACCAATTTCCCAGGTGCATGAAAAGGATGAAAATAAGACGCAGATCAATGAATGAAGAACGATCTACCCAATCATTTATTAATAAGTGTGGAAACCACATATAATTATTATTTCCTCTCATTTGTATCAATATTTGGTGAATAACCTGTTTTTCAATAATTTGATACATGCCATTCTATTCTCTACATCCTGATCTGATCTGATATGATGTTCTATAATATTTTATCAAGATTCGCATATGGATGGAAGAGAAGATATCTTTCTAAAAATCCATGTTTTATGCACCTAAACCATCAAATTTTTTATAGATTAATATTCATAACTAAATAATTAGGACAAAGAGGAAAAAATTAATTAATTACCTAATATAGTTAACCGTACCATGAATGAATGTCCCATCTGAATGTCCTATGTTGTCCAGCATTAGGTCATTCTTAGGGAAAACACAAAATTAAGAACTCAATAGTGATTTCGGATTTCCAATCCGAGTCCCCAACCATGTGTTATTTAGATTATCATTAAAAATAAATTAATTTTGTTTAATTATTTTATTTATAGTAACATCATCGATGACTGTTTATACATATGACACATGCAGACCAAAGTTTTTTCATTCCTAGGGTAAATGCCACATTCTAGAATCAATTGTTCCCTATGTTTTCTGATCCGAGCTGATGTGTAGGTTATATTTTCTTATTTCAAAAAAATCACAATTTCATTAAAAAATAATTAATATTTTTATAAAATTAATTTCGGGAACACCAGGTCTCATAATCGAACATCATCTCAGGGAATAGATCAAAAAATATTCAATGAAATATTCAGAAATATTACAGGGAAAACCAAGGTCTCAACATTATTCTATTCATCAAATATATTCATCCCCAAAAATAACAAAATTATAAAAGGGTTGAAGACACTATGCCTACACCTAGATAAACCCTATACTGAGAGTACAACCTATAGAGGAGTGTGAAACACCCTCATTAATTCCTCTCGTATCATGTCTAGAATCATTGTTCATTGATGAGATGTGTGATGAGATTCCATTCTTTAGAAAATAAATAAGGTGAGACTCCTAAGAGATTATTTTCAGGAAAGATCTCATAGTCGATGTCTCCCTACTTAGACAGTGTCACGTGATCGAGAAGAGAAGGATTGAACACAATCGATTGAAGAAGAAAATTACCCTCCTGCTCCCCCGAGGTTAGTAGTAGGGAAGGTAACAACTCTGAAGCTTCATGCACAAAGTGATTCTGGGACATCCTTAAAGGGAATATACAATTATGTGGTCATTCCCTTGATTATAAACTATCTAGAAGTAATTTTCCATCATGAATTCCAACCATCACCCTTGTCTCAGGTTCAAGACTCTCTAGTTGAAGATCTACTCGAGACTCTAGGGGACTTAGTAAATCACAAAATTCTCTACTGGAACATAGTGTCTTCACATTCTCAGGGTGAATACTACCACTTATAGGTCTAGGTAGTGAGTCATGTAGTTTCATTCATGATTCCTCAATTTCCTTGACCCGTATGAAATAACTATCTATCGTTGCATTAAGGTTGATGTTGAGCATTAAAGAGCGCCAATCAACAAGGAAGGATAGTAGAATCATCCAACCATGATAATATTGACTTGTAATGCATGTGGCATAGCACACATGTATTTCCCTCTATTGGATGAATAGGTAACCCAACCTAGAATCTCTACCACACCCACAAGTGGAATCCCAAGAAAAATGTTTCATGTAAGAAAATACCATCAATAATTCATGGATCTCATTTGACACCCCATCAAAACAATTCTCCCCTAACTGATAAATTAATGGGACTCATCCACAACACCTCGATAATATCTGATTTGGATGGAACTAACTCATCATCATAATTTTTATCACATCACAAAAATGTTTCTCAGTGGTTGATGGATCTCATATTCCATGTGCATTCGAAGCTACACTGAATAACACTAATGTAGGGTTACACTGATTCTTCACATCACCCAATTTTAAACCTCAAACAAGGGGAGGAAAGAAAATATTATTTCTTAATACTATATACAAATTTCTATTATATAAGGTATAAAGGACATAGATAATACATCTTATAATCACGTTTAGTGTAGTGTCATAATCCTACAAAGCCTTATGTAATCTATGCCCCCAACATCCATCTCCATGTTCCAAACAAGGGCCAGCAGCTTGTGGTGGAAGGATCTCATACCAACATCCACCAACAACAACTTCTCCTACTCCTCTACCATCTATGCCTCCCAAGGGACCACCCCGTCCCCACCTAGGAGACCCCTAATCAAGATGATGTCTCTACTATTCCAGTCTATTATCTATCATCATGCACACCTCAACATGTTATGTCAGGAAATTGCATTCCATGCGACTTCTCCCATTACATGTGTAGCACCACCCCTTTCCAGGTTTTCTAGTGCATAGTGTGGTCCTAGCCCTATAAAACCATGTGCATGAGCCTTCTCAAAAAAGGGCCTCTTGTCCTGAGATCTCTTCCAAATTACAACTATAGTAAATGACTCGGCTTTTCCATGACCACTGATAACTCCAACTAACTACAATCCTTATAAAATAGAGTTCTATATCACAAGTTCTTACTCTAGTACACCGACATAGTGGGGGGTACAACAGAACTATGCGAGCTCAGATCACTCTATGGTGGCCTTAACAAAGTTCTGTACTTTTTTGTATCCATATATGATCATGTCGAGATACTAGTGGATCAGGTCTGTGAACATAACCATGTACTCAGCCACTATCATCTATCAGGGAAAAACCTCCAAAACCTATTTAACCATAACGAGGAATATTGAAGAGGGTATTAATCCTCTAAAAATAATTTCTCTATGTCATCCCATGAGAGCGTCGACTCATCATGCATCTAAGAATCCATGATCCACCAATTCCCAACTGCTCCATGGAAATGGATTGTTTTAAAGCCACAATATGATCTGTCTGTTGAAAAAAAAATCATGTATATGGGGACGACTGATGCTAGACAATATTCTTCTTTATAGGGATCTATCTAAACATGGAACCACAACGGTCTCTAACATAGGAACTCACACAGCGTGGTTAGCCAATACACATCCTCATCCTTCTCGTCTTGGACTTTATGATGCTCAATAGGTGGAGGTGATTCCACCTTCCCACCTAGAGGAAGGTGGTCATGAGATTGACTATGACTGGAATGTCTTCACTCATAGGGCCGTCATCCAAAACCGAAGCTATTATCCTTGATACATGCCATAGTGGAGGCATATTGAAATTTATCAAGGAGAAAAATAGTTAGATGAGAATATATATACATTAATAACTATTGGGAGCTAACTCAAGAATCAAAGTCAAAGACTCAATCCTATATGATTTTTGTAACATTAATGCCTGTAAAAAATGTCTCATCAAACTAAGTTGACTAGAATGTAGTCATGGTTATAGTGAATGACTATATTGGCTGCCACACAATTACTAAAATCTCTGGCCTGAGATCCACACTCTAGACACTTTGAAACTGTTAACTGAAACCCACCCAAAAACCATTTTAGGGATACATCCAAATAATGTCCCAAGGCAGAAACCAACTCAGATATTAATCTATCACGACCCAATCCAATCTAGAGCTAAATCCATTACTCCCCAAATCCCACCTCTATAGGCCAAGGGAAGAAAAATTATCCAAAGGAAAGAACAACATTGGGAGGCCTTTTCATAAAAACATGCACACATTCACAAATCCAAATTAATGAAAAAGTGTAGAGGGGTGGAAATGAAGAATGAAACACTGGTATAAATATTATAAATATGCATGAACCACTAAACAGAACGATTTATAGTAGTGTATATTGAATGAAAAATGGGAAAAAATATACTCCCAAACTAGAAATATGTTACAACATTAAAAATCTAGAAAATCGTAAACATGTTATAGGGCCTAACTCATGTATCCCATGATACGACCACCAAACGCAGTCAAAGAACCCTGTACCCCTACGATCCTTTGAATTCATGATCTACATGTTCTCCATCTGCAATAAACATGACATGTCTTGGGAAAATCCCATATATGGGTGAGTATATTCATACCCAGTATAACTCCCTAAAAATGATAATGTGGGAGCAGTAAGAGATATAACTGAAGAGGAATGTTGTAGATGGAACAGGTTATAGAATATAGTACAACTAAACCCAGCTACAGAGTGGAATTAAACTCATCCAAAAACAAGGATCTCAATATAATGAGATGATTGAATTCTTTTTGATTCTTTGATTACTATAGTAGGAGAGTGGACACTTCTAACCCTGAGAAACTAGGTAGAGAAAGCACATATAATACCCCATGTGTATTTTCCCTTCCTAGAAGGAGAGTAACCAAAACCATTAGATTGGGAAATTAAATTGGATATATATATATATGTGTGTGTGTGTGTGTGTGTTTGTGTGTGAGTGTGAGTGTGTGTGTGTGTGTGTTAAGGAATCCCAAATGAGAGAGTAAGGGAATCTCTCTCTCATAGCCCAACCCAAGAAGAGGAGTAGCCAATAGTTCCAAGGGAAACCATCAATGATGCCATTAATCCCACATGTCATCTCTAAACATTCAAGATAAACTGACTCAATCACCACACCTCTATTCTATCCATTCACAGAAGCACTGATCATCCCACAAGGTTTTAGGACATTCCACAAGAATGTGGCTCGGTGAGGAAAGAGTCCATATTTTTGGGGAGTCTAAATATATGTCAACCCATGTCCCAATATGGATCCAAATAACTAGGTGGGTGAAAACTATATGTAAAGGACTTTCACCGTAGTGCGTCAGGGGGGGTCCACTCAGATGTCTTTAGGGACCCATGCCCTGGTGCGTCGGGGGGGGGGGGGGGGGTCTACTCTGATTCCATTGATGGTTGAATATTTATAAAGAGGTACATAGTGCGTATGGGGTCCCACACGATGTGTGACCATGCCTCAGCATTATTCCATGAACCTAGCCATGATTGGTAACTAAAATTCGTACATGTACCCCTTGGCATTTCAATGTAATCCCAGAGTACATGGAATTTTTTGTCAAAAGACTGACGAGCGCATGATTCTCAAAAAAGGCCAAAGGGGGAAATATAATTTCACTAAAATTCCCCTTCAAATTATGCGTATGGGGTCCCAAAAGATGTGTGGACATGCCTCATATTTTTTCCATGCACCTAGCCATGATCGGGTACTAAAATTTGTACATATACATTTTGGTGTTCCAGTGTAATCCCAGAGTACATCGATTTTGTGGTCAAAAGACTGACGAGCGAATGATTCTAAAAAAATTCCAAAGGGGGAAATTTAATTTCACTAAAATTCCCCATCAAATATACCTATATAACCAAAAAGGTTACACTGTTTTGATCCTTTAAGACAAGCGCACAAGATCAACTATTAATTCACCCAAATCAAACACCTAGTAAAGAAGCTACATATCACTATATTGCAAATGAAAATTTCCTTATGGGGACAATGTATCATTCTTGAAAAAAAAAATTGATTACACCACATTGATCCTCATGAAAAATTCATGGGACTGACTATTCATTGTTCCAAAATAGACGCTCATTGAAAAGGTCAAATTTCGCTGCACCACGACCGATTTGGGAATCATGTGGCATGAGACTCGATCTCGATTTAAACATCCAAAATTATCTTGAAAACCATTCCTCAATATCAGGGTCACAAATCATCTAATGACATATCAATTGGAAGTTGTATGTAGGATTTACGGTTCATAAAATGTTTCATCATAAAAATATATTATTATTATTTGAGTATTTCATGTACCTGATCTATAAACCTGAAAAAGGCATCCACCATTGGTCTTAAAATGATCGTCTCGAAAAATGGATCGTGAAGTCACTGATGACATGACCTTTGGACTACACATGTGGGGGTTATGAATGGTAAAAGATTTAATAATATTTTTTAATCAATTACATCACGGGTGTTTTGGGGGCCTAGTAACTGGTTAGGAAAAATTATCCAAAATAGTCTACAAATGATTATATTTTAAACGGGGTCACACCACCATAGACATTTTATGAATCGGATGCCCTATGTTTGAGTTATAAAAGGAAATGCATTTTGTTGACAACAATAACAATTTTTTTTCATTTCCTCTTTATCACAACCAATTCTTTTTCCTCTAATGTATGAACCATATCTTCTTGGTCAACCCACATACACAGTTTCCACCTCTAACTACATATGTAGTTGCCATGTCCCGAAGCGCGTTCCGCATACCGCCTCACCCCATCGCCATCAGGATCCACCTCCAATCAGCCTTCCACTATGCCAACTACTTCTTGACCACTATGTCGACCACCCATCTACATGACAACCACACTCTACAATACTCTCATATTCCAGTCAACTCACTACCACCATCCAACTTGTTTGGTACTGCACAAAACCATATCCTCTTTCACATAATACCACACCTCCATTACAACCATGAAATTAGAACCAATCATATATCTGTGATCCCTGAACTCTTATCTACACTAATATAGTCTCAATTCATCTAATAATTCCCATTTCATCAATCTGACCCAAATATACGAGCCCGATTGAGCTCAGGTTGTCAGGAAACTGTCGAGCTGGGAACAATGGGGTTCCATCGATGAAGGACACAAATTAAGAGGGAAATAAATCATAGAAACAATGGTTGAAATAATCATTATCCAAAAAAATTTACTAATGATGAAAATTAGAAATCCATGGTTAGATAAATAGATTAAAATAAATTAAATATATTAATTAGTTTAATCTAAAAGTCGTAATGAAGGAGAAGATCAATAAATAAATAATGATCTACTAATTCATTTTATATAAGGGTGGAAATTTAATGTCTTGGAATTTACATTAATTATTTTTTAAATATTATAAGGAATTATTTTGAGACCGCACATCAAGACGGCGCATCATTCCGAGGTCCAGTGAACCTAGAATGGTGGTTTGAACTTTTTCTAGTTAAGTGAGTCAGGGATTGTGCATGGTTGTGGCAGTTTCCAAACGGATACCCACATTATAAATTTGAGGGCACCATTGCGTCTGGGATGACAAATTTACCTATTAATGAAGCTAACCTCGACTGGAACAGGTCAAGAGAAAAAGTTAATTTTTGGACGTTTTAATAAAAATAAAATAAAATAATAATCAACATGTCTATTTTATTTTATGGAAACAACCGATGTAGTGTGGAAAAAGGGCGGTTGTTTCTTTAATTAAAAGCTACGGCATAATGAAAAATAATTGGAATGTTGTACTCTTTAATACACAATGATGGGACACATGTTTCCTTAACTAATGGCACATCATAACGACTCAAGAATAGGCAAGTATGAGTCATTAATATCGCCGCGTAATTAATTTCCAATATTGTTACCCTTTTTAAAGGGTTGAACAATTGTTGATCGGGGTCGACATTTGAGAGGAACCTCTTCTGAATACGTGGCATGTTGGAGCAAACTCTCTGTGATGAACGAAGACAGATAAAAAGTAAATAATCTCTACGCAAAAAATATTGAATGATCTCGAAGAGTACGACAACGCTGCGCCTTTGTCAACGATCGATCCTTTCCAAAGTTAGGAGTTGTTATTTCAATATTCTTATCCACGTATATGAGTTTAAACGACGAATGCGGATCAACCAGAAACAAGTTGATCCGCGTATTTGTACATTCTTGTGGGAGTGATTTTCTTTGGGAAGATTATGGGGAATTGATCCATGTTTTATATTGTTTTTGATTCTTGCTCCGTTTATGCCTATTAACGGGATCAGATCAATTCCATGACGAATGACGACTGATGTTTGTTCCTAAATTTGTATATTTGGATTTCTTCCACCTTCATTCCCCATGAGTTCTTCATGGGGATACGAACAACGGATCATTGCACATCCATTCTGCAAAGAAACAATCCCAACTAGAAGGTTCGACACTACAATGACCTTGTGGAGGTGCGGTGACAATGGCAGACGACAAATCGGACCGCATCGGAATGAGCTTTCATCGAGCGTTATTCGTGCGGGAAGATCAAAACACGTTTTCGGAGCCGATAAGAGGCCCGAAAATGACAGAAGAGGCTTTATGGTGTCGGGGCGATCAAAACCAGGGAGTTTTGTGGTGATCGGATGGTCGGATCGATGATCGGAGCACCATGGGAGGCGCGACTGTGGAGGTCCGCATTTCTGGAAATTTCCAGAATACGTGGTGCATACTTACAAAGAATATACTGTGTATTACTGGCAGCGACGGCTAGGGTTTTAGGGTCAAAGAAGAATCACATGGCCTGTGACCCTGGTCACAGAGCGTGTTGGACCTTCCCCAAAGCTCGGTGTGTACTTTGGGTAGTACATGGACAAGGGATGATCTACACGGCTTCAGGCGACACGGCATGTACAACTTGACAGAAGCAGCTACGCAGGACTTTGCATTCATCTCGTGAATATGCAGACATGGGATGGAGTACACGACCGTGTACTCCATCACACAGCCAGGCGAGGCCAACAGCATAGGTCACCCTATGTGCGGATTACACGGGTCAGAGTACACGGGTCGGTGACCGTGTACGGGCACATGGCCTGAGTTCATGGGGCCAACCCCAGTTACCCAAAAATGGTGTTTACATCATACTACATGCAGTGTACTATGTTTTTCCTACATGACCCGCCTATGACACGGTCCATTGTACACAGGAAGTACCCGGGCTCAGACACCATGGCGTGTATCTTTTCCACACACTGTGTACTTTTTGAAAAATTACATGGTCCTTTTATTCACAGTATATTGGAAATAATTCATTTGGGTTAGTGCCCCTTCTTCTAGTTCCCGTGAAGGTCAAGAATCAATTCCCACTCAGGAGTTTGATCCCTTCAGCAGTACTTTCTGTGACAGAGTCAGGGATCCATCCGAGAGGCCCGGATCGAGATCCTCTATCTATTCTTGACCATAGGTAGAGTCAGGAATCGATGTGAACAACCTTACCGGGAGTTGATCCTCTACCTAGCCGGTGTATCACCTAACTGGTGATTCCGGATGAGTTGCGGTATCCACCATGGCCCTGGTAGTGATCCTCATTTGTGTATCATGATCTTTCCCACTAAGGAGTATGTCTCCCGTAATGATTGCATCTATCTAATAAACCTTTCCACTTAGGAGTGTGTCTCCCGTAATGAGTGTAGCTATCTCTCGTGACAGTTCCCGATGAACATCGCTTCTTTGACGAACATCATTAGAGCTATCAGACTATTGGAGTGTGTTCTCCCGGAACGAGTGAATCACAGAATCTTTGAACAGAATCCCTATCGGGGGTATGTGTTTGAGTGACTTGTCTCTAGACCACGAGTCTAGGTTTTGAGTATATCTAGTTTGTTCTATATGTTTTGTAGACATAAACTGTGCATAGATGGTTGTACCTTTACTTGGTGTACATATATGTGGTATTTGGGGTCCTCTACTGAGTATTGTTATACTCACCCCTACACGGGTTTTGCCCGCACGTCTGGTATCTTGTGCAGACGAGCTGCCTTTTGACAGAGTCGAGGGCAGACCAGGATAAGACTGAGATTTCTAAGTTTCCTACCAGTCTAGGCGTTCCTAGGGCTACGAGCGGCGGTCCATGTGCCTTCCGTGCTTACTGGTTGGACTTTGTAGTTTTCAGACACTTGTTTCTGGTGGGCTTATATTCTGGCCCAGTTTACTTTTACAGTACCCTACCTTTCATCGTACTCTGTTGGTTGGGTTTAGTTTTATGCATGCATTCTCTTTCCTTAGTGGTTTTTACATTTCATCTTTTTTGTGGGCTTAGAGATCTATGTGTGTGTACAGGTACATAGGAAATTTCTTTCATGTTAGTTATGCATACTCAGTGCTAGTCACCAGCCCCTGGCCTATTAAAGGCGGTTTTGGGGAGTCACGGCGCGGGCCCACTGTGACGGGTCGTGATAGAGTGGGATAATAGGTGTTGGGTTCTACCTTAGGACCAAGAGTCTGCGAGTTTGGTTTGGGGAAACAGTGTTGAGTGTTTCAGGTTCCGATTTCAGGCCAGAGACCGCAGTTTTGGTGCGGCGGCCGATTTATCAATACACCAGGACTCTGATAACCTGATTTTTGACTCCGTACACGAAAAAAATGGTTTCGGGGAAATAAAATGTACACGCATCATATAAGAATGGGTTGTTTTTCCCTGTCCATTGTGTCAGCTATCCATATATAATCACTGACTATGTCGCATCGTGTTTCTTTATAGGATGCTTCCACGACGCATAACCGCTAGGGTTCAGCAGCACAATAACATAGATGACCCCCTCTGTGACAAGGCTTCGATACAGGGACCAGCTCCCCAAGCATTGCCACTAGGTGGTGCACCATCTATACCACCACCAGTGGAGTCGCCAGTGGTACCTACAGTACCGACCGACGAGGATAATATTCTTAGCGCGCTCCATGAGTTCCAAAGATAGAGACTCCTCAGGTTTCGAGGCAATCCCGACCCTCAGGTGGCTGAGGACTGGATTGAGGCAGTGACCAGGGTTTTCCAACTAGTGAGGACACCGGCAGACCAGATGGTGATCCTAGGAGTGAGCCTTATTCAGGGTTCGGCCCGACGATGGTGGTGTATGACCACACAGACTCATGATGAGGGAATTCTTTCATGGAAGGAGTTTGAGCGACTCTTCCAGGATGAGTTCTCTCCGGTTACGCTGAGAGTTGTACGCATCCAGGAGCTTCTTCAACTCTAGCAGGGAATTATGATAGTAGCTGACTATTCATCAAGGTTCACCAACCTCACCAGGTACTTGATGGATATGGTCAAGGATCAGTACCTCAGGGCTCAGACCTTTGAACGAGGTCTACATCATGACATCCGTGCTAGTGTCCTGACTCTATGCATTTCCACTTATGCTGGAGTGCTCGAGCAGGCCTTGGTGATCGAGTGTTTCTTGGCGGAGCAGAGACAGCCGCCAGCAGTCAGCAGCAGGCATACAGGTGCGGAGAGAGCAGTACTAGGGAGCCGACGTCAGGCATATCGATCTGGACGTGGGAAACGTCAGAGGGGGACTGAGGACAGGTGATCGACAATCCAGGGCTCTCAATCTGGATCCAATTATCCTAGGGAGAAGCGATGCTACGCATGTGACGGTACGAGACATCTCGCCAGAGATTTCATGACCCTTCGAGCTGCTGATAGGGAAGAGGTGGATGGACCACCGAGGCAGAGGCAGAGAACAGAGCAGGCAGACCCGCCAGGCGGTGGACGTGGCAGAGGAGTGGGGAGAGCTGCAGGTGGTGCCAGACGCTTCGACTTACTTACACCACCCCCCCAGGAGGTCCGCACCAGGCTCTTGGAGGTGGGAGACAGGGGTGAGGACAACTGCATGCGGTCAAGGCATATGACCTGGGGGCTCCATGGATTATTAGAGGTACGATCTATGTCTTCTATACCTTAGCTTTCTTACTCATAGACACATGTGCCAGTCATTCCCTTATAGCCACATGTCTTGTACAAAATCTCGAGATTTAGGTAGAACTGTTGACTCGATCCTTACGCTTGGAGACACCTACGGGAGGAGACTCGACGATCACGCACCTTTTTAGAAAGTTTGATCTTACCCTTGGAGGCGAGAGTTTCAGTTGGAACCTCTTCGGAGTAGCGTCGAGGCCTTATGATGTCATTCTCTGTATGGATTGGTTATCTTCGGTACATTCCTAGATTGATTGTTTTACGCCAAGGGTGTGGTGTGTCCGCCGTGATGGGATGGGGTTTTCCTTTGTCGGAGAAAGGGAAACTCGTGCAGCACAGAATGGTCTCATGCGTAGGAGGGTGCAACCGATCAATCATGAGTTGGCTAACCTTACCCTCATAGCAGTAGATGGTGTGAGATCCCAATTCCCAATATTGGTGGTGGAGTATGAGGATGTCTTTCCCAAAGATGTTCCAGGATTACCTCCACGCCAGGAAATTGACTTCTGCATCGACTTACACCCCAGGACGACATCGATTTCCTCGTCAGCATATCAGATGGCTCCCGCAGAGCTTCACGAGTTGAGGGTGCAGTTGGAGGATTTGAAAAGAAAGGGTTTTGTGAGACCCAACGTCTCACCCTCGGTGGCCCCAGTCTTGTTTGCCAAGAAGGAAGACGGGAGTCTGAGATTTTTCATGGATTATCGGAGTCTGAACCAGGTGATGGTGAAGAATAAATATCCCCTGCCAAACCTCTTCGATCAGCTAAGAGGGGAACAATGGTTCTCGAATGATGACCTTCGATCAGGCTATCACCTGCTACGAGTGCGGGGTGAATATATACCGATGATGGATTTCATATGCCGCTACGGTCCCTATGAGTATTTGGTGATGCCTTTTTTCATGACGAATTCCCCTGCAGTGTTCATGGGATTGATGAACTGGGTCTTCCAGCAGTACATGTACCGGTTCATAGTGGTCTTCATCAATGGCATCCTTGTGTACTCGGCGTCATAGGAGGAGCATGTGAGACACCTGCGGATGGTTCTGGATGTACTTCAGAGCACCAACATTGTGGGAAGCTCTCGAAGTATCAGTTCTGGATTCTGGAGGTCCACATTCTGAGACATGTCATCTCAGCAGATGGATTAGCTGTGGACCCTGCCAAGGTGGAGGCGGTGTTAGCATGGGAGCCACCTTGTAGCGTGATGGAGGTGCAGAGCTTCCATGGATTGGTAGGATATTACCGGAGATTCATTCCTGATTTCTCTCGGATATCAGCACCGATGATGGCCTTGACCAGGAAGGGGAAACCCTTCCTATGGACAGAAAAGTGACATCAGGATTTTGAGCAGCTAAGACAGAGTCTGACGAGTTCCCCAATCTTGATATTTCCGGAGGAGGGTGTCGAGTTCGTAGTTTTCGGCGACGAATCAGGGAATGCGATCGGTTGTGTCCTGATGTAGCAGCACGTAGTGATTGATTATAGTTCACGCTAGTTTAGGCCACATGAGTAGAACTATGGGACCGATGATCTCGAGTTGGCAGTGGTAGTCTTCACATTGAAGATGTGGCGACACTACCTTATAGTCAAGTGGTTTATTGTCTACTCTGACCACAAGAGCCTCAAGTACATCTTCTCACAAAAGGATCTAAATCTGTGGAAGAGGTGTTGGCCATGGATTCTCCAGGACTATGATTTTGAGATTATCTATACTATTGGAAGGAAAACAATATACTATATGCTCTTTGAAAAAGGTCGAGCTCACAGCTGTTGATTGAGGTGACACAAAAGTTAGATGCATTATAGTTATCCAACGTGGATGGAGAGGATACATCATACCTACAGTCAATGGTTGTCACCCCTCCACTCTTACAATGAGTTAGAGAGGCACTGCTTGGGGATGACGACTGTGTGGCTTTACGTGCTCAGTTATCTGCGGGACATGCACCTGATGGATATTTGAAAGGCGGGGAGCACGTACTTCATTTCAGAGGATGCACTCTTTTACCAGTGGTGTTCCATGAGGAGGTCCTGAGGGATTTTCATACATCCCCTTTTCCGGTACATCCTATAGTGGAAAATATGTACTAGGATCTCCAATGAAAGTTCTGTGGTCGGGCATGAATAAGGCAGTAGAAAAATTCGTTTCTCGATTCCTCACATGCCAACAGGTGAAGGCTGAGCACCGGGTTCCAGCGGGATTAGCTCACCCCCTGGATGTCCCAGAGTGGAAGTGGGATGGAATATCAATGGACTTCATGATAGCCATACCATGAACTTCCAAGGGGCATGATTCCATCTGGGTGATCATTGACCGACTCACCAAGTCGGCCCACTTCTTAGCTATTAGAGAATAGAGTTACGTAGAGAGAATGGGGCGCCTTTGCGAGCAGGATATAGTTCACCTTCATGGCGTCCCCTTGACTATTGTATCAGACCGAGATTCCCGCTTCACATCTGGGTTGTTTAAGGGATTGCAGGAGGATTTTGGGACTCAGCTATGCTTGTGCATAGTGTTTCATCCCCAGACAGATGGTCAGAATGAGAGGACAATTTAGGTTATGGAGGATATGTTGCGAGCCTGTATCTTGGAACTTGGTCACATCTGGGAGGACCACCTACCACTGGTGGAGTTTGCGTAGAACAACATCTTCCACTCGACCATTGGTATGGCACCATTCGAGGCTCTGTATGGGAGACCCTTCCAGTCACCGCTTTTCTAGACCGACCTCGAAGAGTCACCACTCATGGGTCCAGAGATAGTGCGAGCTACCACAGAGAAGGTTCAGATCATCCGAGAGTGGATGAAGAATGCACAGATTCAGAAGATGTCTTATGCTGACAGATGACGGAGACCTTTGGAGTTCGAGGAGGGAGACCATGTCTTTCTTCGGGTCTCACCTCAACGATGGTTGTAGAGATTTGTCCGAGGTGGCAAGCTATCTCTATGGTTCATCAGACCTTTCCAGATTCTGTTCCGAGTTGGTGAGGTGGAGTACAGCCTACCTCTACCGCCACTATTGCATCAGGTATATGATTTCTTCCACGTATCGCAGCTAAGGAGGTACGTGCATGACCAATCGCATGACATCGACTGGGGAGAGCTGGACATCGAGGATGGAGGGACCTTTGCTGAGTACCTGGTGGAGATAGAGGATTGGCATGAGAGGATCCTTCGTGGGTGATCAATTCCCTTATTGCATGTCTGGTGGTAGCACGAGAATATTTCGGAGAGCATGTGGGAGATAGAGGCCCAGATCTGTGCCCAGTACCGTCATCTTTTTTAGTATCCTTTGTTTTGGATTTTCGGGGTTGTAAAGCCCCAAGGTGGAGAGAATGTAATGTCTCAGATTTTTAGTTAATTATTTTTTAAATATTATAGGAATTATTTTGAGACCGATCGCGAACATGGCATATCATTCCGAAGTCCAGTGAACCCAGAAAGGTGGTTTGAACTTTTTTTAGTTAAGTGATTCGGCGCTTGTGCGCGGTTGTTCCAGTTTCCAAACTGATGCCTGGATTAAATATCTGAGGGAACCATTGCATCGTGGACGACGACTTTACCTATGAATGAGGCTAACATCAACCGACACAGGTCGAGGGAAAAAGTTAATTTTCGGACGTTTTAATACAAATAAAATATAATAATAATATACATGTTTTTTTTTATTTTATGGAAACAACCGTTGCAGCACAGAAAAAAGGCATCTGTTTCCATAATTAAAAGATGTGGCATAATGAGAAATAAATGTAATGTTGGACTCTTTAATACGCAGTGACGGGACGTCTGTTTCCTTAACTAATGGCACGTCATAATGACTCAAGAATAGGCAAGTAGGAGCAATTAATATCGCCGGGTAATTATGTTCCAATCTGGTTTCCCTTTTTAAAGGGTTGAAATTTTTTTGATCATTGGCAACTTTTGAGAATAACCTCTGCAAATCCAAAGCGCGTTGGAGAAAAATCTTGGCGATGAATGACGACGGATCAAAGTCGAGAATCAATACGCCAACAACGTTGAAGGATCTCGACGACAACGACAGCCCGACGCCTTTGTCAATGATAGATCCTTTCAAAAGGTAGGTGTTGTAATTTCAATTTTCTTTTTCCCGTATTTGAGTTTAAATGACAAACACTGATCAAACATGAAAAAGTTGATCTACGGATTCGTACGTTCTTGCGGGAGGGATTTTCATTGGGAAGATTATGGGGAATTGATCCATGGTTTATATTGTTGTTGATTCTTGCTCCATTTAAGCCTATTAACGGGAGTGGATCAACGCCGTGATGAACGATGGTGGAGGTTTGTTCCTCAATTTGTTTATTTGGATTTCATCCCCCTTTTTTCCCAGTGTGTTCTTCGCGTTCTTCGCGGGGCGACGAAAAACGGATCGTTGTGCATCTGTTCCGTGACGCAACGATCCCAAATCGAAGCTTTGACACCGCAATGACCTTGTGGAGGTGCGACGACCATGGTGGATGACAAATCAAACCAGATTGGAAAGATAATTCTTAGAGGGTTCTTCGTGCGGGAAGATCAGACCATGTTTTCAGAGCCGATCGAAGGATCAAAAATGACGGAAGCAGCTTCGTGGTGTCGGGGTGATCAAAACCTAGGAGTTTTGGGGTGATCGGACGGCCGGATCGATGATCATAGCACCACGGGAGGCGCGACAGCGGAGGTCCGCGTTTCTGGAAATTTCTAGAATACACGGCGTGTACTTTCGAAGCACACACCCTATAGTATGGGCGGCGACGGCTAGGTTTTTTGGGGTCAGAGAAGAATCACACGGCGTGTGACCCTAGTCACACAGCATGTTGGACCTTCCCTGAAGCTCAGTGTGTACTTTGGGTAGTACATGGCCACGAGATGATCTACACGGCTTCAGGCGACACAACGTGTACAACTTGGCAGAAGCGGCTACGTGGGACTCGGCATGCATCTTGTGGATACACGGACACGCGATGGAGTACACGACCATGTACTCTATCACACGGCCAGGTGAGGCCAGCAATGCGGGTCACCCCGTGTGCCGATTACATGTGTCGGAGTACACGAGTTGGTGACTGTGAATGAGAACATGTCTAGACTACAAGGAGCCAACCCCAGTTACCCAGACACGAGGTGTACATCATACTACACGTCGTGTACTATGTTTTTCCTACACCACCACCCTATGAAACGGTCTGTTGTACACAGGCAGTACCCGGGGTCAGACAACACGGCGTGTATCTTTTCTATATGTCGTGTACTTTTTGGAAAACAACATGGTCCTTTCGTTCACTGTACCTTAGACTTCTTTCATTTGGGTTAGTGAACCTTCTTCTCGTTCCCTTAAAGGTCAGGAATCATTTCCCACTCAGGAGTATGATCCCTTCAGCATGACTTTCTGTGATAGGGTTAGGCATCCATCCGAGAGGCCCGGATCGAGATCCTCTATCCATTCTTGACCCTAGGTAGAGACATGCATCGACGTGACCAACCTTACTGGGCATTGATCCTTTACCTAGTTGGTGTATCATGTAACTGGTGAATCCGGATGAGTCATGATATCCTCCTTGTCCCTGGAAGATATCCTCATTTGTGTATCGTGATCTTTCCCACTCATGAGTGTGTCTCCCATAATGAGTGCATATATCTGCTGATCATGTCCACTCAGGAGTGTGTCTCCCATAATGAGTGTAGCTATCTCTTGTGAAGGTTCCCAACTAATAACACTTATTATATGGACGTCATCAGATCTATAAGACTCGTGGAGTGTGTTCTCTTGGAATGAGTGCGTCATAGAATCTTTGAACAGAATCCCTAACGGGGGTATGCGGTTGTGTGACTTGTCTCTAGACCACGGGACTGGGTTTTCAGTATATATGGTTTGTTCTATATGTTTTATAGACATACACTGTGCATAGCTGACTGTACCCTTACTTTTTGTACTTCTTTGTGGTTTTCGGGGTCCTCTACTGAGTTATGTTATACTCACCCCTGCACGGGCTTTGCCCGCACGTATGGTGTCTTGTGCAAACGAGCACCCTTTTGATATAATCCAGAGTGAACCAGGATAGGACCGAGATTTCTGAGTTCCCTACAGGCTGAGGAGTTCCTAAAGCTATGAGCGTTAGTCCCAGTACCTTTCTTGCTTACAGGTTAGACTTTGAAGTTTTCAGACTCTTGTTTTTGGTGGGCTTGTATTCTGGCCCAGTTTACTTTTACAATACCCTACATTTTGTCGTACTCTGTTGGTTGGGTTTATTTGTATTCATGAATTATTTTTCTTTTGAGGTTTTTATATTTCATCTTTTTTGGTCTTAGAGATGTGTTCATGTGTATAGGTACATAGGAAATGCCTCCCATGTTAGTTATGCCTACTCGGTGCTAGTCACCATCCCCTGGCATATTAGAGGTGGGTGCGGGGAGTCACAACGCAGGCCCCAGTGGGACATGTCGTGACAGGAAACCACATATTAAGATTCCTACATGGATTATTGATTTATCTTTGGTTTAGAATGGATTATTCAACAATTAGAGTGATGATTATATGTTCGCTGCTTCCGAAGCCACTGTGATATAGACTTATGTCATCTTTCATCTTGATTCATCGACAAAAGGATGAAAATAGCTCTTTCCAATAATCCTAAGGTTATGCAAAAAAACCTTGTGATTTTCCATTGCTTTTTATTTATAACCCATGTATTAGGTAAAATACGAATTAATTGATTATTTATTTAATCTGCTTAACCATACCTCCAATGATTGTCTCATCTGAATGTCCTTCACCAACCAACATTTGGTGTCCCCTAGGGAAAAAAGAATATTATGAACATAATTTTGAACTCATATTTCCAATATGAGTCTTCATTACTGAGTTATTTATATTAAAATTAAAAATAAAATAATTTTATTTACGGTTACATCCACGGTGAATATTTCTACAGATGACCCATGCCAATTTTTTTTTTGTCTTACATCGGTTAAACATCTCTTTTTAGAATCAACCATTCCCTCAGTTATCTGATCTAAGATTCTGTTTAGTTGATATTCCTTTATTTCTGAAAAACTGTGTGCACGAATAATAAAATTATTTTTAATATATTTTTAAGTATAATTATTCCCACACTGGGCCTTATAATCGTCTTCCATCTTAGCTCCTGGATCCAAAATTATTCTTATTAATATTCCAAAGTGATACAAAGAAAAACCAGGGTCTCTATAATTTTGTGGTGTGATATATATTTTTTATTTCAAATCATTAATATAAGTATATTTTAAATATTAAACAAACACACTACTTTTATAGTTACTTTATATTAGTACTTTTATAAGTTTTTGATATGGTAAATTGATTTAAACATTTAAATTAATAATGTATATTGTTTTAATTGATACTTAATAAATCATCAAGAAATATATTAAATTCTAGAACTAATACAATTCTACTATTTTGACTTACAAGACTATTTTAAATGTTTGGTTGAATTTAAATGAACATATATTTGATTGAAATTTCTTATTGGGTGCTCAATTCACCACACAAGAGATAGTCACAATGAACAAAAATAAGGTCTATTCCAATATAGAAAACACTATCAACACCATTGATGGAAAACATATTATTCCCCCGAACAAGGTAATATTTCTAATAAAAAATATTTCCTGTGATTTATGACATCTATTCATATTCATATGAAAAAAAACTACCAGAAACCATTCACCCATACAACACGATGTTAAGAAACATCGATAGGTCTTTCTCACGTGGCCATTAATGCAATAAAAAATATCATCATAGACACAACATGTTTAATTGTATGGTGATGTCTTCAGCACATAACATTAATGCATGGTGTTACCTTATACACAAACTATAGGATGTCTGATAAAAAATAATAGGGATACTCTTATAATGAGAATGTATAGATTTTTATATAACTTATCAAAATTAGGGGAATCTATTGAGATGATTTCCAAAATGTTTGGGTGTCTCTGATGTATAAAATCCTCTTCCGTTATTTTCGATCCTTCAATAACAAAAAGATCCTTGATGCACAACCATATAATGAATAAGCATTGGTCTGGGATGAATGACCTTAAAAGTCACATTTAACTTTCTTAGAATATGTTATTAAAGTAAATTATAGTGTTCCCATTGTCATAACATGAAACAAATTTTATTTGTGATTCTTTAGACGAACTGTGATTCTGGGATAAGTCACTTACTTCACCAGCATTCATTAAATCACCCACTATGAATTAAATTAAACCCTCATTATCCCATGTATATCACATTGATCATTGATCTCATGGGATTATGAATATTGGTAACATCCTCCTATCATGGTTGGTTCACTTATCGGTCTGAATACCACGACCTTAATCTAAATGTGATTTATTCAAAATGACATTGGGAAATGTGAGACCTCATACACATTATTCACAGCAGATGAACAATGTCCCAAATATATGGCAATAAACATTGTGTCTCACATTATTTCCACATTATTTTAAACAACATGGTTTAAATCCTTGTCATATTATGTAAAACATTCTCCTGTAGTGGTCCTTGTCATAAAGGACCATCAATCTAGGTGTCATTCTCTCATCAAACCTAGACTCCAGAACTATGTATCACTTTATTTTCATCCCTATGAGACATGTAGTGACTCCATGATTAGCTAACTTATTCCCATTAGAAAAAAAATATTCCCCAACACCCATTCATATGAGCCAGATCCATGAAGGGGAGTCTTGTATGGGATCTCATTTCAATTGTGAATTGGTAGTCAAAAAAATCCCCTATCTTAAAACAGATTAGAACAATGTAGGGAGAATCATTTAAAAAATTGTATGAAATAATTATTATTCATATAGTATATATAGTGACACCTTTATCTCAAATATTGAGACCATCCACAAATGTTTCCTTCATTTCATACAAATAAAACCATTGTGAGGAAGAATCTTCTTATTCCTAGTCAATTCCTGCCTCTATTTGAACTTTATACTCATGCATGTTCCATTCATAAAACAAACTATGTGGCTTGGTGAATTCAGATATCCATAATCATTCCATGGATCTTAGTGAAAGAAGAAGCCAATGATCATGTAATGGTTGAGAACATTAAATTTTTTCAATAAAACAATATAACTACAAGTTTATATCTTGGTAAGAGTGTCGATTTCCATGGGATGGTATAATAAAATTGTATGAATAGTTACGAGAAAACAAAAAAAGTGAAATAATGAATATATGATTGGGATAGGGATTATAAAAATAACTTGACAATAGATAAGGAATATATGATATTTGGAAAATGGAATTCTCTATGTTGATAAAAGTAACATTATGATCTAACTATATGTCATTATATTTATGATTGTGTTGTACAAAATATTTGTTGAGAACTTAACATTCTTTAAGATTTTTGAAAAACTCAATGAACTCTCCTTGGATATTTTTTCAATAAAAACACAGTAAATTTTTTTTTCTATAATGGAGTAGAGTATCACAAAACATTTCTAATTTTTAGTAATTTAGTTATTGAACTAATGTAACTTATCTACTATCATCACCCATTGGTCTGTAGAATAGCATAAAATTGAAACTCATTAATTAGAAAACGAGTTCTCCAAGAAAAAAAATGCTCACAAAAAATTGATGGGAAAAGTATAATAACAGAATAAATTCAATGCATTAAAATCGGATTTCCAAAGAAATTATTATCCACTTTTGACCAGAGCTAAAAATTAAATTGTTTTCAATAAGTACATCACAATATTTTTTTAAAATGAGAATAATCAATTAAGGTAATAATTATTCTATGGTGAAGTTGATTTCATCTCCACATCAAAATTCCTTAATTCCTCATCATTATTATGCTCTATTACGGTACCTCTGATCTTTATAACTTATATATGGAAATGTGTATCCCTCCTTCAACCCCCATACATTTATTTTTATTGTCTCTAATTCATCGACGTATATTTTTCATAATATCAGGTATCATTCATCAATGCCAAAATTTCTCAACAAGCATGCCACATGTAGTAATCATTTATTTTTAAATCCAATAAAATTACAAGGCTCCTAAAAATCTGAAAATATCTTACATTTATATTATATATTACCTCAATATAACTCAACAAATACAAATTTTGTTCACCATCTCCAAAATCCGGTCTTACTCGGCATATAAAATCTCAAAAAACACAAGATTTGAGAATTTTTTTTCTAGACATGATAGGAATGATCATCAAATTCTCAAGCATAATTCCATAACTTCAGGTGAACATAACAGTAGTCGTCGAATAAGACATCATCTCCAACAATGAAATTAACTACTGATGAATATGATCCTCACATGGATCCAATTCAATCACCTATAGGGTTTCTCACATCAATGGGTTAGTTCATTGGTTCGTGACCTCAGGTTCTTGGTTGAATAGACAATTTCCATGGTGGCCTTATTGACATAGTTGTTCATTGATCAATCTAGATACAGTTTTATTTGTCGTATTAATCTCAAAAAATGTAAAAAATTATAATAAAAATATAGAATATTTTTATTCAATATTAAATTATTTAAAGACTACGATTAAAATTTATCATTAAATTAATAAATATATATATTTGTAAAATATAAATGAATGGGATTTAATGATAAAATGATATAACTATAAAATTTAAAATGAATAACTGAATAAAAATAAAATTATAAAATTAAATTCAAAATTTAATTGTTCAAATTTAATTTTAGAAAAAATATAAAATATAAAACATAAAAAAACTCATTAAATTATAAATTAATAAATTTAATACTAAATTATCCAATTTACAACCAATAATATGTTAATAAAAATATAAAATAAATTTCATTAAATAAAAAATTTCATGAGAAAGGATATGAAAAATGCATCCATTAACGGCCACATAAAATTCCCCCAAACAGAAGAAATTTCATATCCTTAAGAATTTTTTTTATGTTTCAATAGTAGGAAAGAAATATAAAAATGTTAAGCTAGAAAACCACAATGAATTGATTTTCATATTTATATCTCCCCATGGATTATTTCAAGTAGTTATTGTGAATTATCATTTAAATTAGATAATCTTAGTGAATTATTCATGAATATTTTAAAAAAACATTTAAATTGACAATTTTAAAAAGAATCTAACACATATCAATTTTTTTCCAACTAAAATTCAAAAATATCTATATACCTCTAGTTGAATAGTCTCACATGAATTGGGATTCCATAATAAATAGACTGACTATTAGATGGGGAGAAGTGTGAATTTTTTGGTGGAATGAATACTAACCCCATCATAATGATGAATAAAAATGAGATGATTTAAATAATAAGGTCAACCTAGATTAGGATTTTTATTTAATAATTTAGTTGGATATATATCATATGAGATAAATTAATATTAAAAATATCAATGTTATTAGTAATAGTACATCATTCCCTATATATTTTAAAGAAATCCTTTTTTCTAAGAGGTTAAGAAAAATAATTTATCTAATTTAATCCATGTGGTGTTAAATATTAACCACCTAAATGTGGCTTTAAAATCTTCTAATTTTATAAAAAATTCACCCATTGAAAATTCCAAAGTGATGCTTAGAAACACATAATTTTAGAAACAAAATATTGTTTTTATTGATGGAATCTAAATGAATTTCATTTTATCACATTAAAATACTCCACCCCCACACTAAAACCCCAACATTTTCCTAAAATATAATCTTAGGTTGAAGAAAATTGAAGAAAATTAAGGTTCAAATATATTTCAATTCTGCAGCGAATGTTTCAACATTAAGGGTCACAGTAATGTTTAAAAATTACTTTTTCATGTCTAACACAGTAATCACAATAAGTAAAAGAAAAAAAATTAGGTAATACGTAATAATTCAAGCATGTTAGCAGAGATTTTCATAAAGAATTCATGCTACACCATGTAATTCAAAAAGGTAATCTTTGAACCCCAAATATGAGTAATTTACGTATGAAATACAGCATTCAGATACAAAAAATTGTTGCAATGAGAACTACGATTCTCAAAATTAATATCGCATGTAAAATCTCATAAATATGTATTCTATAATAATTTATAATACCCCATATAGTAAAAAGTTAATTATTAAAAAATATATATATATTAGTAAAATTTGAATTTTCAATCCATTAAAATATAGAACCAAAAACAGAATTTATCCATTTGATACTTCCCTTTAATAAACATGAATAATCCCCTTCGGTAAACATGTATTATTATCTTAAAATATAAAAATTATCCTCATTAATTAATTGATATTAAAATTAAATCAATGATAAACTAGAGGGAAGCATTCTGGAAGTTTAATCACTTTTTTGAAAAGGGTGATTCTTCATCAATGTTAAACACTCTGATTATTCCATGCAAGTACTAAAAATAAAATAAAAAAATTATCTTCTACCTTGAAAATTTATTTAAACATTATACATGAAACAATTCAGAGTTTGATGTAAAAATTGAGTGACCAGAAGGCGAGAAGTGGAGTCTTATTGAAACATATATAAAAATATTGTGTTATAAAAATCACGGGTTTCCTCCCACACAGTGATAAATATAATATATTTAACAATAATTTGTCCCAAAATTTGTTTTATCCATTATAATTTTAATGGTATGATCAATTTTTGTTTTTCAATTAATTGATTATTGTTGAAATTATAGAGTGTTCTCTCAAGGATATAGACAACCAATATTCCCACAACACACATCCCTAATAACCATGGTTCTATTGTATATCCTCCTATAACTAGTAGGTTGATGGTTATCTATTGGAAAAAATAGTTATTGATGGATCTTAATATGAAGCCTATAATTTTCAGTAGAAACAATAACATAAACTTCGAAAAACCCACACATACATTAGGATTTACAAATTTGGAATTAGGAAAAACCCTTTTCATTACCATAAAAAATTAAACTCTGAATGAATCATAGAAACACCATTGGTGAAACATATAATTATCTTCAATATCATCTTTAAAATTCATAAAATTTTGAAAATGGATTTCATATTTTTTTCTTTTTAATGATGTTGGTTCAGAAAATGGATCAAAATATTCAAAAAAATCACCACGATAAGAAATGATGAAATATTATAATACTTTTTGTATCTCATGGGAAACATGCTCAATATTTAATAAAAAATCTTTATGTTCTTGAATAAATATTTATCCATCAAAATAGATTATATCAGTTGGAAAAAGAATTCCTATCTAGATTAAGAAAACAACCTCAGTTTTATCGTTCTACACTCCCCATGGGTTATGGTGACTCATTTTCTATAAGTTAAGGATAGGTACTAACCTAGTATTTTTTCACAGCCTTAAAAAACAAAATCCTAAAATAATAAACAAAAAAATATTCTCACACTTCTCTAGATGGTGGTAAATCGAAGTGGTTTCCCTATTAGAAATGAGATAGGGCTGTAAACATTAAATATAATCATAAGAAAGCCATTAATCTAGAATTTTGAGATATTGATTGACCAATTCATGTCCACGATCAATGCAGATATTAATCATAAACTCATTTTCCCTATATAATCTATCTCATGTGTGGACTCAAATTCAACATTTTTTTTTGAAAATGGTCATTAATAGATATTCAATTTTTTTACATCAAAATGAAAATGAGTATCCTTATTATAATATACTATAAACAATTCCCATATCATATAAATCAATATTAAACATATTTGAAGAGTTTAATCTTTTAAAAATTGAACTACTCTTGATCATCACTATCCTAGAGGGTAACTTTACCATTAGAAAACATCAATTACATCCCCAAATACACCTAAAATGGATTTCTGCAAATGATGCATACTTTTTTATCAAATTCCATTCAATGGTAGTATTTTTTTTGGAAAATACAACCTTTCCATATCTACTAATAGGTTATACACCCTCCTATATGGATAGCTGAGTTTCCTAATCGTATAATTCAATAATATAGATATTAGCTTCACTTCCATAAAGAATAAAACTTTGAATAACAATAATATAATATTGTAAATTATTTCACCTATATAAAAAATAAATTATATATCCTCACTCATGCCAATTAAAAAATATATTACAAAGGAATAGTGATCATTCAATTTTAGTGGAATATTTTCTTGAATAATGGAACTAAACATGTCCTTATGATTTATTTCTTATCACTCATCTCAATCCATCTTGGGAGAGAAAATATTTTTAATAATTATAACAATGAAGAAACTTAATTAACATCCTTAACAAATGGAATATTATCATTAAATATTCTAAACATATTAATTATTATTACTTTATCCAGTTTTTTGGACTTATTATACCATTATGGAAATTGGATGGAAGATGATTATTATTTATCATTGTTTTATTATTATCGTCATTATTAAAAAATAAATTTTTCATATTTAACACATTCTCACATTAGATTCTTTTTTCTATTAGATTAATCACTTGAAGATCCAGCATTTTGTCTATTCTAGACACTTCTGTCCAAATTATCCGAATTGTTGTTTTCATTTTTTCATTTTTAGGTTCTTCTAAAAAATAAGGTATGTTATTATGTATTTTTTTCATGTGTTTTTTAACATTATATCATATTAATATCCATCAAATTCTTTTTGGGATTCACTACTATTGTGTTAGGTAATTTTCACTTATCTCTACCTCCTAAGTCCCAAATATTATAGACTATTGGTATCTCAATATTGTGAATTGTAGATATATTTATCCCTATAACAATATTTTCTAGAATTTTTGGATGCTTGAACAATGTATTTTATATTCAAATATGCTTTTTAACTATTGAAACATTTTACCAACATTTAATTTTAAATTTGATTGTTTAATATTAAATCTGAAATGAAGGTCTAAATTATTGTGGTTAAATAGTATTGTCTACTTATTTCAAAACACATTGATCGTTCCATGATAATTTGGGATTAATTTTATTAACATCATTAATATTTTACAAAAATGATCATTTAAATCTTGGTTATTGTCGCTATAGTCAAAAACATTGGGTACTTTCTTCAGAAAAAATATGAGTTCAATGTTGGGAAAAATTGTTTTGATAATATTAATAAATCCCATAATGATAACATTTCTCAATTATAGAATTTCCATTAACAAAAGTATACATTGAATTAGTTTTATCCAGATATATTACTCTCTTTCAAATGCTATTATATTATTAATTTTATGAATGTTTATTATAAAAATCAGTTCATCCACTATAATGTATGAAAAACCACTACTACAATATGGGCCATAATATTATGATTCTATGGTGTGAGAATATAATAGAATGTGTCCATCATTAGGTGTGGAGAAATTTATTTATATGTAAATTTTTTACGGTGTCCTCTAAACCAATCCCATGTCTCATATAAAATTTTGGATGAATATTGAATGAAACCAGTTATTTTATGGCACCCTTAATTTTTAGTTAACAATGGATAAAATATCCCAACAAATCAATTGAATATCTAGGCTATTTTGTTAAAAAATTACTCATCTAAATTCTAGAATAAGCAAGTAAAAATAATTTTCAAAAATAATTAGAATACACTCAACATAAACTCATCCTCACAAATCGCATGAAATTTATTTGATGAACAATGATGAAAAATTTACAATTATTTCAATATAATCATAACATGGATAATCAGTAGAGGCTAACATATAGTGATAAGATGTATTCATATCTTAATGTATAGATCTATAGGATAACTGTTTGAATGTGGTATTTTTTGAAATATTGGTAAAATAAAATACATATGTCTAGGCCTCTCACCATTCTTATTCCTACGTTGAGGGTAAAACTAATATTTATCTCCCCATTAATATCTCTAAATTTCAAAATTCTAATTTCCCATTTTAACATTATTAATCTTATTATGTGAATAAATTTGTTTTATTAATTCCTTATTTAATGTTACATGTTTTAATTTATTATTTTTCATTACAATTCATATGAATTTAAGTTCAAACTGAAAACAATACAATGAATAGTGAAGTAAATGAGCTATTTTTTGCAGAATTTTTTTAAAACATTTTTAGTATATTTTTAGACTATATTTTCTATTTTTTATTTCATTTTTTTGTTAGTCACACATTCCTCCTCGACAATGATGACACAATTTGACTACATCGTCATTGAGAACATGTAAAATTTATTTATTCTTTAAACATATTTTCTACTAGTTTTGTAATATGTGGGAGTATAAATTTCTATATGGAATGAAGAAGAAAATTGTGTGACCAATAAATAAAATTCAAGCAAAAAACTGAAATAGATAATATTTTATTACGATGTTGATTTTGAAAAAAAATGAAATTGAGGAAAATATAAGATGATATTAGGGAATCAGACTATTCTTAGTTTATATTAGTAATTTTATTCTCTAAATACATGTGATCATCTTTATTTAGGTTTTATAAATAATGTATACTGAGGAATTAACACTCATTAAGAGTTTAACATATCCCAATGTACTATCCTTAGAATTATTTTTCAATAAAAACTACAGAAACATTTAGATCATTAAAAGAGTATCAATGACCTTTCCCAATTTTTTGGTACTTTGGTTGATGGAAAAGGGTAATGTATATGCCATTATCACCCATCGGTATTAATATTAATGTAAAATTGGATAAAATTAATAAAAAAATGAGTTCAGTAAAATTTAATTTCAAAACCGTAAAATTAACGAAAAAAGTAGACCATCAGATGAAATTAAATGAACTGCATTTGGATTTCCCTAAAAAGGGGTTTTCAATCATGTACATAGCACCAACTTCAATATTTTTTTGGAAATAAATCACAACAATTTTTTCACAGATGACTAAGTAAATAAATAAACAAATCTCTTATTTTGAATTTTATTTCCCCTTCATCTAGAGCTTCATCAAATCGTTAGTATTCGTTAAATTTTATATTTTTCCTTTTATTTATGGAAAATGTATATGTAAATGTATATTGATCCATCAACCAATTCATTCATATTTATATTATATAAAATTCATAGTATTTTCTTTTTATAATAACACGTTTCATACATAAATTCCATTACTTCTAAACAACCAAGCCATGTATAGTAATAAATTTTAATGATTTATATGGTACCTCAATTATTTCTGTAATTAATTTTAAATCCTGAAATACTGGAATCCTTCTATATATTTGAAAAATCCCAAAAATTCTCGTTTCCACATCCCATATCAAAATCAATAACAATAACGATCAAACACATTCTATTCGCTTATTCAAACACATAGTCCTAGGTAGTAGAGGGTATGTTTCCCCATATATGGACATCAAAAAGAAAAAACACTAATAAATAAATATATAAACCCAATACAACATTAACCAATTCCATTTCAAAAAAATCATTTTCTTAAACATAAAAAATATCAGATAATACATGATTTCTGTTAGATTTTCTATCTATTCATGATAAGAAATCATGTTGTATTCTTCCCACCAAGTTTTAAAACTCGATCCAAACAATAAAAAAATAGTAGCATCCACCATCAACTCTAGTGGTGTCACCATTTCATGATGAACTAGATTCTTGAATAGATACCGTTTAATAATCTATGGTATTACTCACTTCAGTCGGTTAGTTCTATTCAATCAGTTTCTATACCAAAATCTACATTTTCTATCTTAGACTTGTTGTAATATATTATTTTTTATCATATAATAACCAAATTTACTGTAAATATAGATGCTTAGAAACATCAATGATATATTTTTGACAAGTTTGGATCTGAAGTCTTTTATGCATCAAATGGAATGAGTTTTTGGACATCTAATCCTGCTTGGTTTTTTATATATAGCATTATTTTATTTTGGTATCCCTATAAATGGGGTGCGTTTCTCTTTTATAATAATCAATTTCAGTTAAAAAATAATAATGACAATTATGTTTTCAACTGTTGATGTTTTTTTCTTGTGATCTCCTTTAATGATCTTCATTTTCATCTATATTTGTGTTTTCGGCTGATAAATCCATCTTCATTTGTAATGTATGGATTGAAAGTAATCTACACTGAGATAGATCTTTGAGATCCAATACTGAGTAGTTTTAGTGGCCAAATAAAGATAAATATTAATAATTAACTATTTCATATTCGGGTGTGAGTTTGAACCTATTAATATCATTTTTTTTCTTTTTCATCAGTCAAGATGATGGTGGAATCATTTATAATCTAGTCCCAAACATAACAAATACATTATATCCTCTCCTTTTTATATTTCATAAAAAATAATTTCGTAGATATCAAATTTTCTTTAATTTATGAAATCCATAAAATTTTGTAGACATCGATGATGATGATAGATGTGATAACTAGGGGCCCCCACCTTTGACTTCATACTCTCCATCTCTTCTCCTAAAGCTGAATCAATCATCTTCACTTAATGTTGTAAAAAACATAGTGGTTATACAATAAATACATATTCTCACATGTTTATACATCTATAATAATTCTATTTTGAATATCATCCATCGGTTCAGGCATCCTAATGAATCATATCCCCATGTTGGTTCTCCTATTAGAGAATAATTGTGCCTCCTTCTGGTGCTTCCAAGTGTCTGTGAATTCTAGAAAAATGGAATGAAAATTTGAAAATAATCAAGGAGAGGTGTTTCGGGAAAATAAACCATTCCATGTAAGGGATTATAAGGTATAATAAAACCAAATCAATAAGATTATTAATATAAAAATTATAAGTCATGAGAACAAGAAAAGTGATATCACTAACTATGGTGAGGTCATTATACAAGTTTATCAGCCACCAATATTTGATTCAAATTCATGACACATGATGAAAATAAATCTAAGGGGGGTGTGGGGAGATAAACTTCATCTATTGGAAAACAAGAAAATTCAATGGTGTTATTTAGGATGGAAAAATTAAAAGATTGTTGTTTTATGTTTTTTGGGATAAAGGCTTGCGTGACACATAATACACCGAATTTTGGGACTTTATTTATACTTGGTTTTTAATAATTTTTTTTTAAAATTTTATCCCGTTAAATAGGGTTTGTTAATTCATTTTAATATATGAACATAGTTGATGAAATAAATACCAGTTTATTTACTACTACAATTTTACTTTTTTTCAAGTGATTACCTCATGTGACTTTCATCTACTTATGTATTTGTGGTTTATCTAAAAAATAACCCTTCAATTCCATAATATTCGTTTGTGACATTTTGAAATAAATTTTCTTCATTTCATCAATTATCCAGAATGGAACTTAGATGATGATCTTCTTCAAGGGGAATTGAAATAGATTTCCAGAACCATATTTTTATTTATGAAGCATTGGTGTATGTCCTAATATTCTTAGTAGCCACAACATCAATGATATTATACTTAATCATGTTGTTGTTCCATAATTGAACCAGATGAAATTTTATTTTCTTTATTATTATTGAAATATAAAAATATAAATTTGGTTTATCTTCCTATAGAACATATCGGCTCTAAAACTTCATCGATATAATTTATTTGATTATGGAATTGACTGGTCTAGTATGGAAGGATCAGGGTTTCCAAAGAGAAATTAGCAATGTGGATTCACATCACTCATTTATAATTGGTATGTAGGATGAGTTTAGTGATGTTTAATGGGATTGAAATTTGTGTACCTAATGCCCAACATATTTGGATATGTGGGGTTGGTTAAATAATTTGCCTTCCTAGTGGAAACCATTGGATTTGGCAAAATAGTAGAGAAATTAAATTGGCTATGTGTTCATGCTGCTGAATCTAAAATCATAACAAAAACAAGTGAATAATTAATTCATCCAAAATGAAATATGATGAAATTTTATTTTTTTAATAATTAAAAATATAAATAAACAGTAAGTAAAATAAATATTAAAATAATTTGTTTTCATAAAAAAAATAAATGATTTTTATTTAACATTTATAAAATCAACTAACTAATTATTTATTTATATAATTATTATACTATAAGACATATAAAATATATATAATTCACTTTTACTGAATATTTAATTATTTAAAGAAGGATATTTAAAGATAACATTAAATTAATTAATTAATATAAATAAACTAAAATGGAATAAATAATAAATATATAAAATTCAAAAATAAGTAAATATAAAAATAATTTGAATAAAATTTTAAAATACACTTTAGAATAAAAATTATTCTTAATCAATTTTAGACAAAAAGTATAATTTGAAACGTAAAAACACTCATTAGTTAATTCAATTAAGAAATGTAATATTAAAACATACTGTTGAGAACAAATCAATAATTAATGAAAAAAAATATATTTTATAATTAAATACATATAAAATATATGAAAGTATATTTTAAAAAAGGTATCATTTAATGGAAACACCACCCACCTCCAAAGGGAATCTATGTATTGATTATGCATAATAAGCCTCAAATATGGCATTACATAATTTGTACCCTAAATGTTCTATATCAACCAAAGTCATCATCATCCTCATAATAAAAGTTATTTTATATTTTTATTCCCTACCAACATTGTAGTGTAGGAATATTTTTGATTTTTTTCCATGATCATTCTTTTTTTACATATCTTGTATCATTTTCTTAGATCCAAGAACCCTGAGGCCTTGATTTACAACTATACCCATTAACACATGGATATTTTCATAGTATTCATGAATGGATTACTATGTAATGTATGGTCTTATATTCAAGTCATTAAATGAAAAAACATACATCCTTTTTATATAATATTAAAGTGTATAGTTAATATCTAGATCATATGATGTTAATGATTTTTAATATTTTTATCCTCCCTTGAATGAATCATCATTCTAGGTGATCATCGGTCATCTTACCTTGATACTATAACTTTTTTTTGATTCTAATCCCATTGAGATATGTAGTGATTCATGAATCCTTCATCCCATTCCATTGAATAAACAAAAAACCAATATTAATGTCTTATATATGAGAAATCTTTATATAGAATATCTGTAGAGACTCGAAGCTTAACGTACAAGGAAATTAAATTACTTTTGCGGAATACTTATTACATAACAAAAACACACACACAAGGACCGTAATAGTTTAGTGTCTTTGGAAACTCGGAACGTAATCTTCTAATCATGGTGAAAGTTCTTCAACATCTCCCATGAAGATCTTCATTTTTTTTTCTTACCTAAAACCCTTCTTTAAATCCTGGGGAAAAGAAAACATAAAATGGTGAGCTCAAATGCTCAGTAAGGGTAAACAAAAGAAAAATCAATCACATCATATTCATAACAACATAACATTTCAGAAATCATAACCTCCAAAAGAGATCATAATATCATAACATGGGATAAATCATAGTAGTGAAATGAAATCCCATTAATCATAACTTAAAACATGAAACTTAGTGGCATAGACACATAATCATAGAGAATCATATCTTATTAATCAAGACTCATTGCCAAGACAATCTTTGTGGACAAAGTCCATTTCTGAACTGAGTCACCCTCGTTTCAGTCTTGTTTCACTGAACCGGTATAACCTACCATTCCAGCCATGTCTATCTCATGAGATATAAAATCATTACCCAATGCATTAGAGGGAGATATAGGTCCCACCCACCTCATAATGATACCATTCTTATGTGTGCCACAAAATCATAAATCATACATCATTTCATAACCCATGTAATACAAATGGGAATCTTAAACATCATGACATCATAAAACAAATCATATAAGATAAAAGAATTCATAAAAATATTTCCATTACAACATAATCAAATACATGTAATAATAGGGATAGAAACAGAACCCTTTATTATCTTACATGGAAAATAATTTTGATAAAACATTTGAACTTCATTATTGAGTAAAATATCCTTTCTACTTATAAAACATTTTATTTTCTTAACATGTCATACAATTTTAAACTAAAAGATTTTGATTAAAAATAAACTTGAAAACTTGTAAAGGAAGCTTCTTGGAGATAATTTTTTAAAAATCCATTCATGTCGTATAAGTTAAAAAAACATTCTTCTTGTACTTTTGTCGGAAAAGTCAAAAATGTACCTCGTACGAAAAACGACAAAAGATTCCTTTCATATCTTTTACTAAAAACTCATTGAAGGGTAAAATTGGATTTAAACAATTGTAGGTGGATGGAAATAACATTACATATTGAGGAGACATGGATGTGGATGATAAAATACACCCTAGTAAATACTAAAGTATAAACAACCTCAGATAAAAATGAGATTGTGATATTTCCCTTACCTTATGTCTGATATGCTTTGTACGTATCCTAACCTCCTCTTTTTGATGCGCCTTCACTTAACCTCCACTTACAAAACTAAGGATGGACATTGAAGAAGACCAGGACCTCTAGTATGATACTAGGGAAGTGGATAAGATATTTTTTCAGGGGTTGGCCGAGCATGAATGCTCAAATTGGTGTGAGGAGGAGAGGGAGGAGGTGCCCTTTTATAAGGGAGGAGAGGGGCACCATAGGAAAATGTCAAAATATTATTTTATATTAAGGTAAAATTCGGTTTATAATGGTTCCAAAGGGTCTTATTTAGAATATAAAGTGGGTATGGGTCTAAATCCTCTCATCCAATAGGATTTAAACAAGTTTAGGTTATTATTTTAACCTTATCAATTAGATTTAACTCTAAGTTAAATAATTTAACTTTTACCATGTCTTTTTGTTTTCTTACACTATATAGTTAGTAAACATACCATAACAAGCCAAAAGAACCCCAAGTTGTTTATTATTAATATATCTATCATTATCTAAGTCATTTGGCCGATCCTTATATTTTTAGGAATTAAATAACAATTAATAATATAATATTTGTTTTAAAAACTAATTTATTTCAATTTTGACACTATTTGGTACATGATTTTTATGAAATTTATAACAGAATGATAAGTTCAAAACATGTTACTTATATCAACAATAAAATGTCATATTAACCTAGAAAATTAATGTAAGTCATAAAAAGTCTCAAATTACATTTATTTGGGCATTTATAACATCAATTATGTCAATATTTCATTAATAAGACAATTACTACATCGTCTTTGTGTCATAATAAATGATAATTATTTAATCCCTAAAAATTATAAATAAATCCTATGATGTAGATAATTGTTTTACCTTTCTGGAGACTATTCATGTTCGAAGTTTCGTAATGTTTATAACTAAATTAAAATTATTATACTTATAATATTTAAGAAAGTGACGTGTTTTCACATTCTTTGATTTTTAATAATAATTAAATTATTTTCATGGACAAAAGTCCATAAAATGAATCTAATCTGACCCTTAGGTTATATGGGACTACGTATAGCCATCCAATAGGATTTTTCCAAGTGTTAGGGTAATTTTATAATCTTATATTTACCCTTAATTACCCGATTTACCTTTAACTATAGTAAATAAAATTTACCGTAGTAACTATTCACAATGCCCAAAAATAAAAAGTAGCTTATTAACAAAATTTGGACCCACTGATTCCAAATATGGAATCCATTTTTCCAAATTCAATACACAAAAGATGCAGAAATTAAATTAAAATTAATCCCGTTGTCGAAAGAAAACGAGTTTTTCTTTAAAACATTGCGAAAGATTGAATTCATTTAACCTACGAATTCAAGGTAAAATAAATGCTAATGACATAAATTATATTAAATGGTAAAAATATATTCTATTTATACTTTAAACCCATTCAATATTATAATTTAACCACATAAGATATTACGATGAAAAAAGTTGTTTTTAATTACAATATAGTGTGTTTTTACTATTCATTAAAATATGAAAGTTATCAGAAAAATATCAAAACTTTATCTAATGTAAATTTTTATATCCTTATTCAAAAGAAGAATTTTATTTTGTCAAATTGAACTTATAAACATGTCCAAAACTAGATTTAAAGTGGGTGCGCCATCAAAAGGCGGAAAAACTACATTTTTTGAAAAATACTTATTTTACCCAAAAATTTTATTTTGTTCTTATACCATGTTCTAGAAACGTGTAAGATGAATAATAATGTTATAAAATTCAAAATTTATTTAACACTATTCATTACGGCTAGTTCATAATAATATTATAATAATATATTGTTGTTTAGTAACACCCGGTATTGCGTACAACACATACTATCGAGGAAGGTTGCGATTGCGTGTAATGAAAGCCAAGTCAGGGTTGCGTGTTGTGCAAGAATGCTTAGTTGTTTTGTATAGCCGAATCCAACCATATTTCATTTATACATTGAATATATATATATATATATATATACTAAATATTGTGTAGAATAACTATTATCAAAATTGTGTGTAACACGATCCATGTTTAGTGTTGCGTATACTGCAAGCTAATACGGTGTTGCATATAATGCAAGGTAATCTTGGTGTAGCATACAACAGAAGACATTAATGAAATTAAAAGAATATTTTTCATAAAATATCGGGGTGTTACATTCTACCCCCTTAAAATGAATTTCTCCCTCGAAATTCATCGGGGTTATAAATGGTTTACAACTCGAAAGTTTCTTTAATAGAAACCCACATCGTAAAAAGGAATACCAAAACCAATCATTAAAAACAAAAGTATGAAACGTAACGGTTACCCAAATAAACTAATCACTGGGTTTCCACATAGGTGAAAATATGGACATGGAAGGGAAAACTAATCATCATGTTCTGATGGAGAGTGGTAGAGAACATGGCTATGGAAATCCCAGCAATCACAAAGCCATAAATGTGTGATGATCTAAGGTACCATATGATTAATCAGATATAAGATCACTAGGACAACATTTTTGGTTTTCAAGATCATTTCCCTAAAGTTGATGAAATTGGAATTAGAAGAAATACTTTCGTGATTTTGGTATAGTCTCACCGTTGGTCGTTAATTGGTCAATTTACACTTCATCTCTTAAAGAAATGAAGATGAATTTTTCATCCGTGATGTGTTAGAAGATCAAGTGATAGAATGATGGGCCATTCCATCTGTCTCAAACAAAAGGTTAGAAAAGTTATCAAAAAATACATAAGTCCATCTATAGTGAGATTAATGATATAGGGTTCCTAAAATGGACTTATACATCATATATCATACTGGTTAATATAATAAAACTAGTTTTTACTAAACAGGGACTTCCTGTAGGCTAGTGGTAGGTGATAATGGCCAGTCGCACATCAGTTGCGGGTTCGATTCCCACGGCCTTTTCCGACGTGATGGGCTGTCGCCTGTCCTGTGGGTTGTCCTTTTTCTAAAACTATATAATATCAAAATTTATATCCTTAAATAATACTAAATTATGTCCAACATAATCCATTCCAATCTTTAGGCTTATCTAAAATAATTCGGTCCAAGCTCATAATATAAAGAAAATTATTACTTGAAATGTCATCAACCAAGCATGTGAATACCATCATTTATCCCCCATATATCTTGTTGGCCACATTCCAATCATTTGAATACCTTAATCATGTATTCTCTTAAAAAATGAATACCCATTAACCCTTAGTGAAAACATGAATGCTGTCAAAAGTTAACTCTTTCCACATACCAAAATCCAAAAATTCTATATACTCAAACCATGATATAACTTTCTCCATATACCAGTAATGATCTCATGAATACTATCAAACATTTAATTTTGACCTTATCCCTTCATTATGTGCATATCATCTACATTCCAAAAATATCTGAATAATCTTTCATGGATACTGGTACCATTAATCATGCACTTTCAAAACTCATGGAAAGACAACAGTGTAACAATCCTTAGATGTATCTTTATTCCATAATACCATGAGATTACTTATACAACATTACACTTGAGAAACATGTAATCATTCCACTACCTTCTTAAACCATTGACTGAGATTCAACAATTATTTCAAATCACATATCATTTGTAGTCTCTTCATCATCATCAACATAAATACTACTCATACGGCCGTACTGATTCTCTTAATGAGACTTTCCCTTAGGGCATTGGTTTGCATAATTCCCGTACATTACACATTTAAAACATTTAACCATTGATGATGTCGTAGAAATACCATTATCCTCATCCATGGTGTTAACTGAACCTTTTCCTTTGCACTTACTGGCTTTGTGTCCTTATTTTCCACACCCAAAGCATCTTCCTGTTCCCTTGAAACATTCTCCTTGATGCCTCTTCCCACATGATTTACATAGGGTAAATCGATCTTTCTTTCCTCTATGATCATCATGAAACTCCATATTTCTCTTATTAGTCGAGTCATGAAACTTACCAAATTTTACTTTATTGATCATATTATGAGATTGCTGATTCGGAATAATAATGATGTTTGGACTTCCAAATCCCATTTCATTTGGTTTCTCATGAAGAATATCATTCCATTGTCCATCATATCCTCCATTATCGTGAATCATCTTGTTTCTAGCAATTTTTTAAAACCCAAAAAGAATAGTGTGAGAGGCAAAAATCATAATAAAGGGGGAGTAACTTCAATATCTAATATATTTGGTTTAATCTAATATCTTTACCATAGTTCTAAAACTATATCCTATACGTATACTTATCCTTAGAGACATCCATAGACATACCTTAGAAATATCTCTAGGGATCTCACAACCGTTTTCGCATCCTAGTTTCCAAAGGTTGACTAAACCTTTCCTCTGATACCAACTGTAGAGACCCAAATCATAACATACAAGGAAATTACATTACTTTTGCGGAATACTTATTACATAACAAAAACACACAGACAAGGACCGTAATAGTTTAGTGTGTTTGGAAACTCGGAACGTAATCTTCTAGTCATGGTGAAAGATCTTCAACATCTCCAATGAAGATCTTCCCTTTTTTTCTTACCTAAAACCTTTCTTTATATCCTGGGGAAATTAAAAGATAAAAGGGTGAGCTCAAATGCTTATTAAGGGTAAACAAAAGAAAAATCAATCACATCATATTTATAAGAACATAACATTTTGGAAATCTTAACCTGCCAAAGCGATCATAATATCTTAACATGGGATAAATCATAGTATTGAAATGAAATCCCAATAATCATAACATAAAACATGAAACTTAGTGGCATACACACAAAATCATAGAGAATCATATCTTATTAGTCAAGACTCATTTCCAAGACTATCTTAGTGGACAAAGTCCATTTCTGAACCGAGTCACCCTCGTTTCAGTCCTGTTTCACTTAACCAGTATAACCTACCATTCTAACCATGTCTATCTAATGAGATATAAAATCATTACCCAATGCATTGTAGGGAGATATAGGTCCTACCCATCTCATAATGATTCCATTATTATATGTCCCTTAAAATCATAAATCATACATCATTTCATAACCCATGTGATACAAATGGGAATTATAAACATCATGACATCATAAAACAATTCATATAAGATAAAAGAATTCATAAAAATATTTCCATTAAAACATAATCAAATCCATGTAATAATAGGGATAGAAACAAAACCCTTTATTATCTTATATGGAAATTTTTTTTGATAAAACACTTGAACTCCATTCTTGATGAAAATATCCTATCTACTTCAAAAACATTTTCCTTTCTTAACATGTCATAAATTTTAAACTAAAAGAATTTGATTAAAAATAAACTTGAAAACTTGTAAAGGAAGATTCTTGGAGATAATTTTTTAAAAATCCATTCATGTCTTATATGTTAAAAAAACATTCTTCTCGTACTTTTGTCGGAAAAGTAAAAAAAGTACCTCGTACGAAAAACGACAAAAGATTCCTTTCATATCTTTTACTAAAAACTCACCGAATGGTAAAATTGGATTTAAAAAATTGTAGGTGGATGGAAATAACATTACATATTGAGGAAACATGGATGTGGATTATAAAATACACCCCATTAAATAGTAAAGTATAAACAACCTCGGATAAAAATGTGATTGTGATATTTCCCTTACCTTATGTCCGTTATGCTTTGTACGTATCCGAACCTCCTCTTTTTGGGGCGCATTACCTTAAACTCCACTTAATGAACTAAGGATGGTCTTTGAAGAAGACCAAGACCTCTAGGATGATACTAGGGAAGTGGAGAAGAGATTTTGTCAGGGGTTGGCCGAGCTTGAATGCTCAAATTGGTGTGAGGAGGAGAGGGAGGAGGTGCCCTTTTATAAGGGAGGAGAGGGGCACCTTAGGAAAATCTCAAAATTTTATTTTATATTATTGTCAAATTAGGATTATAATGGTTCCAAAGGGTCATATTTCGAAGATAAAGTGGGGATGGGTCTAAATCCTCTCATACATTAGGATTTAGACAAGTTTATGTTATTATTTTAACCTTATCAATTAGATTTAACTCTAAGTAAAATAATTTAACTTTTACCGTGTCTTTTTGTTTTCTTACACTACATGGTTAATAAACTTACCATAACAAGCCAAACGAACCCCAAGTTGTTTATTATTAATATATCTATCCTTATATAAGTCATTTTTCCTAACTTTATATTTTTAGTAATTAAATAACAATTAATAATATAATATTTTTTTTAAAAACTAATTTATGTCAATTTTGACACTATTTGGTACATGATTTTTATGAAATTCATAACAGAATGATAAGTTCTAAACAGGTTACTTATATCGACAATAACATGTCATATTAACCTAAAAAATTAATTTAAGTCATAAAAAGTCTCAAATTACAATTATTTGGGCATTTATAACATCAATTATGTCAATATTTCATTAATAAGACAATTACTGCATCATCTTTGTGTCATAATAAATGATAATTATTTAATCCCTAAAAATTATAAATAAATTCATATGATGTATATAATTGTATTAGCTTTCTGGATACTATTCATGTTTTATGTTTCATGTAGTTTATTACTAATTTAAAATTATTATACTTATAAGATTTAAGAAATTGACATGTTGTCACATTCTTTGGTTTTAATAATAATTAATTTATATTCATGGAAAAAATTCCATAAAATGAATCTAATACGACCCTTAGGTTATATAGTTCTACTTTTAGCCATCCAATAGGATTTTTTCAAGTGTTAGGGTAATTTTATAATCTTATATTGACCCTTAATTACACGATTTACCTTTAACTATTGTAAATAAAATTTGTCGTAGTTACTATTCAAAATGCCCAAATATAAAAAGTAGCTTATTAACAAAATTTTGACCCACTCTTTCCAAATATGGAATCCATTTTTCCAATTTCAATACACAAAAAATTCTGAAATTAAATTAAAATTAATCCCGTTGCCGAATGAAAACAGGTTTTTCTTTAAAACATTACAAAAGATTGAATTGATTTAACCTACAAATTCAAGGTAAAATCAATGCTAATGACATAAATTATATTAAATGATAAAAATATATTCTATTTATAATTTAAAACCATTAAATATTATAATTTAACCACATAAGATATTACGATGAAAAAAGTTGTTTTTAATTAAAATATAGCGTGTTTTAACTATTCATTAAAATATGAAAGTTATCGGAAAAATATCAAAACTTTATCTAATGTAAATTTTTATATCCTGATTCAAAAGAATAATTTTATTTTGTCAAATTGAACTTATAAACATTTCAAAAACTATATTTAAAGTGGGTGCGCCATTAAAAGGCGGCAAAACTGCATTTTTTTTAAAATACTTGTTTTACCCGAAAAATTTATTTTGTTCTTATACCATGTTCTCGAAATGTGTAAGATGAATAATAATGTTATAAAATTCAAAATTTAGTTAACACTATTCATAATGGAAAGTTTATAATAATATTATAATAATATATCGTTGTTTAGTAACACCCGGTATTGAGTACAACACACGCTATCGAGGAAGGTCGCGATTGCGTGTAATGCAAGCCAAGTCACGGTTGTGTGTTTTGCAAGAATCCTTCGTTGTTTTGTATACCCGAATCCAACCATAATTCATTTATACATTGAATATATAAATATATATATATATATACTCAATGTTGCGTAGAATAACTATTATCAAAATTGTGTGGAACACGCTCCAAGAATAGTGTTGCGTATACTGCAAGCTAATACGGTGTTGCGTATAGCACGAGGTAATATTGGTGTAGCATAAAACACAAGACATTAATGAAATTAAAAGAATATTTTTCATAAAATATCGGGCTGTTACAATATATTATTTTTGGTCATGGTCATCATCAGTCTAAATGCGTCCAAAATAATCCAACGCCCTCTCTTTTCACAAAAAACAATTCATGTATTGGAAAACTAATATCCCTAAAAGCATCCTTTTTATGTCGGTAATAGGATAATCTAACTCTGAATGAAACTTTTTTTAACAAGTTATAATGATCCCAAATATATATTTTCATAAATTTTTTCCAAATATGGTGTTTAAATAAAATGAATTTTAATCCCTAGGAGAAAATCCACTTCTATCCATACTCAATAATGAAATCTTAATAAAAAATTATTTTCAATCATTATATTTGGTCATCCCATATATGATTTTCACATCCCGGTACATCATATTTTAGAACACTATGGTCTCGATTTATGACATCCCTTTCATCCCTCATGTCTGGAATATTATGTGATATATTTTTAAATTACCCAAAAACTCATGTGGTCTATAGAACAGTGTCTCCACCTTATTATAGGTCCACCATACATGACATTAAAACTATCCAGTGGGGATTCCACTATTGAGTATTTGCATGCATAAGGGTAAGATCATCATAAGTAATCACTATCAAATAACTATATGTGTCATGATTCTCATTCTAATGGGATACATAGTGACATTTTGATATATCATTGAAGCCACATCCACTAATGAAAAAATGTCCCCCACTTTCCTACGCATTGTACTAAAACATAGAAGTAATTCATGCACAATTTCCATTTTTGAAATATAGGTTATTGAAGTAAAATTCCCCTCCCAAATTCATATATAATTCAAATTTAGATGATTTCCTAATCCCCTGATGAATCTCTTTTGAAAACCATACTACATGGTTTCAGGAAACTTGGACCATCACAAACCTCCCATAGCAATCATTAAAAATATAATCCAATTCTGAAGGACATCATCATTTTAATTATGTATATTATGCCTCAGACATAAATTTTTATAATAAATCCTTGAATATATACTATCAATCAAATTACTTTTAATCCTTAGGTGAAAATAATTTTATCTATATGCATTGAGGAAACAACACAATGTGAGTTTCTTTTAAAACATGTTTTGTGATATTTCTTTGTGTATATATCCAATGTCATCTCTATGGTTCTTTAAATTCCCATAACATTACTTTAAAAAATTCACCCCTCATTTTTTGAAGGAGATGGATAACTCATGGCCCTCACATCTGAATTTAATCACAACACCCATAACTCATAGTCAAGTATTTTCAACCTAAAACATTAGATTCCTTGATCCATCTTATAATACCTTAAACTACAAGTTAAAGATACATAATACTATCTAGGGAAATAATCAAAAAGGTATCCATGAGAAAGAGTTGAGTTTCAGTTTACAAGACAATGACTCTATATCTTTTAGGATAAAATGATCAATTTAAATAAAAATGGTAAAAAACAATTGGTCAAAATTCCATAATAGGAGGAATAATAATAATTTGAGTCTCACTACCTAATGCATCTTAAATTTGAAATAGTAAAAAATTATGGTCATTATTTAAATTAAAAAAAAACTCGGTTCTACCATGTTTCTCTAGGAACTATCGTAATACCCTTAAAAGAACCTAAGACCATGAAAAAATATTGAGAATATTCATGATCCTTTCATTGTAATTACAAATAATTGAAATAAAGGATTTTGGTCGAACGATCTAACACCGATGTTAAGTTATAATTTTAAGGGAAACTGGGATAAAGAAATAAATTATTGAGAAAAAATTTCACCTCATTCCTGGAGAAAATGATAAATGAGTATCTATATATTATAGTCTCTCTATCATACATTTCAAGTCACCACTAAAAAGACATTTAAACTGATGGAGGGAACCTTCAGCCTAATCAATATTATATTAAGGACTAGACAAATAAGTCATATTATCTTCATCATCATGAATAATTTCTCCCACTATAGTCACAATTATAGTTTTCCAAATCTAGGACATCATCCATGGAGTAGTGGAGTTAAACAAGCTCCCCTCTAGTGGTATATATCTCTCACTGGAGAGGTATTATATGACGGTCATTATCATTAACTCAGTTCATTAACACCTCTATATTATTTGAATGATTGAGTTCATCCTTTGATAATGAGGCTCCTAGATCAATTTTTTTTGAGAGAATTAATTCATTAATAAACTGTTGTTGTGACTCATTTTCTCACCCCCATGGGTTGAAAATTTACTTAACAAAATATTGGATCTTGTGATTGTCAAATCCAGTAGTCCCTAGTGTGATAAACATGAAATCTAGATGATAATGTTTTGAAGGTTGACCTTCCAAATGTTTCTTCAAGACTAACTCCTAGATATCATTCTATATAAACTGGTGATATAATCAAAGATCTTCTTGGGGATCCTAGTTTTCTAAAGAAGTGCTTTTAAGGGGATATGTTTATTTTGAAATTATCTATCTTATAAAATAATCTATCTTTTTCCTTTTTAGAGTAACATCTCCACTACCATGAAACATCAACTGAGTTGGGTAGAGGCATCCACTACATGTTCAAACATTGATGTTGATCAAATAAAATATGAAGGCAATTAATCATCAAAATTGGAATATAGTTCTGAGAATGGAAAAAAGGTGTTCAAAGGGGTTGGTGACACCCACTCATTAATGGATTATCCACCTAGATTTATTACTACCTAGATGCACAACCTAAATAGTTTTTACCGGCATCTCTAGATGAGGAACATATTCTTGTGTTTTCTTCAGTACCCTGTATGGATGGGTCATTAGAATGTCCCACTTTAGGACCTTGATCTACTGATCCTTCTACAATGGGTATAGGAGAAACCTCAGCAGCCAGGATATATATCTACTTTGAAATGTTTCTATACAAAAAGTAACAAAATTCAAGGTCATTTACTTAATTCATCAGTCATAATGATGTCGGTCATCTATGAAATCATATAATTGGGAAAAATATTTTTCATCCAACTCATTATTGAAGACCCAAAATCCTCTAGAGTGGTGGTGATATTAATGAGTTTGATAACATATTCCAATTCCATTCATTCTTTAAATATAATTTACATGGTCATAGAATCATAACGAGTGGGAGTTTTTGAGATGTTATGTAAAAGAAAAAATATATCCCTTCCACTCCACTAGAAATTAAATTATTGATACCCCATATAATTGACCGTAAAAATCATGATCAATATAAAAACGTTTATTAGAAGGACCATGATGATTGTCAGCATCTTTTTGGACAGTGACGGGGTCATTGTTCTTTTTTTGAAAGTACCTCTTGTCTATGTGGTGGATTTAAAATATCATAAGGGGATAGTATCAATAATTTAAATGTAATTCCATATGATGAAAATTTTATATTACCATGATTCCCCACTCTCTCTATAGTAGAGGGGGCTTATAGGGTCTCATCCCACGACAGTTATCATATCGAGGGGATGGACTCAGCAGCAAGGATCTTCACATCATATTTGTTTCCATCCACTTTTATCAATAGTCCATATCAGTGACACATAAGGGAATAGTGGGGAATAGTTTCTGTAGACTAACTTTATGATCATATTATTATTCTTTATAAATTTAGAATAAATGGATTTGTGAATACTCAATGTGACTATAGATGCAATTGTACAATGCCTATTTTATCTCCCATCCCTTCACCATAGACTGATCAATTGTGGTACACTATCCCAAAAACACATATAATTGAGGAGGAAATACATATTTTACCCCAATCGTATCCTAATTTATGATCCTTCCGTCTAATTAAAATTTCCCCAATGTATCGGCAGAATCCTCATCCCATATAAGGGTTCCCATTGGACTATATTTTGGTGACTCCATCTATAGTTCCTCTTTCTCCCCCACTACTAATTAATATTATTCACTTATTCATAAAAAATAAATTTTTTAGAGTAATATGTGTTATGAATGAAGGAAAAGAAATAATGTCTTATTAATCACCAATGTAAAAAAAATCATCTCATTCATCAGTGTATTGATCATCCACCCCATCAATATTACCTTAGACCATCATATTATTAACTCTATTTGTAGTGGATATTTAGTTAGCAGTGGTGTATATGAGTATCTCCATATCCTAGATATTCATCACCACCTTAGTAGTGTTAACATCATAGTTGAGGTTAATGGGTTTACTAATTTCTAAAAACTAAGGACTACTCATGATAAAATGAAAAAATTACCACAAAGACTTCATGTAGGAAGGCTTTTCCTACCCAAATTAAACTAACTCCAGTTATAAATTATCTATGTTGACACATGGTATCTATGCTGAAAACCCAACATCTATTGATTTCACTAGTTTTCTAGGACATCAATATTCATAGGGAGGGTTGCAACTCGTACTATAGTCCCCTTCTAGTGATGTTTTCTTAATTGCATAAGCTCATATCTAGATGTGATGTTATTTAAATTATTAGATGTGATGTTATTTAAATTATTGATCATTTAGTGGATCATAGTTAAAAATATGTAGGTATGTATTCACTATCTCTCTCAAAAAGTTTCTTCTTGTGATGTTGACCTCTTCTGAAAACAATTACTTCAACTCAAGGGTCATCCTTCACCAACACACCTTGGGGATATGAATAAATCATTAAAATATAATACATGTGGATTAACCTAATGGGATTAATTTTTATTTAAATTATTTTACTACATTATATTCTTCCTTGTCTACATGAACCTAGAATTTCCTCAACATAACTAGATTCATCTCTAAATGAACAGCCACTAGGAGAGAGATAGTAGGATATTTCCCAAATTTATATTAACATGAAAATCTATTTGGAACATAGTATTCACAGATAATTTCATATCCAATCCATATCACCAATACATAGTACCTCAATAAATCATGTATAAACAAATATCATAACGGTTACTCTAATTATCGATGATTTTTCTAGTGGAATTAAGATAAAACCATTAGGCAGAGTTAGAGTCTTTGAAGAAACCTTAATTATCATTTTCGGGGTGAAAATATATGATACGTCATGGATAATGTTTCAGAACTCACACCCCATAATATTATACCTAGATGAAACATCGTAAGAGGGTAAATGTTCTATTATCTACCCCTATAACACATGGAAAAACCCTAAAATTTTAAAGGTTCCTCCCCTATATACATATACAACAATAAGTATTGTCCTTTTTCCAGAGTCGTGAATTCCAACCCTAAATTCTATACTTCCACTAGCTTCTCCACCATGAAAAATATTCTTGTCCATACCCCACTATTGAACTATCAAAAAGTAATAATATCAGTGCTCATCCACATAACTATATCCCCAACAAGGAAGATTTCGGAAAAAATCATGGACATTATATAATAACCCCATGTTGTGCACTGGAATTACTCTACATGATCCAATAATTTTGTGGGATTACTTGATTCTCAATTTTAAGACATCATATTATACATTTACACATGGGGATGTACCTGTTGAGGTCCATGAAAATGTTCATCCACACTATGGGATGAATGTAACCTCTACATAGATGGTATTCCATTATGACAACTTGATAAATTTCTATTAATTCATGTTCAAATTACAGTGTTCTTTCATGATCATACCATATCGTATTTGGTAGCATGAATTCATAATACATATCTAAAAGGACAAGAACTCCATAAATATTAGAAATATCACATAATATAATTCCAACCAATCCATGAATTGCGTAGAATATATAAGATTGTTGGATCCAACAGATCAGTAACTCTGGGATGATATCTTAATATTTGTATGATTATGTTTTTTTGACAAAAATTCCATCATAAATTCAAACATCCTTCATTTATTTTCAAATTATGTGCATCTATTGTCTACCCAATCATCCCAAATCCATTATGGCTAAACCCTCTCACAACATGGAAGTTCTTGTCTTCCTTCCAGCATTTTAATCAATATTTCATTGAATTATGAAAAACAGATGTGTAGTAGATTGGTGATGGATTAGGAGTTTGATGTTCTAAATTAGATTACTTGAAATATGGTTAATCAAAATTTTTGAAAACATTTTTTCTTCATTGATGTACACACCCCCTGAAAATTTTTGTAAAATTTATTGTTTGTATAATCCTTGATCATGGAATTTGGAATCAAATTTATTATATTCTAGATGAGCACGTACCCCATAATATCACAATTATTCAATGGAAGTTGGTCACTCTCTGTATATTCAAATTTCTTATTCATAAAATGTTTCATCAGTTTCAAATGATTTGGTTTATATAGTCATTGATATGATAGCCCAATGATATATTTCATACCCCAATGTGTTCAAAAAACATGCACACAAGAAACATGGATGTATGAGAATCCATTTAAAATATATAGGGAAACACTAAATTTTTTATTAGAACCAAGGGTTTTGTTTAGAAGATTAATAAGAGTTGTTTTAGAATTGGAATGACCTTGTACATTCCACTCGCCTAACTAACCACACTTAGGTCACATTACTATGTGACCTAGATTAGGTAACTCAATAATAATACCTAATGAAATTCACTCAAGAATGTGATATTGACTAAGAAACATTCCTAGGTGAATGGTAATAGGCTCCCTACAAATGTTAGATCATGGATAATCCTCACAAACGTGATTGAATACCATGAGTATGTAAAAAGAATATTCATAGAAGGATTTCTTGAATGACTAGCACAATAATTACATGCAAGTGGATAAATGGTGTAATTGAATGGGGACCACTAGGCCTGATATTCTATATATAGAGGAACAAGGACATGTGCACCTGCCCTACATGACTACCCAAAGAATAACACCTTCACAACCACCATACATGGTCAACATGCGATATCTCCATGCTTGACTAACATGAACGACCCATCCACTAACATATCCATTGTGTAATATATAATACGTTATATTAAAAATAATCAGAGCATGATTGAACACAAAAACGTGGAGGAAAGTGAATGGATGATCCATAAACTCCCATATTTCTCACTACCTAATGATCAGATCCACTTCTTCCGATAAGATCTTATCCTAATGTGGGGTCATTTTATTGAAATATTTTTATAATGGGGATGTAAAGTTTGAGAGAAAAATATCCCATGTATGGGGAGAAGTAAAATTAATTAAATATGAAATCATGCCATTATCTCAAAACACATGTGTTATCATGGGTAGATATTATATAAGTTACATCTGTGCACCGAAATTCTTAAACAAGTCCAACATAAAAATCCTATAATGGATGGATAACTCCTTTTATAGGTCCCATATGAGTGAGATACCTATGCGATTGAATCGCATGAATGGTGTCCTTCACATAGTTTCCCAAACATGCCTATAAAATAGGTGAATTTGTCTCCCCATTTGTGAGGATTGGAAGACTAGAAGATGATTTTTGGAATCGTTCTCTGTATTCCATCACCAAGCCCTAAAAATGATCAATTTACCCCTCCATGAATTAAAATAAGAGGTAGATAACAAGACTCCGGGGATTAGATTTCATCCAATGTATAAAATATTAAATACATTCGAAATGAACCACTTATAACTATTAAAAATGTACCAGTGTAAAGGCCCCTTCCCAAATTCAATCCTTACATGAGTCCATTTTAGCAACAGTTGAGGAGAATCATGGAGATCAAATAATTCTCTCATTCATGTTTGGTCTCCTAAGTTGTTCTTTATATTTGTTCCTTTAATTGATGATTATACAACGTACCTCACAAATTCATTGATAAATCACCTAGAAGATGAATCCACCAAAATTATCCAATATATCATCTGGGAAAAATAAAATCAGGATCTCCCAAGTATCACATTGATGTAACAAATATCCAATATCACCCTAAAATATCTTATGAGAATGAAAATCCAACTTCCCCATTTATCACTTGGAGACACACCCTTTGTGGTCTATCTCTCATACCATCAATGATATGGTCATATCCTTGGGTCTCCCATTTGAAGTAAAATAAGTCAATAACATATCTGAGGCCCCCATATTTCTATGATCATAGAACTAGACACATAATTATAGAGGCCCAAAGCTTGACATACATGGAAGACACATTACTTTTGCGGAATACTTAATACATAAAAAAATTCAAAACTCAAGGACCGTAATAGTTTAGTGTCTTTGGAAACTCGTAACACAATCTTCTAATCGTGGTGAAAGAACTTCAGCATCTCCCATAAAGATATTCCCCTTATATTTTCTTACCTAAAACCTTTCTTTATATCATGGGGAAAAGAAAACATATAAAGGGTGAGATCAAATGCTCAGTAAGGGTAAGCATGGATAAAATAAAACAAACCATATACATTTGAACTTAAAAACATGAACACAATTTTTAAACATCAAAATCTTGAGAAATGAAATAAAACATGGAAATACGTAAGGCATAGATCAAAAAGACACATTAATTCTAATAAAATATAATGGGAATAAAACTTGTAATTGTGGAAAAACATTATTATTCCAATAGTAGCCAAGGCATTGCTGCCAGGACCATCTTAGTGGACAATGTCCCTTTCTGAATCGAGTTCACTCCTCGTTTCTGTCCTGCAACACTGAATCGGATTAACTTACTATTCTAGCCATGTATATCTCATGAGATATAAATATTTACCCAATGCATTGGATGTAGATATAGGTCCCACCCATCTCATAATGAAATCATTCTTACTTGTGCCACAAAATAAACATACATCATTCATAATAACCCAATAAATAAAATGGGTTTCATAAACATCATCCCATCATCACATTATCCATATAAAAGAAATGGATATCATTTCATAATAAGGTAAGTGAAACCATTTAAATCATAGATACATTATACTTGAAACATACACATATGAAATAATGTCATCTTAGATTAAAAATGGTTTTGATAAAACACTTGAAATGAATTGTTGAGGAAAATATCCTTTCTTCTTCAAAATGAATTTCTTTTCAAAAAACGTCATGATATTTTAAAAGAATGAGATTTGTTTGAAAATAGTCATGAAATATTTTGGAGGAAACTTCATGAAAATAAGGCTTTATAAAACCGTAAAAATCCTTTCATGTCGTATAAGTTAAAAAAACATTCTCATCGTACTTTTGTTGGAAAAGTTAAAAAGTACCTCGTAACATAAAAAGAATATTCCTTACATATCATGTAGTAAAAGTCAAAATTGGTAAAAAGGACATTAAACATACATAAAAACAATTTTAGAAGACATGGACTTGAATGATAACAATAACCCCAGAAATTACTTACGAATAAACAATCTCGGATAAGAACGAGATTGGAAAAGTTATCCCTTACCGTACGTCTGATATGTTTCGTATGTATCCGAAACTCTTATATAATGATATAAATAATGTCATTTACTTATTACAGAGTCATATTCATTGTTATTATATCATATATGGTTCACTTATGACTTTATATTACCCATTATTTTGTAAATTAATGTTAAAGTAGCGTTTTGGGTAAAATCATATTATTTATCGTGCGTGGTGGGACTTGTTGTTCTTGATGTTATTATTACTTATATAATGATTTAATTACTTAAAAAATGTAAATCATTATTTATATATCATATAAATTCATTATATATCCATCATATACTAACATTTATAATAGTACATAACATATGGAGGTAAGAAATGAAACGTACAGTTCATGTAGACGATAAGATGTACGTACGCATGAACGCTACATTCAATTATATTTCTTATTTTCATGGAATTAAAGCAAAATGATACATAGGTATATTATAATTCCAGTATAATATCATATATAATATCATTAACCACATCCTTTATACATCCCACTTAAGGTATTAACAAATCAGATCACTTTGAAGGGGCGGTAGACCGCACTTCCTCAAATGAGATTAGCATATTTACCGACTATGGAAACCGTAAAGGGTTGATATAATTGGGAAGTAAAGAAGAATAAGGAAATAATAAACATAATATATATTATATATAAATACTGTTCCATCATAATGCCCACCATGAGAGGCGGTAGGAGAAAATCGAACAATCATCGTTTCGTGAGGCGTTAGTTTGCCATCACTGAAACATTATGTTCTTCATCCATTAGATGGAGGTATGTGTATGTGTAGTTATAATAATTCTCATAAAAACATCCTAGTATACTTAGGATATTGGTTTTGTTACAAAATAAAGGATTAAAAAGAGTTTAGGTGTTGGAGAAGTAGAATAAAAGAAAACAACTTAAGAGAAACGGTTACCTTTAATTTTGGTAACTTCCTTTGGTTTGAAACAAAAGGACATCATGTAGAGTCTTCTGCCAAATTTAAGGCTTCAAGGGGTAGTATGGGGATGTAGGTAGCTTATTTGGGCAGATTTTGGACGAGCCAAAAGGCTTGAGAGGTGTGAGGAATTTCATAGAAGTGGTCTACATTTATAAGCGATAGGAGGGGATCTTTAGGAATGTGTGAAAACATTATTTTATTATAAACATATATTCATTTTCAAGAGGTCAAAAACACATTAATTTATAAGATATGATGACTAATATTAGAAATAAAATCATCCAATTGGAATTGGACAGGTTTTGGATGATATTATAATCATTATAAGCTTATTTATTTAAATCATTTATTAATGATGTAAACACTACATCATTATTGTGTCATAAATAATTTAATTCATTTTATGTCTAAAAATTATAAAAAAAACTACCATGATGTAGGTAATATTTTTATATTTTCAATGAATATTTATAGTCGAAAATATAACTTATATAACCCCTTATAGAAATTATTTACTAAAAGATTTTTGTTAAAGTCAATTTTGTCTTTACATTAAATTAATTAATCCAAATTGTCATTTTCACTACCAAGTGGTTCATTGGGGTCCCAAAATCTGCCCAAGGATGCACATGGTCTGAAACTACTCATTCAATAAGGTTAGGACAAATTTCAAGGTAATTTTGAATTATTATAATATTCTTTTAACCTTGAATTACCCTATTTACCTTTAACTGCAGTAAATAAAAATTTCCGTAGTTACTATTCATAATATAAAAAAATAATAGAAACCTATTAACATAATTTGGACGCACTGATTCCAAATATGGAATCCATTTTTAAAAATTCAAAACACAGAAGTTGTAGAAATTAAATGAAAATTAATCCCGTTGTCGAAAGAAAACGGTTTTTTTGTTTAAAACATTGTAAAAGATTTAATATATTTAACCTACGGATTCAATGTAAAATCAAAGCTAATGATATAAATTATATTAAATGGTAAAAATATATTCTATTTATACTTTAAAACAACTCAATGTTATTATTTAACCACATAAGTTATTACGATGAAAAAAATTGTTTTTAATTAAAATATAGCGTGTTTTTACTATTCATTAAAATATGAAAGTTATCAGAATAATATGAAAATTTTATCCAAGGTAAAATTTTATATCCTTATTCCAAAAAATAATTTAATTTTGTAAAATTGAACTTATAAAATAGTCAAAAACTAGATTTAAATTGGGTGTTCCATCAAAAGGCGGCAAAACTACATTTTTTTAAAAATACTTATTTTACTTGAAAAATTTATTTTGTTCTAATACCATGGTCTAGAAAATGTGTAAGATAAATAATAATGTTATAAAATTCAAAATTTAGTTTATAATATTCATAACAACAAGTTCATAATAATATTATAACAATATATCGTTGTTTAGTAAAACCTGGTATTGCGTACAACACACGCTATCAAGGAAGGTCGTGATTGTGTGTAAAGAAAGCCAAGTCAGGGTTGCGTGTTGTGAAAGAATCCTTCGATGTTTTGTATAAAAGAATCCAAAAATATTTCATTTATACATTTTATATATATATATATATATATATATAAACACACTCACGGTTGCGTAGAATGAATATAATAAAACGAACATGAAATTGTGTGTAACACGATCCAAGAATAGCGTTACTTATACTGCAAGCTAATACGATGTTGCATATAGTACAAGATTAACTTTGTGTGCTGTATAATAGAAGACATCAATGAAATTAAAAGAAAATTTTTCATAAAATCTTGGGGTGTTACATTCTACCCCCCTTAAAATGAATTTCTCCCTCAAAATTCGTCGGGGTTATAAATCGTTTACTATTCACAGAAACCCACATCGTAAAAAGGAATACTAAAACTTTATTTTAAAAAATAATGTATGAAATGTAAAGATTACCAAATGTAACTCATCACTGGGATTCCATATAGGATAAAATAGGTTAAAATATGGATATTGAAGAAAAATATAACCATCAAGTTCTGATGGAGATGGTAGAGAACATGGCTATAAAAAAGACAAAAATCACAAAGCCATAAATTTTTTATGACCTAAGGTACCATTTGATTCATCGGATATAGGAGCACTATGACAACATTTTTGGTTTTCAATATCATTTCCCTAAAGTTGATGAATTAAAAGAAATACTTACATGATTTTCGTACAATCTCACTATTTTTCATGAATTGAACAATTTCTACTTCATCTCTTAATGAAATGAAGTTGAGTTTGTTTTTCGTGAAGCGTTACCAGATCATGTGATAGAATTATGGGTCATTCCATCTATTTCAAAAAAAAGTTTAGCAAAAGTTATAATTCCATTTTGTAGTGTGATTAATCGTATATGGTTCCAAAAACGGACTTATACTTTATTTATCATACCACTTAATAAAATCAAACTACATTCCACTAACTAGGGACTCTCTGTAGGCCATTAGTATATGATAAAGGCCAGTCTCACATCAGTTTTGGGTTCGATTCCCACAGCCTTATCCAATGCGATTGGTTGTCGCCCGTCCTATAGTTTGTCCTTTTTCTAAATCTACATTACTATAACATCCCATCAATTATAGAAAAAAAATTCCATCCTTAAACAATACTATCTTATGTCCAACATAATCCATTCCAATTTTTAGGATTATCTAAAATACATCGGTCCATGCTCATAGTATAATGAAAATGATTACTTGAAATTTTATCAACCAACCATAATTTATCCCCCATTATCTTGTTGGTCACATTCCGATCATGTCAACACCTTAATCATGTATTCTCTTGAAAAATGAATACCCATTAAACGTTAGTGAAAACATGAATACTGTCAAAAGTTAACTCTTTCCACATACTAAAATTAAAAAATTCTATATACTCAAACCATGATATAACCTTCTCCTTATATCAGTCTTGAGCTCATGAATACTATCAAACATTTAATTTCCTTTTTATCCCTTCTTTATGCGCATATAATCTACTTTACAAAAATACTGGTACCATTCATCACACACTTTCAAAACTTAAGGAAAGACAATAGTGTAACAATCCTTAGATGTCTCTTTATTCCATAGTACCATTAGATTACTTATACAACATTACACTTGATCAAAATATAATCATTCCACTACCTTCTTAAACCATTGACCGGGCTTCAACAATTCTTTCATCTCACATATTATTTCTAGTCTTTTCATCATCATCAACATAAATATTACCCATATGACCATAATGATTCTCTTCATGAGACTTTCCCTTAGGTAATTGGTTTGCATAATGCTCGTACATTCCAAATTTAAAACATTTAACCATTGTTGATGTCGTAGAAATACCATTATCCTCATCAATGGTGTTAACTGAACCTTTTTCTTTGCACTTACTGGCTTTATGTCTTTATTTTCCACACCTAAAGCATCTTCTAGTTCCTTTGAAACATTCTCCTTGATGCCTCTTCCTACATGATTTACATAGGGGAAATTGAACTTTCTTTCCTCTATGATCATCATGAAACTCTATCATTCTCTTATTAGCCGAGTCAGGAATCTTACCAAATTTGAGTTTATTGATCATATTATGAGATTCCTGATTTGGAATAATAATGATGTTTGGACTTTAAAATCCCATTTCATTTGGTTTCTCATGAATAATATCATTCCATTGTCCATCATATCCTCAATTATCATGAATCATCTTGTTTCCAGCCATTTTCTAAAACCCAAAAAGAATAGAGTGAGAGGAAAAAATCACAATAAAGGGGGAGTAAATTCAATATCTAACATCTTAGGTTTAATATAATATTTCTACCATAATTCTAGGACTATAAACTATACTTATACTTAACCTTATGGACATATCTAGACATACCTTAAAAATATCTCTAGGGATCTCACAAAAGTTCTCACATCCTAGTTTCCAAAGGATGACTAAACCTCCCTCTGATACCAACTGTAGAGGCCCGAACCTTGACGTACATAGACAACACATTACTTTTGTGGAATACTTAATACATAACAAAATTGAAAACTCTAGGACAGTAATAGTTTAGTGTATTTGGAAACTCGTAACGCAATCTTCTAATCGTGGTGAAAGATCTTCAACATCTCCCATAAAGATCTTCCCCTTATGTTTTCTTACCTAGAAACTTTCATTATATACTGGGGAAAAGAAAACATATAAAGGGTGAGTTCAAATGCTCAGTAAGGGTAAGCATGGATAATATAAAACAAACCATATACATTTGAACTTAAAAACATGAACACAATGTTTAAACATCAAGATCTTGAGAAATGAAATAAAACATGGCAATACATAAGTCATAGATCATAAAGAAAGATTAATCCTAATAAAATAGCATGGGAATAAAACTTGTAATTGTGGAAAAAGAATATTATTTCCATAGTAGCCAAGGAATTGCTGCCAGGACCATCTTAGTGGACAAAGTCCCTTTCTGAATCGAGTTCACTCCTCGTTTCAGTCATGTAACACTGAACCGGATTAACTTACCATTCGTGCCATGACTATCTCATGAGATATAAATATTTACCCAATGAATTGGAGGGATATATTGGTCCCACCCATCTCATAATGAAATCATTCTTACTTGTGCCACAAAATAAACATACATCATTCATAATAACCCAATAAATAAATTGAGTTTCATAAACATCATCCCACCATCACATAATCCATATAAAAGAAATGGATATCATTTCATAATAAGAGAAGTGAAACCATGTAAATCATAGATACATTATAATTGAAACATACACATATGAAATAATTTCATCTTAGATTAAAAATGGTTTTGATAAAACACATGAAATGATTTCTTGAGAAAAATATCCTTTCTTCTTCAAAATCAATTTCTTTTCACAAAACGTCATGCTATTTTAAAAGAATTAGATTTTTTTGAAAATAGTCATGAAATATATTGGAGGATTCTTCATGAAAATAAGGCTTTATAAAACCATAAAAATCCTTTCATGCCGTATAAGTTAAAAAAACATTCTCCTCGTAATTTTGTTGGAAAAGTCAAAAAGTACCTCGTAACGTAAAAAAATGATTCCTTAAATATCATGTAGTAAAAGACAAAATGGGTAAAAATGACATTAAAAATACATAAAAACACTTTTAGAAAAAATGGACTTGGATGATAACAATAACCCCAGTAATTACTTAAGAATAAATAATCTCGGATAAGAACGAGATTGGAAAAGTTATCCCTTACCGTACATCTGATATGCTTCGTATGTATCCGATCATCCTATATAATGATTTAAATAAGGTCATTTACTAATTACAGAATCATATTCATTGTTATGATATCATATATGGTTCACTTATGACTCTATGTTACCCATTCTTTTGTAAATTAATGTTAAAGTAGCGTTTTGGGTAAAATCGTCTTATTTATCATACGTGGTGGGACTTGTTGTTTTAATGTTATTATTACTTATATCATGATTTACTTACTTCCAAAATGTAAATAATGATTTATATATCATATAAATTCATTATATATCCAGCATATACAAACATTTATAATAGTACATAACATATGGTGGTAAGAAATGAATCACACCGTTCATGGAGACGGTAAGCCGTACGTACACATGAACGCTACTTTCATTTCTATTTCTTATTTTAATGTAATTAAAACAGAATGATACATAGGTATATTATAATTCCAGTATAATATCATATATAATATCATTAACCACATCCATTATACATACCACTTAAGCTATTAAGAAATCACATCACTTTGAGGGGGCGGTAGTCCGCACTTCCTCAAATGAGATTATCGTATTTACCGACTATGGAAACCGAAAGGGTTGATATAATTGGTATGTAAAGAAGAATAAAGAAATAATAAACATAATATATATTATATATAAATAATGTTCTATAATAATGGCCACCATGAGAGGTGGTAGGAGAAAATCGAACAATCATCATTTCGTGAGGCGTTAGTTTGCCATCATAGAAACATTATGTTCTTCATCCATTAGATGGAGGTATTTGTAAGTGTAGTTAGAATCCTTCTAATAACAACATCCTATAATATTTAGGATTTTTTTTTTGTTACAAAATAAAGAATTAATAAGAGTTTAGGGGTTGGAGAAGTAGAATAAAAAAAACAACTTAAGAGAAACTGTTACCTTTAATTTTCACTACTGGAAAACTAACCTTTACCAATGGTTTGGAACCGTTGGTATAGGCCTCCAAACCGTTGGTGTAGCCTAGACAAACGGTTTGGAGAACCGTAGCCAAGAAAGCCTTTGGGATTGGTCTATACCAACGGTTTTCCAAAAACTGTTGGTATAGACCTATACCAACGGTTTTGGAAACCGTTGGTATAGGTAATATGAAATATATACCAACGGTAATGGAACCGTTGGTATATAAATTCCAAAAATAAAACATCTTCTGGGATTTGATCCCAGGACCCCTCGCTTATAATTGAACGACTCAGCCACTAACCTAACATGACTTTTGTGATCATAATTACATAATTATATATATGTATTCTCATAAATATTTTAAATATTGATTTATATAATGTTCTCGGTACGAAGGTCCGATAAAAATGAATGTAACTATACCAACGGATGTTAAAACCATTGGTATAGACCTATACCAACGGGTTTTAAAACCGTTGGTATAGGTATTTGGTTGTGAATTTAGTTCTGTGAAGGATGTTGAATTTTGTCCCACTTTTCCCAACGGTTTGGACAAACCATTGGGAAAGGTAGACCTATCCCAACGGTTTGTCCAAACCGTTGGGAAAAGTGGCATATTTGGGGAACTTTCCCAACGGTTTGGCCAAACCGTTGGGAAAAGTGTCCAATTTGAGGGCCTATCCCAACGGTTTGGCCAAACCGTTGGGATAGGTATACCTTTCCCAATGGTTTGGCCAAACTGTTGGGAAAAGTGTCCAATTTGAAGGCCTTTCCCAATGGTTTGGCCAAACCGTTGGGAAAGGGGACCTATACCAATGGTTTTTTCAAACCGTTGGTATAGAAGCGTTAGGAAAGATCGAATTTCCAGTAGTGTTTGGTAACTTCCTTTGGTTTGAACCAAAAGGACTTCTTGGAGAGTCTACTGCCTAATTTAAGGCTTCAATGGGTAGTATAGGGATGTAAGGAGATTAATTGGGCAGAGTTTTGATGATCCAAAAGGCTTGAGAGGTGTGAGGTATTACATAGAAGTGGTCTACTTTTATTAGCGAGAGGAGGGGCTCTTTAGGAAAGTGTGAAAACATTATTTTATTATAAACATATATTCGTTTTCAAGAGGTCAAAAACACATTAATTTAGAAGCTAAGATGACTAATATTAGAAATAAAATCATCCAATTGGAATTGGACAGGTTTTGGATGATATTTTATTCATTATAAACTTATTTAATTAAATCATTTATTAATGATGTAAACACTACATCATTATTGTGTCATAAATAATATAATTCATTTGATGTCTAAAAATTATGAAACACATAACATGATGTAGGAAATATTTTTATATTTTCAATGAATATTTATAGTAGAAAATATAACTTATATAACCCCTTAAAAAATTAATTACTAAAAGATTTTTGTTAAAGTCAATTTTGTCTTTACATTAAATTAATTAATCCAAATTGTCATTTTCACTACCAAGTGGCTCATTGGGGTCCCAAAATCGGCCCAAGGATGCCCATGGTCGTCCACTACTCATAAAATAAGGTTTGGACAAGTTTCAAGGTAATTTTGAATTATTATAATTTTCTTTTAACATTGAATTACCCTATTTACCTTTAACCGCAGTAAATAAAAATTACCTTAGTGACTATTCATAATATAAAAAAATAAAAGTAACCAATTAACATAATTTGGACCCACTGATTCCAAATATGGAATCCATTTTTCAAAATTCAAAACACAGAAGTTGTAGAAATTAAATTAAAATTAATCCCGTTGTCGAAAGAAAACAGTTTTTTGTTTAAAACATTGCAAAAGATTTAATTTATTTAACCTACAGATTCAATGTAAAATCAAGGCTAATGACATAAATTATATTAAATTGTAAAAATATATTATATTTATACTTTAAAACCACTCAATATTATTATTTAACCACATATGTTATTACAATGAAAAAAGTTGTTTTTAATTAAAATATAGCGTGTTTTTACTATTCATTAAAATATGAAAGTTATCAGAATAATATGAAAATTTTATCCAAGGTAAAATATTATATCCTGATTCCAAATAATAATTTAAATTTGTAATATTGAACTTATAAACACGTCAAAAACTTTATTTAAAGTGGTTGCGCCATCAAAAGGCGGCAAAACTGCATTTTTTTAAAATACTTATTTTACCCGAAAAATTTATTTTGTTCTTAGACCATGTTTTAGAAAATGTGTAAGATGAATGATAATGTTATAAAATTCAAAATTTAGTTCATAATATTCATAACGGCTAGTTCATAATAATATTATAATAATATATCGTTGTTTAGTAAAACCCGGTATTGCGTGCAACACACGCTATCGAGGAAGGTCGCGATTGGACGTAATGCAAGCCAAGTCAGGGTTGCGTGTTGTGTAAGAATCCTTCGGTGTTTTGTATAACAGAATCCAACCATATTTCATTTATACATTGAATATATATATATATATAAACACACTAAATGTTGCGTTGAATGACTATTATAAAGCGAACATGAAATTGTGTGTAACACGATCCAAGAATGTCGTTGAGTATACTACAAGATAATACGGTGTTGCGTATAGTACAAGCTAAACTGGGTGTGTTGTATAATAGAAGACATCAATGAAATTGAAAGAAAATTTTTCATAAAATCATTGGGTGTTACAATAATCATGTCTCCAAATCAATTTTTCATTCACATAGTGAATCATTTCTTTCAATTATCGTAACAAATTGGTAGGGTACATGTGGATTTTTCAATTTTTCATTCCCTGAGTAAAAATGACCTAAACAATTGAGTGAGTTATGGGGACCTCCATATTTTGACGAGTGAAAATAAAAAATTTATTTTAAATTTGATGAAGTCTTTTGTTATATCATTATCTCATCTATTTTAACAGTTGTATTTTTTAATCCAACTTAAAGAAAGGGCATAGTAATTCTTAGAGGAAATCTTCCACCATCTATACTCTCACCCTAATCAACCAACTGGTGGAAGATATTACACAATGTTCCTTATCAACCCCTACTTTATTATTATCACACAAAAAATAACCAACATTGGATTAATGGTTAGTGGTGATCATGTCATCAACACGATGAAATATTCTAAAATGGTCCTCCCCTGATGGTGTCATCCAAATCATCTTTTAAATAATTGTGATTTGATATTTGTACCCAGAAAATATGTTGGAATCCATACATAGGTTCAAAACCAACACCTTTAATCCATCATTATCCTTATTGGGCCATATTTACTATTATACCAATCCCCCACCTAGGTGGGTAAATTACTTTAATGTCTTTATCACCACATCCTCACCATCAAAAATCCATGATGTTGGTCATCCCATAACAGTTCCTTGTTTATTGATAAATTACCCAAAACGGGTCGCTCCTATATAAGTCCCACACCATCCATTTCTTTGCATTTTTTCACATAGAGGTTCCTGACACATGATACTAAACATTATGGTCAGGTCCTTATTACATGACCATAAAAGGATTCATGTGTCTCATTAAGTGGAACTAATATATGTGTTTATTAAATCCTCACACAATAATATGTAGAAATCCCCTCTCATAGTCCTTATCCCAACATCAGAAAAAACCTCATCTCCATGGATTACGATGAATTACAAAGCATTTAAGTTCATGTCTTTATGCTAGCATCCCAAACCAATAGGCAAAACAAATATAGAGAACCATTTATAAATATAGAAGGTTCTTTAAATAGATAACGTCATATTAATACATTACATTTCCCAAATAAACATATCTAATTTTCATGAATTAATTTTATATTATGGAAAATGATCAGATGAAAACATATCATGGTTGCTTAAAATGATGAATCCAGAGGGAATAAACCCTTACAATGGACATGAAGCCAAGAGAGAGGGACTCATAGTGAGTAATAAAATAGACGAGTTTTCTAAACTGACCCACGAAGCTATGAAGTCATCATCCTGGTTCTCTTCATTCCATATATATAGGAGGATAGTGTGATCATTAATGAATGACTCATATCTTATAATGTGGTAAATAATTGACCTGGGAACCTTTCTCTATCCCATTATTAATCAAAAAATTATCTATGAATATGTCATATCACATGATAGACGAACTTTGTTGATTCTCCACCTCTCTGTATCATCACATAATGAACCAGCCTGTAATATAAGAGAATTATCAGGACCATATGATTTGCTAAACGAGAAAAAGGATAGAGTCATCAGGGTCGTGCACCAGACCACCTACAAGAATATAACCATCAAAACATTAGAAATAAACATTAAAAATAATGATGATGGAGTTGGAACCCAATGGACACAATAGCCCTTGGTGGTGGACCCTTCCGGTCAATAGAGAAATCACTGACCTGTAACAGGAAACTGATAGAAGGACCTGACTTCTGATGCTATAACAGCATCCCCATCTCAACATCCTGGAACCACACCATGGAAATTATACTGATGCATGGAGCAAGGGAACCCTCAATCTAGAAATGTTTCTTGTCTCTCAAATTCTCTATAAACTCTCCACCATCAAGAGCACCCTCACCCTTCTTTCAGAGAAGTTCCGATCAACACCTCTAAACCAGATCATGAAAATATTATCACCACTCCTGTCAAGGTTAGTGATTCCATTAAAGGATCCAAGCGTTCACCACACATAGACTACCCACCCACCAAAAAATATATATATAATCATTTCATCATGGGTATTCCTAGATCCTATACATATCAAGGAAATGTGAATACCGTTCCATTTATTCTTCTCATTGGTGGGCAGTGAAAAATTCCAAAACCACCAAACAAAAAAGATTTAATTATCTAGAAGATCATTTAAACATGTAATTAATCTCCAAAAATCATGAGTATAATTGGAATGGATAACAAATCAATAAGATTTAATAGAAAAATCATATGTTGTAGATATTTTGAAAACAGAAAAATCACACTCCTAGTTCAAGGTAAAATTTTGAAAAATATTTCTCTATTAGTCATTAAGAAACACATTAAAAAACATAAGATAAGAGATAGAATGCTTAATGGAAACATCTAGGATTGGAAAACCCATAAAACCAATATTCCCTCAAACAAATTATTACTATAGAATACAACCCCCCCCCCCCAATGGAAAATGATACAATGCTCTTGTTTTTGGATAACATGAAGATGCCCTTTGATATGATTCAAAAAGCATGAAACCATACCTCTTACGAAAACAATGACCATACCATACTTCTTATTGATAAAGCTACCCCAAAGAGTATGAACCTCCAAGAATAGTTAAAAACATAGATGACCATCATCGGCTTCTCATGTGATGGTGCAGAATAAAAGGGTTATATATTTTTTCATAAGGAAACAAGACTTCCATATAGAGTCAACACTAACGACATTTAAATAAGTGAAAGTATATTCTTACGGTTGGTCACTATTTACATTATGTAAAGCCTATATATTGGATACATAATTGAATAAATTACACAAAATGGTTAAAATAAAAACCATAGAGATTCTATGTTAGGTATTAATGTTATATAATTTAATTCATTAGTTTTAATGGATACATTATACTAATTGAACCATATAAAAATGTTTTAAATTTACACAATATATTAAAAATAAATCATAGTTTATAGATATTGCTTCAATATTTAACTATAAATATAATGTAATGGGTTGATAGGTTGAGGATTTGGTTGAACTGAATTTCTCTAAAAATAAAAAAATATCTAGTATACAACAATTTATTTCTCATGTTGGAAAAGAACTAAATTTAAATCAAATATATACATAAAAATAATTTAATAATTTCAATACACATTTAATATAATTCATCAAATTGAATTTCATGATAAATAGAATATTATAATAATAAAATTATTTAGGATTAAAGTGTTTTCAATGTAATTTAATAAAATATTGGGGATAGGCTTCTCACAACTCAATAGATGAATATTTTAAAGAATAAAATATTTATTTAAAATATTTCCCAAAACACATAGAATATAATATATTATTTTTTATTAATAATTTCATTATCAATTATTCCAATAAAATAAAAAATGGATATTTACTAACACAAAATAGTTTCAGTCCTTGAAATTTATTTTAGAGAAAATATACTTTCTAGTGGGCTAGTGATAGTTTATTTTATCTTTGTAAGGTTAAAAGTGTAAAAAATAATTTTTTTACTGAAATAATTAAAAATGAATTCTATTTTATATTATAAAAGTGTTTATATTATGTTGTTATATATTTTTCAAATCTTAATGAAGTATATTAAATTTTTAGCCATGTGATCACAATGAAAATTTTCAAGACATGGAAATATTCCATGAAGATGATGATCAATTTAAAATGAGATCTAAGTTCATATATTAATACATTTTGTAAACAACATGACAATTGATATCGTGTAATAAATAAGATTAATTATTATGTTCAATGACATTAACATGAGGATTATGAAGCCCATTAACAATATTATGAATACATTATTTCATTATATATGTAAACATATTAATGGGTATTATTGGAAGGATATACAAAATTTTCAGAAGGATACGTCTATATAATTTCTTAGTTGGGTATTCGGTTTCCATACGACATATATAAACTTAACCAAAAATTTATTTTATTAGTGCTAAACATAATTTTCAAATAATACTGACACCTTTATCAGTGCAATCTAAAATCGATGATAAATGTGAATCTTTATCAGTGTTGTTCTTAGTAATGATGAAACCTTATAACCTAAAAAATAATATATTTATATATATATATATGTATATAATTATCATATTTATATTGTTTACTTATTTATATTATTAACAAACACATATATATAATTAAAATAAACTTTATATATTAATATATATTTTTCAATAATTAATATATATATATATAATATTTTTAAAATGTTTTTATATGTTAATATATATTATTGTATAAATGCATATAATTATATATTCATATTTATATATATAAATACCAATATATATATATATCCATCCAATGGCCTGAAGGCCTTCAAATTTTTTATTATATGATGAGACCCCCTTTTAAGGGATGAAGGGGACGGAAACCCAACGACATCATGGACATAAGACAATCACACGTGAATGAAGAAAGAGTAAAAACCAAAATTACATCAGTGAACTGCTACTCCTCAGCATGTGTTATATATATATATATATATATATATATATTTATGATTATAATGATTGATAAATAAATATATTTATATATTAATAATAATAATATCTTAATAAATATATTCAAATAGTAAATTTATTTATTATATATATAATTATATATAATTAAATATTAATATATATATATATATGTATGTATATGTATAATTATATATATATATATATATTAGGTAGTTAGTGGCACAACTATAGTGAAAAAGATACACCAATTTCATCCCCTCATGGGAATGTCATAGGGCCCAACCACCAAGGGATTATATACCCATTAATAGTACAAATCTCCTGGAAACTTATGCCCAAAATTCCGGTAATTACATGCCTATATGGACTATTCCTTGTCCAGTCTTATTTTCATCCATGTTACATCACCCTACAAACCAATTGTGTTTCCAACTGAATCAGCCTCGTCTGCAATCCAATGATGCGAATTCCCAACATTTCACTAGACATCATGCCTTTGACACAGATGGTCTCCCAACCACAACCCCAACATTTAATGGAGGTTCACCAATCTCATTTTCCATAAAGACACTCATCCATGCATGAGTCATCCCTAAACTTTCATCATCGCCATCAATGCTATTGTATCATCCAACTCCCACAGATACACCAACAAGACATGACACTCAATCATTAGACTACATAACTATGCCAGCCCCATTTGCCACTACCATTTCGGGCATCACGCCATCCCCTTTCAACACAGAGATCCATCCCTCTTCACCACCATCTTAACCAGTTAGAAGTCATTGTGGAGTCAACCACCATTCATCCAGGAGAAGACACCATCTCCCAACATGAGGTTGGAGAGTTTTAGCTTCTATGCAGGCTGGCGTTCAATTTGAGATACATTGCGATGGTGTTTGGTCGAGTCGGTGGCAGCATAACCGATTACCCCGACAAGGTGATCTTTGGTCTATGACGGCGAGATGCGGACGACGATGACAAGATAGGACTTTGGTTTGGGATGTTTTTTGTGGAGTTTTTCTGAGATTTTTTATATTTTTTTGAATAAAATTACAGAAAACGGTTAGGGAAAAAAATTTCAACATGCGCCGCAAAGGCGACATCTATGATACCGCCTTTGCTTTTCGGGTGAAAGGTGGCATCATCGCTACCGCCTTTTCACTATGGCTGAAAGGCGGCACCCTCAATGCCACCTTTCCCAAAAAAATTGAAATTTTTTTTACGTTATGTTTTTTTGTTTTGTTTATATATTAATTTATTTATATAATTCTGTAAAAAAATTCAGGAGGATGCACCCTTTCACCTAAAAAAATTAATTTATTTTAATTTTTTTTTAAATTTTTGTTTTGTTTTTATTTATTTATATATATATATATAATTCAATTTTTTTTTAATATTATCATTTTCAAAAATCTTGTTTTTATTTTTTGTTTTGTTTTGTTTATATATTTATTTATATATATAATTCATAAAAAATGTTCAAGAAAAATAATTTATAAGCATTCAAAACAGGCTACTTAAAAGTTCAAAATGTTTCAATTACTTTAATTTGAAAGACTATAAAATATAAACCTTAAGACCAATATAAATTAATCAATAAACATATATTAAAAATATAAGAAATTATTGAAAAAAAAATATGTCATAAAAAATGTTCTTGAAAACTAATTTATATGCATTCAAAACCGCCTACATGAAATATAAAAATGTTTCAAGTACGTGACATTGAAAGACTATAAAATATAAACCATTAGAAAAATATAAATGAAACTTTAAAAATTCATTAAACATATACAAAATTGTTGAAAACAAAAAACATTTCATAAAAATGTTCATCAAAAATAATTTATAAAATTTCCAAACCGCCTACTTGAAACATATAAATGTTTCAAGTACATGACTTTGAAAGACTATAAAATATAATTCATAAGACCAATATAAACGAAACTATAAACATTCATTAAACATATAAGAGTCATCCCTGCATCAATATGATGCAAGGTGTCGCTAGTTCCACATATATATATAATCATTGATGCATGAGAACATGTTATGTCTACTTTCATTAGACAACGAAATCTCTTCTTCAACCCACCATGTCCATATCCATATCAAAATATGGCCACATAAGGTTATGGTGAAAGATATTCCACATGAAATGATCATCTATTCACATTCTTGCAAATAACAACCACTTCACCACCACCATGCATCCACCCATTATAATATCTTCTTTAAATGTCACCCCATTTTCCCATGCCTAGTTGATCAGATGAAAAAACCAATGATTCTATATAGCCCATTGAACTCTTCATCACCAAATCTTTATCCTTTATCATCTTAAAAAGGCTACTGTAAGACCTCCTTGATCTATACATTCCAAATACTCACATACAAGTATACTACAAACATAAAAACCAACAAATTTTCAGTGAAAAAACCTGAAATTTTGTTGGTTTTTATGTTTATAGTATACTTGAATGTGAGTGTTTGGAATAGATAGATGAAGGAGGTCCTATGGTAGGATTTTGAAGATGATAAAGGATAAAGACATGGTGATGAAGTGTTCGATGGGACATGTGGAATCATTTTTGTTTTCATCTGATCAAATGGGCCTGGGGAAATATGGTGACAATTGTAGAAGAAACTATAATGGTTGGATGCATGTTGGTGTTGAAGGGGTTGGTATATGCCGGAAAAGGAACAGATGAGCATTTCATGTGGAATATCTTCCACCATAACCTTATGTGTCCAGATGTTGATATGGCTATGGACATTATTGGTGGAAGAATGTATTTCGTTGTTCAATGAATGGAGAGATAACATGTTCTCATGCATCAAAGATTATAGATATATGTGATACTTGAGACACCATGCATAATATTGTTGCGGGGTTGAATCATGTATGTTTAATCAATGTTTAATGTTTCGTTTTTATTGGTCTTATGTTTTATATTTTATATTCATTCAAAGTCACATATTGGAAACATATTTATATTTCTAGTTGGTAGTTTTGAAATCTTATAAATTATTTTTCATTAACATTTTATATGAAATGATTTTTGTTTTCAAATATTTCTTATATGTTTAATCAATGTTTAACAGTTCGTTTATATTGGTCCTATGGTTTATATTTTATAGTCATTCAAAGTCACGTACATGAAACATTTTTATGTTTCAAGTAGGCGGTTTTGAAAGCTTATAAATTATTTTTAATGAAAAATTTTCATGAAATTATTTTTCTTTTCAACAATTTCTTATATGTTTAATGAATGTTTAATGTTTTGTTTATATTGGTCTTATGGTTTACGTTTTATAGTCTTTAAATGTAATGTACTTGAAACATTTTTATATTTTAAGGAGGTTTTGAAATCTTATAAATTAATTTTCATTTCCAAAGACATAAAACATATAAATGAACATAAACAATCAATTTCTATGACTATGGTGAGGATATCCTATCCCACATGGAGACCTAATAACAGGATGTCCGCGAAGAGATCTCCGGGGAGTCTAATGACCTTGAGAGGGCTGGTAATCGGGAACTGGGACAACTAATGTCATATCCTCCACCTCTGTGCCAGAGGGAGAAGGTTTCAAATCCACCTCGTACAACCCTCCTGATCCTTCTCCCACTTCGGTGATAGATGGACCCGACATCATCGCAGTAGGGAACAAATCATGTGGTGGAACTATACCCTAACTCTATGATGGGTATAGATCCCATGGCTGTAATAAATCTGGACCCAAAGGTTGCGATCCATATGGACCCCCCGATAGAGAAAACTAAGGATATCCCGTCAAAAAAGATGGATTCGATGACAGGTGAGGCCCATCCTACATCGGCTCAGACTGGACTACAAGAGGGCCAACCTCTTCTTGTGGAACTGATGAGGCCTGATGTGCAGGATGATGCTATCTACGTCACCATGGTCATGGCTCCTCACCACCATCAGCTATTACTGGATCCTTCTCTGTGGCAGGAACTTGCTGTCTCAGTGCCAGATGCTCGAAATGGCTCTCGGCAAACGCATGGATAGATGACATCAGCTCCAACTCTTGAGCATGAACGGCTTCCTGGAAGAAGACTCTATCATCAGCCTCGTCACTCATATGAATAAGACTGTCTGTGTGACGATCTTGTAAACAGATTAAAAATGAATTTGAAAATAACTCAATAAACATAGTAATATAATTTAATTGACTTACAATCATCTACTTCTCTCTACCGGCTCGGGTAAGATATAGTATAGACTTCAGTCTATACCATTGATCATACTCATGTTGCACTGGAAGATAGAACTACATCGTAGGAACTCCCAAGATATGAAACTCTGCGCGTCTTCACCAACAGTCGAGAAATACAACATTTACTCAATTCTAGTCGTCATCTAGCCTCCCTTTCTGCTTTATCCCATGAAGCTGATCTTCCTGCCTCGGTAGTAATGGAATCCGTTGAGTCAAGAGAAACTGGTGCATGACTCAGTCAGGATGGTGCAACTAAACAATATGAAAGTGAATGAGTGGCACTACATTCGTAACATCGTCAAGACCAACCGTTCAATATGGAGGACACATGTCTATAACAGACCAGTATGGAACCCATTAAATCTGAAATAACATAATACCCTTGTTAGAAATACTCTTAACTAATAAAATGATGATATTTTTAAAAAATTTATATAGTTATAGATTGTATATACATACCTTATGGGGTAATAGAAAGTCCAAATCCAGACGATATAAGGCCAAATCGTATCTTAGAGACGCATTGAAATTGTGTCGCTGACACCACCTATAAAATACAACATCGATAGTGATAAATAATGAGAAATTAATGTCAATAACTTCTAGTAGCATCAAAAACTGATAGAAATGAGTGATCATACCAGCGTCCACGCGGAGCGTCAAGCAGCACCGCCATCTCGACCGGTAGACCAGCAAGATCAGGAAAAAATGTGGGGATGTTCTCACATACCCACATCTAAATAAAGATGATGCATCCCCCGAGACATGTGCATAGTCTATCAGATATCCTAAATAATGCTCTGTATTTGTATGCCAAGTAGGAAAATCCCCAACTGTACGTCCCTTGTAACACCCCATGCTTCTACGGTACGCTTCTCGTTGAATAATGCAATAACGTGTGTTGAACGCAACATCGATTTCTAACACACCACAACCAATCAAACAAGTCATTATGAATAGTAATACCCACTTTTTGAAATTTATAAATTTTATTTTTCAAAATGGGCTTCATTTTTGGATTCGGAATATCGAAATTAGCATAGGGTGAATTTTTGGTATTTTTATGGAAAACTTCTTTTTTCTTGAATAATGAAACTACTAAGTGGTAGTTAAAAATATGAATTTTTTCATTAAACTAAATTTTAACGCTTCTGTGAGTGGAATTTCAAAAATCCGAGAGACATGCTTAATACCAAGGAGTAAAATGTTGTTCAATGAGATGTAAATAATTTTTGGTGAATAGTAACTTTTTACATTTATTTACCACGGTTACAATTAAATAGGGTAATTAAGGGTAAAAATGATATTAATATTACCCTAACACATGTCCTAATTCTATTGGACAAGTGTAACTCGACCAAAAACAACCTTATGAATAAAATATTATCATTTAGGTCCACATGGATTATATTACGACATTTATTATTATTCAATTCAAAGAAGAGTTAAAAGAGTTAAAATCAATGTTTATTTACTAAATCATTTTTAATATAAGGTTATACAAAAGATAAATTCGATTATAATTATTCATTATAAAGCAAAAATTATTTCCTACATAATAATGTTTTATTTATAATTTTTAGACTTTAAAAAATTTATTTTATTTATGACACAATGATGATACAGTAATTACCATAATAGTGAAAATGTAAAATAATTGATATTATAAATACCAAAGAAATTTTAATTTGAGACTTTTTATGAATTAAACTAATTTTCTAGGTTAATATTACTTGTTAATAATGATTTAATTAACTTATTTCGAAGTAATATTTCTGTTATGATTTTTACAAAAAACAATTTGTCAAATAGTGTCAAAATTGACATAGAAGAGTTTTTAAAAAAAATTATTATATTATTAATTGATATTCAATTCCTAAAAATATAAGGTTCGGCCAAAAGACTTATATCATGATAGGTGTATAAATAATGGACCACTTGGGGGTCTCTTGGAGGTATATAGTATGTTTATTAACTATATAATATAAAAATATAAAGTGACATGGTAAGTGTCAAACTAATTAAATAATAGTTAAAACTAAAAGATAAGGTTAATATAATGACCACAACCTATCTAAATTTTATTGGATGAGTGGTTTTCGACCCATCCCCGCCTTACCATTTAAATAATCCACTTTGGAGCCATTTGAATTTGAATATAAATTTATTATAAATAATTTTTCTATCTTTTCCAATGGTGCCCCTCACCCCTCTTATAAAAGGGCACTGCCCCTTCTCATTAATTGACACCATCAAAGCCATTTGGATCTGCCAAAATCTGCCCAAATAATCTCTCAACTTCCCTCACTTAATCCTAGAGGCATTCTTTTTGTCATAAATCCAAACTAAGGAGACGTTTTGATCTAATCAAAAGGAAGAACCTGAAGAAGAGGTAATTATTTCACCACCCCTTTTCACGTTCCTTTCTTCTTCCACTTCTTATTTCATTGTTATTCCTATTCCAAAATAATGAATCCAGTATCTCATATATACTGTAATATTATTATAAATATGGTACAACCATATTCAGTATTCTATCTATACTTTGAATGACATGTCACTATACATGTGTATGTATGGATTACCGTCTCCACGTCGTGGTGTAATTGTTATTCAATATATTATAATTTGGATGGGTATAATAATGATTTTTATTTCATGTAAATAACAAATATATCATTATAATGATTATATATATATATGATATTCCATCCAATTATATATTATTTTAATATCAAAAGAATGATATTGTCGCCCATGCGTACGTACGGACTACCGTCTCCACGAACGCGATGAGAATCATTCTCCATCATATCCATTAAAGTATAATTATCATTTGATGATTTAAAAATAATGGTTAAGGACTTAATATAATTATGGATATGAATAAGATACAACCTATCCATGAAAAACATAGATTACGTAACAAAACATATAAAATAAAATGAGTATGTTAACACCCGAAACAACGATAATTCTAAAATATTATTAACAAATCAATGTTAAAAGATCATATATGATATCATATTAATATATATGATTATTGTATAATTGAATAAAAATTATTTCACCATTATACAGAAGGTTAACCTACCCCAACCAAGGAAAAGTACATGGTAAGGGTTATTTCACAATCTCTTCCTTATCCAATGTTGTTTATACATAATAATCTACAGGGATTTCTTTATCATCCACATCCATGTTGGAAAAAAAAATTGAAATCATTTTTACCATGTACAAGAATATAGTTTAATGTCATTTATAACCTAGTTTTACTTTATATAAAAGGTTTATAAAGGAATATTTCCATCTTTTTACAAACAAGGTGTTTCTTAACCTTTTCGACAGAATTAAGGTAAGAATATTTTTTTAACTTATAAGACGGGTTCGGCTATTTTCCGCCGCTATAAAATCTTCGAAGCTTCCCTAACAAGCTTATAAGAATATTTTCAAAGAAAATGTTTTATTTTATAAATATATGACTCTTGAATTATTTCAAAATCGAAAGAGATATTTCTCTAAAAAGTGTTTTGATTTCATCAATGTCAAAATCATTTTATGGATTTTACGCTTATTTGAGGTTGATTTATTATGGCAAAAAACTTCTATATTGTATTGAAGGTTTTGTGATATGTCTGACTGTGGATATGTTATTTTTATACCATTCATGGTTTATGGATGAAGTATTTACATTTTTTATTCTAGTTTTATTACGAATGTTTATGTTATGTCTAAACCTTTTCACATGGGAATGCATTGGACTTAATATGTGACGGGTGGAGCCCGCTATAGATCCTCGATGCATCGGTAGGTCTCATTAGACAAACTATTGTCTTGGCACAAGGCCTTGAAAAAATATTATTTGTAGTCTTGGCACATGGTCTTGGCTATGTGGTTATGATAGTATGACATTATGCATTCCATTATTATGAAAGTGGTTATTGATATTGCATGTGAATATTAAATTATTAGAATATCCAGGTGAAAAAGAAAATGGAATTATTTCATTTTATTTTTTCCATACTATGTTGAATTTCATATTTAAAATGCTTTTGTTTCAGTTCTACATTGCCTTAAATGTTTATTCTTATTTATGAATGTTTCTTCTATATTGTAATCCTTAATGAGAATTTGAGCTCACCCCTTTTCTATGTTTTATTTTTCCCAAGATGTGAAGAAGTAAATTATGAATGACCTGTAGGGATAGTATGAGGGGATAAGAGTGTGGACTATGGAGGCTATGTTTTTATAGGTTTCATTTTTATGATGTAATGTAAAACTTTATGAATGTATTTAGTTATTCCAAGTCTACTAAAATAATCGGTCTTTCGAGACTTGATCATTCTTGTGATCATGCCAATGATATATAATAATGCACTGACTCTGGGTAACTAGGTTCAGGGTGTTACATCCCTACCAGATCAAAGTCATCTAGTAAGGGTAGATACATCATGTGGATGTGCATCCATGAATGATCCGTACACATGGTCCCTCCAATAAGCCATAATATATATTCACGTGCATAAAACATCAATGTTTTCTCGTCATCACCATCTACTAAAAGTGTAATCTGTTACTCCAGCCAAGGCATGGATATCGATGCTCCATTGGTAGCACTACGATCGGACAAAATGTTAATGCCTAACAAGTGATGAGCAAGGTCGGGCCAAGATTCCCATGTGGATCAAATAACGGGTCTCCCGTGGATAGGAAGAACAAGAAGCACAACCCCATCCGGAAGGGTGATGGTCATATCTCCCCCAGGCAGGTGGAATGTGTGTGTCTCTGGTCTCCACCACTTCACGAGTGCAGCTATCAGATGATGGTCTACAAATGTAAAATCGGATATCGCAATACCATAGAAGCCAGAATGATGCAAGTATTGTATAATGGTAGGAGGAGCCTCCATGTGATGAAAATGGTGCGCTCGACGCACCCTGATCAATTGATCTGGACAACCCTCTATCACAACCATTGAACAATGGGTAGCCTTCTGACTGAGTAGTATGGTGTCATTCATATGCATATAATTATATATATAAGTCATTTGTATTTTATTTATAAACGATAATTAGAAAAGGATGTGATTTATAATTTATATATGACTGTCCCCATGATTGTATGTTACATGATTATTTTCTCAATCACATAATGTTTTGAAAACCGATGCAAAGGGAAGATGTTTTTGGGTTTACAGTTCGTCTTTTTTATTTTAGGTTTTAGAGATTAGGGTTTCACATTTTTCCTTTTGGATCTAGGATTTTGAAATTTTTTAACGTTTTACGGTACAGTTTAATGATTTGAGAATATATTTTCATGATTATGGTTTATAATGGTAGTATTATGGCTTACAAAAGATTTTTCTTCTGTTTACTATTATGATTATATTATTTGGGGGTTAGAAAACTGAGGTAAAAGGAAGAGATAATAACATAAAATTTACAATATGAGAATCTACCAATAACGACAATAAATCATTGTGTCTTAGATTGTGAACTCGACCCAAAAATTTTACGGAATCATTTCTGATTATTACCTTATTGATGACATGTGGTGTATCTCAAACTATGTCTTAGTTCATGAGGCCAGTCCATCTCATTTCACATACTACTGCCCTTCGGTCTCCCACATGGACTCAACCGATTCATATCAGGTACCACTATCGGCTGACCATCAGGCATTTGGAAATAACGACACTCGCCAATAGGTGTCCATGGTGAATCATAACAATTAGAAATGGTCTTCATCCAGTACACTGGTTCAACATATGCTTCCCATGATATGTTAACAGAGGCACATGTTGCGATGTCGTGTGAGCATGGAAACCATAAGTCTTGAATGTTTCCACCTTGAAACTGCCTCGTTTCTAGTAATACCACCATTTTTTCACCAATTCTATTTTTTTTGGGGTTCGACTTCTCTTGAACTTCAAATCGGGAGTCTTTATGTTGAAATAGGAAGACATGATAACTAGAAGCTTCATCAATATTCTATTCAATCTCTCATTGAAAATGTCTTCCGTATGTTAGCCCCTAATGTATTCCATTCGATGAAAGTTTTTTTCTATAAACAATTTACTTCACACAATGAAATATTGTATACTAAACTAGGGAAGTTATAGGTAGCTTGAGAAGCCCTTTAAAGACACCATTGAATCACTCTACAATGTTGGTGTTCATGTGTTTGTACCTCTTCCCCCCATCATATTCCACTATCTATTTTTCTTTTGGAATTCAAATCATATAATTATAAACTTCTTCATTAACCTAATGGATTCGTTCGAAACGTTTGTCAAATCCTCATTGATCTGACTCATATGATACACATAGTAGATGATATTTCACATATTTTGAATTTATCTTTAATTTAATATAAAAAATAACAAATACAATGCATACCAAGTCTGGTGATTGCGTTCTTCATCGGTTCGTTGTGGAATTTTTTATGCAAGTTTCTAGAAATGTGTTTAATACAGAACCGATAGAACCGATGATGTGCATTTGGGTAACTCCATGTATCAGTATTTGTATTTATTACCTCATTAATTTGACAATTCCAATCAAATATCAAACAAACACCCCAAATGTTGCGGAAATGGTTATTGATACATGCCAAAAAGCAATTCCATGATTCATAGTTTTCCTTCTGTACAATGGAAAAAGAAAGCAGAAGAGAAGAATTGTTTCCATTTGGGTTGCTGCAATCAACAATACACACTTGTATTTTGCGTATAAAAACGTTCCATAAATATAATTGAAGTTTTTTTAAAATGAAATGTGTAGATATTTGAGAGGAATGCCCAAAACAATCGTTGAATTTGAACACGAGACGGATCAAGTCTGTTATCATTAGACACATATTCATTTGTATCACGATGGAATAAAACTATGTTATGATGACTCAGTATAGCTATAAATTGTTGAAATACTCGATATGAGTCATCCCAATCACCATAGAACTTCACAATTGCCTTCTGTTTCTCCATCCATGCCTTATTATACGAAATCTTATAACCAAATTTCTGTTGTATCTTCTCTTTCACAGGTGATATCAGAACATCTTGACATGTCCTATTCATCTCAAAAGCAATGGATGAAAAAAAATTATGCATCCAATGACTAGTGATCTTGTGTCTGGCTTGGCTAAATCCAAGTATGAGCTACCTCAATCCTCGAGATTCTCTAACCTCAAAATGCAATGTCCAGAATCACCCTCAATCGAAATCGACAATCATCCCCATACTTCTCACAGCAGATGAATTATTTTCTATGGTATGATTCATAAACTACATATATACATTGCCTCTCAATTTGAAATCTTTTTAGCGTACTTTTTAATGCATATTTACTTGGAAAATTCCTTCTAACATATATTTTTTTGTCCAACTCACTAATCTTATCTCGTATAACACCGGGAAAATTAATTTTTGGTGTGAGAACATTACCATAAAAATTAGGCACACATGTCATTGCTTCTTACCAAGATGAAAATAATGGTGGATGATTTATTATAGGTAGAGACTGCAATAAAACTAATGCATTTCTCGAATCTTCCACTATTCCTTCCTCATCAGCACTATTATCACCATCTATTTCATTATTACGAAACTCCTCATCAGATGTCAGGTTAACATGTATATTTGGGAGATCAAGTAGGTTTTCCTCTTCTGCATCATTTGGAATAGTCTAAACTTCATTGGTCGTACGATCTTTGTCACACCCGGGCTTCGCGCTACGACATGTTTCTGATTTTTATGTTTTATCTTATAATTTTATCTGCTTTTAAATAAATATATATATATGTATATGTGTGTGTGTCTGTGTATATATTTTCTTTTTATATGAAATGCGGGCCGAGCCCGACTGTGGTTTTGCACTCTTGTAGTGATAAATGAGCGTTTTGTCGTTGACAACATTTAGTGCGCCACTGTCAAAGCCGGGCGGCCTAGCTTAGGTCGCCGCACGGCCTCACCAGGTTTTCCGCGCACCTGCCCTATGTTCAACAAATTAAGTGAAATAAATTAATAATGGGAAAATTAAGTGAGTGGTAAAATAAATAAAGTAAAATAAGAGGATTTCACTAATAATGATATTTTATTATTTGAGGGCGTTATTAATTACTAAGGAGTATCTTTATTATTTCTATTATTGATGAAAATTAGGTTATTTTATTTATGATTATAAGCTTCATTTTATTTTATTATTTTTCATTAATATTATTATTATTATTATTAATATTTTGATTTATTATTATTATTATTATTATTATTATTGCAATTGTTAAACTTATTATTATTATTGTTATTAAATTCTATTATATTTTATTGGTTTTTTTTCTTCTGTTTTTACTTTTTTTATTTTGTTTTTACTCTCCTAGGGTTTGCGCTCCCTCCAGCCTGTCGAGCCCCCGCTCTTTCCTCTCTTTTTTTCTTTCCTTCCACGCCGCACCGCCCCTGTTCACTCTCCCTAACCTGTTGTGTTGTTGGACCTTTCCACTTGGTCTCCTCGCGCCGTCCATCTCCCTCGGCCTGCCACGACACCGCCGCCTGTCTATCTTTCCAAATCGTCGCCTCCAGAGAGAAACCCTACAGCGCCGCCGCCAGCTCCCACCATCGCCGTTCCATCTATGTCCACCAACATCACGACGCCTCCGCCCCCGACGTGCATTTCTCCGGTCATTGCTAAACCGCCTCATTCACCTCCCAATGCCACGCCCCCCACACAGCCTCCGTCGGCTTCTCCGACACGGCCGACTTTTCCACCCCTGGGAACAAGCTTCCTCCGGAGATTTCCGCCGGCTCTCCATCGGCGCATGCAGGGAAAATCTGTCCACCCTCTTCTGTTCCTGATCGACCCTCCACGCCTTCTCATCCCAGCAGCAGTGGCCATTCGAGGCCACCTGCGTCGGAGTTGGGATCTCGCCATCCCCCAACCTCGGACTCTTCCTTCCATTCTACAACGTCTCCCTCTTTTAACTTATCCGCTGGTTTCGTGATTGGAATTGTTGTGGATGCTTTGCTGATCCTGCTAGTGTTAAGTTGTTTGATCTTCCTTTGCTGCAATAAGAAGATGAGAAGGAACACTATATCATCAGATTACTATGCACAACCTCCCCGCACCTCCTCGCGCAACTCCGGCAGCCTCCGTTGACCTTCGGCCGACCTCCCGCACCCCCGCTGTAAGTGCAATTTTATTTTACTGCTTGTTGTTCAATGCTGGTTGAGTGTGGTTAGAATTTCGAATCGAGTTTGGTTCAATTTTGTTATATTTGGTCCGATGCGTTTTTTCTTCTTCTTTTCTATTAGGTTCAATTTGGATCTTGTTTGAGTCGCAGTTGGTGTGCAGCGGTTCTTGCACACCATATTTGTGAAGTCTGCTATGACAAGTAGGTGGTTCCATGGTTAATCATTATTTGATAAATTAATTTGCGAGTTTAATTTGCTTAGCATGTTATCTAATTAATTGGTGTAGCGTGAATTGAGTTTTCATTAGAGTTTGATTTGCATTTAAAATTGTTAGTAGCCTGTTGATGTACGTGTGTGTTTTCTACTGTGAACTTTTATTTAGTTTTTAGATATTTTTTTTCATTATGCGGTGGGATTATTAACTTGTTAAAGTGGTGAAAATAGTATCCTTGACATGACGTCATGTGCGTTTCGTCGTAAAAGAGGGGTTTGTGTTGGTTTAGTGGTTAATGCCAAGCGATTTCATCCAAATTATTATTTTTTTCTTAATATTTTATTTTTGTCTTGTTAAATTATGTGGTTTATGAATTTGTGTTTTTAATAGTGTAAGGTTTTCTTCCATTAAACTACTCGGGTGGTGCATGCCACACTTTAAAATTTTGTGTGAGTGCGTGCGACGTGTGAATGTGTTTGAACTTATAAATGGTTACTTTAGTTTGTGAAAAGACACGTGACACTTTTTTTTATTGCTTTATAATTTCTTCCATGGTTTACTTAATTATGAAAATGGTGCTAAACATGTTTGAAAATTGATTTAGTGTGTGCCGTATTTCAAAATAGTGTCTACTTGTGTAAGTGGTGGTTTGTTTAGCGATGAGGGTCTTTTGAAGTGTGAAGATGATTTAATTGTGTATGTAACCAATGCAAATATTGTTTTGAAATGATTTTGGTGTGCGTGAAGTTTTAAAAGCGGATTTGGGTGTTAAAATAGTGTTTTGCGTGTGTAATTACACTTTTTGGATTTTATGCATTATAGTGACATGTTACATGAAATTGAAACTTGTTTGAGCACAAACCGGGAAGCCCGGGTAGCTAGGAGGGTATACTATACTAGTGAGTGAGTGTTCCGGAGGTGACTCGACCCGGTTTCACTGGTAGGACTGACGATTGCAACACTAACTAAACATATGCATTTCTGAGGGTCGTGGTCTTCTATGCCACGTTTTCTGAGGGTCGTGGCCTTCTAAGCCACGTTTTCTGAGGGTCGTGGTCTTCTAAGACACGTTTAACCGAGACACGAAGATCTAGGGACCCAAGCTAGCTAACGCCGATGCGGCCCCTCCCGTATTAGTGCTCATTGGTCACCTTACGCCCATCTGTGCGACAAACTGGTTATTTTAAAAAGTGAGTGTGTGTGTTTTAATTTAAGTTGTTCCATTTGAGACTGTTTTCTTTAATCCCGTTTTCTCTTAAACTATTCAAGCATTCATTTTCTTTTCTTTAGTTAATTTTGCAAATGTATTTCTCATTTAATGCTTATACGTGGAGCCTTTTTATTGGGTGACGTCCTACTGGGCTCTTTGCTCACACCCTACATACACCTTTGGGTGTGTGTAGGCCTTGTTCTCTGTGTGTTCCAGGTTGAGGCACCGTGCTCAGTGATGGTGGATGGTCATTGGTGGTCTTCTCGTGAAGGTTAACGTTTGTGACGTGTGGATGTTGCACCTCTCCTGTTGCTTTGAGGTTTGGGTATGAGTTTTAGTTTCCGCTGTCAGCTTTTCTTTTTAGTTATTAGTTGGAGTTGTAGACTTCAAACTTGTTCATAGTTTAAAAGCGTGTTTGGTTGTCTATTTCTAGTTTCAGTTTATTTATATGGTTATTTGATTTTCTATCTTTTATTTCGGGTAAAATCGTTCCCATGTGTTAGTTTTGATACCCGGGCACTTGTGCCAGCCCGTGGGGATCGGGAATGCCCTTTGGGCCTTGCCGCGGACCGGGTCGGGCGCCGGGTCAGATGGCGACCCAGCCTGGTTCGTGACAAAATGGTATCAAAGGGCAAGGTTTGCTCTCTTGGATCGTTTTTCTTCGGGATAGAGTCACGGTATACTTGATTTAAGGTTGTCGGGACTTGACGTCCTGGCTACGAGTAAGGTGCCTGGCCAGCATAGCTCGTGGCATGACTCAAGTTACCAAAGTATGTTGAGGTTTGTCTGAGTTTTTGGTCCTGGCGGTTAATCGTGTCTAAGGGAAATGAAAAGGGAGTGAGTTCAGTGGTCTTAGTGAGCTCGCATGGTCTGGCAAACCTTGTGGAGCCAGGGACACTGTCCTAAAATACTCTCTGTGGTCAATGGCGTGATTGGCGTATGGCCGCCAACCATATGCTCCAATCACCCGCTGACACTAGTTTCTTGATGCATTGATTCTCGTCTCTTTGTTTTGGATTCATGAAAATTTGGTTTTTAAGTAAAAATGTTTGGGTCTTGGAAAATGTTTTCAAATGAAGCGCTTTTAAAATGAAATGGTGTGTGAGGTTTGAAAAGTGTGGGTCGGATGTTTTGCTTTTGAAAAATGGAAAGGTTTGTTCTTGATTATTGGCGCTCTCATGGACAACCACATGCATGAGTGTATATGAAAAGGGAAATGGTTAATGGGACCAGCGGATGAGTGCTTGGAAGGATATGAGGTGGGTGCCAGTGCGGCACGAGAGCATGCATGTGTGAGGCCCATGGGACACCATTGGTGTTTGTGTAACCCACCTACTTTGCTTATTTTCAAAAAGTTTTGTTAAATGAAAATTCAGTTTATTGATAACCAGCGTTTGTGTGGTGTGTCTTTGTGATTTTGAAAGGTGGGATGTGAGGTGTTTTGAGCCGAGGATCCTTTCTGAATGATTTATGTCCTGAGTTTAAATTCTTATTTGTAAGACGGCATGCAAGCGTGTGGTTAATGAATTCTTTTGAAGAGTACATCGGGGAGCCCTTGCAGTGCTTTCCCCTGCACGTTTGGTGTTCGCCTGTGGTATGTCTTGACCATCAGACCAGTTTGGTCAGGTCCATGGTTTTCCTTCTTGACTAGTGTATGCCCCCCATAAAGTGTTGACATGTGATTGAAGTATGGCTATGGGTAATTCGCTGTTGGCCGACCCTCCAGTTGATTGAAGGACTCACTTTTTGAAATCTAGAATTGAACCCACCTCTCCTTTTTACAACTAAGTGGATCCTCACGCAGCGAGATGACATGCAAGGGGAGTTGAACAGAGTTTTGGTTTCGTTGGGTTGTCTGAGTCGTCGGGTATGAAATTTGACATTGTTGCATTTTAAGGTTTCCCCTGGAAACGGCGAAAGGAAATCCAGCTGGGAAGGGTGAAAACGGTTCAAAATTATTAGTGTTGACCAATGTCTTGAAGGGATTTGTGGTACTTTCATCGGGTGCAAGGGTCATGTTTGGTGACGCCTTGCAGTGTGAGTTCTCTTTGATAGTTGATGGTGAAGTTTGATCTCTTTAATGTTAATGTTCTGTTTGGAAATGGAGAAGGAGATTTCAGTGGGGAGAGGTGGAAGCAGCCTAGAGTGGTTGGTGCAGGACACTATTCTAAATGACCTTTGGTCCTTTGTTAGTTTCGTTTAAGAAAAGGTTTGTGTTAGGCTACTAGTTTGGCATACCTAGTCGTATGAGTCTGGTATGGTCGTTCGCAGGAATCACATGTTTTTCAAGACACGGTTTAAAGTCTTTCTCAGTGTAAAGTTTCTCTCAACAGTAACGGTCAGGTTCAGGTGACGATTAGTGGTGTCGTGTTCTCATTCAGCGTGATAAAGGGTGATGCGCATGCACCATTTCAACTCTGGTGTGGGTGAATGCTCCGCGTATGATCAGTCAGATACAGTCATGTGTTGTGTTTTATGGTGTTGCCTCGGGTGCAATATGATTGCGTGTGGCACCAAAAAAAAAGAGAAGCTCCATTCTGGAGTCTTCAATTCCTGACTGCGAGGCAGAAGATGCTTCAGACATCTGGGCTCTAGCCATTGGCCTCGGAGTGAAGCTGGCGCGCAGTCAGGAACCCCGAGATTATATAAAACCACGATTTCATTTCTGTCATCGGTGTTGAAAGTGAAAGCAGCTTAAATTGTTTTCTACGGTTGCTCTGTTCGAATGAGCCATCTGGCTGCATAAGGTTTTCGTGACCATGTGGAGGAGTGTTTGTCTCATGCATTAATGTCTTGGGGGTCACGTTCCACTGGGTGTGATTGCTTTAGTGGATTTATGATGTTTGTTGAGTAAATCTGTCTCAAATCTGAGTAATGCTCATCCATGAATGTGGAAATGCTGGTTTGTCTTGGGTCATGCTTTTGACGCCTGGTAGTCGGGCCCCTCCCTCCCCACCCCTTGTGGTGGGGTGTTTGGTCACCATCAAGAATATTTTTTTCTAAATTTTTGTACCTGCAATTAGTTCAAATGGCGGGGAGACCCACATCGGATCTCGTACAAATACCTCTGGAATGAATCGAAGTTGGACTCTTCCTTAATGGTGGGGAGTCCGTTCAGACCTCCCGATGTTGTTTTCCCAAACCCATCATGGGCGATAGTAGGTTCTTAATGGTGGGGAGTCCGCCCTGGCCTCCTCGTGTCGATTTTCTAGTCTCGCCTTGGATGTTGGTAGGTTCTTAATGGTGGGGAGACCCACATTGGGTCTCGCACGAATGTCTCTAGAATGAATGAGTGCTGGATTTTTTTTTCTTTAATGGCGGGGAGTCCGCTCGAACTTCTATATGTCGGTTTTCCAATATCGTTTCGAGCGTCAGTGACTTACTAATGGTGGGGATCCCTCGGGCCTCCCCATGTTGTTCATATGCTTCTATATTTAAATATGGCGTGGTGATAAGTGATAAGAGTGTTCCGTGGACGTGGTTTGACCTTGTTTGTTCACTCTAGCCAACGATGTGGTTTCGGTTAAATAGTTCTTGTGATGTCTCAGCTTGACAAGTTGGTTTTCACTGGTGAGAGAGTTTCCTTCCTCGATTAGTCAACTGGAGGCGTTCTAGCTATTTGTGGTGGGTACCTCATATCAAAAAGTCTTTTTACATGCTTCTTGAGGTTGTCATTTGAGTCACTTCTTCTGAGTACGTTACTTTTGCTGCTTTCCGCTTGTTGGTTGTAGAGATCCTTTTTGAACTTTAGTGGGATATCAGTTTCCTCTTTGTGCCTCAACCCTAGCTGTGGCTTTCCGGGAACGGAAAGTTTTCATGGTGGGGAGAATTGTCACACCCGGGCTTCGCGCTACGACATGTTTCTGATTTTTATGTTTTATCTTATAATTTTATCTGCTTTTAAATAAATATATATATGTATATGTGTGTGTGTCTGTGTATATATTTTATTTTTATATGAAATGTGGGCCGAGCCCGACTGTGGTTTTGCACTCTTGCAGTGATAAATGAGCGTTTTGTCGTTGACAACATTTAGTGCGCCACTGTCAAAGCCGGACGGCCTAGATTAGGTCGCCGCACGGCCTCGCCAGGTTTTCCGCGCACCTGCCCTATGTTCAACAAATTAAGTTAAATAAATAAATAATGGGAAAATTAAGTGAGTGGTAAAATAAATAAAGTAAAATAAGAGGATTTCACTAATAATGATATTTTATTATTTGAGGGTGTTATTAATTACTAAGGAGTATCTTTATTATTTCTATTATTGATGAAAATTAGGTTATTTTATTTATGATTATAAGATTTATTTTATTTTATTATTTTTCATTATTATTATTATTATTATTATTCATATTTTGATTTATTATTATTATTATTATTTTTATTGCAATTGTTAAACATATTATTATTATTTTTATTAAATTCTATTATATTTTATTGGTTTTTTTTTTCTTCTGTTTTTAATTTTTTTCTTTTGTTTTTACTCTCCTAGGGTTTGCGCTCCCTCCAGCCTGTCGAGCCCCCGCTCTTTCCTCTCTTTTTTTTTCTTTCCTTCCACGCCGCACCGCCCCTGTTCACTCTCCCTATCCTGTTGTGCTGATAGCCCTTCCCACTTGGTCTCCTCGCGCCGCCCATCTCCCTCGGCCTGCCACGACACCGCCGCCTGTCTATCTTTCCAAATCATCGCCTCCAGAGAGAAACCCTACAGCGCCGCCGCCAGCTCCCACCATCGCCATGCCATCTATGTCCACCAACATCACGACGCCTCCGCCCCCAACGCGCATTTCTCCGGTCATTGCTAAACCGCCTCCTTCGCCTCCCAATGCCACGCCCCCCCCCACAGCCTCCGTCGGCTTCTCCGACAAGGGCTGACTTTGCCGCCCCCGGGAACAAGCTTCCTCCGGAGATTTCCGCCGGCTCTCTATCGGCGCATGCGGGGAAAATCTGTCCACCCTATTCTATTCCTGATCGACCCTCCACGCCTTCTCATCCCAGCAGCAGTGGCCATTCGAGGCCACCTGCGTCAGAGTTGGGATCTCGCCATCCCCCAACCTCGGACTCTTCCTTCTATTCTACAACATCTCCCTCTTTTAACTTATCCGCTGGTTTCGTGATTGGAATTATTGTGGCTGCTTTGCTGATCCTGCTAGTGTTAAGTTGTTTGATCTTCCTTTGCTTCAAGAAGAAGATGAGAAGGAACACTATATCATCAGATTACTATGCACAGCCTCCCCGCACCTCCTCGCGCAACTCCGGCAGCCTCCGTCGACCTTCGGCCGACCTCCCGCACCCCCGCTGTAAGTGCAATTTTATTTGAATGCTTGTTGTTCAATGATGGTTGAGTGTGGTTAGAATTTCGAATCGAGTTTGGTTCAAATTTGGTATATTTGGTCCGATGCGTTTTTTCTTCTTCTTTTCTATTAGGTTCTATTTGGATCTTGTTTGAGTCGCAGTTGGTGGGCGGCGGTTCTTGCACACCATATTTGTGAAGTCTGCTATGACAAGTAGGTGGTTCCATGGTTAATCATTATTTGATAGCGATTTTAATTTGGTTAGAATGTTATCTAATTAATTGGTGTAGCGTGAATTGAGTTTTCATTAGAGTTTGATTTGCATTGAAAATTGTTAGTAGCCTGTTGATGTACGTTTGTGTTTTCTACTGTGAACTTTTATTTAGTTGTTAGATATTTTTTTTATTATGTGGTGGGCTTATTAACTTGTGAAAGTGGTGAAAATAGTATCCTTGACATGACGTCGTGTGCGTTTCATCGTAAAAGAGGGGTTTGTGTTGGTTTAGTGGTTAATGCCAAGCGATTTCATCCAATTTTTTTTTTCTTAAGATTTTATTTTTGTCTTGTTAAATTATGTGGTTTATGAATTTGTGTTTTTAATAGTGTAAGGTTTTCTTCCATTAAACTACTCGGGTGGTGCATGCCACACTTTAAAATTTTGTGTGAGTGCGTGTGACGTGTGAATGAATTTGAACTTATAAATGGTTACTTTAGTTTTTGAAAAGACACGTGACACTTTTTTTTATTGCTTTATAATTTCTTCTATGGTTTACTTAATTATGAAAATGGTGCTAAACATGTTTGAAAAATGATTTAGTGTGTGCCGTATTTCAAAATAGTGTCTACTTGTGTAAGTGGTGGTTTGTTTAGCGATGAGGGTCTTTTGAAGTGTGCAGATGATTTAATTGTGTATGTAACCAATGCAAATATTGTTTTGAAAAGATTTTGGTGTGCGTGCAGTTTTAAAAGCGGATTTGGGTGTTAAAATTGTGTTTTGCGTGTGTAATTACCCTGTATGGATTTTATGCATTATAGTGACATGTTACATGAAATTGAAACTTGTTTGAGCACAAACCGGGAAGCCCATGTAGCTAGGAGGGTATACTAGACTAGTGAGTGAGTGTTCCGGAGGTGACTCGACCCGGTTTCACTGGTAGGACTGACGATTGCAACACTAACTAAACATATGCATTTCTGAGGGTCGTGGTCTTCTAAGCCACGTTTTCTGAGGGTCGTGGCCTTCTAAGCCACGTTTTACGAGGGTTGTGATCTTCTAAACCACATTTAACTGAGACACGAAGATCTAGGGACCCATTCTAGCTAACGCCCATGCATCCCCTCCCGTATTAGTGCTCATTGGTCACCTTACGCCCATCTGTGCGACAAACTGGTTATTTTAAAAATTGAGTGTGTGTGTTTTAATTTAAGTTATTCCATTGGAGACTGTTTTCTTTAATCCCGTTTTCTCTTAAACTGTTCAAGCTTTCATTTTCTTTTCATTAGTTAATTTTGCAAATGTATTTGTCATTTAATGCTTATACGTGGAACCTTTTTATTGGGTGACGTCCTACTGGGCTCTTTGCTCACACCCTACATACACCTTTCGGTGTGTGTAGGCCTTGTTCTCTATGTGTTCCAGGTTGAGGCACCATGCTCAGTGATGGTGGATGGTCATTGGTGGTCTTCTCGTGAAGGTTAACGTTTGTGACGTGTGGATGTTGCACCTCTCCTGTTGCTTTGAGGTTTGGGTAAGAGTTTTAGTTTCCGCTGTCAGCTTTTCATTTTAGTTATTAGTTGGAGTTGTAGACATCAAACATGTTCATAGTTTAAAAGCGTGTTTGGTTGTCTATTTTTAGTTTCAGTTTATTTATATGGTTATTTTATTTTCTATCTTTTATTTCGGGTAAAATCGTTCCCATTTGTTAGTTTTGATACTCGGGCACTTGTGCCAGCCCGTGGGGATCGGGAACGCCCTTTGGGCCGTGCCGCGGACCAGGTCGGGCGCCGGGTCAGATGGCGACCCGGCCTGATTCGTGACAATCTTCAACGACCATTTTAAGTTTATGTATTTGTACAATTGGATGTTGTTGTTGTACAGTAGAAACATCAATATATAACTCCATCATGGTACAATCCGACTGTTGAGAAAAAAACATAATTTTTTGGATCCATTGTGCATCATCAACTAAAGGACAAGATAGATTCCACAATGTTGACAAGAACTACACTTTTCAATAACTCATTGACTTGATTTTTTGATCAGGTCCTAGATTTAATGAGACATGAATTATGTCTTGAAGTTCACTTAGTGTTACAAAATAAATAGTACTAACCACTGTTATTGGTTGTGTTCTGTAAGAAGATCCTTGTTCAGTTTGAATAAACTCCCCATAGTAGTACACATAGGCAATCATTACTCTCTGCATAAAAAAAGTTTTTCTGATCAAGATTTTAATAATGTAAGTTACATTCATAATGATAGTTACGAATATATTATTTATTAATCCAAATTATTTTTAATACGTAGTTTAATTGAATATTCAAAGTATAAAATCATAAATTTTGAATTTTAAATGATTTTTTGAACGTCAATAACCATTCAAACTTCAAAAGTTATGTTTTTAGACATTTAAGATGTAATTAAACTACTTATGAAAAATAAGTTGGATTTTACCTCACATTCAAATAATAACTATTAATTCTAAACTATATAATCTTTATGGTACTTAGATTTTAAAAGATCTTATATCCTAAATTAGGGTATTTCTTTGTACACTTTTTAATTAGTTAATAATTCTTCAATCCTTAGTTATTCCTTACTAAATTATTAATTAGTTATTCAGTAACATAGTAGAGTTTGAATATAAATAACATAGAGTTAAAAAATAAATAACACTTTGTTTCAAGCTTCTAACCTTTTTACAATGAATTGGATATCAAAATTTCAGAAAACCCATTGTCACACGTGGTTTCTGAAATTTTTATATCCAATTCACCACAATAAATTCCAGAAGCTCGAAACATGATGTTATTTATTTTTTAACTATATGTTATTTATATTTTAACTCCATTTTATTTATTTTTTCACTTTCACTCAATTTTTTTTCTTAACTCCATTTTGTTTTTTTAACCCAATGTTGTTTTTTAAACTCCATGTTGTTTTTTAATTCCATCTTATTTTTTAACTCCATGTTACTTTTTAACTCCATGTTATTTTTTAACTCCATGTTATTGAATATCTTTTGAAATGTAGTTTTATTTTTAACTCTATGTTTTTTATTAATTAATTTTTAATTAATCATTCCTAATAATAACTATCAACATCATTACTAAATTATCAATTTATCATTTTTTTCATAGATATTTATGTAGTTTATAAAGAAATATGCATATATTAAGCATATCCTCCAGGTGTGTCAAACCAGAATGCATCAAGGCACATTTTCGTGCAACAGTTACTATTCGAGTCTACCTCAAATCGGTGTTTTCGGTTATTACCCCTAGGCACAACTATGCTAGAGAAAAATTCACTTGTTTGTATCCAGACAAGGATTTTATTTCTTAGATAACATAGTATTTATGCTACCAAAATTTCATTAAAATAATCCTAAATTAATTTATATGAATGATAATTATAATTCCTAAATATATATAACTTATTAAACAATCTAATAAAAAAAATTTAAAACTAACTAAACTACTAAAGAATAAAAATATTTAACTATAATAAATTAAACTAAATAAAAAATATTCAATTAAAAAAATTGTTTAACTAAAAACAATTCAACAAAATAAAAAACATTAAATTTAAAACCATACCTCTAAAAGCATTCCAAAAAATTCAAACTGCAAACTTCGCCGCAAAAAAAAAGAAAATGAGAGGTTAATTTGTGTTTGGATGTGAGGAGAAGTGGATGGGGCACTGCCCTTTTATAGGGCACGGAGGAAAAGGCAGCACCTGCGGTGTCGCCTTTCGTAATGACGTCATGCGAAAGGCAGCACCGCAGGTGGTGCCTTCGCCACGTCAGCAATACGCGCTGAAGGTGGAACCCGTGGTGCCGCCTTTCGCCGGCTGTGCAAAGGCGGCATCATGGATTCTGCCTTTGCAGCACACATTGAATTTTTTTTGCCCTAACCGTTTTCAGTAAAATTTTATTTTTATAAAATGCATAAAAAAATATCAGTCTTTACACGGTTTTTTGTCGCCTTTTGAATATTTTTTGTTCGGCGGTGCTTCATCTTCCGCATGTATTGTAATGTTTGTATGTTCTTTGTTTTTCTTAATAAATTTTTATGACCAACTCAGATATTGAATCTTCCAAGTATATTATTATATATACAATTATATAAATATAGATAATTAAATTAATATTCTTCTAATTATATACAAATATTTATAATTATAATTATACATAAATATATTACTATATTTATAAATTTTTAAAAATATTGATATTACAATGCGTACATATATGTAAATATAAAATATAAATATGATTTAAAAAACTATTATTTAAAAATTAATATTATTTTCATAATTATATATATATATATAATTAAAAAATTTATATTTGTCAAAATGTTTTATAGATTATATATATAAATTAATTAAAAAATGCATGCATCAAATTAATATAAATATGATATATGAACATATATATTTTTATAATTCAAACAATTATATAAATATAAATGATGTAGTAATAATATGTGATATTAGAACATATTTATTTATATCTATTTCAATGTGCATATATGATTATGCATTTTGTTCAGTGTATTTTCATTTTGCATATGGGTATATATAGACGTCATACTTGTACAGGTGTATGTATATGTATTTTTGTATAAACGTTTCTGTATAAGGGATGTGTATATATATATCAAATGTACATGTGTATATGAATCACATGTACTTTTTTATCTTTAAAATTACTAATTTATATAATATTCTAAAAAGGTATTTAAAAAACAATAGTAAATTAATTATATCTTTAAACAAGTGCTGAATTTTAATAAATATATTTATTATATTTATAAATATATATACATGTACAATAATATATATGATTGTATAAATATATATAAATATATTATAAATATATAACAATATAAATATGTTTATAAATATTTATAAATATATATATTGATAATTAGAATTATAAATATATATAGATATATGTTTATTCAAATAGTTATGAAATTTTAGTAAATATATTTGAATAATAAAAATATTTATTTCATAAAAATATATAATTACATTAATATATATAATTATACAAATATATTTTTATTTATATAAAACAACTATATAGTCATATATTGGGTGCTTTGGGGGTATAATTATGTCAAATACACACACCACACACACATGCGGGAAAGATATGGCATAACCCACCTAGATGATAGAACCCTTATCTAACCGTATTTATTTTTAATATTGATGGCCTCAATGCTTCATTTAATTGATCCCTTATACAATCCTGACTAATCATGCAGCGTTGCATCCATGCATTTTCTATGCTCCACCACTACTACTGCACATCTGCACAACATAATGCCAACCCCCAACTTTCCTCAACTACTACCATCACCGATACAAAAGGGAAATCCTATGGGCCTACGTGATGGACTAGGTCTGATCTGTGCACCTATATCCTTCATCGACAATAAGGCGATTGACCCCCACTACATCTGTCTCTGACATGGCCCACACTTCTATCATAGTATCCATCGTGACCCACTGCATCTATCTATGATGAGGCCCAAACCACCATCATAGTTTTTATATCGAGACTAGACACTTATAAGTCTCCAATGAGGCTTGCATCTCCTATCCACCTCACATGGAGCCTCTTGTTTGCTATCACCACCTTCCTGGAACACCAACACCTCTCACCAACAACAAATATATGTTGTGATCACCACCTTATTGAAAATATATTTTAATTATAAACATATTTATTTTATTTATAGATATATATAAATACATATTAATATATATATATATATAAATGTATATATAAAATTACATAAATATATATTATGATGTGAATATATTTATAATAATATACAAATATTTAGAAGTATATATATTTATAATTAATTAATTAATACATAAATGTATATTAAAATAATTATTAAATTATAATAAATATATTTTAATAATAAATATATTTATTAAGTTTATAATTACATATATTTATAAATTAATAAATTTATGTATAATAATGTAAATATATGTAATTATATAAATATATTTATGAATATATCATTTAAAAATATATTTATAAATATTTATAAATATTTTTTTAACTATATTTACTTATAATTATAATTATAAATATAAAAATATATATTTCCCCCATATGGAGGTGGAGTGCTATGGAGGGTTGCTGTTTGGGGCATGCATCGTGGGGTCGAGTAACCAAGCACATTTCTACATTGGATTCTTTTAAAAGCAATAATGTTTATATATAATAAAATATATATTATAATATTTATTAAATTATAATTACTATATTTAAACCATTGATATATTTATTACATTTATAATTATATATATTTATATATAAATATTTTTTTACATTTATTCAAATATATATAATTATATAAAAATATATATTTAAATAAATATATTTATAATTATAACCAGATATTTTTAGATATATTTATTTATAATTACAATAACAAATTAAGAATATATATTTACATAATTTTAAATTTATAAAAAAATTATTTACCTAATAAATTTATTTATTAATAATTATATTTATAAATACCACATGGTAATTTTTTAAATATTTATTTATATTTATATAAATATTAATTTTTTATTTATATTTATTATATTATTAAATTTAGATCCATATCATGTCCTTTTAAGCACTGATAAATATTTAGTTTTATTATTTTTAAAAAGGATATAATAAAATTTATCCTTATCAATACTACAATTTTACCACTAAGAAGATGTTCTTTAACTGCACTAAAAAGTGGAGATAAAAGAACATTTTGTCGACACTTATTATTTTTACACTGATAAAACAAATCAATATCAACAATTTTTTAACCACGCTGGTAAATTCCATACATGATGTTTTATGTAGTACCATATTAGAGTCATCCTCCCTCGCGCATTCATGCTTTCACGTAACTGAACCCCCACCACTGCTCTTAATCAACCATCTCGAGGAATCGATCATCTCAAAATCTAATATATGTGAAAATTTATTCTCCACATTATTTGTGATCCAATCTATGCATGGATATCCCCCATGTGAATTCATCAAAACAACTAAAGGACATGTATAATCAAATATGAATATTTTTACAAATTTATCATAATAGTGGTGTAACATTTATATTATTCTTGGCAATTTTATCTTCGTCTTCACACCACCATGTTAAAAATACTCCATTCTAAAATAAACGTAGAAAACCCCTGGATCAATGAAATATTCCTCTACATTGATTACTCAACTATGTTTGGACATGATAGAGTGCATTTTACTCCTACGCACAACAACACATTCATTGCATTTTTTACATTACATATGAGCCACATGAACTCCTCCTACTCCAAGCCACTCAACATTTCATTCATCTTCAATCCCTAAAATGTATCTCACTACAGTTTATCACTATTTTCTCATCCATTTCAACACCCATTTCACATCATCACCATTCTCTTCCAATACCAACATATCTAACAAAATCAATCCAACACAATGGGGATTATGATGCTTGGTCTAACTTATATTGAACACCAACCGTCTACACTAACACTAGTTTTTTATTGATATTATTCTTCACTAAATTCTGTTTGGTTTAAAATTAACAATATTTATAAATTTTTTAACCTCTATGAGTGGAATTGGGTTGAATGTTTACTCTATTATGAAAACATCATAACATTTCTAATATGGTCTGAAATTGAGATACACATATATATATATATAAATTTTTCCGAATTTATTGTGAATTTTTATATTGTTTAGTTTTAATTTTTTTCATGATTATAGATGGACTTATTTTCTTATCCATTTTCCTTCAATATGTGAAATCCATGATCCCTTTTTTAAACTAAATAAAATGGTAATTTAACCAGTTCAATGTATTTTTCAATGATTAATAATTTTTAATAATAATCATTTAGAGATAAATTAATGTCATTGGTCTATTTATAAAATATATTGATGGAGCATAAATATTAAAAAATATGTGAACATATTTTTTATTTACTATCCAATAAATATCATAGGGGGAAAATAAGAACTGACATATGTAATATCTAGATATGTGTTTATAACACATTAAAGAACATAGAAAAAAAATTTCATGGGAACACATTAACTAAATTATAGTACCAAAAAGGAATTCCAAGGCATGAACAAGTCTGATGTAACCCTAATTGAAAATAAACATGGAAATACCAAAGGTGTTTTTATAACTTATCATAAATATAAATGGCCTTTCAAACAAATCTCAAACTCAAAAAAAAGTTAATACATCGATATGACAAAAATTATTATTATTTTATTAAATCCACTACACTCTATACATATTTAATCCAATGTGCAAGGGAATATGAAAAAGAGTATGTTTATGATTACCTAGAGGATTGCAGAGATGCAATTTGGATTCAATGGAATAGAATTAAACCACCACATTAAGCTAATAACCTATCTAGAACTACCATAAAATTGGTGATAATTTCCATATGAATGATGAAACTAGAAATGGGAAACAATTTAATAATGTGGAATCATCAAAGAAACTATCCACTCCAACAAATCATAATGAACTAATAATGATAAAAAATATTCAATAGACTAATACCATATTTGAATGCATAGGGATATTATAAAAAATGTTAAATAAGCATATAATAGGAGATCATATAGACTTCTAATTCTGTGGAATATCCCAAACTAAATAATCAATGGAAATTGAAATTTATCATTAAAAGGGGTGCTACTTAAGTGGCATGATTTTTCATTTACAATTACTCTTTATAAAGTTTCCTCTTTGGTTGATTACATTATTAATCCATTCAATTACTAATATACTTTTCCATTTGAACAATCCATAAAATATGTGTGAAAAATATAAATTTTATTTATATATGTAATCGAAACGGGATGAGTGGTATCTATATTTTTATAATTATATTAACATTCATATACCTCACTGATACACAAAATCTCACCTCTTATATAATATAGATTGATAATAACCCCACGGAAATGTCATGTCAATAACTCCACCCAACCCATATATATGATGTCCCGGACCCGAATGCCACATAATGGGTGTCCCGTTCATGGTGGGCCACAAGTTCTCAAGTGCATCTCCCAAAATTCCAAAGGCTGACCACAAGCAGTGAGGGCCTTGGGTGTGTCTGTGGGGAGACTATGACCTCAATAGCAGAGTGGAGAATAGTAGAAAAAATATAAATGTATATAGATTAGTGGAAGAAATGTAGTTATATAGCAGAAGAAAATCGAAGAAATAGAATAATGAGAATAACAATAAATGTATCATCAAAAACAATGTTGATGTAATGAAATGTCACCAGAAAACTGGAAAACATTGATACAAGAAAATAAGAATAACATGTTTCACAAGGTAAAAAAATAATGACTACTCCAAGAATTTGGAGATCTATCTAAGTAATTTGATATCAATCCCCATCCTAAACTGCATGAAATCATGTGTTGGAAGATGTATGCTTCTCTTTCCCATCAACTGTAATCATTTAATCTACTTTGGGTACAAAACAGTTCTTGAGGAGGGTGTGAGATAAATATCAATTAGCCACCACCAACATTTTCTAAATCATTCAGTCCGTGAAGTAAAATATTGCAGTGTGCGGGCATTCATATATAAGATAAAAAAATAGGACAATATAACTAAATACCAGAGTACTTACTTCGGCCCTCATTTTTTGTCTGAACATGTAAACAATTAATTAATTAATTGATTACCATTTAATGTTAATAGTTCTTTTGAGGCATATCCAGCACTAACACCACCTTCTGATAGTATATGTAGTGAAATCCCCAAGACATAAAAAGGGTACCTAACAAGATATCTGGTTCTGGAGTTCCAGGGAATTAACCAAGGTAACATATATACCATGGAAGGATAACTTAGTAGTATATGATTCTAGATAATGGTAAATAGTGTAATCCATGTAGCGTAATACAAGGAACTCCACAATAAGGATCTAACCAAGTTCAAGGTGATCGACCATGGAAAAATAGAGTTATGTAAGGTTAGGGCCATATGGGATTTCACCATGGAACCTGCTAGTCAATGCTGGATCAAAGGATTGTATCAAAGGTATCATGTAAAAATTTAAAAGACCCAATGAAAGTATAACTGGCATCCTATGAATATACTGGAAGTATATTCTAGGTGGGTATCAACCTAAGAAACCCACATCCTTGAATCATAATGGGATCAGCTCAGATGGGCTTGAGCACGCTGCTATCACATGTTCTTGGAAATTGGGATTTGGTTGACTGAGATGGATGGTTTTTCCATCGAGAGGGACCGTGCTTGCATGGGATCACTGAGTGGTCCTGCATTGGAGATGGTGGTTGCTGCTTATCCTTGGAAGATGCAGATTCTGTTTCTCTACTTGGGGTTGTTTGGTGTTCTATTGAACTTTATGGTTTCTCAATTTTCCCAAAAAAGTGTTTTTATTAATAAAAAAATAATTTTCATCATAATGGGTTTCACATGACCCATGTTATTTTCCTCTCTGAATCCAATGTGATCTGGAGTCAGTACAGTTCATGTTGATATTGTAATCATGTAATCATTCATTTGGTTCAAGCATTGTCTTCCATTGGTGTGGATATGCCATGTAGTGTTGCAACCATTTAATCAAGTCATAATTAACCATCAAGGCATTATAGGTTCACACTACTACCTTCCATAAATATGGAATGGTGTGATACAGACATATAATGTTTATTCAATATCATTTAATAACACCATGTTATATAATTAGTATACTTTACATTTCACATTTCACATCTAATAATAAATTTTAAGCACTTACCATAGGCAAGAAAAGTGGTGATCATAAAAGGATCATTACATTTTGAAATTATATTTAATAAAAATCCATTTGTTATTAGAAGGATCACCATAAATAAGGTAAAGCAAGGGCATACCTGAACGACATCTCAAATGTGCTGAAACACTAAAAACCCAAATATGGAATAACATTAATCATGGATTCGATTGAGTTGTGGGTGTAACCACTGTAAAATAATCACATAATTGATATAGGCATAACCAAGTGATTCTAACAAGATTAATCATGGCAAGTAACACTACTGAAAAACTGACATATACCCACGGTTCAAAACCATGGGTATAAGCTATACCCATGGTTCAAAACCCTGGGTATAAGATATACCCACAGTTTTTCAAACTGTGGGCTACAGACGCATTAGGATAGGTCCCCAACCTATACTCATGGGTTTCTAAAACCATGGGTATTGGATATACCAATGGTTTTGAGAACTGTGGGAAACCGAGGCATTGGGATATGTCCCCAACCAATACCCATGGGTTTCAAAACCATGGGCATAGCTTTTATGCCACCGTTTCAGAGACTCATACACTATTTCCACGCTGTCAAATCATTATCCCCATGTTTTAAAAACCAGGGGTATATATTTTTGTACAAAAAATGAGCAGCCGATATTTAACCCGTGACCAGCACTTCTAACTTAGCGATCCTGACCCCTTAACCTGCATAACAGACAAGTATATCTATCTAGATTTCGCTAAAAATATTAATTGACCTCCCTATTTGAAAAAAAAAACATCTGATAGGTTTCTATCCCATGACTCTATCTTCATGCATCCAATGCATAACCAACTGAGATGACTTGGTTTGATGTTAATATATCTTTATTTATTTTAATATATTAAAATTTCTCCCTATATTAGAAAAAAAAGCGGTCAGCAAGTTTTGAACCTACAACCATAGCGAACGACATACAGAGCCTAAACAAGTAATATATGAATATTTTATGTTTATATATCTGTATTTATGTAAATATATTAATCAGAACTGTGGGTATAGGTGGGAAAACTGTGGGGATTGTTTTTCCCACCAAATATTTTGTGTGCCTTGGAGAATTTTTTTCCCACCATAATGCTAGAAAGCTCTACCCGTGGTTTTATAAAACCGTGGGTATATGTCCTGAAAAAAATTTGTATACCCACGATTATGAAAAAAACAATGGGTATAGATTTGTTTTCCCCATGGTTTTCGAAAACTATGGTAATAATTATTCAAAAAAACTATACCCACCATTTTTCCCAAAACTGTTGGTATAAGTGACTTATACCCATGGTTTACGAAAACCGTGGGTACAGGTTCCCATATTACCCATATACCCATGGTTTTGAAGAAAACTGTGGGTTTAGGGCTATTTTACAGTAGTTTAAATTTATGAAATGTTTTTTTGATAAAATCTGCAGGCCCTACACAAATATTCCCATAACAACAAACAATAGGGATGAGTTACAGGCCACTGACATTTGGGTTATTTGACACTCCTACTCTAGTAATGTCCCATGTTTCAGATCAGATTGGATTAGATCTAATAAAAGGTGATTAAATAATCATATAGTGATATGTAGGCAGAGAGAAGTAGAGAAGAAGAACAACTAAATAGGACTCAAGTACATACTGTTGCACATCCAATGTGATGAAAGGAATCTAGAGCATATGTAGAAAAAAGGAGATTTTTGATCCCTACCATTGGCCTTAAAAAACACTAATATGAGTGGAAATGGGCCTAATCCCGCTGGTTCTTGGATTAGGGATGAAGAGGGGGTAAATAGTTCATTAAGTGAAAAATAAGAAATTTACCCAAAAATATTACCCTGTGCATGGTTTTTTCATATGATTTTTAAAACTGTGCAATACAGTTCTTCCAAAAAACACATTCTCCTCACGGTTTGATAATACCATGCACTATACATGCATGGTTGAATGGTAAAATTTGTGTTCGCATGGTTAGGACGCACGACCGTGTAGCAACCGTGTGAGGTGGATTTAGTTGGAAAAACTCAATCCACATGGTTTACTCTAAACTGTGCATTGATCCAGGTTTCCCTATAAATATGTTTTCTGGGATCCAAAAAATCCTTGAACACCCTCAGGGACCTTTACTAACACAAAATGAATCTGTATTTGGCTCAAATTAAATATTTAGACTATAAATTAAAGGATTCATACCTAAGTGAAAAACAAGGTTCTTATAATAGGATATCGATCACAAACCTAATACTATAACCTTACCCTCAAAGGACCCTAAGGGCTACTAAAATTATGTTCAATGACAAAAAACCATTTTAATTTCATGGATTGATTAAATTATTACATTTAATGTTGAAAAAAAATGGTTGTCTCTACATGAGTGTATGAAAGAACATCCAATAGAGCCTTCTCAAAGTCAAAACAATCAAGGATCCCATTATAGAGATAAGAGTACAATTGTTACTTTCTAAAACTATGGTCATAAATATATGAGATATTGGATTGTACATTAACAACTCCCCTACCGAGGAACATTTATATTTAATGAGATATTTCTTATCCTCATAAAATTCATCAGTAAATATTTATTATTGCATTTTTTTTAGATTGAGGCTCACCCCTATCTCGTCTGTGCATGAGAATATGTTTTTGAGCCACTATGAGCAGCATTCATTTCATACTAGGTACTAGTGAACCTACTGGATGGACTCATTGGATAACACATACCACTAGTGGAGTAATTGATTTCTTAAATTTGATTACTCATTTTCTAAAAGTCATACTGAAATTTTTTAAAACAATAATTTTTTTCTCCAACTATTTTAGAGGCACCATTTGTGTATTTATTTATTATATGAAATATTAATATTATTAAATCAAATAGGATGGATATAAATCACAAACAGATGTATTCCAATCATATTATAAAATAGTATGAAGATTGGGGGAAAGTGTTCTTCATTCTTAAAATGGTTATGCATATAAGCTTTATCAAATCCTTTTTCTATGTTTATGCTATTGTATTTCATGAAAATGTAGTATATAGGTGTTGTAAGAACACTTGATTAGTATTTTAGTAGATCAAAGTATAATTTTTTTCATAAACATGTAGAAAAATTTAATGTAGCATGCGATATAGATAACACTATGTTTTATAGATCATATGATATGATTACATGTTTGGAAAACGAAGATTAAAATATTGAGGATTTGATTATAAGTGAGAATAATGATGAAGATCGTATTGTGGAACTAAAAATGACTGTTGAAGATAAACTTCATGTTTTTCCAAAATTGTTTGATAAGTTAAATTTTTGTGAAACAATACCATTGTATGCTAGTTATAATAAATATGAAACATTTTCAGCCTTACTAATGTTTTATAATTTAAATGTAAAACAAAAATAAATTCATTCTTTTTTATGGAACTATTTTTTCTCTTGAATAACATGCTCTTAGATGATAACGTGCTTCATAGAAAATCATATGATGCTAAACTAATTCTACATTAAATTAGTATGATCTCTAATATAATAAATTTATATCTAAATAACTATATATTATCTCTCATGGACACAAACTAACATAAATAATTCCCAAGGTGTGGTTCTTATAAATTCAATAATGATGAATCAGGTTTTATAAAATTATTATGGTGCATTCCATTCATTCCAAGGCTTATATGGATCTTTGTAAGTGAGGAGACTACCATGAAATTAGTGTGGCATGAAGATCCAATAAATAAAGATGGGGAACATCATCAATAGAATGACTCTCCTAGATGGATGATAATTGATCGTGATTATCTAAAATAAAAAATCAATCCAAGAAATATTATTATGTGAAATCTATATATGGAGTGAATACTTTTGTTTTTAAATAAGAACATACAATATATGTCATTTTTTATTGGTAAATTAAAATATTCCAATGTGGTTGTCCATGAAATGACCAAAATATGTTATCTATATTTAAATAAAGACAAAAAAACTAGGTAATGGTATTGATTACTATTTGGATTCTTTGATGGTAGAGTACAAATTATTTTTGGGATTTAGGGGTTACATTGTATGATTATTACTTAAAAAAAGATTTCATTTTGATTGTAATGTTCTATGTGAAGATAAATGAATTTTATTCTTATTGACAATTTTCAAGATATAAAATTAATTGATCTAATGTTTTTACAATTTTTTAACAAGGTATACAATAAATTTTATTAAAACATTCATGAGATACTATGTTTATTATACAACACATATTTCTACACTGATGACATAAGTATTGATCTTTGATGACATAATTCAAAGGGAGATCAAATGAAAGTGTAATAAATGTATCCACTCATTGGAGATAAACCTTTTATGAAAATAGAGGACATGGACAAAATGTTTGGTAAAAAAATTTAAAACCCATAAGAATGGGAGTTGTAATAATAATATTTTTTTAAATTTGTATAAAATAAAAGTTTGTACACTTGGGATTTTATTGATATCATTAATGTTGAAAAAAATAATGTGATAGTGTCATTTGAACATTATTAAATGGACGCTGAAAAATAAAGGATGGAATTAAGGATAGGTTGGACATGATTTGAATGGGAATATTGAATTTTTTAGTAATAATCAAGGGTGAAAAATGAACTTTTCCTTCTCTAACTGCATACACACTTTCCTAAAAGGATTGATATAATTTTTTCAACATAATGAATAATGTAATGTTTCTTAGAGGGTTTTTCATCAGATATAAATAAAATTATTTCAATTATTCATTTAATTTAAATCATCTAAAATCAAGAATATCATTTTTTATTCATGATCTAATGCATGTTCTTTATGTTGAATTTTACCCAAAAATGAGCATCATACATTAACCAATCATTGTTTCAATTTCAAATTTATATTTTGAAATGTTATAATGCATAGAGAATTTCAATCCTTGGAAAATGAAATTTCCATCATATTATGTTAATTAGAAATATTCATCCCACATGAATTATATGATATTATGGTTCACTTGATGGTCACATGTAATGATAGATTCAACTATGTGGTTCTATACATTATATATGGATGTAACCCATTGAATTTTATATGAATTTTTTGAATGTGTATGTAAATGATTGATGTTGACTAGAAAGTTGTATTATAGACTTATATATTTTATGGGGAAGCCATTAAAATAGGTACGGACTAATTTTATGGTATGGAATGAATTATTCTACTGAAATACTGTCATATTAAATGGATTTTGGTTGATGGAATTTCTATAAAATATATTTTCATAATCAATATTACATATTTATAGTAGGACCACATTAATATTTTTATAATATTTTATAGTTTTCCTTATATGTTGATACCCCCAAAGAAAATATTTGGAATTTGAATCTATAATAACCTATCCTGAGAAAGCGCATACTAGTTTCTATTACCATTAAATTGTCTAGATTATAATGAATCAAATACTAAATGACTAAAGAGTTTAGTATGCTTCATAAACCAGATACATACAAGAGTTTATTATTTAAAATTAATTGAAAAATGTAAATATTTTTTATTGGGGATACCATTATTCCAACATAGAATATCCATTCATATATTTCATAGTATAGTTATTGTTTTCCGAGGGAATGTTAAACTAATAATGTTGAGTTTGAATGAGCAGTAAGGTTTATATATAGTGAATGAAATAATGAATCAATGAGAATAATAACTATGGAATGGTAAATAATCGACCACACATGACATGATATCAATAAAAAATAATAATGATTAAAATATATATGTAACACTAAATAACTGAAAAAAATTCCATGAAGTCAATAATATAAGAATTAATGTGCATCCATAAATATGTCAATGATAAAATCTCATGGATGATAAATAATAACTACATTCTCAATAAACGAAATGATTAATAATTGAACATATAGTGACTAGTTATTTACTTAAAAGGATCTTATATCATTTTATATGAATATTAGTACATTATAAAAATACATTCCCAAGGACCTTAATAATATAGTGTATTTGGAACCATTTTAACAAGACATTCTGTCCAAGTAAATGATCTTCAAAATCTTCTATAATGATCTCAAACTTTATTAATTCTACATAAAACCATTATTTATAAGCTAGGGAAAGGAAACATAATAAATGGGTGATCTAAAATGATAAATAACGGTAAATAAGAGATATATGTAAGGATAATTATGAGCATAAGGGTATGATAAGTTGATCATGGAAATATAAGATCATACCCTGCAAATTGTAGATCATAAACATGAATCATGACATAAATAATAGATTTAAATAAGACATTAATGATAAAGAATAAAATAACATTATCCATTAAATAATAACATTGGAGAAAAACATGGGATTATGGAAGACACATAAGCATATAATATGATTTCCAAAGTAGCCATACATTCCTACCAAGACAATCATGATATTATGGGTCCACTCCCCATACCATATTGGAATTCATGGTTCACTTCTATTGCAGTATTAGTAGCCTGAATTCAATCTTCATACCATCTTGGTAGTAATGGTTCACTCCCACTTCCATCTTAGTAACATGGGTTCACTCCTCATACCATCGTGGTATTCAGGGTTCACTCCCATCATCATCTTAATATTTAAGGATTACTCCGAGAAAATCTTAGACTATCTCAAGAGATATAAATATTTATCAAGTTCATTTGAGGGAGATATAACTCTCTCCCATATCATAGAAAAATCATACATACATGTGCCTCAAAATAAAAAACAATAATATCGTAATACATAAAACTAAATAGATATCATAAATATGTAAGAATATTACAATCTGTAGAAAATATATAGGTTTCATAATCATTTCATCGAAACTATAACTCATAAATGCGAAATATATTTCATAAACATAAAAAATGTGAAAAATAAATGGGTTTCCTAAATTTTTTGACTTTATGAATTACGCATTCATATAAAGGATTTGAATGAATCCTTTAGATAATTTCATATAAGGGAATAATTGACATTAACAGATTTCTTCTTATATGGGAAATACTTTTTCAATATATTTCAAAACAATTTCTTGAGAATAATTTACATTCTTCTTTCAAAAGGTATTTTTAATACCTAAATCAATTTGATAATAAATTTTATAGAAATTACCATTATAACTAATAAATAATATTTGGAATATTTGAAACCATTTTTCCTAGAAAAATTATAAAATAAGATTCAAAACATTTTTTTAATTTTTTTTCTAAAACACTTTTAATAAAAATAATGAAATATAAAAACATTTTGAAAATAATTTCTTTGAAAATATTTTCAAAACATATAAATAGTGATTTATAATGATTGGAAAACTATTTTACAGTAAAATAAATTGAAAAAATATTAAAAAATATTGAAACTATTTTGAAATGCATTTTTCTTGATAACTTATAAAATAATCATGAAAATGTTTTGAAATTTTTTTTCCATATAATCTTATAAAATATGTTTGAAAAGGTATTGCAAACCATTTTCCTTGAAAACATATAAATGATTTTTGAAAATTTTTTGGAAACCATTTTCCATGAAAATGTGATTCAAAAATTTTCAAACAGATAATAACTTTGAAAATTGAAATTAAAGCATCAAAGGATTGATGGTGGATAAATCTATACATTCCATACAAGGTAAAAAACAACTTCTTTTAAATGTTAAAAAGGATAGAAAATTGCCTCATTCAAAAAGATACAAGAATAATCCTTTGAAAACATTGTTAAAATAAAAATGTGTCGAAAAATAATTCAATGACCGATTGATATTACTTGAATATTCAGGGAAATCCTTTTTAGAAAACATGTTTTTGAAGGAACATAGATTTCTGACTGATGAGAGGGTAAATTTGGGCTTTCTTAAAACACATTCTTAACAATATTATGTTACAATGTGTAAAAAATGGTACCAATACATTAATATAGCTTGAATAAATATAGGATAAGAAAATTCCTGAATTTATTGAGATATTTAACACAATAATTTGTCAAGGGAATCATAAATGTAAACAATGTCTAAAAGAGACGAGACTGTCTCAATAAACTCTTATAACATGGTATGTTGAGATAATAATCTTTTTATAAGAAAATTAAATTAAATTAAAAATATAATATCATAAAAATAAGCATACTAATTATATTAAATATAAAATATATTTATATACATATCAAAAAAATTTAGGTTCATAAAAACATGGGTCTCAAGGAATGAAAAATGTTATAAAACATTTTTCATTATTTAGTAACATTTGAAACATAAACCAAATTAATAAAATTTCATATAAGATATATTTAAATACACAAAACATTAGTTATAAGATACATATAATTCAATCATAAGAAGTAATCTCACCATAAAAAAGAAATGAATAACATATATAGCTTGTATCACACACGAATAAAAAGTGAGATGAAATCCCATTATATTGTGACGTGAAAAACTTCGTACTTGTACAAACATGGTGTATAATAATTATTTACATTCTTATAAATGTTTTAAATATTAATATAATTATATATAATACAATATATGGTTTTATTACGACCGTATATCACCTTCTTGTTAACAATCATATTTAAAGAATTCACTTTAGGTAATATTCGATTTGTTATTCACATGTCTTAATTTCCTATATAATTGTTCCTTATAATTATATAATGATTATAGAATGTAAATAGTGATATAAATATCATTAATATCCAGTATATTCATATTATAATGATATATAAGTACGAAATTGAATACACCATTTATGGAGACAGTAAGTCATACTTACGCACGACAACTGTTTCCATATTAATTATCGTATTGAGAGGATGTAACTAAATTACATGTTAATATATATGTATATATATTTATATCTAAATATGTATTATATTATCATTATTATATAATATATTTTCACTTAACCCATCTATAAATCTTTCATGTGGCATGTGAATGAATCACATCACATTCAGTGATAGGTAGTCCACACTTCCTCACTCAAGATTATCGTATTAACACCAAATATAATGTAAAAAGTAATCAGTTGTAAAAAGGAATTAATAAGATCAGATAAATATTTAATATTATATAAAACATATATAAATAGAGTTTCCATCTTAATTTCCAACATTATTGGTGTAAAAAAAAGAATGGAAATCGGCGTTTCGTGGGGTTGTTGTTCATTGAACACATAAATAGTATGTTCGATATCCCTTAGATGGGGGCGTGTGTATGTGTAGGTAGAACCCATAGAATAAAATCTATTATTATATTTATTATAATGGTGTTTTCATATAACAGTGAAATAAATGTAGTGGAGGTTTTGGAGAAGGAAAATGAAGGAAATTAGATTGAGAGAAGACATTACCTCTTAATCCGGTAACTCTTTTTTGTTTGTGCCAAAATACATCATTGAGTTGATGATTTCCAAAGGTAAGTATTATAGGATGAAGGTATGAAATTTTGGATTTTATTGGATAAATATTTCAGTGATACATATGGCTTTAGACATATGAGGAAGTAGGTCTATGTGGTGGCCTTTTATATGGAAGAGAAAGGACAGACATGGCATTTTTTAAAACAATTTTGGTGTACCATGGTTATAACCTTAAAAAAGTCATAACAAAGAACCAAACTCAAGAATAGAAGGATTATCAATGAACAATTTCCATAATATGTGTGTTGGAAAAAAATTTATGTTGTTTTGGGTCTTTTATATATAGTTTAGTACATTACTAACCTTATTTTTGTCTTAGTCGATTTAATTAATTTTAATCAATTTCAATAATTTATTTTGTAAAAAACAAGTTTTTTATTATTAAAAATTATAAATAATGAAAATTGAAAATATGGAATCAAATTTTCCAAATTATAATCATATATGTGTCAGAATGTAATTTAAAATTAATCATGTTGACAACATGACACTGCATGATTTAAACGTAAAAACACCCAAATGACCCCTAAGTATTTATATCCAATTTCTATGTGAAATTGGTTATAAAAACATAAATATGATTAATTTATAATAATATTACCTAAATTAACCTTTAAAACAATTTAAAATTTTATTTAACCTTATAAATATTTTTGATAAAGAGCATTTTTGAATTAAAATCTAGTATTTTGAATTATTCATTAAAAGAGGAAACCTTGCATATAAATACCAAATAATTATCCTAACCAAATTTTTATGTATCTATAAAAAAAATTAAAGATCATTTTTACATATTAATTTTATAAATATTATAAAATTTTACATAAAATGGGTACTCTCTTAAGGGCGGAAAAAATGCCTTAATAAAAAATGTAGCTGTTTATGCATAAAATTTTGTTTGTTCTAATGTTATGATCATAAAATATATTTGTTGAATATTAAAAATATTTAATTGGATATAAATAATATTTATTAAATTAATATTTCAAACTTATTTTAATTAATTTAATATATTTGTTTATAACATCCCCCTAACCATAATAATATTTTCCTTTATATTCAATCGGTTTTCGTATAAATTTCTAATTAATTTGTAACCCATGAATTCATATTATATTCGTATAAACCCCATATTTTTTTAATTCAGTTAATAATATTCATATCCATCGACTTAATTACTATGTTACATCTCATTATAATAATATTTTTAATAATATATTATATATAGGTAATACTGAATCTTATGTGTTATGCACGCCATCGAGGAAGGTCAATCTTCTATGTAATGTATGCTAACCTTATTGTTCGAGGTTACATATTCCATGTTTTTAGTGAATTTAACATATTCCAAGATGGTGTCATGTGAAATTAATTTTTTTCTTAGTGAAAAAATATTTTCAGAGTTTGGTGAAATGAAAAATATAAACAGATCAAAGTAAATCGAAAAAAAGAACTTCAAAAAGTATCGGGGTTTTACATTCTACCCCTTTACAAGAATTTTGACATGAAAATTTATCTGGGTTATCAAAAGATTTATACATGAATTTTTCATTCATAGAAAACCACATTGTAAAAATAGATACTAAAACTTCCCTTGAAAAGGGAATTATGGAACCATAATGGTTACCCAGGGTCACATATAACAAGGAATACACATTAGAGAACATAGGTTGGGATTGAATATTGGAAATAGATGAGATGTGTAAATATTTATAGGGAGTGATCGATTCCATCAATCACATACAATTTAATGATCAATGAAAATTTTAGGGCCTCAAAGTCATTTATCTGGGATGATTTCAAAATCCATCGGTTAAACAAATTTTAATGTATTAGGAAAACATTATTTTTTATCACTTTTAGAACGATGAGTAATTATTTTTATATTTCAATAAAAAAATATTATTCGGTTGTGCTTTGATCAATTTATAATACATCCATTATCTCAATAAATGAATTTTCAGTAATTAAACTTGATGCATATAGCACTAAAAAACACATTTAATAGATCTTACTGCCCATAAAAGAGTGAAAGGTATAAATATTTATCAATAAGAATTATTCTATAAAAAAAAGTAACTCTACTGACTCATCATTATTATTTATTTATTACAAATAAATTCAATTTAACTTGGAAATCACGTAGGCCATTGGTATGCATGGAAACCTTAGCATCCTTCGGTAATGGGATCAAGACACGCTACATTAACAAGCATTATTTTTTGTCACATGGCATACATGATCTTCTGTTCTAAAAAAATGCTAAAATAATTTCAATAATTTATGAGAGGGAAATCCTTGAAATAAGGATAATCACATAATAGATTATTAAATGAAGTTTTAAATATAAACTAAGTGAAAAACTGCTTCATATGAGGTCTAACATAATGGTTACATGAACTGTTATCCCTATAAATCTTATCAAAGATGAAAATATAAATCATTAGAAAAAAAAAGTCACAACATCATCTTAACATTGATTCCACTATATATCACAACGTAGGTCATGGTTGTCACATTAAAAACTTGTGAATACCCTCATACTATATTATCTTGAATCATGGTGATAACATGAATTAACATAATTCCTTTTGGAAAACATGGATACTTACTTATTCTATTGAATATTTTATATATTATAAATATCCAAAAATGATGAGATGATTATCACTTCTAGTATACAACACATATCAAAAAGTCTATCTTTGTTCCAAGGTAATAATTACCATCCCATTTGTGTATCCATATACCACATATCATTATAAATAAAAAATTATCTTAACATAATGAAAAAATTAACATTTACTTTACTATAGTCAAAATATTACCTTGTTCATAAATCACTTCACCAGTCCTTTGGGAAAATTCATCATAAACATTTAAATATGAAGTGAAAAAACATAAGTAAAACAATCCTTATATATTTCATCATTCATAACTTTTAAATCCAAATACATTAAAACATTATTACTTCATCCTTAACATATTAACAATTATACGTCATCATATTACATATTACCACTTTCCTTTTATACTACATATATAGTCTTGTCATTATCAACAATGTAACCATTACTCACACCACCTAAATGATCCCATAGAATTACTCTTGGGACATTATGTTGCATAATGACCATTTATTACTTATATAAAAAACCTTAACCTTCATTGATTTCTTGGAGAGACCAATATTCTCGTCCACACCATTAACCAAACTCTTAGATTTTCACATGAAGTCACAATATTTTTTTCCTTATTTTCCATAGTCAAAAACATTTTCCTATTCCTCTTAGACATTTACATATGTTATTATTTCCACAATATGGCATAATGGAAACCAAATCTTCTTTCCTCCATTTCCTCCATTAACCAAACTCTTAGTAAACTCCTTCATTTTCTTCCTTGGCGAGTTCAAGAGTTGGTTAAGGTACACACCATTAATCAAGTTTCGTGAAAACTGATAAGTAATGATCACAAAATATTTCACTCTAGAGACCATTACCCTTATATTCTCATATGAAAATAATTCATTACATTCAATATTAATTTTATTTTTTCTGCTTCCTGCTATTGTCTAAAACCAGAAGAATATTGTGAGCATTACATACCATAGTTGAAAACCAAATAGTCATGAAAATATGGATTTTTGGGATTTCTAAATCATAATACCTTCCTTAATATACGATACCCAAGTTTAATCATAGTTTATTTATATACAACTTATAACTAATTCATTCAGGATGGTTCATTTATAGTTTTTGAATATCCAAAGCAAATCCCCCAGGAGTGTCAAACTAGATGTGAAGAAACGTCTATTGGCATGCACCAGATTACCCAGAGTTAGGCCCATAACATCTTTTCAGAGTTTTTACCCCTAGTTAAATCTGTGAAAGACCCATATTCACATGTTTTTATCTAGATAGGTATGTATTACTAAGAAACCAATCACTGTACACTTTACAAAAAATCTATTACATTTTCTTAAATGTCAAATCATCCTTATATGTATCCTTAGAGACATCTGTAGACATATCATTAGAAATATACATAGATATCTCACAAAATTTTAACATTCTAGTTCCCAATGGTTTTCGAATCCTTTCCATTTATATAACTATAGAGACCTATTCTTAATATACATGGATATTACATTATGTTAAATTAATATTTTTTACAATACAAAAATACTTGCATGGACATCATAATAGTTTAGTGTATTTAAAAACATGAAAATAAATCATTTATCCATGGGTAAGATCACCAATATCCCCCATAATGATCTCCGCCATTAGTAATCCAAAATAAATCCTTTCTTCATAACCTTCATAAAAGAAACATAAGAAATGGGTGCACATAAATTATCAGTGTGGGTAAATAAGGATGATATGTAAGCATAATTAAGAGCATAAGGGTATGATAACATGACCATGAAAATATAATATCATACCCTACATATCAAATATCAAATACATGAATCATGGCATAAATAAGAGTAGTTTATAAGACATGAATCACATGGAAATAAAGAACATATTCTATGAAATCATAATAACGAAATAAAACATGGGATTATGGAAAACACATAATAATATAATATGATATCAATAGTATCCAAGTAATTTTTCCCAAGAACATCTTGGTTTTATGGGCTCACACCCCATAACATGTTTCTAGTAATGGTTCAATCCCATGTCCATATTAGTAGCATGATTTCATTTCTCATATAATCATTGTAGTCATGGTTCACTCACTTAGACATATTAATATCATAAGTTCACACCTCATACTATCATTGTGGTCATTGTTCACTCCCATTGGAATCATAATAGTCATTTTTTACTCCCAAGACCATTTTCAATCTCATAAGATATAAATATTAACCCAATGACATTGCTGGGAGAAATAGGTCCCACCCATCTCATTGTGAAATCATACATACATGTTCCAAAAAATCATAAACAAACATATCTGAATGATGAAATTAAATGAGTATCATAAACAAGCAATCATATTATAATCTATAGAAAATATATAGGTTTCATAATCATTTCATCAAAATCATGACTCATGAAAGGGAAAAAGTTTTCTTAATCATAAAACCAATTAAAGAGAAATGGGTTACATAAAGTCCATGACATTAAGTAGTAGCCATTCATATAAAGGATATGAATGGAACCATTATATAATTTACAAGAGAGGGATGAGTAACATCGTCACATGTCATATAAGATGAAAAATAATTTAGAAATATATTTAAAAAAATTAATTATCAAAATACTCATTCACCATTGAAAACATATTTTTAATACATAAAAAAATTTCATAATAATTTTTTTAATAAATACCTTTAAAACATATAAAAAATACTTGAATTTTTTTGAAAACATTTGTCCTTGAAAACATATAAAATAAGATTCAAAACATTTTAAAATATATTTTTATTCAAAAAACACATTGAAAAATTGTAAATAAATATTTAAAACATTCTGAAAATAATTTCTTTGAAAATAATTTTAATACATATAAATAGTTCTTGAAACATTTTGAAAACAATTTTCCTTAGAAATACTTTGAAAACCTATAAATAAAGCATCAAACGATTGTAAAATCCATTTTCCTTCAAAATATATATTTAAAATTAATTATAAAAATTAACCTTCGAATGTGAATATTAATATTCAAAGGATTGGTGGAAAATAAATATATTCATGTCATATAAGGTTAAAAGAGAATTCCTTTTTCATATTAAAAAACATAGAAAATTTCTTCATTCAGTAATAGACAAGTATATTCCTTTGAAAAAATTTGTTAAAGAAAAAAAGGGTAAAAATTTATTTTAATTATCATATGATATTATTATTATATACATGGAAGCCATTTTTAGAAATTATGGTTTTGAAGAAACATATATTTCCGACCAAAGGGAGGGTAAAGTAGTAATTTATTTAAAACACTTTTGTAACTATATTACGTACCAATGAGTAAAAAATGGTACAAATACAGTAATATTGAATGAATAACCTAAGGAGTAGAAAATTCATGAATGAATTGAGAGATGTAATTTTAGAATTCATTAATGGAAGCATTAACATAAAGAAACAAGAAAAGGGATGAGATTGTCTCAATAAACTATTATAACATTGTAACATGTGATCATACTCTCCATGTAAGAAAATGGAATTAAATAAAGATTAAAATATAATGAAATAAGGATATTCATGATAATAAATGTAAAATGGAATTATATACACCTTGAAAAAGTGTTTAGGTGTATAAAAAACATGATTCTCAAAAGAAGGAAAATTGAGGCAAAACATATTTACCGATTTAGTAACATTTAAAACATAAACCTCATGAATGAAAGTTCATAAAAATGATATGTTAATAGAAATAAATTCAGTTATATGATACATAGAATACATTAATGTGCTGTTATTACACAACATAAATGGAAATAGTGGTGAACATAACATTTATCTAACGAGAATAAAAAGTGAGATGAAATCCCCTTACCTTATTTCATGAATCTTTTCGTACCCATACTATCATATTATATAATAAATATAATTTTTTTAAATATTTTATGTAATAATATTATTATATATAATAACCTATATGGTTTGATAATGACCTAATAATACTATCTTTTTAATGATCATATGTAAAGCTTTCACTTCAGGTAATATTCTCTTTGTTGGTCGTATTTGTCATAATTTGTTATATCGTTTTCCCTTATACATATTCCCTGATTACATAATATAAATAATTATATAAATATCATTTATATCCAAAATATTTATATTATAATAATATATAGACTAATTATGTCTGAAATTGAGTACACTGTTTATTTAGACGGTATGTCATACCTACGCATGACTATTGTTTCCTTTTATTGTCATACTGAAGGAATGTTTGTAAATTAAATGTGTTTATTTATGTCTATATATAGATCAATGTTATTAATCATTATTATATCATATAAGTTCACTAATCATATCCTTAATGCATTCCATGGGGGGTGTGAATGAATCACAATGCATTTTGTGGGTGGTAGTCCACACTTCCTCAAAATGAGATTATCGTATTAATGCCAGATGAAAAGTAAAATGATATGAGTTTTAAAAATTAATAAATAATATTAAATACATAATAAATATTATTTATAACATATATAATCATATTTTCCATATTAATGGCCACCATGATTCATGGTAAAGAAAAAATGATCAATCATTATTTAATGAGGAAGTAGTTATCTCTACACAGAAATAATATGTTAGATATCCATTAGATGAAGATGTGTATAAGTGTAGGTAGAAAACATATATTGAAAACAACATATTAATTTTAGGATACTTTTTTTTTCATACAATAATGAAATAAAGTGAGTGGTGTGGGAGGATAAGTAAAATAATGCAAGGGAGGTTGAGAGAAGAGGTTACCTCTTAATCAGCTATCTCCTTTTGGTTTGTGCAAAAAGGAATACTTAAGTTAGATTCTTAACAAATTAAGGATTATAGGACTAAATTAGTGAATAAGACATATTATTTAGGTATATTTTGGGAGGTCCAATGTTCTTGAGATGTGTGATCAAGTTGGTAGAATTGGTGGCCTTTTATAGGGAAGGGAAAAGACACAATAGACATTTTTTGGAATCAAGTAAGGTCTACCCGCGTTTTTATCTAAAGGAATTCACATAAAACCAAAAAAAACTAAATTTTTTAAGGTTTAAGAATGAAAAATTTACATCTAATTGGCGTTGGAAAGGTTTCGGTAATGTTTTGGGTCTTATATTTATGGGTTAATAATTTCTTAACCTTATTTTTCTCTCAACCGATGTAATTAATTTTAATCACATTCACTAATATTTTTGGTATAATTGTTTTTTGAAATTATTAGATATATTAAATGATGATAATTAAAAATATGGAATCAATTTTACCAAATTATAATATCATAATTGGTAGAAATTAATTTAAAATAATCTTACTCACAGGACGACACTATGGGTTTTTAACATAAAAACACACAAAAGATTTCTCAGATTTTATATTAAATGTTAATTTAAAATTGGTTCCAAACACCTAAATTTAATTAATTAATAACAATATTTTAAAAAATACTATTAATCAATTTAGAAAAATAATTATTCATTATATGAAAATTAGATGAAAAAACAATTTTGAATTAAAATCCAGTATTTTTAACTATCCATTAAAAGATGAAACCTTGCATAAAAATACTAAAAAATTATCCTAAATTTTTTTTTCTATTCCAATTAAAAATATATTTTTATTATGATATATTTATATATATAATTTATAAAATTTTTATTTAAAATTTGATCTCGATTAAATGAAGTAAAAATGCCTTAAAAATAAAAATATTGGGTTTTAAACATAAAATTGGGTTTCTTCTTATATTATGTATGCCACATATGTTGAATGAATATAAATAATATTATTGGATATATATCATATTTATTACATTATTATTACACTATAATTTTAATTTATTTAATTTATTAGGTTAAAATAGCAATGTGACCATAGTAATTTTTTCACTTATATTCAATCGATTTTCATAATAAATTCTAACTAATCGGTAACCTATGAATTATTATTATATATTTTTAAAGAAAATATCTTTAGTATTATATAATAACGGTTATATCGATCAAATTAATAGAATTCTTATATCTCATTATAATAATATTTTTAACAATATATTATAGTTAGGTAATACTCAGCCTTGTGTGCTACAGAAGCCATTATGGAAGGTCAATCTTGCATGTAATGTATGCTATCATTATTTCTCCATGTATCATATTCCACGATGATGGTTCCTGCAACATACACCAAGACTATGTCACGTAAATGAAATTACTGTCTTAGTGAAAAACTATTTTCAGTGTTTTGTGAAATGAAAAATATCAAAAGATAAAATAAAATCAGAATTTTTTTTAAAAATCTCGGGGCATTATAGGATGCCATGTTTCCAAGGTACATGGAAAAATTACCATAAAGAACATATAAAAAATGGTTTAAAACAAAAAAATTAGAAACTAATTCAGGTTTCTAACCTTAACTCTAATATCATGAACTTTTACAATGAAATTTAAAACATACAGGTTACAAATGAAAAGGGTTTGTCCAACTAATTTCGTCCCATGAGACTATAGATGCTTCAAGGTGCTGACATCAAATATTACCTAACATGTAGGTCTTTTATTAACCATTCCCTGACCCATATAGTGTGTTTCTAATTCATTCCTCATATATATAATTATTATTTTAAATAAACAATGTGCCTTATTAAATATCTGTGTTGATTTAAGGATACATATTTATCAATATTTAGCAAATTAATAAAATAAATATTAAATTAAAAACTGTATGTAATAAAAATATATGGTTTAGGTTATAAAAATTCATGATAAATGATATGAATAAGTATATGAAATTAAATGTTCAATGATTATATGAGAATAAAATATTCAATTGGCTAAAAAGAAATAATTATAGTGAATGTCAATATTATCCCTAGTCAATAAATCATCATTCATCCAAAGGAATAATAAAGATGGTATCAATACAACATATCACATATGTTTAAATATAAATGGGGTTTTTCTTTAATGAATGTAAATACCCTAAAATGATCTTTCAAAAACATTCTTCAAGAAAATATAATTTTTATTGCAAAAAACTTTTTAAAATTCCCTTTCTTTGAAAATACCTTTGGAACACTTTCATAAAAAATTATACTTTTAATAATTTAAAGTAATATTTGATGAAATTATGGTATGTAAATCTATACATACCTTACAAGGTAAAAAATAACATTCCTTTTTCATAATTAATAGTTAGAAAGGGACTTTTTTTAGAAAGAGACAATAATATTACCCTGAAAATTATTATAGGAAGATAAAAATCATAATAATATATTTAATAAATAATTATTTTATGGTTATCATAAATTTTAAAACAATTTTAGAAAATTGTGGTTTTAGAATAAAATAGGTTCTCTGACTAAAGTGATAAATAAATTCATGTTTTCTTAAAAAAATTGAAAATCTTTTGAGAACCACAGAGTGAAAAATGATATTAATATTTAAAAAAGATCACAAATAACTAGACAATAATAAAATGAAATGAATTATTTAAAAATTTTCATATAATTTTTTTATATGACAATTCATGTGTAAAAATACTAATTAAAATGGGAATTTGAATTAAACCCTTGAAATGAACATAACAATGAAGTGAGGTTAAATAAATGAATAAATTTTTTGTATCAATATTAAATAAACACATGTGAAGTGTAAATACAATCATATATAGTCAAAATTCTCTATACAGATAAACATAGAATATTAATGAAAATGGGGACGTAATATAACTCAATGAAAATAAATTGATTTTTGATATAATATAACAGTTGTTGAATTTTGAATTATACTAATCACAAAAGAAATAATTTCAAACTAAACCATAAATAAATTGAAGTTAAATATAGGAATTATATAAATTACAATAGGGTTTGTATATACACCACAGAAAATAAATAAGTGCTTAAAATGGAGTGCTTTGACTGGATTTGGTTCGGGTGTTAAAATGACATTGGCAGGTTGACTATGGTCAAAGGGGTCATTATATTAACATAATAAAAATAAAAATACTGAAATAATTATTATAATTACACATAAATTATAATTTTAAAAGAAATAATTAATGATGGTTTCGAAAAAGGAACTGATGATAAATTCATGGAGATGATAGGCCGTATGTATTCATGATTAACATTCCCATTTTTTAATGATCATTATGGAAATTAGATAATGACATTACTTATTTTTAGAATTATAATTATATCATAAATATCATGTTAATTAATCATATATACTTATATATAGGTTTATTTTTATGTAAATGGAATCATATCATGTCGAGGATTTGGTATCCCACACATCCATGAATGACATTATATCTTTTTAGTTTGTCGAAAGGGTGATAATGAAAATGAAATAATATATTTTAATAATTTTAATTATGATATTAATATATTTTTTTATATGATATATTTTTAATTAAAACTATCCTTAAAACATTACATATATAGTTTTGAAGATGCGGTAGTCCACACTTCCACAAACGATGTGATCACATTTACATAAAATGAAAATAATCATGGTATAATTTATATAATAATTAAAAAATAATAAAGACATTATAAATATCATATATTTCATATATTTACATAATTATTATCATAATTACAATCCACTAAAGGTGGTAATGGATAAAATAACAATCATCATTTTGTGAGGTGGTAGTTCGCCATACATGAGTGGTATGTTAATTACCAGTTTTATAGAAGTGTTTGAAAGTTTATATAGAAAACTTAATATAACAACATCTTAGTATATTTAGGATACTTATTTTAATATATAATAGTGTAATGTGACGTGTTTTTGGAGTGTATAATCAAAATAAAATAATTGATATTGATGAAGGATGTCACCTCTTCTTTGGGTAACTCATTTCAGTTATACCGAAAGGCTGAATTTGTTGGATTTTATTGAATTTATAGGATTATATGAATATGTAAGATATTAATATGAACAATATTAGAAGAATTTTGTTGAGAAAAATATGTTTGAGATGTGTGAGAATGTGGGAGTGATGACTGTCTTTTTAAAGTGGAGGAAGAGTGAAACTCTTGTAAATTTCTGGAAAGGGAATTCAAACCACTATTTTCCAATTTCATGTTACCGCAATAATGTACAAAATTCATTACAATGTATTATAGTGTAGAAATATTTCCATTCAATGAATTTTGGAAATATTTCTAGGTAATTGTTTCCTCTAATTTTATTGTTTAGTCCATTGATAGGATATTTTTTTCTTAATCATTGGGATTAATTTTAATTAACTTCAGTAAATATTTTGTAAAAAATTAATTTGAACATATTTTAAATTATAAATTATTCTTATACCATATATGGAATCTATTATTTCATATTCCAATCATATAAGTGTTATAAATTAATTTAAATGTAATTGCATAGATGGGACGACAAAGAGGGTTTTTAAATTAAAAATGTAAAAAATTATACTCTGTTTTTATATCCAATTTTAACGTGATAATTATTAAAATGAAATTTATTGGATTAATATATGTATAATTGATCAAATATGACTTTATATCAAAAATAAAATATAATTTATCTTTATGAATATATTTTATGAAAAATATTTATGAATTAAAATTCAATATTTTTTACTACTCATTAAAATATAAAGCCTTGGAGAAAACACAAAAAATTCAACCAAATATGATTTTAATGTTTTGATTTAAAAAATGATGTTTATTCCTAAATTCTATCACTATAAATGTTTCAAAATTTATATTTAAAATAGGTGTTCCATTAAAATGTTACAAAACTACTTTTATAAAAAGATAAGTATTTATGTGTAACATTAGGTTTGTTCTCATCTTTTTCCCCAAAAATCGATTGGATGAATGTCAAAAATATTTTCTTGAATTTATAATAAATGAATATAATTAAGTAATATTAATTAATTCAATTTATTAGGATAAAATTCATATAGTATCATAAAAATATTCTCATTATATTCAATTGGTTATTAAATTCATTTCTAATTAATTTTTAACAAAGGACAAAATTTTATATATGTGTAAACCATATAATTTAATAAAGTAGTTAATAATTTTCATAACTACTAATTAAAATTCAAAAATAAATCTTATTATATTATATTATTATATCTTTAAAATATATTATTGTTTAGTAAAACTCTATCTTATGTGTAATAAAAAGTATATAAGAAAGTCATTGTTTCATGAAATTAAAGATAAATAAGTATTGTGTGCATTGTAAAATTTATAATATATTTTAAATTTATTAAAAATAGTAAATATAATATAAATTCATGAGATATTATATAACCTTATTTACTTGGTGTGGCATGTCATACATGGTATCTGATAAAAGTTACTATCATATACACTTTATGGCATTTATTTCTCCCCACCGTAATTAAATTCCAACCTCAACATTTAAACTCGTTCATGGAAGTGAATTGTATCATTTTTTGTATATTGAAATCCCATATCATGAGAATATTTCATAAAAAATCTTATTAAAATTATAGAATTATAAGTACAAAAGTCACGTGGTCTAACATTTATCTGCATCTCTATGTAGGATAATATTAGTGGCAAGTGATAATATGGACTAGGAGGAATAGTGTACAATTTTTTAGGGACTGAATGAGGTCATCAATCAGAAAAAAAGGCTAAAGATAAATGGAAATTTGAGGGCCTCAATTATATAAAACTTTTATTATCTATAAGGCCATTAGATCAACAATAATTAATGTATTAGGGAAAAAATTTATTTTTAAATCATTTTTCTTATATTATGTAATTATTTTACTAAATTATAATATAAGGAAATAAAATTAATTAAAATATTTATATAAACGTAGTTTTAATAATATTTTGTTATTTGATAAATTTATAATTTGTTCATTAGTTGAATACATGGATAACCAAATATTATCTTTGATTCCAAAAGCTTTAAAATAAGCATTTAATAGATATTAAGGCACATAAAAGAGTGACAAGTCTAACTATTTGTCTCTAAATATTCAAAAATTTCTAAACGGTTCATATATTAATTTCATAACCAGTAATGTATCACCAATATATTATTATTAATATTTATTTATCAAATTGTTTGAGTAAATATAATTACACATTAACATGGACATCACATTGTCTTGTGGTTGGTGTAAAACCCTTATCATCATTCAGTCAAGGGTTCATGTCCCATGACCATCCCATATATTATGTCTTGTCACATGGTATACATGTTTAACTATTTATAATACCATAATTAAATAATGTCCAAAATAAATATGATGGGAATCCTTCAAATAATCATAATTAGAAAATATAATTTTAACTATGGTTTTTAAAACAACTTCAATACATGAATACTTCATTCATTTAATTCCTACATAGGTCCTTCCTTATTGTATAGTTTTTCTGAGGTAATTGATTTTCATTTTTTATTGAAATCATTTATAATTGTTTGTGAAGAAAATGTTTATTATCCTAAGAATATCACCCTGGTGTTTCAAACTAGGTTCATAGAAAGGCCCGTTGACATGTAACATGTTATGATCGAGTCATGCTCGACACACCATTTCAGATTTGTTCCCCCTCGGTACATTATTTCTTGAGAAATGTCAACAAATCATGTATTGATAGGGATATATTACTATGAATACCCACATTATCTATATCATACCAAAACAATAGAATGTTATTCAAAAAATATCCTCAATGTCTATTTTAAGCATATAGTCTCTACATATGTTTTTCCAAATCTCATTAGCAAAGGATGATACTAAATATATATTGATACCAACTATACTGACCCAACCCTAGAAAAATAGACTCTAGTGTTTAATACCATTACATTGCCATGATTATACAAAATCAAAGCCCAAAGTTCCATAGATTTTAGCACTATTGGTAAACTAGATACATATATGAGTTCTTTATTATAAAGAAATTCATTAATTACAACATGGTTTTCTTTCAAGGAAAAATGTATTCACACATATAATATATTTTAATATATTTCTTCATACACTTCATGGATTCCGGTTAAAGGAAACAAAATAAGGGCAGTCATAAATGATCAGTAAGGGTTAAGCATAGTTGAAGAAATAATGAATCAATAAAAAAATAATTATGAAATGGTAAATAAAAGAACACACATACTATAATATCAATAAACTATGAAGGAATTGTTTAATGTTTATGGAAAGGTAAATAACTCAAAACACATTCCATGAGTGAATAAACTAATAATTAATGTGTATATATAGAAATTTCAAAGAAACGATTACATGGATACTTAATAAAAACTAAATGATAAATAAAGTAAATTCATATTTATTGGACACAATGTTTCATCATTATGTGGAAAAATTACCATCAAAACCTTTCATAATATGATTTTAACATACTTGTTACAAAGAAATTTAGTTTCCATAACCTTAACTATATTTTTTATACCATTCACAAGAATCACTAATACATATTAGTTACAAAAAAATGTTTTTCCCACTGAATTTATCCTATAATGCTACTGATGCATCATGTGGATTACATTAATAGGTCCCAACCCATATTTTTGCATTAACAATTCCCTAACCCATATATTTCTATTTCAAATAATTCATCATATTTAAAGTATATGATTTAGATGAAAAAATCCTTATCAAATATTGGTATTGAGTAAAGGATAAATATTTATCAATATTTCCCTAGCCGTTGAAATAACAATCAACGTAAACACTATTTGTAAACATTATATACGTTTTAGGAATTGAAAATATCCATGAGAAATTATGTCAATAATTTGGATATTTTCAATATTCAATGATCATAAGAAATTGAATATTTCAAGGGGTCTATAATGAAATGAGGAAGTGAATGTCAATACCATCCTTAGTGAAAAAATAAAAAACCATATAAATTAATAATAAGGATAGTATCAATACAACATATCCCATGTGGTGTAAAAATAATTTTTGTTGCCTTTTATGAGTGGAATTATAATGAAAATATATTTTTAAAAAAATCTTTTGGAAAATATTATTTCCATTTGAAAAAAAGTTTAATTGAAATGACTGTGGGTAAAAATGTATATGTTGTATAAGGTAAAAAAGAACATTCCTTTCGCATGATAAATTGCATGAAAAGTCCCTTGTCTAGAAACCAACAAGAATATTCCATTGAAAAGTTAAGAAAATTAGAAAAATGGTCAATTTTTCTTTTAACAATTATTTTGGGAAGGTTTAATTTTTTTAAAAATAGTTTTTATAAAATTGGAGGTTTAGAAGAATAAATGTTCTCCGACTAGAGAGAAATAAAGTCGTGTTTTAACAAAAAACCTTTTATAAAACATTTTGAGTAATAAAGTGTGTAAAATGGTTATAATACTTGAAATGGTTCATGTATAACCATAGGTTTATAAAATTTAAGGTCATATTGAATAATGGTCATATGCTTTCCTTAAATGGTAATTAAAGTGTAAAAAATCCCCAATAAAATGATATTTTTAGGTAAAACCTTAAAAAGGCCATAACATTGAAGTGAGAATTAATAAAAAAATATATTATTTGTATCAACATTAAATATTGAAAAGATAATTTTATATAGAAACATAAATTTTCCAAATTTATGACAAAAATTATCATATAATATTAACGACAATGAGGAAGTAATATAACTTAATGAAAAGAAACTAAGTTATGAAATTAATTAACACATGGTATCATTTTAATTATGATCCCCATGAATGAAATAATTTCATATGTAACTCTAAATACAATGATGTTAAATCTATTAATAATTTAAAACAAAATAGGGGAAGTATATACTCTATATGAAGGAATCAATTTGAGAACATGGTGTATGCCTCATAGAAAGAAATGTGAGACAAGAATACCTTACCTTGAGTCCAAATTGTAAAGTGTGTATTTATATTCATAATAAATATAATAATGTTAATTATTTAATTTATTTTGAAACTTTTATTGGGTTATTATTACTTTTAATTAACTTATTAAATTTTTTTTACAAATACTTTAAAATTTAGGTTTTCGTCAGGTGTTTTGAACATATTCGATTCTTGTGTAAAATTAACTTGGTAGGATGACTTTGGTCAAATGGAACATTATATAAACACAATAATAAAAATAATGATATAATTATCATATTTATAAATTACTCATACTTTTAAAACCAATCCTGGATGATGGTTAAAGAAATGTACCAATGTTACAATCATAGAGATGGTAGTTTGTACATACACATGAGTAACATTCCCATTTTCCAATGATCATATAAAAAAAGGTAAATAAAATTATATCATTTCATAATAATAATTATATAATAAATTCAATTTTATTTAATAATATATAATTAAATAAATAATTATTTTTATCTAAAGGGAATCACATCACACCGAGGAGGTGGCAGTACAGACATCCACAAATGATGTTTTAAATTTTTAGTGTGTGAATATGGTTATTAAAGAAAATTATATATTATATTTACAAAAATAAAATTATGTGATTAATATAAAATATATTTTATTTTTGTCACATAAGTGTAATTAAAACTATCTCTAATACATTACATGTATAGTGTGAACGTATCACATCGCTTTGAGGAGGCGTTAATCCATAATTCCATAAATGATGTTATCGAATTTATATAAAATGGAAAGAATAAAGGTTTGAGATATATAAGAAATAAATAAGAATAAATAAGTTATAAATATAATATATATAATATATAATTATAATTTACATCCTTGTTCCCAACCATGGTAGGTGGTAATGGAAAAATGAGCAATCACTGTTTCATTAGGCGGAGTTTCCATACACGAACGGTAAGTTAGTTACACATTTGATGAAAGTGTGTGTATGTTTAGTTCAAAACCATAATATAAAAAAATATTAGTATATTTAGGATACATAGGTTTTTATATAAATATGTAATAATAAGAGTTGATCTGGCAGTAGAATAAGAATAAAATAAAATAGCATGAGGCAAGATGTTAACTCTTCTTTGGTTATCTCCTATAGTTCATTCCAAAAGGATTACATGGTTGGATTTATAGAAAAAGTAAGGCTTATAGGATTATATGAGGTTTCATAAAGTTCTATTTGAGAATATTTTGGTCAATACAATGTGGCTTGAGAGGTGTGAGGAAGTGGGAGGGATGGATGCCTTTTTATATTTGAGGTGGAGTGGCACTATTTTAGATTTTTGGAAAGGGAATTTCACCCAAATTTTATCAATGTAAAGTGTATCAAATAGGGGAAAATTTTAAGAAAGGGGAATATAGGGTTTATATATCAACATAAAAGGGATTTCTGATAAGTTTCCAAATCATTTTTTCGATTTAGATTATGGTTCAATCCCATGTTTTGCTAATTTATCTCTAAATCACTCTAATTGAACATAATTACTATCACTAAAATTTTTGGTCAAGAACTATGTTTAACATATTATAAATTATAAATTATTATTATTCCCAGATATTGAATACATTTTTTTCAAAATAAAATTAAATAAGTGGCATAGATTTCATTAAATATAATCCTACTGATGGGAGGAAATGTTTGGGTTTTTAACGTACAATAGTTCAGAAGGTTGTTATGTTTTTATATCCAATATCAATGATAAATTGATTAAAATAACATTAATTGGGTAATTTTATTTATAATTTAACTAATTTTTCTTTTAAAAAATTAACATATAATTTATACTTATAAATAAATTATATAAATAAACATTTTTGAATTAAGATTTTGTATTTTTCACTCCTCATCAAAATATTAAACCTCAAAGAAAAATACCACAATTTCACCCCAATATATTTTCGATGTCACAGTTTCAAAAATAAAATAAATTTTGACATATTGGATTTATAAATGTCTCAAAATTCATATTTAATATATGTATTACATTAAAAATAAAAAAAATGTATTTTTATAAAATGTTTTTATGTTTAATATTGGGTTTGTTCTTATCTAATTTCCATTATAACTATTGGATTGTTATAAAAAAATTAATTTAATATAAACTAAATAAATATCACTCAATAGTAAGAATTAAATTATTTTATTAGGATATAATTCCTTTGACATCATAATAATATTTTTCTATACAAGTATTCAGTTGATACTCAATTAGTTCTTTTATTTACATAAAAATAATTTGCAACCAATGAAATTATTTTATATACGTGTACCCATAAATTTTTATAATTTAGATAATAATTTTCATTAATTTTAATTTTAAGGATATTTTATATATTATTATATTAATTGAAAATATTTTACTAATATATTGTTGTTTAGTAATACTCTATTTTTCATGTAATGAAATCTATCAAAGAAAGTCATAGTTGTATGAAATGCTAGACAACATGGTGTTTGATTAATTGAATGATATATAATATATATTAAATTTGTTTAAAATATTAAATATATTATTTTTCCTAAGGTTAATATACTTCTTTATGTGATAGGTGTTATGTTTCATACAAAATATTAATTAAATATAACTCTTTATGAATTTTCAGGGAGTTATAGAATCCTTAAAATGATGAGAGATGGATATCAAATACACATAATAAATATTTCATAGGATTGTTGAGACACCATATTTTTTAGGAATCTTCTCAATATATAAATTAACTTTTAGAAGGTATTTGATGCCTATCTAGAGGACCATGTGTGCATGTATTGGCTTCAAATGAATATGTCATTTACAGTCATACATTCTACATAAATAAAAATGACGAATGCAGTACCTTAAAAAAATGGACTAACACTTATTTCTGAATCGAGGTTTGTATCTTGTACGAAGGATAGAAATCCAATTTATGTGAATATGTCATACTTTTTCATCATCTAACAAAAATTGTAGTAGGATTATACAATATTCCAAGTGAAAAAAAATTTGATGAAAGAGGCTTAATAAAAGAAGAGCTAGAGAAATATATGAATTAGGATTCGTGAATTTGGATTTTAGTAAGGAATGGTAAAACGAATAACCATTAATAATGTCATAACATGAAGTACATGTTTTTAATGTTCTAGATCCCCCAAACTAAAAGTGGCCAATTTTTCTATTATCGACCAAACCCACTGATGGGACATGTAGAAATTAAGCTAAGGATGATGATTTAATTGGATCATCACAATCATTTCATAGTATTACCAAGGTATATGGCATCATATATTTTATTGGATACCAAAATGAAGGGATCTATATGCTCAATATAGGGTTAAAATCCCTTCAACCTTTAAAAACACAAATTTTGGTTATAATGTTTTAGATTTTTGTAATATATATTGTGTTAAGTCATTTTTTTATTTTTTCACTATTTCATTTATGTAATCTGAATTTAATATTTAAGAACATATGTATATTATTAATGATTCCAATGTCAATGTACTAGAAAATGAATAATAATTTGTTTCTCAACCTACTGGTTCTCATAATGCATTGGAACAACAAATATTTACACATTATAATTCTACCAATATAGAGAAACCACATATTAATGATGTTAAACCCGAGAAAATGGTAAATGGTGAACAAACAGTGTCAAAAAATATTATCATCATAACATGAGAATGTTATCACAAATTAGTAATGTGAGATGAAAACACATCAAATTTGAGGTTGGTTGGAATTAATGTGGCTTGGATGTTAACCACAACAAGGACATGTTATGTAGTTACACTGAGTTCTGCACTATATAACATAGTTTTATTGATATAGATTCATTGAAAAATGTTATTGTTTGGATTAATACATTTATTTAGTAATATATTATGTTCCCATTATGATATATTTTCATTATTTTTCTAAAATAAAAAAATGGAACATTTATGTTCTATTAATTATACCTTTGAGATTTCATTGATAGTATATGCCACTAAATATAAATTTTTATTAATGATTGATGGAATGTATCATAGTGTATTTATCAAAATTATTATGAAGTTTCATCCAAAAGATTCTAAATGGAAAATAAACCCATAACATCTATATATGTGTGAACAACTATTAATCCATGAAGCGTATGATGTGTTTGTGATGATAGATTTATTCACGTACATTGTAACTAGTAAAAAATTTCTATAAAATATTTGTATTAGTAATTTTGATTAATAATTTTTACATTATGAAACCACAATCATTTGATGAAGATAATAATCATGTTGAAAAAATAATGTACACATTCCCAAAAAAAAGTACGAGGTACACCGAAATTGAAAAAAATTGTACAAATTTTGAATATACCAGAATACTTTTATGTGATATGAAACAAAAAGATATTTATGTTCATGGGTTATATTTTTATTTATGAATCAAAATTAAATCCACTTCGATCCCATAACATGTTTTATATAAGGTTATTTTTGTAAATAATTAAGGGATACTAATATATGAAAACAAAAATAAGTGTTGGAAAAATGTGTCTGTATGAGATAATATTTTTTTATTTTAAAATATTTTATATAGTAATGATTAATTATTTTACTATATTTTTTAACTGACTTATAGAAATGAATCATCAAGATTTAAACACAATGAACATCTACTATCAGTGGCCTTAACAAATCCATTACAGTATGGCCATTTCAGAGGTTTTAGTTGTGGGGAGTCACCCAAAATATATTTTGAGAAGAGTAATGAATATGGGGATAAAGATAAAAAATTGAATTTTTTCATGAATCATTATATTATCTTGAAGAAAAAATTAATTTTCGGTCAGAGTTTTTCGAAAATGTTTTCAGAAGGTATCAAAGATAAGAATCAACTCAATACAATGATGACATGAAAATCACCCCCACCCTATTGTGAGGAGAGCCTTCAACTCAATGATCTTTCTTATAAGAGGTAAATATTATTTTCATAATCATTTATGGTTTATGTGAATCATGTAGACACTATTAACATTCCTATACATTTATTATACAATGTGAAAATGATTTTCATTTATATATATCAATTCATACACATTTCCACTTTGCATGGGCTACCATGTTCTATATCCATGATGTTATTCTACACAATAGAAAACATTAAATAGTTGATGTGATACTGGGGAATATCATTTCTCATAACCAGATCATCAAGATACCTATTCCACTTGAGAAAAGGATATTCATATTGTTGAATAAGATATTTGACCATTAAAATCAAGGTTTTTATATGTGATAAAAACATGTCTATGTGGATGTATTCATTTCCAATTTATTTTATATAAAAAACCATAACAAGTAATGAAAAAAGGAGTAACATTATGAAAGTTATTATAGATGAACAAAGGGAAGGGAGATAAATATACGGTCAAATCAAGCTGTATTAAAGGGTCAACCAACCAATAAAACATATCTTCCCAAACCCACTTTAAACTACTCGCTCAATATCTACATTTACTTACATTAATTGATCATGTGGACACATTGTTATAAAACGGATCTACGACTGCAATTAATTATGAAAAATAGATGTAGGGAGAGCCCATTATAGACTAATTTTTCTTCATAATTTAACATAAATATTAAAATATGAATGAATAGGTGTCTGAGTAGAAAATATATACAAGTGGTGTGTTTTCATTATTTTGCTGTCCAACTTCTTATCTGCTTTGATAATTTTGATTGAATAAAGTTCAAAATATTTTCAAGTTTATATATGAATATTACTTGAAGAGAAACCCCTATGATATAAATTTGGATTCATTAGTCCTCACGTAATGTCTATACAATAAGTTGATATGTAACTAATGTATGTTGATGTAATAGAAGATGAACTGGATAACATGTTTGAAATAAAACATAGAGACTACATACTCTTATTAATACGTATCATGTAGGGGAAAACTATATTATTTAATCATATAGAATATATTTTCATTCATATAATTAAATATTAAATTTCTTTTTTATGTGCCATTGGTTACTACTTGCAGTCAATTTAGAAACTCAAAAGATCTATTTTATGGATTCCATGCATGGAAACCAAAAATACCAACCATATGTGATGACATATATCAATTTTAAATGCACTAAGTGCAACATTTTATACATAATATTAATGTTTTATAATATATTTTGGGTTTTATGGTTAATTATTTTATGAAATGGAAGTGTTTAAATATCATAAAATTCATTGAATTAGTAAATCCCATCAATAGAAGTATCATATAAACAACTAATGTTGGATATGTATTAGGGTATATATTATACGATTTCATTATAAAACATATATCAAAAGAAATTACTTATTTTTCATATTTTTTATGAAATTTTTTATATAAACCAATTAAAAATATTATTGTTGTTATGTTTTCATGCTTATATAAGATATTGTATTCCATAAACAAACTAGAAACCCTGAAGAGGTATTTTTTAATATAATTAAAATTTCATTAAAATATTTACTAATAAATTTATTATTTATAATTTTCATGTACTTCTAGGATCCTCTATATTAGTCATATTTACACCAGGAAAAAGATTTGTTCTGAAATAAATGGGCAGGCTATATGGTGTTAGAATGTATACGTGCATCAAGAAAATTTGATTTCTCACTTCTAATTTAATTTATTTTATCATCATTTTATTTATGATTTTACTTAATTTCCATATCATTTTTATGATAATTTTTGATAATGAAGGATAAGTCAATTGTCAAATGTGGGAACCAACCTCACCTCAATATAATATATGGTGTTTCTAGAATAAGTCAAATATCATTTTTTTAGTTTAAAATGATATTTTTGTTCAACATATTTGTCACTTAGTGAAAACTTAGAAAACACGGTCCAATTCTCTTGATTATTTAGGGAAATTATTCATAGGTCATTTATGTAACATCCCACCCAATCCCATTGGTTGGAGAGGGAAGGGGAATGCTACTTGGCTTTAAGAATCGTTTTCAAGGCACCAAAGGCTAGAAATAAATGATGAGGGCTTCATGATCAATTAGGGAATGATTTTTCCAAGAGAAAAAACAAACCAACCAAACGATCCGCTTTCAACAAACTATATGATGCATGTCAACAAAATAACCAACTCATACATTAACAAAATAAAACCACATTTTCCCCAATATATCTCACAAACAAATACATCCAACACAATATCAGAGTACAATGAGGAAGATTAAACAAGAGACCCAAAATAAACCAAGACACACTCCATGACTCCACACCATGCTCCATACTCCAAGCACCACCACATCTCCCATATATCACCATGAACCACTGGCAATGATATTCCTTATCGTTACATGTGCCCTGGAATACGAAATCATAAAAATCACCAAAGTTTCAAAGAAAGGGGTGAGTAATAAAACTTAGTTGGTTTTCCCCAAATCACTTCCCCACACATGCCACTAGGATCAACCTATAATAACATTTTTATAAAGCAGTTTATATAAAAGAATCACAAGTGCAACCATTATTATAATCCAAACAAACTCTTACCAAGCCTCCTCACACAAACCAAGCAACCAAGAGAAAACAAAAAATCATCCCAAAATACAATTCATCATTCACACATTAGCAGAAAAATTTCCATCTTGCAAAGAAATGCACAACCAGGAAACCAAAATAGTGGAACTTCTATCCAACCCCTTCACCCATTCCTACTAGTGGTACATATCGCCCACTTATCTTTTGATTGTGGTCCTTACATCCACTTCCATACCCTTTTTATAGTGGTAATTCACGCCCACTTCCACAAATCATTCCAATAAGCCATAACATAGCATATAACATACCATGTCCACAAAACATGAAAATAATCACTTCCAGAACATGTCAATCCACTTCAATAAATCACTCATTTATTGAAATCACCATTTACATCATTTTTCATGCCAAACAATTTTTCTATAAATTAGAATATTTTTTGAAAACCATTTTCTTCAACCATATCCACAAATCATTCACAGCAACCCATTTTAAAATCCACAACAAGGGTATTTCACCAAAATACACTTTTTTCCCAAAATCCCCAAAACACCACCAACGAATATCCAAAAAAAATTCTCACATCAAAAAAAATTAATTTAACAAAAATATATGATTTTAAAAAAACTAGTAGTCCTAACAATGTATAGTCGAGAGGAAGACACCTACTGTTAGGGTTCTGGCAATTTCGACCCACAAGAAATCGTACAACAATTTGGAAAATGCACCTCCTAAACCATTATAGATCCTCTTCCCTAACATCCACAAGACATAAAAATTAACACCAATGGGAACCAAAACCCTGGATCTACACAAAATTGTTTTAGATATAGAAATCCAATAAGAAGGGGAGAGTGGATCTAGAGAGAAACCAAAAAAGACAAGAGGTGGGACTTACCCAAGAGAAAAACCCTTCATTACACCTAGAAACCTCTTAAAATCATTTCAAAAATTGGTGGGAGAGAATCTAAAACCTCTGATTACTCAAAATCCCGAGTGAGGATCATGTGGAAGACTAATTGGAGTGAAAATAATCACTCTGGAGGGAGATTATATTTAAAAACACTATTTTTATTTGGTCTCACGGTTAGCCCGCACAGTTTGTTAAACTATGTGCTAACTATGCGCAAGCCACTTCCTCGAGAGAGGGGTGTCCACACAGTTTGGAAAACCATGTGTAGGATATACGAAGGCTATTGTCTACTTGCACATAGTTTCTTGGAGAATTCCCTAGGTTTCCCTTAGCTGCGATCAAACCGTGTGCCCTTAGACAACTCTCCAATATTCTTTAAAACCATTCTGAACTCTCCAAACCTCTTCCCAATTCATTACATGATCATTAAACAAATAAAAATCATAAATACAGGATATATACCTCAATTCGGGGGTACAACATTCTCCCCACCATTGGACATTATGTCCTGGGAATGTTGGAAAACATTGTTTTGCCAAAAGAGCTCAGGCCATTGATTAACCATCCCTTTCTCCCACTCCCAAGTCTCCTCTTGAATATGAGCATGCTACCAAAAAACAAGAACCAAACTAATGTTTTTACCACAAATGAAATATTATTGCCTATCCACAATCCTCACCCGCACGTGCACCAATGAAGAATCCGATTCTAGCTTAACATGATACTAATGAATCACATGGTCATGATCTGAATGATACTTTTTCAACTGCGACATGTGAAACACATTGTGCCCCGCACTAAACCATGGTGGAAAATCCAAATGATAAGCCTCCTCTCCAATCTTCTCATGTATCTCAAAAGTACCAATATACCTCGGATATATCTTATCCTGCTTCCCAAACCGATGGTGTCCCAAACTAAGAGATATTATCAAAAACACAAGATCACCCACCTCGAATGACAACTGTCATCAATGATGGTCCACATACAATTTCTGTCGACTTTGAGCCATCTCCATCCTCTTCTTGATCTACTTGATATTTTCTATAGTTTCTTATACAAGGCCTGCTCCGATCATAGAAATCTTGACCGTTTCCACCCAACATAGTGGAGAACAACAAGGATTCCCACACAAAGCCTCAAAAGAATCAAAGTTTATCGAAGCCTGTTAACTGTTATTAGAGAAGAACTCCAAAAACGGAATTTTCTCCTCCCATGAACAAGAAAAATCCGACACACAAGCCCTTAATATATCCTCCCAGTTTTGTATCGTCCTCTCAGAATGAAAATCCTTCTGAGGATGATACGCCATGCTCATAGTAATTTTTTCCCTAAGGGATTAGTGAAAGAATTTCCAAAAATGAGATTTGAACCTTAGATCTCAATCTGATTCAATCGAAAATGGAACACCATGCCTCCTTACCACCTCCTTGATATATATTTTGGATAGATCGTCCCCTATATGAGATTCAGGAATCAGGATGAAATGAGCCAGCTTTGAGAGATGATCCACAATCACCCATATGGAATCATGTTTCCAAACAGTTCAAGGGATGCCTATCACAAAATAAAATGCTATCTAAACCCATTTCCACACTAGGATGGGTAATGACTGCAACATGACTGTTGGCCACTGATTCTTTGCCTTGACTTACTGACAATTCAACCATCTCGAGACAAACCCGACCACATTCCTTTTCATACTAGCCTACCAAAATTTTTCCTTCAACACCTTATACATTTTCTAAATATCAGTATGGATAAACCACGTGAAATGATTACAAGTGCCGATAAGTTCCTACCAACAAGCCACGTGTACCACCATCCGATTCTGAAAACATAAGACTGAATTGTCATTCAGTCCCCAATTCTCAATAGTCTACCCACCATTGAGTTTCAACCTCTCGCCACACATTCAAGATCCAATGCCTATGCCTCTTTAACCAATCCAAAAAATTTAGGGACCAATGAAACAGGAAAGAATGTCACTCTGTCAACCTGGTCCTCAAATTCCAACCACATGTCAGCAATGACCGACATCAACTGTCACTGATCCGATGTTTGTTTCACCACATGACCATATGATTTCCTATATAATGCATCTCCCACCAAATTTCCCCTACCCGTTGTGTACATTATGTAGATATCATACAAATGGAGATAGTCCATCCATATTATATAACTCAAATTCATATATCTTTGTGATAATATATGGTTTAATCTCTTCTGATCAGTTAACACTATACATTTCTCACCAAAGAGATAATTATGACACTCTTTTAAAGCATGAACCACTGTTTACTACTCCAAATCATAGGTCGAGTAGTTCATCTCATGAAACCACAATTGTCGTGAGCCATATGTAACTAAGTGATCCCCCTACATGAGGACACACCCCAACCCTAATCTCGATTCATCAGAATACACAACGTACCCTTTCCCTAGTTCCAGAAAAACCAATATTGGTGCTGATATAAAGTGACCCATTATCTCATAAAAACAGTTTTGGCACTCCTCATCCCATTTAAAGGTGACATTCTTCTTTGTCATAGAATTCATTGGTGAAGCTAATCCTGAAAAATCACCAAAAAAACGTCGATAATACCCAGATAGACCATGGGAGCTCTATATCTCAACAACAGTCTTTGGAAGTTTCCATGAGATAACAACATCAATCATCTCCAGATCAACTTATACACCCCTCTCAGAAATAAATTGGGCAATGAAATGAACCTCTTGTATCAAAAAGTCACACTTTGTCATTTCTTTATACAAAATATGATCCCTCAAGATCCCTAATATGATTGTTAAGTGCTGATCATGCTCTACCCTTGTCCTTGAATACACCAGCATATCATCAATATATACCACCAAAAAATCTTCTATATATTTATGAAATATATGTTTCATAAATTCTATGAACATCGATGGTGAATTCGATAGACCATAGTTCATAACCACAAACTCATAATGGCCATATCAACTTCTGAAAGTTGTTTTTGGAATATACTTCTTCTTCACCTGTAGCTGATGATACCCTGATCATATGCCAATCATGAGAACCACATATCTCCCCTCAACTAGTCAAACAAATCACCAATTCAAGGAAGTGGATTTAGCTTCTTTATTGTATCTTGATTAAGTATGCAATAATCAATATAGAGACGAAATGTTCAATCTTCCTTTTTAACATACAAAACTAGTGCTTCTCGTTGAGACGTGCTAGGTTAGATGTACCCTTTGTTTTCTAACTCTAGTAACTGCACCTTTAATTCCCATAATTCTGCTGGTGCCTTTAGGTATGACTAATGTGACATAGGAAAAGTCCCCAGAAGGAGATCAAACATAAAATACACATCTCTTACAGGTGGAAACCAAGATAATTATTTTAGAAATACATCTATAAACAGATACACAACCACTGGAAAAATGATCTGATATATATCTTCCACTGATTCAAATAAAAAACCCTCCAATTGATACAATACCCTGCAAATATTCAGTGCCAACAAACCTGTTGCACCATGCTTATCATTCTTCCCCCCTCTAATGAAAAGTCTCACGCCATCCTCCATCTCAAAACTAACGATTCATGAATAATAATCAATGTGGGATTTAAACATTCTCTATCAATCTATTCCCTGAATTATATCGTACACATCCATCTCAAGAAATGAGAAGTCTGATTTCAACTTAACCTCATCTTGCAGTACATGACATAATATTCACATGAAGGCCTGACAGTCTTTTTCAAGAAGAGGATTTTGATGTTTGAGAACTATAGGAATCATTTCTACCGTTAATTCCAAAAAATCAATGATGCAAGAAGAAATAAAAAATGGGAAACACATGTATCAAAAAACACTTGTATCATCATGGAATTTAAATTAACTGTACCTGGTACTGTGGATGGTCTCAAATGATCATCCATCACAACCTTCTCAGCTCTAAATACATGTTTTCATTCAATGCTCTTCTCTTTATTACCCTAACGAGTGGTTATGGTATTCTGAGAATCATCATGACTCACTTTACTCTGATGTTGAGGGGTATACTGTTGTCCCCATCCCCTTGAGGTATAAGACACCTACGACCCCTGAGGTGTGTCACGAACACCCGACCTCAGAGCATTCTGACAATACCGCTGAAGGTGAACCATCTTGTTTCAATTATGAAATTCTCGAGGTTGTTCCATAAGATCATGTTTCATGTGGCTCATAGAACCACACTAAAAATTTCATGTCTTACTCTGAGGCTTAGGAGGAAGATTCGTCAATCCTGTAGGTGGATTCTGAGTCATAATCCCACCCTGGAAATAAGTCTCCCTCTTTCTCGTGAACCCAGCGTTCGAGTTCATACTATTCCCCATTGGTAATAATACAATTCCTCCAGTCATAGCCTCCAAGATAACCCTTTAGTCCACCAAGGCACTATTCAATATCTCTGTATAATCATCTATAGAAGCACTGATATCGAGGACCGAATGTCCTTCCTTAAACTGGCTTTGAATAAATGATCATTCAGTGATCTAAAAACCACCACCTCAGGTGAAAACATTATTATATTTATAAACAAAGCTTTATACTCTATTACCAAAAGGTTCTCCGATTTCATACTCAATGTATATAACCAAATCATTTGTAAAATAACTTAAAATCTTATAATATCATTAATAACATATAATTAAATTTTTTCTATTCTTACTCATTATAAATGATCTTTAATTATGAATATGAATTGAACCGACAATGGAAAGAATGAAATTGAATGCTTCCAAACGATGAAATTAAACTCTAAAACTCATCTAAAGACCCATAATAGAATATTATAAATCCATAATTAATCATATTAATGTATAAAAGGTTCTGTAAATTTTATTTAATGAATCTAATATGATTATATAGTATTTTAAAATGACGATTACTTTCAGAAAAATGGTATGGGGAATTCTTGAACCCAACTCTCTTTCTTTGGGTTTTCCCTATATCACTCCATTTTTATAATGGTTATTCCTTAAAATCATTTATTAATCATTATATTACCTTTTCAGGGATATAATTTATTTCTACTTTAGTTTAATACAAGCACATTATTTTCCAAAAGAACCCTTCCATAAAAAACACATTTTACTTCTCCGGATTGTTTTATTCACTCATGGTTGATGATTCTTTATCATGTATTGTATTTCGTCTTCCATTTGGGAACATGAATTTTATGAATTTATTCTTATGAAATGAAACCCATTCCTTTACATGGTTTATTATATGTTCAATATTGATATATGTTCTATGTGTCATGCCAAATATTGTAAATGTTGTGATGTGATGGGTTCCCATGGATTTATATAGTGCAATGTAAATGTTATGATGTGAAAGGTGTGCCAAGAATTATTCAGATCTCTAATTTGCTGTGTAATGTGAATAAGCTCATGAATAAATATAAATATGCATGAAAATGATTCTATATTTTTTCAAAACTATTTTTGGTAGTTTTCCTCAAAGACATGATGTTTCATTTTTATGCATTTCCACATTCCAAGTATTTTCATAATGCTTTCTCTAATGATTTGGATCATATTATTATGTTATGATGATAATTATTATTCTCAAAACATATTATATTTTTTCATGTTCTTATCTTTCCTCTTACTGGGCTTTTAGCTTAACCAATGTTGATGTATATACTCAGGTGACTACATATACTAAAGAGAATTAAAGGGCCATTAAGAAACTAGAGAAGAAAGAATTTAAATAAATGTATATGATTATGTTGTAAATGTTATGTATGTTTCTAGATTTCCCAAGACAATAAACATTTGGATCCTCTTTATCGAATTATTTTGTATTGATGTAATAGTAATGTAAGAAAAAAAGTAGGGTCCCTATATGAATCACAATGAAATCCCAATAAATACATTATTCTCATAATTGAACAATGAAACATGTGTTATTTGTATAAATTAAGGAACTTATACCAATTTAATATTAAATGGACCACTGGAAAAGTAATATGAAAATTAGGAATATTAATATGACTATTAGAAAAATTGTATGACATATGAAAGTATTAATAAAATTTAGTTGTACTATAAATTAAATTATTATATAGTTATATAATTTTATTAGTAAATATCTTTTTTAAAAATGATAAATCAAGTGTAATTATTTTTTAGAAATTTAAATTATTATTTAAAATTTAACAATTAATATAATGATTGTATAGATTTTATATTTTAATAAAATAGATTTATAAATCAATATTTTGTTTTAATATAATTATAATAATATTTTATGATACTTCAATTAATTTTTTCATGTTTCCAAAATTTAATTATAATAATGAAATGGTTATTTTTCAAATAAATTATTATTTTATATATAAACTAAATATCCCATATCAATAAAAATGATTTCAAAAATTGTATTTAATTTTAGAAATAAACATGTCAAAAAATTGATTGGAATAAATTTTTGGTATTTTTCTAAAATAGTTGATTTTTTTAATATTGACACACAGTAACTTATAGTATAATCTAAAGTCATATATTTTCAAGTCATGGATGATGTATGGGGGATTTAGGAAAACACTTTTTTGAACTACACTAAACCATTTTTTATATTTTCTCATAATAATAAAAATATATGTTTTTTGAGGCATGATAATATCCTAATGAATAAAATAATAATAAAACACCCATCTCCTCTCCTCTAAACACCACCCCTCACCTCCACTTTTCCTAATACCGTATAAACCTTGTATCTTGTATACTTTATAACTATTGTCCTTCAAAATCGTCCTCCAAACATCCAAGTGCTATAGTTCAAAGAGAAATACCAATACCATGTTTCTTAAAGATGTTATCCCAGAGAAAATATTCAAGAGTTAAAATCATCCACTTTTCTTTTTTTTTAATAATTTATTGTTCTACATCATCATTTAAAATAATATCCATAATGACATGATAACTCTAGTATCCTACATATATATTAATTTTATTGTTCTAATAGATTATCCATAATAAAATCCCTTGTCTTCTCATATTATCTTCAAAACGAATCCATAATCTGTGATATATCAATTCACCACTGTCGTTGAGGATGATTATTTATTTTCACTTACCACCATCATGTCTTATCAAAAAACCATTAATAAGGTTAAACCATATTTTAATAATAATATTATGACTTTTTTAAATTTATATAATTAACTTATAGACATAATAATAAATAAAACAATATTAGTTATTCATGGTCAGAAAACCACCAAAATAAAATAAACATTTGTCGTTAATATTTTATAAAATTAAACATCATCATAACATAAACAAAAGTGATATATGACACTATTTAATCATATGAAATTTAATTAGAACCCTATAATATCATATATTTATAATTATTCTAATTTGAAATGAAATTCGATAATTATACATAACTAAATCGACCATGAATCCATGAAATTGAATGCTCCAATAATTACCAAATTAATACTATAACTCTTTAAAATTTATATAAATGAAAAAAATAAAATTATAATTAACCAAATAAATATTGAATATGGTATAAATTATGTAATTGTGGAATGTAATTTAATTTTATAACATATTATGATAATGTGATAACTCATTCATACATAAGGTTAGGGTATTCAAGAACCCTACTCACATTCTATGGGTTATTATTGTTTCATTAAAAATTCTAGAGTGGATATTATTTTAACATGACTAAAATATAATATAATTAGTAATCCATTTTATTTTTAGGGATTCACATGTTTTCAATATTATTTAATGAAAAATATAATGATTTAACATAAGAACTGTTCTTTCCAAAACACATTTTCATTTCGCTTGAGTAATTTCTTCTTAAATAAAAATGTTATAATTATTATACCAAATATTTTATTTTCTATTTTAAATTTTGGAATATCATGTTTATTAATGAAATAATTATATTTTAAATCCTTATAAAACCTATTCATTAATATGGGTTATATCATGAATTCGATTGAAATATGTCATATGTGGAATTATTGATTATATAAAATTTATGATGTTGAAAATTTCCCCAGAATTATATAGATATTATATGAATTTTGTAACAAGATTTATCTCTTTAGATAATTAGTATTATTGTTTACATGATTCAATAATTTTTCATAATGATTATTTTATGATTATGATCATATGTTATGTGTGAACCTGAGGCCATATTTGTTCACAACAATGCGTGGTATTTGATCACTATTAGAAGGTTTTTTTGTTTATGTATGTCAAAATTACATGATTTTATGTAACTCTTCTACTCATGATCATGATTATGGTCATATTATTATGATATGATGAGTCTTTTTTATGATCACCCATGTTATATTGATTCATGTATATTATTCAACATCTTTCTGGGATTTTAGCTCAATCATTTCATTGATATATATATCCATAGGTGATTAAATGTACTAAGAAGAACAAAATATTCATAAGAAAAAATTATATGGATTTAAATAATTTTTTTTTATTTTGTAAACTTTCTGTATGATCTATATTTTCTGATGTTACTAAACCTTTGTATCCTGGGATTGTACTGTTATTATGTTATTTATATATAAAATAATGTAAAAATCCTATAAGGTTTATTTGGGTCAATATATCCAAATACATTTGGATTATAAAATATCCACCAAAAGAAAATCCTTAATCCCCTTAAAATGTCACGGAGCCATTTTTTATCAGAAATATAACGTAGTTTTGCTTTTCGTGTTAACCTAATGAGGTCCTTTGAAGAGTATGTCACATTCTAAACAACAATTTTTCAGTTAATCAATTCTTTCATGTACTTAAAATATTTACGCAATTTAATAGTATATCATATATAGTATATTACATATACTGAGATTTTATAGTAACATCCTATGTTCTTTTAAAGAAAACCCAATTTTTGATAGTGTACATGATATGCCACATCGAGCTTAAACAAACAACATAATATTATTAATTAATCAGGTAGTATTCACTTATCCATTAAAATAGAGGTAATGAATAGTATTTACTAAATTAAAAAAATATGTCTTATACATGTTAATAAAATGATTCATTGGTTACCAAATTAATTATAAAATTAAATAAAATCCAATTTAATTTAAAGGATGTGTTTTTATGAAAAACTTTTTACATGAGAATAATTTTGTTTATAAAATAACAAATTTTTTTTTTGGAATATAATAATGAAATATAAAATCTATATAATGTTGAACATTTAATTTATTTTTTATACACATTTTATAAGAATAATACAATTTTATGAAAAAATGTGTATTTTTATGAAAAATATAGTTTTGCCAAATTTTGATGGAGAACCCATTTTAAATCTATTTTTGACACTTTTATAAGTAATATTTTAAAAATTAAACATATAAATTGGAATAGGGAAATAAATATTTTCATTGGTTGAATTTTTTATATTTCTTAGAAAAAATTCATATTTTAATGAATAGTTAAAAAGATTTCATGTTAATTCAAAACTGTTATTTCATCTAACTTATTTATATTTCTAGATTATAATATTAATTGGATTTGATGTATAATTATATTTTGTTTTTATAATTTAATAATTTTTTTTCATTAGACATAATTTCACATTGAAACATGATATAAACACATGTCAATATTTTGATGGTTTTTACTATTAAAAAACATGCTTTGTGATTTTGTTAATGGGATTAATTTTAATTTAATAACTGTTACATCTTTGATTTAAATTTTGAAAAAATGATTTCATATTTAGAATTAGAGGTTTGATATTTGTAATTACTGGTTCCAATTTATATTAATAGGTTATTTTTTTTATTTTTATGGATAATCTGAATAGTAAGTACGAGAATTTTTATTGACCGCAGATGAAGGTATATTGGGTAATTTAGGGTAACAAATAATATGATATGTATAATAAAATTACCCAAATATCTTCCATGATCCTATTGGAGGAATAAAAATCAACCCAATACTCATTATAATCAGAATTAACTCATTCAATAGACATTTTTCTAGGAAAGTGATATAAATATATTTAAAAAAAAGAAAGTAAAATTAAAGTGAGAAAGTATCACCCTCTTATTTCGTATAAGTATAATAATTTCATTATAGTAATACATATGATATAACTTCGTTAATAAATAGTATTTAGAAATATAGTGAAATTTTATATATAATGGGAATTTATTTAGAATATTTTTGGATAAATAATTACCATAAAAGTTTGTCACAAAAGAGATATAATATTTATTTCATTAATAGAAATATCAAATAAATTGTATAAAAAATGATAAAATAAGTATAATTTGAATAAATTATGGAAATCGATGAATTTTATAGGTTATTGTGTAATATTATAAGTCTATTAAATGTGGTTTTTCGAGGTTATCTCTATTTTTGAATTTTATTTAAATTCAATGAAATGATTGCTGTCAAAATTGACACAAATATTATTTTATAGAAATATTATTTTTTAAATTTATTTTAAAATCATAGAATTATTCAAACACTAAAATGTGGCTATGATTATGTATATAAGTCAATAATTTTTTTGGTTTTAAATCAACCCCATATAAATAAAATTCATAGCCTTTTAATATTTACAATGTCATTAGAACCATTAGAATTCAAATAGATTAATTAAGGGTAAACCGATAAGATAATGTCTAAAATAATAGAAAGACATGTTTAAAATTATTGTATTAGATTATTTTTAACCATGCTCGTATTATCTTCAACACAACTCATTTAGGAGTCATTCAGAGTTATGTATTAGAATATATTAATTTAATATTTTAAGAGCATCCAAGGGTACCCATCTCCTCTCCTATAAACATATACCCACTATCCTCCATTACTACTTTTTGTTAAACCACTTGGTTTGGTCAATATCTACCCCAAACCCTTTATATAATCATTTACAACATTTACGAGGACTTATTTTAGACATAAAACCCTCTTTAGAGTTGTTATGGTGTTTTTCAATGTTGATCAACTGAAGAAGATGTATTGTTTTAATTTAAGTATTTATATATTATTCCTTTATAATCTTACGCAAATATCCTAAAAATTGATGAAATAATAACTCATGTATCCCAAAATATATTGAGATTCTACTATGTTAATATCATTTCCTAAAGCCATCTTCAATTTTATAAAATGGGAAATGAACTTTTCGTTCATCTGTACTGTGGACTACCGCCTCGTGAACCGATAATAACCATATTTAAATACTGATTATAATTATTTAATTAATGTATATATGTTATATTTATTATTATATTAATCATTATAATATAATTATATATCATCTATGTTCTTATTTTTCATGCACAAAAAAATTATAACGATGTTCCTGTGTATGTGTGAACAATCCCCTCCATGAAGAGATGTGATTTATTTTTATTCACAACATCATTAATATGATATTTTTAAGTATATTTTATTTATTAATATGGTATTAATGATTATATTATAATTTTTTAAACATAAAATAATTATTACCCTACTTCCATAAGGATCAATTAACAATTATGATGTTACTCATGCATACGTGCAGCCTATCATCTCCATGACTATAACGTTGTGAATTTTTCATAACCAAAATTAATAGTTTTATTTAAATGTATTATTAATTTATAAAACGTGATTATTCTTTCATGAATGTTATTTTGGAGGTGATGGGCATATAACCACATAGACTATTAACATCATACTATGCTAATTTTTAACTAAAGTATCGATTATCGACCAAACAACAGATATGAACTTGAATAATTATATAATTATTATAACATGTTAATGAATTATATAATTTTGATAATAAATATTAAAAAGGTTCTCAAGAAATTTTCAATTACCAAGGTTTATTATTCACGATTATAAAGATTGAATGTGGTGATTTAGACTCAAGGTATGAGACTTTGTATCAATCTTCATTCAATGAGGCATATTTTGATGTTATACACCACCATAATTAATATGGTGTATTATCAACCCCTTTGACTTTTAATTTAATTAAATTTTTTTCGAATTGAATCATTTTTATGTGAATCATTTTACTAAAAGAAAAAAATAAATGTTTTTTAACATACATGGAGATAAATACATTTCAACCGCCCTGACCATTATTTTATATTTAGATTACATTACAGGCCATAATGTTTTTAAAATAAAAATAAATACAATTCCACCTTTTCAGGTAATTTGGTATTTAAAATTTTTTAGATGTTGTATTTATTATATCAATATCTTGAAATGGTATATTGTGATTGAAAAATAGAAACATAATTTTCGTTATTCTTTTTTATATGTTATGATTATGTTATGGTTCTTGGAAATTGTTTATGTAAATGGTTAGTTCCATGATAAAACAATGATAGGTGATCCTATGATAGTTCCCAAATTCATTTAGTAATTATATAAAGTTAGAAAATTTGTTATATTTTAATATATTTATGGAATACACTTTTGTGGGCATTCCAAATTTAACCATAAATGTCACCTCTTATGTAGTTGTGAATGGTAAAATGTAACTTTGATATTGATTCCACAATTTACCTTTAGGATTTATGATTCCTGTGAGTTTTATCAGAATATTATTATTTCATGAGCTATGTAAAAGGCTTAATGTTTTCTTGGAGAAAATAATGATTTTGTGAAAATGTATTCATTGGTTAATGATATTCCAGGACTAATGGTTTCATTCTATATTTTGTATCCCTTACTGATATTTTAATTCTTATCCCATGTTTTTGAAATTATTTCCATATGGTATAAGAATGGTTAAGATAAATTAATATGTTAAGAATATATTTATCAATAAAATAAATCATGCTTAATTTTAAATACTTTTATGTTGTGAAAAAATGGATAGGGAGTAGAAGTATCTACTTTGTAATATGGGAGTTCTTATGTAATATTTATTGCCTAATTATCTAAAACACTAATCCTGAGAAGGCCCTCAATGTAAATTCTTAAAATAACTCATTATAATCTAATTTGTAAGAATAACGACTTATAGATCATATCATAGGAAATTGTTTGACAACATTAGGGATTTGGAGTTTTGGTTAAACATGTGATAAGCTTCCAAGTCTCTTCTTTTATACAAATATTTTTGTATAACTTTTTCAGATCAAGGATATTTAGTTACAAATAAAATATGTAGGATCTCAAAAAACATTCATATCCATTCAAGATGACTTACTTGAAATAATTAATTTGCAATGCCCTGTCTGGAGGATTCTGAAACTTTTTCTAATGTAAAAATACCTTATAAGTAGTTGTTTGAGATATCAAACACCTCCACTATACCTCTATTCCATCATTGATCATGGATTATTTTCTATAAAATAATATTTTATGAATATTCTAATATTTCCAAAATAGTTAATTACTATCAAGGTATTTTCAAGTATATTACCTTTCCACAAGTTTTTGATGAATATATTGATTTTGAAAAAGACAATGAAGAATGAGACCATTCAAGAAACTATTTAAATTTTATTTTAACTTATATTATTTCATAATAGACTTATGGAATTTTATATGGAAACTTTATTTAAATTTTCAAAATATACTTGCCTGAATGTTTTATAAAAATGAAGTCTTATCTGATGTTTGGAAATTATATATCATAAAACAATATTTTCAAACATAATATCTCTATGAATACCAATATGACCCAACTTTTTCAATGTGTATTTAGAAAAAGGAATCCATTTATATTGAAGAATATCTAACTCACTGTTATAAATAATTTACCTTATATCTTCATGAAAAAAATGACTATAAATCCAGGTGTACACCATGATCTAGGTATGATGTTATTTCTTTTTGTAGTAGTTTTATTAAATAATATGGATGAGAAATAAACAATACAATATATATAAGACATCATGAATTCAGATGTGTAGGTCATTATGAGTTGAAATTAAAATGAGAGGTTTAAGACAAACATTGCGGTGAAAAGATGTTATGGTTTGTTTTGAGTTCATTGAAAAGGGACAACCCATGAGATAGGTGACAACACGTCACGTCTGGAAAGGCAACAAGTATTTAAACCAAAACTGAAAGGTTAAAAGGTTACATTGCCTACCACCGACCTATATAATCTCTAAGGACCCAACCTTAAAACATTGCATAATATTGAATTAAATGGAAAATTGACATTGAGGATCTTTTTAGGTTTACTGTTTTAGAGAATTAGGTAATAATATATACATTAAAAATTGAATATTCCATGTAGACAATTCTACTCAGTTTCCATTTTTTCATAAAATAAAAACTTTTGATAAAAAAGAATCATGTCTAGTTCCTTGTTTTTGAGAGCATAACTTTCCTGTGATCTCATCCATTACCCTATTCATTATTAAGTCCTGTGAAAAACATTTCAAAAACATGGAATGAGCATAAAAAGCTTAGTAAGGGTCATAAAACAATGAAATAAAAAATTATGACATCAATACATACATAACCTAAGATCTTTAACAAGACTCATGAAATCATAGGTTTTATGAGATATACATAGAAATCATAAATCATAAATGTAACATGTGGAATTCATAACATACTTACGTTGTAGCTTTCACAACTACATAGGGAGTTACCTTTGAATACCCCTCACAGTATATTCCCTAAATCTACTAGGATAAACATTCAAATTTACCTCTGTCATGATACCCAATGTATTGGAGAGCTATCTTGGTCTCACCCACCCTAGGCTTATCACGTACCAACCCATATGCATAAATAATGCCCAGGAACCATAACACAATAACAAGCATAAAGGAAATAAAAAATTTCAGCATAAAATAACAATATATCATTTCAAGATATTGAAATAATAAATTCATTCTCATAAACATTTCCAATACCAAAATACGTAAAAAGGGTATATGATATTTAGTTTCCTTTTAAAAAAACACTACAGCTTCTTAAGGTAGCCAAAGATCAAATAATACTCACAGTGGTGGAAGGGTCATTGTCACCGCGTACATTAAAAAGAAACTTTCCTTTTTTGTTGTTTAGTAAAAGGCATCGTAGAAAACATATATAACTTAGAATTAAATTAAAATTCAAATATTTTTATACATCATATAAATTAATGTTGTGTATTAAACAAAATACGCCCCAATGATAAGAGATTGTGACGAAGTCTTTTACCTCATGTCCGACATGACTCGATCTTTCTTTAATCTCTTGAATAATAAAATAAATTTAATTTATAAATTATTAAGAATCATATTCATTTTTATTACTCCTTTTATATCAATTAGTACCTTGCTATAAAAATTAGTTAATTATTTGAGTTCATATCGGACATTTTGTTGATGTTCGGAAGATGATTTAAAAATGAACTTCTTATAATTATAATTTGTACATGTGTTCGAATTTCCAATATCTACAAAATTATATTCATTATTTAAATATCATATATATTATATATATCTAGTATATATATGTATTTTTAATATTACATAACATTTGGAGATATGAAATGATATGTGATATTCATGGAGATGGTATGTTGTACGTACGCATGGACACTACCTTCATTTATATTTATATATTTAATGTAATAAAAAAGGATTACACAAAGGTATATTATAATTCCATTATAATTACTATATAATTTCATTAACTCCATACTTTCTACATTCCACGTATGGCATGAATGAGTAATATCACTTTGAGGTCGGTAGTCTGCATTTCATCAATTGAAATTATAATATTTACCCACTATGGAAACCATAAAGTTATTCTACAAATAATAAACAAAAAAGAATAGAAATAATATAAATATAATATATATCAAAAATAAATATAGTTCCATCTTAATGGACATCATAAGTGGTGGTAGGAGAAGATTGAACAATCATTATTTTTTGAGGCAGTAGTTCGTCTTCCAAAGAAACAATATGTTCTTTACCAATTAGATGGAGTTGTGTGTATGTTTAGTTAGAATAAATCTCATAAAAACAACCTAGAATATTTAGGATATTTTTTTTTATATAATAATATAATAAAAATAGTTTATGCAGTTGAAGAAGTAAAATAAAACAACAGAACTAAAGAGAATATGTTACCATTAAATAGGGTATGTCCCTTTGGATTGAATCAAAAGTTTTAATTGAATTGCCTTATGCTTAGAGGAAGGAATATAAAAGGAGGAGAGGTAATTAAGAATATTAATTGGGCTAATTCTGGATGGTCCATCGGACTTGAGAATTGTGAGGTATGGGTTAGAAGTGAGGCTTTTTATAAGGGGGAGGAGGGGATCTTTAGAAAAGTCTAAAAATATTATTTTATAATATTATGATTTTTGGATTATAATGATCCAAAACTCATTAAAGTCGAAGATAAGATGACTCAGGTTCAAAATAAAATCATCCAATAATAATTGTACAGGGTTTGGATATTGTTTTATTTTTTATCATCTTATTTCGTTAAATCATTTAATAATGAGATAATCACTGCATCATTATTATGTCATAACTAATTTTATATATTTAATGTCTAAAAATTATAAAAAAATTACCCTGATGAATGAAATATCATTATCATTAAAATAAATATTTATATTTCAAGAGATAACTTATATAACCCCTTCTATGAATTGATTTACTAAATGATATATGGTTTAGTTATTTTTGTCTTTACTTAAAATTAATTTATATAAAGTGTCATTATCACATCCATGTGGCTACATGGGGTCTCAAAATCAACCCAAGAATTACCATGGTCACAAGGGTATCATCGAATTGGATTAAGAAAAATTTTAGAGTAATTCAATATTATTATAATATAACTTTTTTACAATTATTTAACGGATTCATCCTTTTACCATAGTAGAAAACATTATTTACTATAGTAAATACTCATAACGTATATAAATATAAGATACCCATTTACAAAATTTAAACCTCCTGGTTCCAAATAATGAATAAATTTTTACAAATTCAAAACACATTAGTGGAAAATATTAATTTAAAATTAATTCATGTTGTCAAAAAAAAAATTTGTGTTGTTAAGAAATAATAACTATCAAAAGATTGACACTTATTTATGTCAAACATAAAAGTGAAATTGTATCCAATGAAAAAAATTGTATTAAATTTTAAAAACATAATATAATTACACATTAAAACCATTAAAAAGATAATATATCCTTTTAAATAAATTATATTAAACTGAATTTTTGATTTTAAATTTGGTATTTTTACTATTCATAAAAACGAACATATCATAAAAATACCAAAATTTAATCCAAAGTAAATTTTTATGTCCATATTTTAAAAAAAATATTTTTTAAAATAGAACATATAAAACTGACCATAACATTATTTAAATATATTTCTTCATCAAAAGGTAGTAAATCGACATTTTAATGAATATTAGAGTATTTTTTATTAAAATCACATTCTATCTTATTTTAAACCTCTAAAACTTATTGGGTAAATGTAAAAACATTTAAAAGATATGTATATTTATATTGGAGATAGTTTTTTATATTACCAAAAATAAAACGGCTAGTCATTTACTAACATTTTAAATAATATTATGTCATTATTTTTCAGTATGAACCAACAACATAATATTTAAATGAATCTTGTTGTTACGTATCGGGAACACTATCTAACATAACATCACCATTAAAGTAAAATTAATATTTAGTTTAAAAATGTTAACAAATATTAAAATGTATTATTATTTATTTTCCTAGTATGTTACATGAACTCCATGGTTAGTGTGAATATTTATTTCTAGTTAAATTGTATTATGGAATTATAATAAGTATATTTTGGGATCAAAATTTTCAGCAGATTGGAAAAGGGATTTGGGATTAAGAGAAAATTGTTAATTTTGAAGATTTTTGCAAATTTTAGTACCCTATATATTCAAGTTAACTGAATTATTATGTGATTATATTTGGTAAATAATGGTTGAACTATATTTTTTAAGAATAGATGGTTTTATTGTGGAGTTTTGGTAATTCAGGTCATTTATGGAAATGATTAAAGTATCATGGAGAACATGTTCTTAGGGTAGTTTGTTTTTAGTATGAAAAATTAAGAGTGATGATTGTAATCTGAAGATAAATATTTTAATATATTCAAGAAGTCTATGTGGTCATGTAGTTTTTAGTTTTGGTTTTCAATGCTATTTTGGATTATTTTGAGGAATTTTAAGGATAATTATTTATTTAATGGTCTATGTTGTAATTGTGGTGTCACAATTGAATTTAGGAGATTAAAAGTAGTTTTTCTTCATATAATGATTTTTTATGTTTAGAGAATTAATTTATCTTATCCTAGCAATTTTAGTTTTGGTTAATGTTTTAAGAGAGGATGAATATATATTTAAACATTTGTGAATTATGTGATACACTAAAAGGAGATTCTAGTGTTTTATGCGTGAAATAAATTCCTTTTAAAAACTCATCATATAAAAAACATTTTTATTGTGAAATTTTATAAAATTATAAAACTATAATTTTATGGTAATTATATTTCTTTATGGTCATAGTCCAGGTTATAAACTAACTCTCAAACTTTATGACAAGCATCTTAAAACAAAATTATTTTCTCTTTTCTTTTCCTACTTTGAAATTAATGTCTGTCTAGCCATTCACAATGTTATGGTTTTATAATTTTTAACATTATACTGAAAATTATTTCTATTAATCTTTATAAATACTATATCATTAGTTTTTTCTTACATATACATGTTTTTTTATATGCAACCCTATTATGTGTTATATCAGGTCAATTTTGTACTATCCATTATTTAATTTGATGTGGATTTTATGTTAATTCTTTTAAAATATAGTATTTCAGTTATTTAGTTTTTAAAAATGAAACCTCAGTTACCATGTCAAAACATAAAATTGTGAGGGCATAATTTATATATTTCGGTTGAATTTAACATCCCATGTTTTTTAAAAGTAAACACAATTTTTGATAGTGTACAAGATATTCACATAAAGCGTAAATGAACAACTTAATTTTATTATTTAATATGGTAGTTATTACATAGATGTTATAATGGAGGGAATGAAATGTATTAACTGAATTATAAAAATATTGATGAAATGTATTTATATAATGATTCGTTGGTTACAAAATTATTTAGAATGTTAAATAAAGACCAATTGAATATAAAAGATATGTTTTTTTTAAAAACAATTTAAATGATAATAATTGTGTTTACAAAGAAATAAAATCACACTTGTTGGATTATATTAAAGAAATATAAAATAAATATAATTTTTAAAATTCATTTTATGTATTTTATAAACTTTATATAAGAACAAAACTATTATTCAAATATAATGGTTATTTTTCTAAAAAATTTCGTTTTGCCTCCCATTGAGGAAGAACCCATTTTAAATATCGTTTATAATAATTTTATAAGTTATATTTTACCAATTATTATACATCCTTAGAATTGAGGAATAAAAATTTACTTTGGTTGATTTTTTTGTACATTTATGTTAAAATTCAAATTTTAATGGATAGTGAAATATTCTACATTTTAATTCTAATCAGCTTTTTCGTCTAATTTATTTCTATTGTTAGATTATAATTCAATTAGATTTAAATTATAATTAGAATTATTTTTTTTCGTATAATTCATTTTTGTTCATTGGATGTAATTTCACATTAAAATTGGATCGAAACGCATGTTAGCATTTTGATGTATTTTACTTTTAAAAAACCGCTCTCTCATTTTGTCAACAGGATTTATTTTAATATAATTACTATAAATTATATGTTTTAAATACTGAAAATGGATTATGTATTTGTAATAAGTGATTCTAAATTATGTTAATAGTTTGCTCTTATTTTTTGATATTATAAATAGTAAATATGGTAATTTTTATTTACGATGGTTAATGGTAAATCATTTAATGTAGGATAACAATAATATTATAAGGGAAAAAATTACCTAAAACATGAAAAAGTATTATTTTATGAGAATCCATCAGCCCTTAACACTTAATTATCTTAATTTAATCATTTAATACAATGTTTTTTCTTAAAGTGATATAAATACATTAAAACAAAATAAAGTGACATGAAAGTGACAAAATATCACCATATTATTTCTTATAAGTATATAAATATCAATATAGTGAAAAATATGATGTAACATAAATAATATATATTCTCTCAAATGATAATGAAATTATCTACATCATGGGAGTTCCATTATATTTTTTTGAGATTAAATAATTACTATAAATACTTAGAAAACAATGATACATTAATTACTTTTTCAAAAGAAATATGAAATAAACGATATAAAAAATATTAAATTTTTTTGAATTAATTAATGTTAAAAAATAATTTTATACATTAATATGAAATAATAAATGTCCATTAACTTTTTTTTAAGTTAACTCTATGTTTTTTTGGTTTTTTTAAAATTCATTGAAATGAATAGTGTCAAAATTGACACTATTGATATTTTATAAAAATAATAATTTATTAATTTATTTGAAAACATGAAAATATTTAAAAATTTCAAAGTGAATATTTTAATGTATAAAAATACATGAATTTTACATTAATGGGAAATTGATCCCATATATGTATAATTTACAACCTCTTAATAATTAATATGTAGTTACCATAATTAAAATCAAAATAGATTAACTAAGGGTAAACCAAAATGATAGGGATTAAAATAAAATAAATAAATGAATATAAATTAATGTATGAGATGATTAAAAACCATACTCATATTATCTTTAATATAACTCAATTATTAGTCATATTGAGTTAAAAATTAAATTATATTAATTTAACATTTTATGAGTTTCCATGGGTGCCCCACCCCTATCCTACAAAAATTTACCTACTATTCTATGTTACTCACACTTATAAAACCATTTTTTCAGACAATATCTATAAAAAAATTAATAAAATCCCTATCCACATTATTCAGGACTTATTTTTTGTATAACACCATTTTTATATGTTTTAATGTGTTCCTCAATGGTGATCAACCGAAAAAAGCTATTAGTTTAATTTAATTATTTCTATATTGTTCCTCATTCCACTTGATAAAATTTTCTTAAAATATGATTAAATCAAAAATAATTTACCTTAAATATACATATAAGTTATTATTTTAATAAAATAACCATAATACATCTCAAATCTCATCAAATGTGAAATAAACGTTTCGTATGTGTTTATGACGGACTACCACCTCGCGAACAGATATACTTCATTTTTCATAACCATATTTAATGACTTTTTATAATTTTAGAATTGATATTAATATGTGATATTAATTAAATATTAATCATTATAAGACAAAAATATATCAATTACATTCTTACATTACATGCACATAAAAATAATAATATCATTTGTCCGTATGTGTAAAGTATCACCTCCACGAAGCGATGCTATTTTTTTTAATTCACTACATCACTTGTTTGATATATTTAAATATATTTAAATGATTTATATGATATAAATGATTATATTATTATTATTGAAACAAATAATTATAATTACATTACTTCCATAATGATAAATGATAAATGAATATATTATTCATGTGTACGTACGACCAGCCGTCTCCATGATTATAATGTTGTTCATTTTTTAGAACCATAATTAATTATTTTATTTAAAAGTATAATTAATTTTTAAAAGTGATTATTATTTCATGAATTTTTTTATGTAGTTGATGTACATTTGACCACATTGAAACTTGACATCATACAATGTTCATTTTCAACTCAAGCACCGATAATCGAAAAAACATCCGATATGAACTAAAATAGTTATGTAATTCATATAACATGGGAATAAGTGATATGAAAGGAATAATAATCATTAAAAAGTTCCTAAATAAAATATAAATAATACAATTTTTATAATTTTGAAATATAAATATTTTTCATGGTGATTCCGACTCAAGGTATGGGGCTTCCCACAATCTTCTTTCATTGAGACATATTTTAATGTTATAAACCACCATATTTTATATGGTGTATAATCAAATTTGTTGAATTTTAATTTCATTCAATGGTTCAAAATATAAATATTTTTATATGAATATTTTTACTAAATGTCAAAAAATAATGTTTTTCGAAATACATGTCATCAATGACTTTTCCACAACAGTGACCATTGTATTATATTTGGCTTCTTCAACAAGATGTAATGTTTTTATATAAATACTAAATACAATTATCCTTTTTACGTATTTTGGTATTTAAAATATTTTTCATGAGGGATTTATTATATCAATATCTTGAAATTATATTTTGTGATTCAAAAATATAAATGTTATTTTTTCTTATGCATGTTTATGTGTTATGATTATGTTATGGTTCTTAAGAACTATTTAGGTACACATGTGGTTTGATGATAAAAAGGGCGGGTGAGCCCATGATAGATCTCCATTTAATTGGTTAATGACATTGAGTTAAATTTTTTGGTTTCCCTAAGCTATTTAGGGAATATACTATTATGGGAATTCTATATGTAAAAATTAATGTTACACCTTTTATAGTTATGGAAGACACAATTTATATATGACATGGATGCCAGAAGTTACCTGCAAGATTTAAGATTTCTATGAGTTTTATAGGAATATTATGATTTCATAAGGTATGTTAATGAATTTTTTCTTTATGGTGAAAAAGTATGATTTTGTGAAAAATAATTTCACAAGTCTAAAATATTCATGGAGTAAACATTTCATTCCTTATTATGTATCCCTTACTAAGATTTTTCTGCCCATCCCACGTTTTTAAAAGTTTTACACAGGGTATGAGGATGGCTAAGAGAAAGATATAATTCAAGAATATTTTTATCATGAAAATAATTTATGGTTTATTTTAATGAGTTTTGTTTTTGTGTAAAAATTATTGTGAGTATAAGTGTCAACATTGTAATATTTGAGTTGTTATGTAATATTTATGGCCAAATTTTGTAAAACTCTAAACCTGAATAGATATTAAATGTGAATTATTTAATTATATAAATATTATTTAATGTTTATGGTAGGGGACAAATATTAATTATGTTAATTTTATGACCTATGACTATGTAATCATTAATAACATGGGAATGAATAATATCAATCATTTGTACGATGGACTTCTTCCTCGCAACCGATATAATTCGTCTTGAAACGACACAGTTAAAATATGGATATAATGATTTTTTTAGAATATATTATATTTTTTATATTATTATCATTGATGAATTATAATATTATATATGCCTTTTAAAATTTCATTCTATCTAATATAGTATAACATTTCTTATGGGTATGGAGGACTATCACATCTGGATGCAATGCGATTATTTTTCACTTATGCCTAAAATGGAAGGTAATAAGGATTAATTGAATGAATATATGTGATGTAAATTAAATTATATCAATTAAATTAAATTATAATATCATTCCCCCCACCATTAACCTTTCACTCATTAAGGGAATTGTTTCATCGATCGTGTGTACATACGACCTACCATATCCATGAAGAGATTCAACTGATTTTCTATAAAAAACATTATGGAAAGGTTGTTTTAATGAATATTATTATTAAATATAATATTTGTAGCATTATTATAAGTATACAATTGATGGATTTATAAACATTTTACCTGAATCATAACTTTAATGGAAAAACATACCTGATAAAAAATGACAATTAACAACCAAAATAATAAAAATTAAGAAATATTATTAACATTAAAGTGGTAAAATTTTATAATATTATTAAAAATAATATTATAAATATTATTATGTATTTCTTATAAATTAATAACTTGTATAATACCATTATATTGGAGTTAAAACCACTTTCAACTGGAGAAAAGTGTTCAGTAAGAGATTTGATCTGAATTTCCATTTCATTGAGTCATATTTTTTTTATATGAATCTATTCTATTTTATCTGGGTTATATGCTACCCATTTTATGTATTAAACATTAATACCAATTTATTAATGAAGATTAATGTTTTATTTCAAAATTTATTCTTCAAGGGGATATAATTTTAATGTTACTAAAAGGATATAAATTATTGTATAATCTAATCTACTATTATGGATGTTTACTTTCTCATGAAAAAATATTCTTGTGATTATTTATCATTTGATATTAATTTTCTTATAAAGATAAATATTATGGTATAATTGTTATAACATTTTTCTTAATCCTAATATAACATTTACTTACTGATTTGTACTTGAATGTTATTTGATTAACTTGGAAAATATTGATAAATATGTATCCATTACTCAATACATATAATTTATGATAAGGAATAATGATTCATAAAGGAAATGATTCACTTAATATATGATGAATTCATCAGAACATTTATAACGGGTGGGCCTAGTAATAGGTATCCCCTCAATTCATTGACAGGTATCAAGATACATATTATTTGGAAAAATCATATTGGCATATACAAATAGTTTAAAACTATCTTGTTGAAGGTCATAACAAAAGAAGTATAATGATTCATGAGATCTTGATATAAAATAATTAATCTTTTATTTCACTGAGATATTAGTTATTATTATTATCAATAAAATTTTCTCATTTATTTTATCTCAAGATGCATTTCATTCTCATGTTATGATTAAATGGAATTATTTTTTAGTTATATCCCATTCCATATTGATAATTCATTATTGATTCATGATATATTCAATGAAATGTAACAACTAATGATAATATAATCTAATACATATTTTTTTTTAACTTACCGAGGATACGATGAAGTCATATTTGGATGAGTTTCAGGTATAATTTTTTTCTTTTCTTATATTTTATGTTTTATTTTTATTTCTCATGTAAAATTGGTATAATTTATGTATTTAGTTCACGAAAAATTATAAAATAACAATCTCTATTGGGTTTATCCATTGAATCTATTTCAATGTACTAAATTAGGTAGCAGCTCTGGTTTATTAGAGTTAGGTTCATTAAAAATATGTTTTTCATTACATTCCTCCTATTTTGATGTAGTATTAGGACATCCAAAAACATTATTAATACTGATACATCCTTATATCCTCATACATTACCTATGTATTCTTTCATTACTAAATAAATAATAAGAACATCATTTTGATCACCCATTCAAACCATGTATCACTATTACAATAACACATTCATGGATAGTAACATAATATCCATAGAATATATGAAGAGTACTGTATAACAATTTATCCTCTGGTTTTTCCCTCTCTCAAAGACAAAATTTTTTTTGTGTGGTTGTAATAGCTTCTACAAACATTCCATATAGAATCATATATTATCTCCCAAGGATGACATATATGATTGAAAAATAATTATCATTACATATCCACAAAAACACACCATATACCAACATAACCATATTTCTCATATAGTAGGGTTACCTGATCATTATAGATAGAGATGGTATTCCCTCCACCTAGCATACACATCCCCCACTATATATTATTATATTAATCAAATAATAATGTTATCCATTATGTCACTTATATTAACATTAAAAAATTACATTCTATATGATTATAACTAATTTTATCAAACATATCATGTGCCACACTATAATGGAAGAAAAAATAATAGGGATTAAATAACCATATTTTATCGCACAAATAATTTGAAGAAATACACAATCCCAAAAAAAATACGTGTCTTTAAAATTTTATGACATGGTTGGGGTGAATATAAAATATCCTGAGAAGGATAATAGATATATATATAATCCAAACCATAAATCCCAAATAATCGGTTATTTTTAAACAACAAATCCACAACCCTTGACCATCCCTACATTTCCACAAACATTATCTAATAATTTTAACCACAATAAAACCATAACGAGCTAAATTATTTACAACAAAGATCCACAAATGTATGTAATAATTCATTTGGAACATTTCATTTATCTATTTCTTGATTTACTACTTTCCATCCAAAATATATCCAAAATTAAATTAAGTAAAAAAATTAATTGTAAATCTTTTATTAGTCATAACCCAGAATTATCTCACCCACTAAAAATTATTTTCAATTTTTCATTACTTTGTCAAAACCCGTCATTATTTAATTCAATCACAATAACAATTTTCATATTTTTTTAAAAAAAAATTAAATCCATTTTCCCAATAATATTCTAATACAACCTCACATCACAGAATAATTCATAGTAAATACATCCATGTGAATCCATGACAACACCTCCAACATTATCCCCTAAGTCTTAAACACCCCACAAAAACAACCATAATATAATCATAATAATAACAGTGTAATCATACTAGAAAAAAATGTTATTTATTGAAAAACCAAAAAACCAACCCATATAACTACTGTAAATCAATAGAAAATAGATTAATTAATAATATTTCGACTAATTTTTTCCATTAAATTTATCAGTGTCTTGTAAGATCATCGTTAAAAAATTTCAAAATTCCCATCTAGCCACTTCTAATAAAATTCATATATAGTTCACGTTTAATTATAGGTGTTTCCAATATTTAATAATACCACAATGTTTGTAATTTATGATATTAATGAAACACAAATAATTAATATCGAAGTCTATAATGACTTTAGTCGATCCATGTACCGTGTGTACACAACCATGGACCAATATTGATTCACATTCAATGTGACCCCACCTAAATACCATGTAATGTTACATGGAATCCCATTTAGTATTAAGCATAGGATACAACTAAGAGTCCATGTGAGTTTGAATACCCTTTAACCCAAAATATTCAACATGTATTTTTTCAATAACATTATACCTTTTTTTATCACTATCTTCATGACTCAGTTTTGGGCCTACATGTATCCTAAAAAATGTAGGTTTCCACATAGTAATATATAGCGGATTTATTTTTGAAACAAGAAATACAATGTGGGGTGATATTTGTGGGACACATCTTTGAATGACACTTATCTGGTGGTAGTGACTGTTTACGATTTTAAAAGAGTTTTTGGGGTTAGTATTCCCATGTATCTCGAGCATGTTGTCCCCCCATAATATTTATACATGTATAAATAGTACTCCCATACTTTAAAACTTGTGTGGGTCTACATTATGTGTAGTGTAATACCCATAATATATCTATTTTAGTGGACATATCTTCAATTAGAGTATCACCCCTACTCTCTACTATGAATTAATGATGGGTGGTACCTCTATACTCTATATAGAGAGGTTTAATTTGATTATTTTCAAATAAAAATTGATCCATTGAAATTTAAACACTATAGAAAGGGGTGGGATTACCACCAAATTTCAATTCATGTTGTGTGTTTTCCTTGGATAGTTGATTGGACCATTAGATCTATTGGTAGGGTAATTTCTCATAGGTTGTTCATAAGATGGAGAACCCATTTTTCTTTTTGATTGGGTTTCATCAAATCATATCTAATAATATGATTTCCTTATCTTGAAGATATATGTGATGATCTAGACGACTTTTTTTATTCACCTTCATGGTTTTTGGGGAATCCTACTGTGTATTTATATACTCACCCATACATATTATTTCCCCATACATGTTGTCTCTTATGTTTTTTAATGGTATATTGGAAATTAATCTGTGGTCATCATATTAGAGGTTAATGGCGGTACACGTTGGTGTTGTTCATGTTTTTTGTCAACCATGGATATTAGAGTTGGGATCTTTTTTTAACTTCCATTATTATTATTTTTTTCAGTTTGGGACCTCATTTATGGTTTAGTGTGTATTTTTTCCAATTTATATCATTTAAAATATGTTGTTGTACTTTGTTCTATTTTATATAGGTTGTTAAATTAATAGTATACACTATAGATGTTTTAAAATTATATTATTATACCTTTTCACTTTTTCATGTAGTTTGTTGTTGTTGTGATGATTGGTACATAGGAAAGGCCACCCATTTATGTATTATACCTACTCAACAATTATCAATATACCCTTAACTATTATAGGTGTAATTGGAGTTCTTCCTGTGGGTTACTGTTGGATAGACTAGATTGGGTGGTAATGGTCATGAGAGAGTGATATCAGAGGTGTTTGTTTTCCATCAAGATGGTCTATGGTGTTAGAATTGTTGTGTGTATTTTATTGGTAACATTGGGAAACAATGATGAATGATCTTGAGTACATAAATCTCTATCGGGAACCAAGTTCTTGTTATGTGGTTTATGTAACCATATACCAACAATATTGTTATATTCTTATCATCATGGAATGTTGAGACATTAGTTTTTTTGGGAATGAAGTCGTAAATTCATTATATAGAATATTATCTTACAATTTTATTGTCCTTCTTGAGTTATCTCCTAGTATATTTTCTTCTTTAAGTGGCATGTATTGTTATCCTTTGAGATGTATGCCTGATGGAAACTAGTTATGTTATTAGTATAGGGTCCTAAGGATGCATTTTTTGTGGTTATTCCACAATGTTGGGTTGTAATGATATAAAAAACATCATTGTGGATACAATTTTGGAACCACTTACTAAGGATGTTTCTCCAAATAACCAATGGGCAGTGTTTCTACATGTCTAGTAGTGATAGGAAAGTGCCTCAGTGGTCTATTTTAATATTTTTCAATAAAGGAAATTGTTATTCACTATAGTTGTTCAGGATGATGATTTTCATGGTATAAGCATGCTTTCTACGTTCCAGGACCATAGTTCACCTAGATTTTGGGTTGAAATAGACCCTCAGGTGGAGAGGATTGGTAGTAATCAGTATTTCATTTTTTTATTGTATTTGAATTCCATCCAATATGGTGGTATCAATTTAATAAATTATATTTTTAGGATATTGAGAAGTTGGTGTGGTTTGGTTACCCATGGGTATTATAGGGCTCACACTCTCTTTTATAGATTTAGAACACCAATTTCATAACCAGTTTTATCCCAATAATATACCACATTTTTAGGCACAAGATAATTTTTGTAGGGTTAGAATAATGATATATTCTTGGGATGGGATGGTTGGCTAACTAGGGTTGTAAATTGAAATCATGAAGCTGAGATGACTATAGTGGCAAGTATTAATATGTTTTCTAGGTTGTAGTTCTGGTGGAAAACTCATTCTTGGACACCATAATTGGGATCTAAATTTTATAAATCATGTGGAGAACTTATTCCACATAAGGTTTATTTGGATAAAAAGCCTTGTAGAATACTCATACATCATAGGCATGAGAGGTGATATTCCTCTAATGAGGATGTCCTCTAGATTAGGGTTTCCTGGCATATCGTAATCAGGTAAATAAATATTCTAATATAGGGGTGCCAGAAATAGTATGAGATACGATCAATCTCCATTATTTATTCTGTTCATATACCTTAGAACCACATCCTTATTCTATGTTAATTCCTATATCTTAATTTTCATGATGTGTATTTAAGGATGCAACGATGGGGATAATTCTCACACCAAGAAGCATTCTTTTGTTATATGATTTAAAAAATTGTGGTCAAATAAATTCCAACCAAAGTTGATAGTGTCAAGCTGTGGTGGATAAATTTACATTAATTTCAGGCTTTGGGACATTATGATGATGATGAGATGTTGGAGATATATATAGTTGTGGGAAACATTTGGTAATGTTGAAGGATAACTTCAGTCAGTGGAGACTTATCACGCAGAGGCATAAGAGTGATTTGTGGTATGACCTGTGACTTCTCTACTTAAGGTAGAGTAATGGATTGATCCTTCATTCTAATATACATTGTTTGAGACCTATATACTCTATTAGGTGAAAAGAGATTCTAAAGGATCATTCCATAGAAGTAGTGGGACCCGGTAATTTTTTTTATTATGTCCATGTGGGATAGAGTTTTACTTCATGAATGACTTATTCCATAGTACCACACCTATCTCTTCAAAAACATATTTTATGGGCCATAGAATGATATAGATTCTAAGGGTAAATTTTTAATTATTTATTGAAAGGGATTCCTTCCTACCCGATGTTCTAAACAAAGGCATAACTATAGTTTATTGTGGAAATGGGGATGAGGGATTAATGTTTTTCATGGATTATTATTGCTTGAATCATCTGATGATTAAGGAAAACACCCCTTGATGAGGATTAAAAATATTATTGACATTTATAAATATATTTTTTGATTAAAAAAAATCAGTATAATGTTGGTTTATCCTAATTTTTTGTTCATTAGTGAGATATTATTAAGACAACATCCAAATGTTTCTAATGACACAATTTCTGCCTCATGATTCATTTTTAGTGATACTAATTTCCCCTATGTGTTCATTACTCAAATTAATTGGATCATAAAACATTTATTATATTTATTCATATTTTTTATTATAGATTACATTATCACATACTATACATTAGTGAAGGATCATGGAGAGAACATAATAATGGTCCTAAACATTTTCCTAGAATACTATCTTTGTGGAGACTTCTCAACATGTCCGTTTTGAATTAGTAAGTTTATTTTTCCAGGGAATTTCATCTATAATAATGGTGGATCAGTATAAATAGAAGAGATTTATGTAGTTATTTCTTGTGAAATAACTTATATTTTTGTTCATTGTTCTAGAGTCTTAAATATTTTTTGGGGGACTATTGGATGTTTTAGACAAATGTCATCAACATAAAATATCGTTCCCACTAAGTGCATAAGGTATTTGAGTAATTTAAATTGTTTTAGTTAACCATGATGGAGGAGGTAGTGACTCTTATACTTATTCATTTTAGTGGATTTAAAACATCATATGAATGTAATAGTATCCCAGTTAGAATATGTATACAATGAATTTAAAGTTGACCAATATCCATAGAATATTTAGAAGATGTATTCTTTAAATAAGGGGAGAACATTATAATTTTTCTATTAGATAAGGTAATTACCTTCATGTTTTTTTTGGGTAGGTGATGAGAAATGTTTTTACCTATCCTTTGTTTGTAGTTATATGTGTGTAAAGGATGTATAAGGTCCTTTAGATGTAGTTGTGGTGGGTTGAAAAGAGGAGGACAATTGTGATGTTTGTTTCTCAGTTTCTATCATGTTAGATAATAAATTATATATATTATGTTCAATAATTTTCTTATAGATCTCTTGAGTTCTATAAATGGTACTGTTATGTCATATTAATGTATTTTTTTGATAGATAGCCCACATTAATTGAGTTTCCATGATTCTATTTCGATGATTTTTGAAAAAAAATTCCATGAACGAAAAAATTCTTATTATCAGGTAGTGGAGATTGGTTGATAGATTTGGGAAGATATATATATATATATAGTAGATAATTCAGCATTACGGGTTTCCAAAACTATTCATTTCAAACTATGATTCTTGTTATATATAATAGTTATAGAGAGGATAAAAGTATTATATGTGATCTTAGTTATGGATAAGAAAAATGTTACACCATATATAGATGACTATTCTAAATGGTCCATCTAGGTTTTGGATATGCGTCTTCAACAAGTGTGATGGTTTCTATCTAGAGCCATGTGAATCACTTACTATTGGATGGTGATTTAATATAATAATATATATATGTAAACTATTATAATTAAACCATGTGAAAATTATATAAGATACCCTATAGGTAACCAATTTGTGTTATTCGGTTAATGGGGCCTCTCATACTGGGATAGAGATGGTGCATCCAATGCCATATAAGGGTTTAGGTGATCTATGAGTTTTTTGTCTAGATCAGTTCTGATAGTAATATTATTCAAAATTCCAACATAATACATTGGAATTCAATCCTTGTGACAATTTCCTTTTGAGAGTCTTCAAATGGCGTGGATTGGGTTGTTTTTAATATACTATGATTTCACCCAAGGTTTATCAGACCAAATTATTTTTTTCAGGGCTCACTGAGTTATGCTAGTACCCTGACATACCCCCATAAAATGAATATGTGTGTGAAAAAATCTATGTTCCCTATATGATTAGACACATGCATGATCTATAAAATGTTATCGACTATATATATATATATATGAAAATTGAGGATGGATTCACCTCCATGGAGTACATATAGGTAATCAAGAACCAAATGTAGAGGATCATAGGTGGATGTACTATTCAACTAGTTGGAGTGCATAAGCATACAAAAAAATGTAAGAGAATTTAAGGGAGTGTGAGAGCTATAGGTACACTCAGTAACCATTTATTATATATATAATATTTATTTATAGGGGAAAATATATTATGGGTGGTTCAAGTTAAAGACTTTGGATTCATTTGATTGGTCCTTTGAATACTCAACATATATCTCTAGATTTTCCTCAGATTCATAATACTGTTTGGGAGCTTAAGGGCACCCAAAATAATATATTAGGATTATTAATATTTATTATGGAAAACACATGAATCGTTATGGATTAATTTTATTTCCAATTAGTACCATTGATGGGGAATCCATGACCATGATTATTATAAAAAATTATTTTTTACCCTTTAAACAACATAATATTAATTGGTGGCATGTTTTTAGTTTATGGTAAACTTTGGTGGGTATGTTAAGAAAATAAAATAATTTATTTTATTCATTTATAGTCTAAAAGCATAATTTCATAACTCTATAAATATATATTTTTTATTAATCACTATGTATAGTTGCATTACCCAAGAAGATTAGATAGGAAGTGGGAAGCCCCTATGGGAGTGGACAAACACAGATCATGGATTGGAGATGAATGAATCGATGAGATTAATAGGATGAATGAATAATAAATTATATTCTAAAATTACACTACTAGATGATGGGTTATTCAAAAATGATATATATATATATTATTGAGTATATTCTTTTTGTTTATTTGATTATTTCTCTTTATTTAGTATGCAATACACATATTATCTGAAAACAATTCTTGAATTTTATATTCTTCACAAGAACCCAAAATCGTAACTATTGATCTGAAACATATTAATTTATAATTGATGATGTAGTTTTTCAAAATTGGTTCCATATAATTGTATTTATTGATTGGGTTTCCCCATTTAACGATTGATCTCACTTAATTATTTTTATCATTTCCTCCAACCATTGTTCATGTTATTCATCATTGGCACATAGGGCTATAGTTAGAAATTATCAGGTTGGATTAGAGTGTGATAAAATGATTAGATTTTTTGAGGATGTGAGAAATACCATAGAAAGTTTGTTATATGGATTTAAAAATTTATTTGTCATCTTCTAAGAGATGCCCTAAAGAATCAGGATTCTGATCAACATTGTAAAACATGGCATCATCTGATCAGGTAATCAAATTTCTAATTTCCAACTATTGGAGGTCATAAAAAGATGACCACATATGGATAACATCGGTTTTAATGATCTTAGGTGATTAAAATTTAAACAAACTCATACTAAATATGTATCTCATGTCTACATAAAGGAATATGCATCTTTGGAAAATATATGTGACTACACATCATGTATCCCGAAGGAACAGATGCTTTGTTTCCTAGGTACACATGGAGGCTAGGGATTCATGTGTCAAAATTATTTCACATCATGTATTTAGTTCTATATTCCATTTTATCATACCTAGCCATCAAAACCGTGTGCCAAATTTACACACCCAGGATGTTGTGTGGCCAAAAATTCTATGTAACGTAAGGGATACAACATGTGTATATATATGGTTAGCTAATCTATGTACCATTTGTACACTCCCAAGACCATGATTTAATATACCCACCACGAAATCTGATCTAAATGTTGTGTATTATCACATGGGTTCTTATGTTGTATCCATGAGCGGACACATCTAGGTGTCATAGAGTGGTCTCATTCCATGTGACCCAATATACACTATGTGTAATACTTCGGGAACATTTTACCCACCATATATATTATTTCAAGATGGTATTTTGGACCTTTATGTAGAATTACCTGAGAATTTTTCTATGGGAAGTATTGGTGGACTACATTTCTGGAGCATAGATTCAATTTTAGTTGAATTTAGCGGGACACTTCATTCAATGATGTTTATCTTGTTGAAATGATCATGGATAAAATATAGAGTATATCAGAGGTCAGTACTCCCTAGTATCTCTATCTAGTGGGTCCCCCATATCTTATATATTGGTAGAGACATAACTACTTGAAATTACGGAGGGGGTGGTTCATCTACATGCAGAGCAGACATCATGCCATTGAGCATTGACTGAGGGAATTCCCTCCATTCTAATAGTCATCCATCAACTGATCTATGCAGTAGTGTTGTTAGGGAACTTTATACTGATTCTATAGATGTTAGGATATATGGTTTTCTATATGATAGTTCTCCCTCGTATGTGGAACATTTTTATGAGGAGATGGACCTACACATGATTTCACTTTTCGTTAGACATGAGTCTAGTCTAATTAATGGGGCCGTTGGAGATATTGGTAAACTAATCGTTACTATGTGGTTTAGATAATAGAGAACCCATTTATCTCATTGATAGGGTTATTTAGAGCATATAATATGATTAGTTATATTTACCCTCATTCTGTATGGGTTGAGTTGACCAATGTTTTTATCCCCCTTATTGGTCGTTGAGGCATCCTATGAGGTATGAATATACTCTCACCTGCTTAGGATTATTTCACACATGTTGTGTCTTATGTATTAGATCATTGGATTGGATGAAAACCTAAGTGAATCAGTATTAGGGGAGAATGTTTGTAACTCGTATTGTTTTCCATGTTTGATAGTTATCCTTAGTGAATGGATATAGTCGCTCATTTTTTTCCCCTTTAATCATGTTGGGACCTCATTTCTTGTTGGGAGTTTATTTTTACCCTCTTATATATTTTACATTATGTTTTCATAAATTAATGTATTTCCTAGAGGTTTATTCATTCATTATTTACAGTCATTATATTTTATTCTATTATTATTATACCTCTTCAATGTAGAATGGAGATACTTGTGGTGAGTGTATAAATAATTATACTAAGTCCTATAATTTTGTTATTATGAGTACATTGTGATTATTTCCATCTCTGGCCCAATTAGACGTGGGATTATGGTGTCTTAATTAGCTTCCCTCAATCCAAGAAGTCCCTAGTGGTTTGGGTCGTAATAAATCCCATCAAACAAAAGAAATAATAAAACCAGATAAATTTTATGTGATACTCTTCCCCAATTAATTTCTGAATTCATGTTTTTTATTTTTCCTATGTTAATTCACTGTATTTAGTTTCAATAAACAATCGCATAATTATTTCAAGAAAAACCAAAAAAAAGGAATAGAGTTATAGAATACCCAACCTTGACATGAAGAAACTATGGTTTATTGAACATGAAAATAGACAAGAGAGAGATTAATACAGGCTTGACTCATGAGGAAACTCATACTCATTGATTGTGATATATTTACTCAAATGGTGATGTTTTTTATCATGTAGGATAAATAAATAAAAAGTACATGTTGGGGCCACCTTAGTAATTGAGTTGTATTTGATGTCAATGTGGTCAATGAATGTCAATGATGGTTGAAGAAAATCTCCTATGTGAAATAGAGAATAGAAATCAGACGATTGATGCACGGACCTTGAATGTTCAATGATCATGTATCATGTGTTATACAACATTGAACTTGTATCCTTTTGAGGATGATTTATATACTTGGGATTTAATAATCCAAAAGGAAAAGGGTGAATAAGAAGGTTGAATAAGGGTTTGTTGTTTATGTGGAGGCCATGCACATATTTTACTATGGCCATGCATTTCACTTTGATGGATTATTTTTGGATTTCAAAAAATTTGGGCCAAATCATGAACTAGCAAGCTAGAATTCAACCAAAGGCATTTGTCACACCACTAGGGGTCAACTGTGCCCATGGGGAAGCTAGGACGAGGCCAGGCCAGAGAGCAGTTGTGTGCGCGCAGTGGATGCCACCGTGCAGGGCGGCCAAAAGGATGGAGTGCATAGTGGGTGCTAGGAACATGCTCGAAGGAGGAATTTGTGGGTGCAGAAGCATGCCCGCAGAGAACCGGTGCAAGGTGGCATCAGATGGGGGGAGAGATGAATTCTGAGTAGTTCTCGGTGGGAGTTTGTTGATACACCTTAGGAAACCTGCATGTCTGATTTGATGTGGGTTGTGTTTTAAAAAACAGGATGTAATCTCTGTCATCCATCCAATCTCGTTTCTCGCTCCACCGTTTGATCAATCCATGACAGTTGGATATAATCTTCATCTTCAATCTATTCCACACCGCGTGCATATAAACTAGAGAAATCTGATCCTCCAGCATATTTGAACCAGCCACACAGTTTTATTCAACCTCTTGATGATGTTTCCACCCACCAGCGACACTTATCTCTCCGAAGATGAGTATATTCCACCATGGATGATCCCTAGCCATCAAAGAAGTGTCTCGCGATTGAACTGAGACCATGCATGGAATTTACATCTTTCATTCATGATATATTGAAGGATGCCTAAGAAAACAGAGTTGTGAGGCCTTACATTTCATTTGAGATACATAGAGGATCTCTGCGATATTCATTCATGATAAACATTAATGTGATCTTCACTCTATGCATGATAATAACAGACCACATTCATAAAAAAAGAAACACCCAAGACTTGTTGCTTATCCTTGACCTGCGATTTCGAAATCATGAAGGCAAAGATCTCAAGCATTCAAAGAACCAATCTTAATGGGAGATACGTGGATGATGAACACGGAAGATCTACTACTATTTCTTATAAAAGAAGGATCCAAAGATGAGAAGAGTGTTGCTCCATTATACTCGAGAGCTCATGTTTCAAAAAATAGAGCATCTCTATGTGCACCACATCACGAAGAGAATCCAGGTGACTCATGAGCCTTCTGATCTATGAAAAAGAGTTACCGCAAGCATTCAATAGGTTCTACTCACCCTCAAAAATCATTCTGAAGAACCATCACCTGCGAGCACCTAATAGGTTTTCTATAAACCTGTAGTGTGTTACGTTTGGAAGTTCCTATGGGTACCCAACTGGTGAAACCACACCCATGTTTTACACTTTCAAAGGGAATGAACAGTGTTACTTATGCATGAAGATGAACCGTGAATATCATGGCCTTCCAAATGGTAAACACCCTCTTAAATGCATATTTATCATACTGTCTTTAGGGGTTTGAGTTTTGGTGAAGAAAGACAGTCTAAGAAAGAGTAAGTATGTGTTGCAAGAACCCATGTGCATTTTTTGAACAATATCATGTCCATGAAGAAGAATTTTGTAAAAATAATGTGTTATACCCATTAGGGTTGGACGAAATACACGCACATGAACTTATTTGAATGATGTAATGAAACGTGAACCAATTGTAAAGTGAAGTGGGTGAGAAAAATATAAGAAAAGGAAATAGGTCTTCTGTGTGCTTAAAGAACAATAAGCATTAAGGGTTTTCCCATAAGAAGAAGAAGAGGTGAGTTCATTCTTGAATGAATGCACATGCATATGTAAAGAAACATAAATAAATGTATCAAACAAGTGTGTGAACGAATGTAATGAAGAAGAATGATGAAATGTAAGACAAGGTTTAACCTAAATGTCACATGGATGATCACATGCATTCAAGACCAAAGGAAAAGAATTGATTCATATGATTCTATGTGGACTGATCATCATTACCGGAATAATCACATTTGTGTATGTGATTCTATCCAATAAGAGAGAATATGTTTTAGTGGAGTTGTTTGTTTCACTAGGAATAATAAAGAATATGTCCAGTGTAGTTGGTGATGCACTAGAGAATAAGAGAATGAAAAATGAAAGAATTTATTTCCTTCTCATTTTCAATTAATCAAGTGAAGAGTACTAAAAATGATCAGTAGAACCTAGCTTTTGATGAAGGAAGAAGACAATCTACATAGGCAGTATAAAGACCCAGCTAGAGGCAGTATATTGGACTAGGCTATCACCATTCCATTGAAGAGGAATTCTTCCCACATCCCTCCAATGCATAGGGACTGAAACTGGATAGAGTATTATTTTCCTATCAAATCCACTGTAAAATAATATCACATTATAGTGGAGAATCCATGCACTGGTTATACCCATGCATAGAAAGGACATAGATGCTTTTATTGAGTGGTGAACGTTGTATAAACATCATGTTCATATTTTTACTTCTTTTTATTATTGCATGCAACATGGAAAGGAGGATATGAGAATAAAGATTGAAACAAGTCAAGAGGTACATGGATAAAAATTTGGATTTGTTTTAAAATTCCCCAAAACTGATTCACTCCCTCTCAGTGTTTGGTATATCCAAAACCGGTCCTCTATATTGGTATCATAGAGAGGTTCACCTCTATTGGATTCTCTTAGTAAAGTTATTCTCAATTGAAGACATGAGTTTCATTCTTGAGTTATCATTGAAGTGAAATTTCAGTGAAGATTTGGTTATCTATGGGAATAAGGTAATATCTACGAATACCATGATTAACAGGAAAAAGTAGGAGTAGAGATTGTTGAAAACGAAGTCCCTCTAATCTAAAGAAGTAAAAGAAATTTGTTCCCCATATCTGGATGAATTTAATGACACACCAAACATAGAAAGTAATAATATGGTGGCTCAAGCCCCAACTAATAATATGGATAACCATCCTACCACTACTGATAATGAGGTATGCATTATTACTAATTTAAATTATTCTCATGATGAAAATTTAATCACACTGGGTGCTGATAAATCTACAACATCTCAAGGAATATCAGTTTATATATTAATAATTATTTAGCATGAAATTCATGAATAGGGTATATCCCTAGTTTGTGGAATATTTCAATGCATGCAGGGAAGTATTACTCAGCTGGAAGAAGAAACTGATGTTTTGGAGAAAATCTTACAAGAAAAAATTCTTGAATTTCTAAAGCTCCCCATAAAAGCTAGAGCCTTTGAGGTAACAAAGTCGGAATTTGAAGTATGTTTTCCAAAGTGGCTCAAAGATGTTGAAGAAAATGTGGGACTCAATAAGCACCTAGAAAAGAAGATCAATGAAGTTGAAGATGAGATGAAAAGGATCAATGATATCAAGGAGTTGTATATGGAAGAATACTCAAATAAGATCAAAGAACACGACTCTTTGTTACAAAAAAGTAAATATTTATTAATTTGATGTTGGAAGATTAAATAAAGATTGTATATAAAATATGACTATAATTGAAGACCAGGAAGTCTTCCTTAATTTGAGATGTCTAGAAATGGAATCAGAGGTGACCAATCTTGTGAAGAGACATATAGATTCTCCACAAAAAAGGAAACAGTTGGTGCTAGTACTCAATGCTCATTGGAAGATTATACTATCCAAAGACCACTAACATTTGAAAATAATATCATGTATTCACTCAGTGATCTTTTAAAAGAAGGTGAGAAATTATAGGTACCATCCACATGAACTTGTACAAATGTTTCAAAAATTTCCTCTACAAAAAGTTGAGTTTGCAAAAAAAATTATAAAAAATTATGGAAGAAAAAAGTGAGATGAAACCTATCACCATGGGAAGGGGGATAGTGGAAAGAGTGTGGATGATATCTCCCCAAAAAAATCACAACATACCAAGAAGAAGATTATGCATCCATATAAAGAAGATGAAAAGAAGTCATGGATTGTTGGTCAATGATGGTGTTATAATATATTTGGGAATTGTGTAATAGACTGTTGGTAAAATTCAAAAAATGTAAAAGTACAGAGAAAGCCCATATAAAGGGGGAAAAATCTAGATAACATGAAGCAAAATCCACAGATCTAGAAACATCTGTATACATCAAATAGATTCATAATATGTGATAACATCTATGATGTATGTAATAGGTGTGGTAATATAAATGGTACATGTTAATTTCAATAGGTACGCAAAGATGATTGTAAAAGAAGTCCACATAAGTTGGGTATGAATGAAAAATAATCATTATGAGGAATGTAGATGAATAATGTGAAAAAAAATTCTTTCAAGATTATTACATGAAGGAAAGATAAGAAGTCCATGGATTCTAAATCCAATAAGTTGAAGGGAAATGCATCCAAAAGAACTACAAAGAAGGATGACACTTAGAATAATCCATGTAGAATATCTAATCATGATTCCTTGGTCCCTAATGATTTATTGGTGGTTTGGACTAAATATTAGGAAATAATGAGAATGATTAATGAAGCACAGGCTAAGGCTAGTGCTATAAACAAAAAGAAGATTCTACATGAAGGAAATGAAGCTCTATGTGTGTGGTGAAACAAGGCTGGCCATACTGTTAGAAGATGATTTGAATTTACTCCATCCCAAATAAAAACTACTCAAAAAGATAAATGTTCCACTAGGAGATTCTTGTTCTTTGAAATCCCTTAAAGAAAGAAGATTCACACATAATTATATGGAAGAAAAATTAATTTCCACACAATCATATTCATCATTGAAGATTAGTTGTAAATGTGTGAGAATGGAGCATCTCATTTGAGAAAATCATCTCAACCTTGTTATTCACATTGATGGAGAAAACATGATCCACCTTATTCCCCTGAATATTTGTGTATTGTATTAATTCTTATATTATAGAAAATTGAAGGTGAAACAACCTCTTAGTGGAAGAACCTGAGAATCAGTGATAAGAAGTTTTCCCTTAAGTGGGAGACAACTAAAGATGCAAGAGTTATTATTCTAATTATTTTCATCCACAGTTTATATACTAATTAAATTAGTAAGAAGATATTTATTGAAAAATACATTTCATTTGAAAAGGAACTTAATTTATTAATCTTTCATCCTTGGTTCCTCAAAGTAAATATTTTTTCTTAAAGGGGATTAACTGAATTAATCAGTGAAAAAAGAATAATGGAAGTTTTCCAAGTTCGTTTATCCTGCATGTTGCAATTGAGTGTTTTTGATCCATTTGTTAATGTGTGTGTAAGAGTTTGAGGTTGATTATATCATATCACACATATTATCGTAATCATGGAATGATTGTGGAAACCCCTCGTAGTAATGTTCATGAGTTATCATCTCATGAGGTGTCATATTCAGTGTGTAATGAATATCATTGTTGTCTAAATCAAATCATCTTCTTTTCTACGCCGACAATTTCTCAAGTAGACATAGAGTAAAATGATTAGTGTGACAATGCTTAATGATGAAATGATAATCTCTCTATCCATAACATTGTATTTCTTTTCATTAATGTTGAGAGAAATGAAATGAAAGTTTGAGAGAGACAAAGAAGAGAAGAATCAAATTAACAAATTCATTTACTAGAAACACATTTTGTACGTCCAAAAAATACAACGGGGTGAGTATTGGGACCACTTTAGTAATTGAGTTGTATTTTTTGTCATTTCGGTCAATAAATGTCAATGATGGTTGAAGACACCCTCCTATGTGAAATGGAGAATGGAAATCAGACGATTGATGCACTGACCTTGAATGTTCAATGTACATGTATCATTTGTGATAAAACATTTACAACATTGAGCTAGCGCCCTTTGGAGGAGTATTGAAGTACTTTAGATTTAATAATACAAAAAGAAAAGGTGGAAGGAGAAGGTTGAAGAATGGGTTTTTATCATAAGGAGGCCACACACATATTTTACTATGGACATGCATTTCACTTTGATTCTTAATTTTTTTCTTATAATTTTTTTTGGCCAACTCTTGAGCTACCCAGCCAGCATTCAACCCAAGGCATATGCAGGACCACTACGGGGTAAACTGTGATGATGGGGAAGCCAGGATGAGGCTAGGCTTGAGAGCGGTAGTGCGCACACATCACACACCACTGTACGGGGTAACACGGGGGAAGGAGTGCATAGTGGGTGCTAGGAGCACGCCTGTAAGAGGTATGGGTGGGGCATATGTGTAACCGCAGAGAACCAGTGTGGTGTAGCACCAGAGGGGGAGAGGAGGTTTACGAGTGGTTGGAAGGTGGAGTTTATTGATAAAACATGGGAAACCCACATGTCTATTTCGATGTTGGATGATTTAAAAAAACAGAGATTTAATCTTTACCATCCATCCAATCTTGTGTCTAAATAAACTATGTGACAAATCCATTGTAGATGGATCTAATATCTAACATCCATCTATTCTACGCCACATGTTTATGAACCAGGGTCATCCGATCCTCCCATAGATTTGAACTTGATGTGCTATCGTCTTCAACCTCTTGATACTAATACCTCCCACCCGAAACAATTTTATCACTGATGATGAAGACCATCCACTATGGCTGATCCCTTTCCATCGAAGAAGTTTATTGTGATTGAACCGAGATCATGCATGAAATCTACATATTTCATGGATTATATCTTGAAGGATTCCAAAGAAAAAAAGATTTTCATGGCCTTAATTTTTTTTCGAGATACATGGGGGATCCATGAAAGATTCTTGCATGAGAATTGTGAATGTGATCGTGACTCCATGCTTGAAGATATGAGCCTGCATTCAGAAAAAGGAAACACCAGATACTTGAAGCTTATCCTTGACCTGTGGTTTCTATATCACTAATGAAAGGATCATGGGAATTCAAAGCCCCAATCAGAATTGGATATATGCATATATTGAATGCAGAAGAGGTGCTCCCCTTTCATATAATATAGGATCCCAAGACGAGAAGTGTGATTCTTCATTATACCTGAGATCTCATGTTTCGAAATACAAAGCATCTCCCTATGCACCACTTCACGAAGAGCAACCAGGAGTCCTACAATCCTTCTTCTCTATGAATAAGAGTTCCCACAAGCCTTTGATAGGTGCTATTCACCATCGTACAACATTGGGAATAACCAATGCCTACGAACACCAAATATATTTTCAAAAAACCCTTGGTGAGTTTCGGGAGGAATTTCCCACATGTACGCTGCAGGTGAAACTGCACCCTTGTTGTAATCTGTGTAATGGAAATATTTGTGCTTCTTACACTCGAAGATGAACCATGAATCTCACGGCCTACTCAAAGTTAAAAACCCTACTACTGGTAGATTTATCCTACTGGTTTTAGTGGTTGGAGTTTTAGAGAATAATGACAGTCTAAGAAAGGGGTAGTACGTGTTTTAGGCACCCATGTGAATTGTTTGAAGACTCCCAAGGCCTTAAAGTATATGTTTTCACAAATAAAGGTTCACACAGATTCAGGTTCGAAGAAAAACACACAAATTAACTTAAGTGTGTGAGGTAATGGAACTTGATCCAAGTGAAAAGTGAAGGGTAGGAAAAGAAATTTAAGACAAATAAACAGGTTGTGTTTGTGCTTAAATTACCACACCCATTAAGTGTTCTCACACAAGAAGAAGAAGAGGTGAGTGCATGCATGCATGCATGAACATGCATATGTGAAAATATATAAATAATAGAATAAAACATGTTTGTGAACATGTGTAATGAAGAATAATATATAAAGAGGAGAAAATGATCAACCTAAATTCCACATGGGTGATCAGATGAATTCATGAACAAATAAGAATAATTTATTTAGATGATGCTATGTGAACTGATCTTCATTGGTGAATAATCACATTGGTGTATGTGATTCTATCTACAAAGGGAGACAATGTTTTAGTGTAGTTGGTTGTTGCACTAATAATAATAAATAATAAGTCTTGTGCAGTTGCTGTTGTTCTAGAGAATAAGAGAAAGAAAAAGGGAATAATTTCTTACCTACTGTATTGAAAGTAATCATGTGAAGAGTGATAAATATTATCATGAGAAGAACCTTCCTTTTGAAGAAGGAAGAAGACTGTCTCCATAGGTAGTATAAGGAACTAGCTAGAGGCTGTAATTTGGACTACTCTATCATATGTCAAGGTAAGTAGATTTTTCCCACCCCATTCCAAAGTGTATGTACTCACACGTGCTATGGGAATTTTTCCAAGACACTCCACTATAAAAGAATATCACATTATTGTGGATAATCAATGAAATAGTCATACCCATGCATGGAAAGGATGTATCTGCTCTTATTGTGTTTTGAACCTTGTAAAAATATCATGTAAAAAATTTTAATACATTCTATTATTTCATGAAATGTGGAAAATATAATAAGAGAATAATGATTAGGTAAAGACATACGAGGAAGAAAATTTGTAATTATTTTTAGAAGTCTGAATCACAGACTCACCCCCCTTTCTGTTAGGAATATCAGAAAAATTTCCCCTCAGTATATAAATGAGAGGGATTTCCTAAATATTAATGATAAATGAAAAAATGCTGGGAGATGATTCTTCTAGTCATTATTTCCTCAAACTCATTCAACCCCCTTTTAATTTTCATTATACTAGGAATTATGATTTTCATCACACCAAACATTTTATTTTCTATATTATTATGGAATATATTACAAAATTTAGAAGGAAATATTTATTTAATAGATGAAATTAAATTTCCATGATTTCAATTAATATTCCCCATTTAAATGATTTTAAGACTTATAAATTAATCTTCATTCATGGAATATGAATCTAGATTAAGAAAAAAGGGAAATATCACAATAGGAATGACTCTTATCCAATGATAAAATGATAATTACAGTATTCACAAGAGTATATATAACATCCCATACATTATATATAGATATTAATTAAAGATTGATGAATATTTATTATATAACATAACAAAAACCATGCCAGGACCATATAGGTTCAATGTCTCTTGTAACATGGAAATATAAACAACTGGTTCATAATACAACTACATTATATATCACTTATTTTATCATTACTAGACTCATTTTTAACATATCTTACCTAAAACCCTTCCTCTTGACCTTTGTAAAATAAACATATGAATGGGGGATCACGAATTCTTAGTAAGGGTAAACAAGGGAAATATCAATCATATACTAATCATAAGAACATAATATTTGAAAATATTATCCTACATATAAAAGATCACAATATCATGTCATGAGATAAATCATAAAAGTGAAATGAAATAACAATTTTTATAACATAATACAAGAAATTTTGTGGTAAACACACATTAGCATATAAAATCATTTCACATTGTTCAAGGTTCATTCCTGAGACCATCATACCAGACAATGTCCATTACAGATCCGACTTCACTCATTGTTCTAGCCTTGTATGACTGAACCAGATTTACATTACATTTGAGTCATGAATATTTCATGATATATTAATCATTACCCAATTAATTTTAGGGAGATGTAGGTCCCAACCATTTCATAATGAATCCATTCTTATGCATGCCAGAAAAACATAAAAACATTCACCATACAATAACCTTTGAAATAAAATGGGTTTCTTAATCATCATTCCATAATAATTGATATAAAAAATAGATTTCCTAAAAAACACACAATCAAATAATAGTAATAATATTGTTAAAAATATAACCCTTCTTAAAGAGTGTCATCTTATAATGAAAATAATTTTGAAAAAATACATGAAATTAATTCATGTGGAAACTATCCTTTATTGTTCAAAAATGTTTTCCTTACTCAAAACGCCAAAACATTTTAGAGGAAATAATTTTATGTGAAAATAAACATGTAATATTATAGGGTAAGATTCAAGGAAATATGACATTAGGAAAGCATAAAAATCTATTCATTCCATACATTTTAAAAAACCATTATTTTCTTATTATTTCCAGAAAAGTCAAAAAGCACCTCATACTGAAAAAGACAAAAGTTTCCATTCATACCATTTAGTAAATATTTTACAGTGGTTAAAATTGACTTCCAACAATTATAGAAGGTTATAAATAATATTTTGAAATATATATTTATGAAAAACCGACATGGATGGTGAATATACCTCAGTAAATAAATACGAATAATCAATCTGGGATAAAAATGAGATTTGAAATGTTATCCCTTAAATTAGGTTTGATATCCTTCATTTGTATAAAAAACTCATGTATAATGAGTTCAATCATTTTATTGACTTATTTAAGAATCATAATAATTTATTAAATCATATATTATTATATTACAATCTTTTTGTCAGCAACATTTCATTGTCACTCGTTATTCAGATATTGATTGCATTATATTTTTATATAAGATTTTTCGGATAAGATCATTTACTGAATCTGGGGTTATAGTTAAATAATTTATGGAATTATATTAGTATAATATATATCATATATATTTATTCAATTCAGGTATCCAGTCAGGTTTTAATGAAGATCATGTATAATGAATTGCATTACATCATGGAGATGGTAAGTCGTATGTACCCACGAGGGATGATATTATTCCAAAAAAATATTGAATGGTATTAAAGTTGATGTTGAATAATATTTGAGAAATATTATAATTTCAAAATAATAATATATAATTATTATTTCCATAATTATACCCATCCAAGTAAGGTGGTGGTGAAAAATAGATTACACCATGATGCAGATATTGTAAGCTGAATGAACACAGGCGGGGTGATTTTGTTTTTCATAGGATTGATATAAGTTGAAATATGGTTGTTTAATATTTATAATAACATATAATTATATAAGTGATAATTATATTATTACATTATAATGAAACAATTAATTAATAGGATATAGAAGAAGAATGAAGATTGAATGAATCGCTAGACAAGATTACATCTTCCTCAACGTACTTCCTCTACATATATTGTCATTGCACTAGAGTTGGTCTTTAAAGATGAATAGAAAAACTAGAATTAAAATAGGGTAGTTTAAAAAAATGGACAAGGAATATCAGATTTTTAATGCTAAATTTGAAGTTAAGTGGGGAGGGAAGTGCTGCCCTTTTATAATTGCGGGGAGAGGCACTTTTGGGACCTCCATAAATAAAAATTTATAATAAAATCAAACCCTACACAAAAAACTCTAAAATGAACCAATTTTGATGACGAGATGCGATAGGTTTGTAATATCATCATCCAATAAATTTTGAACAGGTTATTTTTTCAATTGAAACAATATATCTTTAATTGACACTTAGTTATTTTATTAGATTTTTATTGTTGTCATAACATTAAAAATATTTAATGGTTATAAATATTTACATTAATGATGTTTATTGACCAAAAATGAATATTAAATGATATTATAGATATTATAATTATAAATTTGTAATTTTTAAATATATTTTGATTTTAAAATAATGTTATAAAATGTTATTTTTATAAAATATCAATAGTGCCAATTATGACACTCTTCATTTATATGACATTATCAAAAATCCACATAAAAGATAAATTCAATCCAAAATATTCAATACACTCTTAAAAATTCATAGTCACATAGAAAGATGGTGGATCAAATTATTTAGTTCATTTTTTATTCTTTTAATATTTTATAACCATTTATTTGATATTTCTATTCATAAAATAATTTCTACATCATTATGGTGTAATAATTAATGGTAATTATATAGTCTATAAAAAATATGAATAAATATCAATGATGTAGGTAATTATCTTATATTTCTAAATAATACCTAAATTCGATATTATCTCTTAGTTATCCATATATTAAAATTAATATACATATATAAAATGAGATTATGACATTTTGTCACATTCATTAGTATTTATTATATTCATGTCATATTCAAAGGTAAGTTTCCCAAAAGTGATTACATTTTAAAAAAATATATTATAAAGCTGGAATTTAGTCTCACAATAGGACTTATAAAGGTGTTAATTTAATTTTATATTATTAATTTTACCTCTAATTACTCAGTTTATCTTTAACCATTGTAATTATAAAAATTTACAAAAATTACTATTCATAATGACAAAAAATAAAAGTAGTCTATTGACATAATTTGTAAATAATTATTAAAAATATGGAGTCTATTATTAAAAATTCAGATCTTATAAGTGATATTAATTAATTTTAAATCAATCCCATTGTCAGAATGAGCCAACATGTTTTTAAAAAGTTAAAACATTACAAAAGAATAATATATTTTTACATATGAATTCAATGTAAAATTAAATCTAATTAAATATATTATATTAAATAATTTACTTATATTATATTTATAATTTAAAACCATTCAACATTATAATTTATACATATAAATTATCTTAATGATTATTTTCCCTTAAAATTCATTGTGTCTTTACTATTCATCATAACATGAATGTTATTAGAAAATTACATAAATTCAACCAAATAAAATTTTTATATCCCACTTTAAATTAACATGTTTATATTTTCATATAAAGTTATTAATGTGTAAAAATATTAAATTAAACGGTGTTCTCCATTCAAAGGAATAAGATTACCCTTTTTTTAAAAGTAGGTTTTTATACAAAAAATATGGTTTATTCACACCAAATTATTAAAACATCCCTTGGATGAATAAAAATATATTTTTTATTATATAACATATATATCTCATTAATTAGATTAATTTCATTAATTTCATTACCAATAGTTATTCACTCAAAAATAAAAATATCTAATTTATATTTTCATAAATAATCGATAGAGAAAGAATTCACAATGCATTTTTATATTTTAGTTATAATTATTCATAATAACCGAATGGGTTGGATATAATGTTAATTTTAAATTAAGGGTGTATAACAATCCATTAAAACTCACAATTGCATAAAACATTAGATACTGAAGAATTAAAATTATTTAAATAAATTTTTTCATAAAAAACATTCAGGTGTTGCATTCTACCCCCTTTAAACTGAATTTGTCCATAGAAATTTGTAAATTAGAAACAAAAAGGTGAGGATACCTATCCCTAATAATATCCTCAATTTCTCATTTATCTTCTTAAAAATAGTGGTTCCACTATAAAACATTAACCATGTTAGTGGTATTGATTTATAGAACATTTTCTCTATGATCTAGAATCTCTATCAGTTGTTATTTTTAAAAAAGATCATGCTCCAATGATACAACATCTGATCTTAGTACATGTTATGTATTGGGTTTGTAATTTCTCAAGAGAGATGCATAGAACACATCATGAACATATGAGATATTCTGTGGTAATGTCAATTAGTAATATACCATCCCAACATGATAAATAATTTCAAAATGATCGATATACCTAGGGCTCAACATTCAATTATTTCCAAATCTCATTACACTCTTCTAGGGAGATATTCAAAGAAACACCTTATCACCCACTTCAAACTCTATGTCTTTTCTTCGATTTTCAGTATATATTTTCGTGTCGACTTTGAGATTCTCTTATGTTTTGTTGAATTGATCAACCTTTTTCTTCCATTTCATCAAAAAAATCAGGTCCTCATAGCAATATTTCCCCAACATTATCCAAAAATGTTGATGTTTTCCAATTATTTCCATAGATTCCATTATAAGAAGCCATATGAATACTACGGTGAAATATATTATTTTAAGAAAAATCCACCAATATTAGGTGTTGATGTCAACCACATTTGAAATCCATAGAGAAATCTATCAAAATTCCTTCCATTGTTTCCATTTTCCACAAAGTTTTACCATCTGTATGAGGATGATAGGTAGTGGTTAAACATAATTATATATCTAGAGTATGTTGAAGACTTCACTAGAACATCGATGTAAACCTCGAATCTTGATAATATATAATGGAAAGTGGTACTCCATGAAATCTTACCACTTCCTTTAAATATATCCTAGAAAGTTGATCAAGAGTGAAATCATCTCTAATAGTAATGATGTGTGCCAAATTTTTGTGGAGATCAACTATAACCCAGATAACAGTAGTGAATTAGGTTGTTTTGGGAAGTCCGATGAAATAGTCCATAGTGATGTTTTCCCATTTCCATTCTTGTATGGGTAATGGTTGTAACATTCCCTTAGACTTCTGTCTCTCAGCCATAACTTGATGAAAAAACTAGCATTGAGAGATATAATCTATGATATCTCTTTTCATGCCATCCTAACAGAAGTACTCCTTCAGGTCCCTATACATCTTTATGCTTCCTAGGTGAATATAGATTTTATAACTATAATCCTCATCCAATAACTTCATCATGAATTCTAGTATGTGAGGAATACAAAACCTATTCCAGAACCTTATTATTTCATCAAAATCAAGGTTGAGTTCAAGAACCTTTATAACAATATTTTATAACTCTACATCTTCCTTCTATTCCCCATTAATATTCCCTTATATAAGTGTAAAAAAATTCATTTGATAAATTAAAGATTTCTCCCCTTCCATTAAAAATTAACGATCCATCCTTCAAATATCCATAAATATTGGTTTGTTCGTGAAAAAAATAGTGAAAAACCTAGCATGGAATTTTTGACCCAAATCATCTGTCACCTTATTCTCTTTCCTAGGGCAGTAATTTATTTATCAGTCATAATCATTAATCAACTCCAACCATCTTTTTTGCCACATATTTAGTACCTTTTGTGTGAACATATACCTTATAATTTTATAACCAGTATAAATATAAAATCTTTTAGCATTACGATAATTCCTCCTTATATTTAATGCAAAGATTAACAACGCTAACTCCAAATCATGAGTTGGGTAATTTTTCTCATGAATTTTCAACTATCGCGAGGAATAAGATATCACTATATCATTATCCATGAGAACACATCCTAGCCTCTTCCTGGATGCATCACTATAGATCACAAACCTTTCACCACTACAAGGCAGTTTGATCAAATGTTCCATTTCTAACATTATTTTTAGGTCTTTGAAATTCCCTTAACATTCCTCCATACAAATGAACATAACTCCTTTCCGAGTCAACAAGGTTAGTTGATTAGATAATCATGAAAAATCATTCACAAAATGTCGATAATATCCAGCCAAACCAAGAAAACATTGGATCTCATTTATCATTGTTGGAATCAACCATCATTCAATAAAAATTATTTTTAATGGATCCACAGATATCCCCTCTCTTGATATTATGTGACCCAAAAATGAAACATTATATAGCCAAAATTAAGAAAAGGTAAATTTTGCATAAAACTTATCCTTTCATAGGGTCTTTAGAATAATTATCAAGTGATCTTAATCTGCTCCCTTTCACTTTGAATATATATGAATATAGTTTACAATGACTACAACAAACTGATAACGATAGTCTATAAAGAATATATTCATCAGATACATGAATTTAATAGGGGAATTGGTAAGACCAAAATGCATCACTATAAATTCATAGTGTCCATAACTTGTATGGAATTTTGTCTTTTTTATATCCTTATTTTTGAACATTATTTTATGATATCCTGAATAAAGATCAATCATGGAAAAGTATTGAGTATCATGTAATTGGTCGAATAAATCATCAATATGGGGAAGTGGATATTTGTTCTTTATAGTGATCTTGTTAATTTTTTAATATTCAATGCGAAGTCTCACTGATCCATGTTTATTCATAACAAACAATACCGGTTCTCCCTATGGTGATGCACTAGGGTGTATGAATCCCTTATCATGATTCTCTAGGAGTAACTTCTTTCATTCCTAAAACTCAATTAATGCCATTTTATAATATGTCTTTGAAATAAGCATAGAACCCAGTATAAATTATATTGAAAACTCAATATCACTATTTGGTGGATGTCCTATAAATTCCTCATTAAATGAACATTCAAACAGACGTACAAAGGTATTACTATTAATCTCGAGTTTCTCCCCAACCATTTGATATAAATAATATTCATTTATAGGAATCCAAATCTATAATATGGAAGAAATTTCGACTGGAAGTTTATATTGATCCATGCATCGAGAGATGATAATATATTGATTTTGAATATGAACTGTGATTTCCCTTCCATGGAAATCAATATGAGATATATATAGATAAAGCTAATCCATTCCAATAATCACCTCAAATTCTGCTATATGTAGGATTGAAGGATTTGCAGGAAGTACATTAACACAAACATCAACTGGAGATGAATTTTAAACTTTTGATGCAAACGTTGTGCCATCAATGGTTTTCAAAGCTAAATCAACATCTAATTGTTGAGGAAATAATGTGATACCCTTAGAAAATTATTCATAAATAAAAATATGGGTTGATCCATAATCAGATAAATCATTTTACACTTTAGATTGGATGGTATGTGTACCTTTCACCACTTCATTATCGTACTCCAAATCAACGATAGTGATTTCATGTGACATTAATTTTTCTTTGGACTTATTAGTTTTTTGATGTCGATCATCATCATTAAATTTTGTATTGGGGAATTGATTGGGAAAACTCCCCATTTACAAGCAGTTGTAACATTGAAGTATAGGATGTTCATTCTATGTAGCCATTTCTTTGTTCGCATCATTAGACATATTTTCTGATAAATTTGGAATTAAATTTCCCGATAACCATATTTCCCACACATAAAACATTTACAATCCCCTTTATGATAACTCTCACATGTTTATTTCCACACATTAATCATAAGGTAAAACTCGTATTCATTTTAGTTTAACCATTATATTTTACTTTAAATTCAATTTTTCACCTCTTATCTGACCCATATGACTGATGGGTTACTCCAGTATCCATCTCTACATTGAGAGAACATGAAATGATTTCCTCATATTTATTAATGTCCCTTATGGATAATTCCATTCAGACTCATTGTTTTAATTCACTAAAGAATTGATCAATTTTTCTCTCAGGTTGGATAATAGTTCTAGAAGCATACCATGAAAGACGTGAAAAATTTTCTTTGTAGGTACCAATGCATTCATCATCATTTTTATTATGTTCATGTAACTCAATCTCCAACTATTTTTGAATAATATGAGGAAATTTCTTTTTGAAAAATATGTTCTTGAACTCTTCACATCCCATGGAATGATTTTAATCTCATTTCCTTTTATTATTGATACACATCTACAATTGAGATGTTTCACCTTAAAAATGATATACATCTAAGATGAGTTTATCATTTTCAGAACATTATGGAAATGAAAATATCTTTCCATTGGTATTAATCTATTATTCATCCACTAATGGATCAGAAAACTTGTTGAATGAAGGTGGCCTCTAACTCATAAAGGATTCAATAGAATGTTTTCTACCTCCTTTGCTAATTTGGAATAATTTAATGATTTATATATTAAAAATGTTGTGTGAGACTGGCTACAATATTTTTCATTCTATTTCCCATATCATTTTTTAGCTCCGGGGGACAATCATTGCATTGCCCGTCGCAGTTAGCATTAAAGTGGTTCCTTTGGGGCTATCCATTAACATAATCCAAGAAGCATAGTGTGGGAAACAATAATCATGATTATAAATCAACATAAATCAAGAATAAAATTTCAATTTAAGACACATTAGGTTTTATTCGAGGTTATTCATGAACATCTCTAAAACACTAGGATAGGATTGCATCCCATAATTATACATATCCTTAGGGTTCTTACATAGGTTATACAATCCTAGTTTCCAAAGATTAAAAATATATTGCCCTTGATACCAACTATAATAGACCAGAATTTTCATACATATATTACCTAAATAAATGATGAATATTTACAACATAACATAAAAGAAACCATGCCAGGATCGTATATGTTTAATGTGTCTAGAAACTTGGAGACATAAAAGACTAGTTTTATAAATCATCCATATTGTCTCCCAATTATTTCTTCATAACTGGAGTATTTTTGAATATATCATACATAAAAATATTCATCATGACTGAGAAAAATAAACCAAAGATGGTGTGAGATCAAATTCATTGTAAGGGTAAACATCGAAAATATCAATCATATCATAATCATAAGAAGATTATATTTGAAAATATTATCCTGTATATAAAATATCATTATATCATGTAATGAGATAAATCATAAAAGTGAAATAGAATCCCAATATTCATAACATATGACATGAAATTTCGTGGCATACACACATAATCATATAAAATAATTTCATATTTGTAAGGATCATTTTCTAGACCATCATGGCGGAAAAATTCCATTACTAAACCGAGTTCACTCCTCGTTACAGCCTTGTATTACTAAACTAGATTTACATACCATCCCATTAATGTATATCTCAAGAGACATAAATCATTACACAATGAATTTGAGGGAGATATAGATCCCAAACATCTCATAATGTGACCATTCTTACATGTTACACAAAAACATAAATATATTCACCATAGTATTACCCATTAAATAAAATGGGTTTTCTAAAAATAATTCCATCATAATTGATATAAAACAAACGGATTTCCTCAATAACAGAAATTAAAATCATAGTAAGAATAGGGTTAGAATTTTAAACCTATTTATATAGTATTATCTTAGAAAGAAAATAAGTTTTAGAGAAAACATGAAATTAATTCCTAAAGAAAATATCCTTTGTTTATCAAAAACATTTTCCATCCTAAAAATGACCCACAATTTTAGAAAAAATAATTTTGTGTGAAAATAAACAAGTATTCTTGTAGGGGAATATTGAAGTTAACATGGAATTATGAAAGCATAAAAATATATTCATGTTGTACAAGGTAAAAAACCTTCTTCTCTTACTTTTTCCATAATCGTTAAAATGTTCCTCGTACCGAAAAAGACAAAATATTCCATTCATAACATTTAGGAAACCATTACCCATATGTAAAATTGAAATTATAAAATTATAGAAGGATATAAATAATATTTTTAAATACATATTTAGGAAAAATGTGCATGGATGATAAATATACCACAGTAAATACTTATGAATAAACAATCTCAGATATAAAAAACATTTGAATATGTTTCCCTTACCATAGGACCAATATCCTTTGTATGTATCTGGACCTCTTGTATAATGATTTAAATAATTTTATTGACTTATTTTGAAATCATAATCATTTTTATGATAGCATATATGATTATATTATCATCTGTTTGTTAGTAACATTTCATTGTAAGTAATTATTCAGATATTTGACTGGTTTATGTTCTTATGCAAGATTTATTGGATAAGTTCATGTTCCGCTTATTTTGTAAAAGTTAAATCATTCAAAAAATTATACTATTATAATATATATCTGATTTTTTCATTCAATTCAGGTTTATCATAATGGTTTAATGAATTTTTTTTACACTGAATTGCATCGCTTCGTGGAGATAGTAGGTCGTACGTACGCATGAGCAATGATATCATTCACAAAATTATACAATGGTTTTGAGTGGATGGAGTATGCTATTAATTATTTATTATAATTTTATAATAACCATATATATTTAATATTTCCATCATTATACCCATCTATGTAAGGTGTTGGTGGAAAATAGATTGCACCACATCATGGAGACAGTAATTCGTATGCACACACGCACGCACGGTGATTTCGTTTTTCGTAGGATGAATAAAACGTTAAAAATGGTTTTTTCATATTTGTAATAAATTATAATTATATGAGTGATAATTATGTTATTACAGTATAATTAAATAACTAATTATGAGTATGTAGAAGAAGAAAGAAGTTTGAACGAATCGGTAGATGATATTTTTTCTTCCTCAACGTGCTTCCTCTAAATCTCTTCTTAGATAACTACAGGATGTCTTTGAATATGAGAAGAGCCTATAGATTGAAAATAAGGAAGTTTAGAAGGAAAAAAGGTAAGGGTATGAAAAATATTTAATGATCAAAATTAATTTAAGAGGTGAGGGAGGATGTTCTCTTTTATAATTGTGGTGGGAGGAACTTTTGGAAACTCCATAAATAATAATTTATAATAAAATAAAACCCAACAAAAAACCTCCCAAATGTCGCAATTAAGAAGATGAGATTATATAGGGTTGAAATATAATACTAAAAAAAATTGGACTAGTTATTTTTTCAATTTAAACCATAACTTTTTAATTGAAACGTATTTGTTCTATTAAATTTTAATTGTGGTAATAACATTCTAAATATTTAATGGTTATAAATATTTACTTATATTGTTTAAATTGACCATAAATTGACATTTAATGAAATATTAGATCTTATAATTATCAAATTGTAATTTTTAAATAATTTTATGATTTTTAAATAATTTAATAAATTGTTATTTTTATAAAATATCAATTGTGTCAAATTGTACACTATTCATTTATTTAATTTAAAAAAATACCCAAAAATATTAAATTTGAACCAAAATATTCAATAAAATCATAATATGTCTTTGTAAAAAATAAAATTCTTGTATCACATTAATTATTTCGTATGATTTTTATTTTAATATTTTTATACCGTTTATTTGATATTTCTATTAATAAAATAATTTCTACATCACAATTGTGTCATCATTAATGGTAATTATTTAATCTCTAAAAATTATAAGTAAATTTATATGGTGTAGGTAATTTTTTATATTTATAGAGACTATATAAAGTAAATATTATCTCATTTTGTTCAATATATTGAAATTAATATACTTATATAAAATGAGATAGTGATATTTTGTCACATTCATTAGTGTTTTTATATTCATGTCATATTCATAGGTAAGTGGCCATAAATATATTACAATTATATAACATATGATAATGGTACAATTTATTCATACAATAAAATTTTTATAGGTTTTAAGGAAATTTTATTATATTAGTTTTACCTTTATTTACACGATTTATCTTTAACCATACTAATAAAATTAATTACCAAATTTTATATTCCTAATGCCAAAAAATAATAGTACCCTATTAACATAATATAGACATACATATTGAAAATATGGAGCCCATTTTATAATTTTTAAAACACATAATTTGCATTAATTAATTTAACATCAATCCTGTTGTCAGAATGAGGGAACAATTTTTTAGAAGTTAAAACATTGAAACGGATTGAAATTTTTTTAATATGAATTCAAAGTAAAATTAACTATAATGACATAAATTATATTGAAGTGTAAAAATATATTCAATTTATACATTAAAACCATTCATTATTATAATTTAACCATATAAATTATCTAGATGAAAAAAGTTGATTTCACTATAAATTTATTGTGTTTTTACTATTCATAAAAAAATTAATGTTATCAAAAAATATCATAAATTCAGAGAAATTAAATTTTTATTACCCTATTTAGAATAACATTAATATTTTTTCATGAAAAAATTATTAATGTGTCAGAATATTTATTTAAAATGGGTACACCATTCAAAGGTGTAAGTTTACCCTTTTAAAAAAGGTTTTATACAACAAATAGTTTTTATTCACCCAAATGATTAAAATATCAATTGGATGAATAAAAATATTTTATTAAGAATATAACATATATATCTCATTAATTTCGTTACTAATATCAATTCACTCAAAAATTTAAATATATAATTTATTTTTCACCTAAATAATTGATATCTTAAGAATTCACAATGCATTTTCTAATGTTAGTTATAATTATTCTCTCTAACCTAACGACTAGTATTTAATAATAATTTTATACAATGGGTGTATCATAATTCATATAAACTCACAATTGCATAAAACACAAGATACTAATTAATAAATTTTATTTAAAGAAAATGTTTCATAAAAACATCCTGGTGTTACAGTATCCTATTATATGTTTAGAAAATCGATATAGAAAAGAATCTTATATGAATTTAATAGTAGTCAAGATTTAAGGGTGATGAATTAGGAAATATATGTGAAAAATATAAGAGTATCCTATAGAATAAAAACAATTAAAAACAATATTATTAACTCTCACACTAAGTATAATTTCTTTTCTTCACTTTGGAATGACTCATATATTTACTGAAATACTCTTACAATAGAAAATTTTACTAACTCTAAAATATAATGTTCATTTCTATAGGGAAATATATGTTTTATTATATTTATAAGATAAACATATATGGTTAAATATAGAGGTAAATTAAATTTTAAATGGCAACCTCTATAATTGGAATAAAACAAAAGGGTCATAATATAATTACAAAAATCTAATTGAACCCCAATAATAACTAATTACATTATTATAAAATTAAAATAAAATAAACAACTCCCATCTCTAAAAAGTACTAGAAAACATCCCAAGATATCATTGGTACCTATTAATTAAAAAAGGATGATTTTTGAAAAATTGTGGTCATTATATATAATACCTATTGATCAATTATCATCGTCAATAACAAAAACCAAACCCTTGGGAAAATGTAGATAAGGGATAATAAAATAAATTCCTTATGAGATACCTCTCACCAAAGGATCTTTCTATGAATACATCAACACAAAAATAACCTAAGAGAAGAATCCAATATACATATCACATTCATTCATCACATCTAACAAGTAACGGTATATACATATAAGTATAATAAAATCAATTGTCATGAATATAGGGATATTAAGCATAATTTTTTTTGTGTTTCTAATTTCACACATTTAAACAACTGTGTCACCATAAAACATGAACCATGGAAATAAAATACCCTCCCAATGGCGTATCCCAATGGTATTAAATCTCTATCATCCACTCTAAAAATTTATTGTCATTCACTACATCAACATCTTTTCAATCAGTGGTATGTGACTAAACATGATGATATAAACAATTTAATGTAATATTAAAGACACTATTGAACCATTAAAACAATGGTGGAAGACTGAATAGATATTACACCTCAATTTCATTACCCATCAACTAAAAATTAATAATAATCATCGGGAAAATGATAATACCATGATGAAACCTTGATTGTCCATGAAAATGATACTCCCTTAAGAACATAAGATCTCTAACCTCTAACTCTAAAGGCCACTTTAATTTATTAGAATATCACATCAGAGGGTCCTCCACAACCATCATAAACTCTTGTATTATATAATAATTCACATTCAGAATTATTACCATATATTCTTGAGGAATTATTAATCTCTAACATTTCTATATTTTGACTATGACACATTTAGATTTTAGAAATAAATTTTCTTCAAATAATTACTTTCATATTACTTATGTAACATGATTCAACTAGATAAAACATACCATGGAATAATATATTATAATTATTAATAAAATTATATGAATAATAAAAACTATATAAAAAATTTAGTTACCAGTTAAACAAATTTATATTCAGTGGAAAAATAACTAATATTATTTAATTAATTAATAATTGTTTGTAAAAGAACAACTTTCAAATTTTCATCTATTATATCATACAAAATTAAATTGATCATATAAAATGGTTTATAAGTACAATATATAATGTATAAAATTTCGGATATAATATATTAAAATTAAATTAATTATTGGATTAGCTGAAATAGTATTAATAACAATAAAATCATAAAAATATAATTTTTCTATAAAAGTTTTCCCATTTCGTTTACCATTTAATAAAATATAATCATGTAAATCTAAAAATTTTAAATTCATTAAAATAAAATAATTTTAGAAATTTGTCTGTAGAAATTAAATTAGGTTAATTTTATTATAGTTTTCATAAATAGTTGATTTTTGTGTAAACAGTGAAAAATTTAGTTTTACAAAATACTATAAATTTCATGATATCATCCTCATATTTTATTGATATTAAGGACTGGGAAAAAGATTTATAGAAAAAATACAAATTTATGATTTTAAATAAAGTACTTAAATATATCATTTTTAAATTATACAGGTGGTAAACCAATGATTCACAGTTTTTCTAAAGAAATTTTTTTATTTTTGTTTTATGTACTTATATTAATTTTATTTTTTAAGACATAAATAAATGAAATATTGTAAAAAAAATTCAATCTTTTGAATCATTTTACTATATTTATATTGTAATTTTTATTTAATTATTTTTTCAGAATGACTAGTTTCTATAGTAATGTTTTGAAAACATGATAAGAATTAAAAGTATTAACATGAGGGTTGGCCAGTGGGATACGTTTTAAAATATCAATAAATCATTTCAAATCATGATCATATTAATAAATATTAATCCTACCTTATCCTTTATTCAAAGAGTATACCATTTGTTTTAACCTGAACATGAATATGAATTTATATTATTTTATTGTTTACAGTATTTACAAGAGTACCACTTCTATCAATAGTAAAAAACACCCACACTCCTAAATTCTCAACACATTGTGTGAAAACTATCTCAACCAAGAAATACAAACATCCCTCCCAAACTATTTCCTAATATCTTCATACATGACATATATATTCTATTATTACTAAATAAATATCACGAATATTTTTTTGATCACTCAATCTCACCATATCTCACATTCCCAATAAATCATCCATATAATGTAACAAAATATCATCAGAATATATGCAGAGTACTCTATTATAATTTATCCTCTAGTTTTTTTCTCTCACTCCCAAATAACAAATTTCTTTGTTCTCCTAATATCTTTTATAACCATTCCATGGATCATTATATCTTATATCAGAAGGAATTGAAATATCAATGAAAAATATTTATCAACACATCTCAACCACATCACACCATATCCCAACATCACCACATTTCTCATATAGTAGGGTATCATGAGCCTGATATAGAGATATGGTGTTCCCACCTCCTAGCATTGACACCCCCAATGTATTACATTATTTTAATCACATAATCATGTAAGCCATTACATCACTTACTATAACATAAATCTATTACATTCTATATTATTATAACCAATTTGATACAAAATATCATGTACCAAATTATAATAAGAAAAAATAATAATAAGGATTAGTAATCATTTTTTCCCTCACAAATAATAATTTTTGGGACAACACTCAATACCAAAAATAATAAGAATCTTTAATGACATAGGAGATGGTTGGGGTAAATATAAAATCTCATGATAAGTAATATATATATATATACCCTTAATCCCAACTAATGGGTTATCTTTAAACAACATTACCATTACCATTGACTATCCTTACACCTCTACAAGCATTCCATAACAAATATAGCCAAAACGTCAACATCAACCAACAATTATATTTACCACCAAAAATCCCCAATAGTAAGTGATAATTCATTTTTAACGTAAAATTTATACTTTTCATGAATTAATATTTACCAACAAAACTATATCAAAAATACGATTTAATTACTATATTTGATAATAGAAAATTCATTAGTCATCACATAGAATTATCTCAAACATTATCCATTATTTTCAATTGTTAATTCCTTAATGAAACCCCAATATTATTCAATTCCATACCACTACATATTTTAATATTTTATATTTACATTTCAATCCATTACACCAATAATATTACAAGACAATCGCACACAACACAATAATTCATTATAAATACATCCTTGTATAATTATGCCAAAGCAAACCACATTATCCCATTTTTCAATCTCACCCCACAAACCCCCCAAACTATTCACTATAACAATAGTGGTATGATCCAATGAAAAAATTACACATAAAACAAAACCAATTAATATAAATAATTTAAAATTGCCACAAACTATTTAATTATTCATCTTTTATGTAATTTTTCCCATTAAATATATCAGTGTCTAGTAAAATCATATGTACCAATTCCCAAATTTTCCATGTAGTGACTTCCATTTCAATCCATATATAGTTCCCATTTTATGCGAGGTTTTTCTGATTTTTATTAATAAAATAATGTATAAAAACCATGATATTATTCAAACAAAAATAATTTAACTTGATATATATAATGACTTAGGATTCATTGGTTTAGTCCATTGAATATCTATACACCCTTCTTTGGGATTTTCCTTGAAGTCTCCATTGTGTTTTGGTGTCACAAAGCCTAAGAAATAAAATATTAAAAATAAAAATATATATTAAGTCACACATTCACACAAATATTTCTAGGTTAATGATTTTATTATTTATTTGGACCACTAATTTGAAATATATGATCATAGTTGTTTTTAGAATGTGTAATTTACCCTAGGTTAATTATAAATATGGTCAGTGTTGGGTGTTCAGTTAAAGGAATCCATTGTCAGGTGAACTAATTAATAAAAAATATTTTATTTTATTATAAACTAAAAACCTAATTTTTTACCTCTATAAATATATAATTATTATTAATCTCCATTGTTAGCGCCATAAACCAAGGAGTTAAATTAATAGTAGTGCCCCATGTGAATTGATGATAAAATCATGGATATTTTTAGAAAAAAAATGAACACAATAGATTATAAAATGATACCACTATCGAAAATTTTCATCAATATTGAACAATATTTATTTTAGGTAGGGATGATTATTTATCAGAATTTATCCCTTTTTTTAATTTTGTAATGATTTTATTTCTAACATACTTTCTTTTTGGAATTCACCATTTGTCAAATATGTCTTGAATAATAACCAATGTTCTTGAACCTATTTATTCAAAAAATTTCACAAATTCTTCACCCATGGTTGCAAATTTTGATGTTATTAAATGTGATCAAAATGGACAATGATTGATCAATCATCATTTTATTACATTTCCCCCATTATTTTATGCATTCTTTATCATTGGCCCGCGAGGTTACCATTAATCATTATTGGATTGGATTCATCTGTGATTGAACCCCAAATTCCTGTATGATGTGTGATGGAATATAGTACAAGTGATTCCCAAATTGATTGAGGTTTTTTATCGAATTCGTTGGATGTATTATTTGTTGGGGATTCAGAGAAGGAGTTCACAACATGACATCTTTTGATAAAATAATCAGTATTCGTTTTTTCATCCATCAGATCCATAAAAATATATACTGGAGATGATAAATATAAATATCATTGATCTTGGGTGATTGAAATATTAGATGAATGAATATAATTCACAAATATAGAATCCATGTGATGTAATTAATAACATTATTTAAAATATATAATTACACCCCACGAATCCTAGAAGAACACAATCTGTGTAGTATAGGTTCTTTCACTATCTAGGGTTTCTAGTTAGATAAATATCACATTTCTTTTGGCTAGGGACATAGAATATGTGATCATACTCGAGCATAAAAACCATGTGATGAAGGAATATTCCCATCATCATGCGTGGCCAAACACTCAATGTACCCAATGATACATTTGGTGTCTATGTACATGGCTAGTCAATACATGCACTATGTGTACACAACCATGATATAATATGAATTCACATCTTATGTGAACCCATATACAACACATGTAGTGTTACATGGCGTCCCATGTAGTCTCTATGAGAGTATACACCCAGATTTCCATGTGAGTTCAAATTCTATTTGACCATATATATGCATCATGTAATTTTTCGAAATCAGTCTACAATACATATCACATTTCGAATGACTCATTTTTTTGCCAATATGTATCCTAATGAATTAGTTTCCCATGCCAGAAGTGATGGTGGTATTTTTTTGAAATCTGAGATACGATGTGGGGTGATTCATGTTGGACACTTCATTAAATCAAAATTATCTAGTGATAGTGATCGTTTTATATATTCATAGTGTTTTTGGGTTTAGTACACCTTTTTCATTATAGAATGGGTGTCCCCTAAATTATTTAAACAAGTATAAATAGAACTCCCCCAAATTTCATATGGTGTGGGTGTTCTATATGTGTAGTGTAATCCCCATCATTGAGATATAACAGTGGGAAAGTCTTCAATTAGAGTAGAGCCCCTCATCACTTCCGTATAGTAATGAGGGTTAAGACCTCCATACTCATTCTATAGAGGTTACATCGTATTTATTTCTAAGATATAATACACCCTTGAATTTTGAATATTTATTAAAGGGTTGGTCTATCCAAAAGTATTACTTTCTGTCTATATATAGTTCTTGGATTGTTTATTGGTACATTGGAACCACATATAGATTATTTAATATTATCTTGTCCATAAGATGGATAACCCCTTAATATCTTTTATTGGTTTCTTGAAATCATATCTAATGATGTGATTTCATTAACCTCAATATCAGTGTATTGATCTTGATGATTTTTTTTTCTTAACCTTCATGGTTTTCAGGGAAACCTAATTTTTAGGTATATACCCACCTATACATGTGATATTCAATCACATTTTGTCTCGTGTAATGTTCAATGTCGATTTTAAAATACTTCAGTGAAAATGGTATTGGGTGATAAGTCTGGTTCCCAGTGGTTCAGGTCATGTGCGGGGGTTATTCATGAAGATTGAAGATTGGAAATTTTTTTTCCCTTATTTTGTTTTTGTCTGGTTAGATCCTCATTTTTATTTTGATGTTTATTTCCCCAATTTATATAATTTAAAATAGGTTATTGTACTTTTTTATATATATTCTAGATGTTATTAAATGAATGGTTTACACTCAATATGTTTTATATTTTTATTTTATAACTTTTCACTTTTTCATAGAGTTGTTTTCGTTTTCACATATAAGTACTTAGGAAAGGCCATCTATTTTAGTTTCATACATACTCAACACATCACACTAGAACCTTGACAATTGGAGGTGGTATTAGGGTGTTTAACATGGATTACCACTGTCTAGGATGGCCTAAGTGGTTCAGGTCCTGACAGAGTGGAATCCGGGGTGGTTTTTACATAATGTTCTTGTACGATGTTAGACATGTTGTGATTATTTTTTGTGAAACATGGGGAAAAATTATTGAGGGATCTTGAATAAATCACTCTATATAGGGAACCTAGTGTTTGTGAAGCACCTGATGTATCCATCCACCAAAACTCTATCTGTATGATTATAATCATATAATATAGATACATCAGTTAGTAGGAAAACAATGAAAAAAGGCATTATATTAGACATTGTCTTTTGAATAATATTTCGTTCTTGAGCCATCCCCCGAGATATGCCTATATAGAAGTGGTATGTCTTGTTTTCCTTCAGGATGTCTACGTGATGACAAATAGCTATCTAATCAAAACAGGGTTGTAAGGATGGATTTATTAGTGTGGATTCCCTATTGTACGGTTGTAATGATGGAAAGAAGAATATTGTGGCTATCATTCAGGAACCTGTTCACGAGGATGTTTCTATCGATAGTCAATGGGCACGGTTTCTACATATTAGGCTATGAGAGCAACCACACCCAGTGGTATAGTTAAATATGTTTTTCAAAGAAAATATCAATCTGCTCCATTTGTTCAGGATGATGATGTTAATAAACTATGTATTATTTCTATGTTCCAGTAATGCTGTTCACCCATATTCTTGGTCGAGTTAGACGCTCAGGCATAGAGTTTGTCTTGAATCAGTATTTTGAGTTTTCCATTTTTTTTTGAATGTAACCCAATATGTTTGTCCCAATTTCATCCATCACATTTTGTAGGGGATTGGGGAGGTGGTGTGTCTTTATTACCCAGGCATATTATAAGGATGAAAATATATTTGTTATATTTTGAGATCCTATTTCACAATAAGTGTTATCCCTCTATCTTACCCATTGTTAAGACGCATGAGAGTCTTGTGAAGGATTTGGATAATGATTGATTTTAGGAAGGGATAGATGGAGAAATATAGTTGTAAATTAACATCATAGGACTTTGATGGCTTTAGATTCTAGTATTAATGTGTTTTCAGAGTCATAGTTGTAGAGAACCTCTCTTCTCATACATAAACAGTACATACTTTTTGGGGAATACTTAAAACACTATACAAACAGATTCCCAAAGACCGTACTATTCTAGAACTATTGAAACATGGAAACATAAACACATGTACATAAATGAGCTACATAATCTCCCACTAGGTTCCTCTTTTCTGTCACCCATCATAGTATAATCAAACAGAATCCATATATTCATAACCACAGAGAAAAAAACATAAAAAGGGGTTATCATAGATTCTCAATATGGGTAAAAAAATTATATACGTAAGCATAATCATGATAATAAGGGTATGAGAACATGATAATCAAAATAGAAGATATTACCCAGCCTAACAAAAATCATAATCATGAATCATATAATAAAGCATAAAATTTCATAGGATATGAATCCAAATGAAATAATGAACATAAGAAATGTAGGAATAACATAAGAATAATACATGGAGTTGAGGAAGACAGATATGTGCATAACTTTATTTCCTTTGTAGATAAGTCCTTGCTACCAAAGCCGCCTTTGTAGAATGGGTTCACTCCTCAAACCATCTTGGTAGTAATGGTTCACTCACATGGCCATCTTTGTTGCAAGAGTTGACTCCTCATATCATATTGGTTGTCATGGTTCACTCCCATGGCCATATTAGTATTAAGGTATTACAATAAAGACCATATTAGTCAATCTCATAAGATATAAATCATTACCTAATGCATTGGTGGGAGATAAATCTCACATCCACCTCATAACAAAATCATACATACATGTCCCATAAGATCATAAATTGTTATATCATTTCAAATGAAATGAAATGGGTATTATAAACATGTAATAATATTATAACATGTTGAAAATATAGGTAACATAATAATTTGATAATTAAAATAACCCTTTAAAAGATGCGGGTATCAAATTCATAAAACCCGTTATAGAGAAATGGGTTTCACAAACTTCATGCCTTCCAAATATAATCCATTCCTAGAAATAATGTGAATGGAAAGATAGAATAATTCCCAAAAAATTGTATTAGTAACACAAATTAATGTTATCTTGGATGGGAAATAATTTTTAAATATCTTTGAAAAACATATCTTGAAGAAAATATAATTTCTACAACGAAAAATTATTTTAAAAAATAAAATATTTTCAAAACATTTTACATTGAAAATTTATTTAAAAAAATATAATGAAATATTTGAAAAAAAATTAAAATTATTTTTACCAGAGAATTATCTTCAAATAACAGTTGAAAACATTTTTTTAAATATTTTGTAAAACATTGTTTTTAAAATCAATCATATTTTTGATCGAATAAGGAATCATGGTCTTATATTCATAGAAACATTTTATTGTTTATTTTATGTCCTGATGTGTGAAGAAATTGAAATAATACATGGATATACCTTGAATAAACATATTATAAGTAATCTAATGAGTGTTCATGATATATGAATCATAAGAATTCATCAATAAAAGAAAAATCTTAAACAAACATGATAAATAATGATATTGTGTCAATAACTCTCACAACCTGGTAACTTTGGATCATACTCTCCATGTAATAAAAATAATTTACAAGAATAATAAATAATCATTAAATATAATTATATTTCTTATATATTAGATCAAATTTTTGTATAGACACCTCAAAATATAATTTTTTTATATAATAAAACATTAAACTCAAAGAGCGCATTTAGAGACAAAATTGTCTTAACGATTTGGTATTTTTTGAAAAAAAAAACACCTAGAAAAAATATCATATAATGGATATGTAAATATTAATAAATTTAATTAAAATAATAATATAATAAATTCATGGGCCTTATATAAACCTAAAAAATAATATACTGCTGTCTATGTCATCTATCTCATAGAAATTAAATGTGAGATGAAATTTCCCTTACCTTCTATCTTGACACACGTCTTACTCATTCCAACCAGCTATAAAATAAATATATATTTATTAATTATATTTTATAGAACCTTATTCCTATATTTAATAACATATATGATTTTTTAAAACATTATATCACCCACTTTTTATTCATTTAGATTTTATTATTTCACTTTCGGTATGATTTTATTTGTTCTTCGCAATTGTCTTAATTTTATAAATCTATGGTCCTTATAATAATATTGTGATTTTCACAATTTATATCATGATATATAAAATTATGTTTTCTATATATTTTTATTATAATAATCTATAGAATATAGAAGTATGAAATGGAATCAACTATCCATGGATATGGTATGTCGTACGTACACTTGAACGTTTTTTCCATTTTAATTATCGTATTGAAAGAATGAAGTTAAATGAAATACATGTATATATATATATATATTAGATTAGTATGCAATATATATAATATAATTTCACTATATTCATCCTTAATACATTACTTGTAGTGTGTGAACGAATCACATTACCATGTCTTGGGGGTTGTCCAAAATTCCTCCAATGACATTATCCTATTTACACCAAATATAATGTATAAATATATATGTTGTTAAATAATTAAATAATATTAAATATATAATAAATATAATATCTAACATTTATAAAATTATTTTACATCATAATTTAAACTACGATAGGTAGTAAGAAAAAATGAGGAATCATCATTTTGTGAGGCAGTAGTTTCTCGTACACATAAACAGTATGTTCGCTACCCATTAGTTGGAGGTGTATGAATTTTGTGGTTTATAAAATAGATTAAAAAATTCCTAGAATATTTAATATACATTTGTGTTTGTATAGTTTTGTAATAAATATATTTTTGGTAGTGGGGAATGAATAGAAAATAATGGAACTTAATAGATGATGTTACCTCTTAGTCAGGTAACTCCATTTGGTTTGTGTCAAAAGGCATCCATGGATATCTTTCATCCAAAGGGTAAGATTATAAGAGGATTTTATGTATTTTTTTATGTTTATTAGTAATTTATTTGGTAAACCTATGTTTTTTGATATGTGTGAGGAAGTGGGAGTGGAGGAGGCCTTTTTATAGTGTAGGAGGATTGGCACTCTTGAAAATTTTGGGAAAAGAAATTAAACCCACATTTTTTCAAGGTCAAGTGGATATAATAATCGACCAAATTTTATTCAAGTTATGATATGGTAGAAATATGGGCATTAAATTCCATTATGATAGGTTTCTTGGTCATTTGGGCCCTTACGATTAATGTCTAGTCCCTTTTTTAAATTAATCTTACCTTTATTGTTGAAATTAATTTTAATTAGGTTATCTAATTACATTGGTAAAAACTAGTTTAAACTAATTATACATTATTAATTATTATTATTAAAAATATAGAATAAATGTTTTCATATTCTAATCAATTAATTGGTCGAAATTAATTTAAAAATAATTCCACAGATGAGACGACCCTATGGGGTTTTATGTAAAAATATCCATGTTTTACTATGTTTTAATACACAATTTCAAAGTGAAATTCATTAAAAAGAGATAAATTATAATAATTTATGAAAACATGATATAATTAAACATTTAATTTAATTTAATGTATAATTTATCTCTATCAATTAATTAATTGAAAGATAATGTTGAATTAAAATATTGTATTTTCACTATTAATCCAAAAATGATGTTTCTTAGAAAAATATCAAACATTCACCCAATGCTAATTTCAAAATTATAAATTCAAAAATGAAATTTATTTTATCAAATTAAATTATTTAATTTTTCTAAAATTAAATTCATTTTTTCACATAAGGGCATTAAAATCAGTTTATTTGGGAAAATTTTATTTTTAAACATATAAAGACTATACCAAATATTATATAATTCATGTCAATATGTGTTATTTATATTAAAAATTATAAAAAAATATTTAATAATTAGTTATTACTATTCATATAACGATGTTTAGTGTCTAGGATATAATTATCTCATTTAAACAACTATAATAATAAAATAATTATTCGTAGAAATGCCAGTGTTGAGTGTAACGTACGCCATGTCAGTGTTGTATGTAATATACGCCAAGTTGATGTTCCATGTAATGTACACCATGTCAAATTTTCCATATAATGTACACAGAGTCAGTTCCTTGTGAAATTAATGTTTCAATTAGTGCATCACAATACATACATGGAAATTTAATTTATTCGAGAGAAAAAGGTCCATAAAAACTCGGGGTGTTACCTTTACCCCCCTGAAAATGAATTTTTCCATTGAAATTAACCGAAAGGATAAATATACATTATGAAAATTCTACATCAAAATATCCTCCAGTTCCCATGTATATTCCTCTAAATGGTGTTTTTCCCTAAACATCGACCAAATGTGTGGTCTTGTTTCGTAGAACTTTCTATAATCCGTCCCGAATTTCAACTTGTTGTTCTACGAATGAAATATCCTTATCTAGATATAATAAATATAATTTTAGTACATTTGATGGTTTAGGTATTTACTAAGTTAGGAAAGATAAAGGGAACACATTGTGAAATTGAGATTGATTGGGAGGAGGTTACAAGAGAGAGGCTACCATCTTGATACGATTAAGATTCTCAAATGGAATGATATTCCTAGGGATTATATTCCCATTATTTATGATCCTCAAAACATTATTCAAATATGATAATCATAGAAACACATTTCACCCAATTTAAATTCTAGATCACCCCATTGGTTATCAACATAACTTTTCTTTTGATGTTTAGCTACCTTGATATACTACTAAATAGTTCTAACCTTCATGAAAATCTCATTAGTCATATAAACTCTAAATAAAATTATTTCTCCAAACTCATCCCAAAATATTTGATCATCACATTTCTTCCCATATAGGGATTCATAAGGTTCCATATGATTTATTGATTGAAATTTAGTGTTGTAATAAAACTCAACCTTAGAATGGTGTTGATCCCAACCCCCTTGTAAATCAAGAGAAAAAGATATCAACATATCCTCTGGGGTTTGAATTTTTCTTTCATATTGACCATCCCTATGAGGGTGATATATAGTGCTCCAACTCAATTCTGTATCAAGTGATTGCTGAAAAGTTCACTATAATTTTGAGGTAAACCTCATATCCTGATTAGATACAATGGGATGTGGTACTCCATATTTATTTACCACTTCATTAATGTATATCATGGAAAGCTAGTCCTGAGAGAAATATTCACCAATAGAAACGACGTGTTCCAAATTAGTAAGGTGATCAACTAAAACACATATAGCATTAAACCATATAGAGGTTTTGGGTAGTCCAATGACTAAATCCATAGTGATATTCTCCCATTCCAATTATTTTAGGGGTAATGGATGCAACACCCCCTTTAACATTTGTCTTTCTCCCTTAACTTGTTTTCATACCAAGCACTTAGATATAAACACTATGATATCTATCTTCATGTAATCCCAGCAGAAGTATTCTTTCATGTCCCTATACATATTCTTAGTTCTAGAATTAATAGAGAATTAAGAACTATTATATTACTCTAATAGTTCAATCAAATATAGTATGGAAGGAACACATATATGGTTCTTAAACCTTATCATTCCATCCCAATGTAGGTTAAAAATAGGAACATCTCTATCTTTTTTTTACAACTATACATCTTAATTATGATCCTCATTAATCTTAACATGGATAGAGGGTTGAAAATTAATTTTATAATTATATGATTTCCCCCTTACATTAAGATTTCTAGATCCATCCATTGAAAATATAGAAATATTGGATCTTTTGTGATCCTCGGCATCGATATGCTATAATTTTTTTGACACAATGCTTCTACCACCTTTTTCACTTTCCCATGGTGGTAATTTATTGAGTAGTAATATTCATTTTTCAACTCTAACTATCATCTATAGTTTGTGTTCAACTAATTCAATGTCAATATATATTTCAGAATTTTATAAGCGGTATATATATGACACTTTTCACCATATATATAATGCCTCTATATATTAAATGTAAAAAATAGCACTATTAACTTCAAATCCTATGTTGGGCAATTTTTATCATGAATCATCAAATAACATGTGTCATAAGTGATAAGAATTTTTTTTTCATATGAACACATAACAAACCCTCATTGGATGCATCACTATAAAATTACAAACCATTATCCACTACGGGATAATGAATGAACATCTTCCCTAACAAGCACTCTCTTATGTTTCTTGATACTTTCTTAAAAAAAATATATCTAGAAGAACATGACACCCATCCAAGTGAAATTTTTAATTGTATTAGATAGTCAGGATAAATTCAACAAAAATCATAGTTACCATCAATCTAAAACAAGATATATTTAGATCTCATTCACTATGGATGGTCTATGCCAGCATTCAATAGCCTCTATCTTTGATGGATCTAATTATATACCATATACTGAGATTGTGTGACCCAAAATGAAACCATTATCATCCAAATTCAAAAAAATTTATTTTTTTCATATATTTTCTCCATTATATGGAATTCAATTCAATTATAAAGTGACCTTCATTCACTTCCTTACTCTTCTAATAGATAAAAATATCGTCTATAAATACTACAACAAACTGATCAAGGTAATCTATAAAGACATTGTTCATTAAATCCATTAATATAGTTGGTGAATTTGAAAATTCATAGCTATTAATATATATTCATAGTGTTCATCCTATGTATGGAATTCTGACTTGTGTATTTCCTCCATCTTGACCCACAATTGATTATATCTAGAACAAAGGTCAATCTTGGAAATGTATTGAGCATCACACATTTGATCAAAAAATTATTAATATAGGGAAAATGATAGTTGTTATTAATTGTGACCTTATTCAACTCCAAATAATCAATGTAGAGTCAAATTGATCATCCATTTTTTTTAAAAAGTTATCTGGTGAACCCTAAGGTGGAACACTTGAGTGACCAAATCCCTTATAAATGTTTTCATAGATATTTTTCTTCAAATTTTGCATCTCAATCCGAGCCATTATATAAGGAGCCTTTGAAATTGGTGTTGAACCATGTATGAGTTCTATATATAACTCAACGGCACATTTTTGTGGATTTCAATGAAACTCTTCTCGAAAGAAGTCAATTAATTCCTAAACAATAGGAATAACATGGATGTATATTTTGTGCCCAACTATTTGAAATAAAAAACCCTTCTGAATGGGAATTAAGACACATACAATAGATCTATTATACATAGGATGATCATAATTATGTTCAAATTTATGGATGATTAAATGAGGATGTCAAATATCAAATGTAACTCCCCTTCCTTAACTATTAAGTTGATCTATATGCCGATAAAGACAATCCCTACCTAGGATGACATAAAATTTAACCAAAGGAATAATAAGAAGATTTTCCTGATGAACATTACCATAAACATCACTCGGAGAGGAATCATATAATAAGGATGAAATCATTGTACCATTAGGGATTTGACCTTCTATTTTCACATATAATCCCCTTTGTGTTATCATAATACCCTTGTAAAATTAATTAGTTGTGAATGGGAGTGTATATATAGAATCAAATAATACAATATAAGTTCTAGAGTGCATGGTAAGTGTACCTCTCACCACATCTTTATCTCACTCATCAGTAGAAATAGATATTAAATGATATTTTCCATTTTCCCCCAACTTAAGTGATTACTGACATCAATTATTATCACCAGCCATTTGGTTGGCCCACTGGATAGCATAATTCCAGTTCTCCCAACACATGTAGACCTAAATAATGGTATGTTCATTATTGGATGTTTTTTCTCCATTAGCATTGATAGCTAACTTCTTCCCATCACATTGGAAATCAAATACTTCATGTCCCACCCTTTAATACATAAACGATTATTATACCCCTTAACTGCATTTACTATATTTTTATTCCCAAGAATATCATGTCATTCTCTTTATGGATTTAATATTTTCTTTTAAAGACCATCTTACTCTTCTTATCAAAACTATGATATTTATATGCGACATTTCCTTTCATTTCAACCTTTATTATGAAACACTTAATGTATTCACTTCTAATGAAGTCTCTTATGGGAAAAACCCTTCCAAGACTTGGATTTAATCCACTAAGGAACCTATAAACATTATATATAGTTTGGATTATATTCCTGAAGCATACGTCACAAAACTCTTGAAACTATCCTTGTGGGTACTAAAGTATTCATCATCCCATTGCTTTTACTCAAGGAACTATTTCTTCATTATGGTATGAATATTCTAAGTAAAATAGTTATTGAAAAATATGTTCTTGAAAATTTCCCAATCCATGGATTCTATCTCATATTGTTGCCTCGTATTGGTGATTAGAGTCCACCACATGTATTCTTCTCCTTGTAATGGATAAATATCCTCAACAATATTCTCATGCTATGAAAACTATAGAAATAATAATATATTCTCAGTAGCATTGCTCTATTATTCCTAAAAAATGGATTTGAAGACCCTATAAAAGAAAGTGGATTTTACCTAATGAAAGACTCAATAGAATGTCGTTACCTTCTTTTCTAATTTTTTAATCTCAACATAATTTATAGATTTAGAATGTTGTGGGAGAATAATAATGAGGTTTTTTATTCTATCACTCATAGTATTTGATTTTATAAGAGGAAAATCGTTGCATTATCCATCACAATCACTATTAATGTGGTTCGGCTTCCAAGAACTTAATTATCTAGAAACATAGATTAATAATTATTTATCAAATTAAGGAACCAAATAATCATGAAAAGTCACTTATAGGATATCTAAATTCTGACACCATCTTTATCATATGACACCTAATGTTTATACTAGTTTATTCATTTCAAAACTTATATTTCAAACCTTCATGATTGATTGTGAAAAGATTGTCTATTTCTAAAGCATATCTCCTAGGAGTGTCAATCCAACTGTCTAGTAAGGACCATTTTCATGTACCGGATTACCATGAGTCATTCCTACAACATCTTCCCAGAGTTGTTATCCTTATGTACATATATTTCAGAGCCACAACAACATGTTGTATCTAGACAAGGATGTATTCCTAGGAGACCACTTAATCTATCATTTAATAAAGTTCTAGTAAATTTTTATATACTTTTCTTTATCATTAATCTTATCCTTATAAATGTCCATAGGTTTATCAGTATGGTTTTATCACCCTATATTCCAAATTTTAACCAAAATTTTTTTTCTGATACCAAATGTAGTGACCCTCTCTTTTCAGAAATTAACAGTACATAATTTTTTACAAATAGTCAAATCATTATAGAAACATAAGCCTAAAGAATGTTGTTGTCTAGTTCCCATAGAAACATGGAAACATAATCACTGGTATATAAATGATCAAAATCATATCACTATAGGTTCTTCATGACTAAAACCCTTCTTAGAATCATCAAACATAATATATACCTTCATAAAAATGGGGAAGGAAGCATAAAATGGGTGATCTTAGATGCTCATTAAGGGTAAAAAATGGAGACACATGAAAATAATCCTGAACATAAGGGTATTAATATATGATCATAAAAATATAAGACTATACAATACATATCAATGATCGTAAACATGAATCATGTCATAAATCATGGATTTTCATAATAAATGAATCATAATAAAATAAAAATATAATCCATGAAAGAATAAAATAGGAATAATACATGAAATTATGGAAGAAAAATATGAACATAATATGATTTCCATAGTAGCAAATGAATCACTTCCAATACCATCATAATAGTATGGGTTTACTCCCCATACAATCTAATAGTTATGGTTCACTCCCACAGCCATCTAATTTTCATGATTTAACTCCTCATACCCTCTTGGAAGTCATGGATCACTCTCATGGACATCATTGTTGTCAATGTTCACTCCCAAAACCATCTTAGTCTATCTCATGGAATATAAATCCTTACAAAATGCATTTGAGAGATATATAGGTCCCACCCATCTCATAATGAAATTTTATAAACATGTGACACAAGATCATACATAGTCATATAATTATCCATGAAATTAAATGGTCACTATAAAAATGTTATTAAATCATAACAGGTTGAAAAATATAGGTTTCATAATAATTTCATTATAAATATATCCTGTGGAATGAAGTGGGTTTAAAAATCATATAACCTTACAAAGAGAAATGAGTTTCATAATTTTTTTTACATAAAATCATAATACATTCATAGAATGAATATGAAATGTAAAATTATATAATTTCCCCATAATGGTAAGAGGTACCCCAAGATATGATAACTTAAATAGGAAAAAAATTTCTAATATATTTTTAAAACATTTCTCAAGGAAAATATTATTTATAAATTGAAAAATTATTTTTTAAATATAAATCCATTTTTTGAAAACCTTATCCTTTGAATATATATTTGGAAGAATATAAATGAATATTTGAAACAAATAAAAACCATTTTATATTATAATTATCTTCAAGTATCATATTTAATCAATTTTGAAAACATTGTAATTTAAATTAATCAAATATTTCATCGAATGTGTAAATATAGTCATATTTTTTTATAAAAACATATTTTAGTTTTCGTAAGTACCAAATAGTGGGAAAATGGTTCAAATACATGGAGATAACATGAATAAATAGGGAATAATGAATCTCATGAGTTTTCTGGAGAGGCTAACCTTATGATTTCATCAATGAAATCAAAATCATAAACAATCTCTATAAATGATCATATCTTCAATAACACTTACCACTTGTTAACTTTCAATTGTACACTTCATGTAAGAAAATGAATTTAAATTAATAATAAATTAGCATGTACATATTAATATTCATGATTTAATAGTTCAAATTGAAGTATATATAGTTCAAAAAAGAATTAAAGTGTATAAGAATACATGTCTCCCAAAGAATGCAATTTCAGACAAACATTTCTTACACATTCGGTAACGTTTGAAACAATATCCACAAGAAAAAATGAAAATATAATGGGTATTGAAATACACATAATTAAATAGTAACAATCATATAATACCTTCATGTGTAGTATATACACCACATAAAATTAAATAGTTGTGTATAAGGTATGTATCTCATGGAAATAAAAAGTGAGATGAAAATTCCCCTACCTTATTTCTTGACATTATTTTAACTCATTTATTAAGACTATATAATAAATATAAATTTATTATAAATAATTTATATAACCATATTAATATATCTAATAACATATAAGGTTTGACTACAACATTATATTACCCACTTTTTAACAACGATTTTTATGGTTTCAATTTTGGAAATATTCTCTTTATTCTTCACATGTGACTTAATTTGTAATAACTTTTGTCCTTGTACATTTATCAGGATTTAAATAATGTACATCATAATATAAATATAATTTATATTAATTATATTTTTTTATTATAATATATATAATATATATGTATGAAATGTAATACACCGTCCATGGGGATGGTAAGCCAAACATATAGATGAACGATCTTTCTTTTTTTACTATCGTATTGAATGAAATAACTGAAATGATATATGTGTATATATATACGTATATATATATCAATATTCTATAAGAAATATTATATCATTAATATTATATATATTCATTTTACTCATCCTTAACACATTCTATATAGTGTGTGAACAAATCACATCGATTTGAGGGGGTGGAAGTCCAACTTCTAGAAATAAAATTATCGTATTTACGTGAAATGGAAAGTAGACTAATCTATTTAATAAAATAATTAGATAAGATTAAATATATAATAAATATAATATATAACATATAAAAATATAATTTTCTTCGTAATGTCCACCGTTATAGGTAGTAAGGAATAATGAACAACCATCATTTTGTGAGGTAGTAGTTCGTCATCCAGATAATTAGTTTTTTCGTAACCCATTAGATTGATGTTTGTGAATGTTTATGTATAAAAATTAGAAAAAAAATATCATATTATATAAAATATACATTAGGTGTTATATAATAATTAAATAATTATATTTTTGGGGGTGGAGAAAGATAATAAAAGAAAATAGTTTAAGGGAAAACATTACCTATTAATGAGGTAACCCATTTTTGTTTTTTCCAAATGGATTCCATAGATTGCATTATACTAGGGGAAAATATATGTAATGGTGGAATGTATGGAATTTTATTTTTTAGATATTGGACAAACCTATTTTTTTTAGATGTTTAAGGAAGTTGGAGGAGAGGAGGCCTTTTATTGTGGGGGGAGGAGTGGTACTCTTTAAAATATTGGGAAAATGAATTCCACCCACATTTTTCCCATATAAATTGGATCCAATATTGTAAAAAATTTGATACAAGGGAGGATATATTAGTAATTTGTTCAGATAGTGACTCTTAGACAAGTTTCTACCAAATTTGGGCTCTTAAGATTAATGTTTATTCCCTTATTAAGATTAATCATACATTAATCATTATAATTAATTTTGATTACATTAACAGATATTTTGGGTCAAAAACTATGTTGAACTTGTTAAAAATTAGAAATTATTATTATCCCAAATATGAAATCCATTTTCCCAAATTCTATTCATAGAAGTGGTAGAAATTAATTTAAAAATAATCCCACTAAAGGGATAACACAATTTTTTTAAAGTAAAAATATCAAAATGTTTACTATGATTTCATACCCAAATTATAAGTGAAATTTTATAAAATTAACAACATCATATTAATATATAAAAATATGATTCATCCTTATAAAAAATTATTTGAAAATGAAGTTTGGAATTAAAATCTGATAATTTTCACGACTCATCCAAAAATAAATTTTCATATAAAAATCCCCAAAAATAGCCCAAAAAATGAAACATTATAATTTCAAAAATGATGTTTATTTTATAAAATTAAATTTCAAAATGTGTCTAATATTAAAATTATTATTTTTCACTGATATACATTAAAGGTTGTTTATTTGAAAAAAATTATATTAAAACTTATAAGAACATTAATAAAAATTAAATATATCATTATTAGTATGTTTTATTTAAAAAATTATTTATAAATAATATTTGAAAAGTATTTATTAAGGTTCATATAAAATATTTAATGACTAGGTTATAATCATCTCATTTAAATAATCAGAATAGTAAAATGAGGTGTCTTAAAAAAAATTTTGTTGTTTGTAATGTACGTCTGGTCAGTGTTTCATGTAACATAAGACAATTTGATGTCCAATGAAACATATTCCAAGTCAGTTTTCCATGTAACATATTCTGCTTCAGTTCCATGTGATATGAATTTTTGACTGAGTGCGTCGCAAGATAGAAATGGCAATTTACTTTATTTGGGGAAAAAGGTCTAAAAATACTTATGGTGTTCTAAAAGTGTTGGGTGAATACTCATGCGTGAACCGTAATGTTGGGATGTAATGTGTATAAAAACTATGTGGAATAATTCAATTTAATGGTTATTTATATGAAAAAACATTTGGAATACTCATACATCGTAGTCCTAGGAGATGACATGCCTCTCATGAGGAAGTCCATATTGATCAGGATTTCCCCATAAGTCATTCTAAAGAACATGTAACTAAATACTATAATCCAAGGACTCCTAAAATAGTATGAGATATGATCTATGTACCTATTTAATTTGGTTATCGTCCTTCATAATCACATCCATATTCTATTCTTAGTCCTAAATTTGGAGTTTTGTTACGTGTCTTTGAGCATGCAATGAGGGGATTCTCCTCCCACCATAATTAATTATTTCGTAATGCGATTTAAAGATATGTTGGTTAATCAATTAGATCAAAAGTGGTATGTTTCAATGTTTGGTGGATAATATTCATTAAATTTCATATTTGATGTCATTATATTGATGTTGAGGTGTTGGAAGGTATAACAGTTGTGTTACACCTTTAGGAAAGAGGAGGGTTATCTTCTGTTAGTGTTTAATTTCAACATAGTGGCATCAGAGTGATTTGTGGTACGACCCAATGAATTTTATAATTTAGATAGATTAAGGTGTAGTTACTTGTAATACACAATTTTTAGAGATACATATTCCATTATATGATGAGATATTATCAATGGATCATTCCATAGTAGTACTGAGACCTTTAAATGTTTTTACAGTGTGTTCAATTTGGTGAGAGTATGACTTGTGTAATGACTTATGCCCCCAGAACACATTAGTATCTTCTGCAACATATCTAATGGTACCTTGAAATCTTTATTTTCTAGTAGTGAACTTTTATTTTATATATGAGAAGGATTAAATCAGACCCATTATTATTCACTTGGGAAAATTTGTAGTTGATTTTGAAATTGGGTATGTGGACATAAAGCGTTGAATTTATTATTGTTTTATAAATCTACTGATGATCATGGAAAATACCCTTGTTGGGGATTAAAAATATGTTAAACCTTTACAAATGAGTGGTTATATTTAAAAATATCAGTATCTTTTTTGGATATCATTATATGATGATTCACGAGGATGATATTATCAAGGCCACATCCCAATGATTCAAAATACACTATGAGTTCTTTGTGATGCATTTTTAGTGAGACTAATTCCCCTGATGTGTTCTTGAATAAAATGAACTAGATTATACAACCTTCATTATAATTATTCATATTTTTAATTATAGATTACATTATCATATATTATACATTGAGGGAGAAACATGCAGATCATTTAATTATTTTCACAGACATTGTCTGGTAACACCATTTTTATGAAGAGATATAAAAGTGTCACTTTTTAATTATTGAGGTTCGTTTTCTAGGGAACGTCATTTCTACACATGGTGGATTATTTGATCCATATGAGAGTGATGAATTTTATTCTCTAAAAGTACCAAATATTATTTTATAGGTGTAGTGTCTTATATGATTTGTATGGGACTATGAGAGGTTTATGACTGATTCCATCAGTATGAAATCTTGTTCTCACATTCTAGATGAGGTATCTCACCAGTGGCCTTTGCTTTAGTTAACCATGGATGATGAGGGAGTACATCTTATTATTAGTCATCAGTAGTGGATCCAACACATATTAATCATGTCGTAGATGCTCAATCATGAGTTTTTGAATGTGATGTATTACACGACCATCCATCCATAGAATATTTAAAATATGGAATTACTGAAGGTGGAGAGAACATTATAATTTTGACAGGGGAATAGGTAGTTCTATTCCGGTTTGTGTGAGAATGTGATGGGGTATTTTTATACATGTTATTTTGTTTTTAATATTTGTGTGTAAGGGTGTCCATTGGACATTAGAAGTATCGTTGTTGGGTTGACCAAATGAGGATAAATTTCACATTTTTTTTCTAGGTGTCCCTCATGTAAAAAGGAAAATTCATGACATTAGGTTCTATCATGTTCAAATAGAGCTCTTGAGTTCACTACATAGTAGTGTCAAGGAATATTGATGGATCTTTTGTTAGAGATTATACATTAATTGAGTGTCAATGACTCTCCAAGGGTGATTATTTAAAAAATTAACAAGTAGGAACACTTTAATTCCATGAGGGAGTAGTGTTTGGTTGATAGATTATTGATGATATATGTATAGGAGATCATTTTTTGTCATGGGTTTAAAATGTTGTTCATATCAAACCGTGATTCTTGATATATTTAATATTTGTGGTTGGAGTAAAATATTCTTTTGTGACCACGTTATAGATAAGTAAAATGTTGAACCCCTATGTAAGCTACCATTAAAAAAGACAATCCATGTTTTGGATATTTGTTTGAGATAAGAATTTTGGTTTTTATAGACATGTGGATCACTTACTATTAGTGTAGATTTCTTAGAATAGCATCTATCAGTCCAATATTGGATTTCAACCATGTGAAACACTATATATGTGACCTTATAAATTACCCATGTGTTGGTCTCAGGTTTGTGGGACCTCTCTTATTGGGATAAAGAGGGTGAATGACGTTTTAGAGAAGGGTTTATGTGATATATTATTATTTGAGGCAATAGAAATATTGATAAAAAATATATATATATAATTTTATCATAAACCATTATAATTTGATATTTAAAAAAAATTCTTCTTGAGAGTCTCACAAAAATTTGGATTTTGTTGTTTTGGTAATGAAGTATGTTTTCACCTAATGTTCTTCAGTTCATATGAGTTGTTTTCTGGGTTTAGTGAGGTAAAATAATACATTGCCTTATCCCCATTAGAAGGCTATGTGTGCGACATCTTCTCTATTTCGTATTTTAGTAGATTTATTCTCATTCTGTTTAATGTTATCAACTATATAGATCTAGATATTGATGATGGAGTCATCTTCATGGAGTACATAGAGGCAATTTAGAACCAATATGAGACGATCATGTATTGACAAACATGTCGAAAAAGTTAAAATAAGTGGATGAATTAATTTAATTTTTTATCAATTTATTATTATATTTTATAATTTTAATTTTATGAGATTAAATTTATTTTAAAAATCATTAGGTCAAAATAATATTTAGTTAATATTTTTTCTTTTTCAGAAATATTTTATTTTTGGGAGACTAATGAAAAATACTATTTTTCTAAATAATTTCACATTTAGGAAAACATCTTGATATAGGAATGACATGATTTATTTATCATTTGATATATTATATTCATATAGTAATTAAAGTAAAAAAGTAAAAATTATTATGTAGAATTTAGAAACCAATTATTCACATTTTGATATACATGCAATCATTTACATTAATAAAAGGAATAATTTTTTATCCCTTCATTAATTAAGTATTGAAAATGTTACATTCAATTTAGAATTGGTTTAAAGGTCACATAACTATATATTTTAATCATTATTTAATAATATTAATTTGAATAATTTAAATTCATGATTCTATGGAAAATCTAATTTTATGCTTAAAATGACTTTTTGATAACTAAATGGTTTACAATGCATTGTATGTAATTAAATTAAAGTTAATTTTAACAACCTATAGAAAATCCATACTCTAAATTTTTTTCCATATTTTTAATCATGAAATTAAAATTAATCAATATGTTCATATTTATTTCCCTCATAATTAAAATTTATCATTCTTAATGTCTGTGACAACAGTAATGGTTGAGTGGTTTAATATGAGGATTAATATAAGAGAATAATCATAAAATATCACTAAAACATATATAAATTTTTTTAGTTTATTTATATTCTATCATTTTATATCATTGAAATTTCATCCATTTGGAATAATATTCCATTTAAAATTAATTTATACTATTTGAATGTTGAATGTATTTATAGGAATGTCAGTTCCCTCACTTATAGTTAGACTCCTCCCCTCAATTATTCCAACATGTATAGATCCTTACATCAACCAATGTATACCAAAATATATCAATATTGGATTATCATGCAAGGAAATAACATTTTTTTTGAATAGTCATTAAATTTACAACACACATGCCTGAGGACTATAATAGTTTAGTAACAATGGAAACATAGTACACAATCCTCTCAATTCCTAAAATATCATTATTAGATCACATAATGTTCTTCCCATTAAGTACACATCAACGTTAAACCCAACATATAAAAGTTATTCATATCTCTGAGGAATGGAAACCTAGGAAAGGGTGAGATCAGATTCTTAGTATGGGTGAACAAGGGATACACATAAGCGTAACATAAAAATATGTGTATGAGAACATAATAATAACATTTTAAAAACATACCTTACATGTCCATGATCATAATCATGTGTCATGGAATAAATATTGAAAGTTCATGATCCATGATTCATAAGAAAATCAAATAACATGAGCCTTGATAGACTACAATTGTAATAAAACATGGATTTTTGGAATACACATCATCTTAGAACATTGCGAACATCATTAAATAAAAATAGGTTCACTCATTATCTTATGGACATGAAGTTATACCCTCTCATAATCATATAGACATGAAACCAATTCTATACATACAATTATAAACATGAATGATATGTCTACAAATAATATTATGAATACCTAATAGGGCTCATACATAACTTTGTCAACACATATTCATGTTCATTCATAACATTATGTACATGAATGGCTGGTTCCCAAATAACATCATAGTATTCATGGTCCAATCCTAAGACCATCATTACGGGAAATGTTCATTATCGAATCGAGTTCACTCTACATTCTAGTACTTTTTAACTCATGATATTTAAATATTATCCCAATTCATTAGTGAGAGATATCGGTCCCACCAATCACATAATGAAAATCATATATAACTATTCTATAAGATCATATAACATTTACCATATCATAACTATTGAAATTAAATGGGTTTCATAATCATTTCATCATATCATAACCAATGGGAAGTAAATAGGTTTCATAATTATCATAACATAATTCATTGAAAGGGAATTGGTTTTTATATGAATATATTCATGGCATGACACATGGTGGAGAAACAGGTTTCATAAACATTATTCCATAATTATCATATACAACCCAAAGAATGAATTAAAATGGTATCCTTTTATCACATACATGGGAAGGAATATGTAAAATCGCTATATATAATAATATATAGAAATTATTTTTGGAATATCTTTTAAAAAAATTATTGATCGTACCACAATTCACTGTTTCATTTTCACCCTTACATCGCTGTGCTAAACATATTTTGTATTAAAAATTATAAAAATATTATCAAAATGTGATTCATGTTTGATTCAATAATTTTTTGTTTATAATTGTTAAATAGGTCAATGATACATGTTTCGAAAATTACAATGTAGGTGGAGGTGATTTGGAGGGCCCTTGATGAAGTGAAAGAAAAATGGGCCAAAATTGCATGGATCCATGGACATCTGTCCACTGTTTGGAATATTACACGAAATTCGTGCCTCCAAATCGTCTGAAATTTTGTGGCCCTGTCCAAAATTCCAAATGATACATTTCATATTAAGGAACTCAATCCTGATTCGGCTTGCATGGGGCCCATACGAACTGATCTGTCAAAGCCACCGAATTTGGACCAAGTCAAATGCGGTGTTATGTATTTTATCAATATCATGAGCTCTAGTTGTCCAAATGGTGCCAACATTTTGGTGGAGAGATTCACATGTTAGGGCTACAACCTTTCTATTTTCTCCAAAGCGAGATAAGACTGTCTGAAGGCAGAAACGCATCGTGCAAGTGGATTTATGAAATTTATGTGCCCAAAACCACCTCCCACATTTCCTATAAAAGGACACCTTGGGCTCTTCATTTGTAATTTCGTCCAAGGAGTTATGTGCTGCCAATTTGGAGTCCTAGAAGAGTCTCCTAATCACCTTGGAGGTTCTATATGCCCCTATCCTCATAGTGGGATCAACAATGAAGAAGGAGTTCAACCAGAGATTCCTCCTCCTCCCGATGTCGAGCTAAAAGTTGGGTGTTCGTTGTGAGGGAGCTACACACATGTCAAGGGAGTTCCGATGCATACATTAGCTACTAGTTTGGACTAATTTAGGTGTTTAAAAATTTCATTCCATGTATATTATTTTATTTCTGATTTTAATGTTTGATTTGATACGTGTGAGTGATATGCTCTTAATTTCTAACCGATCGGTGTGCAGTTTTGAGTGTGTGTATTGTGTTGTTCCGATTGGACACCACAAGATCCTTTTCATACCCAAATTATTGAGATTTCAATATGATTTAGATTCTCTTATTCCATGCATAAGTACTGAACCTTGACAATACGATTGTTATGTCAAGGTTTGGTCCTTAAAGCATTGAAATAAAATCATAGGAATTAATCGGGATTCCGATTAACTCCAACCAAAGAATTACTCTAAACCCATGATGAATATATATGAGAAATGAACTTGATATGTGTGTAGTGAAATCACATCGAACCTTTTATCTCATATTTCTCAAAACCCACTTGGTCACTCATTTTTTTGGCTATTTCATCTAAGTCATTGGTTTAAATTGTTTTCAAAACCACCCCTTCTCTTAGTCATTTTTATTAAAAATACACACTCTAAACCTACCAACGCTCCTTGAGAGACAACATAGGGTCTTCCCTAGACTATAAATAAACCTTAAAAATATAATCAATTTGACATGTCACGACAGCACGGTAAATTTTTGCGCCGTTTCCTGGGAGCGCTTTAGTTTTTTGGGCGTGTTATTGATAAAATTTTTGTAATTTTTGTGAATATTTGTTTGTTTTATCTTCTACCTTTTCATTTGTTTTTGCGTTATAATTTATTTATTGTGTAGGTTCTTTGTATGACGCTTTCTACTCCGGGATACCTACAAACTTTCGAACCCGAACCGGAGAGGATCCTACATCAACGAAACTGGGACATACAATACCACACTTTGAAGGAGGAGACATCAAATCTTAGAATTCTTCTTGATCCTTCTTATTCTTCTGAAACCAAAGTTAAAATTGAACATAACTTGTATAACATGGCTGAAAATAATAGAACACTAAAATAACTAACCTCACCTGATATTGATATCCAACCCACTTACATTCAATTACTAGGCGAGGCACCCAATTTTGAACTAAAATCTGGTTTAATCCATTTATTACCAAGATTTCATGGACTGCCTGGAGAAGATCCACATAAGCATTTAAAAGAATTTCATACTGTGTGTTCAACATTAAAACCTGCTAATGTGGATGAAGAACAAGTAAATCTTAGGGAATTTCCATTTTCATTAGAAGACACGGCTAAAGATTGGTTGTATTATGTTAATTCACCTATTAGAGGTTAGGCGGACATGAAACGAATTTTTCTTGAAAAATACTTTCCAGCCTCTCGAACTGAAACTATAAGGAAAGAAATATGTGGTATAATAAAATCTCAAGGGGAATAATTACATGAATATTGGGAATTCTTTAAAAGGTTATGTTCAATTTGCCCACACCACCAAATAAGTGATCAGCTTTTAATTCAATATTTTTATGAAGGTTTGATTTTTATTGATCGAAATATGATTGATGCTGCTGGAGGTGGTGCATTGGTAGATAAGACCCCAATTGCTGCAAGAACCCTCATTGAGAACATGGCACAGAACACTCAACAATTCGGTACACGGTCCAGTGTTCCCATTCGAGGTGTCCATGAGGTGCAATGTACTGAGTTTGAGATGAAGGTGGACACGAAGTTCGAATAGGTAAGTACCCTTCTACGACAACTAGCTCTCTCCCAAGGGAAATATCAATCTCCTCCTCCCATCCATTGTGGAATCTGCTCTTCTGACACCCACTATTCTGACCAATGTCCTCAATTGAGAGAAACTTCTGAGAGTTGTGAGGCAATATTTCCAGGACGCCCCTTTAACCAACCCTTTAGGCAAAAACCATACTATCCATCCAACCAAGGGTGGAAGGACAACCAAGACTATAGGCAAGGGGGTATTCAAACTGTAACACCCTAGGTAAATAAAGAATATGACATTTCATATTTATCCATATTTGTGAATAAAATATTTAAATGAATTTAAAGGGGACTCTATGCTCGATGGCGTACCCAACACGCAACAACGAGTTTCTTGGGAATCTTACGTTGCACTCTAATAATAAAATAATATTATTTTAAATGGTAGTTAACATGTAGCCGTTGTATTGCCGGGAATGGATAGAAATAACTATAATACGATTATATATGTTTTTTAATGTTTTTACATTTATCCAATAAAAGCTAAAGGCTTAAAATACGGAAAGAATTAAATTTTAGGTGTATATGCCCTAGTTTTCACTAAAGGTTCACTTATTGCCTTTTAATGGAGAACTGTCATTAAATATAGTTTTGATCACTCTTATATATTCTTTTTGATCAAATAAAACTCTTTTTAATAATCGTGACATCAAATTTTACTTTGTGTAATTTTTTGGTATTTTTCCGATAAAGTTCATTTTTTAATGAATAGTGTAGAATGTTATGTTTTAATTCAAAACCACTTTTTAATCTAATTTATTTATATGATTAGATTATATATTGAATTGGTTTTAAAGTAAAATTAGAAAATATTTTAACCATTAAATCCATTAGTGGTCGTTGGAATTAATTTCACTTTGAAATCAGACTTAAACTAGTGTCAATCTTTTGATACTTATTGTTTCATAAAACACGCTATTTGTCATGACAGTGGGAATTAATTATTAAATTAATTAATGTGACTTATATGTTTTGAATTTTTTAAAACGGACATCATTTTTGAATTCAGAATATCAAATATAGCTTAGGGTGAATTTTTGGGATTTTTCTGAAAAACATCAATTTTTGATGAATAGTGAAACCACTAAGTGGTACTTATAAAAACTGATTTTTCGTTTAAATGAAATTTTGCCATCATTGTGTTTTGATTTTAAAATATCCGACATAAATTGTTTTCATTAAGAAGTAAAATGTGGTTCAATGAGATTAAAATAATTTTTTGGTGAATAGTAACTTATTAAGTTTTTAATCGCAATTAGTGGTAATTAGTGTAGTTTAAGGTAAAAATAATACTTTAATGGAATATGAGGAGCTTGAAACATGTCCTAACCTAATATTTTGTGTCATGGAAGACCAAGACAAGCCATGGGTCAACTTGGGGACCCCATGGATCCACTTTGGTTGGGAAATGACATAAATAACATTTTATTTAATGTAAAAGTAAAATTGACACAAACATGATATGTTTTACTAAACCAATTTTTATGTGGGGCTATAAAAGTCATCTTTTTTATTATAAATATTCATTGGAAAGCTAAAAAGATTTCCTACATCATAGTATTTTTTTATAATTTTTAGACATTAAATAAAATAAATTATTTATGACATAATAACGATGCAGCGATGACATCATTATTTGACGATTTTAATAAAATGGAAAGATAATGTAAAATATATGAACTACACATGTCCAAAACTTATTGGATGAGTGGATTTAGAAGACTTATCACCTTATCCACGAATTATACCAATGTGGGACCTTTTGAAACCGAAACACATTTTCAAATAAAGTAATATTTCTTTACTTTCCAAAAGTGCCCCTCCCCTCCTCTTATAAAAGGCCCCCACCTCTACCTCTTTTCACACACTCATCAAGCCTTTGGCTCGGCCAACCCATGCCCATTTACTCTCTCCACATCCCTATCCTCATCCTAGATGATTCCCTTTGGGAAGAATCCTTTCAAAGGAAGCCTTTAGGCTCAAATCAAAAGGCGTTACACTTTTAAAGGTAATTCATTCTCTCATGTTCATTTGTTTTATTTTTCTTCTCCAACCACATACACTCTTTTTATTTACTTATTTTGTAACAACACCAGTATCTTCAATATACTAGGATGTTGTTATAAGATTTATTCGAGCTACACACTCACACAAATACATCAAATGGTTAAAGAACATACAGTTTCCGTGGATGGTGAAATTCTGCCTCCCGAAACGATGATTGTTCAATACTCATTTAACACCTTCAAAGGTGGCCATTATGATGTCACTATTTTTATATATGATATATAATATGTTTATGTTTTATTTATGCTTCTGTATTTTTCATTTTTGTCTTACCTTTATGGCTTCCATTATGGGTATACGCGATATCTTCATTTAAGGAAGTGCAGACTACCGCCCCCTCAAAGTGATTTGATTCGTTAAATACCATATGTGGGATGTATAAAGGATGGAAATATGATATTATATATGATATTATACTGTAATTATAATATACCTTTATATCATTATTATTCCATTCTATAAAATATGAAATAGAAATGAAAGTAGCGTTCATGCGTACGTACGGCTTACCGTCTCCATGAACGGTGCATTTCATTTCTTACCTCTAAATGATTATGTAATATTATAAAAACATGCATGTACTGGATATATATGACATATATGATATCTACATCATGAATACAATTCTGTATATAATAAACATTTGGCCACATGAACAACATGTAATTGTAAGAAGTCCACTTTCGACTTAAGATCTAAATATCGACAAAACAATCATTATTAACTTAATGATTACATATTGTTTATAACATGGTAATAAGTGATATAGAAGTAATAATAAACTTGAAAAAGGTTCTTAAGGAAGTAGAAATTAACTCAAGTTTATTATTCAGGAGATTAAAGAACGATCGAGTCAAAGTCGGACCCGAGGTAAGGGATCCTACTCCTCTCTTTCTTTTTAAGTACACATTTTTATGCCATTCCTTTTAAATCTCATCTTTCTTGTTATTAGGATGATCTTTGATATTAAAATTACTTTAATTTTTATGTTCATGTGATGAGAGACCCTATTCTCTCTCATCAATCCATTTTGGATGTTTTGAGTGGCGCCGTTAGGCTGCCGAACTTTTGTAAGAGATCTAACCGCTCTCTTTCTTTTCACGTACTGTCCTTTATGTCACTTATTTTAAGCTCCTCTTTGTAATGTTGGGGGATGTTCCTTTATATTCCCCTTGCTGTACATTTTATTGTAATGTGATGAGATACCCCATTTGATCTCATCAATCCATATTCGGAAGTTTTATGTGGCGCCGTTAGGCTGCCGAGTTTTCGTAAAGGATTTTTCATCTCACTTTTATTCCCGTGAGATTTATGCTACATTTGCCACAAATTCCATTTAGTGGTGTATGTACTGCCCATTATTCTAAAATTTGTGTAATATAATTTCGTTTATGAGTATTTACATCAATGACCTATTGTCTTTCTTTCATGGGGTGTATGTTTTGAAAGATACCCAAGTCGGTAAGGGAACCTTTCACCCTCCTTTTTTTAAAAGAATTATTTTATTGGGTCTTTTAATTTACATATTTTTATGTTTGGATATGTTCTCATACATCCTTATTGATGTAAATTTTATGTCCAAGTGATGAGATACACTTTTTATCTCTCATCAACTCATTTTGATGTGATGCCGTTTGGCTGTCAAGGGAACTTTTTAACCCAATTTTGATTTCTTTGGGTTCAACTTGTAGTCATTGAATATGTCATCCATTGAATATGTGTGAATGACATTTTATTGTTTTACACATAATATCCACTTATATTGGGTGTATATATATTTGTCACACATATTTTTGAGATTTATTTGTCCTTAATTTAAGGATACCTTCTTTATAAGGGATTTCATCACATTTGACATTTCTATTGAGGGCTCATTGTTGTTATTCACCAATTCACTATTATATGGTGTATATACTGTCCTTTGGAGTATTATATCATGAATCCTTTTATTTTCATGATATTATAAAATTCTGACTAAATGTTATTCCTCGATTATTGTATTCAAGTGTCTCTAATTTTGGTAAAACCCCTTTAACCAAAATATCGTTTTAAATGTTTTAATTATTTGTTCTTATTAATATCCATGTTTTCAAAATGGTTTAAGGATTTATTTATATAGATATTAATGGTTTAAAATGTTAAAATCTTCAAGGTGGTATGGGACACTTTGATTCAAAAATCTCTTTATTAAATGTTTTAAATGGTTTTGGAAATGGTTTCTTTTTGAATGGATTCATTATTTCAATATCCTAAAATGATATATTGTGATTGAAATGTGGAAATGTTATGTTTCCTTTATTCATGTTTATGTGATACGATTATGTTATGGTTCTTGGGCATTGTTATGAAGAACGGGTGGTTCCGTGATAAACTAAGGGCGAGTGAGCCCGATATAGCTCTCCAATGCATTGGGTAATGCGAAGGAGTGAAACGTTAATGTTTCTCCGAAGAGATTTAGGGAATATACTGTGATGGGTATTCCAAACGTAACCAAGAGGGTTACTCCCTACGTAAGAATGTTATGAATTCCTCGAGTTACCTTTATGTCTTATGTTTTCTATGAGTTATTCATGATTTGATATGCCTATGTTTTATGGGTAAAGTATGATTTTATTCTTATGTATATATGAACTCATGTTTCCTTTCCATATTTTTATAACCCTTACTGAGCTTTTTATGCTCATCCCAAGTTTTTGAAATATTATTAACAGGTCAAGGGAAAGGTACATGATGTGATGATAGTGTCAAGGATGTGTCAAGAAAGAATCCGTGTTTTATTTTAAATAGGTTTCCGTTGATGGGAAGAATGAATATTGTCTTTTATGTAACCACTTTGTTTAAATGTGGAATGTAATGCATGTTTCATGATCTAATTCTCTAAAACTCTAAACCTGAAAAGATCCTCAATGTGTAATCTTGTAATAACTCAAGATTAAGTAAGGGTTAAGGCTGGGGCCTTATAGTTGGTATCAAAGGTCGGTTTAGATAACTTTAGAGGTTAGGGTATTCTTTAAGCATAAGTGACATTACCATAATGGTTAGGATTTCAGAAAGAGTCCTAGTTTTAGATAAAGTGAATGAGTAAGTATATATTAGTGTTTATCTTACTCATTAGTACATGATGGTTTTGTTGATATACTCACACTGACATTTCTGTTTTTAGTGAATGGCTGGATCTCGCAGGCACCAAAGTGACAATTGGATTGAAGGAAACTGTGGTGGATCTATGATTAAGATACTAGGTAAAATAGAGGATTCAATGAGGAAACTCATGGTTGTTCTAAACCAACTATCAAGGAGTCATGATCAACCACTTCAACCTTGGTGAGTTCTCTAGTGCATCATGTACGAGATTGCCAACTCGATGTGGAAATTCAGGTAATAATTATTAAGGTAACCATTAGGGTTTATATGATCCTTACTTTTGAGGTAATTATGGGTTATTATATGTTCTGATGGAAAATGAAAGGCATGAGATAAACATGAGGTTAAAATATGTTATGATCATCTTTGAAGATTTTATATCATTTTGGGGAATGTTTTAAGAATTATATTGTTTTGAAAAAAGGACAACACGCAGACCATGTGACAACCCGTCGCGTCGGACAAAGCTGCGGGAATCGAACCCACAACCAAAGTGCGACTGGTATTTATCGCCTACCACTGGACTACGTGAAGTCCCTGGTTAGTTTGACTGATTCTTTTTAGTTATATTATTTTATGAATTAAGAGTAAGTTGATTTTGGAGGATATGTGATTAGGATAATTACTTTTCAATGTGAGGCTTTAGGAGCGACTAATGTTGTTTGGAGATAAATGTTACGATTTAACTTGGAATACTATGTGACTAAATCCTTCAAATATTTGGGTTTCAATATTATATTGGTTTACTTTGAAGAATTTTATGGACAAATTGTTTATCGGATGGTCCTCGTTGAACTTTGGGTTTTGTTGGACAAATTTTGGAGATTAAGAATAGATTTTCTTTTTTATAAGGGGTTATCCTTTTCTGGATTATCTGATCTTGTACTAACCTTTTTGGTTTTGGTTTTGGTTAAGGCCTAAATACATGGGATGTATATAGTTCTCTTTTGGGGATTAGGTGATTCTCTAGAAGTTGATTATAGTACTCTTGATGCGAACAAGTCTCCCTAAATACTCGTCTTTTGAAAAAAATATGAGTTTGACTAAGGAATCTAGTAAAAGTTGAAAGTCAACATGATAAGTTATTATGATTCCTTATGAATAAATTACTCAATAAAAAGTAACTTAAAACAAAAATGTTGTCTATTAACTTTTCCTACTGGGGAATCGAATACCGTTTAACCCATCACAAGTTTGTGATTTTATCATGGTTAACTTTCTCCTAAACATGTTTTCTATCACTCTCCATGAGAACATGACCCTTTGTTTTTTCCTCCATGTCCATATTTTTATACATGGAATCCTAGTATGGGTTAACTCGGGTGACCTTTGTACTTATCTTTCTTTATTTTAAAGTGATTGTTTTACTGACCCTTGTTCCGATGTGGGACTTTCAAGGATGTTTCCAAGCCCAATTTTAAAATTGCGAGGACGCAATTCCCAAAAGGGGGGAAGGATGTAACACCCCAGGTAAATAAAGAATATGACATTTCATATTTATCCATATTTGTGAATAAAATATTTAAATGACTTTAAAGGGGACTCTATGCTCGATGGCATACCCAACACGCAACAACGAGTTTCTTGGGAATCTTACATTACACTCTAATAGTAAAATAATATTATTTTAAATGGTAGTTAACATGTAGCCGTTTTTTTGGCGGAAATGGATAGAAATAACTAAAATATGATTATATATGTTTTTTAATTTTTTACATTTATCCAATAAAAGCTAAAGGCTTAAAATACGGAAAGAATTAAATTTTAGGTGTATATGCCCCAGTTTTCACTAAAGGTTCACTTATCGCCTTTTAATGGAGAACTGTCATTAAATATAGTTTTGATCACTCTTATATATTCTATTGGACCAAATAAAACTCTTATTAAGAATCGGGACATCAAATTTTACTTTGTGTAATTTTTTGGTATTTTTCCGATAAAGTTCATTTTTTAATGAATAGTGTAGAATGTTATGTTTTAATTCAAAACCACTTTTTAATATAATTTATTTATATGATTAGATTATATTTTGAATTGGTTTTAAAGTGAAATTAGAAAATATTTTTACCATTAAATCCAATAGTGGTCGTTGGAATTAATTTCACTTTGAAATCAGACTTAAACTAGTGTCAATCTTTTGATACTTATTGTTTCATAAAACACGCTATTTGTCATGACAACGAAAATTAATTATTAAATTAATTAATGTGACTTATATGTTTTGAATTTTGTAAAACTGACATCATTTTTGAATTCAGAATATCAAATATAACTTAGGGTGAATTTTTGGGATTTTTCTGAAAAACTTCAATTTTTGATGAATAGTGAAACCACTAAGTGGTACTTATAAAAACTGATTTTCCGTTTAAATGAAATTTTGCCATAATTTTGTTTTGATTTTAAAAAATCCAACATACATGGTTGTCATTAAGAAGTAAAATGTGGTTCAATGAGGTTAAAATAATTTTTTGGTGAATTGTAACTTATTAAGTTTTTAATCGCATTTAGTGGTAATTAGTGTAGTTTAAGGTAAAAATAAAACTTTAATGGAATAAGATGAGCTTGACACATGTCCTAACCTAATTGGTTGTGTCATGGACGACCAAGAAAATCCATGGGTCAACTTGGGGACCCCATGGATCCACTTTGGTTGGGAAATGACATAAATAACATTTTATTTAATGTAAAAGTAAAATTGACACAAACATGATATGTTTTACTAAAACAATTTTTAAGTGGGGTTATAAAAGTCATATTTTTTATTATAAATATTCATTGGAAAGCTAAAAATATTTCCTACATCATAGTATTTTTTTATAATTTTTAGACATTAAATAAAATAAATTATTTATGACATAATAATGATGGAGCGATGACATCATTATTTGACGATTTAAATAAAATTGAATGATAATGTAAAATCTATGAACTACACATGTAAAAAACATATTGTATGAGTTTATTTCGAAGACTTATCACTTTATCCACGAATTATAGCAATGTCGGACCTTTTGAAACCGAAACACATTTTCAAATAAAGTAATATTTCTTTACTTTCCAAAAGTGCCCATCCCCACCTCTTATAAAAGGCCCCCACCTCTACCTCTTTTCACACACTCATCAAGCCTTTGGCTCGGCCAAACCCTGCCCATTTACTCTCTCCACATCCCTCTACTCATCCTAGAGGATTCCCTTTGGGCAGAATACTTTCAAAGGAAGCCTTTAGGCTCAAATCAAAAGGAGTTACACTTTTAAAGGTAATTTATTCTCTCATGTTCATTTGTTTTATTTTGCTTCTCCAACCCCATAAACTCTTTTTATTTACTTTTTTTGTAACAAAACCAGTATCTTCAATATACTAGGATGTTGTTATAAGATTTATTCGAGCTACACACTCACACAACTACATCAAATGGTTAAAGAACGTACGGTTTCCGTGGATGGTGAAATTCTGCCTCCCGAAACGATGATTGTTCAATACTCATTTAACACCTTAAAAGGTGGCCATTATGATGTAACTATTTTTATATATGATATATAATATGTTTATGTTTTATTTATGCTTCTGTATTTTTCATTTTTGTCATACCTTATGGCTTCCATTATGGGTATACGCGATATCTTCATTTAAGGAAGTGCGGACTACCGCCCCCTCAAAGTGATTTGATTCGTTAAATACCATATGTGGGATGTATAAAGGATGGAAATATGATATTATATATGATATTATACTGGAATTATTATATACCTTTATATCATTATTATTCCATTCTATAAAATATGAAATAGAAATGAAAGTAGCATTCATGCGTACGTACGGCTTACCGTCTCCATGAACGGTGCATTTCATTTCTTACCTCTAAATGATTATGTAATGTTATAAATACATGCATGTACTGGATATATATGACATATATGATATCTAAATCATGAATACAATTCTGGATATAATAAACATTTGGCCACACGAACAACATGTAATTGTAAGAAGTCCACTTTCGACATAAGAACCAAATATCGACAAAACAATCATTATTAACTTAATGATTACATATTGTTTATAACATGGTAATAAGTGATATAAAAGGAATAATAAAATTGAAAAAAGGTTCTTAAGGAAGTAGAAATTAACTCAAGTTTATTATTCAGGAGATTAAAGAACGATCGAGTCAAAGTCGGACCCGAGGTAAGGGATCCTACTCCTCTCTTTCTTTTTAAGTACACACTTTTATGTCATTCCTTTTAAATCTAATCTTTCTTGTTATTGTGATGATCTTTTATATTACACTTACTGTAATTTTTATGTTCATGTGATGAGAGACCCTATTCTCTCTCATCAATCTATTTTGGAAGTTTTGAGTGGCGCCGTTAGGCTGCTGAACTTTTGTAAGAGATCTAACCTCTCTCTTTCTTTTCACGTACTCTCCTTTATGTCACTTCTTTTAAGATCCTCTTTGTAATGTTGGGGGATGTTCCTTTATATTACCATTGCTGTAAATTTTATTGTAATGTGATGAGATACCCCATTTGGTCTAATCAATCCATATTCGGAAGTTTTATGTGGCGCCGTTAGGCTGCCGAGTTTTCATATGGGATTTTTCATCTCACTTTTATTCCCGTGAGATTTATGATACATTTGCCACAAATTCCATTTAGTGGTGTATGTACTGCCCATTATTCTACTCTTTGTGTAATATACTTTCTTTTATGAGTATTTACATCAATGACCTATTTTCTTTCTTTCATGGGGTGTATGTTTTGAAAGATATCCAAGTCGGTAAGGGAACCTTTCACCCTCCTTTTCGTTAAAAGACTTATTTTATTGGGTCTTTTAATTTACATATTTTTATGTTGGGATATGTTATCATACATCCTTATTGATGTAAATTTTATGCCCAAGTGATGAGATACACGTTTTATCTCTCATCAACTCATTTTGATGTGATGCCGTTAGGCTGTCAAGGGAACTTTTTAACCCAATTTCGATTTCTTTGGGTTCAACTTGTAGTCATTGAATATGTCATCCATTGAATATGTGTGAATGACCTTTTATTGTTTTACACTTAATATCCACTTATATTGGGTGTATATATATTTGTCACACATATTTTTGAGATTTATTTGTCCTTAATTTAAGGATACCTTCTTTATAAGGGATTTCATCACATTTGACATTTCTATTGAGGGCTCATTGTTGTTATGCACCAATTCACTCTTATATGGTGTATATAATGTCCTTTGGAGTATTATATCATGAATCCTTTTATTATCATGATATTATAAAATTATGACTAAATTTTATTCCTCGATTATTGTATTCAAGTGTCTCTAATTTTGGTAAAACCCCTTTAACCAAAATATCGTTTTAAATGTTTTAATTATTTGTTCTTATTAATATCCATGTTTTCAAAATGGTTTTAAGGATTAATTTATATAGATATTAATGGTTTAAAATTTTAAAAGCTTCAAGGTGGTATGGGACACTTTGAATCAAAAATCTCTTTATTAAATGTTTTAAATGGTTTTGGAAATGGTTTCTTTTTGAATGGATTCATTATTTCAATATACTAAAATGTTATATTGTGATTGAAATGTGGAAATGTTATGTTTCCTTTATTCATGTTTATGTGATACGATTATGTTATGGTTCTTGGCAATTGTTATGAAGAACGGGTGGTTCCGTGATAAACTAAGGGCGGGTGAGCCCGATATAGCTCTCCAATGCATTGGGTAACGCGAAGGAGTGAAACGTTAATGTTTATCCGAAGAGATTTAGGGAATATACTGTGATGGGTATTCCAAACGTAACCAAGAGGTTTACTCCATACGTAATAATGTTATGAATGCCTCAAGTTACCTTTATGTCTTATGTTTTCTATGAGTTATTCATGATTTGATATGCCTATGTTTTATGGGTAAAGTATGATTTTATTCTTATGTATATATGAACTCATGTTTCCTTTCCATATTTTTATAACCCTTACTGAGCTTTTTATGCTCATCCCACGTTTTTGAAATGTTTTTCACAAGTCAAGGGAAAGGTACATGATGTGATGATAGTGTCAAGGATGTTTCAAGAAAGAATCCGTGTTTTATTTTAAATAGGTTTCCATTGATGGGAAGAATGAATATTGTATTTTATGTAACCACTTTGTTTAAATGTGGAATGTAATGCATGTTTCATGATCTAATTATCTAAAACTCTAAACCTGAAAAGATCCTCAATGTGTAATCTTGTAATAACTCAAGAGTAAGTAAGGTTTAAGGCTGGGGCCTTATACAATCCAACCTCAACAGCAATAGAACCAACAGGGTCAGAGTAGTCATCCACCACCACCCAGAAATCCTCAACCACCCCAAAGGCCATTCCAACCACCCCCTCCAAAAACCGAGCCTAGCCTAGAAGATATGATGAAGCAAATGGCTACCAATAATATCCTATTCCAACATACCACACAAGCAGCCATACAAGACCTAGAGTCCCAACTAGGACAACTTGCCAACTCGGTGGGCGAAATCCAAAGTCATGGGTCGGGTAAACTACCATCTCAACTAGTAGTAAACCCTAGGTATAAAGGAAATGTTAGTGCCATCACCCATAGGAGTGGGACACAACTCAAAAGCCAAATTATCCCTCCATTAGAGTCCTCCCATCCAAAAGAAAACCACCATCCCAACTGCTGAAAATGGTCCAAGAGAAGAAAACCCTTTTCCTGAGAGAATCCCTTCCAAAGGAAAGACTGTGGTTGTTGATGAGCCACCTATCCCAACCATTCCTCTTCCATTTCCTCAAAGGGATGCCCAACATAGGAATCAAAAAGAAACTGATCTTGATAAATAAATCTTGGAGACTTTCAAAAATGTGCAGGTTAACATTCCATTGATTGATGTCGTCCAGCAAATTCCGAGATATGAAAAGTTTCTGAAGGAAATGTGTACCCACCGAAGGCGAATTAGAGGTGATGAGAAGGTGAGCTAGGGGGGGGGGGAACGTCTCAGCATTGATACAACCATCACTTCCCACCAAGTGCAACGATCCTGGAGCATTCTCGATTCCATGGACCATTGGGGAGTATTCATGTTCCAACGCTATGCTTGATTTGGGTGCTTCTATTAATGTGATGCCTCGCTCTATTTACTCTTCATTGCAGGTCGGTGAACTGAAGCCCACTGGTATTGTCGTTCAGTTAGCAAATCGGAGTACGGCACGCCCCTCTGGTGTGCTATAGGATGTTCTTGTGAGGGTGCAAAATTTACTTTTTCCTGGTCATTTTTACGTGCTTAAAATGGAAGATGATAGGATGAATGGACATGCCCCAATTATATTAGGGAGACCTTTCTTGAAAACCGCCAAAACCATAATTAATGTCCATAATGGTACATTATCTATGGAGTTTGGTGGTAATATTGTCCACTTCAATATCCTTGATGCCATGAAGCACCCCTCATAGGAACACTCATCTCTCTCTGTCAATTCAATTGATGTTCTCCCTTCCCCTAAAACAACTTATTTTCATTCACCTGATCCCCTTTCTGAGTTTTCTTCATTGATTGAAATGTTAGGTAATGAATCATGCATTGATTGTTGTAGCGGTTTAGTGAAATGTCATGCATGTTTGTTAATTGATGATTTCTTGAACATAGAGGATCACATGACCATCGATGATACTGCTAAGCTTGTAAAAGCTCATTCCTCATCTGAGGATGTTACCGTTGAGCAGTTAGATGAGATCAGTGACTTCTCACTTTCACACACACTTCCGTCAATCCAAAATCCCCCAGAATTGGAACTGAAACAACTGCCTCAAGATTTAAAATACTCATATCTTGAGAATGGAAACAAGTTGCCCGTCATCATTGCTAGTTCACTCCCTCCTGATCATGAATTGCGACTGCTTGATATTTTGAGGGAGTATAAACAAGCTTTGGGATGGAAACTTGCTGACATTCCTGGCATTAGCCCATCAATTTGTATACATCATATTTTATTAAATGATGAGGATAAACTAGTGAGGCAGTCACAACATCGACTGAACCCAAACCAAATTGATGTTGATAAAAAAGAAGTAACAAAATTGTTGGCTACTAGAATCATTTACCCTATCTCTGATAGCCAATGGGTCAGTCCCGTTCAAGTAGTTCCTAAAAAAACTGGCATTACTGTAGTTAAAAATTAAAATAATGAATTGGTTCCAACTCGTGTGCAGAATAGTTGGCGTATCTGTATAGACTATCGCCGACTAAACCAACACACTAGGAAGGACTATTTCCCATTGCCATTAATTGACCAGATACTAGAGAGGTTTGCAGGGAAGTCCTATTACTGTTTCATTGATGGGTATTCTGGATACTTTCAGATCCATATTGCCCCTTAGGATCAGGAAAAGACAACCTTTACTTGCCCCTTTGGTACATTTTCTTATAGAAGGATGCCATTTGGTCTGTGCAATGCTCCAGGTACTTTCTAACGATGTATGGTTATTATTTTTTCAGATTACCTGGAGAATTGCATGGAGGTTTTTATGGATGATTTTTCTGTTTATGGATCCTCTTTTGATGAATGTTTGAGTAGTCTTTCTTCTGTACTACGTCGCTGTATTGAAAAGAATCTCGTATTAAATTATGAGAAATGCCATTTCATGGTGCGACAAGGCATAGTTTTGGGACATGTCATTTCTGGGGAAGGTATCCAAGTTGAAAAATCAAAAGTATATATCATTTCCTCCCTACCATTCCCAAAAAATGTTCGGGATGTGCGGTCTTCCCTGGGTCATGCTGGATTTTATCGTCGTTTCATTCGTGAATTTAGTAAAATTGCACTCCCCCTCTCCCGATTACTCCAAAAAGAAAAAGAATTTGATTTTGATAAAAAATGTGAGGAAGCTTTCAAAAAGTTAAAATGGAGTCTCACATCACCCCCGGTAATCCAACCACCTCGGTGGGATTTACCATTTGAGCTCATGTGTGACGCCTCTAACTATGCAGTTGGGGCAGTCTTGTCACAAAGGGTCGATCGAGCTCCACATGTCATTGCCTATGGCTCACGTACTTTGGACCCTACCCAAGAAAACTACACCACCACTGAAAAAGAATTTCTTTCAATTGTGTTTTCCTTGGATAAATTCAGGCCATACCTTCTAGGGTCCAAAGTCATTGTGTTCTCAGACCATGCATACCTTCGATATCTCCTAAAGAAACCAGAAGCCAAACCACATCTCATTCGCTGGATGCTCCTCCTTCATGAATTTGATCTAGAAATTAGGGATAAAAAAGGAGCAGATAATGTGGTTGTTGACCATATCAATAGGATTCTCCCACCCTTGGACATTAACTCATCCCACTGTATTCCCATAAATGAATTGTTTCCTGATGAGCAATTGTACCGAGTGCAAGATGCAATTCCTTGGTATGATGAAATTGTAAATTATTTGGTAGCGTCTTGCATTCCTGCTGATTTCACCAAAAACCAGGCCGACCGTCTAAAACATGAGTCTCGTTGGTACATTTGGGATGACCCCTACCTCTGGCGCACATGTAGTAATCAATTTATTAGGCGTTGTGTTCTTGATAGTGACTTTCAGTCTGTCCTTAGGTTCTGCCACACACTTGCTTGTGTGGGCCACATTGGTCCCCAATGGACTGCTCGCAAGGTCTTAGATTCTTGTCTCTTTTGGCCCACATTGTTTCGGGATGCCCACGAATATTTTAAATCTTGTCCTCGCTGTCAAAGAATAGGGAATGTATTTAAAAGAAATGAGATGCCCCAACAAACCTTACTCATCAATGACATTTTTGATGTTTGGGGCATCGACTTTATGTGACCATTCCCCAATTCATTTGGGAACCTTTACATTCTTCTGGCAGTGGATTATGTCTAAAAGTGGGTAGAGCCACGACCCACGAGGACAGATGATTCCAGGATAGTTGTGGAATTTTTGAGAACCCAAATATTCTGTAGGTTTGGATTACCTAGGTTTATCATCAGTGATCAAGGTTCTCATTTCTGCAACCGCACAATGCAATCTCTTTTGTGCAGGTATGGGGTTGGGCATCGAGTGTCTACTTCTTATCACCCACAAACAAATGGTCAAGCCGAAGTATCAAATAGAGAGTTAAAACAGATTCATGAGAAAACGGTTCATCCAAATAGAAAATACAGGAGTCTTAGACTCGATGATTCATTATGGGCTTACCGTACTACATTCAAAACTCCAATTGGCATGTCACCATATCGGATAGTTTTTGGAATGATTTGTCACCTCCCTATTGAGGTAGAGCACCGGGCCTACTGGGCCATTAAACAATGCAATTCTAATCTTTCTGGTGCAGGTATTCAAAGGAAGTTCCAAATTCAGGAGTTGGAGGAAATGAGAAGAGATTCATATGAGAACAACCGAATTTATAAGGAGAGAACCAAGGCTGCCCACGACCGTCTCATCCTTCATCGTCAATTCCACATCAGGTAGAAGGTCCTCATGTACAATGCAAGGCTAAAGTTTCACCCTGGTAAGCTTCGTTCCCGTCGGTTTGGAACATACATTGTTACTAATGTCTCTCCATTTGGTGTTGTCCAGGTTCAAAATGAAGACCCCAAGCAAACCTTCACTATCAATGGGCAGCGGCTGAAGCACTTCCATGAAGCCATTCCGGAGTCCCCAATGGAGGAACTCCATGTTCAAGAAGCGGTCTATGAATAACACTCACCAGGTTTTATCCTTCCTTCCCACAGTCTCTTTTATTACAGTGAGGACACTGCATTCTCTAGGAGTGGGGGGGGGGCTGGATACATTCCTGGGTTAGTTAGGATTTTTCACCATTTTCTCCTTTTGTTTTCTCTTTTTGGCCTTCTTTATGGTATTTTTATTTTTTCCCATCAACAATTTCAAAATTCCATGATTTGGCGACCATAAAGCGGGGAAAGTAAAAATACCATTAACAAAGGCTAAAAAGAATATTTGTATGAATTTAACATCAGGGAGTGATTTTTAGTGAATTGGTTTTCTGTCAATGATATAAATGGTCATATCTATGTGAAACCTTTGAGATGATTGATGCCCATTGTGTGAGTAGTTTTTGGGAAAACTGTGTCGCTAATATCTCTAAAAAAAATTTCACCAAACAACAATGTGTGATTATTTCTTACTTAATATAAGGTAAATATATTATGGTTTAATATTTTTCAGCTTTAAATGATATTTCCATATGTTCGTTCCTTATCCGATCTGTTTCATTACTGTACCAGATTGACCTATGTGTGTGTACCTAATGTCCGACTGTTGTACACTCTCAAAAATATTGTTGTGTCTTGGGAAAGTCAAAAAACACTCCTCCTCACCCTTTTATATTGTTATAATTATTCCAATTAGTGTCGTGAGGAGATCAAACAAGGGTTGAGAGATGAGTGTGAGATTTGTTCCAATTGCAACTTCAAAAAAAATAAATGAGGGGAGTGATGAAATGTGAAACAGATGGGGATATCTAGTTCGGGAGCTTATGGTTTGACTTCTGGGAATGATTAAATGAGTGGGTCTTGATATATGATTGCAAAGGATGTAGGACATGTTCGGTGACAAAATCATTTAAGCTGAAAATGTTAAAATAACATATATTTATTGGATAGCAAGTGGAAAGAATAGCATGGAATGGTTTTCACACACACACATGGAGAGTCAGTGTCATGATTTACTTCTGAATTCTTTTCTCAATTGGGTATCTTGAACCTTTTTTATTTTCGCTGTGATATGATTTATGAGACATCCTTTTCTATTTTCACTAGGAAGAACTCCTTGGTGTGATCCGTGCATTGATCAATTTACAATAAATAAAATTCCCTCAAATGCTAAATCGTCATGATGTTGTAAATATATATATATGCATCATTTTATTTAGATATGTGACCTTGCCCAGGAGTGAAAATGTTTAGGTGTGGGGGTGTGATCGTACCACGATTCATTGTTTCATTTTCACCCTTACATCGTTGTGCTAAACATATTTTGTATTAAAAATTATAAAAATATTATCAAATTGTGCTTCCTATTTGATTCAATAATTTTGTTTTTATCACTGTTAAATAGGTCAATGATACGTGTTTTGAAAATTACAATGTAGATGGAGGTGATTTGGAGGGCCCTTAATGAAGTAAAAAAAATGGGCCGAAATTGCATGGATCCATGAACATCTGTCCACTGTTTTGAATATTACACGAAATAAGTGCCTCCAAATGGGCTGAAATTTTTCTTTCCTGTCCAAAATTCAATATTATACATTTCATATTAAGGAACCCAATCCTGATTCGGCTTGCATGGGGCCCATACGAACTGATCTGTCCAAGCCACCGAATTTGGACCAAGTCAAATGCGGTGTTCTGTATTTTATCAATATCTTGATCTCTATTTGCCCAAACGGTTCCAGTACTTCGTTGGAGACAGAAAAGAGGTAGGGATACAACTTTTATATTTTCTCCAAAGCGTGATAAGACTGTCTGAAGGCCGAAACGCGTCGTGCAAGTGGATTTATGAAATCTGTTTTCCCAAAACCACCTCCCACATTTCCGATAAAAGGAAACCTTGGGCTCCTCATTTGTAAGTTCGGCCAAGGAGTGAAGTGCTGCCAATTTGGAGTCCTAGAAGAGTCTCCTAATCACCTTGTAGGTTTTGGAGGCCCCTATCCTCATAGGGGGATCAACAATGAAGAAGGAGTTCAACACGAGCTTCCTCCTCCTCCCGATTTCGAGCTAAAAGTTGGGTGTTCGTTGTGAGGGAGCTACACACATGTCAAGGGAGTTCCGATGAATACATTACCGACTGTTTTGGAGTAATTTGGGTGTATAAACATTTCATTCCATTTATATTATTTTATTTCTGATTTTAATGTTTGATTTGATACGTGTGAGTGATATGCTCTTAATTTCTAACCGATCGGTGTGCGGTTTTGAGTGTGTGTCTTGTGTTGTTCTGATTGGACATCACAAAAATCATTTTCATACCCAAATTATTGAGATTTCAATATTCTTTGGAATATCTTATTCCATGCATAAGTGCTGGACCTTGACAATATGATTGTTACGTCAAGGTTTGGTCCTTAAAGCATTGAAATAAAAGCTTAGGAATTAATTAGGATTCCAATTAACTCCAACCAAAGAATTACTCTAAACCCATGATGAATCTCTATAAGCAATGAACTTGATATGTGTGTAGTGAAATCACATCGACCCTTTCATCTCATATTTCTCAAAACCCACTTGGTCAATCATTTTTTAGGTTATTTCAACTAAGTCATTGTTTTTAACTGTTTTCAAAACCACCCCTTCTCTTAATCATTTTTATTAAAAATACACACTCTAAACCTACCAACGATCCTTAAGAGACGACCTAGGGTCTTCCCTAGACTATAAATTAACCTTAAAAATATAATCAATTTGACGTGTCACGACAGCACGGTCAATTATCAAGTAATAGATTCTTTTGAATCCCTTTTTAAAATATAAATCCTTTTGAAAATATTTTCATTTTAAAATAACATTTAAATCTTATAAAGGATACATTAAAATCATTATAAAAATTTCATGAGGAAAATATTATTTCCACTTTGATTTTTTTTAAAACATAAAAAAGGGAAATTACATTTATATTAAAAGATCACTTTAAAATGTAATGAAATGTTCAATTAAAATAATAATCACGATATTGGGATGTTTTTTTTCATTCCATACGTGTCAAAACAAGTATTCCTTTCATATTTTCAATAAAAGAACAAATGAATTATTTGGAAAAGGATATGAATATAACATTTAATTTTTATAAAAATGTAAATAAAATGGTTAAAAATTACTTTTAAAAAATAATTGGAGAATAATATATTATTTTCTATCCTCTTTTAGAAAACATTATTTTAGAAGAAAATGGGTTTCTGTTTAAATATTAAAATAATGTCATATTTTATTAAAACAATTTTATAAGTTAATTTAAGATCCAAAATGGTGAAAAAATGTAATATTACATTAAATGATCATTAATAACCATATTATAATAAAATCCACGAGTTTCAAGATATATTGGGTAAAATATTTTATCATCAGAAACATAATCCTAAATAATCCTGATAAACGATGAGATTATAATCTAAAATAATTTAAACTATAGTAACATTGAATCATAATCCCTATAATGGAGAAATGAAAGATGTAACTTAAAATTTAATTTGGATAAATAAATTCTTGATTTTATATGTCAATGGGTTTGTATATACACCTCAGGATTTAAAATAGGTGTATAACATAGCGTACATCACAAAAATTAAAAATTGAGACCAAAATCACTTACCACATTAATAATATTTTGAATACTAATACCCGATAAATAATAACATAAAATGAAACATGAAATATAATGAGAATAATTTAATTCACGATATATCATTTTAAATGGGTAGTGTATATGCACACAAAAAAGAAATGAGTGGTGAATTTGCATATGTCACCTTGAAATTAATGAGAGACTTGAAATACCTTACCTTAAGACATGACTTCCAAACTACACTATAGAAATGAATATGTAATAAATATATGTTAATTATAATTATATTTAATATCATTTCATATATATATCATACAATATATGAATTGCTTATTCCATTTTATTACTGATTTATTAACAATTTCATCTTAATGTCACGTTTCGGGTAATAACTCAATTGTTTTTGTGTATGTTTTGACTTGTTATTTTTTTTCAAATCATAAATATAATGGATTATTAATATAAATAATGTCAAAAATAATATATAGACAATATATATTACATATATATGCCTTTATAATAATCTATAATATATAGATATAGAAAATGAAATGCACTATCCATGGAGATGGTAGACCATATATACGCATGAACAATGTTTGAATTTACTATTAATATTGAAATAAATAAATTTAAATGAAATATTATGATTCAAGAGTGACCTTTTCAAGTAATTATTTTATTTTTATTAAACCCATCCCTATAAATTTTTATTTATTGTTTCAAAGAATCACATCACTTCACGAGGTTGTAATCTGCCGTACAGACAAGTGACATTATAGTATTCTAAAAATTTGAAAGAATGAAGTCACCTGTGATATGATAATTATAAAAGAATAATAATATAATATATATATAATTTAAATAATAAATAAATTAGAATTTACAAATATTAAATGTGGTAAAGAAAAAATGAATGACAGCGGTTTGTGAGGCGGTAGTCTGCCATACACATGAATGATGATTTGAAACCAAATTGATTGAAGTGAATATGGTTTTATGTCATGAAACTAACATATAAAAATATATAAATATGTAATATATAGAATATATTATAAAATAATTTAATAATATGAAATTAATTTTGTTGATGAATTAATAAAACATTATAACTTTTTTATGAATGTTTCCTCTTATTCGGGTATCCTGCCTATAGTGGCACTAAAAGTCTTCCTTGGTGGGATTTATTATGAAAAATGGAATATGGGATAAAGGAGGGTATTTTTTATGTTATTTGATTCAGGTATTTTCTATACCAAATCGTTTTCATTGTTTGAATAATAGAGGATAGGGGTGGCCTTTTATATGTGAGGTAGAGGAGAATTTTTTATTTTTGAAAAGAATATAGTGCTACCACATTATAAATATGTCAAAGGGGTTAAAAAGTTGAAATTTTCGAACCTTATTTGTTTAAAATAATAAACATGTAAATAAAATAGTATTTATATAAGTTTATAGGTTATTTTTAGTCTTATCTATTTGGTCTAACTCCCTAGGAAACTATTTTTTACCTTGACCATGATATTTATTTTTTTTACTTCATTCACTATTTATTGTGGTAAATATTGATTATTACTTAATTAGATAATATAAATTATTAAAAATTTTAATATAGAATACATTTTTTAAAATTCCATTCACAAAAGTGGCGGAGTTTGTCATAAATTAATCCTAAAGATGTGATGAGAATGTGGGTTTTAAAAGTGAAACAGTTCAAAAGTTTTAAATGTTTTCATATCCAACATCAAAATAAAATTATTTCCAATGAAATAAATGGGAATATAATATATTTAATTGAACTAATTTTACTTAAAAATTTATTAAAAAATTTATTTAAATTATAAATAATTAAAATGAAAAATGTGGCTTTTAATTAAAATGTATTATTTTTCACTATAAATCAAAAAATGACACATTTCAAAAAAACCATAAAATTAGTCATAAGATAAATTTTTTACTATTATTTCAATTTTTTTATTTATTATATTATTTATTTACTAATATTTTCACCAATTTATATTTTTTTTATACACAAAAACACATAAAATTCATTGTTTGATAAAATTGTATTATCAAAAGTCTATTATAAAAAATGAGTTATTTTTTATCAATATGTATTAATTTTATATAAACATTATACATAATATTTTAAAATTATTTGTCATTATTCATAATTATATGTTTATGTGTTAGGTTCTAATGGTTTCATTAATAGTATACCATTGTTTTATTTCAACTCAATGTCATGTGTAACAATATATAACCTAGTGATGTGTGAAATGAATCCTTACCCATGTGTTGAGTATAACATATTAAAAAAATGTATTGAATCTAATGACAGAAAAAAAAGTTTGTTAATGAAAAATATTTCTTATATATAATATATTAAGGAATAATATTTTAAAGAAATCTCAGGTTGTTAACATTTAACTATGTCTAAAATCAAATTATCCTTCAAAATTCATCACATTGGTGAAAAGAGTGGTTTATATTTATACATAATTACATACTAATGTTCTCATATAACTTAATTAATCTCTATATTTAATTGAAACGAAATTACATATGATAGTTATTGTTTTATAAAACATTCTCTATTCTATCCAGAGTCCCTACCAGTTGTTCCTCATATGAAATATCACGCTCCATTGGTACGAAATCCATTTTCAGTACATGAGATAGATAATTTATCTAAATATATATTATCCATATATTAAACAAATCTTTAAATGAATATATTTTTATTGAATCCTACAAATGATATGTTATTTTCCTTATACAATAAGGTATTTTATTTGGACTAACATACTAATGTCAGAGTTTTCCAAGACTTCCTACATGGAGAAACTCATAGAATGACCATTATACCATCTTCAAATTCTAAATAATATCAAAACAAATTAGCATAATGTTTCAATAATATATTACTATATTTTACATTTTTTTGAGGGGATATAACTATCCCTATAATCTTATTATCCTTCTTAGGTATGAATATCATTCTTACTACAAATTCATTACATGATATCTGAGTTCTGTAGTTATTTATATAAATAGATTCATAAGGATCAATATGAATGGTTGATAAAAAGATATTATTCCAAAGAAACATAAATAGATGAAGGTGTGATCTTAAATTCATTTTAAATCCTTTTTATAAGACCTTAGATCATTTTCTAAGGTTTCAATTTCTTTCACATTGCAAAAAAACTCATCACTATATCAATATTTTGCTAAATATTTTTCCAAAAAAATGACACAAATGTTGGATCCCAAAAGAATAAAATTTAATGTAATAATCCATTAAACCTTAAAATTTATTAATGTTTATTACCAAAAGAGGGTCTAGAGAGAAATATTCTTTGATAGCAATGATGTGTGATGACATAGTAAGGCAATCGATAATAAACCATAACTATGTCAACATAATAGATAAGATAAAAATTAATGGTTACCAATAACATTAATCATATATCAAAAAATGAAAATTTATTCTTCCTCAAATTACGTTTTCACTGTATAAAGAACCAAATGGTTACATTTCTATAAATGTATCATAAAATATATTTTATAATGATAAAATCCCATATATTAAAATATCAAAATGGGGTGTCAATGAATTTTAAATTTTAATCCAACTAAAACTTATAAACATATGATAGTATCCACAACACTTAAGTTAATCATACATGTATATATATATATATTCTTCCAAAATATAATTCTCCCTTTATTCCTAAAATAATATCTAATCTTATAATAAATTATTTTTGTTGGATGTTTGGGTTCATCCTAGTACTTACTGAATATAAAATGTGATTTTTTAATTTCATAATCCATTTAGAGGGAGATAATCACATGAAATTAAACTAAAGGATGAACAATATTATTTTCATAGATATTATTCATTTAAAATTAAACATGAAATTCCCAACTAAATAGGGTATGATTTTTGTTGCCTATATAACATGATTAATTTACACTATCATGAATTAAAATCATTCCCTTTTTATTTTTCTATAAATGTTTTATTACGTTGTCATCCCCATTAGCCCTTGGATTTTGGAATTTATTTGAATAATGTCCAAAATATTTAATAATAAAGACATTTAGTGTGGGTGGTTAATTCTATTAATCTCTCTCTCACTTAATTTCACTGATCGACCTCATTATACTACTAATATATTATTTTTCTTGATATTTATGCTTACCACACATGATTCGACATCATTTCCCTTTCAGGTTCTCACCTATGAGCTTCTTCCCACAGTTTTGGAAAGTAGGATTTGAATCGTTTTCTTCCCTCTATATAACCTATCATTACAATTTCCATGAAACCCAATATTCCTTTTGTTATCACCTAATTTAAGAGTCTTTACATCTTCAATTTCCAATTTTAGTTGACGTAAAACGATTTTTTATATCATCTAAAGTATCTCTTAACTAACTCCGCTAGGATATTTGGTTTTACACCACCATTAAATTTATTAAAATTAAATTTAGGATGAATTAAAATACTTGATGAGTACCTCAAAAGTCATGTAAAATCTATTTCATAGGCACCAATATATTCAACAACCTTCGTCTAAATATCTTGGAATTTCTAATTATTTTTATAGGTAGAATACAAGTACTTATTTGAGAATAATATTTAAAATTCATCTTACAATATGTATTTAATTACATTTCATTTCTGATTATTCTAAAAAATATTACACAATTTATCCTCCTCAACATCTAGATGTTAGAAAAGCAATGTTACTTTTTAATGATATGATCATTTCAGAATGGAAAATATTTTTTTTTCAGAACATATCATTTTCTCATAAACTAACTGATCACATAACCACTAACGATGGGTGTTACCTTAAAAAGGACAAAATAGATTATTTTTACGTTCTTTTCTTATTTTTATGTTCGCTATGATTCATATATTGAGAAATCTATGTGAGCATATAAACAAGGTTTTTAATTTTAGATCCCAAAAAATTTTCTTTTTACAGAGGAATATAATTTTGTTTTCCATTTTAATTTCTCACTAACATTGTTCATTTGGTTTCAATCTACTGAATAAAACCAAAAACCAAGTGTGGGAATCCTTAATCATAGTGGGGAACCACATGACCATGGAAATCACTTGAGGGTGTCTAAATCATGACACCTTCTTTTCAATCAATGAAGACATGGTCTTAATATAGTTTATTTTGTGGAAATTATCTATTAAAAAATTTCATTATGGTTCATAAATAGTATATTAATTTCCAAAGAATATCCTAAAGGACTGTCTAACCTGTTGTGTAGAAATGAACAATTTTTACACCAGGTTACAGTCAAGTATAGCTTGATGATCACATTATAGAGTTATTAACCATATCTTTCTTTGTTCCAGATCCACAAACACTTGTAGTATATATACTTGGATTTAATTTTAAGGAAACCAGTTTCTCTATTCATTAGAAAAATTTAAAGGCATTTTTTAGACTTTGAATCATCCTTAAATTTATTGTTAGAGAAATATGGTGAAATATCCTTAGAAATATCGATTGGTATATCACTAATTCTTTCTCAACCATGCTTCTAATTGTTTTATAAACCAATAATCTTATACATACTAAAATGAACTAATCTTCTCATATGTTGTTACTACATATTTTATATGAATATTCCTTGAATTACACAAAAAAATAGGAGGAATTTAATTTTTTGGTGCCATTGGTAACATGAAATACAATCTTCATTATTCCTTAATGATATTAAATGTCTCCCATAAATATATTAACATTATAAACGATTTATTTATATACAAAACTTAAAACCATTCATCACGAAATAGTGAAAATGAAACATAAGAATGGGTGATCTTAGATTCTTAGTAAGGGTAAAAAGGGAGAAACATAAGCATAACATGAACAGAAGGGTATGAGAACAGGATAAAAGAATGTTAAGGTAATACCCTTTATATCAAATATCATAATCTTGAGTCATTGAATAATGATCTGATGTTCATTAGATGTGAATCATAGATAAATGAAATATAATGATCCATGAGAGCATAAAGTTGCTATTAACATGTATTTTTTGTATACACGCTAGCTTATAACATTGTGAATATGTGTAAACAGAAAAAGGTTAACTCATTAAGTTAATCATGTGAAATAAGGATATCACATAATGTTATGGACATGCAATGAGGTTCACACAGAACATTATTCACCACAAAAGATGTGTCAACACATATATTTTTTAAAATTTAATCCGTTTCATGTATAAAATTTTCATCTGAAAAATAGGTTGATAAATAACATTATTGACAATAATGATAGGTCACACATAACATCACATTATTTAAGGATCATCACCATGACAATAATAGCTGATATATTCCATTATTGAATTAGTTTCACAGTCCTTTCTATCCCTATCGTTCACATGAGATATAAATCTATACCCGATGAACTGGATAGAGATATAATTTATCCAATCACATAATCAAAATCATATACATGTGTTCCATATGATCATAAAACAGAAATTATATAATAACCCATGAAAAGAAATTATTTTCATAAACGTTAAATTATATCATAACAAATAGAAAATAAATATACTTCATAATAATAATAGCCTAACCTATGAAAAAATATATAGGTTTCTTAAGAATATAATGATATTATAAAACATGGAATATAAATTGTATTTTTAAACATGTTTAAATTATAAACATAAACCTTTTAGTGAAATTATAATAATGATTTCCATGGATCATATCCACATCAAGGCATATGTAACATCAATAAATGTAATGTTATAGGGAAAAATATTTTGAAAGATGAATTAAAACATTTATTGAGGAAAATAAAATTCACTTAAAATAATTTCTTATGGAATTTTTTTTGAAATTATATTACTTTAAAAATATCCGTTAAATATTATAATATAGTATTTAAAAATCATTTAAAACATTTCTTGCGGAAAACGTTATTTCCACTTTGAAAAAAAAATGTTAAAAAAATTAATTTTTTTGTACCTACATTTATATTATGATAAACATGAAAACTTATAAAGTATGTTTCAAAGAAAAAAAGTCCATGATGATATAAGATGTTGGGAAATAAGTGCATTGTTTTTCATGAATGGTTTTACTTGTTATTGTTAGTTCTCTTACATATTTCATGATGTCGTTATATAAATAGTTTTAAAAATGATATAAATATCATGTATATTCATTATATAATTTTCATACAAATTCATTATATATAGATATTGAAAATTAAATGTAATGTTCATGGAGATAGTAGGTCGTACGTAAGCATGAACATTCTTTCAATTTTTTGTGATATTGAAATAAAAAAATTAAAATGATATATTATACATAAAAAATAATTTTAATTTAATATATATAACTTATATTATATTAAAACAACCCAATTATCTACTACATAATGAATTAATGAATCACATAACTATGTATAGTGGAAGTCCACTGTACACATTAGTGAATTTAAAATATTCTCACATAACGGAAATCATGATTGTATGTGTGATATAATAATTAAAAATCAATAATAATATATAAAATATAATATATAAATAATACATCTATAATTATGAGAAATATTTAGAGGTGGTAATGGAATAACAAATGACATCCGTTGTTGAGTCTATAGTCCTCCGTACACACGAATCATTATTTGTGAACCCATTTTATGGGAAAGTATATTCTTGTTGATCAAGCCCTTCACAAAACAAAATATTTATTTATTAAATATAATATGGTTATTAAAAAATGATATAATAATAATAAATGTTATTATTTGGAGAAAAAAAAATTCATGTTGATAAATGATTCCTTTTCTCTGGGTATCTACCTTATGTTTTCACTAAAATAAATATTTGGTAAGATTTATTTACAAAATAAGAAATATATTATTAGATGATAAAATTTGGGAATTTATTTTGGAAGGTATTGTCTGATCTAAATGGTTTCGAATGTGTGATGAATATATGAGAGGGGTGTCCTTTTGTATCTTAGGTAGAGGACATACGTGGTATTATTTAAATTAATTTATTGATTCCAGGTTTTTCGATTTTGAAAAGGTAAAAATAAACCATTATTGATTCTTATAGAAGTAAGTTTCTAAATTTGGTCATACAGTATTTTTCAGATTATTTTGTATGTAATTTTTAAACTTATCCTTTTAGCCTAACCACCAGGTAAACCAATTGTTTCCTTAATCGTGTTAATTAATTTTTACTACATTCAAAATTAATTTTGGTCAAAAATTAAGTTAACCATATTAGATAATATAAACTACGATGATTGAAATATTTTATCGAAAATTTGAAATACCATTTCCCTAGGTGTGTTATTTTAATTTAAAATTATTCCTGTGAATGTTATGATAAATTTTTTTTATGTGAAAATGTTCAAATGTTTAAAATGTTTTTATATAAATTTTCAAAATGAAGAATATTAAAAGGACCTAAATTTGACTAATAGATATATAATTTATCTAATTTTACTTTATAACTAAATATAAATATAATTTATCATTATAAATTATATAGATGAAGAAGAGATTCTTAATTAAAATTTAATACTTTTCAATATACATAAAAAATGAAACATTATAGAAAAAATACAATTATTTGAGCCTAATTTTGATATTATTATTTTAAAAACATAGATTATTTTATCCAATTAAATTTATAAAAGTTTAAAAAAAATTATTTTAATTTCTTAATGTCACAAAAATAATATTTTTTAGAAAATAGTATTATTGACATATATATTGACTTCTCTAGAAAAAATATTACTTTTTTATCAATATTTTTATTTTTATAAAACTAGTATACAAATAAATTAAAATTTAATTATTAATATTAATATTTAAAATTTAAGGGCTATGATCTAGCGATCATGTTAATAATCTAACACATCATTTTTTATAAAACTCAGTGTCATGTGTAACATAGGCTAACTGACTGTTGCAGGTAATATAAGATAAAATCATAGTTATGTGTAAAAAAAGAAAATTTAATTGTTACATGTAATGAATGATGGGATTGATAATTTATTTAATAAAAAATGAATAAAATAATTAATTAAATTTTAAAAAAACATATTTCAAAAAATAATGGTGTGTTACACCAAATCTATCCAAAAATAATGTTAATTTATCAAAGAGCTCTTTTTCTGAACAAAATGAATATATTTGATGGGTAAATATTAGTCTTAATGTGGATATCTGATGAAGTGAAAATGTTATTTGATCGTGTACTTTTATGTTTTTCCATTTTTCAATATCGTTTAAATCTATTCTAATTATACTCATATAATGGAATCAATTTCATAACTATGCTAAAATGTTATTATGTTTTTGGGAAAACTATTTTCTAACTCATTTTCATTAAATGGAAGATGAAAACATAACATGATCATTTGTGCGAACTAAAACCTCCACGAATTAACATTTATCATTTTTTATCACTACATCACATGGATGGATATATAAACATTTTTAATTAGTATATACTATATTAATGAAATATTTATGAATTTTAAAATATAATCTATTATCAATTTTACTTCCCCCGTTTTTTGGTAATTGGAAGTGTCACTCGTGTGTACATATGGAAAACCTCCTCTGTGAAAAGACTTTATCATTTATCATGACCACATTACATATATATTTATGAAAGTATAATTAATTTCTTAAACTAAAAATTTCTTTTAGATAACTATATTTTATATTATGGAAGAATATATACATTTATTATGTACATTCTAGAGAAGTCGTTATAGATATTATGAACTCAAATACTTCAAAACGGTTGATGAAAACATAAATAATTTACTAACTAATTAAAAATATAATACATTAAATTAGTTAAATAATAATAAGGTAATTAAGATAATAATTTTTAGAATTCATGTAAAAAATTATTATAAATTTATTATATCATAGATTAGAAGTCATATGAAGTGACTCCAGACTGATGAAAATATATTTCTCATCTCAATTTTATTGCATTTAGGAAATTTCAATTTTCATCACATTTTCTTATGTTGTTTATAAAATAACATATGGTTTTATTTTGACATAAATATCATTAAATTTAAAATGTTTAAAATTTTATTTCCTAATGTCTATCATTTTCATTTTGATTAAAATGTTATTTTATTTATAATAGAGTTTTCATTTAAACCTTGTTTTAAATGTTATAAACTCATTATCGTCCATATCCTTGTTCTTTTAAAAGTGTCATGAATTTTTTTATGTATACATATAATGAATTATAGTAGTTAATTTAAAAGAAATTTTAATTCATTCATATTTTTTAAAAATGGAATAGTTTTATCCTTTTCTATACATTTATTTTTTTACTTTCTTTTTTATGGTGTGAAAATATTTTTTTCTTATCATTTAATACAAGAAAAAATTTACCAATATAATATATATTAATTATTTTATGGAGAATCATATTTATGTTTTCATGGATTAGCAAATTAAATAAAATTTATATTTTTAGAAGATTTTTTTATTCAAAATTATATTATATTTATTCTAAAAGATATAACTAAACATATTATTTCTTTTCAATTCAAATACTAATTTTGATGAGTTTTATGATGAACATTATAGAACCTATGTTTTTTTCATTATATATTTATTGGTAATTTTATGTTATTGTATAATTAGTTTTTGATTGAGTAAATTGGTTATGTTATTCTGTTATGAGTTCTGTCAATATGTTGTTTCTAGGTTACCATTATGATTCATTCATTCCCACAAGATTTAATAATGAAATATTTGGTTAAATAAATGTATTTCCATATTTTATGTCATGTTTTATACATGTTAAAGTTTTTCTAATTAATAGATACATTTTTCTACATTTTTCATTTATTCTAATGGAATAATGAGTTTTCCTTTTTAATTATTATATAATACCGGTCTTTTTTTATTCAACATTTTAAAATGTTTTCTACATGAACTATTGGTTACTTTGAAATATATTAAACTCGTATTCTATGATATTATGAATCCTCCTAAATTAAGTAAAATCATCATGAATGAAATCTATTTTTACCCTTATGAATGAATTTTCATGGAAAAATTTATATTGTGTGGAAGATTCCACTATGTCTTGTAATTGTTTTTCTAATTAACTAAATCTATAATCCGAAAATATAAAGGGAATATAACAATTTAAAATACATATATTTAAACACCAAATTATATGTTTTTTATGGGTTGTTGCAATAATTATGATCTTCATGGTTGGTCATAATATTGAATCAATATATTTATAAAAGTGGAAGGGTGGTAGCCATTACTAAAAAAATCAACCAAGGGACGATTCTTCTCCCACGATACCCAAATATCATAAAAATAATTTGGAAAATATCCTATACCACATTAATGTTCTACCATATATTCCCATATTTTTGGGAATGGAATGTAGTTATAAAGTATAGCTAGGATACAAAATCACATTGATGACATCCGTAGACTCATGAGGTAAAATGTAGATCTATATCAAAGATGAAATTCCATGATATCAATGGATTCCAAGTTGTCCAATCCACATAGAACCCTTTTATAACATCCATAACCCATGACTCATTTATGGACAAAAAATGAGGATACATCGTCAACCAATGCAAGATCACCCAAAAAGTGTTATAACTACCATCTGATCATGGTAAAATAGATACATTATCCATTGAATTATCCTCCCACATCCGTACTAATAAATCCAATGGATGCCAAAAACTACATGTAATAAGATTCTCTACCTTCACCTACTAGAAGAACAAACACTAATACATGTACTCCAGTAGATAGAAATCCATCTCTGAACAAATTCATTGAATTATCATGGATTTATACATTTTCATCCAAGATTTCTTTTTTTTTCAAACACTTTTAAGGCGATAGTGAGAACCTCATAAAAAGATCAAAAAACAATGGAAACTACTGAATTATCAAACCAAAGCTTAAGGCGATTAGAATCTCCTTCCCTAAATAGCTTCCGAGGGAGGGATCTTACCTGACAGTCCTGGATTTATACATTTTGAATAAAATATAATTCACATCTAAGGGTGTTATATTAAATCACAAAGTTCCTACTCTGGATTTTAATTTTAATATATAACCTCCCTTAAAACATCATCGTATGTCAATTAACCTTTGAACACTTGTCTATATCATTAAAATAGAATATATTACTTGTATCAATTTTACCACAATGGCCCCCAGTGGGACAACTACACTTAATGCTATATGGTTAATATTATTTTCATATGGTAAAGGTAACATTTCCCACCATCCATCTACAAAACAGTTTGATTCATTTAATACTCCTTCATCACTCTTTATTCATCACTAAACTCCATAATAGAATCTCCTCGCAACTTTACACTTAATTACATATTGAAATATTCCTTTAACAAGGGTTGTAAGAGATCCAAAAATAAAATTCCTATATAAATTTAATCAATTTAAATTGATTCATATTTTGATCATACATAGAGAAAAATATTTTTTATTCTCTTATTATCTATGAAAATAAAATAATGATACATGATGAAGAAATAAAACCACAGATTTAGTGAAAATAGAGATTTCTCTTACTTGATAAAATGGGTAGAAAATTTAAACTCTAGGGTAAAATAATATTAGATACATATTATATCATTTTCCTATGATTCTTCAATACTCATCACAAGAAGATATGAAAAGATTCATAGAAAACCATGAACAAAACTCCTCCCACATGAATTTGTATAATGGTAGAATTAATAATCTAGATTACATTTTTCAAGAAATCATGTCATAGATCATTACATTTTAAAGGAATATACCTCTAGGTCAATAATTTGAATGGGGATATAATCTTGAAGAATTCAAACATGATGCTATCATAATGAACCTTATAACTATGAAAACTATAGACTTGTATAACATTAATTGGTGTTTCCCAATAAACAAATAGTACAATCTTTAGTTGATAATATTTAATAAATTTTTAAAAAAGTATAGTTGTTGAAAATTAAATTAATTCATAAAAAATATTAACATAAAAAACATTCTATATAGATGATAATACTACCGGAATTGGATGATGTCCCCATGATTCTCAAAACCATCATCCTTTGATCTTGATATTAGGATAATGTCACCAATGTGAAATTCAATGAACATATCTAGGAACTAAAAAAGAGTTAATAAAATCCATGAATATTGTTGGGTAATTCATGAAAATGAATGACATAACAACATACTTGAAGTTCCTATGACAAAACCTAAAATAAGTATCACAGATATTCTCCTCCTTCCTCACATAATATAACATTAATACCATAGATAATTCTCTAAAAACAAGCTATATTCCTTAAAATTACAAATAAATAATTTATATTTTATTGGGGATAATTTTTATTGACCTATACATGTTTCAATATCTATTATTTTATTCACAAACCTAACACTAACATATACCTTCTTTGGGAATAACATATTGGCATTACATGGTAACATGTTTATATAAATTAAACCATTATACACCAAATAATAAATATTAATCCTAAACACCTACAACACATATATTGTCATTTGATAAGTATATATCAATATTAGAGAGGTAACAGAATACAGAACTATTCAAAATGAAATTTTTCGTCATAGGGGTAGGGTCTAACCCAAATTTAGAAACCATATAGAAACTCCTTAACAACTATAGGAAACTCCACTATATATTCCTCTACCAAATAATATGAAAAAACATTCATGAAGATACAATAGAGGCTATGAATGGATACAACCCATTTGATAATACATCTCATCAAAAAAATAATGTTAACCATTCACATCAAACAATGTAACAATAATATATAATTATTAAGATACTATATACCAAGAATAAAACAATATGTTTTCAATAATGAAATTTTTGGGATATATATTATATAGTAATAAACACCCAGAAGACTAATTTAACACCAAAACAAGACAAATACCCAATACATATCAAATAGTTATTCCAGAACTCCAACTATTATCATTAAAAAAAATGAAAATGGAAGCCTATTAACCTTGATTATTGTGGTGAAAACCAAGGAAGGGGTAATAACTGAATGAAATGACCCTAAATCTTGAAAAACAAGAATTATTATTTGGTGGAAATATGATGTCACATTGATTAATCCCTGGCCTATTTGGTGTTGGAATCTCTATACCACAACCAACAATTTTACCTCATTTTCCATGATGAAAACCACATCAATGGATGTTATTATCTCTATATCCCAAGTATTAGGGATGGTTTTACCTCATAATAAGTGTTTTAATCTTCTTATTATGTCTTCTTTTAGTAAATAAATGAGCTAACCATCAATCTAGTGATGAGGCCAACACAGAAACTGCTATTGAGTCTGAAATGGAATATAAACAATCAAACCCCTATTTTACCTATGAAAAACCAGGCACTAGAATCATTGAATACGATAATCTATAAATTAAAAAATCATGGGATAATTGATCTAGGTTATTTCTTATAAATTAATATCTTATGATTATTTTCAGAAATATTGTTGTGGTCTACTATCTATTGGTCCAAACAACGATGTTCCTGACATATGTAATCCTCTATCCATAGTTATAATCGACAAGAATAACTAATGTGACCCCTTTAGAGATGATCCATAATATAAATTCATTCCCATGGACACATCTTATTTCCTTTACCCCATTAGTTTCATAGGCAACATAAATGGGTTAACCATATTAATAATGATGGGATGTATTTCCTACTTTATAAATATTATCATATACCCATTATAAATATAAAATCATGTATGATGTGAATAAGGTAATTGAATCAAATATGAATATCCATCATGCCCATATCCCCACAAAGAGATAAAGAATCCCATATCTCTTCTTTTCCCTCATTATCAATGACAATAAATCGTCACAAAATGTATATAAAAACATCCCTTGGAACCACTTTAATATTGTCTTATACAATGAATAGGATCCAAAAATGGTTTTTATCATATATCATTGACCTAATATCCTATATAACATTGTACTATGTCATAATATACATTAATAGTTATGAAATATCTAGAATTACTATCATGTTCTTAGACTCTAAATTATGGATACCTTCCCTATTGATTATCAATCTCTAACACTATAATATACATATAATTTCCTCCATGACTCATATTACTCATCTAGGTAAAAATTCCTACATTCAACTAGATAATCCTATCACACCACCACATCTTGATCCAAATTTGGATGAAGATCATAAATCATCTTTATATGGTCAAATCAAAATCCTAATCCTAGTATCAAAGAATTCATTTAATGATCATTTAATCAAATTTAATTTAAATTTTCACATACATCCCCAATTAAAATATAATTGCAACTGTATTTGAAAAATAGACCTATTTTTGGTCTATTGAATGAAATAAACATCATTTATGGATGGGTTGTTTCTACTCATATGTTTTATATATAGGATAATTGAAGAAACTATTTACATGTGTTCTAATGAGTCTCCCTTGATACATTCCACGCCACATTTGACTAATCCTATTTTACAAATAATCATAGAAATTTGTCAGTATTTCCTTACTCAATTCACCATCCTAAATATCATCCATATCTAGGATAAGATATTTTAACATCCCACCCCTTATGGGATCCCTTTTATGATTTCTTCTTATACGATTATAACACTATAGAACCAACACTAATATGTCATTTGTTGGTATCACTCACCAATGTTATAAAAAATAAAATGGGGGGTATTAACAAAAAAATACTAGGATGGAAAAAAATATACCACAAATAAAATAAATAATATAATTTATTAAAAACATAAATCATACTTCTTTTAACATCAAATTGATAAAAACACTCAAAATAAAATACAACAAAGAACTCATATTATAGCAACCATGATATCCACCCTCGAGATCTAAAATAATAGCTCCTAGATGGGTATCTAAATAATAGTTGAAAACACATAAAATATATCTATATATAAGGGTTATCATACTTTTATACTCAGTTGTATCCTACTCATGACTGCTCATGAAAATGAGGAAGAATGGTACTAAGACCACAATTAATAAATAACATAACAAACACACATATATTCCCAAAAAAACCCATAAGCACAAAATACCCCTCAATAATTTGAGACATCCATAAATAATAACAAAATATAATTTTAATTTATCAATATGTACCATACATGAACTTTCCCATAATATTTTCACCCACACGTCTCACTGAGAATTATATGGGTTATAACAATTTCTTACACTGTTTTGATGATACAAGATATATTTTATATAACAACCATGAAATATATCATAACTATAACATCATAATCATCATCATATATCTGCAAATACATTTTAAATCTAATATATACAACTATTACAGTACTGTACGGAATTTTATAAATAAAGGACATCAACCTCGATAGCACCTCCTACCATGCATGAACCCCACCAGGTATCATAATATCAAACACATAACCATGTCATATAGTATATAAAATATGATATCTTTATTCCATAATATACTAAATTATTAAACCCACATTAATCCATAATATTCTATACCACACCATTGAGGGAGGGTGGGAAAGATGGAATATTATGTTATATCACTAAAATGATTTTTTGGTAAAAAAACTATAACCCGAAAAATATAGTCCCCAATATAGAAACCCAATATAAACATGGATTTATGTTAAATATTTTAAATTAATTGATAAATCATATTATATATATAATAATATCCCAATACTAGACAATATTAGTTTAATTTGAGACTAGATACATAACAATATTATTTCTAAAGACACATGATCATTTATACTTGAAGACACCATACTAGACTATCTTATAAAAATAATGATAGTATTTATCATCCTCAAAACATGAGGAATGACCAAAAATAAGAATGTGGTGAACATATATGATCAGTACTGGAATGAATAAATCTATCATCAAGAATATGTTCAAAAAATTTTGAATAAAATGACAATATGGAAAATATTATAATGTTCTATGTAATAATCAAGATACATGAATGATATTAAAAGTACATTGAATCAGAATATAAATCCAAAAAAAATTAGCATAGAATAATTTCATATATAATAATTCTTTGAATAATTTAATATAAATCATGAACCATGAGAGTATAAAATCACATTGTATAACGACCTTTATTTATGCGATAATCATTAACAACGGAAAATATTACATTCATGAGCTACTCTATCAGTTACATTTCTTAAAATAAACTAATATGTTATCAATAATAGATATATAATTATATTTAAACACTTAAAAAATGAATTAGGGGGTGATATTGGACTATATCTTTCATTCACATAAAAGTCGTTCACTTTTAACATCATAAATATCTGATGAAAATTAAATGTGTATCATAATACATCTAAATGAAAATCATGTCTTTTCATAAAGAAAATATAGAAGTAAAATGGGTTCCACATGAAACCCAAATGTAAATCTTTCAATTCATAAAAAAAATAATGCGATTTAAAATGGGTTTCTAAATACATTCATATTGTAAAAAATATTATCAATAAATAGATCATTTGATACTAAATACATGATCACAAAAATTAGTGACACAATAAATGAATCTTTTTAGTTAAAAAAGAAATATATATCCATTAGAAGTCGATTATTTTGAATATTTATAGTAAACTAAATGAAAAATTATTTAAGGTGATATATTTGGAAATGTTTTCATTCATACACTTATGATCCTTGGCTATGAGTATCTTTTCTAGAAAACCATTGTTTTTTAAAAATTGAAAATAAACCTTTCATAGTGATTTATTTTTATCAAAATCTATATTTCCCCAAATATAAGAGAGAGTAAATTATTAAAAATTTTATTTCTTGTAAGAAACTAGTTCAAAACTTATTTTTTCACAAAGAAATAAGTTTGAGTTACCAGGTTCCTTACAATTAAACATGATTTTAGAGGAATTGATTTAAAATCTAGTATAAAAAATATAGGAATCTAAATCCCAAGTTTCAAATTTAATTAAAATACCTTTTCATTTATACAGATCATTAAAAAAATATCTTTTTTATTAGATTTTAATAATATCTTTTTAATTTAATGTTGTAATAATCTTAATAATTTTCTACATTATTCATTAATTCAGTGTTTATCATTATTATTTTCCCATATTTAATCATTTACATACCATTAATGTTATGGGAATAATTTTTTAAAAAATATATAATTTTATAATTACATTACATGGGAGTTTTAGTTATGTTTCTTAATGATGAGAAGAATGAAGAAATTGATTCAAGTTATTTACTCATATTGATGGATTATATTATAATGATAGTTAATTTTTATATTATTTATATTTAACCATAATAATGGTATATAATAATTGAATATATTATATATACTCGTTGAATATAAAAAACCATCAATGAAGGTGCTAGTGAAAATAGAATGTGTTGTTCCATGGTAACTGTAAGGACCTGACCCCTGTTTCTCGAGGCCGGTGCCTTATTTGATTACATTTTAATATAAAAAAGGAATATGTATCCAAAAGTACCAAGTATTTATTTTCTTTTGGAAATAATAAATATTAATTAGTTCACCATTATATCATGAATTTAAATAAAACATTAATTTATTCTACTGAGAAATATACAGGCCTTCAAGATTATGCTTACAAGTCATTCATAATTTACTTCATCATATTCTAAAAAAATGAATCATAATAAAGGGGCGATTTGAAACAATCATTAAGGGTAATAAATACAGAGGAATATATCATAAACATAATAAATTGTGAATAAGTGAAAAACATGCATTTAATAATAAACATGAACACATTATGGCAGGAATATGAGAAGAGTAAAAAATGCCACAATAAAACATAATCATTAGAATTCTACTAGTCGAATAGCACCATGAAATTTAAATTAAAATATTCATAATGATGTATGTTCATATACCGAACATTTTGAAATATTTTTTCAAGGGCTCGGACAAGATGTCTAAAAAGGATTTAGTCTTCAGCCAAAATCCATATATCACATTGGGAAATGCCTCAACCAATTCCACATCTATTTTTCTTAGGAGACCTATTTTTGAATCGTGGAGATATAGAGGGCCCCACCTATCACAAAATAAGTCCAATTAATATCTCACATTAGTGTGGAAAAAAAATATATATATTCATATTGAAACTATCATATGAAATGTAACTATCTTTACCCAATCATTGGACATAAAACACTAACCATTCTGAGTAATATGGTGAATGTTTATAGGATAGATCATCCATAATAAAATTATTCATATACCTTTCAATAAAACATAGTATATGACAAAATAAATTATTAATACCAATAAAACATAAGAATCAATAAGAGTGTTGAATCAGATGAAAATACTCTTATAAAAAATTAAACAATTCTTCATATAATAATCAATTATTTTGAAAAGAAGTGTTCATTTGGAAAAATATTTGTATAAAACCGGAAGTGAATTAAGATAGTAATTTCAGAATAAAATTATTTATTTAATAATGATAATTATTTCCAAAAATCGATTATATAGTGCCCTTTTAAAATAGGAAAAAATTTGAGAAATTCCCTTGAATCGGGCTTGTATTTTGGAAACAATTTTGAAGGATTCTTTTAAAAAATTTAACTATCCCTAAATTAGGGAAGGATTATAGTTGTTTTACATATATATAATACTCACACAGAATTTGTGAGGAGTAGAAAACAATACAAAATAATTTCATTGAGGTAATTAGACAATGAAGGTAACCCGAATGATAATGGATGTATGAGTGGAAAAACCTTACCTTATATCTGAATGTCTTCCCCTATTGAAATTGAAATCCTGGAATATGAAATTATACTAATTAATAACATAATTAAGAACCTATTATACATGTATTTATTTAAAATAATTCTATATAGTTCATTTATTTTCATATTAATATGTTATAATAACGAATTCTGTCATTCCAGAGTGGTTGTATTGTTGATTTTCATAATCGTTTCACCAGTTTATTAGTAATAGTGTTCATGTGGAATGGTTGTAAATATCCCGAATTGAAATTAAATATTATTTATAAACATCCAGAATTGATAATGGTCACATCTATTATTTTTTTTACATGGAATGATAATGAATCATTAGATGACAACCACTTTGATTATTTGACTGTATTTGGATTATTATGAACTATTTTTTCATATAAATAAATTATATGTACATATATTGGTTCATGAATTTTAATTAGTTTATAATACATATATTATATTCTGGTTCAACCATGTATATGGTTTCGTGACCAGTAATGAGGGATATATTGAAGAATAAAACTTCAACCCCCACGATGGTTATAAATTAGAACCTCATGAACGTTGATTTGGTTTATAAAAATAAAATAGAGTAAGAATATTGTTTTTGGTTATTACATTAACATGATATATTTTAATTATATAGATGATTCTAGATTTATCATGATACTTTGGACAAAATAGGTGAAGTGTGGATAACAAAAGAAGATAAATTCAAATGAAACTAAACGAAAAAGAAATGTACATTACCTCAGGGAATAACCTCTTTGAGAACCACCTTAAGGGAAGGGATTTTGGTATATTGGAAAGACCAGAAGAATCATGGTCATGGGGATTGACTAGTAAAGGGTATTTGGGAAAGATATTTAAGATCTCCACGGCATAGAATAATGATGAGAAGAGGGAGTGGTGTGGGTTTTATATTGGAGGAGAGGAGTGAATTTTGAATATTTAATTCATTATTTAATTATTTCCCACAAGACAACCAATAGTGTTGTTTAATATGACCCCTAAAATAAATTAGTGCATGTGAGTAAGAACCAAGTCTCCTTAAAGCACTTACGTTGTCCTAAATAGAGTAAGTAATTGATAATTTATATATACTGTATTTTACCGCATTTCACTATTCATAAAAATTTCCAGAATATCCGAAATATCCCAAAAATTCACCCATACTATTTTTTGACATGTCGAATTCAAAAATGAACTCCATTTTTCAAAAATAATTTTATAAATATTATTATTTTCATTTTTAAATAAAATCATAGTTATTCCTAAATATGAAAACTTCAAATGTATAATTAGTTTTAATGACATTGAAAAATTAATTAAGATCTCATTATCTTATTAACATTACAAAATAAAATAATATCATTATTCACTATTCATAAAGGTCATATTACTAATCATAAGGGTATGTAAGTGTTAAACAAAAATCATGTTTGTTCTTTCAGACTCCAAATGACGTACTGATCACAACCTAGATGACCATTTTTTGAAATTGAAAACATAGAAATGGCAAATTTGTGTTTAATGGATAGATTATAAAATTGCATTGAATATTTATTTTTAAAACCTTGGGGTGTTATAGTGACACTAGTCCCCACGTACTCAGAGATGATGTTTAATTTATTATTGGAATGATGAAATAAGTAACATGGTGTATCATTTAATAAAAATAAATATTATATTTATATATATATCCTTTTTAATTATTTAATTCCCATTTTTAAGAATACATGTTTTTTAGTCAAGGAAAATGAAACACATTTCATCATGGAGGGAAAATCCATACATGTGTATGATTCATATTTTTATTTCTCTTAAAGGATGAAAAAAAAGTGCATTACTATTATACCGTCATAATAATAATATTATAATTTAATAATTATATTTATGTTATCAATTTTTATGAAAATATTTTATTGGAGGAAGATGTGTATATACATAAATAAAAATGAGAGAATAGTGGTTAGAAATTTATGACTCACCTCTTGGATTATATCATTTAATAGAGGTTTAATACTTTGGGGGTAGACTTTTGAGAAGGATACAACCAATTTTAGGTGGATTGGAATGTTATTAAGATGGTTTTGTATTGTTTGTGTAGAACTAGCATGGTGTTTTATGATGGTTAGTGAAAAGATTAGTTCCCATTTTATATGTTTAAATCTATTTAATTATTTTATTTGCCATAAATAATTTAATAATAGGAAATCACTCCCAATTAATGCAGATCAAAAATTTGGAAATAATATAGTGGGTATGGTATATTGTCACGACCTGCCTTCATCGAAAGGAGGGAAGGGTCAGCAGAATTCTAGGCCCTTCTTTCTTGAAGTTGAAGGAGAGATAATGACCCCTGAAACCCGCCTTCAATAGGTCTCGGAGTGGCGACTAGCACTAAGGGTATAGAATCACACACTAAATGGAAGGCATTATCCTTTCTCTGTTTTACAAGATCGGTAGATAAGATGATTGAACCCAACAACTTCAAAACTAAAAGAAAAATAAATCCAAAAGTAAACCATTCCCACATGCATGATTCAAAGGTAAAAGCCACAATGTACAAAAATGTGACTACAAAGTTAATTACCAAAGAAGGAAAAACATCAACAGCAACTACCCCAAAGGTCCAAGCTAGTATGGTCCCACGCGATCCTTGATGTCCTCATGGAAACCGGAAAGCAGTTTTATATACGTAGGGTGATCATACAAGTACACTCAGTAGGGAAAACAAAGACTCTCGTGCACAAGTGGGGGAATATACTAAAGTCCTTTGAGAAATGGAGTAAACCAAACACCTATCAAGGTAAACTATCCACCCAAGTCTCACCATGTCACACTCCCCAAATAACGCATGTCAAGTAATATATATAATAAAAGCACATCAATGTTTGGGTACCCCGCGCCACTTTCCCACTAGTTATTGAGACATCCTACGCATCGAACCAATCCTGCCATTCTATTAATGCAGTCCCACTATGTCACCCGCCCATACACACCTGGGCCACAACCACACGCAGTCCCACAACCGAATCCCGTCCACAAACACCTGGGCCAACACTGTCACACATAACCATGCTTGCAAACACCTAGGCCAGAACAACCACCACCACACCCGAAAGACACCTGGGAAAGATGATCCAATGCCACGCCCAAAGACACCTGGGCCTCGTCCCGAAGATGCTTGGGAAACTACCTGCCCGCACACACCTGGGACATAACCCCCACCATACCCCGCCCAAAGGGTCTTGGGATAATAATGGACCTCAAGCCATCACAGCCTGCCCGATGATACTTGTGCTATCCAGGAAAGGGAGAAGAAAAGGAACTAATAACCAGCCACTAAGAATAGTGTTTGAAAAAACACCCTCCCCCATGAAATGGGGGTGTTCGTCACTAAGTGCTCAACTTTGGTGGGGCGTAAATAAGAAACACAAAGCTAAAAGTATATATATAGGTAACAAGAAGTCACCCAAAGCTAGGTTTTTCTTCAGACAACCTATAGATCACAACAGCAATCAAGTCTGAGTCACGACTCTCGCCAACAAAACACATTTGTCCCATTCTTGTTTCATGTTCAGTGATAACATTCAAATAAGTTCATGCACTACTGGGAAACTAACACCATAAGCATAACCAAGGAAAAGAATCTAGCCAATCATTAATTTAAACATTCACACTCGGTTCTCATGAAATGTTACAACAACAAGGAATAATTGAGATCCCTCGAAGTACTGAAACCAAAGACAACCCTGATACACTGCCCTCTGTCCCCTCCCCAAAAAGTTTTTTATCAACAGAGGATCCCACCCAAATTTGTGATATAAACAAGAAACCAATGGGTCTTAAAACTTACAACCACCAAATCCATATCAACAGGGGACCCCATCCCTAATTTGTTAACCACCGAGAGCATAAAAAGAATAGGGGATCCCCTCCCCTCCCACATCATCAGAAATCAGCCCGTAAAAGAAAAACAACCAAACCACTATTAACAACACAAAGCAGGGTCTTTCCTGTATTTTCAGATTTATAATATTTGACACACTCCATGAATTAAATTCCATGTGTCTTAACCGGGGTTATCACAGAAGGGTCGATCATGGTGCTTCCAATTTACTTAGCCAAATATACGTAAATAACCAATTTAATTGTCATAGCATGAGTTTACAATTAGGAACAAGACATTTAAAACACCATGAGGGGTTCATTAGTGCACAGACAATGACCACCAACGACCTCAATTTCCATAAGGTGCAAGCTGACACAATTCAGAAAGATAATCATAATATAAAACAGCATCAACGATCACAGCCCCCCCTCCCTTCATTATTTATAGAAACCGTTCATTATATTTATTAGGACTGGATTATCCAATTCTACAGAAACAAAAGCACTCCCACCCCGCATGATACACCAAAGGGAGAGGCGATGAAGAAATTCCCTACCTGTTGGATCAACGATCTACGCTGAGGCCGGGGGAGGAAGTTCACAGAGAGTGATGTGGATCACCTGAACGAAAATAGCTTCGTCTATCAATGCTTAGGCCGTGCGTGGAACTCTATGCATAATGATATGGCTTTCCCGATGCACCCGAAGCTGTTCATGAAAAGCCACGATTGAGGAAAGAAGAAACCACAGCTATCCCTTAGTTTATAATAGCTGCGAGCGGATGATATGAGAATGCCAAATCGCATAAGGAGTGGGGGGTCGTGGGTTGACCATGCGGTTTTCCAGTTACACACGGAGGTCTCTCGGGATTTTTAGGAATTAATTATGGGCTTTAAATGGTTTCAAGAGGAGTAAAATAATTAATTTATGTCAAAAAACATACGTTGCGGGAGCGGAAATGTTAGGTACTGGAAAAAAAAAAGATAGGCTCAGTGAGGGGACACAGTGCCACCCTCACGGTGTCACCGTCACTGTGCCACCCTCATGGTGTCACCCTCACGATGCCACCATCATGGTGCCACCGTTTTGGTGGAGCCTCACTTTGGCAATGTAATGGGCCATGAGGGTATGTTCCATTACATTAGATACCTCTTAAATGATTCTCTCCCTCAAGAATCAAAACAACCCAAGGAGGAAAGAGAGGGTCCGAACAACCACCTCGAAAGATACCTCTTAGAAGTGAACCCATGCTAACTAAAAACATTTCCCTCTCAAGAACCAAGAAACATACCATGCCAAACTAACCAGGCATGTGGGTTGGGGAGTCTCCTCCCCCATGTCAATATATTATCCTCTTTGGGCGGCACTGACTTTCCCACACAGGTTTAATTGCATCCACCTTAATGCGTCTTGATTAGGGGTCAGGTTCTCTCCTCCCCTATAGCCAGGGCATTTCACACACAATCAGAGGAAAGAAAAATAGTACATTTCATAGCCAAAAGACAAAGCATTATACCACAACAGGTAAAACAAGGAACATAACTCAAAACAACTCTGGGTACTGGGTACGCATCTATGCTTCTCTCTCCCACGTACTCTCCTCAAGCCCCCCATGTCTCCACAACACACGAACCAAAGGAATGGTTCGGCCACGAATCACCTTCTCCTTGCGATCCTCGATCATCACTGGTCTCTCCACAAAAGTCATGTCATCCTCGATATCCAGTTCACCCCAATCAAGGACATCTGAATCGTTATGCAGATACCGACGGAGATGGGACACATGGTAGACATCATGTATCCTCAGTAGCGGCGGTGGTAACACTAGCTGATAATCCACTTCGCCAACCCGCCGCAACACTTCTAAGGGTCCAATGAACCTGAGAGAAATCTTCCTCCCCTTTTTGATCCCCCACTTCCCACGCCGAGCGGAGACCTTCATGAATACGTGGTCTCCAACCTCAAACACCAAGGGCCTCCTCCTGGTATACGCATATGACTTTTGTCGGTCGTGGGCCGGCTTCATCCATTCACGTGTGAGTTGAACCTTATCTGTCATGATCTGCACCACTTCCGGGCCAAGGATGCATGCCTATCCTACTTCGGCCCAACAGATAGGTGAATGGCATGGCCTCCCATACAAGCATCAAACGGGGCCATGCCATTGATAGAGTGGTAGCATTTATTGTAGGAAAATTATAACAGAGGCAAGTATGGCACCCATGATCCTCATAAGTCCAGAACACATGCCCGCAATATATCCTCCAAGGTCTGGATGGTGCGCTCGGTTTGTCCATCTGTCTAGGGATGGAATGTAGTGCTAAGGCGTAGCTTGGAGCGAAAAGAATGTTGAAATCCTCTCCATACTTGTGAGGTTAATCGTGCATCCCAATCTGATACTATAGACCTCGGAACTCCATTCAACAACACCACCTCCTCCACATTCCTTTGTGCCAAAGAATCCACTACACTCGACTCCCTGATCGCCAGAAAGTGAGCCGATTTCATCAACCTGTCCGCTACCACCCTGATTGCGTCATATCATCCATGGACCATGGGTAGTCCCGTGATGAAATCCATCGAGATGTCATCCCACTTCCACTCGAGGACATCTAGAGGCTGCAGTAGGCCGCTTGGAACTCGGTGTTTAGCCTTCACTTGCTGACACACTAAGCACATGGCCACAAACTCTCCCACGGCTCGCTTAACTCCGGGGCACCAAAACTGCCTCTTCAGTCCCTGGTACATCTTGGAAACTCCTAGGTGTACTGATAGGGGTGAGTTGTGGAACTCACGGAGAACCTTACCATGCACCGCCTCCAGAACAAAAACATTCCCTGGAAAAGCATCTGGTTCTGACCATCCTCTTTCCATCCTTCCAGAGCATTTCCTTGGTCGACTCGGTCAAGAATCACTTCGCACTCTGGGTCTCCCAACTGAGACTCCTCCGCCTGATGAAATAGAGATGAATGCACTGTCATCTAATATAGGCAGCATCTACCGCTATCCATCCTGGCATCCAGGTGTAAAGCAGCCAACTACTCCATCGCCTTCCAGGTGCCCGCCGACTCTCAGACCGTATCATTTTGCGTCCTCCTGCTCAAGGCATCAGCCACTACATTTCCCTTTCCCTCAGTATAAGAGATCTCGAAGTCATAATCCTGGAGGAACACAACCCATATCTTCTGTCACAAGTTTACATCCCGCTGGGAGAAGATATACCTCAAGATTTTGTGATTCGTGAAGTCCACAAAGCGTTCTCCAATGAGGTAGTACTGCCATAACATTAGAGCAAAAAACCATAGCTGCAACCTCCTGGTCGTGGGTGGCGTAATTACGCTCATGAGGGCGTAGTTTCCTGGACCCATAAGAGATCACCCCCTATTGCTGCATCAACACACATCCCAGTCCCTGTCCTGAAGAATCAAAGAACACCTCATAGGCCCCCCTTTTTCTGGTAATCTCAGCACTGGGGCACTAACCAACTCCTTCATCAGATAGCTGAAGGCTGACTCGCACTGCTCACTCCACATGAAACCTTGGTCTTTTTTGGTCAGGGCAGTCAAAGGGGATGCTACTTGGGAGAAGTTGGTTATGAACCTCTGATAGTAACCTGCCAGCCTGAGGAAACTACAGACCTCTACCACATTCTTGGGTGTTGCCCAAGAAACAACTGCCTCAACCTTTGACGGGTCCACCGCTACTCCCTTCTCGGACACCACGTGCCTGATGAAGTGCACTTCTCGTGTCCAGAACCTGCATTTTGACAACTTACCATAGAGCTGATGATGTCATAGGACCACCAAAACTATCTTCAGGGGCTCTGCATGGTCCTCTTATGACCTTGAATAAATCAGGATATCGTCGATGAACACAACCACAAACTGATCCAGGTACTCCTGGAATATGGAGTTCATAAGCCCCATGAACACATCTTGGACACTGGTAACACTGAAAGGCATGACTAAGATCTCAAAGTGTCCATATCTGCATCTGAACGCCATCTTCAGGATGTCTCCCTCCTTCACTCTCAACTGGTGATACCCAGACCGCAGGTCTATCTTTGAGAACAATCCTACCCCATTCAGCAGGTCGAAAAGATCGTATATCCTCCGAAGAGGGTAGAGATTCTTGATCGTCACCTGATTCAGCCTCATGTAGTCTATTCAAAACCTAAAACCACCATCTAACTTCTTTGTGAACAAGACTGGATCATCCCACAGTGACTCACTCGGTTGAACATAACCCTTCTTCATCAGATCATCAATCTGTATCCGCAACTCCTGTAGCTCTAAAGGTGGAATTCGGTAAGGAGCCATCGAGATCGGACGAGCGTTGGGATGCATGTCTATCCTGAACTAGATATCACGCCAAGGGGGTCGAGTCTTCACCTCCTCAGGGAAGAGGTCGATAAACCCACGGACGATCTCTGGAACTTCCACCATTTCAACATCTACTGACTCTACTGACAGCTCGGCTATCAAGGAGAGGAGGGGTTCCTCTCGCCTGCTGCCCTTCTGACCGCCCCGCTTGGTGGTGAAGGTAACACCCCAACCGCCCATTTCTGAGAACACGACCCTTCCTCAGAAACAGTCGATGACGTTACACGCATAGAATAGCATGCCGATGCCTAGGATGACATCGTATGGTTGTATCTATAGCAGGAGAAGATCCCTAACTGACTGATGTGGCCCTATCATCAGTCTACATCCCCGAAAAACAAACAACAAGTCGGTCTGACCCCCGAATTATGTTCTCAACACCAGGGGAACTAGGAGTCTCTCGGAATATATACCCAAGGCACGGGCTAGACGAGGCACAACAAAGGAGTGTGAAGCTCCGGTATCGAACAAGGCATAAGCAAGGGTACTAAACAAACTGATCGTACCTCAAACAACCTCTGGCCCTACTGGAACTGCTACCTCCACGGCGTGTAGCTGTCCACGCCCGGCTCATCTTCCCCTCGGAAGTTGGCCACATCCCCGACCACGCCCTGGTCGTGGTCCCTCAAGAGCGCCATGACGTCGGCCCTATCGTCCCACATCTGTCCTCAGAGGAGCGGGAGCTCGCTGTCCTTGCTGCTATTGATGGAAAGGTCTGGCTGGAAGCTGCTGTCTGGGAGGGTGCTGGGTCTATCTACCACCGTCGTATTACATCTGGTCCGGGCACTAACTTCGGAGATGTCTAGGGCTCCCACAGACGAAGCACCATGGTCCCAGGCCCGAAGGAAAAGGGAGAGGACTGGGGGATGAAAACTGAAACTACTGCAGTCTACTCCCTACTAGTCAGAACCTGTAGGGTCCTGACGCTGGAGGCCTGGTGCTGACGACCTTCCCCTTTGATGGTCTCAGCTGGATCCCCTCTCATGACACTCCTCCTATAGCATCCATCCTCTCCCCCACTTCGGCCTTCTTCTGGACAACCAAGTGCGTCGGCAGGGTAAAGGGTGTAACAACATACTGGAGGGAGGGTCGGAGCGCCTCCTCCAAAAGTCTTTCCCAAGACTCCTCGTCGGGGAAGAGGTCCGGAGAAAAACGTAGGAGGTCCTTGAACATGATCACTAGCTCCCTCATGGACATACTCCCCTATTAGTGGGAGAGGAATTCCTCCCAGAACTCCATCTTGAAATCATACCATGCCACCTCAGCCTCTCTCTTCTCCCCCAGGTAAAGCATCCCCCACGGACGCGCCGCTCCACGCATATAGCTAACGTCCAGAGGAACCAAGTACTCGGTCGGGGCCCGGATCAGGCCAAAGGCAATCACTAGCTCCTCTAGCCAGCCTTCCGTCTTCATGTTAGTGGTGCTGCCCTCGTACTTCTCGAGGGTCTGTCGCTGGAAGGCCTGAAGAGTATTTTGCTAGTGGTCATCCTCTTCCTCTCGATCAGCTCTCTGCCGATCAGCCAAAGTAGTCTCTAGAGCCTCGATCGCTTGTACCACACATGGTCACCTTCCAGGTTCTATAGTTGTAAGGTAAACAAGGAATGCTTAAGCCCAAGTAGTGCAGAATATCGTTTGTAAAACATCTTAAAAGTTTAATTTATTCTTAATTCCAAAGACATCATATAAACACTAGAACACAAGTCATTATGATGCATTTACCTTTCTTAGGGTCTCTACCCTGTAATCAGCAGGGCCTCAATTGGTCGTTCGGTAGGTCCAGAGTCCTTGCATCGGATCATGGGGGCCCCTAAAATCCCATGTCCTAGCCGGTCTTCCCTGGCCTAATTCACACACTGAGGTCACCAAACACTGTTTCCTTACCATCCCATGCAATACTCATTGTGCCTAACTCCAGAATCCATCCTATCTCTAAACCATCACCTCTGATACCATTCTATCATAACCCGCCTTCATCAAAAGGAGGGAAGGGTCAGCAGAATGCCAGACCCTTCTTTCATTATGTTTAAGGAGAGATAATGACCCATGAAACCCGCCTTCAATAGGTCCAGAAGTGGCGACTAGCACCAAGGGTATATAATCACACACGAAATGGAAGGCATTGCCCTTTCTCTGTTTTACAAGATCAGGAGATAACATGATGGAACCCAACAACTCCAAAACCAGAAGAAAAGTAAAGACAAAAGTAAACCATTACCACATGCATGTTTCAAAAGTAAAAGCCACAAGGTACAAAAAGGTGACTACAAAGGTAAGTACCAAAGAAAGAAAAACATTAACTGAAACTACCCCAAAGGTCCAAGCTAGTATAGTCCCACGTGATCCCCGAAGTCTTCCTGGAAACCTGAAAGCAGTTTTATATACGTTGGGTGAGAATACAAGTACACTCAGTAGGGAAAACAAAGAATCTCGTGCACAAGTGGGGGAGCGTACTAATGACCCGTGAGAAAAGTAGTAAACCAAACACCTATCACGGTAAAATATCCACCCAAGCCTCACCAAGTCACACTCCCCAAATAACGCAAGTCAGGTAATATATATAATAAGAGAAAATCGATGTTTTGGTACCCTGCGCCACTTTCCCATTGGTTATTGAGACATCCTACTCATCGAACCAATCCCACCATTCTGTCACCGCATGCCCACTGCCTTACTTGCCCGAACACACCTGGGCCACAACCACACGTAGTCCCACTGCCTAATCCCGCCCGCAAACACCTGGGTCACAACTGTCACACTTAACCACGCCTACAAACACCTAGGCCAGAACAACCACCACCACGCCCGAAGACACCAAGGCTAGAAGATCAACTGCCACGCCCGAAGACACATGGGCCTCATCCCGAAGATACTTGGGAAACTACATGCCCACACACACCTAGGCGATAACCACCACACTACCCTCCCGATGGTTCTTGGGATAATAATGGACCTCAGGCCATCACAGCTTGCCCGAAGATACTTGGGCTATCCATGAAAGGGAGCAGAAAAAAAGCTAATAACCAGCAACTAAGAATATTGTTGGGAAAAACACCCTCCCCCATGAAATGGGGGAGTTCGGCAATAAGTGATCAACTTGGGTGGGGCACGAATAAGAAACACAAAGCTTCAAGTATATATATATGTAACAAGCACTCACCAAAAGCTATGTTTTTCTTCAAACAGCCTATAGATCACAACAACACTCATGTCCGAGTCACGACTCTCACCAACAAAACCCATTTGTCCCATTCTTGTTTCATGTTCAGTGAAAACGTTCAAATAAGTTCATGAACTACTGGGAAAATAACACCATAAGCATAACCAATGAAAAGAATCCAGCCAATCATAAAATTATACATTCATACTTGGTTCTCTTGTAATGTTACAACATCAAGGAATAAATGAGATCCCCAGAAGTATTGGAACCAAAGACAACCCCGAGACAATTCCCTGTGTCCCCTCCCCAAAAAGGGTTTTCATCAATAGAGGATCCCACCTTAATTCGTGATATAAACAAGTAACCACTGGGTCTTAAAACACACAACCACCGAATCCATATCAATAAGGGATCTCATCCCTAATTTCATAATCACTGAGAGCATAAAAAAAGGGGATCCCATCCCCTCCCACATCTTCAGCAATCGGCCCGTAAAAGACAAACATCCAAACCACTACTACAAATACAAAGAAGGGTCATGCCTGTATTCTCATATTTATAAGATTTAACACACTCCATGATTTCAATTCCATGTGTCTTAACCGGGGTTATAACAGAAGGGCCGATCCTGGTTCTTCCAATTTACTTAGCCGAATATACGTAAATAACCAATTTCCTTTTCACAGCAGGAGTTTACAATTATGAACAATCCATTTAGAACACCAGGAGGGGTTCATTAGTGCACAGACGCCGACCACCAATGGACACAATTTTCAGAAGGCGCAATCCGGCACAATTCAGAACGATGATCAGAATATAAAACAGCATCCACGATCAAATCCCCCCCATCTTTATTTATAGAAACCATTCGTTATCTTTTTTAGTTCTACTTTATCCAATTCTACAGAAACAAAAGCATGCCCACCCCGCGTGATACACCAATGGGATAGGCGATGAAGAAATTCCCTACCTGTTGGATCAATGATCTACTCTGAGGCCGGGGGAGGAATTTCACGGATAGCAATGCGGCTCACCTGAACAAAAATCGCTTCGTCTATCAATGCTTAGGCAGGGCGTGGAACTCTACACATAACGATGCAGCTTGCCCGAAGCACCAGAAGCTGTTCGTGAAAAGCCGCGATCGAGGAAAGAACAAACCACGTCTAACCCTTAGTTTATAAGAGCCGCGGACGGTTGAGATGAGAATGCCAAACCACGTAAGGAGCGGGGGGTCATGGGATGACCATGCGGTTGGGAAGTTACACACTAAGGTCTCTCGGGATTCCTAGGAATTAATTATGGGCTTCAAATGGTTTTAAAAGGAGTAAAAGAATTAATTTATGTCGAAACTTACATTGCGGGAGTGGAAAAGTCAGGTAATGGAAAAAGAACGAAAGGCTTAGCGAGGGGACACGGTCCCACCATCACTGTGTCATCCTCACAGTGCCACCCTCATGGTGCCACCCTCACGGTGCCACCGTCACGGTGCCAGCATGACCGATTTCACCCTCATAGTGCCACTGACATGGTGCAACCCTCACGACGCCACCCTCACGGTTCCACCATCATGGTGTCACCCTCACGGTGCCACCGTGACCGGTGTCGCCCTCACGGTGCCACCGTTTTGGTGGTGCCTCACTTTGGAAAATTAATGGGCCAGGAGGGTCTGGGTCATTACATATATGGTCAATATATACCTCAATCATCAATTCATGCAATTGTTTTAAAGATTTTTTTGGTCATTTCAACTTGGTTAAACCCTTTTGACCGATGTTATTTTTATCATGGTAACAAGCATTCACCGAATTAATTTATACATTTTTACTTAAAATAAATTTTACTCTATAATATAATTTATACTTAATGATTGAAAATTTAAAATCCATTTTATTATATTATTTGAATAAAAGTTTTATAACACAATTTTTTTAAATTAAATGTATAATATATATATTTTTTTAAAATATATCTTCTTTTCTAAAATGACAAAAATTGTTTTGAAAATTAAAATTATAACATTAAAAAAATCATTTATAAAAAATATATTTGGTCATTCAAAAAAGAATTAGTTAATTTTAAATTCGTATTTATTTAATAATAATGCAAATAATTTCATGTTATTTGTCAGAACAACCATTTTCCCAATGAAACTAAAAATCAATATTTATATAATAAAATGAAAAATTAATATTAAGTTACTATTTTTATGATATGTTTTAAAATTATATTACTTTATTTCAAATTAAAATTCTAGAATATATAAATTTAACATTAAATTAAAATAACAAAATATAATGAAAAACTATTTTTTATATGAAATAATCTTTTTATGTTAACTATTCAACTAAAATTAGAGCTCATGGAAAACATATCAAAAATGAAAGCTATATATTATATAATTTTAATTATATGAAAAAATGATTTTATCATCAACTTAGTCATACTTGTTGAAAAATTCGTACATGGTAATTTTTTTCATAATTTAGTTATAATCAATTTTAATCACTTATTGAATGGATACCGTAAAATTTTCCATATCTATTTTAATAAAAAAAATATTGTAGGATTGGGTTTGGTGTTTTTTGTTGATTAAGCTACTAAACATAATACATAGGTATTGTGGATTATATAACGACAATGTCATGTTTATACAATCTACCCACTTCAAATAATGTCAACATTGAAATTTTATTACACAGAAAAAAACCAATGAGGGTAGATTTATCTCATAAAATCCACAACATCCCATGTATCATCCTCAGACATATAATTTTTCTATAAAACATTAACTAAATTTTAATTCATGTAAGGAAACAACCTTAAAAATTACATATTCTTGAGTAAAGTCAATAATTTTACTTCATTAAAAATATATGACCTTTTCATGTTTGGAGAATTGAAAAATTAGGCCATGAATCATTCATAAAAAACCGATGAAATTTAAATTGTACACTTCAAATAGTATTCATTTCATTCATAAAACACAAACATTTATAAAGTGAAACAGATTTTCCTTTCACGTTAACACATCAAAATTTTCCCATGATATAATCCATTCCTTTATCCTCCCTTAAATCATGGGTAAACCATTAAAACACTTAGGATGAGCATAAAAATCATATTAATGTATAAAAAAAGAATGAAAACTATTTGTATTTTTAAAAAATTTAAACCATTAATATGTTATCATAAAGTAATATTTCACACCATTAAGTAATATTAATTAAATTCCATTAAAAAAACCTTAGACATTTTTTATTCGTAATATTTTCATAAAACCAATAACAAGAATATAAATCACATAAAGGTAACTATTGAAATAATTATACATAAATGGAATAACTATGTAGTTGAATTACATACATATCAATCTAACAAATAGAATAACCATATTGTCAACATCCATACCCAACGAATTAGATGCTATAACATAAAAACACATCTTTGTTTATCATGGAACAACCAGTCCTTGGATTACCACATAACCACAAATCAAATGTTAATGTACCATAATATAATAATAACATTTAAAAGATTTCAATTTTCAAAATTTCACCCATTTAATTTCATTACCAATCCGAATAAATCATTTAATTGAATTAGAATAAAAAATATATTTCCAATTTTTTTTAATTCTAGCATACCTAGAAAATGTATAAGTCATTTCCTTTTTTTCATAAACATAATGTCTTATAGAGGAATCCAAATTTAAATTAAATTTAATGGGGGTAGAGGAGTCATTGGTTCCATACAATTTAAAAAAACATTCCTTTTGTCATTTGTCTTGAAATTCATATTCTCTAAATAAAATAATTCCTTTTAAAATTCAATTTAACATAATTAAAATGTAAATAGTTTTTTGTAAAACTACAAAAATTAATATGGTGTATTATATCCAAATATGCCTTGATGAAAGGAGATTGAGATGAATTCCCTTAACTCTAATTTGAATTATCATATATGTTTTTTATCATACTAAATAAAAAAATTATTTTAATTATTTTAAATGTTTTTAACTATTTTAAGGCTTATTATTAATTTCATATCACTTGTCACCATATTATAACAACTACCTAATTATATAATTTTACATTAGATGATTTGATGATATTAAATACATGAGTCCAAAATGACATGGTATGATGTCCATAGACATAATTGGTTATTAATCCATTATCTCAAGAATAATATTCAGGACATAATAGTAATTTTAAAATATTAATTATAGATTAAAATAAAACAATTACTATATGTTTAATAAAAATTAACAATGTTATAATCCTGAAGATGAAATTCTATATGTATGCATGAGTAACCTTCTAATTTTTTATTGATCAATAAGGAAAGAGAGTAATTAATAATTTATATGTCCATAATTATCATAATATCATAAAAAATAATTTTAATAATTTATAAATAATTATTTATATATATATCATACTTGTTATGTGGGGAAGAAAAATGAATCACATCGCTTCATGGAGGTGAAGTTCCAATATACAGAAGAACAACATAATCATTATTATGGGAATGGAAGAAAAAGAACATAATTGATATATTATTTCATTATAATTATAAATAATTATTTAATATCATATATAAACATTAATTTTTCATTATAACCATTATTGAGAGATAGTAATTGAAAAAGAAATACATCAGTTCGTGGAGGTGATTGTTCAGACGTACGTAATAATGAATAATTATTTTCCCATTTGACAGAAGTGGAGATGGATTTAGGTGATGATTTTAAAATAATATCATCTAAATATATTCAGGATAATAGATTTATTATACTTTCATGTTGGAAGAATATTTGAAGTAAGTGGAATAAGAAATACAACATAAATACTTGATTAAAAATGATACATTTCACCAGGATGATAACATTTGATTAACACCATAATACCTCTATGGATGGTGTTTGGATTAAAATAATTATTGATTAATGTGTTGAGGGATTTTAGGAAGGTATTTTATCATAAATAGAAAAAATAAAATATGTTTTATGTGTGAAGAAATGATAGGAAGTATCATCCTTTTATAATATAGTGGATTGAAACTATTTGTATTCTTAAAAGTATTAAGTAAATATAAATATATTTTATATTAAACATTGGTAAAAAAATTATTTAGGTCAATGAAAGGATGATTATGGGTCAAAATAATTTAATAAAATAATAAATAAACATTTTTGGAATAATTTTTTATTACTTATCTTTCTATTTAATCCATTTTGACTCTTACCATTTTATTAAGTAATTTACACATTGAGGCTCAATATAATTACTATAACATTCCAAATGACCCATAAAAAATTAATTTATAAAATTTTAAAAAATATTAAATCTATTTGGATGAATAATTGTTTTTATAAAGTTTATATCATTTAATAAATTTTTGAATAATTAAAATTTCATTACTGTCAATTCGGACTATATTCATTTATTAACTTTATAAATATATCACTACATCAAGATATTATAATACCTAGACCATAGTTACTCAAAGTTAGTACAATATTACATAACATTTTCATTATCACAATAGATCATTTCTCGAATGACCGATTAATTTAGTAGCCTTGGAAGTACTAGATACATACACATGTTTTACATTACATTATAAAATAGAAAAACAAAAAACTTTTGTCCCCTTTTTACACACTCATATACCATGTCATATTTTTACAGGTTAATCATAATATACATTCTCCCATCTTGGGTGAAAGAAAACATAAGAAAGGGGTGAGCTCAGATGCTCAGTAAATATAACAATATAGCGGAAACTATCATAAATAAGCTTAAAAATTTAAGGTAATGTATAAGACAAAAACAAAAGCCTTTTAAACATAACATTAGTATAGTATTGAAATGATAAATCAAAAAATTATATTTACATATTCACATGGAAATTCTACTAGTCGAATAATCACATGTTACATCAATAGCTCATTTCATAATGATTGAATGCATATTGCTAAATATCATAACCACATAGTCAAGGACTTGTGCCAAGACTACAAAAAAAGATTTTATCAAGGCCTTATGCCAAGAAAATAGTTCATCTAATGAGTCCAACTGATTCATCGAGGTGCTATAGCGGGCTCCACCAGTCAAATATTAAGCCCAATGCATTCCTCATATGAAATGTTGAAACATTTCATAATAATTTGTATTGAAACTAGGATAAAAAATGATATTTCATTAACCATAACCCATGAAGGGTATAAAAATAACACATCCACAATACATCATACCACAAAACCTTCAATACAATATGGAAGATTGTATCATAATAAATTAACTTAACCAACATTAAAATCTATTAGAGGATGTTGACATAGATGCAATAAAACCTATTTGAGAGAAATATATATTTATATTTTGAAATAATATTAAAGTCATATAATTATATAAGTAAACATTTCTTTTGGAAATATTCACATAATATTTTATGGGAATCTTCGATGGAGTTAAAATGTGGGAAAATAGCTGCACTCGTAATATATATTAAAAAAAATTCATACCTTAATTTGTCGAAAAGGCCAAAATCTAACTTGTTTAGAAAATGATGGAATGATTCCTTTCAGTAAAATTTATAAAAACACAAAAATAATTTATAAATGTCTTTAAATAATATTAAAGTAAATTGTAAAAATGTATTGAAATACATTTTTAAGAAACACATATGTGGATGATAAAGAAGTCCCATTAGATACTCCCATGTAAACAACCTCATATAATAAAAATATTGTAAAATTTACCCTTACGATGTACTTATCATTAGTATAGGGTTGGTTAACCTCATTTATATTGGTGAAATCATTGTTATTAAATTATTAAAGGACCACATACATAAATATGATATTAAATATGATCTTCTAATATTTCTTTATTAATGTTATTTCAGAAGTATCATCATTCCGGGTGTTTACTCTTTCACTTTCCTTTATATTTTTTGTTACATATGTAATGTTTTTTATGGATAGGATGTATTTGATTCAAATACAGAATTTTATAAAGTTATTAAACATTATTTTAAATCATTCAATTAAAATTTTTCTTGGATGGTTATGATGGGTAATGATTCTCATCGTGTTCGTGGAGACGGTAATATGTACGTACGAATGAGCAACAATATAATTCTATTTTTGGGAAAATTGAATGTAATTGGATGATATATTACCTATACATAATCATTAGCATTATATATTTATTATTTATAACAATTTTAATCAATATTATACCCATTAAAATAATGATGTCTTGAATAATTAATTACACCACGATGTGGAGACGGTAAGTCGTACGTACACACGTATGGTGACTTTTTCATTCATAGGATATATAGAATAATGAATATGGTTGTACCATATTTATAATAACATCATAGTATGTAAATTTTATTGTAGTTATTATTTTGTTATGGATTACAAAAGTGTATGTGGAAGGAGAAAAGAACATTGAATGAGGTGATGCAATTATTACATCTTCTTCAGGTGCTTCCTTTTGATTGGATCAAAAGGGAAACATAGGTTAAATTTATTATCTATGTAAGGACTTTAGGATCATGTGATGGTGGTTGGGAGGATATTTGAGTAGTTTTTTGCCAATAAAAAGGGATTTGGTGGTGTCAAATTAAGAGAATGGGAATTACTCTTTTATAAGAGAGGTGAGAGTGACATTAGGAAATGATTCAAATATTATTTTATTATTAAATTTTTTTCAGTTTCTAATGGCTACAAAAAAATATCAAGGAGCAGGTGGTTATGTGAATAAAAAACACTCTACCAATAGTTTTTAGAAATTCTTAGGTTATCATATTAAGTTTATCTGTTAGATTTAACTCTTAGTTAAATAGTTTTGCTTTTACAACGTTTTCTTGTATTTTTATATTACATGGTTAACATACATACTATAAAATTCCAAAATAACATATTGTGGTTCATTAATGACATATATATCATTATATAAGTACTTTTTCTAGAATCATAGATTTTTATGATTATTATATCATTTAATAATATAGTATTTGTTTTAAAAACTCATTTATGTCAATTTTGACACTATTTAGTATTTGGTTTTTGTGAAAGTCATAAAAACTCTATCACCTAGAAAAAAAAATTAATGAACCCAAAATGTCATATTAATCTATTAAATTCTTTGAATGTACATAAAGTCTATATTTACAATTATTTTGATATTTATAAATTCAATTATTTTAATCTTTTGTTAACAAGGTAATTAATGCATCATCATTGTGTCATATCTAAATTTTATTATTTAATGTCTAGAAATTATAAATAAAATACCATGATGTATGAAATTTTATTATCTTTCAAATGAAAATTTATAGGTGAATATATATTATGTAAAACTCTATATTAAAAATGTTTTAATTATGAAAATTTGAATTTAACACTTTTAACACTTTTTTAAATAAAATAATTATAAATGTCCATATATAATCCAAGTGGATCTAAGAGGATCATATTTTATTCCTAAGGTCTATTTTGTTCTAAAAAAACTTATCCCATATAATTATTACATGTTTTAGGGTAATTATAATATCATTTTTACCTTTAATTACCCTATTTACTTTTAAACTTGGTAAATAAAATTCTAAAGTTATTATTCAGAAAAAATTATTTTCAACCTATTGAACCAAATTTTACATAATCATGTCAATTTTTCCTCTTGATTTTTTTATATTAAACTCACAAAATTTGTAAAATTATGTTTTTGGGAAATTCGCAAATGTTCCTAGAAGGTGGGTAAAAACGTTAAAATGCTCTACAAATTTTTATACTTCTAATTTTTTATAAAATGACTCCAATGAATTATGTTGAACATATATAGGTATTATGTATATATTTTAACATAAAATAAATTTAAATAAAATAAATTATTATTTAAATAATAAGTGGGTTTTTAAGAATAACAAACTGTTTTACACTATTCATGAAAAATGGAAGGTTTTCTGAAAACTATCAAAAATTCACCCTAAGATAATTTTGTTATTCCAAATCCGAAAATGAAGTCCATATTGAAAAAAAATGAAAATTTTAAAAGTGGGGAATACTATTCATAAGAGTTAGTTGGATTGGTCGTGGTTTACTAGGACTCGAATTGCATACAAAGCAAGCAATTGTGTTATTCAAAGAGAATCATACCGTTAAATATTGGAGTGTTAGAGATATAGTTGAACAAAATGTTTTAGCACATCAATAACATATACAATTCATCCCAAAAATACTTGGACGACATTAATTATATCAAATTATATTTATTAGAATCTTTTTAATGTCATTATTTTGATTCTTCCATTAATTAAGTAATTAATCCATCTTTATTGTGTCTCCATTTAATTTAATTATTTATTTTCCTAAAATTATAAATAAATTACTAGTAATTCTAAAATAATTTTTGATTTCTAAATTCTATTTATATTCTATTATATCACTTATATAATGTCGTATTATTATTATTTTATTGATAAAAAACATGAAAATGACATCTCGGTGTTTACATTATTTTAAATGTTAAAATGTCATAATCACACACAAGTAGATTCAAAAGGCCATAATTTCGGCCCAAGGATTGTATTGTTCAAAAATATCTCATCCAATAAAATCAATATGTTACTCTTCATATTATAAAAAAATAGAATGGATCTATTTAAATAATTTATACCATATGGTTCCAAATATGCTATTTTTTTCCAAATTAAAATGGAATAATTGGAAGAAATTGATTAAAAATTAATCCCATTGACAGAATAATAATACGAGTTTCTAAAGTAAAACATCCAAAAGTTCACATGGTTTTTATATCTAATTTTAATGTGAAATTTGATCAATGGTCCAATATTGGATTATATTATAAAAACATTATCTAATTTTATTTTAAACCCATTAAAAAATATTATTTAACACTATAAATAAATTTGATGAAAAGTTAGTTTTTAATTTAAATGCTTTATTTTGGTCACCATTTATCAAAAAATGATTTTTAACATAAAAATAACAAAAATGTACTGAAAGATAATTTTTAATTCCTTATTCAAAATAAGTAGTTTATTTTCACAAAGAGAAACACTAAAACTTTAAAAAACTAGATTTAAAATGGGTTCTCCATCGAAAGGTGAAAAACTGTATTTTTTCAAATATACTATTTTTTTGGATAAAATTGATTTTTTTTATATCATGACTAAAAACACAATAAATAATTTTAAAACATTAAATTAAATATATTTCAAATATATTTCATTAATATAATCCAAAAATAGTTATTTTATTATTTATAAAACACAATTGTGTACAATTTAATTGTTTTTTAGAGTAACATTTCCTTTAATTTAAAGAAGGGTTTTAAATTCATTTATAAGTAATTTATCACCAAATAATTAATTATATAATTTTTTTAAATCATATTTTCATAATTAATTTAATACTATTCATTACTTTCTTCTAACGTCTGGATTTTATGGTAGCATTTAAATATTATTTACTTTTTTTCTTAATCATAATATTATATATAATGGACGCTATTAACCGTAGTGTTTTGATTTAAAAACTCGGGATGTTATATTCTCCTCCATTAACTAACTGTGTCCTCACAATTTAAACTCAGGATAAAAAAACAATGCTTTGAATTTTTAAAATACATTTAATGAAACCCAAATTAGAAGAGGGGGAAAACAACCACATAAAAAACAAGGAAAAATTTGTATAATTGTCACATGTAATAACACACCCAAGATTTCCATATAGAAAAAAATGAATAAGGAAAATAATACTAACCATCATGTTTTTTTGGGTTGATAAAAAAAATTATTAGGATAATGTTAAAAATCACAAGACCATAAATATGTGATTGGTTAAATGTTCATTGATTCCTTAGAAAGAAATGTAAACAAATAAAATTTTGGTTTTAAGATCTTTTTAATTGACTGGTTGATTCATTTACTTCGTAGACTATAACGATGAAGATTTATACTAACATGAAATGTAGAGTTTCATCCATTAGACAATTCCACAATAAACTCAATTTTTTCTCTAAATGTGGATTTTTCAAGATGATTTATTCACAAATAAAGCATTATAGACAACATCTATGGAATGATCTAATCCACACATGATTAACTATATTTTTTTCTCTTGTACTTATTAATGAAACAAAATAAAAAAATTTGGTAAGATAATATAATTCCTCAAAAAGAATAATACTTTATATAATAATAACTACTTTAATCTCAAAAATTCAAAAATGGTACCAAAAGATCAATATAGACCATTCAAAAAATAAATATCATTTGAATTACACAATAATATTATAACTAATATTAAAACACAAAAATCAGAATAATTTACTCACATAATATTTCCATATAAGTTCTAACATTTATCTCTAAATAACATTAATTACTCTTGATGTGTTATACCAAAAATAAATTTTCAAAATCATATATTATCCAAAATACATTAGTCATTTACATAAAAAATCTGACGTACTATAAGTGGAAAAATATAAAAAGAGTTTTTTCAAAAATATTAATCAAACTTTATTCCTCATATAAAATAACATAGTATTCAATTTAACATTATAAAATATATTTCCCAAAATAGTGAACTTCAACGGAAATAATATTCATCATTTAATCTCCAAATCATTTTCTAATGCCACAAAAATATACTCAATAAATCTTATTTTACCAAGATCATATTATTATTAATCCATAAAATCATTGAACAAAAAAAAAGAAAAATTCATACTAATCGGGAATTCACATATGCTAGTGGTAGGCATTGCCACATAGTTTCCCTTTGGTTGTGTGTTCAATTTTTATTGACTTTCCAGAAATGTTGAGTTTTCATCCATCAAGTGGGTTTTCATTTTTCTAAAAATATATAATTTTTATAACGTTCTCTATATATGATAATTTATTAAAAAATAAACATAACATGTTTGAAACAAAAAAGTTATCTCACACCTTCCATTTTAAATCCGAAATATAAATAACCCATAATTACCTAAAAAATAAATGTATCCAAAATAATATCATTAATCACCTTAAAATTTAATAACATAATGAAAAAAGGGTTTATAAGGCATTAAACAAATGATAAAACTAAAATTTTTAAAGCCATTATGATATCCCAAAATCATAAAAAGACAACATAATCCCTAATGTTACATATACCATACTCTGATACTAACTATACGACCCATCATTAAACTTTTCATAATAATGAGTTAATTCACGAATTTTACATTATTTCCTATTGAATATCTTTTCATTATTTTATTTTTAGAGAATTATTCCATATCTTATACATAACAAAAACAACGAAATACAATGTGGACACTTCTAAAAGTCCCAATTTCTCTCGTAAATAAATTTTAAAACAAGAACCATGGTTTCCATTCATGATCAAATGTCAAAATATTCCCTTGATACAATACTTTTCTCAATCCTACATTAAATACTATTTAAAACTACTTAAAACATTGGATGATCATAAAAATCACAATAAGGGAAACACAATAAGGAAAATGGTTAGTCTTGGGAAAAAATGTTAACCATGAATCATCAACCATGAAGTAATATTTTAACCGTTAATAAGTTTTAAATACTTTCATTAGAAAATTCATTGCATAAATTTTTTGTAACAATACTATTACCATAACACCTATATAAAGCATATATATCACATAAAGGTAACATATGCCATAAATATACATAAATAGAGTAACCATGTAGTCGACTTCCATATTTATCACTCTTACAAATATTATAATCATATGGTCGACTATCACAAAAAATTCAATGGAACTTCTAATATAATCACCTATTATTGCTTTATCATGGAACCATCCTTCCTTGGTTTATCATGTAGTCACCCTTAAAATTTCCATCTACCAATATAGAATCATTACATATAAAAGATTTCAATTTTCATTATTCCACCAATAAAATTTCATGGTAAATCCCATGAAATGATTTCAAGGTATTGAAATTATTAATCCATTTAGAAAAATATTTTCAAAAAAACTAAATAAATTACATAATAAGTGATTAATTTTTATTTTAAAAACATTAAAGCTTGTATAGAAATCCAGATATCAAATAATGGTCATTGTGGTGGAGAAGTATTTGTCATCTTATATGTTAAAAATATTTCCATTTGTTTTTTTTAAAGAAAGTAAAATAATAAGTATAAAATTAATCATTTTTAGAAATTTCGAAAAAAATTAAAAATTCAAAGGGGTTGTTTAAACGCTTCATAAAAAATATGGTGTCTAACATCAAAATAAGAATCAATTAAAGGAGGTTGAGACGAAGTCCCTTCACTTGAGTATGATTGATAATGTATTTTTATTATCGTTCGTAATAATAATCTAATGTTAATTATTTTATTTATCAAGAACTATTTTCATGTTTATTAATACAATTATATCACTTGTTTCCATATTATAACAATTAAATTATTATTTATGTTCACATAAGACGTTTTGATGATATTTAGCACATGATTCCAAAATGACTTGGTAAGATTTCTATTGCCCAAAGTAATTGTTAATACATTATATCCATAATGATATTACTGAAATAATAATAAATTTTAATAATTAATTATAAATTTATATCAAACCATTCATATATGGTTATGAAAAGTGAACAATGTCATAATCATGGAAATGGTATGTCTTACATACAAATGAGAAACTTTCACATTTTTCATTTTTCATTATGGAAAGAGTATAATTATTATTTTATCTTCCAGGAATTATCATTATATCCTAAATATATTATTAATATATATATATATATATACTTATATATATAATAATTGTTATGTGGTTAAGATAAACGAATCAAATCACTTCGTGGTGGTCATAGTTGACACGTATGCATGAACAACATTATCATTTTATGGGAATGGAAGGTAAGAAAATAATTGATATATTATTATCATATAATGAAAATATTTCTTGAATATCATATATAAACATTAATTTCAACATTATAACCATTATTCAGAGATACTGATAGAAAAAAAATTATATCGGTTTGTGGAGGTGATAGTTCACATGTATAGATGAATGATTAATTCATTTAAGATTTTATGGAGGTGGAGATGGATTTAGATGATTAAATATTCATAATAAAATATAATAATGTTGTGGATACATTATTTATTATTTCATAAGGGTTGATAAATATTTGATGGAATAGTAAGAAGATAAAAAATAGAAATAATTGATTAAAACAATACCTTTCCATTGGTTGATCACCTTTGATTAACTCCTGAACACCTATAAGGATGGTGTTACACCTAAAAAAATGCCTCAAGAATATTGGGTTGGATTATATGAATGTATTTTGGTCAATGATATATGAAAAATATTCAATGGAGGTGTGTATAAATGTTAGTAATTAGTTCACATTTATAAGAGAGGTGGGTGGCACTCTTGGAATTTTTCCAAACTTTATATTAATATAAATTAATACACTATTTTTAATTAGTACAAATCGATTTTGTTCTAAGAAAATATTATTATGGCTCTATATCCATTCATACAATAAGAAATATAGTTTGTTGATCATTTTTTAATCCTTAACTTTTTGTTTTAACCTTTTCAACTCTAACCGTTTTTAAATAATTTTCACTTTGAGAATCAATAAAATTACCACAACACGCCAAAAGCATAATAAAATAGTCATTTATAAAATTTTAGGATATATTAAAAATATTTTATTTATTATTGTATTTTTATAATTTTTAAATAATTATGTAAAATATTTTAATTTTTAAAACACTAATATAGTCAATTTTGACACTATTCATTTCATGACTATTTAAAAAATAAAAACATCAACATGTAGTTGAAAAAAATATTTTTAAACATAAATAACATGTCAAATTAATCCATTAAATTCTTTTCAGATCTAAATTATATCATATTTTATTTAATATAAAATTTTTATATTATATATTTGTTTCTTCCGTAAATGAAATATTTACTACAAAATCCTTGTGTCACCTTTTAATTTAATTATTAATTTCCTAAAAATTATAAATAAATTACCATGATGTATTTCATAATTTATATATTTCATAACAATATTTATAGTTAATATATAACTTATATATCTCATTATTAAAATATTTTTTGTTATAAGAATCCTGATTATGAAATATTTGTCTATACTTTAAATAAAATGTTATCATTGTCATAATCACACCTATGTTTCTTTAAAAGCCCATAATTCTGGACCACGAGATTTATGGGTTGCATATAAATCAAATAATAAATGTTATACAAATTTTAGGGAAATTTAAAGTATTTGTAATATTAATTTTACCTTTAATTACAAAAATTTCCATTAACCATGTCACGACCCGCCATCTCCAAAAGGAGGGAACGGTCTGCAGATTTCCAAGCCCTTCCTTCTTTATGTTGAAGGAGAGATAATGACCCCCGAGAAACGCCTTCAATAGGTCCTGGAGTGGCGACTAGCACCAAGGGTATAGAAATTTCTCAAAAATGGAAGGCATTACACCTTTTTGTTTTATAAGATTTAGAGATCAGATGATGAAACTCAACACCACCAAGGTAAAAAATGTAAATCCCAAAAAAAAATCATTCCCACATGCATGTTATAAATGTAAAGCCACAAAGTACAAAAGGTGACTACAAGGTAAGTACCAAAGAAGAAAAAAACAGCAACTGCAACTGCCCCAAAGGTCTGAGCTAGTATGGTCCTGCTCGATCCCCGAAGTCCTCCTGGAAACTTGAAAGCAGTTTTATATACATAGGGTGAGCATACAAGTACACTCATTAGGCAAAACCAAAGACTCTCGTGCACAAGTGGGGGAACGTACTAAAGTCCCGTGATAAAAGGAGTAAACCAAACAACTATCAAGATAAACTATCCACCCCAGGCCTCACCAAGGCACACTCCCCAAATATCGCAAGTCAAGTAATATATTTATTAAGAGCACATCGATGTTTGGGCACCCCACGCCACGTTCCCACTCGTTATTGAGACATCCTACGAATCAGACCAATCCTTCCATTCTCACCGCAGTCCCACTGCCACACCCTCCCGCACACACCTGGGCCACAACCACACGCAGTCCCACTGCCGAAATCCAGCACGCACACACCTCGGCCACCACCGCACGTAGTCCCACTACTGAATCCCGCCCGCACACACCTGGGCCACAACTGTCACATGTAACCAAACCTACAAACACCTAGTCCAGAACAACCACCACCACGCCCTAATACACCTGGGCCTCATCCCGAAGACACTTGGGAAACCATCTACCGCACACACCTGGCCAACCACCACACTACCCCGCCCGAAGGTTCTTGACCAAATAATGGACCTCAGGCTATCACAGCCTGCCCGAAGATACTTGGCCTATCCGGGAAAGGGAGTAGAAAAGGAGCTAATAACCAGCCACTAATAATAGTGTTGGTAAAAACACCCTCCCCCATGAAATGGGGTGTTCGGCACTAAGTGATCAACTTGGGTGGGGTGAAAATAAGAAACACAATGCTACATGTATATATATATAGGTAACAAGAACTCACCCAAAGCTAGGTTTTTCTTCAGACAGCCTACAGATCACAACAGTACTCAAGTCCGAGTCATGACTCACGCTAACAACCCATTTGTCCCATTTCTTATTTCACATTCAGTAATAATGTTTATGTTTAAGCACTACTGGGAAACTAGTAGGTATAGGCATAAGTCCAGGAATGTAAACAGTCAAACATCAACCAAAATGCCCAAACCCGGTTCTCAACAACAGAGGATTCCACCCCGATTCGTGATATAAACAAGTAACCATCGAGTCTTAAAACTCACAACCACTGAATCCATACCAACAGGGGATCCCATCCCCCAATTTCACACAACCACCAAGGGTATAAATTAACAGGGAATCCCCTCCCCTACCACATCTCCAGCAATCAGCCCTGAAGGAAAACAACCAACTACCACCACCAACACAAGTCAGGGATTTTCAGATTTAAACGACTTAACACACTCCATGATTTCAAATTACGTATGTTCTAACAGGGAGTTATCACAGAAGTGTTGATCCTGGAGCTTTCAATTTATTCATCCGAATATACATGATTAACCAATTCACTTTTCACAATATGAGTTTACATCCACAAACAAGCAATTTAAAACATCAACAGGGTTCATTAGTGCAAAAACAACGACCACCAACGGCCTCGATTTTCAGGAGGCATAAGCCAGCACAACACAACAAGATGGTCAGAGTAGAATCAACATAAAAAATATAATACATCATCAACAAACACATCCCCCCTCTTACATTATAGAATTCGTTCATTATCATCATTAAGTTCGGTCCAACCAGTTCTACAGAAACAAAAGCATGTCCACCCCGCATGATACACAAAAGAGATAGGTGAAGGAGAAAATTCCATACTTGTTGATAGATGATCGACCTTTAGGTTGGGGGTGCAGAACATTATGGATAACGATGCGCCCGATGCACCAGAAGCTGTTTGTGAAAATCCACGATCGAGGAAAGGAGAAACCACTGGTAACCCTTAGTTTATATGATTCGGGGACGGTTGAGGTGAAAACGTGAAACAACGTAAGGTGTGGGGGTCATGGGTTGACCACGCAGCTCCACTCGTCACAAAAAGGGGTTGGGTGGTTTAAGACGACTCATGAATTGATTAAGTATTTAATTAAAACTCTTATGCGCGATACAGGTCTTTAAAACATGCTTAAACGAGTCAGAATAGGGTTTAAAACCCTATTTGCGCAAAAGGACCTCTACTGGAAACAACTTGACAAGACCGGGTGGCGCCAATCGGTCTCACCGATCAGTCATGCTGATCGGTCTCCCCAATCGGTCTCACCGATTGGTCGCACAGATCGGTCTCACCGATCGGTCTCTCCGATCGGTCTCCCCGATCGTTCTCACCGATTGGTCTCACCGATTGGTCTCACCGATTGGTCTAACCGAGACGCCACTCCTTTAGGACCCGGATTTTGGCAAAGGGAAGGACCAAGAGAGTTTAGGTAATCACATCAGATACCTCTCAAACTATTCTCGTCCTTGAAAATTTAAACAACCTAGAAGGGAAGGGCGGGTCCGAACAACCACCCCGAAAGATACCTCTCAAGAGTGAACCTCATTTTTAACTAAGAACATCTTCCTGTCACGAACCAAGCAACATACCAGGCCAAACTGCCCGGGCATGTGGGTTGGGGAGTCTCCTCCCCCATGTCAAGATATTATCCGCTTTGGGCGACACTGACTCGCCCGCACGGGTTTAATCACATCCACCTTAATGCGTCTTGATTAGGGGTCGGGTTCTCTCCTTCCCCATAGCTGGGGATTTTTACACACAAACAGAGGAATGAAAACCAGCACAATTCATAGCCAAAAGACAAAACGTTCTACCACAATAGGTACAACAAGGAACAAAACTCAAAACAACTCTTGGTACTGGGTATGCATCTGTGCTTCCCTCTCCCACGTACTCTCCTCAAGACCACCATGTCTCCAAAACACACGAACCAAGGGGATGGTTCGCCCGTGAAGCACCCTTTCTTTGTGATCCTCGATCACCACTGGTCTCTCCAAAATGGTCACGTCATCCTCCATGTCTAACTCACCCGAATCAAGGACGTGTGAATCGTCGTGCAGATACCGACGGAGCTGGGACACATGAAAGAAATCATATATCCTTAGTAGCGGTGGTGGAAATGCTAGCTGGTAAGCCACTTCACCGACCCTCTGCAACACATGGAAGGGTCCAATGAATCTAGGAGAATGCTTACTCCCTTGGTCGAACCTCCGCTGCCCACGCCGAGGGGAGACCTTTAAGAACACGTGGTCCCCAACCTCAAACTCCAAGGGCATCCTCCTGGTATTAGAATATGACTTCTGTTAGTCCTAGGTCGCCTTCATCGTTTCCCGTGTGAGCTGAACATTCTCTTTCGTGTTCTGCACCACATCCGGACCAAGGATGCCTGCCTCTCCTACTTCGGTCCAACACACAGGCGAACGTCAAGGACTCCCATACAAAGCTTCAAACAGGGCCATGCCAATGGTAGAGTTGTAGCTATTATTGTAGGAAAACTCTACCAAAAGGAAGTATTTCACCCATGATCCTCCTGAGTCCAGAACACATGCTCGCAGAATATCCTCCAAGGTCTGGATGGTGTGCTCTGTTTGTCCATCTGTCTGGGGATGGAAAGCAGTGCTAAGGCGTAACTGGGTGCCAAACGCATGCCGCAATCCTCTCCAGACTCACGAGGTAAACCGTGCATCCCTATCCTAGACTATAGACCTCGGAAATCCATGAAACCACACCACCTCATGAACATACTTTCTTGCCAAATCATCCACATCACTCGACTCCCTGATCGCCAGAAAGTGAGCCGATTTCGTCAACCTATCCACTATCAACCATATGTAATTGTATCCTCCTTGTACCTTGGGTAGTCTCGTGATGAAATCCATCAATATGTCATCCCACTTCCATTCGGGAAAATCTAGAGGCCGTAGTAGGCCACCTGGAACTCGGTGTTCAGACTTCACTTGCTGACACACTAAGCACTTAGCCACAAATTCTGTCGCCGCTCACTTAACTCCAGGCCACCAAAACTGCCTCTTCAAACCCTGGTACATCATGGAAACTCCTGGGTGTACCGCCAGGGGTGAGTTTTGGAACTCCCAGAGAACCTTGCTGCGCATCGCCTCCGGGACAAACAACCTTTTCTAGAAAAGCATCTGGTTCTGACCATCCTCTGTCCATCCTTCCGGAGCATTTCTCTGGTCAACTTGGTCACACATCACTTCACACTCTAGGTCTCCCCACGGAGACTTCTCCACTTGCTGAAACAGGGATGACTGCCCTGTCATCTGATATAGACATCCTCTGCCGCTATCCATCTTCGCATCCAGGTGTAAGGCGGCCAACTCCTCCATTGCCTTCCAGGCATCCACCGACTCTCGGACCACATCCTTCTTTGTCCTTCTGCTCAAAGCATCGGCCACCACATTGCCCTTTCCCTTAGTATAAGAGATCTCGAAGTCATAATCCTGGAGGAACTCCACCCATCTCTTCTGTCGCAAGTTTACATCCCACTGGGAGAAGATATAACACAAGATTTTGTGATCCGAGAAGAGCACAAAGCGTTCCCCGATGAGGTATTGTCACCATAACTTTAGCGCAAAAACAACCATTGAAATCTACAGGTCATGGGTGGCATAATTACTCTCATGGAGGTATAGTTGTCTGGACCCATAAGAGATCACCCCTTGTCGCTGCATCAACACGCATCCCAGGACCTGTCCCGAAGCATCACCGAATACCTCATAGGCCACCCCTTCTTCTGGTAATCTCAGCACTGGGGCACTGACCAACTTCTCTTTCAGATAGCTGAAGGCTGACTAGAACTGCTCACTCCATACGAAAGGCTGGTCCATCTTGGTCAGACCCGTCAAAGGGGATTCTACTCGGGAGATGTTGGGTACGAATCTCTGGTAGTAACCCGCTAGCCCGAGGAAACTTCGGACTTCCGCCACATTCTTGGGTGCCTCCCAAGAAACAACTGCCTCATCCTTTCATGGGTCGACCGGTACCCCCTGCTCAGACACAACGTGCCCGAGGAAGTGCACTTCTCGTGTCTAGAACTTGCATTTCAACAACTTCTCATAGAGCTGGTGCTTTTAGAGGACCTCCAAGACTGTCCTCAGGTGCTCTGCATGGTCCTCTTCTGACCTCGAATAGATCAGGATAACGTCGATGAACAAAACCACGAACCGATGCAAGTACTCCCGGAAGTTGGAGTTCATAATCCCCATGAACACAGCCAAGGTATTCGTAACACCAAAGGGCATGAATACGAACTTGAAGTGTCCATACCTACACCTGAACGTTGTCTTCGGGATTTCACTCTCCTTCACTCTCAACTGGTGATACCCAGACTGCAGGTCGATCTTCGAGAACCATCCTGCCCCTTTCAGCTGGTCAAAAAGATCGTCTATCCTCGGAAGAGGGTAGAGATTCTTTATCATCACCTGATTCAGCCTCCTGTAGTCTATGCACAACCTAAGACCACCATTTGCCTTCTTTGCAAACATGTCTGGAGCACCCCACGGTGACGCACTCGGTCGAACATAAGCCCTCTTCATCAGATCGTCAATCTGTATCTGCATCTCCCGTAGGTCCGAAGGTTCCATCCTGTATGGAGCCATCGAGATTGGACGATCGCCGGGCTGCAGGTCTATCATGAACTCGATATCACGTCGAGGGGGTAGAGTCGTCACCTCCTCAGGAAAGATGTCCATAAACTCACGGACGATCCATGGCACTTCTACCATTTCAGCATCTACTGATTCCACTGTCAGCTCGATCAACAAGGAGAGGAGAGGTTCCTCTCTCCTGTTTCCCTTCGGACTGCTCTACTCACCGGTGAAGGTAACATGCCGACCGTCCATGTCTGAGAACACCACCCTTCTTCGGAAACAGACGACGATGGAACACACAAAAAATAGCCAGTCGATGCCTAGGATGACATCGTATGGCTGAATCTGTAGTAGAAGAAGATCCCTAACCGACTGATGTGGCCCTAACATCAGTCTACATCCCCAACAAACGAAAAACAAGTCGGTCTGACCTCTGACTGGTGTGATCAACACCAGGGGTACTCGAAGTCTCTCGGTATCTATACCCAAGGCACGAGCTAGACTTGGTTTAACAAAGGAGTGCGATACTCCAGTATCAAACAAAGCATAAGAAAGAGTGCTAAACAGACTAATCATACCTCGAACAACCTATGGTCCTAATGGATCAGTTGCCTCTGCAGCATGTAACTGTACACGCCCAGCTCCCATGCCCCTCGGATATCGGCCACCTCCCCGACCACTCCCTATTCGAGGTCCCTGTGGAGCACCCTGAGGTCGGCCTCCTCCTACGTCTGCCCTCGGAGTAGCGGGAGCTCACTGTCCCTACTGCTGCTGCTGGAAAGGTCTTACTGGAAGCTGTTGCTGGGGTGGGTGCTGGGGCTGACTGCCACTGTTGTACTGCACCCAGTTGGGGCACTGATTCCGGAGATTCCCTGGGCTCCCACAGATGAAACATCGCTGTCCTAGGCCCGAAGGAAAAGGGCAAGGGTCGGGGGATCAAAACTGAAACTGTTGCGGTCTACACCCTGTGGGTCGGAACCTTTAGGGTCCTGATGCTGGAGGCTTGGTGCTGATGGTCTTCCCCTTCGATGGTCCCAGATGGATCCCCTCTCTCGACACTCCCCCTAGAGCATGCATCCTCTACACCACTCCATCCTTCTTCTGGACCTCCAAGTACGTTGGCAGGGTAAAGGGGGTAATAGCATACATGAGGGAGGGTCAGAGTGCCTCCTCTAAACGTCTTGCTCGAGACTCCTTGTCGGGAATGAGGTCCGGAGAAAATCGTAGGAGGTCCTTGAACTTAATCTCTAGCACCCTTATGGACATACTCCCCTGCTGGAGGGAGGGTAGTTCCTGCCTCTTTTCTGCGTTCATCATCGAGGAGAGTAATTCCAAACGGAACTCCCTCTCGAAATCCACCCAAGCCACCTCAGACTCTCTCCTCTCCCCCAGGTAAAGCGTCCACCACTGACGTGCTGCTCCCCGTATCTGGCTGACGGCCAGAGGAACCCAGTACTCGGTTGGGGCCTGAATAAGGCCGAAGGCTATAACTAGCTCCTCTAGCCAGCCTTCCGTCTTCATATCAGAGGTGTTTACCTCATACTTCTCGAGGGCCAATCGCTGGAAAGCAGTTTTATATACGTAGGGTGAGCATACAAGTACACTCAGTAGGGAAAACCAAAGACTCTCGTGCACAAGTGGGGGAACGTACTAATGTCCCGTGAGAAAAGGAGTAAACCAAACACCTATCAAGGCAAACTATCCACCCAAGGCGTCACCAAGGCACAATACCCAAATAACACAATTCATGTAATATATATATTAAGAGAACATCGATGTTTGGGTACCCCGCACCACTATCCCACTGGTTATTGAGACATCCTACACACCAGACCAATCCCACCATTCTCACCGCAGTCCCACTGCCACACCCGCCCGCACACGCCTGGGCCACAACCACACGCAGTCCCACTACAGAAATCCTGCCCGCACACACCTTGGCCACCACCGTATGCAGTCCCACTACTGAACCCCACCCGCACACACCTAGGCCACAACTATCACATGTTACCACGCCTGCAAACACCTTGGCCAGAACAACCACCACCACGCCAGAAGACATCTGGAACTCATGCCGAAGACACTTGGGAAACCATCTGCCACACACACCTGGACAACCAAAACTCTACCCCGCCCGAGGGTTCATGGGATAATAATGGACCTCAGGCCATCACAGCCTGCCCGAAGATACTTGGGTTATCCGAGAAAGGGAGCAGAAAAGGAGCTAATAACTATCCACTAAGAATAGTGTTGGGAAAAACACCCCCCCTGAAATGGGGGTGTTCGGCACTAAGTGCTCAACATGGGTGGGGCGCAAATATGAAACACAAAGCTACAAGTATATATATATAGGTAACAAGCACTCACCCAAAGCTAGGTTCTTCTTCAGACAGCTTACAGATCACAACAACACTCAAGTCTGAGTCATGACTCACGCTAACAACCCATTTGTCCCCTTTCTTATTTCACATTCAGTAATAATGTTTATGTTTAAGCACTACTGGGAAACTAGTAGGCATAGGAATAAGTCCAGGAAAGTAAACAGTCAAACATCAACCAAAACGCCCACACCCGGATCTCAACAACAGAGGATTCCATCCCAATTCGTGATATAAACAAGTAACCACCGGGTCTTAAAACTCACAACCACTGAATCCATTCCATCATGGGATCCAATCCCCCAATTTCACACAACCACCAAGGGTATAAAAGAACAGGGAATCCCATCCCCTCCCACATCTCCAACAATCGGCCCGAAAGGAAAACAACCAACTACCACCACCAACAAAAGTCAGGTATTTTCATATTTAATCGACTTAACACACTCCATGATTTAAAATTCCATGTGTTCTAACCGGGAGTTATCATATGAGGGTTGATCCTGGTGATTTCAATATATTCAGCCAGATATAAGTGATTAACCAATTCACTTTTAACAACAGGAGTTTACAACCACAAACATGCCGTTTAAAACATCAGCAGGGTTCATTAGTGCACAAACAATGACCACCAATGACCTTGATTTTCAGGAGGCATAAGACAACACAACTCAAAAAGATGGTCATAGAAGAATCAACATAAAAAATATAAGACATCAGCAACAAACACATCCCCCTTATTTCTTTATAGAATTAGTTCATTATCTTCTTTAAGTTCGGTCCAACCAGTTCTACAGAAACAAAAGCACACCCACCCCACATGACACACAAAAGTGAGAGGCGAAGGAGAAAATATCCTACTTGTTGATATATGATCGACGTTTAGGCCGCGGGCACAGATCTTTACGGATAACGATGCGACCAATCCACCAGAATCTGTTTGTGAAAATCCACGATCGAGGAAAGGAGAAACGACTGGTAACCCTTAGTTTATAAGAGCCGGGGATGGTTGAGGTGAAAACGTGAAACAACGTAAGGCGTGGGGGTCGTGGGTTGACCACGCGGCTCCACTCATCACAAAAAGGGGTCGGGTGGTTTAAGCCGACTCATGAATTGACTAAGTATTTAATTAAAACTCTTATGCGCATTACGGGTCTTTAAAACACGCTTAAACGAGTCAGAATAGAGTTTAAAACCCTATTTGCACAAAAGGAGCGCTACTGAAAAAAACTTGACAAGGCCGGCTGGCGCCGATCGATCGCGCCGATCAGTCTCTCCGATCGGTCTCGTCGATCGGTCTCGCTGATTGGTCGCGCCGATCGGTCGCCCCAATCGGTCACCCCGATCAGTCACACTGATCGGTCTCACCGAGGCGCCACTCCTTTAGGACCTGGATTTTGGCAAAGGGAAGTACCAAGAGAGTCTGGGTCATCACAAACCATGGTAATAAAAATAATTACTAAAGTAGTTATACATAATGTTAAAAAATATAACTGACCTATTTACATAATTTTTTCCTTATTATTACAAATATGGAATCATTTTTTATTTTTTAAAAACTCATAATTGGAAAAAATTATTTAAAAATTAATCCCATTGAAGGAATCAAAATGAGTTTATAAAGTAAACCATTCAATATTTCACATGGTTATTGTATATAAATTTAATATGAGATTGATTAAAATAAATAATATTGGATTAAACTATAAAAAAATCTATTTATACTTTCAATACATTGAAATATATTATTTAACACTATAAATACATTTCATCATAACTAGTTTTATATTAAAATTCATTCTTTTTTTAACCTCTTCATCAGAAAATGAATCTCATTAGAAAAATAAACAAAATTAACCAAAGTAAATTTTGATTTCACTCTTGAATGTAATAAGTTAATTCTGTAAAATATACACTATAATAGTGTAAAAAACTCTATGTAACGTTAGTTATCCATCAAAAGGTAGAAAAACTATCTTTTAGAAAAATACTTTTTTATGAATATAATTTAATTTTTTATATCATATCTAGAAATCACATAAGATTAATTTAAAACATTAAATTGAATATATTTAATATATATTTAATTAATATAATCCAAAAATGTAATTTTTTTATTAAACACAATTGTGAAAAATTAAATTGTTTTTCAAAGAAACATGTCCTTTTATTTAAAAATGGGTTTTATATTAATTTATAGTTAATTATTGAGAAACAATTATTCATATATACATGTGAAATAGATATTATCATAATTAATTTAATACTAATCAATCCCATTATCTAATATATATGTTTTAATGGTTACATTTAAATATTATTTAGCTGTTCACATAAGATTGATGTGGCATATAATGTACACTATTGACCATCGTGTTTCCTTTAAAAAACACGGGATTTTTCAATTCATGTTTTGTATCACCCTCTCAATGAATTATAGTAACTACAAAAATTATTTTTCATTGAAGAGATCATGTTCCAATTTCAGCACTTCCATTAATAACACATGTAAATGGTCTAGTATGTAATTTATCAAAAGACATAATTATAACCCATCATGTACTTGGTAGAGGTCTTGATGGAGTTCTTAGTCATAATTTTTATCCTTGGAATGATAAAAGATATCCAAGGGATTGATGTAAATAGCCTATAACATCCCATTAATCTAAAATCTAATAATTCACATCCCATGGCATATATGGAAGAAATTCTTAACACCACTTCAAACTCTAGATCTTGTTAATGACTTTCTATACAATTCATCCATCGACAATGTGCCTCTTTCTTGTGCCAGTATTTTTTCTATATATTATAAAAAATTTCTTGAACATGGTCAACTATTATAAACATCCTTTCACCATCTTAATCCCAACATGTTGGTGTACTATTTATCTTCACATATTCACCCTCATATAGATCTATATGACGATAGATTTGAAACAATTGTTATATAAGAACTCTACTAGTTGGTGTTGATACCAAAAGTCATGAGTCAATATAATATAGGATCTCAAAATATCCAATTGATTTTGAATGGTCCTCTCATTCGTACCATCTGTATTGGGATGGTAAATAGCACTGAAACTCAACTCTACCTCTAACTCTTATAAAAGACTTCTCTAGAACCACAAGGTAAATGTTGTATGCCGATCAAAAACTATAGGGAGTGGTGATCTATATAATAATAAATCATACCTTATGTATACCTTGGGTGTCATTCATGAGATAAATATTTATGGATTTCAATAAAACGAGTAGACGTAGTATGGTGATTAACCAAAACCTACATATAACTCTGGTATTTTGATATCACGGGGAGTTTAATGATAAAATCCATGATGATTTTTCCATTTTCCATAATAGTTTGAGTAATAGTTTTAGTATACCATTAGATTTTTTGTTTTTTTTCTTCACCTTACAATAATTCCAAGAATCTATATATGTATTTTGTATTCAGCTTATTCATGTTATCACATAATATTTTTGGTTTTAGTTATGTATAAATATTTTTTCTTCCATGATAAAAGGATAGGGATGATCTATTTACATCATTAATAAGATCCCATAATAGTTTTGGTTTTTTATAAAAGTTATTGGGTTTCATGCCATAAAAATATATCTATTTAAAAATTAATCACTCGAATATTTACTAAATGTTGTATTGATATATATCTTCTTTTTTGGAATCATTGAAATTAACATGAATGGATATATGAGATGTTCAATGGGAAATATGGGATTTCTATCCTAACCTCATTGCATATTGATTAGTACGTTTAAAATCCATGAATATTGGGTCTCTCTCAACCCTGAATATAGACATGAGGACATGAAATTTACTACTCAAATAATCATCAACCTTGTTTTCTTCTGAAGGTGGTAATTCATTCTGTATTAATTGTCCTTAATAATTTTCAAAATTCTCTTTTAAGAAATATTTAAATCTTGTGAGAAGATATAAATATAAAAATAATTTTTTCAGTATAAAAATCACAATGATTTTAATAAAGATAATGACACAAATATTTTATTGCAAATATCAACGTTGATAGAACCAAATCATATGCCACGATATTGTTCTCATTAGATTTATATTTCATTTGAAATAATCTATTACATTTTCATTTTTCATTATGAAACAACCCCATATATTTTTGATGAATCGATGATTATTACAAACACTTCCCCACTATAGCATTATATAAGTATGGTTTTTATAACCAATCTCTTCTTCAAGTTATTAAATCAATTTTCACATATTTTTCTTCCAATGACCCATCAGGAATTTTACTATTAATATTTTTAGCGGTTATTTTATTCATGATACATTTATTAAAAATATATAATTGTAACACACCAACTTTAGAGAACTATTTATCTTGGTTTTTGTGGTTGGTCTAGGTCATTGTTAATTACCCTCTATATTTAAAGGATCTATATATATATACTATAAGTACATAACATTTTCATTAATTGTTATTACACCTTAATATATTAATCATCTTTTCATCATATAAAAAAATCAATCTGACCACAGTGGTTTATTTTATTTAGAAAATTGTAAATATAATGTAATGGTTAATATCTACACTACATCATCTCAGAGTACAATATTTCTACCTGGAACCCTTCTTATAAATAACATATATAAAAATGGTTACATGACCTAGGGAAAGGAAACATACGGAATGATAAGATAAGATGCTCAACAAGGCTAAAAAGGGAGATATCAATGGTCACAAAAACATACCATTAGTATAAGGGTATGAGAACATGAGCATAAAATTTGGAAAAAAACCCTTAAAACAAAAAAACATAGTCCTGAGTCATTGAACAAAACATGATGTTCATTAGACATGAAGCAAAAATAAATAGAGAACCTGATCTATGAGAAACTAACATAGGCATAAGAAATCAATTTTTGGCATACACATAATCATATGAAATCTTTTTTATGTGTTAAAGGATCGTTTCAAAAACAATCATAGTGTAATTAATTCACCTCCCAAAACATCATAGTAGTCATGGTTCACTCCAAATAATATTATAGTAGAAAAATTTCTCTACTAAACTCAGTACACACCCAATTACAGTCCTATTTATCGCATGATATATCAATATTTACCCAATTTATTAGAGGGAGATATATGTTCAACCTGTAACATAATAAGAATCATAAATATATATGACACAATATCTTAATAAAATTATCATGTAATATTCTAGGAAAATAATGGGCTTCGTAAACATTTCATCATGGGATAAAGCTTTGTAAATAAATAGGTATCATAAAAATTTCATCTTTTCATCATTACATAACCCATAAAAAGGAACAGGTTTCAAAATTATTTAACAATGTAAACATAGAATAACCCATGGAAAAAGGAAATAATTTAAAAAAATATTGAAATCATATTTGAATAACATACATATAAAGAAATAATACGGTATCCTTGGATTATATCCCCATAAAATAATATGTATCATCAAGGTATGTAATCATAGATGGATAATGACTAGGAAATATCATATGGAATATTTCTTTGTCATGACTCATCCCCTGGGGCCCATGCCGTGACTACCCCAAGCCCACCTTCTATAGGCATGGGGCTGGCGACTAGCACCAAAGGCGTAATCCCCAAAAACCAGGAAGGCAGTGCCTTTATAACCTCAAAAAAGACATAGCAGATATGAACATGAGTAAAATGTATAACCAAAAAGTGAGTACATAATGTAAACATGTCCATAATACAAGCCCAACTAGAAATTAAAAAAGAACTAAAAGTACCATTATAACTGAGGAAAAAGGAAAAACAACCACTCGGTCGTCCTTCGTGGTTCCTACCTAAATGTTAGGTACATATTGCATCCATAGCACTCCACATCTGTATGCCTCCTCTGTTTACCGACACACCGTAAGGTCCACCTCTGGTTTCCGTCCAGTCCTAGTACTCTCAGCCTAAGTCAGTGCTATATGCCGTCTGCTTCCAACACAACGAGGTGCCGGCATAGCCCGTGTACGAGCGAGTATAATGATACTCAGTAGGGACCCCGAGACCCTCAAGGTCTCACAAAATCCAGTAAGGAAAAACCAAAAAGTTTGAAATCAACTGATAACCCCACTTAGGTATATGACCATACATATACCTAAGTTATCATGTAATCCATCTAAATATGAGGTAAACACAATAGATACTGACTCAACTCAACTAGGATTTTGTTCAGATTATTGAAACCTCGACTGTTGGAGAAATCCTACTCAATCGAGTGCATTGGGCCTTCCATGACACCAAGGCTCTACCCACTAACCATGGACTGCTGAGGTACTCCTCATGTTGAGTATCATGGGTCTGCTGCATCACATAGAGGCACTACCCACTGTCGGTCTGCCGTGTCACCAAGGCGCTCCCCCTAATAGCATGCAGAGGTACTCCTCTTGTCGAGTAATTTGGTTCTTCCACAAAAACCAGGCACTCATCCTCCATGGGTCTTCCATGACACCAAGGTGCTCCCCACTGGACTAGTTGAGTAACTCCTAGTAGAATTGGTTAGCATTCATCAGGTCTCACCCACAAACTTGGTCTCTGAACTCTGCTTGCTCGTTACCAGAAAAATCCTCTCCACGAGCTACTGGTCAAAACTCCAAATGTCACAATGTCCTACGAAGAAGTATCTAAAAGGTCTTCCACATCATAGGGGTCTCAACACAACAAACGGTTTGTCAATTAGACGCCCGGTATGTGAGTTATTTGCCTTTTAGTCTTGGGTCCTCGGTTGGATTCGTGCATGATCCAACCTGACCATATCTCAACTATACCCAAACTCTAGCAGGGTATAGTCAAAGAGACAGTCATTATCCAAGATTACCATCGCCACTAACGGTTCATCAAATGGACATCGGGTGCCAACGATATGTCCAAATAAAGTAAAGATTCGAAGAGGGCTCAGGTCCGGTCAGACCCATTGGGCAGGCCAGCCCGTTAGGTTTGGGCCGACCCGTTGGGACCAACCCAGCATACTGTGAGGGGTCGCGGAGGTCCACGAGAGCGTGGACTGGTCGCAAGGGCACATACTGGCCGAGGGTTGGCGCGAGGGAGGTTCGTCCAGGATGGCACCGTGAGGGCGCGGCTCGGCCTAGAGGGTGTCACGATGGGCCAGCCTGGTCAGCTAGGCTCGGGGCCGGGGTTTCACGGGCGGGGCCGGAAGGCCGGCTTGACCTATTTGGCCGGGGGTTCGGGAGTTTGGCTCAGTAGGGAGCCGGTTCGTCTAGGAGGTGTGTGAGGCCGGTAGGGCGTAGGCAGCTGGAAGGGCATGGGCGGCCGGGAGGGCGCGAGCGGCCAGGAGGCACATGCAGCCGGGAGGGCGTTCACGGCCGGGAGGGCGTCGAGTTTCGGCCCATGGTGGAGGAGCTAGTTGGGATGACAGACGGGGTGGCCAGGGCCGGTTCGGTTGGGAAAAGGGTGCGGTAGAGGCCAGTTCGGCCAGGGGGGGCGGCATGGCTCGGGCCGGTTCGGCCTGCGGGTGGCGCGACCGGTTGGTGGCGCAGGTCGCAGAGGCCATGGGTAGCACATTCGTTGCCTGTGTCACATTCATCATCTCGTCGCCTCCTTACCATTCCAAAGAACATCATAAACAAGAATGACAGAGGGGTCAGGCCATGTTGGTTTCGCCCACACCCTCCACGTTTAGGGTGGTAACAGGCGGTTCAATATAACATGAATTTCAAAGAATTACCAAGAAGAAGATAGAAGTTGAAAAGTCTATCAACACCCCACATCTTCCCACAAAACAATTCCCAACCCACAAGGAACATCATCCATAATGATTATTTGTTTTAGAAGGGACGAATTAAAGGAATAATATCGTATTCAAATAAAATACCTACATTGTTCATTCTTCGTCGACGTTGGCGTGAGAAAGTTGACGTTGATTAATTTTAGACGAGTAAATCTTAAATTGAAGGAGGTTCGAAGGAAGAAATTTGAAGTCATTCTTTGTCGATGGAGCGTTCTTTTTCAGAAGATGAAGTTCTTCATTGGAAGCCTCCTCCCATGATCTCTCCCAAGTTCAACCAAAATGAATGTGAGCTATGAAAAAATAATAGATTTAAGTTATCTATTATTTAGTTGTTGGGAAAAAATTCAAAAATATTTAAATTAATTTATTGATGTGCTAAATTAATTAATGGGGAGGATTTGTAACATTAATGGAAAGTGTGTTGGAAGAATTAATTGGGTAGAGGAGGTCATGAGGCTCCCTCTCATTAATGAAGGTAGTTGAGAGGTTTTCCACAATAAAATGGGGGTTTAGTTCAGGGTGGTCCCCACCACCGTAACCCCTCATGGGAGGATAGGTTCAGGTGGGACCCATGACCATATCCTCTCATGGGAGGCTATGGTCGGGTGGTCCCCACACTTCTACATTGGTAAGGAGGTTTAGTTCTGCTGGACCCCACCTCCAACTTCAACATGGTGGCTCAAAAATAAAATAAATTGTAGTTCATTTTATTTTATTATTTTCCACGAAAAAACAAAAACCATATTTTATTCTTGACCCACTCCCATTGAGGTGAATGTATCCTTAAGAAAATATTGGCACTATGAGTTCAATGGTTCCCTCAGATTTCAATTCTGATCTCCTATTCAAATGTTTTAAAAATCATGCTCGTGCGTTTACTGAACATACCCGAAAAAACATCAGAAATTGATTCCGGACACACCGAGCCTCGAAATCATGCGCCGTCAATTTTCTTAGACTCTTAAAATTCCCATATATTTTAAAAAAATTACATGGAAACTCTGGGTCTTTAAATTCTCCCCACAACATTATTTATATCCCCATAATACACAAATCAAACTAAGGGAATATGTGGTGGTACATAGCACGCATATGAGCATCCCGCTCCCACATACACTCTTGGAGGTTCACGTGCTTTCAGTGAACGAACACCAGAGATATCGAACATCCTCAAATGACTCGCTCCTTTCAATCCTCAATCTCTACTAGGACCTCTATAAAATTATTCCCATTGTTCATGTACATCTCACCATGGTCGATGATGTGTGAAGGGTCGTGCACATATCTCCTCAGCTGGGATACATGGAAGACGTCATGCACTCGATGCAACTGAGGTGGAAGAGCGAAGTGGTAAGCCACCTTTCCATCTATTCTAAGGACCTGAAAAGTGCCAATGAATCTCGGAGATAAATTTCCGCCTTGGAAAAATCTCTATAGACCTCGTCGAGGTGAGACTCTTAGAAAGACGTGGTCGCCATCCTCAAACTCTAGAGGACTCCGTCTCCTATCACCATACAACTTATGACTACTTTGTGAAGTCTTCATCCACTCATGGATGATTTTATCCTTCTCAGTGGTAGTCTGTACCATCTATGGTCCCACTAGTACTGACTCCGCTGGGTCAATCTAGCCCAAAGGTGATCTAAAATGTCGCCCGTACAATTCCTCGAAAGGATTCATCCCAATGGTGGAGTGATAGCTGTTGTGGTTTTAAAACTCCACCAAAGGTAAGTGATCCTCCCAGAAGCGATCGAAGTAAACGACAAAAGTACATAGCATGTCATGGATGGTCTGAATGGTCTGCTCGATCTGGCTATCCATCTGAGGATGGAAGGCAGTTCTCAGACGAAGCTACGTCCCAAAAGCTTCCTACAACCCCTTCCAGATCCGTGTTGTAAAACGCACATCATGATCGAAGACAATCATTGAAGGTACTCCATGTAGCTGCACAATCTCCTATACATTAAGTCATCCCAGGATCTCTAATGTAAATTGTTCTCTAATCGGTAGGGAGTGGGCCGACATGGTGAGTTGGTCGACGATCACCCAAATAGAGTCCTGACCTCTGATGAGGATGATGTGCTCCCCACCTTCAAAAAATCCATCAGGTGCGTGCCATGTGGATATCTGAGCATGTTGTGTCTCGCAGTAAGAGTTCCCATGCTACACCTCTATGACTCACTGAAAAAGTGGGGGAGTGACTGTACGAGACTAAAGGAAGGCTGCTCCATTTCTATCCGTAAAGGATATCTGTAAAGAAGCCAGCTACTCCGTCTCCTATCCTAGAAGCTATATACCAGACCTCCTGCTAAGTGCATCTGCCATAATGTTCCCCTTCTGAGGAGTATGGACTATCTCAGTGTCATAGTCCTGGAGGTGATCAAGCCAATGTCGACGACTTAGGTTCAGGTCCTTTTGAGAGAAGATATACTTGAGACTCTTGTGATCAGAGTACACGTTAAAACGTTCAACCATCAGATAGTTTCACCACTTTTTCAAGGTGAAGACCACTACTGCTAACTCTAGGTCATGGGTAGCATAGTTCTGCTCATGTTGTCTCAGCTGTTGAGATCCATATGCGATCATTACTCACTCCTGCATCAGGAAACATTCGAGTCTGGTCCTTGATGTTTCATAGTAGACTACATACCCTACGCCTTCCTCCGGAAGCCTCAAGATGGGGGAACTAGTCATACTATGCCTTAGCCCTTGAAATCCCTATTGGCATATCTCTGATCACACAAAAGGGTACCCCTACTTCTTGAAGGGTGATAGTGGTGATTCAACTCTGGAAATGTTTGGCACAAACCTCCGGTAATATCCATGAAATCCCAAGAAACGTCATACCTCCATCACACTCATGTGTGGCTTGCAAGAAGATAATCCCTCAATCATCACTGGATATACAGCTACTCTAGCCTCTGAGATGACATGTCCTGGAAAATGAACTTCTTGGATCCAGAACTAGATCATGAAGAGCTTACCATATAGACGGTGCTCTTGGAGTGTGTCTCGTACTACCCACAATGGATAGGAATGTTTTCCTCAGTAGACGAGTAGATAAGAATGTCGTTGATGAAGACTATGACAATGTGATCAAGGTATGGATGAATAAACTTGTACATGAGTCCCATGAACATAGCTAGAGAGTTGGTTACACTGAAAATAATAACCAAGAACTCATAGTGGTCGTACCGATATCTGAATGTCGTCTTCTGCACATTGTCATCTCGAACTCTGAGCTGGTGATATCATGATCTTAGGTCTATCGTTGAGAACCATTAAGCTCCCTTCAGCTGATCAAATAGGTCTTCAATCCTCGGGAGTGGGTACCTGTTCTTCATGGTTACATGGATCATGCACCGGTAGTCATCACAAAGCATCAAGCTCCCATCTGCTTTCCTGGCGAATAGAACAGGGGCTAACAAGGGAGAAACACTGGGCCAGATGAATCCCTTCCCCTGCTAGTCCTCTAACTGTACCCGCAGCTCACGAAACTCCACGGTAGCCATCTGATACACTGGTGTAGATATCAGTGCCATCCCAGGGTACACGTAAATATAAAATTCTACCTCTCTGTGAGGACATAGACCTGGAAAGTCATCAGGGCAGACATATGCATATTGGTCCACCACTATAAGATAACTCGGACTCTCCACATCAACTACTCTGAGGGTACGGCTGGCCAACTGATTAGTGATCAGCTGCACTCTTCTCCGAGCAAGTCCATCCTCTACTGCAAAGGCTCCCTTTTAATCGGTGATGGTAAATATGTCCCATCCATGTAAACACGCCACACTATGCACCTTATACAGTCAATATGATCATGGACTATAAATAACCAGTCCATACCCAAGAGGATGTCGCAAGGCCTTGATGCCACTACTACGAGATCCTAGCCGAATCTCTCGCCTCCTAGAGTAAGCTCACACTGCCGACATTAGCGTTTATTAATCGAGTATCCTCTCGTTGGAGTCTCTAGCTATATGGATCGACCCATCGGCTCCATCAGAATCTCCGAGCTCTGAACGAGGGAAATGGAAATTAAATACTGATTGGAACCTGTGTCTAAAAGTACTGCAGAAATGGTGGAGTAGACCCAGATTGTACCTTGTATCATCTCCAGAGCACTGTGACCATAGGACTCAGCTACTTAGAGATGAGTTCTCCCCTATCCACCTGCTCCCTGTGTTCAGGGTTGACCACTTAGTGGTCGTGGGGGTGGTTGTTCCTTGAAACGTCGTCCACAACCAACTGCACGGACAACTCCTCTACCACGTTCGCCTACTCCCTGTGGACTGCCTCGATGAAATCTATACCTCTTCCCAGGCGGTCCTTCGACAATCTACTGATCATCCAAACAAGGGGAAAGACAGTCCCAGGCCATGTGACCCTGCCTGCAGCATGTGAAACACTTCCTTCTCCTGGCATGTATATCACTGCTCCGGGTGCACCTCACAACCGATCTTGAGTCATGCAGTTGTCCACCTGTAGGTCCAGTCATACTCAAACTCTGTGACATCTATTTTCTGCCAGCTTCATAAGACTCTAGTACATGTCAAATGGTGGTGGATCTAGCTACTGAATACTGCTCAGCAACGAAACTCTCCATTAGGAGGGCTCTCTCAAACACCCATTCCAGCGTCGGGATGCTGAGTGAGATCACTGAAGCTATGATCTCTCTTCTGAGTCCCTGCTTGATGGTCTAGTTCCTGAAGAATTGGCCACACATCATATTAGTGGAGTGGCATGATGGGTCTATGAACATATCTGAATAATGATGTATAGTCATGTTGCCCTACTACAGATGAAGTAGCATTTGTATGCGCACTGCGTGGAGAGTCTCTGGGACAAACTCTTCCTAAAACAGGCTCTCGAAGTCTGCCTAGAGAAGGTTCATCTCTTAATGAACATAGAGCATCATGCTCCACCATCTTCTCACTAATTTTAATAAAAGGCTGGCCGCATGAATCAGCATGATTTCTGCTAGTATCCCTACCAATCGGAAGAATCTCATCACAGCCTCTAGCCAATCCTTATCCACTTGTGGGTCTGTCTCTCCCCTAACCTTGGGTGGCCTCTGGTGCTGGAACTCGTGCAATGCGCTCAAGTTGAGTGCATACTCTACTGATGGGAATGGTGGCATCGGTGTCACAACGGGGAGTGGTACCACTGGTGCCTCTGTTGGATAAGGGCCCTGCACGGAGACCTCATCACTCAGTGGGCTATCTGTGTGTAAAACTCTCGGGACTCTAGCTGGTCATCCTTAATGAGGAATCATGAAAGAAACAGATGTGATACAGTCAATGGATATACCTGGTGAGCTGACCTGGTTGAGCTGACTTGAAGAAATCTTTTGAAAGAACACACGCAATCACTTTTTTCGTGCATTGAGTCAGAAATCAGAAGTCAGGGTGTTGGTGTATGGATATGTCATCTGCCACACCAACAGTGGACACCCTCAACTAAGAACCACACTCACTACCCTTAACACCATTTCTTCATAGAAAAGAAAGATTAGAGTCCAAAGATCTGCGGTAGAACCAACTCCTATGATACCAATTTGTCACAACATGTCCCCCCGATGCCCGGGTCGTGACTACTCCAAGCCCACCATCCCTAGGCCACAGGCTGGCGACTAACCCCAAAGGTATAATCCCCTAATAATCGGAAGGAATTGATTTAATAACCTGTAAACACACACAACAGATATTAACACGAGTAAACTATATAACCAACAAGTGAGTATAGCAAGTAAAAAGGGGCCAGAATACAAGCCCAAATAGAAAGTACAAGGAATTGAAAGTACTATTACAACTAAGGAAAAAGGAAAAATTGCCACCAGGTCATCCTCTACGGTTCCTACTTGAATGGTATGTATAGATCTCCTCCTCATCACTCTGCGTCCGTCCGCCTCCTCCGTGTACCGACACTTCGTCAGGTCCACCTCCGAGTACTGTCCTGCCCTGGTACTCTCAGCCTCAGTCAGCGTTGTCCATCGTCTGCATCCAACACAACGAGGTGTGGGCATAGACCGTGCAGGGGTGAGTATAATGATACTTAGTAGAGACCCTGATTCCCTCAAAGACTCACAAAATCAAACAAGGAAAATCCTCAATGTAAGAAGTCAATAAATAACCCCACTTAGGTATTTTACCATACATATACCTATGTTATCAAGTAATCCATATCAATCATGAGTTAAACACAAAAGTTATTGACACAGCTCATCCAAGATTTTATTCAAATTATCAAAACCTCAACTACTAGAGAAATCTTACTCAATCGAGTACAGTGGGCCTACCCTGACACTGATACACTTCCCACTATCCTTGGACTAATAAGGTACTCCTCCTGTTGTGCAATGTGGCTCTACGGCGTCACATAAAGGTTCTCCCCACCATGGGTCTACCATGTCACTAAGGTGATCCCCCTAATAGACTGCAGAGGTAATCCTCATGTCGAGTACCATAAGTCTGCCTCCACAGCCAGGCGCTCCTTCGTCGTGGGTCTGCCTCGACACCAAGGCGCTCTCTACTAGTCTAGTCGAGTAACTCCGACTCGAATCAGTCAGTAGTCGTCAGGTCTTAGCGAGCTACTAGGTCTCCGCACTCTACTCACTCGTCTCTTGAAGGATTCGCTCAAAGAGCTACTGGTCGATACTCCCACTGTCACGAAGTCCCACAATGAAGTATCTCAAAGGTCCACCAGGTCATAGGGGTATCAATGCAGTAGAAGGCACATCAATTGGATGTGTAGTTTTTGAGTTATTAGCCTTTTAGTCCTGGGGACCTTGTATGATTCGTGAAGGATCAAAGATTACTGTATCTCAACTATACCCAACCTCTAATGGGGTATACTCAAAGGGGCCATCATGCTACAAGATTACCAGTTCCGATGGAGATTCGTCAAATGGACATCATGTGCCAATGGTATTGCCAAAGAAAGTAAAGGGTCATAGTGTGCCCAGGTCTGGTCCAACCCAGTCGGACTAACCCGGCCCGAACCGGTCAGGGTCGGCCCGGCCTGACCCGTTGGGTCTTGCCCCGCCCATTGGACAGGCCAGCCCATTAGGATTGGCCCAGCCCGCTGGGCCCAGCCTAACAGGCCGCGAGAGCATGAACTGGTCGTGAGGGCGCATACCAGCCACAAGTCGGCGGGAGGGCGGTTCATCCTAGAGGGCACTGTGAGGGCACAGCTCAGCCCGTAGGGTGCCCCTAGGGTCCGGCTCGGGCAGCTCGGCCCAGGGTCGGGGTGACGTGGTCGTGGCCGTGAGGCCGGCTCAGCCAGTTTGGCCGGCAGCTCGGGAGGTCGGATCGGTCAGGAGTCGATTCATCCCAGAGGCGTCGGAGGCCAGAGGAGTGCAGGCTGCCGAGAGGGCGCCGACAACCGAGAGGGCGCCGCAGTTCGGATCAGGGCAGCAGAGCTGGTTCTGCTAGTAGATGGGGTGTCTGGGCTGGTTCTTTCGAGTGAAGGGCGCGTTCAGTGCAGCACAGCTAGGGTGTGGTGCGGCCGAGGCCAGTTCGGCCGGGGCACAGTGTGGCTCGGGCCGATTCGGCCTGCGGGCGGCGTGGACAGTGGGTGGCTTGGGTCATGGAGGCGGCGGGTAGCATGTCCGTTGTATGTGTCCCATTCGTCGTCTCGTCGCCTCATCGCCATTCCAAAAAACATCACAAAAAAGAATAGTGGAGGGGATGGGCCTTGTTGCTTTGGGACGCGCCCTACACGTTTCGGGTGGTAACAAGCGGTTCAATATTACTTGAATTTCAAAGAATTACCAAGAAGATTATAGAATAAGAAAATTCTATCAACACCCTGCATCTTCCCGCAAAACAATTCCCATCCCGCATGGAAAATAATACAAAATGTTTTTTTGTTTTTTAAGTGAACAATTAAAGGTATAATATCATATTCAAATAAAATCCCTACGTTGTTCGTTGTTCATCGACATTTTCACGAGAAAGTGGGCGTCAATTCCTGGTAGATGAGCACGTCCTACGATGAAAGAGGTTCCGAGGAAGAAAGTTGAAGTCGTTCTTCGTTAGTGGAGCGTTCTTCATCGGAAGATGACATTCTTCGTTGGAAGCCTTCTCCCAACCTCCCTCCCAAGTTCCACCAAAATGAAATTGAGACAATACAAAATAATAGATCTAATTTTTCTATTATTTTCATGTTGGAACACAATTAAAAAATATTTAAATTAATTAATTGATGTGCTCAATTAATTAATTAGGAGGAATTTTCACATTAATGTCAAGTGCGTTGGCAGAATTAATTGGGCAGAGGAGGTCAAGAGGCTCCCCTTTATTAATGAGGGTAGCTGAGAGGTTTTCCAAAATTAAAATGGGTGTTTAGTCCCGGGTGGTCCCCACCACCGTAACCTCTCACAGGACGCTAGGTTCGGGTGGGGCCCACCACAATAACCATTCATGGGAGGTTATGGTTGGGCAGTCCCCACACTTCAACTCCCACAAGGAGGTTTAGTTCTGGTGGACCCCACCTCCAACTTCAACATGGTGGCTAAAAAATATAATACAGTGTAGTTCATTTTATTTTATTAATTTCCACAAAAAACTGAAAAAAAAATGTCATTTATTCTCGACCCATTATCGTCGAGGTGAGAGTCTCCTTAAGCGAATATCGGCGCTGTGAGTTCTACGGTGCCCTCATATTTCAATTCTGAGCACCAGTTCAAATGTTATAAAAAACCCACTTGTACGTTTACTGAACGTACCCGAAACAAACATCAGAAATTGATTCTGGACACACCGGGCCTTGGTATCACATTCCATCAATTTTTGTGTACTCCTTAAATTCCCAAATATATAAAAAAAATTACCTTGAAATTTCGGGTCTTTACATTCTTGAGGAAAATATTACTTCAAAATTGAAATCAGTTATTTAAATTATAAAAAATTCATAAATATTAATGAAAAATTATCAATAATAGTATCATTATAAACTTGTAATGTAATATTTAAATGATTGAGGGGTCATGATAATTGAAAATTCCATTCATTCCATGTATGGTAAAATAATTATTCCATTAAATGATTTCGTGAAAATTGACGAGAAATTTAATCATAAAATGTAAAGAATATTCCTTATCATTTTTTTAGTAAAAATTAAAATCTAGGTAACATTTTATTCAGAAAACCATTATAGAATAGTAGAAACAAAATTTTGAACATTTTGAGAAAACATGTACATGGAATAAGAAGGATTTTTGATCGAAAGGGTAAATAATGATGAATTTTTTTAAAACATATTTTTTGATTAAATAATTTATATAGAGATAAAAATGAATGGAAAAAATATATTATCCTGAAATAAATATAGAATATGGGGATATATGAGATTATTCAAAGGTATATAAAGAATTTTTTTCCTCTAAATCAAAATTATAAATAATCCTGATAAACAGTGAGATTGTAATATCAATCCATTATCACTTTAGTATCTATTGAATAGAAATTCCCATGAAATAAAAAACTATTTATTGATGTTGATATCTAATTATATTATTCATAAAAAATAATGAAAAATATTCACAAGATGTATATACCCTACAAATTAAAAATAAATGGTGAATATGGCATGTATCCTATAGAAATAAAAGTGAGATGAACATCCTTTACCACTTTAGAAAAATTATTAATCAAAATCCCTATTAAATAATAATAATAATGGAAACAATAAATTTCATTAAAATTAGTAATATCATGATTTAAATTTTCACATGGAAATTATATAAACAAAATAATATAAATGATTGGTGAATATGGAATATGTTTCTATGAAATAAAAGAGACACTAGAAGTCCTTTACCTCAATTATATACATTATTATTAAATGTTAAAAATCCTATATAATAAATATATGATTACCATAAATATTATAAATCACAATAAGCATAAATATCATTATATAAATTCATTAATAATGAACTTTTATTTCCAATTTATTGAAAATTTCATGTTAAAGTCACATTTTTGGAAATATATATTTTTTCATGTATTTAATGTTTTGATATTTTTTTCATTTTATTTGACATTATTCAATCATATAATGATTTTTAATCATGATATAATTATTATATATATACATTATATATATATTTATTGTAATCCATAAAATCTATAGATATTAAATGATATATACCATCCTAGTAGATGGTTGGTCGTACATACGGAAGCATGATGTATCCATTTTCTCAACAAATAGAATAAAATAATTGTAAATAATATATCATATTTAAAGATTTTTTATGTTATATATATCATATATATATATTTTAAATATATTCTTATAATTATCTATGTAAAAATAAAATGAAAAACATATCACATCGCTTTGTCGAGGTGGTAGGCCACACATACACATGAACAACATTATTGTATTCCAATGGATAGTAGGCTAAGAAAGTAGATGTGATATATTAATTATATATGTAAAATTACTTCAAAAATTTCATGAATAAAAATTAAATATATAATTATATAAAACCGTGATGGGCAGTCATGTAATATGAATTATTTCATTTCACGAGGAAATAGTCTATCGTATACTCGATCAACGGTTTCGTTTCCCATTTTATAGAAGATGAAATTGATATAGGTTATTACATTAAAATAATAAAATAATATAATATGTAAGATACTAGTGTTTTAAGATGTTATTTATTATGTTATAATTGATGTTGTTAAGAGAGTATGTGAAAAGAAAGCACTCACTATGGTAATGTATTAAACTAACATAGTCATTAATCAGTTCCAGCCATATTTTCTAGTGCATGTTGATATATTTTTGTATGAATATATATGTTAAAATTTTACTATCGCTATATATATCCCAACATTATCCATTAATATAATTCCTCTATATATTTAATGGCAATTTAAAAAATCTAAATCAAAATCATGTATTGGATACTTTGTATCACAAAGATTCAATTTTCATATGAAATAATCTAACAATATATCATTATTTATGATCATTCATCCTATCCTATAATTTGATAAATCAATATATATTTAAAACTATTATAAAATTATATTTAATATAAGAATATGTGTACTGACTAACTGTCTCATCAATTATCGGAAATATTCCACACGTTAATCTATCAAAAGGAACATAGATCCCTTTTGAGTTAGCATGGTCAGTTGATTGGAAAACCATGAGATATTTTCAAAAAATTGATGATAATATCTATCCAACCCAATAAAAATAAATATATCATTCACCATTGTTATTATAGGAAAATATTCAGTAGAAATTTTCATTGATGATTCCACCTATATAACCTCTCTAGAGATTATATGACCAATAAATGGAACTTTATATATCCAATTTTCCCTCAATTTATATTTCTCCTACAGTTTTTCCTTTTATATATTCATCATCATAATTCTCAATTGATCGTCATGATATTAATCTCAATTTTATTATATAATAATATCATCTCTATTGACTAATAAAACATAAACTCAACAATCTTTAAAGAATATATTCATTACATCCATGAAGATAGTAGGGGAATTAGTAAGACCAAATGAAATTTCTATATATTCATTATTTAAATTCATATTATAGAATGTTTTAATATTTATATCACCCTTCATGACCCTAAATTAATGAAATACAGATTAAAGCTCAGTAATAGAAATATATTGATCTCCATAGAGTTGAATAAATAATTCATCAATACGGGAATGTGATCATTTTTCATAGTTGTGCTGTTATTTATATATTGATAATAAATTACGTGTGGAAAAATCCATATTTATTGTTCATAAAACTTATAGGTACAACCCATGGTGTCACACTTAGCATAATTAATCCCTCATAAATAATCAATAGGAGTTGCCTCTCTAATTCTTCCAACTCAATTGGGGTCATTCTATATTGAGTCATTCAATTAGATGTTGCACTGGGTATGAGTTCTATTGAAAACTAATTTTTATGATTTGGTGGAATACTACGTAACTCTTACGTAAATACATCAACAAAATATTTCACAATATGAATATCATCGATTTTAATCTTCTTCTCAGCAATCTGAGATTGAAACGCCTTTTGAATATGATTCAAGACTCGTACAATGGATAAAATTACCATTTTAAGTTCATATTTTTTTACTCATTGATAGAAGATCATATGATGTTATGGAATATAAAATGTGAATTCCATTTCTCATTAATTGTTTTTAAATTTTTAGATAAATCCATTACATTCTTAAGTTAACATCACATTTAATAAAAGGATGAATAATAACTATTACTGGAATAAAATTCTAACAAACCCAAACCAGATATGATTGATATACATGATATCTTATCATCATACCAATAGGGATTATCACTACAAATTCGACATCTTATATTTGAGTATTGGAATTAAAATTCATTAGAATTAATATATCTAATCTCAAATAGGGAACTTCAATATTTTATCATACCTATTACAATCTAGCTACATCATTCTATATTCAATTCCATACTAAAAACAATATTGTTTGTATGGAAATTAGGAATATTTGGTCATAGTGATTTATAATGAATAATCATTTATAGGATGTGTAAATTATGAAAACATATTTTCAATCTAAGACACATTAATGTTCAACAATGTATTTCATGGTAACCATCTATTTAAATCCTTTATAATGGTTCATATAGAGTGTGTGAATTTCAAAACCACAACCCCTAGGAGTGTCAAACCAGGTCTCCAATTAGACAAAATTTCATACACCAAGCTATGATCTAGTGAGATCACAAAGAACCATTTTCAGTTTTGTTACCCCTAGGGTTATTTCACTCAAATCCAAAATGATATCTAATATCAAAAAAATGATTTAATTTTCTATAAATGTCTTTCCCTATCCTCTACCAATGATTTATGATGTTTTACTCTACTATTAATTATATTTATACATATAATTATTCATTTCCTTTTACCAATACTTAAAAATATCCCTAAGGATATCAAAAATGTTTTATTATCCTAGATATTAGGGTTAACTAATCATATCCTTTGATACTGACTATATTGACCCTAAATCATCATAAAATTTCATAACATATTAATATATGAATATTCATTTAATAATACTAAATCACGTGTGTGGACCATTAGTTCATTGTCTCTTTGGAAACATTAAATCATAAAAAATCACATTATAATTAAAATTAATATTCTCTCACCGTGTTCTTAATAACAATAACCATTCTTCAAAAAATAAAACATAAAATATTTCTTCCTAACTTTGGGAAAGTAAGAATAAGGGAGGGTGTCCTAAGATCCTTAAAAATGGAAAACAGAAGAGATATCAATGACACAATAATCATTCGATGTGAACAAGGGGATGAGAAAATGATCATAAAATTTGAAAATGATAACCTACATATCAAAGATAAAAATCTTGTGTCATGGAATAAATAATGGAAGCTCATAATATAATAATTATAAAGGAATCAATGAACATGATCCATTATATCATAAAATTATCAATATATAATGATTTATTTCATGCACATAAGAAAAGAAATTAATTTCATTAGCATTCAAATAACATTTCCAAAAATATCATAGTTGAATGGGTTCAATCCCAATACTATGAAAGTGAAAAAACATCCTTACTCAAATGGGTTTACTACCTATTCCAATCCAATTATTCTCATTAGATATTAGTATTTACCCCATATATTGTCGAGAGAAATAGGTCCTTCCGGACAGATAATGAAAAAAATTAATATGTTTACCAAAAGATCCTAAAACATACATCATATTATAAACCATTAAAAAAAATTCTTTATTAAAATTTCATAATGGAATAACCAATGTAATAGAAATAGGTTTGATAAATATTTATTCTATCTATAATATAATAACATGTGTAAAATGAATGGGGTTCATATATATTTCATATATTCATCATAGCAGAGCCCCTATAAAAGGAATATGTTTTATAATAACCATTCAACATAAATAAAAAAATCCAAATAAATAATAACGATGATTTCATTTTATCATATTAACTATAAATATAATGTGTAATCAAATGTTTTCATCATAGAAGGAAACTAATTTATTAATAATCACATGGAACATTTTTTAAGTAAAATATCAATTCCACAATAAAATATAAGTATTAAAATATTAAAGAAAACTTTTTTTGAGAATTACCTTGTAAAAATATAATGGATGATTTAAATCATTGAGTGTTTTTTAATGTAGAAAGTTAAATTTATACCATTCATAATAAAACTAATTTTCCATTTAAATTTTTATTAAAAGGTCAAAAGTACCTCATTCAGAAAGTGAAAACAATATTCCATTTAAATGTTTTTTAAAAATTCAAACATGGGAAATTTTCTTTAAAAAAATGATTGGATAGTTTTAAATAATTTCTTTACACCATTTTTTAAAAATATGGACATGGAAGAAAAAATAATTTATGACTAATTAGAGTAATGAAGTCAATTTTTATTACAATAATATTTTATATTTATAGATTAAATAAATTGATGAAAATGAAAGTAAAACATATATTATCCTGAAATAAGCATAGTATTAAAACATTAATTATATTAATTTTAGATAGATCATGAACTTCCGTCATCATAACTATAATAAAAAAGATGCCAATAAATAATTAGATTATAACATAAAACCCTTACAACATTTGTAAACTTTGATTGGTAATCCACACTAATGGAACTAATGTAGATGGATATATAAATATACCCTATTTTTCATTTGAATAATCATATAACATATTACTAGATATTATATACACCAAAAAAAATAAGTATTGAATATGGCTGGTGTCCCATATAAATAAAACAGGGATAAAATACCTCGCCACATTCGATACATTTTAATCTTATCATTGTTAAATAATTAAATAAAATTTAATATTAAATATAAATTCAAATTTTCATATTCAATATATATAATGTTAATGGGGATGTATATACATGACACAAAATAAATGAGTGCTGAAAATGACATATTCATCTGACAAATAAAAGAGATACTTCAAATACCTTACCTCAAGTCACGACTATATTAATACATGTTAACCCCTCATGTATAATAAATATTGGTTTATAATATATCTAATAATGAAAACAATTATCTATTATTCCCAATATTGTTTACCTATGATATTTTATTACATATTTATTTACCATTCATTCTGAAAATCACATTTCAGTAAAAAACTTCATTGTTTTTCATATCTGTTTTCTGTTGGTATTATTATCCCACTTATTTGAAATGGTTAGATCATTTAAAAAATATTAATGATGATTTAGATATTATATATTATCATGATATATTTTAATTTAGTAATCCATACAATTTAGAGAAGGAAATGAATTACATCGATCATTGATATGGATGGATGCAACTATGCATGAATGATGTTACCGTTTTATTAATGTAAGGAAAAAAATGATAATTAATATTTAACATTTAGATAATCATTATTCATTCATATATATCATATAAATTAATAAAATTTATTGTTATGGATAGATATTTCGAACTAAAATGAAAAATGTATTACAACACCTAATTAAAGCATTCGTCTATATGTATGGATGAGCGACATAATCATTTTCAATAAAAATTAGAATGTAAGAATATATATGTTATATTATAAATAAATAATTTAATTATGTAAAAAATATATTATTAAAAATTATACGCATCATTATATTTAATAGTGATAGGTGGTGATAAAAATGAATTACTTCAGTTCGAGTGGTGGTAGACCATCATTCACATGATTAAAAGGTTTGTTTCCCATTTGATAGAAGATGATATAAAATATGTTATTCCATAAAAATAATTACATAATAGTATATTGTATATTTTTTTATTATATTGTAATTATTAAGGAATAATTGATGGTTTTTGGGTAATATGTGGAATGAATGAGTGCAATTATGAAAATTACATTCACTTAGGGAGAACATTTTTTTATCTGTTGTGAAAGAAATAATGGTTTTATTTTAGAAATACCAAATGATCAATAACATGGAGAATGATTTTTTTTTACAAATATTGGTATTTATTTCTGTAGTGAAATGGTTATTGAGGGGTGAATAACTGAGGGGATGATATGGACTATTATAATTGAATAGGATTGAAATTTTCATAAAACCCCAAAACTATTTTATAATATAAAGTCGCTTTCAAGATAAGTGAGTAAGAAATTAATATTAAATGGATTATATGGATGATATGGTTGATCCAACCCTAAAAAAAATTAAAATGTTATAATATTGTTATTCCCTTAACCTCTATGTTGTCTATATTTTAACATATTGGTTTCACCATGGTAACACGACCGTTTTTATTTACATTAGTAATTAATACATTAAGCATAAAAATAAAATGATCCTTATTAGGTAATTTTTATCCAATAATTATAAATATTAAATAAATTTCATTATGTAATGGTCATATGTGGGTTGTAAACACATGTTCATGTAATGTGAAAAAATCAAAATTAAACATTAATCAGAGTAATTGATTTTTATATTTTTACTGTTCATTATAAAGATAATTATATTGAACATATAATATAATATTATATATTTTGATTCAAAATATTTAATACATTTTTTTAAATAAATTCAAATTATTGTCCAAATTTTATTAAAAATTAATCCTATATACTTGATGAAAGAACATGATTCCAAAAAATATTTTTTATGTATTCATTCCTTAATATCAAAAATCAACTTGAATTTTATTACAATGTTATAAATTGGATAAGTTATAAGTTATTGAAATAATTTTACTTTTATACCATTTTTAAAGAGTATAGCTTTGTAATTTTTTTATATGAAAGTGGTGATTTCTTTAAAATTCATTATTTTTCTCTACTCATTAAAAAATTAATCATTTTATAAAAATATAAAAAATTCAATCTATTATAATTTTAACATGTTGATTTCCAAAATGATGTTAATTTTTATAAATTAATTTTCTAAAATGAGGAAATATTATCTTTATTATCTATTCAATAAATGATTTAATATTTATTTATTTAGAAAAAAATTTTCAAATATTATACATATTTTATAAAAAATTGATTACATATTTATAAATATATTTTTTATCTGAAATATTTAGGAGTACATTTCAATGTATTTTAGTTTTGATTCATAGATCAATGTTTAATGGATATTTTATAATGGCCTTGTAAAATAATAATAATATTATTATATCACAATTCATTAAAACTCGGATTTGTATATTACAAAAGATATTGAAGAAATTAAATTTATTAGAAAACGAATATCTCAAAAATTATGGGGGTTTTACATGTTCCCATAAAGTGACTAAATAACACAATAATGATACGTTCCATATCCAAAATTCATTCTTGCTCAAATTTTCACATAGTTTCTTATTCATTATGGTGTTTAACTAAATTTAAAAAAGATAATCATCCTCTTGTCTTCTATTATATTAAATGTGAATATAATCTATGAAAACAACCAAAATTTATCGAATAATCTCTACTGACTCTATTCATTTGATCTATGAATATGAATTAGGAATTTCTCATTTTAAATGAAATCACTATAAACTCATATTCCCAATTCCCCAATTGGAATAATTTTATTTCAATATCCTTCCATTTTAGCCTTCATTGATGATATGAAAATCATGTGTAAATATTTGAAATGTTTTGACCTCCTTTGAGTTGATCAAAAAAATTCAATAACACAGGGAAGATGAATATTTTTATTAATTATAAACTTGTTAATCCCATGATAGTGACTGCAATGTGAATTCCGCCATCCGTCTTTATAATGAAAATATTTGGAACACCCCATGGTGAATCACAAAGGAATATGAACACCTTACAAAAATTTTATTTTAAATTCTTCATTAATTCCTCAATTTCAATAGGATCCATTCTATATAGACTCTATGAAATATAAATGGATAAAAGTATGAGTCCTAGTAAAAAATCCACCTCATGCTCAGGGGGAATACTAATCAGTTCATTTTCTAGAATACAACAATATATTCTTATACAATTGAGATGCAATGAATACTTAAATACACATAGATAATTTGATCTATAAATACATCATTTCTCTGTAATAGAACACATTTATTAGAATTTGTTTCAATTGAGAGATCTTACTTATTTTCATACATGATAATAGGGTGACTTTAGATATTAAATGAGATCTCTATATCACAAAAAGTGACATTTTTTCTCTACAGGGATTCCCAATTCATACAAAAAATCAGGTAAAATAAAACTATTTGAATTAGAAGAAGAATATAAAAAATTATCCTCTAAGAGATATTAATTGAGTGATATTTATATAGATAATATTTTACCACTATATCATAATGTGATTTCATATATAGTTCAATATCCATCATTCAAGTTGGTGAATCCAAAATCATAGAAATAAATTTATAAAGTATTTAAGGTTATGAACCAAAATAAAATATTGAACTTATTGATATTGAGGGAATATTAAGTGTATATTACATCCCATTATTACCAGGATAAGCCTTAGTAGTAGTGATCCAAAATACCCTTTATTGTTCCCTCAATTTGGCGGTTTTTTGGAAATTTTTTTATTCATTGGACCAAGGGTTTGGGAATTGATTCTCATCATGTCCAATATACTCACACAATAGGAATTGTAGTTTTGGTAGATAATTATAATATTCTTTTTCTTCACCATTTTTTTACTCATCCATTTCATTATACTAAGGTAGTTGGTGGATTGGTGGACTAATTTCCCAAACATAGTAACCTTTTATGGTCCTTTAAGGTAATTACTTGGTTGATTCCTTACACACTTTTTTGATGTATGGGGATAAAATTTCTCCCCCATAGGAATTTTCATTGGGGTTTCCATATTATTACACCATTATTGTTTCCTCTCTATATTATTGAGAGATCCCACATTCTATCTCCACTATTCTATCGAATTGAATATAGTGTCCCTATATGTCATTAAATAAATATTAAATCCTTTTATGATAATAAAAATACTAGAGATATAAATACATTATCAAAAGTATAAGTGTATTCTGTAAATTAAAATCATATATATCATGTACATAAGAAACAATTAACCATTATTTAAATCCTAATTATTAACTCTTATAAAATGTATCATTATCAATTGTACATGTAATCGCTCGATGACATACACCAATGAAAAGTGTGGGCCAAAATTCTATTAAGAATATGAATAAAGGAAATTAATCAATATAACATGGTTTAGAATAATAATAATCATCATATTATAGTCACAATATCATCATAAAAATCATGAGGGTATCATTTGATAATGAAATAGATTATTGAAATGAAAAAAAAGTAACATAATGTCATTTTTTTCAAATACCATACACACTTATGAATAAATATAGTATCATGTTCCGGAATAAAATAAGTTTTTTGACTCAAGTTACTGAATGGGTAAGAAAATTTTGGAATCTGACCACCCAATCATTTCAAAAACTATTCATGTCTCTTAAAAAATTATGGTGGATAATTACAAATTTCATCTTGTCTTCTATATGTAGACAAATAATCTGGTTCGGACATCTGTGGTGGCAAATAATCTGATTATATGTACTCATACACCTCTCTCTGATAATAGTACAGATGGTGCCATTGAGATATATGATCATGAGACGAATAACAAGGAGATCATTTCTCTAGTAGATGATACGAAGGTAGAGTGGATGATGACTCTAGTAACAAGATAATCGACTCCTATAAAATTAAACGAAAAGTAGGATGATAGAAATTGTTATGAAATCATTGATGATGATACTTTACATCATTGGACGCAATCACTCCCTCGAAGTAGGAAGAGAGCGACAGGTCGGGGGTGCACTTGGGGAAGGGATGGCTGGATTGTAATTTCAGAATATAAAATTTTATTAACTAAATAATTATGAAAAATATAGGTATCTAGATTTTTGGTTTGATTATTTTTCATTTTCATCATGTACCGTATTGGGCAACTATATTTTATTACTTATAATAAATTATTCACACCCACCACATTCCATAAAAAATGTTTGTAATCATAACATCATAATTATTTCCAAATATAGCTTCAAGTTAATATATATTAAAAATTATCTCATGGTAAAAATCACACTACAAAATTTATTTGAGGCATATAATATTCTGAGACCACCTATAACGTCATAACTTTTACATAATCATGTATGCCACATACAAAAAATAAAATTTGTAATAATGAAATTACAAATGTAAATGAATGAGTTCCACAAGTATTTCATAAATAATACCTTCATGCATGAACAATGGGGTTCCCAAATGAAAAATGGATATAATACTTTGGAGTAAAAGTTTATTTATATTTAAATATGAAAAAACACATGAGAATACGAAGATTTGTTTTGGAAGGTAATACTTTTTGGAAAAACACTATAGTTGTCATATAATTCAATTTTCCAACATGTATATCCCCAAAAATAAACATAAATAATAATGAAATAGTAATTGATGAAAAATAAAGGAATACCCATATTGGACTTTATGTGAATTAGATGAATCCCAAAGAAAGAGATTTGGGTTTGAAAATACCCTTTCCTTTATTCCCTCTTTATTTCATTACATTTGTTCCACATGAATAGTAACCACCTATTTATTAAAAAATTGATCCATAAGTGATTTACTATAATTTTTAGAACTAAATATAAATAATTTTAATTTTTTCACATTTCATAATATCATTGTTTATAGGTTAGTCATTTTGATATAATTATTTACTTATAAATTTTCCATTTTCCTTGATTTCTCTACATTGTTCAATGAAATTTATATATTAGTATGTTAAATTATATAATCATTTAATTAATATAATATCATTTTTATATATTAAATATATTTTCTAAAATCCATCAGTGATAATGGTTATATATGTTGATAAGGATGTTTCTCTGTTTTTCGTTTACCAAACATTTACTTGAAATTTTTGGTAGACCAAGAAGGGAATATTGATATTTAAATATATTGTAAATATGAAAAATAATATAAGTTAGCATAATTAATATAAAATTAAACTATTAAAAAAATAAATTTGTACATGGTTTGGTTGGGAATTGTGTGGTCATAAATGTGAAATAGAACAAGATAAGATAATAACTAGAATAGTTGACGGAATCATAATTAATCTTCTGTGTAGCTTCTCATGTAAACTAATAAAACCCCCTTCAATTTTGGTGTTAATTTTATCAAAAATGATCTTAGTTATTCTTATAGGAATGATTGGAAAAAAATTCTTATTTAATTATTAGGAATGTGGGGAATGATTGGATTCTTAATGGGAGTGTAAATAGTTATTTGTAGTTAAATTGAGGGGAATTTTTAGACTAAAATATTGAATAAAATAATGTGAACAATGTGAAGGATTTAATTTTTATTTAATGAAATTATAAATAATATGTTAATATTATGTAATGTGTTTAAGACTTTAAATACACTTTATAATTGTAATTCATTAGTTTAATAAAAAGAAACTAGAAAATAAATAAACTTTTATTTTTGAGAATCCCTATTCAATTGAATTTATGGAATTTTTCTTACGGTTTTGAAATTAAGGTTATTATATTTAATTAACACATTTATGAAATAAAATAAATCATTGATTAAAATCATGTACTTGAAATTATTATTTCATTATTATTCCATGAATGATATAATTTAAGAGACAATGATTTTGTGAAAAAATATTACTATTCACCAAAATATTGAAGTGTTTCATTAAATAAAAAAATATATAAACTTTGAAAAATTTTGACATTATTATTTTAAAAATGATATTCATATTATAAAAATAAATTTCTACCATATTAATTTTTTATTTGAATATAAAAAATATAAATTTTGTTAAATATATAAAAATAATTTTTATTGAAAATCTGATTATATTTTCTTTTAGTTTTATATTCATGATATTATAATATTTGTATTTTTTATATATTATTTATGATAAACATTATTTATTTTATATTTGATTAATTTGGGATCAATATACCATTCTAACGACTATGTAACTATTCCCAACCAGCATGTTACTATTCCCAATGGTCATGTTACCATTCCAAAGGTCCCATTACTATTCAAAAATCCACCTAACCAACTATAAATACTAAAAAAATATTTACTCCAAACTCATCACAATTTTTCTCATGGATCAATGATTAAATTCTATATGATGTTGATCAATTTTCCTGTAACGACCCAAAATTTTGTTAATGAAAAATTTTTCTTGATCTAATTAAATGTCTTTCTATGTAAATGGTCATTAAAAACATATAAACATACATGGTTTTATGTTTTTGGATTTTAAAATACCGTTATAAATTGTTACCAATTCTAATATAGCTGTTGAATAGTGATAAAATGATTAGTAAAAATATATGGTTTTAACAAATCCAAATTACTCAATCAAATGAAGTGATGGCCTCATCTTGTAGAATTGCTCTATATGAGGCCCATTTGTCGGGATTCTAATGGTGTGGGTGTAATTGGGCTTTTCTTTTGACCAATCCAAACTGAGCATAAACATGTTAAGCTCGAACGGAACCACCTACAGGAGAAGTGGATGTTCATAGTGATTACCACCCAAGCGATGTTTTCAAAGCCACCCCAAGAGTCTGTCATCATCGCACACCTTACCCATAGGTCATATTCTGGTGTTATAAGGTGTTATGTAACAATACCCTAGAACTGTGGTTATGTAAATTATTTTTTGTATGGAATAACGAATATACATTCATTATATTATTGTAAATTTGTAAATGATTTTTTAAGAACGAGTAGTATTTTTTAGTTAATATTCAATTAAGAAATATATTTTGATGAATTAATAGATTTTTGAATTAAATAATACTTTATTAATATATTATTAATAAATTAATTTTTAAATATAAATGATCGTATAATTTTTAGGAATAAAATTGTAATTTTTTTAAAGGGTTGAAAGCTATTTCTTTTATCAAAACCCATGAATTGTCTATAAATGTCAGTTTTTATATTAAAAGAAAAAATTCACATATTGATAAAATTATTTAGATAAAATCAATATTATTTTTTTAATTAGGATATCCAAATTATCCAATTGTGAATTTTCCATAATTTTCTAATATAGTCGAATTTTTGGGTAAAAATTAAACACTGTTTTATTATATAATATATTTTATGACATCATAATGACCCAATAGTGATGTAATAAAATACTATAAGTGGGTTTTTTCTCCCAATACATGTTTTAAAATAAAAAAAATGTTATTTTATGTTTATTTTATTTATTTTATACAGCCTTAGTGGACCCTCCAAGACTTATAAAACAATTTGTTTTTTTAAAATGATTTCTTTGAGAGTGTGAATCACCTCCACATAATCAATCCTAATATTTTAAGATGTTGGGACATTGAAATTTTAATATATATTTTTCCACTCCCCTTTGGAAGAAATATGGGGCAAAAACCGTGGGTTGGTTTGGGGTTTTTATTAGTTTAATGTGTGTTACCCAAAACCTAAATAATAAAGACTTCCCTCCCTTTTCCTATACAAACCCAACCATGCTCCCACATACTCTTAACTAAATACCTTTGGAGCTTGAAAAAATTCTTCCCTATTCTCTATATAATCCTCCCAAGGTGCCCCATTCTCCCATGAATCCTCTATCAATCCACTCTTATGCCTTTGGGATCACACTTCCAAGTAATGTATTTCTTCCTTTCTCTTTTTTGTCCAAATTTCTTTATGTTTCTATACATTTTTTTCAATTAAAATTGATGGGGTATGATTTATAACCTATCCCATACTTACATCCTTTTGTTTGACTGATGAGATACCCCTTTCTATCTCATCAATGACTCTCATGTACACATCTTACCATACCAAAATTCTCTAAGGGATTCCACTCCCCTCATTTACATTCAAGCAATTCTTTTATATTATTCAACTAAATTCCATTACATCTATTAGTACATGTATCTATATGACCACAATAATTTCTATTTCATGTAAATATGATTATATAACCATTTATCTCTCATTAAACATTTTTATAATCACTTATGTCATGCCGTTATGCTGTCGAAATTGCCCAGAAATTTTCCAAGACAAAGTCATTATGTAGTGAATACCATGGAAATTTCTCCATCAAGGTTATTCACCGTTATTCACATTTGATTATTTATTATAGAGTTTCATATATTTTATCCACATTATTTTATCATGGAATAAATTATGATTTGGAATTATTCCATGTTGTATGATCCATATGCCACACTTATGCATGAAATGAAATGATTTAGAAGGGTGTGACCTGATAGAACTCTAATGCATTGGGTAAATATTAGTATCATGATACATCAAGTTAAATGATGGTTTACTCATGATAATTAATGTGCAATTAAGTTTTACTAATTCTCAATGTGAAATGGGCCTTGGCTAAAGATAATATCATGTTTAATGTTGTTTCCACATTTCCATGTTTTGCTATATCATGCCTTTATGTTCATTTATCTATTATGCTCCATTTATATACCTATTACATAACATGTACTGTATTCTTAATTTTATTCCTTGTTTACTTCCTTAATGGGATTTATCTCTCACCTTTTTTATGCATGTCCTCATGTTATCCCATGAAATGCAAAGTACGAAGGAATTATGTGCTAATGTAAAAGATTTTTTCAATCAGATATTGTGTTTAATTTTTTTAGTTGTTAGGTAATGTTCTTAATCCCCAAAGACACTAGATCATTCGATCATCTATGTTTTATGAAGAGAAGGTTTTATGTAAAAAATTATGATAATAAGTGTAATAGAAAATAGGGATGTTATATATCTAATATTTTCCTCCTCTTCTCTAGTGTTAGAAGTTTGGGAAATGCTTCATATTGATTTTGGTGATCCATACGTTCCAAATTTAGCTTCAAAATTTATTATTTTCATTCCAATTTTTATGTTTTAATGATTAATTGGTTTCAATTATTATTAATGTAATGATATTTATTAATGAATTATTTTTTTATATATATTATTTCATATAATACTATACAATAGATCATAACACACATTCTTATCAAGAGAAAGATAACATTTATAAAATCTATGTTGAAAAACACTTCCCCCTTTTAAAAATAAATCCACTATATTTAAATTCATATTCTATTTTGAGAATAGTGAGGGTACTTCTATTTCATTGTTTCCACTGGTTCCCACATTACCTCTTCAAACATGTTGTTCATCCACAACCCTTTGAAAATTTGAGTTATCATGTTGCATAAAACTTTTTCCCTACCATCCCTGATATTCACCAGATTATATTCATATAATATTGAATTATAATGTTTTACAAATAGTATATTTATTAAATGTAGGGGATAAATCATGTACTGCCATAGGAGTGATACAGAGAACACATAATTATGATTATCCTTACATGGTGGACATTGAAGCTTATAGGCCTTTACTACTATGTGATCAAGGATATAATATGGGATAATGTATATTGGGATAAGTCCCTCTTTTGACAAAAACTAAAAGGCTCTCTTCCATGGTGATATTCGAAGAAAAAAATTGTCTCAAAACAAGAACTATTTTACCCTCAGCTGGTTTTCATCACAACTCTTTGTCTAACTATGAGTATAATTTATATGTATTTGTATGTAAGGGACCTTCTTTTTCATATAATGAAATTTTGGAGGTCCATGTATCATTCATTCGCCAAAATCATCACAACTATTTTGTATCCTATATCGCTTCCCATACTATGCTTTATGAAGATCAATTTGAATACTTCAGTGGAAACTGTTGTAATATGAGAACTCAAACATTGGGAGATGTTGATCCAATCCACCATTGAATTCCATTGAGTAATATCTTAGCATGTTATCATGTGTCTGAATAGTCCTTTCATATTTTCCATTTGTTTGGGTGTGATAGGTCATCATAAAATATAACATAGCAAACACATCATGATTAATACATCTCTAGAATTTATATTTCAACCTTGGATCACAATTCAAGATGATCAAATGTGGGACCCCATGCAGCCTCATAAGTTACATCACATATATATTTGAGATTTTTTCATGAAATACATCATCTTAAATAGTATGTAAGTTGGGTGTTTTGGTGATTTTATCCACCACAACCCATATATCATTATTTAAATTGGATGTATTTTGGAGGCCATTGAAAATGTCTATAGTGATGTTACCCCATTTTCACATTGGTCTATCCAATGGGTGAATCATACCGTAGGACTTCTATCAATGCGATTTAACTTATTCATGTACAAAATACGTTGAGATATAATTTGTAATTTATTTATTCAAGTTCTCTGACCGTATGTTCTCTGAAATATCATAGTAGATCTTGGTACATTTGAGAATGACAGGGAATGGTGAGATATGTGTGATATCCAATATATCTTTATTCATATCTTGTTTTGAAGTCACATAATTTCTCATTACAATCTTAAACACACCATCATCATAGATGTGGAACTCATGTATCTAACCTTTTTTTTACAATTTTCACCTTCCATTTTAGCCTCTAATCATCCGTTTCTTTTTCTTTGATCTTCTCTTGGATAAATTGTTGGAAAATAATTTGGGAAAGGTAGGATTGATTTATTTCCATTATTTTTTCAAGACCCATTATTTTATTTTCAATAATGATATGGTCCCTCTCAATCTGCATCATTGATAGAGTAGTAGGTTCTTTTTAGTTAAGATCATTATATCCCTTCTTCTAACTTCCTGGATCATAGTGAATAAGGAAATTGTAGTTCTTAATTACCTATAACCATGTTCATTGATTCATGTTGATCTCTTTCAATGTGAATATATGATTAATATTCGTGTGATCTGTATATATATCTCACTTATGACAATATTGGTGGTCCCACCAAATCATTATGGAAATGATCAAATATACTAACTCACGATCACGTGTTAGGTACTTATGAAATTGGATCATCAACCCTCATAATTCACAGGGTATCACTTTATCATTTTCTCTTGAGTAAACAACCCAATCCATTCATTTTAGAATCATTGAATAATACCAAACCATTTCAAATTATTCTTAGTGTAACTACATGCATAGTGATTGGCCACTTTTTGATATCCTTAATGTTTTCCTAACATTATCTTATCAATGTATACTTTATCCCTTTACATGTTTTCATAGTTATCAAGAAGAATAATCTTGATAAATTCCTCACCAATTATATATAGTACCCCGCTAATCCAAGAGTAATACTAATTTCCTTGAAACTAGTGGGTAAGCACAATTTCTAAATATCCTTTTTCATGGATGGGGCGATAATAATTCCCTCCCTTTTGATAATTTTCTCTATGAATTAAAATTATTTCATCCAAAAGTAACACCATTTGATCATTGTATACATTTTATAATAATCTTATCCAACACAATCCTTAGATTTTATTCATATTCATCCTTAATCCTGGAGTAAATGAGAATATCATTGAGATACACTACCGAAAAATATTTCAACATAGTCTCTAAAGACTATACTATAAAATATATGAATATTCCATGGGTATTAGGTAGTATGAAGGAGATCACTATGAAATCACAGTTCTCATACAATTTATGGGAATTAGTATTCTGAATATCATCACTCTTCACCTTCAGTTGATGATATCTAGGATGAAGATAAACCTTTGATAAGTAATAAAATCCTAATAGATAATATAAAGAGTCATCAATCCTTGGTATATGATACTTTTTTTTGATCTTCTTGAGGTCCTAGTAATCGATAAACATCTGAAGTGATCCATCATTCATCATGATAGGGAATACATGCACAAACCAATGTTATTCACTAGGGAGTATAAACCCTTTTTTCAAATCCTATTGTATCTAGTTATTTAAATCCTACAGTTCGATCAGGGCCATCGTATAAGGGAATCTAGAGATAAGCGTGGAATTGTGTATAAGTTATATTGAGAACTCAGCCTCATGATCTAAGGGATGTCTGTGAAATAATATAAGAAATAAATCAATGTATTACTTTATGAAATTAATTTCCTCTAACTAGTTAACTTCCAATGACTCAAGAATTTTGGAATAGTATGATTATTTACAAGGTATCAACATGCACAACATTGAGATATTTTATTGAGGGGATTCATGATCTTTAATAAAATTATAAAGAAGAATTGGATGGCTTGAAATATGAAAAGATATTTCCTTTTCCTATAATTTGATATGTGATATATGTAATGAGATCTAATCAATGCCCAGTATAATATAAAATTCATCCAATGAAAAAATTCAAATTTTCATTGGAATAATATTCCCTTAGAATCTAAGATTATATGTTTCCAATAGTTGGGTTAAAATGATTTCATCAATATCTATTTTTACAGATATCTATACCTAGAGGTATCTATGTTTCAATTTTGATTGTTTATTATTAATGGAAAATATGCTTATAAGGAGTGAATAGTCATTATAAAATTAAGTTACAAAACAAATCCAAGATTATAAAATATTAAATAGTAGTGAGTGAATTGTTTTTTAGTTGATTTTCAATGGAAATAAAATGAAAATAACACAAGGATTTATCATTGTTCAAATCACAATGATCCTAATACACTCTTCAATCTTTTATACTCCACGAGGAGACCGATACCCACTATGAAACTCAGTTTTAAAATCATGAGAACGTTATTATAGTCAGTTCCTTTAAAATAACCCTGAGCCACAACCCAATATTTTTAAAGGAGTCACAACCTTGTTTGATTCTTTCCCTTTTATTGAGATTCACACCCCAAACTAACTACTAAGTGGAATAATGACCATATAAAATTGGACAAACTTTTTATGGGGAAAATCATAAAGAAAAAAAATCAATACAAATAGAAAAAATAAATATTACATGAATGAAAAAATATGTGGAAGACGGATCATCATATTGTTGATGATGTTTAAGATAAATGATAATTGATCACTTGGGTGGAAGAAATGTTAAAGTTGGAGTCCTTATGTGATCAAAAAAAGAATTTTTAAATCATAGAATGACGTGAATTTTGTTTCGAGTAGTCTAAATATCCATGATTTATCAAAAATTATTTTAATGAATGATTTGTATAGGTACTTTTTTATTCAATGAAGAAATCCCCCAGATTATTAAAATATGATTTTTAGGACCATGTCTATTTTAAATTACTATTCAAGACTTGTTATCATATTTCAATAAAATAAAATGATTATTACATATTTTTTTTATAGACTCTCTGGATTAATTTATAATAAAAATCTAGTTTTATATTTCTTCATAAAATATTAATTTAAAACAATTTATATATTACGTAAATATATTTTATAAGATTTAAAATTATACAAAAAATTGAAAAAAAATATAATCCTTTAGATTAAACATACAAAAAATATCTAGTATAAATAAAAAAACATATGTATTTTAGATCAACAAGTTAAAATACACATTAAATAAAGAAATAATTATTTTTACAAATATAAATATTTATTTTAAACAAAACGAAAAATTCTATCAATAAAATAATTATTTTAATAACAAAAAAATCAATATGAAATATAATTTTGTAAAAATAAAATATTAAATGATAGTGACTGAGGAACTACCATTTGGTTCCAATGGTGGATAAACATTTCCTGGCCTACTATTTCAATTTTGTGCAAAAATAAAAATAGTTAATAAAATCTAAAATTTATACTATTAATTAGTGTAATATTACAGATCATATGAATGAGGAAAAAATTACATTCCATTTGGTTTCCATTGTTGAATCATGACACATCATTAGAAATGTCCAGTGGTGACTCACAACCTTTTATTGGGTTCTAACAGTAGATCATTGAAAAAATTTCCAATAAATATGAGAAAAACAATAGATGAATAAAATTATTAATAAAATATAAAAACACTTCAAATAATAATTATAATATTATTACAAAAAAAATAATTAAACAACATCACATATAAATTTAAAAAAAAAATTGTATAATATAATGATGTAACATATGAAATAATATTTTTATAAAATATAAAATTAAAAATAAAATCAAACTTGCCAAAATCAATACACTACTAAACATGATTGTAAAATTAAATGGATATTATGGAAGTGAATAGCTTATGTCAATAGACTAAATAAAAAATAAGAAATATACATATAAAATTGAATGAAAACAATATAAAATGGAATTAAATAACAATAGAATCCAATAACTAATGAAAGTGAAAACTCTTGTCTTATCATGAATAATAATTATCCAAGAGTTTTAAAAAAATGGAAGAAGTAAGAGGTGGGTTAAAAATAATCCATTGTCAATTACCAACAATAGGTAATATGACCCACCATTGATGTCAGACTATTGCTAAATCACTGACCATCAAGGTCCAATGGTGGGTAAAAATACCGACAATTGGGGTTGAATAGGGATTAAAATACCCATTGTTTATTTTAAAAGGTGGGTAAAAAACCCATCATTGATGTCTAACATTGTCTAAAACAACCCCCCATTATAAACATCAAATACATATTTGACAACAACCCTTGAGTTCTTCTAATAGTCATATAATTTTTTCAACCAACCTAGACAACATGAAGGAGATGAACATCCAATGTTTGGAGAATAATATGATTAATAGATTAATTCTAGATGATGAAAATCTTGCTATTGAAAAAATGAATGAAGAAAAAAACAAAAAAATAACCACAACATATTGAGATAGACTCATAGGCTCAAAGATTCAATAAACAAATATCTCATAATATTTTACATGAAAGGAAAAGAAGGGAAGATGATCACTAGTGCAAATTTATGAGATTGTGATGAAGAGGTATGGCCTAGATGATGATGAATTAGGAACATTGGGATTTTAAAAATAGAATGTGAGTTCAATTAACAACCTAGGATTAAAAAAAATTAATTACATGATTTAAGAAGAATAGATCAAATAGTGCAGATCATATCTATGATTTTGAATTTTGATCCCACATTAAAATAGATAATGGGTGGTCAATATTATATTAATGAGGATGTTTGGATACAAGGTTTACAATAAAAAAAATATCCCACATACTCAATGTTTGCGGCCCATATGGGCAACCTATCCCACCCTTTTCTCCTTTGGGTGCACACCATGGGGCCTCATACACGGTCCATGTACATAATAGGCATGTGTTGTACACAAATTTATCTATCATCCTTGTAAGGCTTTTTAATGAAGGATTTTCGATGAGTTTGACCCTAATGGATTCCTTATGTGGTTGAGGGCTCCCCGAGGGTACACATAAGTATTTCATAATGTATTAATTAAAAAAATGAAACTTGACTGAATAAACTATGTAACATTAAAAAACTAAGAAACAAATTAAATAATTAAAATTATTAAAATACATTTATTATAAATTTATAAAAAAAATTGATAATTATTTAAAACACTTGAAAATTAATAATATATTATGGTATAGTATTTTATAAAAATATATAAAAGAGAAAAGGTATTAAATCAAATACAGATAAAAAAAGCTCACTATTTTCATAATTTTAAAAAAAAGTTATTATATTTTCAACCAAAATATCCCCCTTTTTGAAATTTATAAAAAATTAAATTAAAATTAATATATAAAATAGATTCAATTGTAATCCAAATAAACTAATTAAAAAAATATTTTAAATTTTTTAAAAAATAGTTACAATATTTTTATGAAAAATTTATTTATAATTGAATAAACTTTTAAAAATAAAATTTTAAAAAGTATGAACAAATATGAAATTGAATTTAGTGAACAAAAAGTATCGAAATAGACAATTTAATATCTAATATTGTCATGTTCATGTACAAAAATATTACAAAATATTGTTATATTTAAATAATAAATAAAACTAATTTTCATGAATAGATTAGATAAAACAAACCACTTCCAAAATGAATGAATAATATTTTTATGGGTTTTAAAAACAAAATCAACCTATGTATAAGAATAAAATTATTAGGTTAAAACTGATCAATAAATCCAATTTTATTTTCATTATTATGTAATGTTTTTGAATAAATTTATTATTTAAAATAACTCAGAATATAAAATGGATTTCAATATATAGATATGAAAAAATTTAATATAAAACATATAATATATTTATAATACTGTTAAAATACTTATATAGATCAATTGTTGCACAATTTTATTCCCATAAGACTATGAAAATTTTATGTTTTCATATTCTCATTTATTAACACTTATTTGAATCATACACATTAGTATTTTATTTCAATTAAAAAACAAGATATTACCCCACTGAATTCATGATTTTTTAAATATAGTTATGTTAATCAGGTTTAAAAACATTATAAAAATGTAAACATAATGTCTTCATATTCAGACTGTATTTTTAGCAATGTAATCTTCCAAATATTTCTGATGGTATAGAAAAACATAATGTGATTAATGGGGATTCCTTGATTCCGAAATAAAAATATTATTTAGAAGATATTAGATAAATAGTATTCCATCATTTCATATATTAAAGTATATACTATGCATGATGTTTAAAAAATACATATTTGAGTGTTGTGACCTTCATAGGTCCAACTGGATTTGGGTATCTACCTTTTTGTATACATGATATCAAAGGTTCAACATAATTCAAAAGAGGCCTTTTGACCATCCACAAATATTTCAGACATTTTTCTCTTTGTGAATCTAAACAAATAATGTTTGATAGTTCGGTTCTAACATGAAAAAATGAATGAGTGAATCTCAATGATAATTCTTTGGAATAGTGACATTTCATTCTACATTCAAATCATGTTACGGTTGGGATAAACCATTTTAATCTTTTAAAAAAAGATATATTATTCATATTTGGTGAAAATAGTTATAACCAAACCATTTTTATTATTTTTTAGTTTAATTAACGACATCACCTTATAATTTTTTTACCTCTGACAAAAGTAGAACATTCCACTTAAAGATTAACGACATCATTTTTATTGACTGTATTCTCCATTTGAAATGATTCTGAATCTGTATAATCTATTTCATTAGATCCAGAGGTTGTGTTTCTTAATTTTTTATTTTCTAGATTTAATTTCTTACATTCATTTTTTTACTTTAGTTAAATCATCTAGAACTGTATTAAATCTTATATCCAGGTCATTGCCATTTATAGCTAGAATGTATTTCTGTTTTTCATTATTATCTTTTAGTTTAAAAAAGTCCAATTCATAATTAATTTTATTTTCTTTATTCTAAGAAACAATTGTATTCACATTTTCACATAACAATTTTAGCTTATCATTTTCATTGACTAAAATTTTATTCATGCATTTAACTACTATGTATTATTCAAAAAATTTGAATCATCCATTCCTTAATTGTTTTTTTATTTAAGTAATTTTTTAATTTTATAATCATTATATTAATAATAATAGATATAATCATTTTCATTTTCATTTTTATTTTCATATATTACATAATGATCTACATTTACTTGGGTCATCAACTAAATGAAAATCGAATCATTTATCATAAGTTCAATACCTGCAATGTCAAGGTTTCATGTTTATCTTTCACTTGTATATTCACTTATCTAGTTAGAACTATCTAGGTAGCTCTATCCTCTAAAAAAAGCTTTTTTTTCCTCACATATTGTTTTTAATCATATTTTAGTTCTTGATTATTTGGAAATTAGGACTTCTGTTATATTTATTCTTTTTCCAATAACATGTTAAATATGAGATATCATTATTCATATTTGAATTATGTTTCCTGTAATCCTTTTTATTCTTACTTCCAAATAATCTCTCTCCACCATTTCATTTCATAAATATTAGAGTATTTTTATCTATGTGAGCCATCTAATTGTCACATTACTGAAACTCAGAATTATAGGAATTAGAGGTATCAGTAATGTTATAGTTAAAATCAACAACTTTTCTAATATTAAATTACTAAACAACAATATTATTTAGATATATCACAATTTTTTACAAATATCAATTTGGTCATCAAAAATATATCCTTTAAAATTATTACTCTCTTTAATATCCACCTTACACATATTCTAAAGTTTTGTAAAAGCTCACAGAGCACTTTACACTTTAGTAGTGTTTTGAATGTATTCTCCATGAGCACTCATACCATTAGTGATACATGTGAACTGATGGAAAATTTGATTAACATATTCTTCATCTACCATCATAAAGTCTTATTATTCTTCCTAAAGCATTGAAAGCTTGGTTTTCTTCATCATGACGATTCCATAATGAGTCACTTACAGTTTCCTCAATATTTCATGGGTTGTCTAACTAGCTGAAACATTTCTATATAAACTTTTACATATAGAAAAATATAATAAATTATTATATTTATAATAAAAAACATATCTTACCTTGACATTACATACTAGTGTCACTATATCACCTTTGGGAAGCTCATATAGCTTTTCAATGATTTTCTAGTAATCCAATCTTAGTTGTTTTATGTATGATTCCATTATTTCAAGAAATAGTCATTGTTACTCCAAAAAAATAATGAGGGTTTTATAGAATCTCATAATCAGTGGATTTTATACATTTCATATTTAATGAATTTTTTCTTTTCTCCTTACACTTTTAATTATAGCGTTTTAAATTGGAATAGAGTTAAAAATGTTCATAAAAAATAATATTCTTAATGATAAATATAGATAATGATGCTAACTAAAAATATACATGGCTCTGATACACATTTTTGAATCCTCATTGATGGAAAATATGAAAATAGGGGCTTCAATAGTTGTTTTAAATTTTAATGTAAAAAACAATTAGAGTTTATGAATTATCAAACACTTGTAAATTATTTTTTCATAATTTGAGTTGTAGAATAAATAAAAATTAATGAACATAATTACATTAATTATTGTGCATCACAATGATCTTACTCAACTCCTCAATCTATTCTATTTATTGAATATACATGAAGCCACTAAGAAGCTCAATTTTATAGGTGTGAGAACTGTTATAAAAACTACATTTAAAAAAGAATAGAGGAACATCCCCGCCTTTTAAAAAAGAATTAACCAAGTTGAGAATAAAAAAGAAACCCCATTAACCATTCAAAAATCCTATTTTTGAGAAGTTAATGATAAATATATTAAATAAATATAATGAAAATATTACTATTCGAAAAAGAAGCTAAAAAGAAAATAAAAAAAATAACTGAGACATATTGATACATAATCATAGGTGTTAAGAGATAATGGGCAAATATCTCATAGTTTTGAAGTTATAAGGTGGAGAATTTGAGATGAAAAATGGGGAAAAAATCAGTGATCTTGAATAATAGGGATGGCTGAGACAATGATGAATAATGAACTCTGATATTTCAAAAACAGCATGGGAGATTAAATTAAAACATAAGGCTTCAGAAATAAAGATAGAATTGTTTTATGAAGAACTGATCAGACAGTGTAGTTCATATCCAAGATTTTTATGTTTGATACCACATTGAAACAACCACTTGGAAGTTCATTGTTATATCAATGAGGATAAATAGATCCATTTTTAAGAATATAACATAATGGAAACATACTTGGGGGTTCATGGACCACGTGGGAAACCTAACCCAAAGATTTTGCTTATGGTCGCACACATTAGGGCATCACACATGGGCCCCATACTCTATTTGTTTCCACTGTGGACAAATTTTTCTATCCTCGTTATGGATCTTTATAATGCTTTTCTTCCTAAGGGTATGGCCCTACAGGGTCCCATATGTGGTTGATAGATATATGAGGATCCTTATAAAGATGGAATTAATTATTAATTTAATGTCATGTACATGAATGAATAACATAACATTAAAAAATTATTTAAAAAATAATAATTATTAAAACAATTATATGACAATTATTAATACTTTTAAAATTAAATTTTTTTTAATTAACAAAAACAATCAAAATTTTATTATGAAATTAAAAGAGAGTAATTTATCAAAACACATAATGGTGAAAAAATATCAAATCACATTCAAATAATAAAATATTCAATATTCCTAGAAAACATGAAAGATATAATGGAATATGTAGAACGAGAATCAACTTACTATTTTTCAATTCTTTTGTAAATAGGATTTGTAACTTATAAGAAATAATTATCATTATCCACATTAGAATTTGCGATAGAATAATCATTCCCTTACTCATTTTGTCTTTGATTGCGGTTGACTTTGATTAACCTGAAGGACCTATAGTTTAGTGCACTAGCTTTCATAGTACAATTTCTCCCTATAGATGAAGTGTTAAACCAAGGGTGGTTAATTAGAATCTGCCTACCATTCCTTTATCATGTTGGATAGCTTAATATTTTCTATATGTCATTCATGATCTTTGGGTACATATCTCCTACACATGATGAAATTATCCTTCGATTGTAGAAAATTCCCTTGATATTTCTTCCCAAACATTTGACCTGTGGGTAGTTGGATCATATTTTATTTTTTTCATCTGGTTATGCATCATGAAACACCATTCTTATATTCTTATCTCTATATCCTTGGAACCATTCTCTGAAGACCATCTATAATATTAATGCACATAAAAGAACATATTCATAAATCTTGATTTGACGGATATCCAAATAATTTTAATAGTGTGGTTTAAACCACTAAAAAGATTTAAATTTTGATGTCACTATTGATAATAAAACCTAATGTGTATCTTGAAACCCCTATATTTTTTTCCTTATAAGCCATGAAATATTCTCCTTCTTTTTTCATTATCCCTATTAATTCTATAATCATCATCGTTTGAAGATTTCGAGGGAAATTATTTATAATAATAATTTTCCTAATGTATTCCCACTAAATATGTTATATTTTTTCCTTTTTCATGGTGTTATTAATCAACATACACAATTTATAGACCTCTATATTTGAAAAAAATGATATTCAGAGTCACATTCTACTTTTCAAAAAATTTAATAAAAAAAATTTATTATCTGTTGTGTTAATCCACTATTACATGACAAATCGATATGAAGTTCCACTAAATAGTGGTGTTCGTTGTTGGATAAAAAACTCAATGGCTAGTTTCTCATTCTTATGAAAGGATTTAAATTACATGTGGTTCATGTTATTATTAATAGACTATGAAAACTTGGTAAGAATCACTATTTTTTTTAACACCAACTCCCATGGATTATGGTTTGTCGTTTGGAAAATCACTACATAGACCCTCACATTTGTTTTTGCAATGGTTTTTCCTGGTTCCCACCATTTTGTAATATTGAAATGGTTTATAGAAAATTTAAGTCAGAAAATGAATAGATTATTCTATTACATAGTTTACTCTAATGGTGTGTTTTATGGGATCCCTACTATTAAAATTTTCTAAAAAGGTTCTTATATGATGTTATACCTATACAGAGGTTTATACATATGGTTTTGACTCATATTTTATCATCCTAATTTCCAAATTAATAAAAAAATTATATAATAAAGACTATAATGTCTCTACTTTTCATTACATTACTAATACATTATTTTTATGATAAACAACATAATATAGGTACAATTCCGGGAACAAAAGTTTTATTGTCATAGGAAAATTAGGCACATAAAAATATGTATAAAATTAAACGGAAACAATTATTTAAATACTTACCATTTATCTATATAAAATCTCACATTTTTATTAGTACATGTAATCACCTGAGAATATACATCAAAGAGAGGGCTGAGATAAATGCACATTAAGACGATGAATAAGGTACATAAATCAATATTTTTTTGAAGGTTGAAACATGAATTAGTCTCCCAATTCATGCCCCAAAAGAATTTCTTAAAAAAGAATGTAACATTACAATAACGAGGTGTAAAGAACTTACACCAGCAGGGGAATGATAGGGATACATAGAGATAAGTCAAGAAGCCAAAACACTCCTAATAGAGGTAGTGGTACCTTCATCCTGTCAAGGTAATAAGATATCCAAAAGTCCATCCAACTCAAATTTCTGATCTGGATGGTAGAGTATAACTTCGATTTTTTATGCGCTTCTTGGACAGATCCTCAACAAGGCGGAGCCGAAACCGAAGAACACGTGCAATAATCAAGCAGCAAAGTATCAGAATCAAGAAGATCTACAGAAACAGAGCAAGAACTGTGCCACCTCAGTTTGTACAATGTGAACAGGATCTAGCCAGACAGAGTCCAGATAGAGAACTAAAAATTCACCGTTTTTATATAATAAACAGCAAGATCATATCAATAAAATTTCTAAAGATCAGATGAGAGAAAGACCGTAATAGACTCCCATATTCAAGGTCAAGTAGCTTCCACCCGACCAGTAAGATGAGTTAGGGAGTTTTATGAAACTCATTCTCCATTCTTTCATTGAATATATATCCGACTTGATGGATAATTAAGTATAATTTTAAATCACTTCCCTTATAAAAGATTGATATAGTATTTCATCTCAAAGCTTCACCATAGATTTAGGATCTTCACAAAAAGGCACATTATGTGAATTGCTCACTTTAGAATGTTGTTCGGCCTCTACATGTTGTGTTGTGTCAGTGGTAGAGACATCCTGTCTTGAGATGTCCAATGAATGTGTGACTATGGTTCTTTCTTGTTGAGAGTAGTCTTTGTGTTTCCTCATTCTTTTAGGGTTATGGGTGATGAACCCATCAGCATCAAAAATTGGTTTTTCCCCTTCCTTGCCATTGAATACAAATAATCTTCCTCAATATGAGTAGTTTTATCTTCTTCCTCATGAGGTGAATCAGTATTTTCAGATGGTTCACACCCTTCATTTTCATCCTCTTGAGTATCAACTTGTTTTTGCACAGCTGGAACATCCTTAAGAGGTGTGGGTGAATTGTAATGGTTATTTTATTCCATAACTGGAGATGGAACCTCCTTCGGAGAGGTCTGAGCACCATCATACAATCTGTTAGGTGTAGATATTGAATGAAGTTTTTTATTTGTCTTTCCATTCTCAATCCAAATATTATTTTTAGTTTCATGACAAGCATCTTTGATTCTGAATTCCATTGAGGCATGTCCTAGTCTAACGCAACATTGGAAGTAAATAAGGTAAATTTTCGTAAAGCACATCCTGAAAATCCGGTTTCACCATTTATTATCGAGATTTGAGAAGGCAATTGCAAAGAAACAATAGTCTCAATACAGATTTGTGCAACTGAAGGCCTTGAGAGATTCCTAGAGGCCGAGTCCATATTTATTGAGGTTCCAATGAGATTGGAAATTGGGAAGAGGTCAAGTTGTTTAAACAAGTGCAGGGGTAGGCCTGGGAGACCATCCCAGAGTGGTACAATTGGGAATTCCTAGATTGGGTCAAAATTAGGGGTCCATTTCAGTACTTTTATGTGGTATCTACCAAAAAAACTAGATTTTCTAGAGCAAAGTCTATAGTAGTCATCATCAACAGCTAATTGGAAGAAAGTTATGTGTGAGCTAACCAGACATATGCTGAAATCTAAAAACCCAATCACTTCTAATGTGAATCTAAGGAAACTCAGAGAAGGTCTACAAATAGTAAATTTACCAACAAAAACAAAGTGTAAATCTGAGGCAAGAGAACTCACCTCCAAATCAAAAAAGGAAATCGCAGGATGCCTGTGGTCTCGAAAACACATTGGATTAACTCAATATCTAGAACCGCGTAGTCTTTAAGGCCAACATCAGGTACCTTTATTGATCTTCTGGTGACAACATCAGTGAACGAGCATGGCTATGGGCAAGGGTTTGCAAGAGTGGGGTTCGTCTGTGCGCGGGTCATGAATCCTTATTCACATAAATCAATATAACATGGGTGATCATAATCATAACCATCATATCATAATAATAAGATCATTATCGACATTATATGGTAAAAATGAGATAATTTCTAGTGATATGTCAATGTATGAAAATGAATAATCAAGTCATTGTGGGGAAATATCACACATAGTTGTGAACAAACATTACATCATGTTCTAGAATAACATTTGTGCGTAATAATTACATCATCATTCTGATAAAATCTTGAATCATGTTCAAAAATATTAAAAATATTATCATAAGATACATCAAATTAATTAATGAATTTTAAGGCTATATAATTTGGGTCCCACACATTACATCATAAAATTTACAAAATAATGCATTCCACATAGAACATATACCGATCCTAATCATGAAACAATCCCTGGAAAGGAATTGGATTCATAGGTATTTAATAAATAATATATTCATTTATGAACTTTTGAGTTCCAAAATGAAAAATGTATTAAATTATTTTGGATAAATTTTCATTATTATTTGAATAATAATAAACACATGAGGAGTCAAAGAAATTTTTTGGAATGGAATTTCTTTTTGGAAAATCAATGTATTTGGATTGTAATTCAAGGGGGAAAATTTATATCCTGGAAAATAAAATTTCTCGATATTTAATTATATTTAATATAATTTAAAGAAATATCCATACTGAAATTGATGTGAAAGAGGGTTGACCCAAAAAGGGAGTTGAGTTCGAGAATCCCATTACTTGTATTCCAGGTTTATTTTGTTGGATTTTCACCTCCTAAATAATAAACATAGATTTATTAAAATATTTATCCATTAGTGAATTATTGAAATTTCTACTTTGATTTATCTATTATAGTAATTCGATTTTTTATCTTAATTTTCATGGTTATAGGGGAGTTAATTTTATATCAAGTTTTACATATAAATTTCATTTTTTTCCTCAATTTTGCTACATTGATCAGAGTAATTTAAATATTAGTTTAATTATTTCAATAAAATTATAATAAATATATTTACATTTTTATATATTATATATAGATTATAATATCCATCCATATATATGTTAATATGTGTTTACATGGAAATGTCACTGTAGGTTCTTAACGGACCTTTCGTTGGACATTTTTGGGAGAGAAATAAGTGAAAATAGAAATATATATATATATATATTAAAAACAATAATTACGTTTGGTTAAAATAATTATTATAACTATAACTTACTTATTAATTATTATTATATGTTATTTTAGTTAAAGGGTGGTTAAAAAAATGGAATGAGAATAAATAAAAAGTATAAGAGGTGAATGAAATTTACCTAATCCCCAAATGAAGCTTCTCTTACAATCCACTACATATCTCTTGATGATTAAAGTATGGTTACACTAAAATTTATATAGGTATTATATGGTTATTTATATGGAGTATTAAGGTATATTATTGGCTTTAAATGTTGGTAATAAGTGGTTTTACTAGTGGAGGGAGATGTGTAGTTTATACTTGAGGTAAGTGAAATTTAAAGAATAAAATAATGAATAAAATTATATATACAAGTTAAAACATCTGATAGTGAATTTTAAAATTATAAATATTAATTTAATATAATATTATAGGTTTAGGATTTTAAATAGTAGTTATAAATTGAATTCATATGTTTTTTAGAAAGTAATGTGGAAGAATAGAAATTGATATTTTAAGAATTACTTTTCATATTAGGTTTTGGAAAGTTATTTATATGTTTGGAGATTAATATTATAGTATTTTTATGAATGTGAAAAAATATATATCATGTATAAAAATAATTTTATATAGAGTATTATTTCATTATGACCTCATGAATTATGTAATATAAGATACAACTGTTATGTGAAAAACTGTATTTTTAATATTCACTTAAAAATTGACGTGTTATAGAAATATACCAAAAAAGTAATCATTGGAATATTTATTCGAGATGATTTAGAAAATGAAATTAATTTTATCAAATTATATTTCAGACATTTATAATTTAAATTTTATATATAAAAATATGATTTTTATGAAATAATTTACAATAATATTTATTAAAAATGTTCTTACATTTTCTTTGGGATTTTATTCCTGATATTATAATAATTGTAAATAATAATATTAATGATTCTATGTATCATTTATTTTATATTTCATTATTTTTAGGTCAAATTACTATTCTAACGGCATGGTTACTCTTCCTAATTGCTAGTTTAGTATTCCTAATGGTTTTGTTACAACAATCACGGTAAAATTACTATTTCAATGGTCACCTTACCTCCTATAAATATGAGTTCACTATTTAAATAAATACTAAAAGCAATTAATATCAAGGTTATACATTTCCATTTTCTATGATGTTGATATGTTTACTGATGTTTTGTTACTTTTTTATAGTGTTGTCAGTGGGGAGATGATATTTGTAGACTGGGGAGATCCATACATTAACATTTAAGATTTCCTATTTAATATTTCTTATCCAAGTGTAATGTTTTAAATTATTTTTCTTAGTTACTATTTAATTTAACAGTGTTTATTAAAGAAATTATTATTTTTTATTTTATTTTAGTGTATAATACCCTATAGTATATTATAAAAAACATTTATTTCAAGGTACAACTACAATTTATAATATTCGTGTTGTTACATTGAACAATTTAATTATAGCTTCCAAACTATATGATGGTCAATTCCGTTCGAAGACTATGTTTTAGTAAACTAAACAAATAGTCGATTTTATATTCTACATGAGTGATAAAACTATAATTTTATCTTATAATACTCGTTATTTTTTATCCATATGATTCATCAGATTTATCATAATTTTTTCTCAATAGTATTAATTTCATCCCTATATTCATACGAAGTGTTTTTTTAAAATAAATGGTAAAGAACACCTCTATAAACTCTTCCCCTTTTATGGATTCTACTTTCCCTTTCTTCTTTGTATTCATAATTGGATTCCACCATATAACATAAATGACATCCAAATGTAAGGACTCCAAAACAACCCTCTCTTATTGAAATCACAAGATAATTTGAAATATCATTTCCATTGCATTTCCCAACTTCTCATTGATATGTAAATTTTAAGAGCCACTGAAAGAGGTTAAATGCTACAAAATGAATGACTAAATAGTAATTTGGTCTCACATTCACGTGTTAAAGAGAACAAAATTATATACATTATTATCCATGTCTAGAGGTAGTTGAATGAGAATTGATACTTGTTCTTGTAGTCCAACATGCATTCAATTTGATTGTTCGTTGGGTAAAGATTATAAATTTCCATCAAACCCATTGTTTACCAGGTTCCATATCCTTAAAGTCATTACTAAAATATAAAATTTTATTCCATTATTAAATAAAAACAAAAACAATAAGAAAATTATATAATATTTGTAATTAAACATTGAAATTTCTAAAACTTTGACACTATGAGAATAGTGTATAATTTTTTTAGATCCATCAAAAAATTATTATTTAAACTTTAGCTTTAGTTTTCATACAATTCTTATCATAATTCAACTATGTAACATAGATGTTAATCATTTATACATGTTCATAAACATCATGTGATAAAATCAGACATATATCCCCATCGTTTCAAACCAAGTGGTTAGGCCGCATTATCATGCACCATGTAAGGATCAAGTAAATCATTAATCATAACTTTTTGGGTTTGTCACTCATACATTCATTAGTTTTAAATATCGCATCCACTTATATAACATGGATACAAATGTAATAATTGGTAATCCCCATATTAAAGGATTCACAATAATTTCTAGATTTCATCCTATACATTGACTCATCTCAATGGTTTTCATTGTGGTTCTCTAAATATAATTCTACAATATAGTTGTTAAAATATATAAAAATAAATAAACATTTTCTATAATACCATCTATAGATACTTAAGGTAATCATGAGATTATTTTACATATTTTCCATGATTTAAAACAATACATTTGAAAAATATAAATAACCCGAGAAAAGATTAGTTTTGTACAAATCTCACGAACCTCTATCCTTAAAGGAATTATACTAGATCATCCACTAAGAATAACATTAGTAAAAATCTTTCTCAAAACTATGGAAATAAATATAAAAGAAAGGGTTGGGATTATAAACATAGTACGAGAGTAATAAAAATTTTATCATGTATGTGTTCATAATAATAATTCAAAAAAATCACCATAAAAGAAATATCATTAAACCATGAGTAATAACCATAAGACCAAAATTACTGTCAACTTATACGGCATAAAAATTTAAATCCAAAAATGATCAATCGGGAGGAATAATATATAAATCATTAATTATAATAATTTAACAAAAATCATGAATCATTATAGAATATGATTATAATGAATAAAAACCATAACATAATAGCATAAATTAGAATTAGGAAAAATTAATTTCATGAGCCACACCATCAGTTCACATTCTAAATAGAAATTAAATTATTTTCATGAATACCACTCTCATGAGATATAAACACATAAAAATAAATTTTAGGGTGATATATGAACTCACATATCATTCATCTTTTCTTATATGTGATAATAAAAAATCATTCACTTCTCACATCGTAATGAACAAATGAATATAAAATTGGATCCTCAAAACATGAAAATAAAAATAATTAACATTTCATTTTGATCCATGATAAAAAAATTCTTTTATAAAAACAATAAAATGTAAATCATTCATATTTCATAAAAATTACATTGAATTAAAATCGTCCTCTTAAAACATCTTAAATGATATATAATCACATCAAAAACTGAATCTTCTGGTACTAAAAACCTTATCACCCAAAACAATCAGATAATAAATTTAAATTATTCTATAAAATTGAGAAATAACTCAATTAGAGGTAGATAATTTGGAATATAGAGTACAAAATAAAATATAAATTAGAAAAAGTTTTTTCTTGGAATATAATTTTTCTTCCTTAATGTAAAAGGCAAAGATATGAGTGTCTTTTGAAAAAGGCTTGATTGCTTAATAAAAATTTAAAGAAAAACTATAATTGAAATGGATGTGGATCAAAAACTTATTTTCTCTTGAAATAAAATATATATTACCATTCCAAATTAATAGTCATTCATGAAAAAGTTCAATATGTAATTTTATAACTCAATGAAATGATTTTTAATTACTAATCCCTTTATATTTTCACATTATTTCCACAGAAGTTCTATAACCTCTTATTTAAAAAAGATAAACAACATAATTACCTATTAAGATACATAATTGTTGCACATTTATTTTTATACTCGACATTGATCACAATAATCTTATTGTATTATATTTTTATAATTACTTTTCGCCAGCAGGTGTTAATAATAATGAATGTTTCAAACTAGGATAGTAAAATAAGTCTCATAATTCTTTCTTCTCCAAATTTTAATCATTTAAAAACAATTAATGTTATTGAAATATATGTTTATAGAAACAAATAATTATATAATTTCATTACATATGGGATTTATTTATATTTAAAAAAGATGATAATATAGATGACTTAGTTTGAGGTAATTTACCAAATATCCATGGATTAAATTATAAAGATATGTTTTTGTGATATCCATAAATAAATGTATTCATGATATATTATAATTTAATATATAATATATGTTCTTCAAAAAACCATATCAACCAATTAATGTGGTAAAGAAAAATAAAACCCATCATTCCATGGAGGTAGAAGATGCACATATGTAAGAATGACGATTTTATTACAAATGAGGTTAGGAAAATGAGGGTTCTGAGAAGTCAACCACATATTTAAAGTGTATTTGAATTTTTATGAGAGGATTATGTATATTTTTGGTTGAACTAATTTGGTAATTTTATCTAGTGACATGAGGAGAGGAGTCCCCCATTTATAAGCAAAAAGGATGGTATTATAGTAAATATAAACAATACATTATTAATATGAAGTCATTCTCAATGAAATTTGATATAAAATAGGGAAAAATAGACATAATAATGGATAAGTTTGATAAATTTGTTAATAAATCAATACTTAACAATTTTTAAATAGTTTTTTATCCTTACCTATGGGTTAAAAAATTTTTATCCCCTTTCCATTTTTAAGATGTATCTTTTTTACAAATGTAATTTTCCATTTATTCATGAATATAAATCGGTCATTATTAAAAAACATGGTAATAGTGATTCCACAATTTAAAAAAAATTATTATAATATTCTCTAAATATGATAAATATTTATTTTAAAAATTTATAATTTATTAAAGTCAATTTTTTAAAAAATATAATTAAAAATCTAAAAGGGATATTTTTTAAATTTAAATTACAATTAACATTTATAAAATTATAAATCCACTTATAAAATATATATAAGGTTTTATAAAAAAATTCAATATTTTAAAATGCATACCTATATATTAATAATTTTATACAATTCATGTTATTTATAAAATATGTATATTTCACTATTAACTTAAAAATAAATTTATTTTTCTAAAAAACTAAATAAATCTTATAGTAAAATTTTTACGATAATTTTAAAAAAAATAATTTTATTAATATTAACGTTAAAAAATTGTGTAAATTTATCATTAAAATATAATCATAAAATATACTAAAAATTTGCTTCATATAGGAAATCAATTTTTCAGAATATTAAGTATTATTTTAAAATTCGCGCTGATCATAAATATTAAACATTATAGAATTTATCAATTAATAAAATAAGTAGGAATATAAATATTTTATTAGTTTCTTAGTCACATTTTTTGAAATAATATTAAATTGTAACATTGTTTTATAAGTTTGTTATAATAATTTGTAACCCCATATTCAATGGCTACCATATAGTGGTAAATGTGTTTTTTTGAAAAACAAATTTTATTCTATTATGATTTGGTGTTGGATATATAGAATGTTATCAATCATAGTACATACAAAAGGATGGATTTATTTTCCAAAATCACATGGTGATAAAGTTGTTAAGGTTATCCAACTATGGTGTGGTGTATATAAGAATGGAATATAAATATATTAAATTTATATATAATATATATATCACAACCCCACAAACAGTTGTATCTAAATTTTTCTTATAAAAAACACTATGGTAAATGACGCACGCCTGTCGTAGGGCATAGAAAAGGTAATTTAATTTTTCCTAGTGCATCGTAGAAGCTGACCAGGGTCGTCTTACTAGAGATGCTTTCTCAATCGTTTACTTACTTAATCTATTTTACTAAACTAATTTTTTATGTTGTTTTTATTTAATCTAGGAATATAATGCAATTAAATTCAAATAAAAGATAAAACTAACATGCAATGACAAAATGAAATTAATTGAGAAAGAACATGGCCTTTAGGGGTTGGTTTGTGGGTTTCATAATTCTTCTTCTTGGTATTTAAATTAAGTTTGATAATTCAATTATGAGATCTCATTCATGAATTACTATTATTTTATTTATTGGTGTTAAATCTTCAATACATTTAGATATTTTAACTTCAACTCCTCCTATAATGAAGTTTGATGGCACACCTCGATCGAGAGTGTTACATCATCCAAAACCTGGCTCCATCGTATGCCATTTCAACCACTGAATGTCTCAACTCCATCGTATGAACAATTTGTATCCAGTAGAAGTGAGGGAAAATATTTTATAAAAGAATAGAAATGAGTTTGAGATCAGTGTCCTTGTGGACGATCGCCACACCCATGCACATTACTCTTGCTAATCACAATGTTAATAAACCATCGGAATTGAAGGACAGAATAAGTTAAATTTCCACATAACTCCCCCAGGACAAGTCTTGGGTTAACCCCTCATATTTTAGGGTAAGAGGTCACAGTGTATAATATGAGAAACATAATAGAAGAAAAGAAAGAGAAAAGCTGAAGAAGAAATCAAGGTGGATGAGTGGACACAAAAATAATGCATGACTTTTATTAGAAATCTAAATTAAAACTGAAAACTAAAACAAAAATAAAAAATTGAAATGAAATAGGGAAAATTTGTGTCCGGCCTCCCTCGGTGGATATCTCCTCATTGGTTATATGAAGGAATGGATGAAGATTGGGATGCTTTGAGGATTAGGTGATGGCCTCCTTTTATAGTCATAATTCGACCCCTGAAAGGTCGTGCATTGTAGACCCCATCAATGACCTCCTAACGTGTTTTACCCTTAATAACTGTTTTTTCATAAATATCTTTTCCATCCCTCCTCAAAATTTTAGCTAATTTGGAAACCGGATGAAGGAGTTATTAATTTTTAATTCTCAGTTTCTGTTTCTGGACGAAGCTTCATATAATGTTCCACCAAAATTATGTCATTCAATGGCAAGCTTAATGACCTCCAATATCCACCAAATTTATTGTATTGACATCCCTCTCTTTCCTCGTGGTATCCCATATAGAAACAAATCATTTAGATATGTGTAGGCTGAGATGGGGTTCTGTTACTGTGGGTGGGTCCACGCTGTCTGCTCAGAAACATGTCCAACTTCAATTAATTTTTAAGCCCTTTAGATGGCCGAATCAGCTCATTGTCCAGAAGAAAACGTTGAAGGAAATAAAATAATGATTCTACCAAAATTTGAATTAGAAATTTTGGAAATAAAATTTTAAGGAAATGACCAAAACACCCTTGACGTAAAAATCTCTCTAAAATCCAGAATTAGGCGTTTCTCACATTTCAGCTCAAAATAACACTAAAAACTGAAAACATGACAATTAACCATAAAATAAAATTTTTTTGAGATCATAAACAATGATTTAGAATATAAAATATATGAAAATGTGAGCTTTATCACTCCCCCACATTTAAACATTGCACTCCTTGACAATCATCTTACATCCAAATCAATTTTCACACAACAATTAAAAATGAGATAATATCAATGATCTTATACAAAATTGAATTCCATCATGTATCATATATTAAAAACAAACCTCTATCATTTTAATTTGAATCATTAAAACTTTTTTAACCTCATAAATCAATCCATGTCCCAATCACAACCTACGTATCATTGAATTTTATATCACTCTTCACTCAATAGAAATTGATTCTACAGTTATACTCATACTTGAAAATCGCATGTATCACCATAGGTTTGTGAAAATTATCATTTATCCCTAGTGTGAAACATGAAAATGAATTTAATCATGAGGTATTTAATTAAAGGTTCAAATGATTCTGTGGCATTGGGTCGGTGGGAAAATGATTGAAAACGTTTCAGGCTAGAAAGAGAAGGTTGGACTTTTAAGTACAATGCTTGATTAAATCAGGGGAAAAACACGGGAAATTCCTCTCTCAATCCCACTTGAAAATGTGTAAAACAACACCAACCTCTTTTCATGACATGTTACATTATCCAATAAGTTATTATAATGAATGATATCATCTATGTTCTTCTTTTTGTTCAAAGCTCCAGAAAGGCACAACTTTATTTTTTTCCTTTTTTTCATGGTTGATGAGATGAAAATTGAATACAATGAATGAATGAAAATTCATGACCTTAATTTTTGAGAGGGACATGAGTCATAAAAAAAATCACAATGAGGAATTCAAACTCATCTCCATGATTTTCTTCTTTTTTTTGAAGGATAAATCGATGAAACAAATAAAGAACAATGAAACGATGACCCATGCCCAGTTCTCTTATTGTCCACTACCCGAAATATTGACACACACTTCTCACTACCCATAAATGATACAAATCCCAATCAACACACACGAAAGGCACTCCAACCACACTCAAACGTGAGATATCCAGGCAAAAACACTAAAAGTGCGGGTAGGTAAGGAAAAACTGGCTTGTAATGTGGCCTAATCCTATAAGGAAATTCATGGAATCTAAGGGATTACGAAGGATAAATGTAAAGGTGGGTCTGAGGATACAATTTGGATAGCAAAAGATATTCCTCAATTATTTCAAATACATTCTATAAAATCCAATTCTTCGAAAGATAATTATTCACAAATTCCAGTTCTCGCACAAAATTCAAGTTTCCCTCAAGAAAATGGGGGTATTAGGAAGAATATGTAAAAGTGGTTTAGAATACCTCACAGGATTGGAAAAATATTTTGATTCAGTGTTTAATGGTCACGGATTTCAAAAATCTATCAAACTCATAAAAATAATTGATAATCCAATTCAAGAAAAAAAATTTCACATCAACAATCATTTAAAATCCATTATTTGAAAAATCATTTCAACTCTTTCAAAATAAATTGATATGTGAAAAGTGATAACAATATTCAATAAAGCACAAAATATGATTTGGACCAAAAAATGAAAGGAGATTAAATGATAATCATAAAAAGTTAACCCCCTTTTGAAATAATGATTCCGTCCTCTTCCTCTAATTCTCGAGGCTTCCTTCTGGATTCTTGATCCTAAAAAAGAAAAATTACTCAATTAATCACAAGGATCATTTCATTTATGCTCGAAATGAAAATAGGGAGGGGGCCATATGCTAGACTAATTCGTAATACTGAATTAGAATTTTAAATTACTAGAAAGAATGTAAAGAAAATCTTGTTATGATCCACCAAGTGGGACCTGGAATCTTTTACTAACTCTAGATGGAAGTACCATCTGTTATCAAAAGTCTGATGGAGGATGAAGTTTCTTTGATTTGAAACGGCACATGTGGATTTTCCCAGATTGTGCTTTATCGTTGATCTTAAAGGATGATCCATGGATAGAGTACACCAAATCCTCCCCCTTCACAATGATGTATAGCTTTCATGGTGGGGGTAGGATGAAGTATGGACCATCCTCTTCCTTGGTTGAAACTTGTGAAACCTTCCTATCTTACAATGCCGGCTTCATGGGGGCTGCATGAATAGAAGCCTCTTGACTGATTTTCATAGGCTCAGCTACCTAGATCTGTTGATGGGGCTCCTCCAGTAGATATTCCATGACTTTTGGGAGCTCCAGGGGTTACTCAATAGGTGAATCTTATTTTGTCTCTTAATCCTCTAGGACATAATATGAGTCATCTGATTCTGAAAATTCAAAATAATTGGGAGTTATACACAATTTAGTTTCAACAAAATTAAATAATTTGAGTTCAAGAATGTATCATCTCCCTGAGTTGGTTCAGCTTGAATCTCTTCTTGATTTGAAAGCGCCTCTTGAAGTTGACTATTACTGTAATGTGGTAGGTTATCAGGCACCTCCACCTCATGTTTGGTTTCAACTTTAAGTATGTTTTTAGTGAAATCGTGGAAGTCCAGTGTCACTTCCTTCTTGGACTTAAATCTTTTTAAGTCAACATGGAGTTCATTGACCCTGGCCATCAAATATTACGGTGAGATCCATGTTGTTATTCCTCTTTACAACTTCTTGAACATTATTATCAGGGCATCAGCTCTTTATTGGAGGGCCTCCTCAGTATAGTATGTTTATTCCTCCTACATCTGTGATTAGTTTTTTTATGCAGAATAATTCGAATTTGAATGCATCATGGAAAAACTTATTTTTGATTTTTTTTTTAAAATGGAAAAAATATAAAATTTGAAATTAGAAAAATTAGAGTAAACAAACGATTAGCTCCCTTGAAACGAGGCCAGTTTTGACGCACGCCTGTCATAGGGCATGGAAAAAGTAATCTAATTTTTCCTAGTGCAGCATAGAAGCTGACCAGGGTCATCTCACTTGAGGAGCTTTCTCAATCGTTTACTTACTTAATATATTTAACTAAACTAATTATTTTAGGTTGTTTTTATTGAATCATGTAATAGAATGTAATTAAATTAAAATAAAAGATAAAACTAACATTCAATGACAAAATGAAATTAATTGAGAAAGAACGTGGCATTTAGGGGTTGGTTTGTGGGTTTCATCATTCTCCTTGTTGGTATTTAAATTAAGTTTGATAATTAAATTATGAGATATTATTCATGAATTATTATTCTTTTATTTATTGGTGTGAAATCTTGAATGCATTAAGCAATCTTAACTTCACCTCCTCTTATAATCAAGGTTGATGACACACCTCGATCAAGAGTGTGACATCTTCCAAGACCTGGATCTATTGTATGCCATTTCAACCATTGAATGTCTCAACTCCATCGTATAAAGATATTGTATCTAGTAGATGGTAGGGAAAATATTTAATAAAATAATGGAAATGATTTTGAGATCAGTGTCGTGGTGGACGATCACCACACCCATTCAAATCACTCTTACTCATCACAAACATAATAAAACTTCGGAATTGAAGCATAGAATAAATGAAATTTCCACATACCTCCCCCCAACCAAGTCTCGGGTTAACCACTCATATTTGAGGGTAATAGGTCCTGGTGGATTATATGAGAAGAATAAAAATAGAAAAGAAGGAGAAAATATGAAGATGAAATCAGGGTGGATGGGTGGACATAAAAATAATGCTTGAATTTTATTAGAAATATAAATTACAACTGAAAACAAAACCAAAAAATAATGAAAATAAATGAAATTGGGAAGATTTGTGGCCTCCCTCACTCGGTGGATATCTCCTCATTGGTGCCTTGAAGGAATGGATGCAGAATGGGATGCTTTGAGGAGGAGGTGATGGCCTCCTTTTATAGGCAGAATTCAACCCCTGAAAGATCGCGCATTGTAGAGCCCATAAATGAACTCTTCACGTGTTTCAACCTTAATAAATGTTGTTAATAAATATCTTGGCCGTCTCTCCTCAAAATGATAGCTAATTTGGAAACCGGAAAAGGAGTTATGAATTTTTAATTCTCGGTTTCTATTTATAGATGAAGCTTCTAGGAAGGTTCCTCCGAAAGTATGTCATTCAATGGAATCCATAAGGAACTCCCATATCCCCCAAATTTATTTTAGAGATATACCTATCTTTCCTTGTGGTATCCCAGGTGGAAACACATCATTTATATATGTTTAGTCCAAGATGGGCTTCCATTACCGTGGGTGGGTCTGTGCTGTCCGCCCAGAAAAATGTCCAACTTCAATGAATTTTTTGTCCTTTTAGATGGACGAATCAGCTCCTAGTCTAGAAGAAAAAGTTGAAGTAAATTAAATAAGGATTCTAAAAAAAATTTAATAAAAAATGTTTGAAATATAATTTTAAGGAAATGAACAAAATATCCTTGACGTAAAAATCTGTCTAAAATCCAAAATTAGGAATTTATCACATTTGGGCTCAAAATAACAGTAAAACCTAAAAACATGACACTTACCCATCCAATAACACTTTTTTTGGATCATAAACAATTATTTACAGTATTAAATATATGAAAATGTAAGCTTCATCAGTAGACCTTAAATCACAACTCACATCCCCAAATGTTCATTATCAACTACCAAAAATTCTAAAATATATAATATAACCTTTTTCCTCACCAATTAACCATGAAAATAACAAGTATTTCATTTTAAACACATAATTTTCTAATTCATATATTTACCAATTACATAAAAAAAATTCAATACATTAATCCATTAATTAAATATATTTAATGATAAATTATTCATTAGTCATCACCCAATTTCTTCTCATCCACTATCAATTTTTTTAATATTATCATCTTCAGAGATACCCACTGGTATTTAATTCCATGCACATACCCATTTTAAATTTTTTAATTTATCACTATAACATACTATCAGAAACATACTAACATAGATCACTATGAAAAAAAATATTCTCTATATTAACCAGTATGTGAATTAATTCTATATGACACAAAACATCCACTAAACCAATATCACTATGAAAACATCTGTCTCATACCAAACACAATAAAAGTCATTTAATCCCATTATAAATCAATTTTGTTTACTAAAAAACATGATCCCCCCATAGTGATATATTATATTAATATAAATAATAATAAACATACATCTTTTCATTTATTCATTCCAGGAAATTTATCAACATCTTGTAAAATTATCATTACTAGTTTTTAGATTATCCAAAAATCCTAATCTTCTACCATAGTTATATAATTTCAATTATATGATAGGTTTTTCATACATTCAATAATAGTGGTAGGAATGTAAATCATAATATTAATTAAAAACATAGTGTAGAAATAGGTATCCATCACACTTAATAAAAAAACAAAATAATGAAAATGAGATATAATTTTCACCATCATTTCAATGTTAATATTATTATATTTTTATGTGATAATCATCACTTTATTTTAGAAGAGACAATATAATAATAAATATATGATATAAAAGAAAAAATTTAATAGGGTTATATAGTCCCTTAACATGATAATATACTCCCATTTTTCAATATTTGTATAGGGAGTGGAATTATTTTCTCATTGGCCTGCATCATGTTGAAACATTTAATGTTTGGCGGTGTTTATAAAAAATGAATAATGTGATTATGATCATAATAGATTCATGAAAACACAAGGATCAAATATGGGGGACATCAAAAAAATTTACACTAACCAATCACGAATAACATTTTAATTATTCTATGATTACTTAGCGAAATCACAGTCAACCCCCTCCACACGTTAATTATAATACCACAAGTATCGATTGTTTTCATTAGACAATACAATTTAATATTCATAAAATTAATGTATAAATTATGTTGTTGTGAAAGAATTATTTGTTTCATTAGACAATAATATTTTATGATTTCGAAGTTCATTATAAACATAAACAATGATTTTTGGTTATAGAAGGAAAATTGGAATTTTACTAAAGGAAAAACTATTAAACATGTATATAATTACTCATATGTAGTTTAGAATAGTAACTCTAGGAAACTTAGGAAAATTAAACACAAAATAACACTTATGTGAAACTTATTAGTAATCCATAGATACTGGAAATGAATAAGAAAAGAAAAATCTCTTATAAAAAATGTAAGAGTAACATGATAATGAATGAATCTTATGGAAAATGTAAATTTATCTTAAACAATAGAGTATTACTCTGACGCTTTGAAAAATTAATCATTCATTTATTGATATGAAACCTACATTTGGAAATTTCTCTTACTATAAGAAATAATGTGTATTTTTAAACAGAATCATATGTGTTATTTTGATGTGATGGGAAACTATTTTCCTTCAGGAAGTAATTTAATTTTATAAAGGCCACATTTATGTTGAGGAAAATATTTTTCATCCAATCTATATATATATAATAATATATCTTTAAAAATTAAATAATTACATTAACATTCAATTAAAATCAATAGTGGCCTTCCCTAAACACCAAACAACATTATTGAACCCCATAAATACCAAATAAAAGTAAATTTAAATGTTCAAAAAATGTATATCCCTTAAATAAGAATAAATTATTATGTGAGTATGTAATTAAAAAATAATTACGAAAAATTATTTTATAAAAAAAAATCTACAAAATATGTAATGTTTCATTCAACATGTCGGAGAAAACATATCATATGTATCTAAATCTAGTAAAACAATTTTTTTATATTCATTTTAATTCTATTATTCCGATTAATATAATATAATTTCAATATTAATTTTTAATCCCATTATCTAATATCTTCAAAAACATGTACTTATTCATGGATTATTTTTTTTATCAAGAATGAGAAATATCATCAAATTCAATAGATATAATTTCTAATATATCAAATATAAATTATTTATGCCATTATAAAAGGAAAATTAGTTGAAAAGTTTTATTATTACATACCTCAAAAATAGATCTAAATTCACCTTCTCAACTCTACTAGAATCCTGATATAAAATTTCAATATAACATCAACTTTACATTATCTTAAAATTCTTAAACTGCTCTCAAATTTTGGGTATTTGGAAATTGTTATCATGAAATTAATTAGTTATATGTACTCCTTCCTAGAATAATATATTTTTATTAAAAAAAATTACATATAATCCAACATATATAATCATTGGGTTATTATCTTATAAGAAGAATAAGAATACTCATCTGTAGGAGGCTCACATGTAGTGTGGAAAATAATTTCAAAAAATAGATGTCAAATTTTATGAATTAAGTTACTCATTGTAATTATATTTATATGAAGAGATATATATGTACCTCAATTGATATCCAAATTCCTATATGTCCTTTAGTTAAATTTATGTACTCCAATTCAATGAATTTTATTATACATTTATTTTTTTTTAATTAAATTATTATTTTTTATGTATATTTGAATGTTTTTAAAATAAATAAAATTACAAATAGTTTCTGATATAATAACACTTGAAAAACAATGTATTAAACCTAATTAATTAAAATCAATAGTTATGAAAAAATAATTATTTCATTCTTCATAAAAAAAATTTCTCCAACAAATTGATGAATACAAAATTTAACCCAAAAATTAAAAAAAACCAACATATATGTATTAAAATATTAAATATTGAAAATAATGTGTTTTCACTACTATAATATTTACTAAAATACATTATTAAATTTATATATACATTAAATATTAGGATATTAATGGATTATTTCCTCATATTCCATCTACATCATCATTTTGTTTAGTCTGATCCATGCCAACATCGCATTCCACGTTATACATAGGTGATCGTTTAATTGATAACATATTCAAACATAATTATATGTATTATCATCAACATTATCATAAAAAATGCATCTTTACCCCATTTAATATGGTATACCTCTCATCATTGGATTGTTCTACAATATAAAATACATACTTTTAGTGCATCACTTGGAATAATGGTTCCCCTTCACAACTAAATATTATCAAAAAAATATGTATGGATCCAAAATCCTAATGCTTCAACTAAAATATATAATAAACCAAGATATAAAAAATAATTTTTACTCCAATTTCAATGAAATTAACTGCACATGTATCCTCAAAAAAATAAAAAGTATTTCATTTATGAAGGAATTAGTTATTTATAATTTTCAGTCAAAATCACATTATTTCACTGATGGACATTACTCTAATATTCTAAATGATAGTATTACATTCATTATTTATTTCAAAATGTATAACCATTAATTTTAAATCCAAACCATGATATTAGGTTAAAAAAATTTCTATAATCACACAATTCTATGGTTCTGGAATTGATTAATTAGTGTGGTCATTCTCTGTAAACCATAAAAATGTATTTTATGTTCCTTAATAATTCAATTTTAATTTTTTTTAAAATATTATACCTTTAATATATGAATATTCAATGATATATATTTATTTGAATGTGATGAAAAATTAGAGTATTCATATAATATTATTGGTTTGTATTATAGACCTAGATATACATATATATATATCTTATATATTTTATTATATGATTTAGTTTCATAAAAATGGTATTATGTTGCCACTATCATAGAATATCATAAGGTAAATATATGGTTGTTGGTATTCATCGATGTTTTTTCCACTGTTTATTATTTTTATGGATCAATAGGACTGTTCGTTTATCACTTCACTAATTAATTTTTATCATGTGAAGCTAAACTATATTACAAAATTAATCACATGAGTTTAAATATATAACTCTTTCGAGGTGGATGTTTTAAAAAATCCACAAATATATTTTATTAAATAATGATATAAACATGAAAAGTGGGATAAAATATATTTGTTCATTTATTTCTTAATAATTAATGAAATAAATATTTCTTTTTGAAAGCACCTATATAATAAGACATAACTGATCTAATATACCCTTCCATTATTCATTCATCAATATCCATTTTTTAATCAAAATTTAATTATGATCTCTTTATATTTTCAACAATCATACCCTACAAAAAAATAACTATAATTATGTGATGAAATGGACCCTAAGATATCTTTGGGACATCCAATCATGACACCCAACTTCGATTGGGGTCCTGATAGAAACTAATTATGTGTTCAATGATGGAAGAATCTACATCATTTAAATTAGAATTATTTTTTTGGGATTAAATTTGAACCCTAATATATAGTCTCATGTTGATTATATTTGGAGATTAATGCTGCACCCTTATGATTCAATCAGAACCATCTTCACAATATAAGATCTTATCAATCATGTTTCATAGGAATTCAAAATCATTCACTTTATAAAATTATATGAATAAGTTTACGTTCATATATTTAAAAAATAAATTAGAAATATATAAATTAGATCTATAGTGAATGGGATCGAATCTTTCTTGTGTATAGTTGTCATAATAGAGACGAATAGAAGAAGAAATTTTTTGAAAATGAATATATCAATATCATCACCATTAATATATTAAATCCAAAAGAATAAAAATGAAATGTTTGTAGGGAAATTAACAATGAAATTATAATTGATTAAATTTTATATTTCAAGAAAAAATAAAAATAATAAAAAAAATCAGATGAATATAATGAAACAATTATTTCCAGAGATGCATTAATCAAACCATCCACCATAAAAATGGAAAGAGATGTTTAAAGGAAACAATATCTTTGTAAACATTCTCTTAAATCCATAAACACCAATCCCAAATTTGAAATACTCAAATTAATTGAATTGTTAGTGGATAGGGTTTCAAATTTAATCAATGAAACATGTGAAATAATGAATCCAAAAATATAACCCTATTTGAGATGTGTATTCAACTGAATTTCCACATGAAAATTTTTACCTTCCCATTAAATTAAAACCTAAAAAATTTTTCAATTAAAATTAGAAAAATTTCAACCCATTACATTAATGAATGAAAATTATATAGTCAAAATAGTGAGGGGAGTTTCAATATATCAAATCCATTCTAGCGTGACATAATAAATATTAATTATCATTCAAAATTTTATATCCATTTATCATAGTAAAAATACATAATATATCCCACTTATTGTAGAAATCGGCAATGAAATGTCATATAAAATTTCAGAACAAATATAATTATAATAATAATACTAGAGTTAAATCAAAATGTAAAAAATGTTAATGGAATTTTTAAATTCAATCAAAAAATAAAAATATCCATTATATATTCATATTATGGAAAATGTGATTAATAATTATAAATTAATTTCATAAAATATTAATTAATGAAAATTATTTTCCCCCATTGTTTTGTCCACTATTGTATTTTTTTTTATAAAATTTGATTTGTTAAGAAAATAAATGCAATGATTTTTTGATTATTTCTATACAAACTGTGATAACTATATATTTTGGACCATGATAACTTGATATAACATTTAATAGATCAAATATAGACATAATTAAACACTAGATTGGATTCGATAGTTATGACCATACCTCACAATTTGGGTTATAAAATTTATAGTCTTTGATTGAACATGGTTAAATTTTATAAAAAATTTATGGAATTCATTTTTAGAATTGTATTTAACTATATGAATAATTAATTATGTATGGTCATCCAAAAAGTAGATCAATAATTATTAACATCTAAAAAAATAATTATGTATCTTTCTTTTTGTACCATTAAAACCCTATCCCTTCGCCACTATACATATTTTATTATACCACACATATAGAGGTTGGATTTCATATTTAAGTGGTTGTGGAAGATGTTAGTGGTTCCTTTCGACCTCCCATCCCATTAGGAAGAAATAAGATGACAAAACGTTAATCATCCAATATGGTTCTCATCCTCTTATTTGTTATTCCATTTCATTTTATTTTTCTTGTAATATTACATTCTCATTATGGATATTTTACATTCCCCATCGCAATATCTTTTATAATTCTTCCTTTAATTATACTCAATGTTTGTATATGAGAATAGTTTTATCCTTTCAAACATGATTCTACCCTATTTTAATCAATTATTAGAACTATACTCAGTGATGATTTTTTTCAATTTCTAGTGGATAGAAATTTTAATTCCATTACATAATTTATTGAATTCTCGAAAAAATGTAATTAAATAATTATGGATAATTTAGTATGTTTAATTTATAAGTAACCCAAATCAATAATAACTTATACCATGAGTCATGTATCCTGTGAATCATTAGAAAAAAAGATTAATATAATATCTAATCAACTATGGATAGAATTATAGGATTATTATCTAATCTATAAAAAAATTATCATTTTTTTAGTGGACATACATCCAAAATTGGTAAGTATTAATAGTATTTATTAATTAAAATAATTAATATCGTGTGTTTTTAATTTATCTCCTAATGTAAACCTATATTTTATTTCTTCATATAACTATAATCATCTTTATTTCTACAGTGTTTGGGATATTAATAAATAAAATTATAATGTATTTAAACATATATGATAATAATGAATAAATAATTAAAGGGATGACTGGAACAAAAATATATTATCATATAGGTATTTTAAAGGAATTTTTTTCTTATTCACTTCCATTTATTGTAATGTTAATAAAAATTACATCATCTTCCGTCTCTATTTCCAATTTATTTCTGTATATATTAAAAAAATTATGAGAAATTTAATTCACTTCCTCCTCAAGATAAAAAAACACATTCCCTATGCACTATATAGACAACATCAAAAATATCATTATAGTATGTATGAAAACTATAGTCAAATTGGCAGTATTTATTGCGATACTAGTTTTTTATTCTAAACTATTAGGTTTATTATTTTTTTAATTTCATAAATTTTTTTATTATAATTATTCTTAATTTTCATTAACGTAGATATCACGATTTTATTTTTCATTATATATTCATTAATATTTTTAAATATTAAATTCATTCTTTTTCTATTCAGATTATAATATTCGTTTTCTTTTTATATTTCGAATGCTAGATTTATTATTTATATGGTTAACTATTTATTTCATGGATTTTCATTATATTATTGATTTATGTTGGGATTCCTCTTAATTTATAAATATTTCCCTCAACGATGATTTATTTTAATACAAACCAAATGAACAAATCCTTTTTCTATGTGAATCAACAAATGGTTCGCAGAATTGAACAATAAAAAAACCCCTCTGTAGTATGTTTAAAATTTATTTTTTTAGGATTACACAAAAAATATATATATTCACCATAATATATGACCTATTTCTAATATAACAAAAATTTAAACTACAATTTTTAGTCCAAAAAGACAAAATGAACATGGAAAACGAATTAATGGTGAGTTATTTGAGATGTAGATAAGATAACATAGAAAATTATTTACCTCATTCAAAAAATTGTGTATTTTAATATATAAATTAGAAAAATGAACACTTATATAATGGAGTTTATTTTTAAAATATATAATAAAGCACATTACCTAAACACTATGGATAAATATTAAATTCATTCTATAGTTTTTTATGATGATATTACAGAGTTTAAAGAATATTTGGTTGCAACTAACTCACTCAATAATATTTCTACATTTTATTTTTAAAAATTCCTTCTTGATAAATGTGTTAATAGTATATAAATTTAATTTTTATTTCATGTATCATAACCAAAACTATTTTTACCTTTCATATGTTAAAATTATGTCAAAAAATTAAACTTTGTGATTCAAGAAACTCGTAGTATAGTTGCAAAATATGGATAAAAAATAGAATACCATACTGGGTGTGGTTTATTTTGAATATGTAGTATAGGAACCATTTATGTTATTAATTGAATCATTTGATGAATAGGGAAAAAAATTGGAATGTCAAGAAGCATATATTTTAGAAGCAAAATTTTGAGAAAGTCAGTTTCATTGAATTCCAAAAAATAAAGCTCAAAACATAAATTTCCATTTAAATATAAAATAAAGGTCAATATAGGGAAATTATATCAATTATTATAAAAATAATATTAAATAATAATATTTATTATAATTAAAAATAATATATTAATAATTTGAAATATTAATATGATTATACCTTAATGGTAATGTGTTTTGGATAACATATGTTAGTAATCATGGGTGCCTACGAATACTCAAATCCCTTAATTATATAGAGGTATCAAACATAATTATGGGGAAAAATATATTCATGTAGTGTTATTTATTCTATAAATTCATACAAATTTATTTTCCTCCTAAATATATATTCCCAACATTGAGTAAGGCTATAAAACATCATTTCAGTCCGATAAATCCTATCACTTTGTATGATTATTATAAAAGCTGGTTTACTTGTGGTGGAGGAAAGAATCCATTGATATAACATGGTTATATCCCTAAAAAACACTAAATTTATATTGTGTTTTAAATAAAAATTGGATTTCAATTTTTGTTTTATGTTCTTTATATTATGTTATTTCATGATGGTAGAATGAGAAACCAAATTTTTTCTTCTACAACATTGTCCATGAGCTGCTCCAATAAAAAATAACTCATTTTAGTTCAATTTAATATTCTCACCAAAAATGTATTCTTATTGATTTCAAGGATTCCATTAAGATCTTATGATACTTATGGTCATATCATTAGGCACAATATGATATAGCTGATCAACATGACTATGATTGCTCTGTTTATCATTGTGATAGAGGTTATCAAAATCTGAAATTTGTATTTTTTGTTATTCATAATATGGCACTAGTTTTTATTTTAATGTATGATATATAAAAACTCTATGGTTTTCTCTATGTTGTCAATTATGTTATAAGATACCATATGATTCCATTAAATCTACGGTTTTAAAAAAATAGAGAATTTAATTAAAATAGTGATATATGTGATATCTTTGATTATGACTAATAGCTTGTGATAATGTTTATCTGTCATGACCCGTCCCCTGGGGCCCGTATCATGAAAACCCCAAGCCCACCTTCCATAGGCAAGGGGATGGCGACTAGCACCAAAGACGCAATTCATTAAAACTGGGAATGCATCGACTTTATAAATAATAAACGCACACAACGAGAGTACAATAGGAAGTAAACACTAAGAAAAAACTGTATAATAAGAGTATTAAAAGTAAAGGGGAACCTGAATTAATGCCCAACAGTAACGTACAAACACAACAGAATGCAGGTACAACTAAAAAGGGACAAACATCTGAAAGGTGAAAGAAACTCTTGTACCGCCCTCTGGGGTTCCTACCTGAAAGTTAGGTACAGATGGAATTCTCAGCTCTCCACTTCCATCAGACTCCATTGTGTACCGATACATCGTAAGTTCTTCCTCCGGGTACCGTCTAGTCCTACTGCTCTCAGCCTCCGTCAGTGATGTCTGTCGTCTGCATCCTACACAAGGAGATGCGTGCGTAGTCCGTGCAGGGGTTAGTATAATGATACTCAGTAGGGACCCCAAGACCCTCAAGGTCTCACAAAATCCAACAAGGATAAACAACAAAGTATGATTTAAACGGATACCCATTACTTAGCTATATGTCCATACATATACCTAAGTCATCAGGTAACCCATCTCAATCATGAGGAAAAAAAGGTCATTAACTCAGTTCAAACCAGGATTTTCATTAACGAAACCATGACTGCTGGAGAACTCCTTCTCTTTTGAGTATAGTGGCCCTTTCTTGACTCTGAGGCACTACTCAGTATCCTTAGACTGTTGAGGTACTCCTCCTATCGAGTACCGCAGGTCTGCAGCCAAACTGAGCGCTCTGCCCACTGTGGGTCTGACGCCAAAACGGGCGCTCCCCCTATAGCCTACAGAGGTAACCCTCCTGTCGAGTACTACGAGTATGCTTCCAAAACAAGAGCTCCATCCAATGTGTGTCTGCCACCAAATCGGGTGCTCTGTCCAATGGACTAGTCGAATCACTCTGAGTCGAATCATTCATGCATTCGTCAGGTCTACAGCTACTAGGTCTCCACACTCTATCTTCTCATCTCCAAGAGGTTATTATCCATGAGATACATTCCAATACTCCATGTGTCACATGTTCTCATGTGAAAGTATCTCAAAAGACTGCCACGTCATAGGGGTCTCAACCCAACAGCTGGCGTGTCAATTGGACCCCCGGTCTGTGAGTTATTAGCATTTTAGTCATGGGGGCCCGGTTGGATTCGTGTACGAACCAACCTGACCGTGACCCAACTATACCCTGAACTCCAGTGGGGTATACTCAATGGAACAACTATGCTCCATGAATAATGGCGCCTCTGACGGTTGGTCAAACGGATATCTGGTTCCAAAGATATGGCCCAAGAAGATAATGGGTCATTAATGGGCAGGGGTTCGTTCTAACTTGGTCAAACCCAGTCTGGGCCGAACTGGTCTGGGTAGACCCGGTTAGACTCACTGGGTCTGACCCAGCCCATTGGGCGGGTTAGCCCGCTATGTTTTGACCCCATTTGATGGGCTCGACCCAATGGGCCGTGAGGGTGGTTCAGCTCGTTTCTCACCACGTAGGCTTCTAGGTATCTCAGCCCGAGAGACCAGGCGGTTTGTCCAGCGACTCCGCGGGGATGCCGCAGGTTGGCTCGAAAGGCCGGTGGCCAGGTGGCCATTAGGCAGGCCGCGTGGGGCGCAGCCAAGCCGGGGCTGGTCACCAACATGCTGCAGGTGCACCGGGCAGGCTGTCGGGGTGCCGGGCAGGCCGCCGACAGGGGCCAGGCAGGCCACTGGTAGGGCGCGGGGGCACCGGGTATGCTGCTGGCAGGGGAATGGGGCACCAGTCAGGCCCTCGGCAGGGGCGCGGGGCGCTGGGCAGGCCACCAGCAAGGGCGCGGGGCACCGGGCATGCTGACAGTTCGCCGGATGCGAGGATGAGGTCGGACTGTCCGAGCAGCGTTCCAGGGAAGGGGGGTCGTCGGGCCGGCCGGGCAGCGCATCGGGGGGCGGCGGGCTGGCCCGGCAGCACATCCGGGGGCGCCAGGCTGTCCGGGCAGCACGCCTGAGGGTGCCGGGCCAGCCATGGTGGGGTCGGGCAGCGTGGCAGAGAAGTCGCGGGGCGCCGAGGAGCGGGCATGACAAGTCGCGGGTAGTGCGGTTGTGTTCAGCCCAGGGCATCTGTGCGCCGCGAGTGCTTCGCGATTCATGGAGGCCGCGGGTAGCACGACCTTTGCTGTTTCCACCTTCGCCGTTGTCACTTCATCTCCATGATGTATGTCGTCACAAGAAAGTAGAACGACGAATGATTTCAGGCTATGTTAGGTTGGCCCGCATCCTCCCTGTTTAGAGGAGAATCAATTGGCTCAACAAGATAAGCAGTTGATCATTAACACAGCCACAAAAAACCCTTTCTATCCAATGAAGGGGACATGAAAAAGTATAACATCGTTATAAAATAACCACTAACTTTTGATTAAAAGGTGATCGTTCATTGACGTTGCTATAGGTTGATCGTCCATCTGTGGTAGAGTATCACGTCCCAGGTCAAAGGGGTCCAAGGAAGAATGTCAGAGAAGAATAGTGTTATCGGCATTCATCGCATTCTTCGCATTCTTCGATGGAAGAACGGTTCTTCGTTGGGAGAACAGTTCTTCGTTGGGAGCTTTTTCTCCTTAGCTCTGCACCAAATTAATTCCCAGCAAATAGAAATAATTGATTGCCTATTATTTGGTTGGAACAACGTTTTCAAAAAGAAGAAATCAATTACGTAGGCTCCTCCAATTAATTCTTGTTCGGTGTCACATTAATTGGGGAGGAATTGAAGACGCTCTCCCTCATTAATGAGGGAGAGTTGGGAGGTTTTATCCTCCTCCATTAATAGGGGTCGGGTAGTCCGCACCCCTACTACTTAATAGAGAGGTTATGCTCCTGTGGTCCCCGCCATAATTATCCTCCCAAGGGAGGTTATGTGCAGGTGGGCCCCACCACGATTACCTCTCATGGGTGGTTATGGTGTGGTGGCCCCCACCTACAACCTCCACTTGGTGTTTTTAACATTTACCAATAAAAAAATAAAATTGACACTTTATTTTTATTTAACTTAATTATAAACACCGAAATCTATCTTCCATTCACGTCTGAATACAACTGCGGTGAAGGTCTCACTAAGAAATCACCAGCGCTGTGAGTTCAAGGGTGCCCTCAGAATTTGATTCTAGGCACCAGTTCATATATTATAAAAACCTTCTCATAAATTTACTGAATGTACCCGAACAAAAATTCAAAAATTGATTCTGGGCACATCAGGCCAAGAAATCAAATGCTGTCACAAACTGCGGACTCGTAAAATTCCCATGTTGTTAAAAAACATTCCACAAGAATTTTAGGTCTTTACATTCTCCCCACCTCAGGAATTTACATCCCTGTAAGATACTACTCACACTAAGGGAACAAATGGGGGTACTGAGCACGAAGCTTAGCCTCCAACACCCCTGTGCTCTCTTGGAGGTTCTCATGTTTCCAGTGAATGCACACCAGAGGTATCGACCATCCATGTAGGAACCGCTCCTATCGATCCTCAATCTCCCCTGGATCCTCTGTGAAAATATCCCCGTCATCGATGTCCAGATCCTCATGGTTGATGATTTGGGATTGTTCGTGTACGTATCTCCTCATCTGGGATACGTCGAAGATAACATGCAGCTGGTGCAACTGAGGTGGAAGAGCCAAGTGGTAAGCCACCTCGCCTACTCAAAATAGGACCTGGAAAGGTCTGATTATTCACAGAGAAAACATTCCACTTTTTCCAAACCCAATAGACCTCATCGAGCTGAGACCCATAGGAAAATGTGCTCGCTATCCTCGATCTCCAGAGGTCTCCATCTCTTGGTAGCATACAACTTCTGACTACTCTGTGAAGTCTTCATCCACACCTGGATGATCTTCACCTTCTCTGTGGTAGTATGTACCATCATTGGTCCCACTAGTACTAAATCCCCAATGTTAGTCCAACATAGTGGTGATCTGCAAGGTCGTCCATACAATTCCTCAAATGGTGTCATCCCTATGGTGGAGTGATAGTTATTGTTGTAGGCAAACTCCTCCAAAGGCAAGTGGTCCTCCCAGCTGTGACCGAAGTCTAGGTCACAAGCACGAAGAATGTCCTAGAGGGTATGTGCAACACCATATGCTTTTATGAGAAATATTTTTTTTATGTCTTCCGTTATACGCAACATTAAAGGAATCTTTCACAACACACAATACTGACTTGGCTTGCATTACACACAATCGTGACCTTCCTCGATAGCGTGAGTAGTACGCAATACCGAGTTTCAAAAAACAATGATATATTATTATGGATAAGCCATTATGAATAGTATTATCTACATTTTGAATTTTATAACATTATTATTCATCTTAGAAATTTTCCAGAACATGGTAAGAGAACAAAAGGAATTTTTTGGGTAAAATAGGTATTTTTTTAAAAAGGCAGTTTTGCCGCATTTTGATGGTGCATGGACATTAAATCTAGTTTTTTACATGTTTATATGTTAAATTTGAAAAAATAAAATTCTTATTTGAAATAAGGATATAAAAATTTACTTTGGATAAATTTTTGATACTATTCTGATAACTTTCATATTTTGATGACAAGTAAAAATACGCTAATTTTTAATTAAAAACAACTATTTTCATTCAGATAATTTATATCTTTAAATTATAATATTGAATGGTTTTAATGTTTAAATAGAATATGTTTTTACCATTAAATATAATATATGTCATTAGCATTAATTTCACATTGAATTTATAGGTAATAACATTTAAATCTTTGGCAATGTTTTATCTTCTGAAACCCATTTTCTTAACAACAGGATTAATATTAAATTAATTTCTGAAAATTATGTGATTTGAATTTTAAAAAATTGATTCCATATTTGGAATCAGTGGGTCCAAATTATTTTAATAGGATACTTTATATTTTTGTGCATCATGAATAGTAACTACGGTAAATTTTATTTACCATAGTTAAAGTTAAATCGGATAACTAAGGGTAAATATAAGATTATAAAATTATTCTAAAACATGAAAAAAATCCTATTGGATGAATAAAAGTAGACCCATATAACCGAAGGGCTGGACCATATTTATTTCATGGACTTTTGACCATGATATATTTATTATTATTAAAACCAAGGAAAGTGACAATATGTCACTCTCTTAAATCTTATAAGTATAATAATTATAATTTAGTGATACACATAATGAAACATCGGATATAAAAAGTCACTAGAAATATAATATAATTATCTACATAATATTAATTTATTTAGAATTTTTGGAGATTAAATAATTCTCATTAATTATGACACAATAGTGATGTTGAAATTATTTTATTATTTAAAATTTCAAATAAATGGTTTCAAAAATATTAAAATAAATATTATATGAACTATATAATTTGATCCACTAATTTTATAGATACATATGAAATTTTATGAATCTATTAAGGCTTCTAGTTTGAACATAGCTTCTATATATATTTTATTTAAATTCAAATAAATGAATAGTGTCAAAATTGAAACTATTGTTATTTTATAAAAATAACATATTATAAAATTGTTTAAAAATCACAAAAATATTTAAAAATTATAAATTAAAATTTATATGGTCTATAATGTCATAAAGTGTCAAATTATGGAAAATTCACAAAAAATATGTAATTATATATAATAATTTAAAATTTGAATTTTATTACCACGAATAACATTAAATTGATAAATAAGGATAAATCAATTTGATAATGTTGAAAATAAATTCCTAACATGTCTAAATTTAATTGGTTGATGACATTACAACCCTATATCATATAATATTCAGATATGAGTCATTTTGGATGTTTTTAAATGGGGTTGGGATTTAATATAAACTAATATTTATAATATTTCCAAAGTTGCTTCCCTCCTCCCTTCTAAAAGGTCACATCCTCCCTCTCCTCCTCACACCAATTGGGACTTATATCTCAGCAAAACCCTTCCCATTTCATTTCCCCACTTCCTTAGAAACCTACTAGAGGTACTGGTCTTCTCAAAAGACCAAATCTACTGCCCTAAGAGAAAGTTTAAGGGAGGCACTTCGAGAAAGAGGTAATACCTTCTACTGTTTTCTTCAAGTGAGATTCTTCTTCTACTCCCTCTTCATTAGTTGTTTCACTATGAATTAATAACATCAGTATCCCTAATATACTTATATGTTATTATAAATATGAAACCAACCTATTTTACCCCTTATCCATCTTACGGTAAACAAAATCACTGCGCATGTGTACGTATGAAATATCGTCTCCACACTGTGGTGTAATATGTTTCCCAACACCACCTTACTTGGATGGATATAATGGTGAAAATAAATAACTATATATAAATATTGTAAAGAGGTATTGATTCTGAAATATTATATAGACATTTGAATACAATTCCATGATCATGGTAACAATATCATCGCTCGTGCGTACGTACGACCTACCATCTCCACGATGTGATGCGACTCATTCTATATGATCTTCATTAGATAATGATTATCTAAATGAATTGAATGAATGAATATGATATATATTACCCTAATACCATTCTTTAAATGATATATCTATATCCTATAAAGAGTAATAAGAATCTATTCGACAAAACACACATAAGAACATAATGCAATAAACACCCGAATAACAAATAGGAATGAAATATTACTACTAAGAAGATACAAATATGACCATATATGATATCCTAACAATAAATATGATTCATTGATAAGTCAATTGACATTATTTAAACCATATTACAGGAGGTTCGGATTCATACAAAGCATATCAGACCTAAGATAAGGAAAATATCACAATCTCATTTTTATCTGAGATAGATTATACTTCAGAATTTACTGGGGAATATTTATCATACACATACTTGTTTCCTCAATATATAATATTATTAAAATCCACCTAAAATTTTTTAAATCCAATTTTACCTATTGGTGAGTTTTTAGTGAATGATATGAATGGAATATTTTTTCGTTTTTAGTACAATGTACATTTTGACTTTTCTGACCAAAGTAAGAGAAGAATGTTTGTTTTAACTTATATAGCATGAATGGATTCATTGAACATTATTTCCATGAAGATTCCTTTACAAGTTTTAATGTTTATTTTTAATCAAATTCTTTTAGTTTAAAATTAAATGACATTTTCACAGAAGAAAATTATTTTCAAGTAGAAAGGATATTTTCCTCAAGAATGGAGTTCAAGCGTTTTATCAAAATTATTTTCCATCTAAGATAATATAGGTTTCTGTTTCTATCCGTATTTATTACAATTATTTTATTATGTTATGATTGAATTATTTTAATGAAGTCCTTTTATCTTATATGGATTATGTTATGATGACCCGATGTTTAAGAATCCCATTTTTATTACATGGGTTATGCTATGATGTATGATTTATGATTTTGTGGAACAAATAATAATGGATTAATTAGGAGATGGGTGGGACCTATATCTCCCTCCAATGCATTGGGTAAAGATTTATATCTCATTAGATAGACATGGCTCCAATGGCAGGTTAAACAGGTTCAGTGAAACAGGACTGAAAAGAGGAGTGAACTTGGTTCAGAAATGGACTTTGTCCGCTAAGATAGTCTTGGAAATGAGTCTTGACTACTGAAAAATGATTTTCAATGATTATGTGTGTATGAAACAAAGCTTCATGTTTTAATTTATGATTATTGGTATTCCATTTCACTTCTATGATTTATCCCATGTTATGATCTCTTTTGCAGGAAAAGATTTTCAAAAGGTTATGTTCTTATGAATATGTTATGTTTAATATTTCTTTTGTTTACCCTTACAGAGCATTTGAGCTCACAGTTTTGTATGTTTTATTTTCCCCAAGTCATGAAGAAGGATATTAAGTAGGATATGTCAAAAGGGACTCTAGATATGATGAAATAAATAGGATACAACATAGATGATTTGTGAACCAGTTGTTTATGTTTCTCAATTTCTAAAGACACTATACCTATACGGTCCATTAATGGTTTTGTTATATGTTGTAATAAGTATGTATCAATTTTTAAGTAATAACTGTAACACCCCACGACTTCCTAGTGTGTTATTTCTTCAGAATAATTCAAAAACTTGCACTACACGCAACACTGATTTAAAGCGCACCGTGACTTACCAAACTAGCTGTTAGGAATAGTAATACCTAATTTTGAAATTTTATAAATTCTATCTCTAAAAATGGACTTCATTTTTGGATTCATAATATCAAAATTATCCTAGGGTGAAATTTTGGTACTTTCCAGATAACTTTAATATTTTGATGAATAGTGAAAATTACTAAATTTTAATTAAAAACAACTTTTTTAATCAAAATAATTAATAGTGATAAATTATGAATTTGAGTGGTTTTAAAATATAATTAGAATATATTTTTACCATTTTATCCAATGGTGTTTATTAGAATTAATTTCACTTTGAAATTTGACCTAAACAATTGTCAATCATTTGATATATATTGTTTCTTAAAAACATGCTATTTATTTTGACAGTGGGAATTAATTTTAAAATTAATTAATGCAACTTATATGTTTTGAATTATTTAAAATACACATCATTTTTGAATTCGGAATATCAATTATAGCTTAGGGTGAAATTTTTGCATTTTTCTGAAAAACTTCAATTTTTGATGAATAATGAAACTACTAAGTGGTAGTTAAAAACAGAATTTTTCATAAAACATAATTTTACCACTTCTGTGATTGAAATTTCAAAAATCTGAGAGAAACGGTTAATATCATGTAGTAAAATGTGGTTCAATGAGATGAAAATAATTTTTGGTGAATAGTAACGTTTTACTTTTATTTACCACGGTTAAAAGTAAATAGGGTAATTAAGGGTAAAAATGATATTAATATTACTCTAACACAAGTCCTAATTCTATTGGAAAATTGTATCTCGACCAAAAACAACCTTAGGAATAAAATATTATCATTTAGGTCCACTTGGATTAGATTAGGACATTTATTATTATTTAATTCAAAGAAGAGTTAAAAGAGTTAAAATCAAAGTTTATTTACTAAAACATTTTTAATATAGGGTTATAAATAAGATAAATTCGATTGTAAATATTAATTAGAAATATAAAAAGATTTCCTACATAATGATATTTTATTTATAATTTTTAGACATTAAATAAGTTAATTTATTTATGACACAATGATGATGCAGTAATTACCATAATAGTGAAAAATTAAAATAAATTATATTATAAATACCCGAAAAAATATAATTTGAGACATTTAATGAATTAAAATAATTTTCTTGGATAATATGACATATTAGGATTGATTTAACGGACTTTTTTCGAAGTAATCATTCTGTTATGAGTTTCACAAAAATCAACTATTGAATAGTGTCAAAATTTACATAAATGAGTTTTTAAAACAAATATTATATTATTAATTGATATTAAATTCATAAAAATATAAGGATCGGAAAAACAACTTATATCATGATAGTTGTATTATTAATGGACCACTTGGGGGTCGCTTGGATGTATATAGTAAGTTTATTAACAATATAATATAAAATTACAAAGTGACATGGAAAATATCAAACTAATTAACTAAGAGTTCAAACAATAAAATAAGGTTAATATAATGACCCAAACCTGTCTATATTCTTTTGGTTGAATGTTTTTAGACCTATTCCCACCATAACCTTTTAATAATAAACTTTGGAGCCATTATAAACCTAATATGAATTTATTATAAATTAATATTTCTAGCTTTTCCAAAGGTGCCCCTCACCCCTCTTATAAAAGGGAACTCCTCCTTCTCATTTTTTCTTCACACCTTAAAAGCCTTTTGGTTCGGCAAAAATCTTCCCAAATACTCTCCCAACTTCCCTCACTACAACCGAGAGGCCTTATTTTGATCATAATGCCAACCTAAGGAGCCCTTTTGATCAAATCAAATGGAAGAACCCGAAAAAGAGGCAATGTTTTCACCACCCCTTTTCAAGTTCCTTTAGTCTTCCACTTCTTCTTTCTTTGTTATTACCATTCTAAAATAATAACTCCAGTATCTTATATATACTGTGATTTTATTATAAATATGGTACAACCATATTCAGTATTCTATCCACCTTTTGAATAACATGTCACCATACGTGCGTACGTACGGGTTACCGTCTCCACGTCGTGGTGTAATTATTATTCAATAAATTATTATTTGGATGGGTATAATAATTATTTGTAACTCATATAAATAATAAATATAACATGTTATTGAATCTGTATATATGATATACCATCCATTTATAAATTATTTTAATATCAAAAGAATGATATTGTCACTCGTTCGTACGTACGGAATACCGTTTCCACGAACACGATGAGATTCATTCTCCATCGTATCCATTCAAGTATAATTCTCATTTTATGATTAATAATAGTATCTAAGGACATGATATCATTCTGTATATCATTAAGATACAACTTACCCATTACAAACATGGCTTATGTAACAAAACATATAAAAGGAAACGAGTAAGTTAACACCTGAAACAACGATAATACAAAGATATTATTAACAAATCAATGTTAAAAGATCATATATGATATCATATTAATGTATATGATTCTTGTATAATTTAATAACAATTATTTCACCATTATACAGGAGGTTAACCTACTCTAACCAAGGAAAAGTACAAGGTAACAGTTATTTCACAATCTCTTCATTATCTGAGGTTGTTTATACGTAATAATCTACTGGGATCTATTTGTCATCCACATCCATGTTTCTTAAAAATGTATTTCAAAACATTTTTACTATTTAAAAGAATATGGTTTAAGGTCATTTATACCATTGTTTGACTTTTTATAAGAGTTTTGTAAAGTAATCTTTCCTTCGTTTTCCAAACAAGGTGCTTTTTAACCTTTTTGACAAAATTATGGTAAGAATGTTTTTTTAACTTATACGGCGGTTGCGGTTATTTTCCGCCGTTATAAAATCGTCGAAGATTCCCTTACAAGATTATAAGAATATTTTCAAAGTAAATGTTTTATTTCATAATAATGTGACTTTTAAATGATTTAAAAATGAATTTTTTATGATTTTTTGAAAGGTACCCTTTATCATGATCATAATTTTAAATGTTTTAAAGATTTATTTTCTAAATATTTTAAATTAATGTCCATGTTTTCAAAATGATTTTAATGATTTATTCATATGGACATGATGGTTTTGAAATGATATTTCTTTTCAAAAGTTTCAATGTGGTATGGGACACTTTGATTCAAAAATATCTTATAAATTACTTCCTTTATAAATGTGTGACTTTTCAATGATTTCGAGAAAAGAGATATTTCTCTCAAATAGTTTTGATTTCATCTATGTCAACATCCTTTGATCGATTTTAAGCTTATTTGAAGTTAATTTATTATGATACAAGACTTCTATATTGTATTGACGGTTTTGTGATATGTTTGACTATGGAGGTGGTATTTTTATACCATTCATGGTTTATGGTGAAAATACTGACATTTCGTATGCTAGTTTTAATACTAATGTTTATGTTATATTTACACATTTTCATATGGGAATGCATTGGACTTAATATGTGACGGGTGGAGCCCGCTATACCTCCTCGATGCATCGGTAGGTCTCAAGAGACAAATTAGTGTCTTGGCACAAGGCCTTGGAAAAATCTTATTTATAGTCTTGGAACGAGGCCTTGGCTATGTGGTTATGATAGTCTGGCATTATGAATTCCATCATTATGAAACTGGTTATTGATATTGCATGTGATTATTCGATTAGTAGAATATCCATATGAATAAGTAAATGGCATTATGTCATTTTATTTTTTCCATACTATGTTGAAGTACAAGTTTAAAAGGCTTTTCTTTTAGTTATACATTGCCTTAAATGTTTATTCTTATTTATGAAAGTTTCTTCTATATTGTTATCCTTACTAGGAATTTGAGCTCACCCCTTTTATATGTTTTATTTTTCTCAGGATGTGAAGAAGTAAATTATAAATGACCTGCAGGGATATTATGAGGGGATAATAGTGTGGACTATGGAGACAATATGTTGTTGTAGTAGTTTTTAAGCATATGATGTAATGTAAAACATTATGAATATATCTAGTGTTTCCAAGGCTACTAAACCAATCGGTCTTTCGAGATTTGATCTTTCTTTTGATCTTGCCAATGTTACGAAGTAATGCACCAACTCTGGGTAACTGGGGTCGGGGCATTACAGTTTGTATTAGAGGAAGTTTAGTACAAACCTTGGAAGCTATATTTAGATAAACTCTGATTAGAGCACATAGATTTAAGATGTACTTTGAGGATTAGTATAGAAAAACATCCTAGAATTTTGGTATTGTAGAGATTTTGTGAGTTTTCCGAGCAATACATCCCTGTCTGGATACGAGCAGGTAGAGGCGGCTCTGGCATAGATGTACCTAGGGGTAAAACCCGAAAACACCGCTTTGAGCTAGACTCAAACGGGAACTGGTGCCCGACAACGGTCCTTGCTGCACTCTTGGTTACGACACTCCCGGGTGATATGTTTAGCATAATTTTCATTTTCTCAACAAACCATTATTAAGGGTTTTTGAGTATATATTTCCTCAAAGGAGTCATTTTTATGATTATGGATTATATCCATAAAATATTTAATTTATGTTATGTGTATTACAGCTTTGGGATTAGGTATTGTTATTAATAAACTAATCTAGTGTATGACATTGTTTAGAAATGGTTCCCACTAAAAGGAATGATAACTCCAGCAATGCACATGATCCAAAGAGAAAGAAAGATCATATATTTCATGGTCTTAAGCCAGAATTTATAAGAAAAATAGTCTCCCTTGTATTATCATCAATGAAGAAATAATATCATGTGTTGTTAACATAAGTAAAGAGTTTACTGAGTCCTATGGCTTTGAAGGGAAGCCAGAGAAGAAATGGATGGAAGAGAGAAAGATGGATAAAGGGAAGAGGGAAAAGAAAAATTTTCCCATATGTGATAACTGTGGGAAGAAACACCCTGGAACTTGCCTGAAAGGAATGGGAGTTTGTTATAAGTGTGGAGGAAAAGGGCACAAAGTACGTGACAGAAAGGGTAAGAAAATGGTTTCAAATGTACAATGCTTCATTTGAAAGGAGTTTGGACACTATGCGAACCTATGTCCCAGTCATCAGTCTATGCCGCATATTATGCTATTGGATAATAATCAAGTTATAATACTACCACAGATGAAGAGAAATGATTAGAGTTCTTATGTTGATTATGTCAATTGAGTGTTGTATCAACAATGCAATTGTTATAATAATTATGGTGTATATAAGGATTGTACTGCAGTACTATTTCATTAAGGACTTGAGATTGTGTGGAAAAAAAGAAAAGTGACTCAATAGCAGGATAAATTTTTGGAAAATATATGGTTGAGAGAATGATAAACCATAATATAGTTCTGATACCTAGGTAGTGATTTTGGAATAATACATGATTGATTTGGATAAATTATATTTGATATTTCTAGTTTGTATCATTTTGGATTGCCATAAAAGGACAACCCGGAGGTCGGGCGACAACCCGTCACGTCCGACAAGGCCATGAGGCTTGAACCCACAACCGAAGGGCGACAAGGGTGTATCAACTACCACTGACCCACGTGATGTCCTGGATTGAATAATGTCGTTTTTAATGGTTCTTCTAGATGAATTATAAATTCATTTTTTAACCCTATACGAATAGGATAAATAGAATATTATTTTTATGTTCTATTATCTTTTAGAGTTAAAGATGAGTCTGTGGTAGAAATTAGATAAAGGATGGAACTCTACTTGTCAAGAATATATTTTTTCTTCTTCTCTTATTCTATGATGAAATTAATTCTAATACATTATTTAAGGAATCCTAAAACAAAAAATGTGTTATCCTAATACCCTATGTTTTGTTGAACCGATGGTATTTCAAATCATCATAGATTGATGAATTTAAGGACCTCAATTTTGAACATGTTTGTGATTGATGACCTCAATCACTACGTATAAATATTTACGTTTTTCCTCTAATTATATGTCTCTAATTTCCACCAATGTTCTCCTAATCGAGATCATAATTTGGTGGTGACCCTTTAATTTCTCTTTTCCTCATATTTAGACTAAATTTTTGTAACCCAATTTCCGATGTGGGTTTTCCCACAAAGATATTTTTTATTTTCAACCTTTTATTTTCGAATAAAAATTTCAAATTGCAAGGACGCAATTTATTGAAGGAGGGGAGAATGTAACACCCCAATATTTCATAGTGTGTTATTTATACAAAATAATTCAATAACTTGCACTACACGCAACACCGAGTTAAAGCACACCATGACTTACCAAACTAACCGTTATGAATAGTAATACCTACTTTTGAAATTTTATAAATTCTATATTTCAAAATGGGCTTCATTTTTGGATTCTTAATATCAAAATTAGCCTAGTGTGAAATTTTGGTACTTTCCGGATAACTTTAATATTTTGATGAATAGTGAAAATTACTAAATTTTAATTAAAAACATATTTTTTAATCAAAATAATTAATAGTGATAAATTATGAATTTTAGTGGTTTTAAAGTATAATTAGAATATATTTTTACAATTTTATCCAATCGTGTTCATTAGAATTAATTTCAATTTGAAAATTGACCTAAACCATTGTCAATCTTTTGATATATATTGTTTCTTAAAAACACGCTATTTATTGTGACAACGGGAATTAATTATAAAATTAATTATTGAAAATTATATGTTTGGAATTTTGTAAAATAGACACCATTTTTTAATTCGGAATATTTATTATAGCTTGGGGTGAAATTTTAGCATTGTTCTAAAAAACTTCAATTTTTGATGAATAATGAAACTACTAAGTGGTAGTTAAAAAACTGAATTTTTCATAAAACTTAATTTTACCGCTTCTATGATTGGAATTTCAAAAATGCGAGAGACATGGTTAATATCAAGAAGTAAAATGTGGTTCAATGAGATGAAAATAATTTTTGGTGAATCGTAACTTTTTTACTTTTATTTACCACGGTTAAAAGTAAATAGGGTAATTAAGGGTAAAAATGATATTAATATTACCCTAACACGTGTCCCAATTATATTGGACAAGTTTATCTCGACCAAAAACAACCTTAAGAATAAAATATTATCATTTAGGTCTACTTAGATTAGATTGGGACATTTATTATTATTTAATTCAAAGAAGAGTTAAAACAGTTATAATCAATGTTTATTTACTAAAACATTTTTAATATAGGGTTATACATAAGATAAATACGATTGTAAATATTTATTGGAAAAAGAAGAATATTTACTACATAATGATTATTTATTTATAATTTTTAGACATTAAATAATTTAATTTATTTATGACACAATGATGATGCAGTAATTACCATAATAGTGAACAATTAAAATAAATGATATTATAAATACCCAAATAAATATAATTTGAGACTTTTAATGAATTACAATAATTTTCTAGGATAATATGACATATGATTATTGATTTAATGGACTTTTTTCGAAGTAATAATTCTGTTATGAGTTTCAAAAAAATCATATATTGAATAGTGTCAAAATTGACATAAAAGAGTTTTTAAAACATATAATATATTATTAATTGATATTAAATTCTTAAAAATCTAAGGTTCTGCCAAAAGACTTATATCATGATATTATTATCATTAATGGACCACTTGGGGGTGTCTTGGATGTATATAGTATGTTTATTATCTATATAATATAAAAATACAAAGTGACATGTCAAATGTCAAACTAATTAACTAAGAGTTAAAACAAAAAAATAAGTTTAATATAATGATCCAAACCTGTATATATTATATTGGTTGAATGGTTTTAGACCTATCCCCACCATAACCTTTGAATATTCAACTTTGTAGCCATTATAAACTGAATATGAATTTATTATAAATTAAAATTTCTAGCTTTTCCAAAGGTTCCCCTCACCCCTCTTATAAAATGGAACTCCTCCTTCTCATTTCTTCACATCATCAAAGCCTTTTAGATCGGCCAAACTCTTCCCATATACTCTCTCAACTTCCCTCACTACAACCTAGAGGCCTTAGTTTGATCAGAAAGCCATCCTAAGGATCCCTTTTGATCAAATCCAATGGAAGAACCCGAAGAAGAGGTAATGTTTTCACCACCCCTTTTCAAGTTCCATTCTTCTTTCACTTCTTCTTTATTTGTTATTAACATTCTAAAATAATAACTCTAGTATCATATATATACTGTGATGTTATTATAAATATGGTACATCCATTTTCAGTATTCTATCCACCCATTGAAAAACATGTCACCATATGTGCGTACGTACGGCTTACCGTCTCCACGTCGTGGTGTAATTGTTATTCATAAATTATTATTTGGGTGGGTATAATAATGATGTGTAACTCTTGTAAATAATAAATATAACATTTTAATGATTCTTTATATATGATATACCATCCATTTATAAATTATTTTAATATCAAAATAATGATATTGTCACTCGTGCGTACGTACGGACTACCGTCTCCACGAACACGATAAGATTCATTCTCCATCGTATCCATTAAAGTATAATTCTTATTTGATGATTAATAATAGTATCTAAGGACTTGATATCATTATGGATATGATTAAGATACAACCTATCCATTAAAAACATGGATTATGTAACAAAACATATAAAAGGAAACGAGTATGTTAACACCCGAAACAACGATAATAGAAAGATATTATGAACAAATCAATGTTAAAAGATCATATATGATATCATATTAATGTATATGATTCATGTATAATTTAATAAGAATTATTTCACTATTATACAGGAGGTTAACCTACCCCAACCAAGGAAAAGTACAAGGTAAGGGTTATTTCACAATCTCTTCATTATCAGAGGTTGTTTATACGTAATAATCTACTGAGATCTCTTTATCATCCACATCCATGTTTCTTAAAAATGTATTTCAAAACATTTTTAATAATTAAAATAATATGGGTTAAGGTCATTTATACCCAAGTTTGAATTTTTATAAGTGTTTTATAAAGTAAAATTTCCGTCGTTTTCTAAACAAGGTGCTTTTTATCCTTTTCGACAGAATTAAGGTACGCATGTTTTTTTATCTTATACGGCAAGTGTAGTTATTTTCCGCCGTTATAAAATCGTCGAAGCTTCCCTTACAAGATTATAAGAATATTTTCCAAGTAAATGTTTTTTTATAATAATGTGACTTTTAAATGATTTCAAAATGAATATTTTAAGAATTTTTGAAAGTTACTCTTTATCAAGATCATAATTTTAAATGTTTTAAAGATTTATCTTTATAAATATTTTTAATTAATGTCCATGTTTTCAAAATAATTTTAAGGATTTATTTATATGGACATGAAGATTTTGAAATGATATTTATTTTAAAATGTTTCAAAGTGGTATGGGACACTTTTATTCGAAAATATCTTTTAAATTACTTCCTTTATAAATGTGTGACTTTTCAATGATTTCGAGAAAAGAGATATTTCTCTCAAATAGTTTTGATTTCATCTATGTAAACATCCTTTGATTTATTTTAAGCTTATTTGATGTTGATTTATTATGATACAAGACTTCTATATTGTATTGAAGGTTTTGTGATATGTTTGACTGTGGATGTGCTATTTTTATACCATTCATGGTTTATGGTGAAAATATTGACATTTCGTATGCTAGTTTTAATATGAATGTTTATGTTATTTTAAACCTTTTCATATGGGAATTCATTGGACTTAGTATGTAACGGGTGGAGCCGGCTATAGCTCCTCGATGCATCGGTAGGTCTCATGAGACAAATTAGTGTCTTGGCACAAGGCCTTGGAAAAATCTTATTTGTAGTCTTGGCACGAGGCCTTGGCTATGTGGTTATGATAGTCTGGCATTATGCATTCCATCATTATGAAAGTGGTTATTGATATTTCATGTGATTATTCGATTAGTAGAATATCCATGTGAATAAGTTAATGACATTATTTAATTTTATTTTTTCCATACTATGTTGAAGTACAAGTTTAAAAGGCTTTTGTTTTAGTTGTACATTGCCTTAAATGTTTATTATTATTTATGAAAGTTTTTGCTATATTGTTATCCTTACTGGGCATTTGAGCTCACCCCTTTTCTATGTTTTATATTTCTCTGGATGTGAAGAAGTAAATTATAAATGACCTGCAGGGATATTATGAGGGGATAATAGTGTAGACTATGGAGACAATATGTTGTTGTAGTAGTTTTTAACCTTATGATGTAATGTAAAACATTATGAATATATCTAGTGTTTCCAAGGCTACTAAACCAATCGGTCTTTAGAGATTTGATCTTTCATGTGATCATGCCAATGTTACGAAGTAATGCACCAACTCTGGGAAACTGGGGTCGGGGCATTACAGTTGGTATCAGAGGAAGTTTAGTACAATCCTTGGAAGCTATATTTAGATGAACTCTGATTAGAGAACATAGATTTAAGATGTACATTGAGTATTAGTATAGAAAAACTTCCTAGAATTTTGGTATTGTAGATATTTTCTGAGTTTTCCGAGCAATACGTCCATGTCTGGATACGAGCAGGAAGAGGGGGCTCTGGCATAGATGTACCTAGGGGGTAATACCCGAAAACACCGCTTTGAGCTAGACTCGAACTGGAACTGGTGCACGACAACGGGCCTTGCTGCACTCTTGGTTATGACACTCCCGGGGGATATACTTAGGATAATTCTCATTCTCTCTACAAACCATTATTAAGGGTTTATGAGTATATACTTCCTCAAAGGAGACATAATTATGATTTTGGATTATATCCATAAAATAAGTAATTTATGTTATGTGTATTACAAATTTGGGATTAGGTATTGTTATTCATAAACTAATCTAGTGTATGCCATTGTTTAGAAATGGCGCCCAGTAGAAGGAATGATAACTCCAGCAATGCACATGATCTAAAGAGAAAGAAGGATCATATATTTCATGGTCTTAAGCCAGAATTTATAAGAGAAATAGTCTCCCATGTATTATCATCATATGTAGAAATAATATCATGTGTTGATAAGATAAGTAAAGAGTTTACTGAGTCCTATGGATTTGAATGGAAGAAAGAGAAGAAAAGAATGGAAGAGAGAAAGATGGATAAAGGGAAGAGGGAAAAGAAAAATTTTCCCATATGTGATAACTGTGGGAGGAAACACCCTGGAACTTGCCTGAAAGGAATGGGAGTTTGTTATAAGTGTGGAGGAAAAGGGAACAAAGAACATGACGGAAAGGCTAAGAAAATGGTTTCAAATGTACAATGCTTCATTTTCAAGGAGTTTGGACACTACACGAACCTATGTCCTAGTCATCAGACTATGCCGCATATGATGATATTGGATAATAATCAAGTTATGATACTACCACAGATGAAGAGAAATGATTAGAGTTCTTATGTTGATTATGTCAATTGAGTGTTGTATCAAAAATGTAATTGTTATAATAATTATAGAGTATATAAGGATTGTACTGCAGTACTATTTCATTAAGAACATGAGATTTTGTGGAAAAAAAGAAAAGTGACTCAATATCAGGATAAATTTTTGGAAAATATATGGTTGAGAGAATGATAAACCATAAAATAGTTCTGATACTGAGGTAGTGATTTTGGAATAATACATGATTGATTTGGATAAATTATATTGGATAGTTCTAGTTTGGATTATTTTGTATTTCCATAAAAGGAAAACCCGGAGGTCGGGCGACAACCCGTCGCGTCCGACAAGGTCGTGAGACTTGAACCCACAACTAAAGGGCGATAAGGGTGTATCAACTACCACTGACCCATGTGATGTCCTGGATTGAATAATGTCATTTTTAATGGTTCTTATAGATGAATTATATATTAATTTTTTAACCCTATACGAATAGGATAAATAGAATATTATTTTTAAGTTCTATTATCTTTTAGAGTGAAAGAACAGTCTGTGGTAGAAATTAGATAAAGGATGGAACTATACTTGTCAAGAATATATTTTTTCTTCTTCTCTTATTCTATGATGAAATTAATTCTTATACATTATTTAAGTAATCCTAAAAGAAAAAATGTGTTATCCTAATACCCTATGTTTTGTTGAACCGATGGTATTTCAAATCATCATAGATTGACGAATTTAAGGACCTCAATTTTAAACATGTTTGTGATTGATGACCTCAATCACTACCTATAAATATTTACATTTTTCCTCTAATTATATGTCTCTATTTTCCATCAATGTTCTTCTAATTGAGATCATAATTTGGTGGTGACCCTTTAATTTCTCTTTTCCTCATATTAATACTAAATTTTTGTAACCCAATTTCCGATGTGGGTTTTCCCACAAAGATATTTTTTATTTTCAACCTTTTATTTTCGAAAAAAAATTTCAAATTGAGAGGACGCAATTTCTTGAAGAAGGGGATAATGTAACACACCATGATCTCAAAGTGTCTTATTTCTACAAAATAATTCAATAACTTGGACTACACGGAACACCAAGTTAAAGCGCACCATGACTTACCAAACTAGCCGTTATAAATAGTAATACCTACTTTTGAAATTCTATAAATTCTATATCTCAAGATGGACTTCATTTTTGGATTCGTAATATCAAAATTGTCCTAGGGTAATATTTTGGTACTTTCTGGATAACTTTAATATTTTGATGATTAGTGAAAATTACTAAATTTTAATTAAAAACAACTTTTTTATTGAAAATAATTAATAGTGATAAATTATGAATTTGAGTGGTTTTAAAGTATAATTAGAATATATTTTTACCATTTTATCCAATCGTGTTCATTATAATTAATTTCACATTGAAATTTGACCTAAACCATTGTCAATCTTTTGATATATATTGTTCCTTGAAAAAACGCTATTTATTGTGACAACGGGAATTAATTATAAAATTAATTAATGAAACTTATATGATTGTAATTTTGTAAAATAGACATCATTTTTGAATTCAGAATATCAATTAAATCTTGGGTTGAAATTTTGGCATTGTTCTGCAAAACTTCAATTTTTGATGAATAATGAAACTACTAAGTGATAGTTAAAAAACTGAATTTTTCATAAAACTTAATTTTACCGCTTATATTATTGGAATTTCGAAAATCCGAGAGACACGGTTAATATGAAGAAGTAAAATGTGGTTCAATGAGATGAAAATAATTTTTGGTGAATAGTAATTTTTTACTTTTATTTACCACGGTTAAAAGTAAATATGGTAATTAATGCTAAAAATGATACTAATATTACCCTAACAGATGTCCTAATTCTATTGGACATGTGTTTCTCGACCAAAAACAACCATAGGAATAAAATATTTTCATTTAGGTCCACTTGGATTAGATTAGGACATTTATTATTATTTAATTCAAAGAAGAGTTAAAAGAGTTTAAATCAATGTTTATTTACTAAAACATTTTTAATATAGGGTTATACATACGATAAATTCGATTGTAAATATTAATTAGAAATATAAAAATATTTCCTACATAATGATATTTTATTTATAATTTTTATACATTAATTAATTTAATTTAATTATGATACAATGATGATGTAGTAATTACCATAATAGTGAAAAATTAAAATAAATGATATTATAAATACCCAAATAAACATAATTTGAGACTTTTAATGAATTACAATAATTTTATAGGATACTATGACATATTAATATTGATTTAATGGACATTTTTCGAAGTAATCATTCTGTTGTGAGTTTTACAAAAATCAACTATTGAATAGTGTCAAAATTGACATTAAATAGTTTTTAAAACAAATATTATATTTTTAATTGATATTAAATTCCTAAAAATATAAGTTTCGGCCAAAAGACTTATATCATGATATTTGTATCATTAATGGACCAATTGGGGGTCGCTTGGATGTATATATATTATTTATTAACTATATAATATAAAAATACAAAGTGACCTGGAAAATGTCAAACTAATTAACTAATAGTTAAAACAAAAAGATAAGGTTATTATAATGACCCAAACCTGTCTGTATTCTATTTTATGAATTTTTTGCGACCTATCCCCACCATAACCTTTGAATAATTAACTTTGGAGCCATTATAAACTGAATATTAATTTATTATAAATTAATATTTCTAGCTTTTCCAAAGGTGCCCCTCACCCCTCTTATAAAAGGGTACTCCTACTTCTCATTTCTTCACACCATCAAAGAATTTTGGTTCGGCCAAACTCGGCCCAAATACTCTCCCAACATCCCTCAATACAACCTTGAGGCTTTAGTTTGATCATAAACCCAACCTAAGGATCCCTTTTGATCAAATCAAAAGAAGGAACCCAAAGAAGAGGTAATGTTTTCACAACCCCTTTTCAAGTTCCTTTCTTCTTCCACTTCTTCTTTCTTTGTTATTACCATTCTAAAATAATAACTCCAGTATACTATATATACTGTGATGTTATTATAAATATGTAACAACCATATTCAATATTCTATCCACCCTTTGAATAACATGTCACCATACGTGCGAACGTACGGCTTACCGTCTCCACGTCATGGTGTAATTGTTATTCAATAAATTATTATTTGGATGGGTATAATAATGATGTGTAACTCATGTAAATAATAAATATAACATGTTAATGATTCTTTAAATATGATATACCATCCATTTATAAATTATTTTAATATCAAAATAATGATAATGTCACTCGTGCATACATACGGACTACCGTCTCCACGAACGCGATGAGATTCATTCTCCATCGTATCCATTCAAGTATAATTCTCATTTGATGATTAATAATAGTATCTAAAGACTTGATATCATTCTGGATATTATTAAGATACAACCTATCCATAACAAACTTGGCTTATTTAACAAAACATATAAAAGGAAACGAGTAAGTTAACACCCGAAACAACGATAATACAAAGATATTATTTACAAATCAATGTTAAAAGAATATATATGATATCATATTAGTTTATATGATTTTTGAATAATTTAATTACAATTATTTCACCATTATACAGGAGTTTAACCTACCCTAACCAATGAAAAAGTACAAGGTAATGGTTATTTCACAATCTCTTCATTATCTGAGGTTGTTTATGCGTAATAATCTAATGGGATCTCTTTATCATCCACATGCATGTTTCTTAAAAATGTATTTTAAAACATTTTTACTATTTAAAATAATATGGGTTAAGGTCATTTATAACCTTTATTGACTTTTTATAAGAGTTTTATAAATGAATCTTTCCGTCATTTTCCAAACAAGGTGCTTTTTATCCTTTTCGACAGAATTAAGGTAAGAATGTTTTTTTTTCACATATACGGCGGGTGCGGTTATTTTCCGCCATTACAAAATCGTCGAAGCTTCCCTTACAAGATTATAAGAATATTTTCAATGTAAATGTTTTATTTTATAATAATGTGACTTTTAAATGATTTCAAAATGAATATTTTAAGATTTTGTGAAAGGTACTTTTTTTCAAAATCATAATTTTAAATGTTTTAAAGATTTATATTTCTAAATATTTTTAATTAATGTCCATGTTTTCAAAATGATTTTAAAGATTTATTTATATGGACATGAAGGTTTTGAAATGATATTTCTTATCAAAAGTTACAAAGTGATATGGGACACTTTGATTTGAAAATATCATTTAAATTACTTCCTTTATAAGTGTGTGACTTTTCAATGATCTCGAGAAAAGAGATATTTCTCTCAAATAGTTTTGATTTCATCTATGGAAACATCCTTTGATGGATTTTAAGCTTATTTGAAGTTGATTAATTATGATACAAGACTTCTATATTGTATTGAAGGTTTTGTGATATGTTTGACTATGGATATGCTATTTTTATACCATTCATGGTTTATGGTGAAAATATTGACATTTCATATGCTAGTTTTAATACGAATGTTTATGTTATGTTTAAACCTTTTCATATGGGAATGCATTGAACATAATATGTGACGTGTGGAGCCCGCTATAGCTCCTTGATGCATCGGTAGGTCTCATGAGACAAATTAGTGTCTTGGCACAAGGCCATGGAAAATCTTATTTTTAGTCTTGGCATGAGGCCTTGGCTATGTGGTTATGATAGTCTGGAATTATGCATTCCATCATTATGAAAGTGGTTATTGATATTGAATTTTATTATTCGATTAGTATAATATCCATGTGAATAAGTAAATGGCATTATTTCATTTTATTTTTTCCATACTTTGTTGAAGTACAAGTTTAAAAGGCTTTTGTTTTAGTTATACATTGCCTTACATGTTTATACGTATTTATGAATGTTTTTGCTATATTTTTATCCTTACTGAGAATTTCAGCTCACCCCTTTTCTATGTTTTATTTTTCTCATGATGTGAAGAAGTAAACTATAAATGACCTGCAGGGATTTTATGATGGGATAATAGTGTGGACTATGGAGACAATATGTTGTTGTAGTAGTTTTTAACCTTATGATATAATGTAAAACATTATGAATATATCTAGTGTTTCCAAGGCTACTAAACCAATTGGTATTTCGAGATTTGATCTTTCTTGTTATCATGCCAATGTTACGAAGTAATGCACCATCTCTGGGTAACTGGGGTCGGGGCATTACAGTTGGTATCAGAGGAAGTTTAGTAGAAACCTTGGAAGCTGGATTTAGATAAACTCTGATTAGAGCACATAGATTTAAGATGTACTTTGAGGATTCGTATAGAAGAACTTCATAGAATTTTTGTATTGTAGAGATTTTTTGTGTTTTCCGAGCAATACATCCCTGTCTGGATACGAGCAGGTAGAGGCGGCTTTGGCACAGATGTACCTAGGGGTAAAACCCGAAAACACCACTTTGATCTAGACTCGAAAGGGAACTGTGCACGACAACGAGCCTTGCTGCACTCTTGGTTACGACACTCCCAGGGGATATGCTTAGGATAATTCTAATTTTCTCTACAATCCATTATTAAGGGTTTATGAGTATATACGTCCTCAAAGGAGACATTTTTATGATTATGGATTATATCCATAAACTATTTAATTTATGTTATGTGTATTAAAATTTTGGGATTAGGTATTGTTATTCATAAACTAATCTAATGTATGTCATTGTTTAGAAATGGCACCCAGTAGAAGGAATGATAACTCCTGCAATGCACATGATCCAAAGAGAAAGAAGGATCACATATTTCATGGTCTTAAGCCAGAATTTATAAGAGAAATAGTCTCCCATGTATTATCATCATATGAAGAAATAATATCATGTGTTGATAAGAAAAGTAAAGGGTTTACTGAGTTCGATGTCTTTGAAGGGAAGCAAGAGAAGAAAAGGATGGAAGAGATAATGATGGATAAAGGGAAGAGGGAAAAGAAAAATTTTCCCATATGTGATAATTGTGGGAAGAAACACCCTGGAACTTGCCTGAAAGGAATGGGAGTTTGTTATAAGTGTGGAGGAAAATGGCACAATGTACATGACAGAAAGGTTAAGAAAATGGTTTCAAATGTACAAAGCTTCATTTTCAAGGAGTTTGGACACTACGCAAACCTATGTCCCAGTCATCAGACTATGCCACATATGAAGCTATTGGATAATAATCAAGTTATGATACTACCACAGATGAAGAGTAATGATTAGAGTTCTTATGTTGATTATGTCAATTGAGTGTTGTATCAACAATGTAATTTTTATAAAAATTATGGAGTATATAAGGATTGTACTGCAGTACTATTTCATTAAGGACTTGAGATTGTGTGGAAAAAAAGAAAAGTGACTCAATAGCAGGATAAATTTTTGGAAAATATATGGTTGAGAGAATGATAAACCATAATATAGTTCTGATACCGAGGTAGTGACTTTGGAATAATACATGATTGATTTGGATAAATTATATTGGATATTTCTAGTTTGTATTATTTTGGATTTCCATAAAAGGACAACCTAGAGGTCGGGGGACAACCTGTCGTGTCCGATAAGGCCGTGAGACTTGAACCCACAACCGAAGGGCGACAACGGTGTATCAACTACCACTGACCGACGTGATGTCCTGGATTGAATAATTTCGTTTTTTTAATGGTTCTTCTAGATGAATTTTAAATTAATTTTTTTAACCCTATACGAATAGAATAAATAGAATATTATTTTTAAGTTCTATTATCATTTAGAGTGGAAGATGAGTCTGTGGTAGCAATTAGATAAAGGATGGAACTCTACATTTCAAGAATATATTTTTTCTTCTTCTCTTATTCTATGATGAAATTAATTCTTATACTTTATTTAAGTAATCCTAAAACAAAAAATTTGTTATCCTAATACCCTATGTTATGTTGAACCGATGGTATTTCCAATCATCATAGATTGATGAATTTAAGGACCTCAATTTTGAAAATGTTTGTGATTTATGACCTCAATAAATACCTATAAATATTTACATTTTTCCTCTAATTATATGTTTCTAATTTCCACCAATGTTTTCCTAATCGAGATCATAATTTGGTGGTGACCCTTTAATTTCTCTTTTCCTCATATTAAGACTAAATTTTAGTAACCCAATTTTTGATGTGGGTTTTCCCACAAAGATATTTTTTATTTTCAACCTTTTATTTTATAAGAAAAATTTCAAATTTCAAGGACGCAATTTATTGAAGGAGGGGAAAATGTAACACCCCAGGATTTCATAGTGTGTTATTTCTACAAAATAATTCAATAACTTGCACTACACGCAACACCGAGTTAAAGCGCACCATGACTTACCAAACTAGCCGTTATAAATAGTAATACCTATTTTTGAAATTCAATAAATTTTATCTCTCAAAATGGACTTCATTTTTGGATTCGTAATATCAAAATTAGCCTAGTGTGAAATTTTGGTACTTTCCGGATAACTTTAATATTTTGATGAATAGTGAAAATTAATAAATTTTAATTAAAAACAACCTTTTTAATCAAAATAATTAATAGTGATAAATTATGAATTTGAGTGGTATTAAAGTATAATTAGAATATATTTTTACCATTTTATCCAATCGTGTTCATTAGAATTAATTTCACTTTGAAATTTGACCTAAACTATTGTCAATCTTTTGATATATATTGTTTCTTAAAAACACGTTATTTATTGTGACAACGCGAATTAATTATAAAATTAATTAATGCAACTTATATGTCTTTAATTTTGTAAAATAGACATCATTTTTGAATTTGGAATATCAATTATAGCTTAGGGTGAAATTTTGGCATTGTTCTCAAAAAATTCAATTTCTGATTAATAATGAAACTACTAAGTGGTAGTTAAAAAACTTATTTTTTCATAAAACATAATTTTACCGCTTCTGTGATTGGAATTTCTAATATCCGAGAGAAACGGTAAATATCAAGAAGTAAAATGTGGTTCAATGAGATGGAAATAATTTTTGGTGAATAGTAACTTTTTACTTTTATTTACCACGGTTAAAAGTAAATAGGGTAATTAAGGGTAAAAATGATATTAACATTACCCTAACACATGTCCCAATTCTATTGGACAAGTGTATCTCGACCAAAAATAACCTTAGGAATAAAATATTATCATTTAGTCCACTTGGATTAGATTATGACATTTATTATTATTTAATTCAAAGAAGAGTTAAAAGAGTTAAAATCAAAGTTTATTTACTAAAACATTTTTAATATAGGGTTATACATGAGATAAATTCGATTTTAAATATTCATTAGAAATATGAAAATATTTCCTACATGATGATATTTTATTTATAATTTTTAGACATTAAATAATTTAATTTATTAATGACACAATGATGATGGAGCAATTACCATAATAGTGAAAAATTAAAATAAATGATATTATAAATACCCAAATAAATATAATTTTAGACTTTTAATGAATTAAAATAATTTTCTAGGATAATATGACATATTAAGATTGATTTAATGGACTTTTTTTGAAGTAATCATTCTGTTATGAGTTTCACAAAAATCAACTATTGAATAGTGTCAAAATTGACATAAAAGAGTTTTTAAAACAAATATTATATTATTAATTGATATTAAATTTTTAAAAATATAAGGTTCGGCCAAAAGACTTATATCATAATAGTTGTATCATTAATGGACGACTTGGGGGGTCTCTTTTATGTATATAGTATGTTTATAAACTATATAATATAAAAATACAAAGTGACATGGAAGATGTCAAACTAATTAATTAAGAGTTAAAACAAAAAGATAAGGTTAATATAATGACCCAAACCTATCTAAATTCTATTGGAAGAATGGTTTTTGACCTATACTCACCATAAAATTTTAATAATAAAATTTTGAGCCATTATAAACCGAATATGAATTTATTATAAATTAATATTTCAAGCTTTTCCAAAGGTGCCCGTCACCCCTCTTATAAAAGGGCACTCCTCCTTCTCATTTTGTCACACCTTCAAAGCCTTTTGGTTCGGCCAAACTCTTCCCAAATACTATCCCAAATTCCCTCACTACAACTTAGATGCCATAGTTTGATCATAAATCCAACCTAAGGATCCCTTTTGATCAAATCAAAAGGAAGAAACCGAAGAAGAGGTAATGTTTTCACCACCCCTTTTCAAGTTCCTTTCTTCTTCCACTTCTTCTTTCATTGTTATTACAATTATAAAATAATAAATCCAGTATCTTATATATACTGTGATGTTATCATAAATATTGTACAACCATATTCAGTATTCTATCCACCCTTTGAATAACATTTCACCATACGTGCGTACATACGGCTTACCGTCTCCACGTCGTGGTGTAATTGTTATTCAATAAATTATTATCTGGATGGGTATAATAATGATGTGTAACTCATGTAAATAATAAATATAACATTTTAATGATTCTTTATATATGATATAACAACCATTTATATATTATTTTAATATCAGAAGTATGATATTGTCACTCATGCGTACGTACGGACTACCGTCTCCACAAACACGATGAGATTCATTCTCCATCGTATCCATTCAAGTATAATTCTCATTTGAGGATTAATAATAGTATCTAAGGACTTGATATCATTATGGATATGATATGATACAACCAATCCATTACAAACTTGGCTTATGTAACAAAACATATAAAATTAAATGAGTAAGTTAACACCCGAAACAACGATAATACAAATATATTATTAACAAATCAATGTTAAAAGATCATATATGATATCATATTAATGTATATGATTCTTTTATAATTTAATAACAATTATTTCACCATTATACAGGTGGTTAACCTACCCCAACCAAGGAAAAGTACAAGGTAAGGGTTATTTCACAATCTCTTCATTATCCGAGGTTGTTTATACGTAATAATCTACTGGGATCTCTTTATCATCCACATCCATATTTCATAAAAATTTATTTCAAAAAAATTTTACTATTTAAAAGAATATGGGTTAAGGTCATTTATACCCTTGTTTGACTTTTTATAAGAGTTTTATAAAGGAATCTTTCCGTCATTTTCCAAAGAAGGTGCTTTTTAACCTTTTCGACAGAATTAATGTAACAATGTTTTTTTAACTTATACAGTGGGTGCGGTTATTTTCCGCCGTTATAAAATCGTCGAAGCTTCCCTTACAAGATTATAAGAATATTTTCAGAGTAAATTCTTTATTTTATAATAATGTTACTTTTAAATGATTTCAAAATGTATATTTTAAGAATTTTTTAAAGGTGCACTTTATCAAGATCATAATTTTAAATGTTTTAATGATTTATCTTTCTAAATATTTTTAATTAGTTTCCATGTTTTCAAAATGATTTTAAGGATTTATTTATATGGACATGAATGTTTTGAAATGATATTTCTTTTCAAAAGTTTCAAAGTGTTATGGGACACTTTGATTCAAAAATATCTTTTAAATTACTTCCTTTATAAATGTGTGACTTTTCAATGATTTCGAGAAAAGAGATATTTCTGTCAAATAGTTTTGATTTCATCTATGTCAACATCCTTTGATGGATTTTAAGCTTATTTGAAGTTGATTTAATATGATACAAGACTTCTATATTTTATTTAAGGTTTTGTGATATGTTTGACTATGGATGTGCTATTTTTATACCATTCATGATTTATGGTGAAAATATAGACATTTCGTATGCTAGTTTTAATACGAATGTTTATGTTATGTTTAAACATTTTCATAAGGGAATGCATTGGACTTAATATGTGATGGGTGGAGCCCGCTATTTCTTCTCGATGCATCAGTAGGTCTCATGAGAAAAAATAGTGTCTTGGCACAAGGCCTTGGAAAAATCATATTTGTAGTCTTGGCACGAGGCCTTGGCTATGTGGTTATGATATTATGGCATTATGCATTCTATCATTATGAAAGTGTTATTGATATTTCATGTTATTATTCGATTAGTATAATATCCATGTGAATAAATAAATGGCATTATTTCATTTTATTTTTTCCATACTATGTTAAAGTACATGTTTAAAAGGCTTTTGTTTTAGTTATACATTGAATTAAATGTTTATTCTTATTAATGAACGTTTCTTCTATATAGTTATCCTTACTGGGCATTTGATCTCACCCATTTTCTATGTTTTATTTTTCTCAGGATATGAAGAAGTAAATTATAAATGACCTGCGGGGATATTATGAGGGGATAATAGTGTGGACTATGGAGACAATATGTTGTTGTAGTATTTTTTCACCATATGATGTAATGTAAAACATTATGAATATATCTAGTGTTTCCAAGGCTACTAAACCAATCGGTCTTTCGAGATTTGTTCTTTCTTGTGATCATGCCAATGTTACGAAGTAATGCACCAACTCTGGGTAACTGGGTTCGGGGCATTACAATAACCATGTATGTAATGATAAGGTCGTTATAGTATGGATGGTCCTCTTGGTATGACCATCTGTCTGAGGATGGAAGGCAGTGCTCAGATGTAGCTTCGTATCGAAGGCTTCCTACAACCCCTTCCATAGCTAGGAAGTAAACCGTGCATCATAGTCAAAGACAATAGAAGAAGTTACTCCATGAAAAAGCACAATCTCTTTCACGTAGAGGCGTATCATGCTCTCTACTGAGCCCTTCTCTCTGATCAGTAAGAAGTGGGCCGACCTGGTGAGTCGGTCATCGATCATCCATATCTAGTCATGACTCCTAGATATAGGTTAAAGACCCGTCACGAAGTCCATGGATATCCCATCCCACTTCTACTCTGGGACTTCTAAGGGCTGAACCAAGCCTGCTGGCACCTGGTGCTCCGCCTTCACTTTTTCAAAAGTGAGGAATTATGAGACAAACATGGTTACCACCTTCTGCATACCTGGAAACCAGTGATATCGTCAATGGTCCTGGTAAATCATCGCCACTTCTAGATGTACCGCTAGTGGGGAAGCATGGAACTCCCTCAACACTTCCTCCTTATGTGAAACTAGTACATTGTAACATCCATTGAAGAGGATGATGTGCTCCCCACCATCAAACAACCCATAAGGTTCTTGCCCTGTGGATACTTGAGAACTTCATGTCTCACAGTCAGCGTCTTCATGTTGGGCCTCCCGGACTCACTAAAGAAGTGGGGGAGTGACTGTAAGAGAATTTAGATTGTTTTCTCCATCCCTATCCATGAAGGATATCTGCAAGGTAGCCAACTACTCTAACGCCTCTCCTAGAAGCTGAATGACTGATCTCCTATTGAGCGCATATGCTACTACATTCCACTTCCCATGAGTATAGACTATCTCAAATTCATAGTCCAGAAAAAACTCAAGCCATCATCGTTGCCTCAGGTTCAGGTCCTACTGAGAGAAGACACACCTGAGACTATTGAGATTAGAGTAAACTGTAAACTGTTCAGTGAACAAACTATGGGTGAGACTATCCAATTGAAAATATCTCGACTACACCCTTCTTCGCCTACATTCTACAAAATCTTTTAAGACTTATCCATTGCCGAAAAGAGAAATCTGGACTCATCCCCTGGATGAACCACACCCTTTGCCTAATAAAGTCAATCCTGACATGAACAGTACTAATTCATGTCATGGACGATGTCGTAAGGCCTCGATATTACTACCAAGAGATCCAACCATTACTCTCACCTCCAAGGGTTGAGTCACACTGTCGGCATCAGTGTGTGGTCACAGGGTATCCTCTAGTAGGAATCTCAAAAGTGAGGGTCATGTAAACGGTTTTAACCGTAACTTCTTATTATTAACCACACAAAAAGGGACGAAGTAAAAGTCATAAGGACAACTATATGTTATTACTGCATCTCAAAGTACAACGATACAATGTAATAACAAACAATGACATCAACAAAGCTAGAAGCATCATTAAATAGTCCCCTTATGCCTGGAACTATTCCTGGTCCTGTCCACCTACTTCCGGAGCTCCATGGTGTTATGCTTCAACTGCCTGAAGTTGGGACCTCCCCTATCCACCAGTTCTTTGAGGTCAGGGTAGACCTCGAGGTCGTGGTAGTGGCAACACCTCGATTCATCGTCCACCACCAGTTTCACGACCAGCTTCTCTTCCATGTCCGCCTTCTCCATGCGGACCATATCGATCGAACCTATGCCCTTGCCTGGGAGCTCCCACATCTTACTGCTGATCATCTGTATGGTGGGTCGGACAGTCAAGTTCCATTTGACCAATCCCGCCGCAAGAGTAACATTGTCAGCTCCTGGTATGACTGGCTCTATCTCTACTCTGGTTGCCCCGCATAACTGATCCTGAGTTGTGCAGTCGACCACCTATGGTTTGGGTCCAGCAGAACCTATGTGACATTGACCTACTACAAGCTGCATGTCGACTAGTAGTGGGTCCCACTGCAGGAGACTGCTCCTTAAGTAAACTCTCCACAAGAAGGGCTTTCTCCAACACCCCTGTCTACGTCGGGATGATATGGGAGATAACTAAAGCTCTAATCTCTCACCTGAGCCCCTGGTCAAAGGTCTGGGCCCTGAAGAAGGGAGACCGTACCAGATCAGTGGGGTAGCACAAGAGCTCGGTGAACCTCACTGAGTACTGAGCTACACCCATGCTTCCCTACTATAGATGAAGTATTTCTTGTACCTGCACCGCTCGAAGGGTGGCTAGTACAAACTCTACCAAAAATAGGCCCTCAAAGTCTAAACATAAAAGTGACGCCTCATCATGAAACTGGAGCATCAGGCTCCACCATCTGCCTGCTACTTCCTGAAGGAGGCTGGCATCAAGGACAACCATGAAGTCGGATAGAGTCATTACTAGCCTGAAGACTCTCACCACAGCCTCCAGCCAATCCCCAGCCGCTTGTGAGTCCATCTATCCCTAGAACCGAGGTGGCCTCTTGCGTTGTAACTCGTGCAACACACTCAAGCGGTGTGAATCGTCTGTTCCTGGGGCTGGTGGAATCAGTGGCCTAATGGGAAGTGGTACCACTGGTGCCTCCGCTGGTGCCTCAACTAGTAGAGGTCCCTGTACTAAGGCCTCATCGCTCGGCGGTTTTTCCGGACGTACAACTCTCGGGGCTCTAGGTGGTCGTCTGCAGGGAGGCATCCTGAAAGAAACAGATGTGACAAGGTCAACTGAATATACATGGGGAGCTTATCTAGTTTGATCTGACATAAAGAAAACATTTGAAAACACACACGTAATCAGTGTTTTTGTTAAATGATTTCGATATTGGAAGTCAGGGTCCTAGTGTGTGGATACGTCGGCCGCCCGCACCAACACTGGACTCCCAGAACTGAAAACCACATTTAGTACCCTTAACACTATTGCTTCACATAAAATAAATATCAGAGTCCTACGTTCTGCAGTAGAACCGACGTCCTCTGATACCAATTTGTCACAACCTATCTCCCGGGGCTCGTATCATGAATACCCCAAGCCCTCCTTCCATAGGCCAGGGGAAGGCAACTAGAACCAAAGGCATAATTCCCAAAAACATTGAAGGAATTGCCTTTACAAATCGTAAACACACACAACCAATGTACAAAAAGAAGTAAACAAATAGCATAAACTGTATAAAAAGAGTACTAAAAGTAAAGGGGGTCCAGAATACAATCCCAACAGTAAAGTAAAACACAACTGAATGAAAGTACAACTAAATGGGGAAAACAGCTGAAAGATGAAAGAAACTCTTGGATCGTCCTTTGGGGGTTCCTACCGGAACAGTATGTATAGATGGCCTCCTCAGCGCTCCATGTCCGTCAGACTCCACCGTGTACGGATACATCGTAAGGTCCTCCTCCGGGTACAGTCCAGTTCTGGCGCTCTTGGCCTCCGTCAGCAATGTTCGTCGTCTGCATCCAACACAACGAGGCACAGGCATAGCCCATGCTGGGGTGAGTATAACGATACTCATTAGGGACCTCGAGACCCTCAAGGTCTCAAAAAATACAACAAGGATAAACCACAAAGTATGATTTCTTCGAATAACCATTACTTAGGTATATTCCCATACATAAACCTATGTTATCATGTAACCTATATCAATCATGAGGAAAACAAAAAGGTCATTGACTCCGCTCAAACCTGAATTTTCATTAACGAAACCACGACTAATGGAGAACTCCTCCTTTGTCTAGTACAGTGTCCATGTCGTGACTCAGAGGCACTACTCACTAACTTTAGACTACTGAGGCACTCCTCCTGTCGAGTACCGCTGGTCTGCTGCCAAACTGGGCACTCCGTCCGATGTGGGTCTACTCCCAAAATGAACTCTCCCCCAATAGCCTACATTGGTAATCCTCCTGTTGAGTACCATGGATTTTCTGCCAAACCTGGTGTTCTGTCCGCTATGGGTCTACCACCAAATCGGGGGCTCCGTCCACTAGGCTAGTCGAATCATTCCGAGTCAAATCGGTCAAGTAGTCGTCAGCTCTATAGCTACTAGGTCTCCGCACTCCGCTTGCTCGTCTCCGGGAGGTTCCACTCCTCGAGCTACTAATCGATACCCCAGTGTTATGAGATCTCACGTGGATGTATCTCAAAGGACTTCCATGTCATAGGTGTCTCAACACAATATACGAGACGTCAATTGGACGCCCGGTCTGTGAGTTATTAGAATTTTAGTCTCGGGGGCCCGGTTGGATTCATGTATGAACCAACCTGTCCATGACTCAAATATAACCTGTACTATAATCGGGTATAATCAAAGGGACAGTTATACTCCAAGAATACCGGTGTCGCTGACGGTTCGTCAGATGAACTTCCAGTGCCAAAGATATGGCCCAAGAAGGCAATGGGTCAGTAATGGGTCCGGGTCTGGTCCGACCCGGTCGGACCGACTCGGCCCCACACAGTCTAGGCTGACCCGGTATGGGTTAACCCGATCAGACTTACTGGGTCTGACCCATTTCATTGGGCGGGTCATCCCAACGGACCGCGAGGGCGGCTCGGTAACTCGGCCCGAGAGACCGGTCCGGTTCGGCCAGCGACACCACTGGGACATCGCTCGTCAACTGGGAAGGCTGGTGGCAGGTAGGCCAGCAGGCATGCCGCGAGGGGAGCGAGTAGGGTGGCTAGGAACCTGCCGGATGCGGGTGCACCAGGCATGATGTCGGGGTGCATGGAAGGTCGTTGGTAGGGGCCGGGTAGTCCAATGGCAGGGCGCGGGGGCACCGGGTAGGTCGTCGGCAGAAGGCTGGGTTGCAAGTAGGCCGCCGGCCGGGGCACGAGGCACCGGGCCTGCCGGAAGCATGCTAGGGGGGCACCGGGATGCCTGGGTAGTGAGCCGGGGGCAGCCGGACTGGCCAAGCAAAGCGCCGGGGGCGTCGGGCAGCGCTTCGGGGGGCGCGGGGCTAGCCGGGCAGCGCGCAGGGCAGTGCGTCGGGGGGCGTAGGGCCAGCCTTGGCGGGGCCCAGCTGCCCGACGTAGGGGCTGAGTGGTGCACAACAGAACTTGGGACAAGTCGTGGGTAGCGCGGTAGTGTTCGGCCCAGGGCATCGGTGCGTCACAGGTGCGGCGCGATTCTGGGAGGTTGTGTGTAACGACCAAATGTTTTTAATGGAAATTCCCTTCTTATAAATATTTCATAAAATTCCATAATAATGATCTACTAAGTGATAAGTGACCTTTAATCTTAATTTTTCCCCTTTTGTGTTTGGAATTTCAAAAATCTGGCATACACGATTGTGTTCAAGATGTTTTTTGGAGTCTAATAAAAATTAAATTTGGTGAATAGTAATCTACCCTAATGAATAGTAACATACCCTTATTAATAGTTATATACCCTAATGAATAGTTACCTTACCTATGGTGGTATAAAAATAATATTCATGTTGGAAGTTCGGTATACCTATAGTTTAGAATGTGTTAAATAATGATTTAAAACTGGTTTTGATAATAAATTATTATTTTATTAAATATTAAAATAATCATATTTAGAATTCTTTTATTGGAAAATTGACTTCATTTTTGTATTCTACACAATGAAAAATGGTTGGGGTAAATTTTTGGGATTTTTCTGAAATACATGAATTTTTGATGAATAGTGAAATACCGTGATTTACAAAAATTAAGATAAATAAGATAATTATAAAGTCATGGGTGATTTTCTACTGATGTCAGCCCACTTGGTTAGGGATTAATTTATAAAATTAATATAATTGGTCATAGAAGACTCAATATTCCTTGTCTTGTGGGGAATTAATAAGCTAATGAATTTATATTAAGGAAACCCCTCTCTCCTCCACTATAAATACCCTATCTCCTCACCTCTTTCCCTCACACCTCTCAAGCATTGTGCCTAGCCAAATTTCTTCAAAAATACCCTCCCAAGCTCCTTTACCACGTCCAAGGATTTCTGGTCTTTCCAAATTACCATAACCAACAACTCTAAGAGGATTCTCAAAGAGAGGAGATCAAAAGGTAAGAACCCTCTTTTGTATTCAATTGTATTGTTTTCATTTTCTTTCTTTCCTTATACCCTCTTCACCTTACCTCTTCCAAAAGGAATTAAAGCTCCAGAATATAATATATTCTGGATTATAACCATGTTTATGTAAAATTTCAAGCATCATGCTTCCCCTCCTCTCCCTCACGATCTAGAATTAAAACATCGCCCGTGATGTGTCGAATTACTAACATCATGGATTTAGTTTTTTCAAATTCTTTTATCATTTTGATTCTGGTCATGAAACCATTTATGTTATGGTCGAACCAGATTATTATATATGGTATATTTCATATTTAAGGATCTTTAATCCTCATATAATCATGATATAAAATAATAATTCAAAACAAGTCATTTATGGGAAAAATCGTTAAAATTAATTCAAGTGTTTATCATTAATGTTTAATGTAAAGGTTCTCTTTCACTCTAAATAACCAAATGAATTTTGTAAAAATGTTACCTAATGGATGTCCACTAATTTTATATGACATCAATTCTGGACAACCACTTTCATCTTACAATTTATTTGAACCTAAATACAATTGAACCGATCATTAAAACAAATGAAACAAATGGTCCGAACAATGAAATTGAACCTTGTAATCAATAACAATGGGTATAAATGATATTCAAAAGGGTATAAAGAATCTTTTAATTTTATATAAGGTTCTATAAATATTGATTAATAAACCTAATTTGACTATTCATCTCATTAATATCAAGTGGAGAACACCAACGGACCTAATGTAAGGGATCCTCTCAATTTCATTCTTATTCAAGATTGTTCCCTATGATAAGACATGTTGTGTGTAAATATTAATTATGGGGTATGATTTATCCCATCACCCATAAATCCCTATATTTGTATAAGTGATGAGAATTTCCTTTCCTCTCTCACTAATCCCCCTCAAGTACTCCTGATACCATGCCGAAAATCCATAAAGAATTCTACCCGATCCTCTTTTATTCCTTCGGGTTGACTTATCTACCTTTCTACCAAAATGATGTTTTCTTATATTTTCATGTGCATAATCTAAATGATGTGTAAATTTCCCAAGTCTATTTATCAAGACTCTTTGATCACTTTCTTTCGGGTATATGCATGATTTTAAGTGATTCTCCCCTCATTACTTCCTGATAAGTGAACCTGTTTTAAGGGAACTTCCTGAATTCTTTCATATTATCAATTGTACTCTATACTCTGTTTTAAGTCTCATTTGTCCTTATAAAATAAGTTTTTTTTATTATGAAAACCCTCCTGGTTTACAGATGGTTTTATAAAAAAATATTATTCTGATTTTCCATTTAAGAGATATTCGATGTTTTCTTCAACCGCACTAAAATGTTTTTACTCATTGATTCCTAAAAACTATTTCTACATTTTATCACTTCAGTTTTTTATCTCTTGTCATGATTTATGCATTTATAAATTATTAATTTATATTTATGATTTAATTTCATTCTTTCATGGATGCCTATATATTATGCCTTTTTTATTATGCTTCATAACGTGATTGTGTGCCCATTTCTTTCCTTGGGTACTCTTTTGTTTATGTATGATTGAGGATCTTTACGTGGAAGGAATATAAATGAATAAGCTTAGATGGGTGTTCCCAAATAGCACTCCAATGCATTGGGTATAGTTAATGTCTCCAGAGATGATTATGGTAAAATGGTCCGGGTGGTTAGCCTTGGCTTGTGCAACTATGGAAAATGAGATTGGAAGTTAGCCTTGACGCGTACTAAAGACATGTTTAAAGTTGCTGCCACCACTTTATGATAATATTCTTATATAATCTCATTATTATATGATCCCATGATTATTTTATTCCATGTGTTTATTATTCCATGATTATATGTTACGATTCCATATGTTCCATGCTTCCAATAACATTATGTCAAGCCTCCTAATCCATGTGCTTAAAGTTTATTCTTATGTTCTTTACCTTACTGGGATTTTTAGCTCATCCCTTTGTTCATGTGCTCCCCAGGGTACCCTATCCAGATGTAAGAGATTAAAGGAAGTTAGGAGCTCATTATGAGGATTAAATAAAGAAGCATTTTTAGCCCATGTTTTATGTTATATGTACCTAGTCTTCCAGGACACTAGACTTAACGATCATTGGCTTGTACTCTGATGATGAACTATGTTTAAAATCATGAATTGTTATGTCAAAAAGGCTAGGGTCGCTATAGTTGGTATCAGTGGATGGTCTAGTTATTTTTGGATATTAAGAATAGAGCACCTTAGTGAGAACTTTAAGGATGAGACTAAGTATTAGAAAACATTCCAAAATTTTGGTGAGTATTGAGTAAGTGGTTTATCAAAAAAAATATATGTCTAGATACGAGTAGGTAGAGGCGTCTCTAGAAGAGATGTATCATAGATGTAAAACCCGAAAACACTTCTTTGATCTAGACTCGAACGGGAACTACTGCACGACAACATTCCTTGATGCACTCTTGGTTACGACACTCCCGGGGGATATGCCTTGGTAGATTCACGATCATAGTACAAAAAATTATAAGGGGAAAAAAACTATACGAATATATGTTAAGAAATAGATTGAGGATAACCTAGATATAAACCTAAGGAATCATAGGCCAGGATGTACTTATTATTTATAAGTTTATCCTTTTATGTTCAATGTTTCTTTTCTATGATAAATAGCTATGTATTCAAGACCTCTAATTATACGTTCTTTTTCTTAGTTAATGGCAGGAAATATAAAAACACATTCCAACAACAAATGTGATAGGAAATGTGATGATTGCCCTAGTGACATGCCTAATGTGATGGAAGCGGGTGCTCAAAACATCGTGGCAGTAATTGCTCAGCTGGCTCAAGTTATGAATAACAACTTGAATCAGGTGGAATGTCCCCCTTCTCCATGTAAAGAGAATGTTGATGTTGAATCCTTCATGCGGAAAAGACCTCCCATGTTTAGTGGATCTTCTGATCCCATTCTCGCGGAACAATGGATTAACTCCATTGAAAAGATATTCACCATCCTCCAGTTCTTGGAAGAAGAGAAGGTGGTACTGGCAGTCTATCATTTTGATGGGGAAGCTGATCAGTGGTGGACACTGATTAAGAATACTAAGTCCCAAGAGGAAATCAATTTCATAGATCGGGAGGAATTCAATAGGATGTTTTTCAACAAATATTTTCCTTGAACCCTCCGTCTCAAGATGGTAAGAGAGTTCCTCAGACTCAAGTAGAAGGTAGATGAGTCCATCGGGGAATATGAAGCAAACATTACAAGGCTTGCAAGGTATGCCTCTAGATTTGTCATGAACACCGAAAGAAAGGTGGATCGCTTCTTTAGCAGACTAAAGACGAGTCTAGGAAAAGCATTGGAGATTCGAGACATCAATAGTTATGAGGACACTGTCTGTTGTGCCCTCAAGGTGCAAATGGAGATTAGAGACTCTCAGAGGTATCACGGGCCTGGTGAAAAGATGAATAAGATGAAAAACAACATGGGTGTTCCATCAAACAAATCCCATGATGGATAGAATCCCAATTTTTCCCATTGCAAAAATTGTGGGAAGAAGCATCCTGCTAACTGTCTGAAGGGAACCAATAACTTCTTAAAATGCAGAAAGTTTGGTCATCTGGCCAAGAACTAATGAAGGGGTATGAAAAATCCCGCTAATGTTGAGAAGAAAGGAAGGAACAGATCAACACTCAGACTGTACTGTATTGTTATTACTACAAGGAGATTGGGTATTATGAAAACAATTGCCCTAAGCTGAGGGTTGTTGGAGGCAATAAACAAAAACCTCCAAGGCAACAAGGAAGGGAATATGCTATCACTACTACTGACGTGGAGCCGAAAAACAATGTGGTGACAGGTACGCTTGTTATTAATTAATGAATTGAAAATGTACTATTCGATTCTGGTTCTACGCATTGTTTCATATCTTGCAAGTTTAGTAGAAATATTCAAACACCACATCAAAATTTGGAGGAAAAGTTATCTGTGAGAATAGCGAATGGGGAAATTATTGAATCAATGGTTTATAACTCGTCCCTAGTCAATGTTTGTGGACTGAATCTCCTATAGAATCTTGTCAGACTTTCTTTAGTGGAAGTTGACGCTATCTTGGGCATGGATTGGATATCATTGTACAAGGCCAACGTCAACTGCTGGAAAAGGGAGATTACTCTTGACATCCCAAAGCATCCTCAGATTCTTTACAAGTGCAAGGAGGAAGATGAGTCTCCTTTAGGATATTTGTCTCAAGTGTGGATATTTCTTCCTTTTGTGAAATCATATATATATATCAAATTATTGAGACAAATGAAATAATCATGCATGAAGACATGACCATCATGATGTATTACACTGATTTATTCCCCGAAGAGTTGCCTAGTCTTCCTCCTGACTGAGAGGTTGAGTTCTGAATTGAAATTATCCATGGATCTCTACCAATCTCAAAGACACCTTACAGAATGGCCACCGTAGAGCTAGAAGTGTTCAAGAAGCAATTATAGGAGAATATGGAGATGGATTTTATACACCCGAGTGCTTCACCGTGGGGTGATCCAGTCCTCTTCCTCAAGAAGAAGGATGGATCAATGCTCCACTGCATTGATTATCGTGAGCTCAATAAAATCATGATATTGAACAAGTATCCCCTACCATGGATATATGACTTGTTCGATCAGCTATGTGGGGCCAGTTATTTCTCTAAGGTGGACCTTTCATCAGGATATCACCAACTGAAGGTGAGGAAGGAAGATATTCCCAAAACTATCTTTCGAACAAGGTATGGACACTATGAGTTCATAGTGATGCTCTTCAGACTCACTAGTGCTCCATAAATTATCATGGATTTAATGAATATAGTATTTAGAGATTACCTTGACAAATTTGTGGTAGTCTTTATTGATGATATTCTGATATACTCCAAGATCAATGAGAAACATGAGGAGCATTTGGAAACTGTGTTAAATACTTTGACAGGGGAGACGTTGTATGCAAAGTACAGTAAATGTGAGTTCTGGATGGAGGAAGTATCATTCTTGGGGCATGTTATCACTAGAAATGGGATATCTATGGACCCTTCCAAGACAAAGGAAATTGAGGAGTTGCCTAGACCAACTTCTATAACAGAGATCCACAGCTTTTGGGTCTAGCTGGGTATTATCGACGATTCATGAAGAACTTTTCATGACTATTAAACCCAATGACCAAGCTGACGCGGAAGGGAGTAATGGTTGTCTGGACACAGAAATGTGAAGACTGTTTCAAGGAGTTGAAAAAGAGGCTTATCGTTGCGCCATTACTCACACTCCCTACCAGTGGGGAAAACATTGGGGTGTATAGTGATGCTTCTATGAAGGGCCTAGGCTGTGTGCTAATGAAAAATGAAAAAGTGATATCCTATGCCTCAAGGCATCTGAAAATTCATGATCAAAACTATCCAACGCATGATCTCTAGTTAGCGGTTGTGATCTTTGCCTTGAAAATCTAGTGGCCTTATCTCTATGGGGAGAAATGTGAGATATATACTGACCATAAGAGTCTCATGTATATATTCACATAGAAAGAGATTAATATGCACAAGCAAATATGGATATATCTCATCATGGATTATGACTTCTCAATCTACTACCATCCCGGTAAGGAAAACAAGGTGGCAGATGCTCTAAGTAGAAAGGATCTATCATCTTTATCAATGATGATAATTGAAAAGGATCTGATCTTCTTAGATTTCCAAATAATGGACATTGGAATAATTAAGGGAGGAACATCATCAATCCTTTCTAAAATGATTTCTCAACCATACCTATTGGAGAAAATAAATGTTTCTCAAAGAAAGGATATGGAAATTCCGAATAGGGTAGAAGATGATAAAAATGAGAAATCCTATGATTTTAAAATTGATGAGGAATGAGTTGTATGATTTGGGACACGATTATGTGTACCATCTGATCTAGAGATAAAGAAGGAGCTATTGAATGATTCACATAGCTCGACCTTCTCTATCCATCCTGGGAGTACCAATATGTATCGTGATCTCCGAGAACACTTCTGGTGGGATAACATGAAGAGGGAGATTGCAGAATATATATCATGGTGCTTGGTATGTCAGCAAGTTAATGGTTAGTGACAAAAGTCCAAAGGTATGATACAGACCTTGCCTATACCCATGTGGAAATGGGAAAATGTTACTACGTACTTTTTCACGGGTCTCCTAAAGATGTCGAAGGGAAATTATGTGATATGGGTTGTGGTTAACTGCCACACCATGAAATCACATTTCATCGATATTCAGGAAGATCTCTCGCTTAAAAAACATGAAAATATATATGTGAAGGAAGTGGTGAGACTGCACGGTGTTCCACTCTCAATTATCTCTGACTGCGATCCAAGGTTCACATCAAAATTCTGGAAGAGTCTTCAACAATCTTTGGGTACTGAATTAAATTTCAGCATGACCTATCACCCCCAAACTGATGGCCAGTCTGAATCAACTATTCAGACACATGAAGATATGCTTAGAGCCTGCTCTCTAGAATTCAACGGTGGATGGGATCATCATCTCTCATTGGATGTGTTCTCATACAACAATAGCTTCCACTCGAGTATTCATATGGCTCTATATGAAGCTCTGTATGGAAAGTGATGTAGAACTCCAACATGTTGGGATGATGTTGGAGAAAGAAAGCTCCATGGACCTGATCTTGTTCAAGAGATGACAGAGAAGGTTCAAGTCATCCAGAAACACATAAAAGATTTTTAAAGTCAGAAAAAGAGCTATGCTGACAACCGTCGAAGGGATTTGGAGTTCGACGTTGGAGATAAAGTCTTTCTTTGAATATCTTCGTGGAAGAGAGTCATGCGATTCGGGAAGAAAGGGAAGCTAAGCCCAAGGTATGTTATCCCCTTTGAGTTCCTTGACAGTATAGGAGTCTTGGAATATCGGCTTGCACTTCCACCGAATATGGATCGAGTTCATAATATTTTTCATGTATCACTCTTGAGGAAGTACATACCCAATCCCTCACATGTACTATACTCAGAGGTGGTGCATCTCGAAGATGATCTCTCCTATGAGGAGCCGCCGGTAAAGATTCTGGATCGGATACATAAGGTTATATGCAACAAGAAAAACCATCTTGTCAAAGTGTTGTGGAGGAACCATAAGTTTGAGTAAGCAACATGGGAGCTGGACCAATCAATGAAGGAAAAGTACCCTCACCTGTTTTTGGACTAGAATGTAAAATTAAATTTCGAGGGTGAAATTTCATAAGGAGGGAAGAATGTAATGACCCAATGTTTTAAATGGAAATTTCCATCTTATAAATATTCCATAAAATCCCATTATAATGAAATAATAAGTCATAACTGACCATTAAACTTATGTTTGTCACTTCTTTGTTTGGAATTTCGAAAATCCAACATTCACGGTTGTGTTCAAGATGATTTTTGGAGTCTATTAACAAAAATATTTTTTTTGTGAATAGTAACGTACCCTAATGAATAGTAACATACCCTTATGAATAGTGATATACCCTAATGAATAGTAACCTTACCTATGGTGGTATAGAAATAATATTCATGATATAAGTTCGATATACCTATAGTTTAGAATTAGTAAATGAATACTTTAAAACTGGTTTTGATAATAAATTATTATTTTATTAAAATATTAAAATATTCATATTTAGTAAATTATTAATGAAAAATTTACTTCTATTTTTGGATTCTACAGGTCTAAAAATGGTTGGTGTAAATTTTTGGGTTATTTCTGAAATACATGAATTTTTTATGAATAGTGAAATACCGTAATTTACAAAAAATAAGCTAAATATGCTAATTATAGAGTCAATGGTTATGTTCTGCTGATGTAATCCCACATGGTTCGAGATTAAATTATAAAATTAATATAATTGGTCATGCAAGACTCACTATTCCTTGTCATGTGGAGAATTAATAAACTAATGAATTTTATATCAAGGAAACCCCTCTCTCCTCCACAAGAAATACCCTCTCTCCTTACATCTTTCCCTCACACCTCTCAAGCCTTGTGCCTATCCAAATTTCAGCCCAAATACCCTCCCAAGCTCCTTCCCCACGTCCAAGGCTTTCAGGTATTTTCAAAAGACCAAAACCAAAGCCTCTTAGGGGAGTCTCAAAGAGAGTAGATCAAAGGGTAAGAACCCTATTTTGTTTTCAAGTGTTTTGTTTTCATTTTCTTTCATTCCTTATACCCTCTTCTCCTTCCCTTTTCCAAAAGGCATGAAATCTCAATAATCTAATATAATATGGAATATAAGGATGTTTATATAAAATTTCAAGCATCATGCTTCCCCTCCTCTCCCTCACGATCTAGAATTAAAACCTCACCCGTGATGTGTCAAATTAACAACATCATGGATTTTGTTTTTTCAAATTCTTTTATCGTTTAGATTCTGGTCAGGAAACCATTTATGTTATGGCTGAACCAGATTATTATATATTTTATATTTTGTATTTAATGTTCTTTAATCCTCATACACTCATGATATAAAACAATAATACAAAACAAGTCATTTATGGGAAAATTCGTTAAAATTAATTCAAGTGTTTATCATTAATGTTTAATGTAAATGTTCTCTTCCACTATAATTAACCAAATGAATTTTGTAACAATTTAACCTACTGGATGTCCACTAATGTTATATTACTTCAACTCTGGACAACCACTTTCATCTTACAATTTATTTGACCCTAAATAAAATAGAACCAATCATTAAAACAAATGAATCAAACGGTCCCGAACAATGAAATTGAACCTTGTAATCAATCATAATGGGTATAAATGAACTTAAAAATGGTATAATGAATCTTTTACTTTTATATAAGGTTCTGAAACAATTGATTAATAAACCTAATTTGACTATTCAGCTCATAAATATCAAGTGGATAACACCAACATACATAAGGTAAGGGATTCTCTCAATTTCACTCTTATTCAATATTGTTCACTATGATAAGACATGTTGTGTGTAATTATTAATTATGGGGTATTATTTAGCACCTCCCCCATACTGCCCCCTTTTTGTATAAGTGATGAAAATTTCCTTTCCTCTCTCACTAATCCCCCTCAAGTACTCCCGATACCATGCCGAAAATTCGTAAAGAATTCTACAAGATCCCCTTTTATTCCTTCGGGTTGCCTTATCTACATTTCTACCAAAATTATGTTATCTTATCTTATCTTGTGAATACTATAAATGTTTTTTACATGTTCCAAGTCTATTTAACAAGACTCTTTTATCTCTTTCTTTCGGGTACATGCATGATTTTATGTGATTCTCTCCTCATTGCTTCCCGATACATGAACCCATTTTAAGGGAACTTCCCAAATTCATTCCTATTATCAAGTGTACTCTATCATCTCTTTTAAGTAACATTTGTACTTATAAAATCAGCCATTTTATTACAAAAAACCTCCTGGTTTACTTCTGGTTTTATAAAAAAAATACTATGCCACTTTTCGTTTTAAGAGATATTCGATGTTTTCTTTAACCCCACTAAAATGTCTTTACTCAAAGATTCCTAAAAACTATTTTTAAATTTTATCACTTAAGATTGTTATCTATTGTCATGATTTATGCCTTTATAAAATATTAATTTCTATTTATGATTTAATTTCTTTCTATCATGGATTATTTTATGTTACACATATTTTTATTATGCTTCATAACGTGATTGTGTGCCCATTTCTTTCCTTGGGTACTCTTTTGTTTATGTATGATTGAGGTTCTTTACGTGGAAAGCATATACATGAATAATATTAGATGGTTGCGCCAATATATCACTCCAATTCATTGGGTATAGTTAATGTCTCATGAGAAGATTATGGGAAAACGGTCTGGGCGGTTAACCTTGGCTTGTGCTACTATGGGAAACGAGATTGGCGGTTAGCCTTGACTCGTACTAAAGACATGTTTAAAGTTACTTCAACCTCATTCTGAAACTATGCTTATATAATCTCATGCTTATATGATCCCATGAATATTTTATTCCATGTTTTTATGATCCCAAGTTTATATGTTATGATTCCATATGTTCCATGCTTCCGATATCATTATGTCAAGCCTCCTAACTCATGTGATTAAAGTTTATTATTATCTTCTTTGGCTTATTGGGATTTTTAGCTCATCATTTTATTCATGTGTTCCCCAAGGAACCCTATCCAGATGTCAGGTATCAAAGGAAGTTAGGAGCTCATTATAAAGATTAAATAATGAAGCATTTTAGCCCATGTTTTATGTTATAGGTACCTAGTATTCCAAGACACCAGACTTAACGATCCTTGGCTTGTACACTGATGATGAAATATGTTTAAAATCATGAATTGTTATGTGAAAAAGGCTAGGGTCGCTATATCATGGATAACACGACCTTCGTTGTTTCTGCATTTGTTACCGTCGCTTCATCTCCATGTCGTAATATGTCACATGAAAGTGGAATGATAGAGGATGTCGGGCCATGTTACGTCAGCCTGCATCCTCCACGTTTAGAGGGGAATCAATTGGCTCAACGAGATAAGTAGTTGATAAATAACATTCCCACAACAAACCCTTTATATCTCATAAAGGGGATAAAAAATGTATAACATCATTATGAAATAAACCCCAAACCTTTTGATCAACGGGTGATCGTTCGTTGATGTCATGGTATGTTAGTCATCCATCTGTGGTAGACGATCATGTCCCACGTCGAAGGGGTCTGAGGAAGAAAGTCAGAGAAGAAGAGCTTCACCGATGTTCTTCGCATTCTTTTTGTTCTTCATTAGAAGAACGGTTCTTCCTTGTGAGAACGGTTTATATTGGGAGCTTTTTCTTTTTATCTCTCCACAAAAGAAATTCCCACAAAATTGAATTAATAGATTGCCTAATATTTCATTAGCACAACGATTTCAAAAAGAATAAATCAATCACGTAGGCTCCCCTAAATAATTCTTGTGCGGTGTCACATTAATTGTGGAGGATGTCAAGAGGCTCTCCCTCATTAATGAGGGTGATTTGGGAGGATTTATCCTCCTCCATTAATAGGGGTCTCGTGGTCCCCACCCCTACAATATAATGGAGAGGTTATGCCCAGGTGGTCCCTGCCACAATTATCCTCCCAAGTGAGGTTATGTGCAGGTGGGCCCCACCACCATGACCTCTCATTGGAGGTTTTGGTGTGGTGGCCCCCACCTCCAACCACAACATGGTGGTTTTAACCACTACCAATATAAAAAATAAAGTTAACACTTTCTTTTTATTCAACTAATTAAAAACCCCAAAAACTATCTTCCCTCCTCGTCAAAACACAACTACGGTGAAGGTCACACTAAGAAATCACTGGCGCTGCGAGTTCAACGGTGCCCTCAGAATTCTATTCCAGGCACCGGTTCAAAATTTATAAAATCCCGCTGGTACGTTTACTGAACGTACTTGAACAAAACATAAAAAATTGATTCCGGGCACACCGGGACTTAGAATCAAGCACCGTTAGAAACTATGGACAAGTAAACTTCCCATGTATTTAAAAAATAATTCTACAGGAATTCTTGGTCTTTACATTATCATTGAACTTTATCATAATCATGACTTCTGATATAAATTTTAATTATCTATCATAGATTTCTATAAAATCCAAAATAAAGAAAACACTTATATTTTTTTATTATATTCCTAAAAATAAAAAATTATTAAATTTTTTTTGTTTTTTATAATTATAAATAGAATATATTTATATGTAAATTAAATATAAAAAATTTCATTTTAATATATAATTTTTATTAAAAAATTAATTTTTATTTAATTTATTTATTCCTTTCAAATATTTATAATTAAAATATTATTATTAATTGACAATATTTTTATTCATTATTTTATATGACAAGTTTATTCATATAAAATTTTCATGTTATGAATTACATGTTATTAACAACAACCTAATATTTAGTTCTCATTAACCATGTTATTGATTTTTTATTGATTTTATGATCATTTTTTTGATTTAATGTTATTTATACATAGAAGATGTGACTATTATAATGAAATTAAAATACAAATTGATTAAATTTTCATTGTGTAAATGAAATTTTACTCATACATCCCTCTAGTTAGGAGGATTATATATTGTTCAAAAATATTTAGAGTTACTAGCTATGGATCATTGATTACTCCTATGGATATTGTGAACTATGAAAAAAAAAATAAACATTTAATGAGATTTGTTTCATGTTCCTTACAAATAAGATACATTTTCATATTTTTTAATATTTTTTAATATAAATTATTTGGTGTGCAGAAGAATGTATGAGTTGTATAAAGTATTAAACATCAATGTGGTCTAATTATAATATTTTGTTGGAAAAAATACGTATTATAATACTAAATATGTAGAAGCATTCATACCTTAATGAATGATACATGATATGATTAATATTTCATGTGATGTAATAAATATGAATTTAATATCTATATATATATATATATGTTTTAAATTAAATTGGTGAGACATTAAATGTAAAACCATGGAGATAATACATGCGATATACCTTCACATGTAAATGTATTTGATGACCCTAAACATTTATATTGGTATGTTCTTTCAATATAGGGTTCATGTGGATTATATTACATATATCATGGTGGGAATTTATACACATATGAGTTAACTTTCCAAATCCCATTGATGGATTTTTTTGGTATTTAAAACGTAAACCCGAAGAGTTATTATACTAAAGGATATTTTTTTATACATAAGGTAGATTTGGGAATAGAGATGTCCAATCAACTATCCTTGTGTTTTATATGTTATGATTGGAACGATAAACTACCTAAATAATCATTTAATTAAACTATTTCCAAATATGACTAATTGCATTATTAAGTATTGATCTTTCTCCCCTAAATGTAATGATGTCTTAAGTGATTTGTTTAATGTGATTACATTTGATAAATGTACTTGAATAGAAAATATAAATAATTATACAATCCTATGGATAAATCATTGTTTTAGATTATAGAATTATTCATGAAACACATTTTTATAACCACTTATAGTTATGTACCCTATTATAATATTGGATTGGTATATGACATTGAATTATTTTTCTAAAAGAGAGTTATTATGAGAATTTCAATGTTAATAATATATATATTATATCCAACAATGTCTCTCAGTTTTTACGTACTGAATGTGCATCAAGTATTTATAAAAATGAACACATACTCAGTGGAAATAGATAATTCATGAAATGTGGAGTATATATACAATTTGGTAGTGGTGAATGAGTATTAATATTAGTGGATGCCACTTATGGTCTAAATCTGTATAGAGAAATGGTTAAGATGTAGGAAATCTAATATTTAATTACATACATGACCATATATTTCATTTCTGTATCTTTTTTTCAAATTTTTACATTTTCAATAATTATTATAAAGATGAATTGTCTAAAAATGAATTGAAATATGGAATTGATAATATAATTAATGTTTTCTTTATCCAATACACATATAATATACTCTATAACATTCAAAATAATAAGGTCATGTTTGATTCTAATCCCACAACCCATTGGAAATGTATACTTGGTTATATAAACAATAATTTCATTCAAAGAATCCATACATGTGGATTATAAGAATCATTCAAGTATGATTCATTTAATATATCAGAATATAGTTTATTTTTTAAAATAATAAAACAACATTTAATAGAAAAGTTGAAATTGATAATGGATTGTTGGATCATATAAAAATAAAATTATGCGCACAAATGGATACTTTTGATAGTAATATTTATTAGTAATTTTTAATTATTATTGATATCATTAATCAATATGTTTATGTGTTATAGATGAGAAATTTTTTTGAAACAATTGAAAAGATAAAATAATTTTTGACCAATGCACCAAATCAATTAGGGAAATTTTCAAGATTCTATAATTAGATTAATGTGGAGAATACTTATACTATAAATTCACTAATTATATATAAGACTGTTGAATTTTATGACAACTCACTCCTCTTGAATCGCCATTGTAATATGTTATATAAGAGAGAAGAAATAATAACCTATTACAAATGATTTGATCGATGATGAGTTAGTGCAACACTCATATTTCAATTTTTATATATTATATATAATCTATTGTCTTACTATATAGTAATATCCTATAAAAATAAGTGAAAAAATATTTATATGAGAAATGGAGTGGAAAAAATTAAAATATGTATTTTAAGTTGATTTGGTGTTATGAAGTATACATAATACTGTTAACATAAGAATATCCTAAAATTAAATCAGATAATTTCTTATATATTAGTCATACAATGTAAAATTAAGGATATTATTTAAAATTTTATACTGATCCCAATGTATTTATAGTATATTTAGTTAAATTTATTCATATGGAATATATCTATTGATGAGTTAGTATGTTGAAAATCAAACATGTATATGTTTAATCATAAAAACAATAATTTTTGTTTTATATTAGATTCTTCAATTACAAAATGAATTTTTCCACAAGACCTAACTAATGAAACCTGAAAAAAAATCAAAATATTGATAATATTCTAAAATATATTTAGAGATAAGGGTTTGTTTTAGAAAATACTGTGGATGTAATATTCGTAAATGATACTTTTAATACCAAATTTTATGTTAATGAGTGTTATTATTATTAGAAATGGATTAAATACATGATATATAAGATGGAATTTATGCACACTAAAGATGTTTTAATCAATTTATATACAACAAAATATGTAAGGTCAATAAGGTGAAATTGGGTATTCCATAAATAATCTAAAATAGATGATAGAGTGTATACCTATAAAATGGTTCTTAAAACTATGTATTTTAAAATATCATGGAGTTATGTATTTATATACTATTTATAATTTCAATGAATACGTACATTTATATTTTTATAGTAATTGTATCTCATTATGATTATAATATATATAAAATGGTTCCAAAAAATTATTTCATTATTGATATTTTATTCTAGGATATTCATGTAATATAGATAAGAGGTTTTGAAGTTTCAAATGAGTTATTTACGTTTAAACAGTTATAAAGATTTTTTAATGATTAAAAAAATCCACTCAAATATGAACCTCTTATTTATGATTAAATTAATTATTTTGGTTCATAATGAATGTGAATTATTCTTATGTATATGGATATATTAGTTATAATGTTATTTTATTCATAATAATGTATGAATATAAATCACTTTTTATTAGAAATTATGTCCATAAAATACTTTCTATAATTATGTGGTTGGGAAAATTATTCATGATTAAAGAAATATGTGATTTTTACTACATTCTATTTATGATCATCTATAAATAATGATCTAAGAGGTTTCTTGTACTAAAGTAGAAATCCATATATTAGAAAAGTGCCACGGATTCACATAATGGAAGCCTCCCTAAGTAGGTATTTAAATTTATTTCATTATATTAATCATAAAAAAATTATAATTATATAAACATAGATAGTAAGGATGGGTTAAATTACATATTAATATTAATTATGATAAATGACTAAGTTTATTGTTTTTAATATATCTGATGACATTTATGATTTTATGATAACATTAAATGCATATTGAGTCTATCTGAGAGTTATTGTATTGTGATAAAGAATGTGTTTATGTTATTGAGAATAAGAAAGGATATGTTCTTAGTATTTGGATGTTTTGATGATAACATTGTAAAGAGAGACACATATCATGTTTCCAAACCAATAACGATGATCTGAGATCTCAAAATAAATTTTTCCCAAAAGTGGAAAAATCATTTGGATGAGATCTAAACATGATACCTTATTGGATTCATCAGTAGACACAAAATACATGCCACGATCAAATAATATCAGAAAAACTATTTTAATCAAGAATTTAATTTCATTGCATAGTTTGATACCTAAAATTGTAGGAGCAATTAAAATTTCCAATGATAATACTAGATCCCTAGACATTCTAAGGAACAGTTATCCCACAAACGGACTAGAATCATCCCTTGAAAGTACCATTACATAACTATGAAAATTTATTGATGTGGTGAAATGGTATATTGTGTTGAATAAAATAAAATGGAATCCTTCGATTAATTCTCCATTAGGTTATAAAAATCCTGATTTTCATGTATTTTCATTTGATATTATATTCATGACATAATTGATATAATTTTTTAAAATGTATCGTGGTTTAATAATAAATGTAACATTGAATTATGATTCATACATGTGAGCTTAAATTATATTAAATTTCTACTATATTGATAATTTTTCGCCAAATAATAGATTTTAGTTGTCCTTAATAGATGATTGCTGATAATTATTATGTATTTTGATGTTATATAAATAATAGTAGGAGTAAAATCATAGATTCTATACAAATAGTTGTATGTAATACCATGACTAAACTCATAAGATAATATTTTAATACTTAATATCTTGTATGACCCAACAATTAATATCCCATAGAATTTCATTTGTTTATTGGTACACTTAGGGGTTTCTACTTATTATGAATCTCAATTACCATAGGATTGTGAGAAACCTAGTATGAAAACTTCTATACATCGACAACATTCTTACACAAGCCTTGATGATTTGCTAATTAAATAATTTCATGATATTTTTTAATCATAATAACTAATAGAACTAATCCAATATAGTATTTCACTAATTACATGGAAAATAAATATATTTAGACCATTTATTAAAATGATAAAGGAAATTTTTTTTCATTCCTAGTTGAGTTTTATTTGATTTTCTTGGATACAGTGATGACTGATATGTTACATATTAAATAAAATTGGATATTCCATTTTGAAAATTTATGAATATATGAATTATTATATACTATATTTATATGTTATATGTCTTTCTATCACCAGATAATAAAGTAAAATGGGTTATATTGATATTATTATGATATATATGGGACTTCTATTATGGTTTTTATGTTTATATTGTCATGTGACATTGTTTGATGAAGTTCATATTAGATTACTTTATATAGTTAATAGTGTTGAAAATTATCTACATATAACTCTTTTAAAACATTTATGAAATATATAATTAATATAAATTTTAATTCATAAAGGTATCATAGGTTTTAATAGTTAATCTATAGATTAATAATTAAATTTTGGTTAATTTTTTCCACAAAAAACAATTGAAATTAATAAAATGTATCCAATGAAGTTTTTATTGATTAAAAATGATTATTCATTATTTTCATAACGTCCTCATGATATTTTACTAAATTTGAGGAATTGTTGGGTATGCTTTGAAATATGTCCGATTATATTTTATGATAAAAATATATCGTAAAACAATTTAGGAATATGTTTTATATCACTGACTACAGTTTTGTTATGTCATTATTGGAATGATTTACAACTACCATAAAGTATGATAGGATTAAAATATCGGTACAAAATATCTATAATATGTTCCACTTATTTATCATCATTTATAGAACACCATGATTTTTAATTTATAAATTTACATGTATATAATAATCATTTAAAATGATCTAATAACTAATCCAAATAGGTATTTATTGCATATAATCCACGTTAACAACAAAGCGTGATGATATGAAACTCATATACCTTAATTTAATAATGAGATCCTATATAAAAGATTTGGGATCTCCTATTATAAGTGTATAATTTATTAAACACTTTCTAATCCTCATTTGTCCTCTCCATGCATTATTCATCTTTGTAGAGAATGCTTTATAACCCCATTGGAGACTAAGGGATCATATCATAGTGTATGAGGATTATAGAAGTTTGATTACTTTATATTGGGGTTATAATCCTATTATTATCTTCTTTGGACCTCCCTGAAACATATAACATGAAATATATTTTTTTGGAAAATATTTATATAGGTTTAATTTCTTTCTCATAACATTTAGATTCAATGATGATTGATCAAGCTAGCAAATTTTTTTATTCTAATAAATTCATTATGTGAACACTATTAAAAATCCATCAATTTTATCCTCACCTATATTACTGAAATAGTAAAATTATATCTTCATTACCACATCATACTAAATATCCTGTACATTAAATTCATGAATCATTAAACCATCACTTTTTATAATAGGGTTTTGGAATTTAGGAAGTTCAATGTGAACCAATTTAAAGAAGTAGTTAGTATAGATCCCAACCACCTCAATATATATAAATTTATATAAAAATAGATACCGATAGTTGATGTATAATTTTATAGTATTCTTTCAAAAGAATTATTTATAACATAAAAGGATACATCAATCATAATTATATAGTCCCGTGTTATATTAGTTTCCATACAAAATGAATAATTATACATACAAGTTTTTCAAAATATTATAATATAATATGAAATAATATAGATAATTATTCATTATAAATATATTTAACAAATTAGGATCCATGAATTTGTTAACAATGGGAATTAAAAAGTAATCAAACATGACGATATCCACTCTAATAGGGATCAAAAAAATATCATGCATTAAATTTGAATGTTATTTTTTCATTAAAACAAGACCATCATGATATTTTATGAATATAAATTTAAATTAATTTAATGAAACAAAAGATTTAATTTTTGATTAATGCCAATTAGTTAATTATATGAAATGAAATAATTTGAAAATTATTTCCATCATTGGATAATATGTGATAAGTTTGAGGTAATTAATTTCATTGTCCACATATAGTAGCAGATAAATCTAAAGTACTTGTATTTTTAATATCTCCCAATAGATTTTAAAAATATTTTTATCTGTTTGGAATTAGTGTCAGAACTTTTTTGGTGGAGATTTATGTTACTATAATCATTAACCTCACCATGTTAGGGATACATGTATGATGTTTCACCTGGTGAAGCTTATTTTAGAGATTTTATCATGGTGTTTTCAATTTTGTGGTTTTCCTATAGAGCTAGCTATTTTGATTTGGTCTCTTTAGAGATTATGAGTTTTGGATTTTTCATGTGGTACATTCTTCACCACTTCTGTAATTACAAAAATGTATTACATTAGTGACGGTAATACCTTTATAAACTAAAATAAAGATAAAATGAAAGATCTCATTGCTATGGTGATTTTGGATGTCATGGGGCTATCCTTGATGCAAATAAAAATACCAGAAATTAAAATGTTAGTGGTGTGTAGTTGTGTGTTATGGGACATGTCAATATTTTCATAGGGAGGTTAAATATAATTATTGGACTCACCATGTCATAGTATTGGGTTTGTTTAGTAGAAGAAACTAAGGATTGTTTCATATTCCCTGAAAGGTGGTCATGGGGGCGTCATGGGTGCCTGAAACACTTCATTCCATGTTTTGGTGTATGATATGGTGATTGTCAGTGAATTGTTAATAAAGTTATTAAGACTCAAAAATATCATATTTTCAAATTCTAAAAAATTATATCTCACATTTTTAGCGGCACTGCATATTTTTTTAATCTACCAAATCACTATTAATTCAATTTTTGGGTTTCTGTATAAATAGAGGGTCGATAATTACTTGGTTTAATTTTTTCACACATCTATCAAATCATAAATTTTGATCATTCATTATTAACGATATATATCTATTTACATTCTATGTTTAGGAATAATGGTTTAATATATTATTTTTTCCTACATATAATGATGAATCATTAGATATCATTATACTTTTATTAATTTAGGTTATTGTAAGCATTTTTAGATAACAACAAACTCTTTTTTTCATTTAGTATTATGTAAATTTTATACTAACAAAAATAAAATGGTTAAAACATAAATGATTCAATATGTTCTACAACTAAAATGGCTTCATCAAACTTCTTTGAAGATGGTGAAGGAAATTAAAAACTATTAATCCTTGAAGGTGACGAAACAACACCTCATGGACAATGTTTCTAATATAGAATAAAAGAGATTATATAATGGGATTGATGATAGATTATTAAATTATCATAATAAAATTTTATTATATGTAAGGTACTTTTGTTTTCATCCTTTTCAGATAAGGGTTGTTGAGGATATAATAAGATACAAGAATAATATGAACCAAAATTAAATGAAAAAGGGAAATATGTTTACCTTTTGATTTTATCCTCCTTGAGATGCTCCTTAAGGGAAAGGTATTGGCCAATTGATTATACAAAGAGATACTAGACATGGTAGAGGTAATTTTTATTAGTATTGGTAATAAATTTTATAATGCTCAAATCTTGGATGGTTTAAGGATAAGGGGTGGTGAGAGGTGGTATTTAAGGTGCATAAGAGGGGTGTTTTTGGAATGTTTAATTAATTTGTTTACTAGTTTGGATCTATACTATAAATAGTTTTTAAATTTTTATTAAATATATAAATATAATGATGTTATGTTCGGTATTATGGATCTTACATCTGAAATGACTTTAGGAATAAAATATTTATCTTATAATGTATTTATATCGTAAATTACCTTATTTTACTATTCATAGAAATTAAATTATTTTAATAAAAATCCCAAAAAATAACCATCCTTTATTTTTGATGTGTAGAATTAATATAATGTTCTATTGTTTTTAAAAATAATTTTTCGTAAATGTGATATTTAGTTTTTAATTAAAATCATCATTTACTTGAAAAACATATTTTAAATTTATAAATGACTTCATAACACTCTAAAATAATAGTCTAGATCTCATAAAATTGTCCTAAAATAATAATAAAACAAAATATTAATCTATTAATACATTTTATAAAAAAATAATCCTTTTACATCATTTTATTAATTATAAAATTGTAATGATATATTTATAACATACAAAAATTCCAAAAAAATTACAAATTTTGGAAATATTGACTTTATTATACTATCATACTATTATATCATAAATTAATTAATGAGATTCCAAATTTTTATTTTTGTTTCATTGGTGAGGATAATATTATATATACCAGTTTAATATTCATAAGGGTCACTTCATTATTCCCAATTTCATGTTTCTATTCCATTTTTATGTAATCCTTAACTTCACGAAATACCTCTTATTTCATTCATTTTACATTTATAATTTTTTACTGTGTTCTAAAATTGATTTTGTGTTATATATACTATATAAAATAAACATATAAGGGAAATATCATTGATATAATTCCAGGTCATACATTCACCGCTCCTAAAAAAATTTAATACTCAAAATTTCTTGAATGTCACCTCCTAAAAAATTTTGGGTTGTTCATCGTTATTAAATACTTATACTCCCACATCGCCTCTTTAATATAATGATTTTATCAAGTTAAATTTACCATATAATTCTTCAAATTCATTAATACCTATTATTAGTGTCTATAACACGAATTTTTATTTCAAAGTAAGACAAGTTGGCTTCCAATTCTATTCATTCATAGGTGATTACATACGATGGTTTTAGAATGTAGTTCCTTAATAAAGGGATTTGGAATGAATTCTTTACTTTTCAAAGGCTATGAAGAATTTCCAAATGATAGTCCATAGATCCTACTCTCTCTAGAAGTTCAAAATGACCAATGTACAATGGGCGGAGTTTTGTTTTCTTCCCAAATCTTATAACGCGCTTCCTTGTAGATACCTTCAAGAAATCATAATCTCTCACTCAATATTAAAAATCCTTCTGTTGATTATCATCATATATCTTTTTCCTTCATTGAGATTATATGATATAGGTTTTAATATTCTTTAACTTTTTTAAGTATCCATCACATGATATGGGACAACAATATTCATTTCACCAATATTATCACAACAAGTTTGTGTATGACATCCCTTTCCATACATTGCGTCATATGGTTCCATTTGATTACTAGAATGGAAACTATTGTTCTAGAAGAACTCTACCAATGGAAAATAATGATCTCACATACCATGTATGTAATGTGATCATGATATCAACATTTCTTATAATGATTGGATAGTTCTTGCTGACTGCTCATCAGTTTGAGGGTGACAAGTAGCACATAAATAATGTTGTGTGTCAAAATATTTGGAGATAATTTTACATAATTTCAAAGTACGTCGTTAATTATGATTAGAAAAAATTGAGATATATTATTCATTATGTCTTAAAAATTCATAAATATTGGGTCAAAAAAGACTCTCAAATGGAAAATCCTACCTTACAGCGAGGAAATGTGTAGATTAGATAAGTCGGTCCTCAATTTCCCATATTATGTCATTAATTGTGGCGTTTATGGTCATCCAATCACAAAAATATGGTGATGTCATTACATATCTATGTTAAAATTTGTAGAGGTTTCATGAATCCAATAGGATGTTGTCTTTTTTCATTCACTTGTTCACATACTAAACATATTGAAACATAATCATTAATTTCCTTCTTCATTTTATCCCACTAGAAATGTTCCATCAAATCTATATACATATTTTTTCTACCAGGGTTTATATTGAAATTTGAACTATATGAATTATTCAAAAAATAAGTTTTTAGATCAATTATTGAATAAATATATGTCCTCCTCTAAAATTTTATAATTGCATCCTCACAAAATAAGACTGGATACATCCCCTTATTCGTAGCTTTAATTTTCTTTTGATGATTCTACTTATCATAATGAGAAATATTAATCATTCCCAATAAAGATGGTTAGAAAAACAATATAAATTTTTATTTTGTTTTACCAGACTTGATAATTCATATATATATAATTTCTACATCCTTATACATAGGATCCTTATCAATCCTCATTATGTTCAGAACTCCATGTTCCTTCCTACTCAATGAAGCATCTACCTTATTTTCCATCCCTAGGTGGTAGTTTATTGAACAATCACAATCATTCCGAAGTTAGATCCATTTTCATTTCTCTATGTTGTGTTATTTCTATGAGAAGATATATTTAAAGATATTTTTATCTATATATATTACATATTTCTCCATAGATATTGTGTCATAGTATATTTAAGAAAAATATTACAGTTGGAAAATAAAGATCATGTATTGGATAGTTCTATTCATGAATTTTTATCTGCCTTTCTGTATTGGAAATAAATCTATTACTCTACCTAAGTAAACACCTGAGTAATTTATATGATGCATCTTTATAAATCACAAACCCACTATTTCTTGAGGGTAGAGTCCGGATCAGAGAATTCACTAAAATCCTCTTAAATTCTTCAAAAAAATCTTAACATTCATTGGTTTATAAAAACATAAATCATTTACGAGTATGCCTAGTTAAATAGTTTTCTTACAAGTAAAAGTTCAAAATGAAACATTGATAATAACCTATTAAACCCATAAAAGTACATACCATATTTATGGTCATGGGTGTAGGCCATTCATAAACTGCCTTTGTCTTCTCAGGATAAACTATATTTCCATCCATAAAGAAAATATTTCAAAGGAATGAAACTTATTTAAGAAAGCATCAACACTTTATAAACTTCCAATATAATTCATTTATTCTAAAGTCTTCATGAAAATATGCAAGTGATTCTCATGGTATTCATAAATTTTCGAGTATAACATATATCATCAATAAATACCAAAAACATTAATCAACATATTCTGTGAAATCTCTACTAATAAAATCCATTAAAATAGGGGATGCAGTAATTCGTCTAACTAGTATTACAATAAACATGTAATGTCCATACTATGTTTATGATTATGTATTTAGAATATCATCCTTACTCACACAAAACAAATTATATCAATTTTGAAGGAAAACCTTTCGAATGTATTGATCTCAATGATTATGATCAAATAAATCCTCAATATGAGGTAGGGGATACATCTTCTTTATTGAAATTGAGTTGGTTTCACTATAGTAAATGAAAAACCTCTTTTATCCATATTTCTTCTTGACAAATTGAAAAAGGGATCCTTGTGGGGAAACATCTGGCTGAATAAATCCATTTTGACACAATTCCTCTAGTTGTTTCTTCATATCTACTAAATACAAAGTGGAAATTCTATAAGGAGTGTTTGAAATTGGTCTTGCACCTAGAATTAAAACCATAGAGAACTCAGCATCTCTCTATGGGGGATTGCTAGATAATAATTCTAGAAATACATGAATATATTATTATACAATATCTTCATCTTTTATTTGAAGATTCATAGATGATGTTTTCTCTTCCTCCCAAATAATATCATTCAGAAGTTCTTATAAATGTCGATATTGATGAGAACAAGATGATGATATTTCTTCACTAACAAAATAGATTATACTTTTTCCAATCAAATTAGGACTTATTATTTTTGAAAAAGTTTTTATTATCATGTTTTCACAACCTGTCTATACTAAGGATTATATCAAAATCAAACATAGGTAGGATATGTTGTTCAGAATCTAAAGCACATTTATGTGTAAAATAGGGGAATAACTGAATTTTTTTTGTTATAATGATACTTCCCTTAATAATTTTTGGCTTACAACATCATTATTAAATTAGAACTAAAATGTATAAGTTTCGAGGAAATGTGGGAAAATATAAAAGAATGATATGATCTAGAATCAAATAAATAATTTTCAATGTTTAAGTAAATGATTAAATTAACTACCACCATATCATTATGAACTTCAACCTCCTTAGTTGTGACTGCATGATATTAGCCTTTCTCCCTTGTCCTATATTGGGGAATGTTTCCGTGAAACATCAGACAAACAATTTCATAATTTTCTATATCATAACATCTGTAATATTGAACATTGGTAGCTTCATTATTTATCTTGCAAGAACAGGCTCAGTGGCCTGTTTCCCGAGACTTGTAACAATCACCTAAACCCATCAGGTATCTACCAAGGGGTTTATTCTAACAATGATCATAGGATGTAAATTAAATTGTTCCATTCTTCCTAATTTCATTATTTCATTTTCAATATTGTTCAGCAACCCACTTCATCTCTTGTATTCCTATAATGTCTTAATAATGGATTATTATTTTCAACTCTTGATATAACATGAGACTATATCTTCATATGATTTGATGTTTTGCAAGACTAGTTTCCTTCAGAGGAATAGTTTTAAACTATCAAAGAACTGATAAATATTTATCCTTATATTACGTATAATGTCTGCATCATTCCTTTTCAACAGTGTAAATCCCCTTAATTTATGGAAATTTTTTCATCCTATTTCATTATTATACTCAAGAATTACCTCTTTATATCCACTCATTGTTCACGAGGGTAATGTTTTTACAAAAAAATCCTTAATATTATTATATTTTATATTACAGATTTCCTCCACCTTCATTGTGATTTGAATTAACGACCACTACTAATTCACATCTCTAGAAATACAATACACTACCATCAAAGCTTAATCCATTTAATTTGATCCCATATAAAGAAATAATTTCTCAAAAGAACTTATCCACTTTTCTACTACAAATGGGGTTTTATTCCAATTTATTGATGGTGGTTGTTATAATGCCCCCAAACATAGATCTTCTACATTTTGGATTTGGATTCTATATACTAGTATTATTATTGTTCATAACCTGATACAACTGCCCCATTGTTTTTATAATCTATTGAGAACCAGTTGTATCTCTACTAAAAATTTAATTATCATTAATATGAGAAAAAGTTTTATACAGGATACATGAATCGATGCGTTTTCCATTCATGTGACTAAGCACTATTATTAATAATGGAATGCACTAGAATATAGTATGAATGATAATGTATAATAACAAACTGTAAAAAAACATACCATAAATAGAAATTTTATTCATAACTAATCTCAAAATCATAAACAAGGGTTTTTTGAAGAAATATTTACTTTTAAATTCCTTATAATGGGTTTTAATGAAAATATGAATTATCCTAAGAATATTCCCAATAAAGGTCAAACTAAGTTAGTAAAATGGCATAATTTCGTGTACCAGGTTACCCTGAGTCAAGTCCGAGACACCTTATTGGAGTTTTTAGATATATATACATGTTTTCCAGAACCACGTCAAGTTGTAGTATCCAAGCATGAATGTATTTCAAGGAAGAACCACATAATATATAAATTATAAAAATTTTAGGATGTTTTTCTATTCTTATACCTAATGTTTATCTAATGTTTATGTTATCTAATCTATGTTTTCTAAATATAGTTTCCTTAGTTTCTACTAGAATTTTTCTGATATCATCTGTAAAGACCCTGACCCCAATATCATGGAGTCAATGCCATTATTTATTACATTTCCATAAGTATAAAACAAAAATAAAAAGGTATTGAAAAAATTAGTAGTTTTGGAAACCATAATAAATACATTTACTTCACATTATATGATGGAAATAAAAACAATATAAATACTCATTTGGAAGCACCCGTAAGCTCTAAGTTTATCCCTACCCATCATTCCTAATATACTTCTTCGCATCCGGGGGAAAAATAAAACATAATAAATGGGTCAGCTCAGATGATGATTAAGGGAAAACAATACAGCCAAAGTGTAAATAATAATGAATAATGATTAAATAAAAGAACTGATGTCATTAAAACACAATCTTGTGCATAATTTAGAAGTAATAAAATCTAAATGAATAATTACATATACATAATCACATGAAACATAATCCTGAATATTCTACTAGTTGAATAATCTCATTCTTTATCAATTACTAATACCATAAGGATGAGATTCATAATTTTAGACATCATAAACATACCACCAATTCCTCGGCCAAGACACCATACATAATAGGTAAAAACATAGTATAGTTTGTTTCATCAGACCAACAGATTCATCGATTGTAAATAGTAGGGGTGGGGAAATCACACAATAAGTTTTAATTCTTCATATGAATAAGCTAAAACAAGAAAACATATACATATGAAATTTTTATAACATTCCCTAATCTGTAAACAAAATCACCAATAATTCAGAGATTTATGGTTAATGGTATAATGATAGAACATCAACAGTCAAACCAATCATAACCCATTAAATAAAATAAGGAAGATTATAAAACTAAGTGATAAATATAAATTAATCATAATACACAACAGAGATAATTCAATAAATGAAAATACTCTAAATAAATCATCGATAAAATCTAGAGATAATTACCCATTTTACGTTGTCAAGTTGAGTTCTTTGGGAAAAATTATGTCTATTTAAAATTATTATTTTAATAAAACTAAAAATGTAAAAATATATTCATTTCATGAAATGAATTTTGAATTATGATAATTAATGGATACATACAATATATTTTGTATGGAACTTAAAAATGGGTATAAAATAGGCAAGTTCACTTTAATTGGGTTTCTCGTTAGGATAAATTAAAAGGGAACACTATAAAACCTATATTTCCCTATAAAATGTTTATGTAATCTTAATATATCAGTTTAAAATTTATAAAAATAATATTTATTAAGTACAGAAAATAACTAAGCAATAAATTGAGCTAAATATGTTAAAATAAGAACCTAAATGAAAAATGAAGGTTTTGGAGGATTTTCTTACATTATGCCTGAATGTTTTTTGCAATTGAAATTATTTTAATTGATAATCAAATCAAAAAAATAAATAATTAATTAAGATCCATATATACATGTATTTCATTATTTATTGTTTTATTAATTTCATTTATTGCCTTATTGATGAGTTATAGTGTTTAATTTTATCATTTCAGAGCATTCCCTTTCTTCGTTTTTAGGATCGGGTCGGTTGTTTAATAGTAATGGAGTTCATATAAAATGAATATAGTTATATAGAATTAGAATTATATTTTCTTAATTAATATAAAAATGTATAATTTATTTTAAATATTTTTTTAACTATAAATTAGAATGAACCATTTGATAACATGTTAGTGATATTTGTTTAGATTAATTTATGTAGTTTTTGATCTTAATGAATTTGTTTTTTTATCATTTAGTATTATGTAAATATTTTCCTTCTAGAACATATAAAGGAATATTATATAAATTTACATGTTTCTTTTACCCTTAAATTTTTTTCATGAACATCATTTTAGATTGTTATGGTAAATGAAAACATTTTCTTCTCGATGGCGATGAAACAACACCTCATGGACGGCGTTTCAATTTTTAGAATAAATGGGTAATGAGAAGGGGATTGATGATTTATTATTCAATTAAAATAATAAAATAAAATAATATTTAATTTAATATTTTTAATTATATTTTTATAAGGGTAAGTTAGGATATAATAATAGAAGAATATTACATCAAATGAAATTAATAAAAAAAGAAAGAGGTTTTTACCTCTATATTTTCTTCTCCATGAGAACCACCACAGAGAAAATGTATTAGCCTTTTAAAAAGACCATGAGATCATGGATTTGGGGTATTGGATTGTCAAGAGTGTTATAATGAAATATGAAAATTCTTAAATATTGGATGGTGTGATGAGAAGGGGTTTTGAGGGGTGGTATTTATAGTGGAGAATAAGATGGTTTTTTGAATATATAATTCATTAGATTTTTATTTATTCTCTAGACTATGAATAGTTTTTTCATATTAATATAATGTATTATATTAATGAATTTATGTATGAGATTATATTTCTTACCTCATCAATGAATCCATGAATAGTTTATTTATCTTATAATATATTTATATCGTACATTAAAGTATATTTACTATTCAAAAAAAATTCCTGTATTTCGTTAAAATACATAAAATTAACGCTAACAATTTTTCAATATGTAGGATTAAGAAATGGAATCCATTTTTTGAAAAAAAAATTATAAATATGAGAAAATTAATTTTTAATTAGAATCATTATTTACTCAAAAAATAAATATTTTATATTTATAAAGAGTTTCATAAAACTATATAAAATTAAATGAGATCTCTTAAAATTAGCCTAAAATTATAAAACAAAAAAATATTAATTTATGTATACATTTTAGGGAAAATATTATTTTAATTCATTTCATTAATTATCAATTTTTAATTAAATATTTATAAATTACCAAAATTCGAACACTAAGTTATAAATTTTTAAAATAATGACTTACTAATACTATGATATGATTATATCATACATTCATTTATAAGAATCATAATTTTTATTTATATGTTCATTGGTGAGGATACAATTTTATTGAGTGGTTCACTATTCATTAGGGTCACATTACAATTCCCAATATCGAGTTACTAATCCATTGGTATATGATATTTAACTTCTGTAAATACCTATTAATTCATTATTTATTAATTTATAATGTTTTTATTGTCTTATATAAGTGATTTTATTTGATTAATACATTAAGAAATAAATATAACCTGGGAAATATCATTGATTTAATTATGTGTTGTCAAATTCAATCTAATTTCAAATTCATATATATATTTGTTTTCATAAAATGTAATTAATATATATTACTATGAGTATAAATAATAATATATAATCACGTTTATAATTAGGAATAATGAATAGTATCCATAGTAAAACTGATCACCTCAATAATATGTAAAATGATATAAATACGGCTATAAAAACAGAATTTTTTTTCAGGGGGTTTAAATTTATGTAATCATTATTTGTCTATTACATGATCTCTGAGTAGTCTCTAAGGGTTTTGTTCACAGAGCTGTAGAGACCCATTGACTATTGTATTTGTGATGACTATTGGACCTACGTTCCAAAGTAAGGAATTCACTATGGAAGTTGTCTAACAATACTTAATAACTCACATTGGTTGAGAGGATAAAAATTTGGGATCATCACAGCCTTTTGGGGGAACTATTTCCTATTCTGAAACTCCCTTATAGATTTATGATATATTCATGATTCATTTTTTCAATCCAAAGTATTTATACATGGATAAACCTAGATTAATTATCTATTTTGAATACACAAGGCATCTGAATCATCAATTTGTATATGAGTTTCGACAAAAATGTAGATACCAATATGTATCTGTGGTTCTCTATAAATCATAACCTTTTGATACAGGGATCAGATATTATATGGTTATTCATGAAGAAAACACTAGTTATAAGATATACAATTGGGTGCTCTGGAGTTTACTGTCATTCATGGGTATAGACATTGTTTTAATGTTATGATCGAACCCAGAGGATGACATTTGTATGTACCGTTGTGAGGGATATAAAATCCCATGTGTTTTGGTGCCACTAATAAGGAAAAATCACATTTTAAGGTTATGTGATGAGGACCCAACCATGTGGTTTAATGTCATGCATTAAGGAAGTCTAAGATAAATGTTCATATTCATTATTTTGAAGGGGAATTAGGCCGAGGTTACTTATGGAAGGTAGAAGTGATGTGGTATCCTAGTTAGAGCATACCCTATAGGTAATGTGTCCTAGAGAAAATTAGGCTGAATTTTGGTGAATTTTTTAGACCTCATAGAAACTTCTTATGTATCACAGGTAGTTTGAAATCAAATCCAATGTAGTTCAAAAATTGAGTGGGATATACCCATATAGAGGATGCGTAAAGGAGAATGTGGTTTGGGAATACACATGTAATCTTCCCATGTGGTTGAATGTGTTTTGGGGATTATATCAATTGAACATGACTATTTGTTAGGGCATACACTAAGAGGGATTCCCATTTGAGAGAACATGATTGGGACATACACTATGGTTTTTATCGAAAGGATCCACATCATTGGTAATACAAACCTTTGAATGTGGATGCATGTGTTTGGGACTTATACTAGATAATATGATCGAATGAGTGGATATGGTATGGGATTACACTCAAATGAGGTCTTATTGAATTGGGACTATGAGAATATCATGATCACTACTATACTATAAGCCCATGTGATTCATTATTGTTATGGGAAACAAGAGGAAGTAGAAGAACTAAAGAAAAAATCTATATTTTCCACTAATATACAATGTGATGGATCCCAAAGGGGGACCGAGGGGGCTTTGAGTGAGATCATCTCATATTTTATTTTTTTGTAGTATACTCACATATAGTGACCCATTCGGATACATCCTAGGTTGAGGTAATGTGGAGAAATAGAGTAACAACCCACTAGAAATTCTAGGGGTTTACTGCTGGAGGGATTACACACCGGTCTCCAAGGAAGAGTGGAATGTCTATAACATTCCATCATCGAAGGGAAAATTCATTGGTTCCATTAAATCCATAAAATCAAGAGGTTCATGTAAGAATTTTTAATTTCATAACCATCATTACATTGGGAATGTGGACTTAATGGAAATTAATTGGGCACCCCTTTATTGAGGATGTTACACATGGGACTCTACTTTCCACGGGTATGTATACTCGCTAGGAAATTCTGATGTGTTTTAAGATTTGATCCTCTATGTCAGGTGGCATTGGGAGAGGTCTTAGCTTGATGCCATTAGACTGGTTCATGGAGGGCCTATATGGGTCCTGATGAAATGATATAAGGGAGTTAATAGAGCTGTATAGTGGAACGCCTACAAGTTGACCATTATGCATAAAAGGCTTTTATGTGGAATGGGGTTCCCTCCATGTAGCATGTTTCTATATGGGTGAGGATAATGTCCACATAGCCTTGTGCTGTGTTGATTTGGTTTCTTATCATATTGCATGATTCTATGCCAAGATAGGTTCCACCTGTGTAACATTTAACTATATGGGGTTGAGTTCCTCCAATGTAGTTATCTTCTCTGAGGGCAATAGTTTTTTCCACATATTTTTTTTCTATGTGGGGTGCTTGTCTGCAAAGGTCTCATCTGTTTATGTCCCATAAGATGGTGTCTGCGAAGGGGTTTTGAGTATGAGGATGACTGAATGATTTATTATTTAATCCCTAATACTCAGGAAATACTTTTTATCTATTGGTAATTAATGGATCCCTCTCGATTTATCTCAGAAGCTTTGCATCCTGTGTATCCTTGCCACTCAACTCCTTCAGCTATCCTATTTTCTATTGTCTCCAAGTTCCCCCTAGGGTTCTCTTATAAAGGAATGGTGGGACCAGAAACAGGCATGGCCAATCATACATGGTGGGCTGCATAGATTTTTTTTTAGCTGAGGAGGATGCCAGATCCCATGAGTGATTTATTTCATGGGGGAAGTCGTATGTTGGGGATGAAATCCTAATCTGGACATTCAAATGATTTTTTTATTAGGTGTCTAAATTAGTGTTTAGTCCCATTAATTATTTATTTCAGGGGGGAAGATTGTTTTCAGGGGAAAAAATCCCAGTCTTTCACCATAAATGAATTTGGTTTTGATCATGGGAACAATTACACCATCCTATCCAGCATACTATTTCTTTCTCTAGTACATTGCAAAATAGAGTAACTTCATTAAGAGAAGTGGTCCATAAAGTGAGATGTAAATTGTGGTATCAACCCATCCCTCAGGAATCACCTCCCTTTGTACAATTCACTTAAAATTCATCAACCCCATTTCTAAATTAATGGAATTCCAATCTTCATAAATGCATTGTTTTTCGAAAAAATTCCCTCCATCAGAATGGGTTTTGATAAGGATGAAGAGGAGGATATTCCATTTCTCAAAGAGATCCTTTTTTGAATGGTATTTTTATTATAAAATTGGACCCTAAAAATTGGACCATTACTATAAATAGGGGACCTAGCTCAATTGTAAATTACCAGTTTACTCGGTGAACCAAGTGCTTCACAAACTCTCAAATTGGATATTCTTTCCTGTATCATTTCCTATGTATATTCCCTTCCATGAAATGAATTTAGATTCAAAAACATGATAATTTTTATTCTTTTTAAATGTGTCTAGATTATTCATATATAGAGGTAATTTAATACCAATTGTTCACTATCCAACACATCATGGGCTAGTGCTCTGCATACTAGAGTTTTGTGAATGGATTGTTCATGGGACTATGCTTGGTGAGATGTCGATTCACAAACTGACACTTCAAGATGAGATGGTTCCCAAACTGATAGGTCATGGGGATTTATAATTTTATATTTTTTATGGACCTGAGCCCCATTAATTTTGAATTTTGTTGCAGAAAATATGATAGACCCTTCACTTATTTTTATATTATTACTTTCGATTCTTTCTCTATTACTGATGAAATGAGGAACACTATGATCTGTTCTGTTTACATTAATGTTAATATCATCATCAACCCTTCCCATCAACTCTTCCAAGTACTACTTAATTCTAGTAAAATAGGGTGTTTGATCGCATACATGGTATTACTTTATGTATTTAGGCTATTATCCAATATTTCAATTCATGCACTGTGAAAAAAAATTAAAACTGTGGCATAGATAATCGAAAATCGAAAAATTCCTCAAGTTAATATCTCATTGAGGGGGAATTCATTAGGGTAACTGACACTATTGGGTCTCTTTTTAACTACACTCATCGATCATTGGAGGAAGTTGTGTGTACATAAGATGAGAAAATCCCTTGATATCACATCATCACTGATAAGGTCATGACAGATAATAAAATGTGGTGGTCATATAAAGGGGGATTTCACCTTTGGGGATCATTCATCATAGATTTTATTGGATTTAATGAGTCCCCCCAAACATATTATTAATTTTAGACTATGTTGAAGGATGTGGACATAATTGAGGATGTATTGATGTCACTACCCTAGTCTCACTAAAACCAAAATATTTTCTTGATTCTACTTAGAATGTGGAGCCCGGACACTATAAACTTCCACATGGTCTATGAGGAGGTTGGAATAAGTCTATAGGGTGTACGTTTGATTTTAAGGGTTCCAATCATGGGTGATATGTATGATGATTTTCTATCACACCCTTCATCTTGGGATGCTATAGAACACCCCTCACCCTCTTAAAATGAAACTCATTTTTAATGAGAAGGACATTTTGAAGGGTGACCCTCATCTAAATCAGGACCTACGATTTAATTATTGGACCAATGCATTTATGACATTATGTTTCCATGTGAAATCAACATGAAGGATGAGGCCCTTTGACCCCACTAAGACCTAATGAAGTATTAGTGCCTACTGACCCACACATTGTGGATATAAGATTATTTCAAACGTTGATTTCATGTTTATATTGGAAGTGTTTCTTAACATGTTTCTGAGAGGCTGACTATTTTCATTGTTTGATTCAAGTAACGGGGTTAGTGCCATGGCATTCAAAATAGTGGCTCCATTATCCAATGATGGGTTTATTAACTTTTTTATCCAAGATCTATTGAATATTCGAAATTTTTTTGGATTAATTAGTGAGGGGTGGTCACTATAATAGTTGGTGGGAACCATCCATGTAATCTATTTCTGGGTAGCCTCCAATATAGAAGGCTATAGACACTCAGAATGTCCTGGAAGATACCATCTGAAAATACCTACATGAATAATTAGGATATTTTCATCAGACTGTAGTTCGAGGAAACTAGGGATCAACTTAAATATCATGATATATTTACATATGATCCTCACATTCTCCAATTCTGTTACCTAGGTAAATGATGGATCTAGGGGCCTCTCAAAGTGAGGATATCTTTTCTCTTTGAGAGATTTCATTTTCATTACTTTGATTGATGGGGAGATTATATGATAGAAGTATGTACCCTATAAGTTTTCAATTCAATTCAACTGTTCTTGTATGAGGTTCCATTCATCCATCAACAGTGCATAACATTTGAAACACCTAAAGATAGATCATCATATCTAGATGATAATTATTTTGGAGGAAACAAAATGTCATATTAGACTTCTACATTTCATGGTATTCAATCATACAGTTAACAGATACTATAATGATATCTGGAACCAATCATACCCTAAATATCAATATGAAAACCATGATCCTTTTGTTGAATCCAAAAAAGTGTCTAAGGCTAGAGGGAATCAATAGAAAATATTTGTGAATTCCATTCCTAGGAAACATCCAAGAATTTATCTTGGTTTTGATCCCCCACAGAATATGATTAAGGCTTGTGGTTCAACCTTTCATTCCATTGGTAAAGCCTCTCATAGTCAAAAATACATCCCTCTTTATGCTTCCTTTACAATGATCAAGAGAAAATTGGATTTTTAATTGGTTTTCATCATGTTTGTGCTATATGGAAATTTTTAAATTGAAAGAGCTTTCCTTAAGAAGATATGTATACATGTAAGTTCCAAACTCTATCACTTATTCTAAAGACCCTGAGATGGTTGAAACCTATCATTATGATCTCTATGTCTTTATTCACTAATAGTGGGTCCATCATACATATACAGAGTGAGATCTCTCAGTGGTGTGACCCGAGGCCGAAAATATTGAAGTGGATTATAGTCGATGTTCTTATTGATCATATTAATCCAAACCTCAAACATGAACTAGTGCTAGGGAAATTTTGCATTCAAATTTTGGGTCTTGAAAGAGCCTTGTTGAGAACTGGAATTTCCGTTGGAATTTTTTTCTTAAATACATGGGAATTTTACTAGTCCATGAAAATTGATGATGCATGATTCCGAAGACCAGTGTGTCCGGATCCGATTTTGGAAGTTCTATTCGGGTACATTTAGTAAAGTTACAAGCGGGGTTTTATAACTTCTGAACTAGTACTCGGAATTGAAATCTTAGGGCACTGTTGAACTCGCTGCGCCAAAATTCTCTTAAGGAGACTTTCACTTTGACGATAGTGAGTCGAGAATAAAAGTTATATTTTGGGTTTTCATGGATGGTAATAAAATAAAGTGAGATTCACTCTATTTTTATTTGAGTGGCCATGTGGGTGTTTGGAGGTGGGTCCATTGGACCTATAAAATCCTTGTGGAGGTTGGAATTTCGAGGTGGGACCACCACACCTTATCCTCCCCTGAGGGGTTATGGTGGGGGGCCACCCGAACCATACCTCCTACGAGAGGTTAAGACATGGGGACCACACGGGACTAAAACCCCCTATTAATAGGTGGAGAGGAAAATTTCTCAATTCACCGCATTAATGAGGGGGATCCCCATGACCCCCTCTACTATTTATGGTGCCACCACCTCCCCTTTAATTATTGGGCCAACACATAATTTATTATTCCAAATCCTTCACTTCAATTGGGTGGAGAAAATTAAATTAATTCATCCAATTTGAATATTCTTCCAACAAATTAATAAGATATCAAAATATCTTTTAATTTTGGTTGGGATTACTCTTTTTGTGGAACTTGGGAGAATAGAGAGAAGCTCCCAACGAAGAACGATGAATGCTGGTGAGGAGAGACTTTGACTTCCTTCCATTGATCCTACTGACATAGAGCGTCTTCCATAACCGACGTGTGAACTAGGGATTGGAAGTGTGTAGCGGAAGCAATGATCGACGAAAACTATATCTTCTTCCTCGAGACTTTGTCGACAAATGGGGAACAAATGTAGGGGTTAATTTGAGTAATATTACCTTCCATGTTCTCTATTTGGCAGGAACGGAATTCTTGCAGAGGTTGTGAAACAATTGAAGTTCATCTTTCTTACTTCCTAATCAGCAAAAATTTACCACCCTTAACACGGAGGGTGCGGGCCAAAAAAACATGGCCCGACCCCTCCGCCATTCTTTTTTGTGATGATATTTGGCAAGTGGCTGTAATGATGAAGTGAAGTTTAAGGCAATGAAGGAGACAGGAAAAGGTCCCGCTTCCAGTGGCCTCCGCGAACCACTCCCCCCTCGCGGTGCTCCGGCTAAACCGACTCCACCGCCTCGGGCCGAACCCCATCGGTCGTGCCACCTGTCAGCCGTGCCGCCCGCCGGCCCGAGCTGCCCTAGCCTCTCTACTGCATGGCCTGCCCGCCTACCTGCTTGGCCGTGCCCTACCCAACCACCCTCCAGCCCGTCGGTCGCCCTGCCCGGCTGCATGCCGGCCTAGTCGCTCCCTGCCCTGCAGCCCGCAGGCCCGCCTGGCTCCCTGCACTGTCTCTTGCCGGCCTGGCCATGGCCTGCCCGGCCGCACGTCGGCCCGCTTTTCGCGTGCCCGGCCACCTCCCAGCTCCCTGCTACGTAGCCTCCCGAGCCACCACCCAACCGAACAGGCGCCCTGGACGCGCCAGCCTCCCTAGCCAGCCTGTTCCCCCCTCCCCCTCGCGCCCTCTGGGCCGTGCCACACCGGGCCTCATCCTCACGGCAATCAGGGCCGAACCAGCCCCGAGCCCGGGCCGAACTGGCCACGAGGCATGCTGGGCTGGGCCTAGCAGGTTGTGCCGAACATAACAGGCTAGCCCACCCAATGGGTCGGGCGAGACCCAGCGGATCTGGTTGGGTCAACTGAGACCGGGTCAGCCCAGATGGGGTCGGACCAAACCAAGGCTCACTACCGACCCTTTACATTCTTTGACCATATCATTGGCACCAAACATCCATTTGACAAACCATTATAGGCACTGGTAATCTTGGAGCATGATGGTACCTTTTAGTATACCCCACATGATATTAGTGTAGAGTTGAGATATGGTCAGGTTGGATCGTGCAAGAATCCAACCGGGCCCCGGGAATAAAAGGTTAATAACTCACAGACCGGGTTTCTGATTGACGCACCATTTATTTTCATTGAGACCCCTATGAAGTGGCAGACCTTTGAGATACTTTTTAATGGGACTTCGTGACAGTCGGAGTATCAACCAGTAGCTTGTGGAGAGGATCCTTCCAATGATGAGCGAGCACTGTGTGGAAACCTAGTAGCTGGTTGAGACCTGGCGACTGCTGACTGTTTCGACTCTGAGTGACTCATCTATCCCAGTGGGGAGTTCCTTGGTGTCCCGGAACACCCACAGTTGGGAGTGCCTTGGTGACGAGGCAGACCCCACGGTACTCGACCAGAGGAGTACCTTAGCAGACTGTGAGGGGGAGTGCCTTGGTTATGCGGCAAACCCATGGTGGAGAGCGTCTTGGTGAAGCAGCAGACCCACAGTACTCGACAGGAGGAGTACCTCAGTAGTACAAGGTTAGTGGGAAGCTCCTTGGTGTCGTGGAAAACCCACTTTACTCGATAGAGGAGGATTTCTCCAGTAGCTGAGGTTTCAACAATGTGACTGTGGATGTTACTTGATACTACCCATAGAATAAAATCATGGTTTGAGCTGAGTCAGTAACATTTCTGTTTACCTCATGATTGAGATTGATTACTTGATAACTTAGGTATATGTATTGGCATATACCTAAGTGGGGTTATCTGTTGATTTGATACTTTTTGGTTTATCCTTGTTGGATTTTGTGAGAAATTGAGGGTCTCAAAATCCCTAATGAGTAGCGTTATACTAACCCCTGCACGGGCTATGCTCGAACCTCATTATGTTGGATATAGACAATAGAATGTGTTGACCGAGGCTGAAAGTATGAGGACTGGAGAGTACCCATAGGTGGACCTTACAGCTTGTCGGTACACAGAGGAGATGTTCAGACACGGAGTGCTGAGGAGGCAATCATTACCTACCCTTCAGGTAGGAACCATAGAGGATGACCCAGTGACTATTTTTCCTATTTCATCAGTTCTATTTGTCCTCTTCAGTTTTACATATACATTACATTGTGGTATGTATATATGGACCCTTTACTTTTCAGCACTCTCTTGTTATACAGTTTTAAATAGTGTTTTGTATCCATTTGTGTTCCTTATTGTGCGTGTTTACAGTTAAAAAGGCAATAACTTCCCAGATTTAGGGAATTATGTCTTCGGTTCTAGTCTCCAGCCCATAGCCTATGGAAGGTGGGCTTGGGGTAGTCATGACACGGGACATGGGGGACGGGTTATGACAAATTGGTATCAGAGGAGTCAGTTATAATGAAAAACATAGGACTCTGAACTTTTCTGTGAAATAATATTGTTAATGGTAATGCGTGTGTTTTGTAGTTGAGAGAGTCCAGTGTTGGTGCGATGACCTACGTATCCATACACTAGGACCTTGAATACTGATTTCAGACTGAGTGCATGAAAACACTAATTGTGTGTGTGTTTTAAAAAGTTTTTAATTAAGTTAGCTCAACCAGGTCAGATCACGAGGTATAATCATTGACTGTGTCGCATCTGGTTCTTTCAGAATGCCTCCCTATAGATGACCAGCAAAATCCCCAAGAGTTGTACGTGCAGATAGCCCACCAACCAATAAGGACTTGATGTTGGGCCCTCTTCCAGCGGAGGCACCTAGGGTACCACTAGCTGTTGGGACACTGATGGCACCAGCCCCAACAGTAGATGATGTACACCTCTTGAGCGTGTTTCACAAGTTCCAGTGCCAGAGGCTGCCTAGGATTAATGGAGAGATGGACCCGTAGGCGGCTAAGGATTGGCTAGAGGTTGTGGTAAGTGTCTTCAGACTGGTAGGGACAACAACTGAACTTATGGTGATCCTTTCTGCGAGTCTCCTTAATGTAGTAGAAGACAGATGGTAGAGCCTGATTCTCCAGGTGCATGATGAGGTGACACTACTCTGGGTAGACATTGAGAGCCTGTTTTGGGTGGAGTTTGTCCCAGCCACCCTACATGCAGTGTGGATACATGAGTTACTTCATCTGCTGCATAGAAGCATGACGATGGAAAAGTACACCATGAGGATCACCGACCTCTCGTGCTACTCCACAGATATGGTACGTTACCCATTCTTCAGGGGCCGAACCTTCGAACAGGGGCTCATGAAAGATATCACATCTTCAATGAACTCCCCCGGCATCCCGACGTAGGCACGGGTGTTAGAGCGAGCCCTATTATAGGAGAGTTTTCTTGATGAGTAGTCTCCAGCAGTGAGGCCCACCACTAGTCGACATACAATGGTGTCTTCTGAACCTGGTAGTAGACAGATGTCGCAGAGGTCCAAGAGGACCAGACCCACGGGTAGACGACCTCATGACTCAGGATTGGTTTTGCGGGGCACCCGAGTTAGAGACAAGCATTCCAGGAGCGTGCAGTGTTTCACAAGTGGCAGACATGATCAAATGGATTGTGACTATCCGACCTTTCATTTGGATGATCAGCAGATGGTCGAAGGACCACCTAGGTAGAGACCAACATTCGATCGAGGCATTCCACAGGGAGTAGGCGGATGTGGAAGAGGATCTGGTCATATAACTAGCGGTGGGTGATGTTTCGAGGTGTTACCACACCACCACCAAGAGGTCCACCCCGACCTCAGGGAGCAGGTGTGCATGGGATAGATCATCTCCAGTTTGCTGAGGCTTACGATCATGGTGCTCCGGATATGATTTGAGGTACAAACTGTGTCTACTCCACCATATCTGTAGTTCTTATTGGAAAAGGTGTCAGTCACTCTTTCATTGCCACTGCCCTCATTCGGAGCTCGAAGATTCTGATGGAGTCGTTGGCTTGATCCTTATGGATAGAGACTCGAATGGGAGTAGATTCTACGATTACGCACTAGTGCCAGTAGTGTGAGATTACTCTAGAATATGAGAGCTTTTAGTGGGATATCTTAGTAGCGGCATGAAGTCCTTACGACGTCATCTTGGTTATGGTCTGTTTATCTACAATCCATGCTCTGATCGATTGTATTAGGTGCAAAGTGTCGTGTGTCCACACGTACGTGTCATGGTTTAACATCACTGGAGATAAGGGGGCCTTTGCAGCACAAGAAAAACATACTCGGAGGATGGTGCAGCCGATAACTCATCAGTTGGCTTTCCTTACACTTGGAGCTGTTGATGTGGAGTGTCTGACTTATCTTATTGTGGTGGACTAGTACGCGGATGTTTTCCCCGATGATGTTTCAGGTCTAACTCTTCATAGAGAGGTGGAATTACACTTTTACCTGTACCTTATAACGGCACTGATATCTACACTAGCGTATCATATGGCTCCCAGGGAGCTTGGCGAGATACAGGTACATGTATAGGACTTACAGGAGGTCGTATTCATCCAGCCCACTGTTTCTCACTAGGTAGCCCCGATTCTGTTCACTAGGAAGGTGTATGGGAGCTTGAGTATTTGTGTCAACTACCGTTGCCTAAACCAGGTGACCGTGAAGGATAATTACCCACTCTCAAGGATTGACTACATCTTTGATCAGTTTAAGGGAGCACAATGGTTCTCAAAGATAGACCTCAGATCAGGATATCACCAACTCAGAGATCAAGATGAGGATGTGCAGAAGATGGATTTTAGATGCATGTACGACCACTACGAGGTCATGGTTATGCCATTCGGTGTAACCACCACTCCAGTAGTGTTCATGGGACTCATGAACATGATTTACCAGCCATAACTCGATCGATTTGTTGTATTATTCATCGACGAAATATTTATCTACTCGACTAATGAGGAGGAGAATTCTTACCATTTACAGGTAGTACTAGACACACTCGGAGAGCAACAGATTTATGGTATGCTCTTGAAGTGCCAGTTTTGGATATGGAAGGTTCACTTCTTGGGACACGTCATCTCAGAGGCTGGAGTTGTAGTGGATCTAGTGCAGGTTGAGGGGATACTTTCTTGGGATCCACCCATGAATGTGACAGTGGTACTAAGTTTCTTAGTTTTGGCTGGTTACTACCGGAGGTTCGTTCCAGACTTCTATAGAGTTGCAGCACCACTATCAGCCTTTAGGAAGCAGAGGAAACCCTTTGTGTGGTCAGAGAGATGCCGGCCGAGCTTTCTGGAGCGTAGGTAGAGGCTGACTAGTTCCCCCCATCACGAGGTTTCCCATGTAAGGCGTAGGGTACATAGTCTACTACGACGCATCAGGGACCAGACTCGGGTGTGTCCTGATGCAGGAGCGAGAAGTGATCGTGTATGGTTCTCGGCAGTTGAGACCTCATGAGAAAAAAATATGCTTCCCATGACCCGGAGTTAGTAGTATTGGTATTCTCCATGAAGATGTGGAGACACTGTCTGATTGGAGAACATTTTACCATGTACTCTGATCACAAGTGTCTCAGGTATATCTTCTCTTAGAAGGACATAAACCTGACACAACAGTGATGGCTTGAGTTCCTCCAGGACTATGAAATTGAGATAGTCTTTACTCATGGAAAGAGGAATGTTGTAGTATATCTAATCTTAGGAGATCTGTTATACATCTAAAAGGTGAGACGATGAAGATGTTGGATGCTTTGCGGATATCCTTTGTGGATAGAGATGAAGCAGCTTTCCTTCAGTCCCATACAATCACTACCACCCTTCTTCAGTGAGTCTGGGAGGCACAACATGGGGACGCCGACTGTGAGATACAACGTGCTCAAATATCCACAGGGCAGGCATCTGATGGATTTATTGAAGGTGGGGAGCACATCATCCTCTTCATAGGATGTACTATCGTACCAGTGTCACTTTAGGGGGAAGTGTTGAGGGAGTTCCACACATCCCCTTTAGTGGTACATCTCGGAGTTGCAATGATATACTAGGAACTTTGACGACAGCACCGATGGCAAGGTATGAAGAAGGTTGTAGAAGAGTTTGTCTCTCAATGACTCATTTGTCAGCAAGTGAAGGAGGTGCACCAGGTACAAGCAGGCTTGGTTTAGCCTTTAGAGTTCCCAGAGTGGATGTGGGATGGGATAACCATGAACTTCATGATAGGACATCCACATACATCCAAGGGTCACAACTCGATTTGGGTGAGTGTTGATCGACTCACCAAGTTGGCCAACTTCCTACTGATAATGGAGGAGGGATCAGTATAGATCTTTGGACACCTCTATGTGCAGGAGATTTTGCGGCTACATGGAGTACCTTCATCTATTGTCTCCTATTGTGACACACGGTTTACTTCCCAGCTATGGAAGGGGTTATAGGAGGCCTTCGGGATGCAGCTTCTTCTATGTGCCGCCTTCCATCCTCAAATGGATGGTCAGACTGGTTGGCCCATTTAGGGCCTTGAGGACATGCTGCGTTCTTGTGTCCTCGACTTTGGTCATAGCTGGGAGGATCACTTACCTTTGGTAGAGTTTGCATACAACAACAGATATCACTCCACCAATGGGATGACACCTTTTGAGGTGTTATATGGGCGACCTTGAAGATCACCCTTATGCGAGAATTACCCTAGGGAGTCACCACTAGTGGGACCAGAGATGGTACGAGCTACCACAGAGAAGGTCCAGATCATCCAGTAGCAGATGAAGACTACACAGAGTTGACAGAAGTCAAATGCTGATAGGAGACAGAGACCTCTAGAGTTCGAGGATGGTGACAACATCTTTATATGGGTCTCACCTAGATGAGGTTTACATAGATTTGGACGAGGTAGAAAGCTATCTTCGAGATTCACCGGACCATTCTTGGTCCCCAGTAGAGTTGGCGAGGTGGCTTATTTCATGGATCTCCCACCTTAGTTGCACTGGGTGCAAGGTGTCTTCCACATATCTCAGCTGAGGATATACGTGAATGAAACTTCTAACAGGATCGACCATGGAGAGCTGGATGTCTATGATGGGGAAAATTTTACGGAGGATTCAGTGGAGATTGAGGATCAATAGGAGTGGGTCCTACGTGGATCGTCGATACCTCAGGTGCATGTTTGTTGGAAGCACGGGAACCTCTAGTAGAGCATATGGGAGCGGGAGGCTTAGATGTGTTCTCAGTACCCCCACATGTTCTATTAGTTCGAGTTGTAGCTTACGGGGATGTAAAGCCCTAAGGTGGGGAGAATGTAATGACCCAGAATTTCCGTGGAAATTTTTTTCTTAAATACATTGGAATTTTATGTGTCTGTGAATATTCATGGCGCATGATTATGAGGAATGATGTGTACGGAATACATTTCTGATGTTTTGTTCGGGTACGTTCAGTAAAATTACGATCAGGTTTTTATATCTATTGAAACGGTGATCGAAATTGAAATCTAAGGTCACCGTTGAACATGATGTGACGATATTCTCTTAAGGAGACTTTCAATTCGACGACAGTGAGTTGAGAATAAAATTTAGTTTTTTTGTTTTTGTGGAGGGTAATAAAATAAAGTGAGCTTCACTTTATTTTTATTTGAGCCGCCATGTGGGTGTTTAGAGGTGGGTCCCAATAAATCAATAACCTCCTTGTGGAGGATGGATGTTGGAGGTTGGACCACCACACCTTAACCTCCTATGAGGGATTATTGTGGTGGGGCCCACCTAAACCTAACATCCCTCGAGATGTTACGACGTGGGGACCACATGGGACTAAACCCCCTATTAATGGGAGGAGAGGAAAATCTCTCAACTCCCCTAATTAATGAGGGGGATCCCCTAGACCTCATCTAACATTTATGGTGTAACCACCTCCCTTTTAATTAATTATACCAACTCATAATTTATTATTCCAAATCATTCACATTAATTTGGTGGAGCCAATTAATTTAATTCATCAAATTTGAATATTGTTCGAACAAATTAATAAGATATCACTATCTCTTATTATTTTTGGTTGGCATCACTCTTTTTGTGGAACTTGGGTGAAGAGAGAAAATCTCCCAACGAAGAATGAAGAACGCCGACGAGGAGCGACTTCGACTTCCTTTCTTGGATCCGACCGATGTGGAGTGGCTTTTACAAGCAACGTGTGATCTTTGGATTGGAAGTGTGCAGCGGACATAACGAACGACGACAACACCATCTCTTTCCCTGTGACTCTATCGATGAATGACGAACAAAGGTAGGGGGTTAATTTGAATAATTTTAGCTTCCATATTCTCTTCCTCGGTTCAAAAGGAATCGTTGCGTAGGTTGTGAAACAATTAAAGTTTATCTTTCTTACTTCTTGATGAGCCAAATTTTACAACACTTAACGTGGAGCACGTTGGAAAAACCAAAATTTCCCAAAACCTCCAACGGCCTCCACGAACCGCACCACCCATGCGATGATCCGGCCGAACCGGCTTCGCCACCTCGTGCCGAACCGCACTGCTCGCTGGCTTCTGAGCCTCGCCGGCCGTGCCGCCCGTTAGCCGCACCGGCCTCCCGGCTTCCAGGCCTACTCGTCGGCCGGCTTGGTCGTGCCCTGCCCGGCGCCTGCCGCCATGGCCGCACCCTGCCTCACCGCCCGTCGGCCCACAGGCACCCTGGCCGGCACCCTGCCGGCCTCGCGCCCTGCCCAGACGCATGCCGGTCCTGCCACACCCTGCCAAGCTACCAGCTGGCCGGGCGGCGCCCTGCCCGGCCGCACGCCACTCGCCTGGAGCCTTGCCCGGCCGCCCGCTGGCCCATTGGGCACCCTGCTCGACTGCCCGCCTTCCCGCATGCTGCCCTACACGGCCTCCTGCCGGCCTGGTTGCCCACCGGCCTACCTTCTGTCATGCCCAGCCACCGCCCGCTGGCCCGCATCCCGACCTACCCGGTCTCCTCCTAGCACTCGGCCACCCAGCATCCTGAGACTCCCCCTGATCGAACTGGAGCCCTGGCCGCGCCGGCCTCCCGAGTTGGCTGGTGCCCCCCCTCCTCAAAACTCCCTAGCTAAATTGGCCCAACCACGCCCTCTGGGCTGATTCGTGTCGGGATGCACCCTTGCGGTGCATTGGGACAAACTGCCCACGTGGCCTGCTTAGGTGGGCCCAGTGGGCCGGGTCGAACGTAACAGGATGGCCCACCCAATGGGTCGGGCAAGACCCAATAGGTCTGATCAGGTCAACTCGGATAGGGTCGGCCCAGACAGGCTCAGACCAGGTCGGTCGGACCGAGTCAGACCAGAACCGGGCCCACTACCAACCCTTTACTTTCATAGGCCATATCTTTGGCACCGAACGTTCTTTGGACGAACCGTCAGTGGAAATGGTAATATTGGAGCATGAATGTCCTTTTGAGTATACCCCACTAGAAATTGGGGTATAGTTGAGATATAGTCATGTTTGATCGTGCATGAATCCAATCGGGACCTCGGGACTAAAAATTTAATAACTCACAGGCCGGGCATCCGATTGATGCACCATTTGTTGCGTTGAGACCCATTTGCCATGACAGACGATGGAGATACTTCTTCATGGGACTTTATGATAGTTTGAGTATTGACCGGTAGCTCCTAGAGAAGATCTTTCTGGTGATGAGCGAGTACAGTGCGAAGAACTAGTAGCTGGCTAAGACCTGGCGACTGTTGACCATTTCAACTCAGAGTGACTCGTCTAGCATAGTGGGGAGCACCTTAGTGTCGCAGAATTTCCACAGCGGGGAGAAACATGGTGTTGTAGCAGACCCATAGTACTCGATAGGAGGATTACCTTAGTAGGCTATGAGGGGAAGCACCTTTGTGACACGGCAGACCCACAGTGGGGAGCCCCTTGGTGATGCAGCAGACCCATGATACTCGATAGGAGGAGTACCTCAATAGTCCAAGGGTAGTGAGAAGTGTCTTGGTGTCGCATAAGGCCCACTTTACTCGATAGAGGATGAGTTCTTCAGCAGCCGATGTTTTTACAATGTGACTTGGGATGTTACTTGATACTACCCTTAGAATAAAATCCTGGTTTGAGATGATTCAGTAACTTCTGTGTTTACATAATGTTTGAGAAGAATTACTTGATAACTTAGATATATGTAAGGGAATATACCTGTGTGTGGTTATCTGTTTATTTCAAACATAGTGGTTATTTCGTGATGGATTTTGTGAGACCTTGAGGGTCTCGAGGTCCCTACTTAGTATCGTTATACTCACCCCTGCACGGGCTATGCCTGCACCTCGTTTTGTTGGATGCAGAGGACAGACAACACTGATCGAGGCTGAGAGTACCAGGATTGGATGGTACTCGAAGGTGGACCTTACGGTGTGTCGGTACACGGAGGAGAAAAATGGATTTGGAGTACTGAGGAGGAGATCTGTACCTACCCTTCATGTAGGAACCATGGAGGATGACCAACTGGTTATTTTCCATATTTCTTCAGTTGTACTTTTCCTTTCCAGGTGTACTTGTACTTTACAGTTGGGCTTGTATTTCTGGCCCCTTTACATTTCAGCACTCTCTTATTATATAGTTTTTCATAGTGTTTTGTATCCATATATGTGCTCTATTATGTTTTTTTTAAAGTTATAAAGGAAATGCCTTCCCAGATTTAGGGAATTATGCCTTATGTGCTAGTCTCCATCCCCTGGCCTATAGAATGCGGGCTTGGGGTAGTCACGGCATGGGACCTGGGGGATAGGTCATACAAGCCTATCCTCATAGTGTTTTAGGGTGGATGAGGCTCTATAAAATAAATTACAACTATTAGAACCCACCTCACTTCCCAGGGTAGTTATTTCCGCATTATCCATTCCCATCACAATCGCCTCCCCAAGGACATGGAAAGCGTGATATACCATAAAATTGATCACATCTATCAATGTTATTTAGAATACACTCTTGTAAGATTCCAAAGATATTTTAGGATTTGGATTGGTCATTGATCTATCATGGAACTCTTATTGAGAAGATCCTCATAAAATGAATATATATTTGAAAGATATGGACACCTTCCTCATCTCATATAAGGGAATGCGATACTATTCCGATCGAGTGGAGGATATGATGGTGAACATGAAGAAGAAATACGACACTAATGGAGAGGTAATATTATTTTTTGAACTAAATCTTCTTCTTCTTCATAATATCATGACATTTAACCCCTACTCCTAGTACATGAAAGTGTTTGATGATATTATAGAACTTTTTTCTTCATTGGAGTACACCCCAAGGTGAACTATTCATTTGGAGAACATCCCTTCAGATGTGGGACATTCCGAAAGGGATCCCCAAGGGTAATGGAGCATATGGATGCGGTTCTTGAAATCCCCCCAATGGAATTTGCACACCCATCCCCACATACTATTCATTCAATGGTATTATAGTTGTGGAACACAATGAATCATCAGCAGGAATCATAATAAATAATACACCAACATTTAGGTATAAAAGGGGACCTTCTCAACTTCTTATTTAGTTGTCATGTTATGTTTCTTCATGTGTTGCCTTATTATATCTCACATGAATTTGGGTAGGTCTGATGAGTAATCGCGTAGAAATCACCCATGTTCATATAGAACCTATTTCTATGGAGATGAATTTAATACCATCGATGGGTTTTCCTAGTCTAAATTCGGAAACCATTATAATTGATGCCACTGGGGAAGATCTGATGCTCAAGGGGGAGTTTATTCAAGATAAAAATATCATTTTGGAAATATCAAGGGCACCTTCAGAGTTCGATGCTTTTATTGATCATATTGAACCTTATACTATAGAGAATGTGTTTACTATTGTTGAAGTAGATGAACTAGATGTTGAAACGTGAAAAATGAGGATATTAGGCAGATCCCAAGACCTAGGGGGTTTAAAAATCCTGATCGAATGACTTCGGCCCTAGTAGTAGGGGTTTTTGTAGGGTTGTATATCCTTGTTGAGCATATTTATCCTTCAAATCTATGGATAATTTCAATTCATGGGGTAGAAATCCAAGCTCGGGGAGTCTTAGAATATGATTCAACCCCCAGTTTTATAACTACTATCCCTACCTGAATATTTTTGATGAGAAATATTTTGGAGACCACTTGCCAAAAAATGAAAGATCCTCATCAATGGGTGTATTTGGATGATCCTAAAGTCAACCGAATGATAGAGGGTATGACATCTTTTTTGAAAGGTGATGATGAAAAAATGGTATCAGGAATGTAGATGTTCCAATGAGTGAATGCATTTCTCCATTCTCTCATCCATTTCCCTATATCATTGGATTTATTAGTTAACTATTTCAATATAATTAATATTAAATTATAGATCCAAGACTCTATGGTTGTTCTCAATGCTTCGACCCGCCAACCTATTTATATTTAAAGGGAGAAGGTGGCTATATAATCGTTCCATACTAAGGTTTCTGTGTCAAGACCCTATTTGTTGGTGCTTATTCTTAAATATGTTCTTCCATCTAAGTGTGATTTGAAGATATACCATGAGTATTTGTATACACTTCACATTTTCTCTTAGAAAATATAAAATGATATACACAAGTTGATGTCTCATATTATCTTAAAAAACATATTGATGAAGCATCCCAAAATAAATTCGTAGTTTTTCATTTCTTGGGTATGAGGGGTTTGTATATCATGACATACATAACATAGTGTAACATTTGATTATTGTATAAGAGATAACTAACATTCTCCAATATAATTTTTTAGCTCTATATTCCATGGCCCACCTTTCCATAGCCAAAAGACCATTCAAAATTATTTCATTCAGCATGCTAGAATGGTCGTGAGGAAGCGTGGTGAAATTGAAGAAAAGAGGTCCTCAGTAGAGGAACATCATCAGATGGTGGACTGGATTAGTCAGAAACTAGATAATATCATGCAATAAAGGGATCAAACCATGTTAGTTGTTGATAAAGGGAAATGGTTGGTGGAGGATGGAGAAAAGGAAACACTGGATTTGGATGAGAGGGTGAAATAATTGCAGTCTAGTGTTAATGATGAGACTACAACATTTTATGATATCTTTTAATACAACGTGTATATGAACCATGTTTTACCTTATCATTTTGATTCTATTTAGTAGGATCTATAATCATAATATCCTATTCATATGGATAATGTCTAGGTTGTGGATTATCATTTTTTCTCATTCAATAAAATGAAACATGTTTCCCTACAATTATACTCCTTTATATTTTCCTATAACACAAATCAATCACAAAATATCACATTTTGGATGATAAAATCCACCAGATATAATTCAAATAACAATATGTGATAACAAAATTGAAATGACCATGTAATTCTCAAGTCTTTTTCATGAACCATTGTACTCATCATTCATTTTATTGACTGTTTATAGGGTTACCTGTAAAACCCTATTATCATTGGATATTTTATCTTACCAAACTAGTTTCTTCATTGGTACACTATTTATTAGGCCTAGTGGTTATAACATAAATTTTTTAGGCCATCCATTACTGTTTTTGAACTAAAAGGTTTTTTTATTTTTTATTACTTGAGTGTTGTCTGATCCATGCTAAGTGTATGTTTAGTGAGCTAGAAATAAAATATTGTCTATGGTTCCCTTTAGTGGTTTTCTATTTGGAAGGTTTTGTATAATTTTTTGGTAGTTTTGATTCATTTAGACCATACTAATGTGACTAATTTTTTAGGTCAAATTGCATTGACAATGAATTAACGGACGATGACCCTAATGGGGGTTACTACAAAATAACGTATTAATATTTCTTACCCATAAATGGTGGATATTTGAGCCCAGGTTTTTTGATTTCTTAATTTGAGACATCAAATGATGCATGTATTCCATGATTAACGATAATCATGGTTTCCATCATGATTTTTTTGGTGTGTATAGATATAAGAGAAACCTATCCTAGGGGAGAGTTTTCCTTTAGTTGAGAGTCATTTTTTGTTGGTGAATTTTGTAGAGCCACATGGGCATATTTCCTAAAGTTAAAAAAATGATTCCCTAAGATGTTACAACTATTTTTCTTATGTCTCGGTAATTGATGAAAATTTAGATTTCCTATTAAAATTAAGGTTTTATTATCAAGGGAATGATATCTGAAAATGATGAGAGCATCTGTATCGGCAATGGAAACATATGAGATACAACTCATAAATGAATTTGAATTTTCTGAAGGAGGATTGAGGAATAATGTAGTTTAATTTCATGAATCTATGAAATTAGATATTTATTTTAACAACTCAAATAAATTATGTTCGAAGGATAACATTTATGGTCACTTATCTTTGACCGAGGGATAATTTATTTCAATTTTCAAGTTAATAAATTCAAGAATGTTCCATAATCATCATTAATGAAGGGGAATGGTTGTACGATTTTTTCTTGGGGTTCCATAATCTATGTAATGTGTGATGATAATTTCATTAGGGTGTACAAATATAGGAAATTACTCTCATGAGGTTGAACTTTATGTTGAATAATATGCTTTTTGTTGCTGAATAATGCAGATCAAACTAGGGTATATTATGCATATCCAAAATATTGTGTCCCCATGGAACTAACCCTACATTTCTAATGGTAAGGGAGTTTTTTGGGGATTGAAAATACCCCTAACGTAGAGTTTATTTTGTGGAAGGATATTTCCCAAACATGAATACCGAATTACTTGTTGATATTTTCCAGGAATGAGTACAAATATTTCGATTATGTATGTCTAAACCATGAGTAGGGAAGACATTATCATGATGGCTAGGCCTATGATATAAGTTCTATGAATCACTACATACCTTGTCAAAATTATAATCAATACATACATAGTTAGTGGAATCCCCCCCCCCCCCCCCGCGCACACAGACATCAATCATACTTATGCGTGGGAAAGGGACATTTTGTTGAACATTAGTGCTCAAAATGGGTTGAGGCACATACTGGACCCCTCAATGTTGATCTAGTTCATGTATTAGAGAAAAGAGGGATATGTTTTTTGTGTACGTATCAGTAAGTAAGACATGGGTATCACTAAATATCCTATAAAAATGAGAATCAGGTCATACATAGTTCATATAGGGTTTCCCGTGACGGTTTTACCCATGCATAGGGAAAGGGTTTTTAATCATTTACTATGGTTGTACATTGAATTATATATTATAACATTAATATGTATCCGATGATGAAATGAATTTAGAAATTCAGAGGAATAAATATATTACAGTTTAGTGTCGTGTTACTAGGACATTAGATGTGTAGATTAATGTCATGTAGCGAGGACAAAGTGTGACCCGATGTGAAAAAGGGAATACTGAAGCTTGATTCAACGATGGAGATAAGGATGTCAAAATGTGTCATGAAATGGTCTGATGTAATATAAAATAAAACATTTAATTATAATGTTGAATAAGAGGGGAATTAACCATGTTGTTTTAGGTCATATGGTTAGGACTACTTGGGGTCTTTTAGTTCTAGGTTATACATCTAGAACCATTTGTCATAGAAATTATGAGAATGTGGGTGATATAATGTTGGGATGTTCTGATATGCCTCATATGTGAGGGGGAAGGAAATTGGATATCATGATTTATGGGATTCTCATATTAGGAGAAATTATATGGGAAAAAATCCATTGTGGATTACAGATATTGAAGCGGCCTCTCTTGGGGAACAGAGTCTGGTGAATGGATGTAATGTGTCTGGGTATGTAAAAAACATTTACACTATTATTAGCCATGAAGTGGGAAATTCATGACATTAATATGACTCATATGTAGGGGTTCATTACATTTTCCTTGATATTTCTTTGAATGAGTAAGCGAATCATTAGTAGATCTTTGTTTGTATATAAGATAGGGGGACATTTTTTTCTTTTAACATATGGCTAATATGAAGACACATGTTCTAGGAATCACTATGTATCTTTCCAAAATGAGATTAAAGACACATGTAGTTCATTAAGTACCATAAAAGTTATGTAATGTGTGGAGTACAATCACCATGTAGTTAAATGTTATGAGGTAAGGATGTTATCCATGCAATTTATAATCTGTGGTAAGGATTTGGGTTCCCAAACGTGAAGTAAATATATTATATATTTCTCCCAAGATTAAAGGCTAGGGTGTTATGATGTATACTGTGATTAAATGATTCAAACCTTGCATAGTTCATCACTAGATTTGACTGGATTGTTTAACATCGTGCAGTAAGGAAATATCGAGTTCCTTTTAAGTTCTTATAACTAGGACCATTGAACCCATAATTTGGATTGATACACCATGATCATGCTGGGGGTCCCCTCCCGAAACTCCAATACCCACATGAGTTGTGCTTGGTGTGAGAAATTGAGGGTGAGAAGGGTTTTTATTCTAAAGAATGTGATCAAATGAAGGATGAGGAATTTTAAATTTTTTGGTGGCTAGGCTCGGAGGTATGATCTAGGCATCACTACATATCTCATTAGGATGAGAATCAATCCACATGTTGATTTTTAATGATTCCTTGTATCAGTCGGACCCATTCACAGAGAGAGAGAATTATTTCAAATTTTTATTTGGTAGGGCCCATGATTTGGTATCCTAGCATAATTTTTAATATCGTTAACTATATAATCAAGTCACACATAGTTCTTGAAATTATCATGCAGTTTATTATCATGCAATGAGGAAAATACTCACAGAGTATAACATCTTACGATAAAGATAGTCATCACCCAATGTGGAATGGACAACTAGGTATAGACCAGGGGGTATGACTTGTGTTTCACTATGTATCTTTCTGTAGAAATAATCAACACACATGTAGATCATGAAAAAATATCCCCACATTAATTAGGTTTTGACATGTAAAAATGGGGGATATTGTATTTTCCAAAATGATTGTTGGTCCCAAAATATGAAGTCTTGGAACTTCAATGTATCTATTTGAGATATGAATCACACAACACATATGTCTTCAATTACATGCAGTTCAATGACATGTAGTGATGAGGAGACGACCACATGTGAATGATATAGAATGTTTTGGATTGACCTAGAATTAGAGATCAAGGCATCACTACATGTCCAATAATGATTAGAATCAAGATGATCACATAATTAAAAAGGATCCCCATGAAAATATAATGTATACATATGGAGGAGGATATCTTTAACCTTCAATGTTACTAAAATTAGGATTACAGATCAGGTCATCACTATGTATCCTACAATGAAAATAATCAAGTCACACATATATGTAAATGGTAATTCTATACGTAGGTCTGATCCACATGTATAGGGGTTTTTTTCTATTATATAATGGTTGGAATTTGTTAATGGGGTTCATAAATCACTACATGTCACATTAGAATGAAAATCACAGCACACATATTCATTCATGTGCTTCCATTAATATACATAACTAATGTACATAGAGGGGGAACTCTTCATGAAATGGAACAGTAAATAGGACTATATTTAATGTCTCGTGTATTTATTTAGTGTGTATGTGTGGGAGGGGACATTAAAATTATTTCATGGTGGGGCCCAAGACATGTGTTCTGGGAAACACTACGTATTCCCTTGGATTACAATCATGCCACACATCATTCATGATGAACGATGTAGTTTAACATCTTTTTTTATGGATGGGGGTCAGTTGACATGCAATAAGAATCATTACATTTGGGCCCTTGAATAGTGATCAAGGAATCCCTATGAATCCAACAATGGAAGGAATCAATCTACATGCAGTTTTAATGGAAATATCCAACATATATATTAACTATATATAGGGAGGGTATTGTTTTATTTTTTCTATGGATCAACTAGGATGTTCGATCTAGGATTCACTACGTATCCTATATGAATAGTAATAAATCCTTTTTTGGTTCATCAATACTACATGGAATATCATAAATTTTGGGGTGAATTTGTCCTCAGGTGAGAATGTTATGGTGTCGTGTGGAATAATTTCACACGGTGAGGACCCTTGTAATGTACTATTTTTTGTATTTTGTCATGGACAATGTGCCACACATATTAGAGTTTTATGGTTTAGTATATTATGTCTTTTATCAATAAGAAGTATGATGTTTCAGAGCAGTAAGAAACATAATCAGGACGTGAAGATAGTTATTCTGGCTAAAGGATCTTAATAAAATCATTCTATAAATGGAGGGAAATTTTAGTTGGTCCTAACATAGGGGCTCTAAGCATCACTACGTATCCTGGAATGATATGAATTATGAGATATATTCTTCTTAAGAAAGAAACTATCTACATAGATCTTGATCTTATGCATGGATATGTTCATTTCATCTCCCATCCATATAGTTATAGCTTTTGTGTAGAGAATCATTGATTGAAAATTTGATTCCAATGTAGTTTTACATCATTCTATAAGAATGTTGACTTCATGTATTTTATTGTACTACTACATGTGAATCAATTCCATTATTTTTAAATACTTATGAAAAATATTGACTATGTAGGTTAACATTTTGAGGTTGAAATAGTGTACCCTGTAGTTTAATTAAATGTGATCATGTTGATGTACCATGCAGTTTATCATCATGAGATCAGGATGATAACTCCAATTATAAGGTCATAGAATTCAGACCAAGATGTGATAATTCCTAAATGGGATATTCTTAATATGGTGAAATAACAATCTTGATGTAAATAATGACTATGGAGGCCCACACACATCAAACTCATTTTGAGGAGGCATGCATAAAATTTGAGGTCATGATGCGTTGACTCTCGTTTTTGGATTATGTTCATTTTGTTCAGATCAATCATGCAATTTAATGTCATATTCATGGGATGTGGGAACACATTTTAACATCATACGTTGGAGATGATGATAGGTATGATGTTTACCATCATGAAACTAGGATGTAAGAACAATGCAGTTTATTATCAAGTTACTAGGACACAAGATGTTTTAGAGTTTAATGTCATGAGACTATGATGAAGTTCCCGAAATGTTAACATCATGACATTAGGATGAATATGTCGGTTGATTAAAAAAAATTTATTTAGGAACCTTGCATTAGGGGGAGCGATGGGGAGATTTATATCTATCATAATTAGGGAATAAACTCTATTAGTATAGACCATACATATGGAACTATATCCATCCTATTTTGAACTCACCTTTTGAGGTTTCCTTCCATGTGTCATCAGAGTCTAGAGGACCAAAACCACCTCCCCTTTCTGAAAATATCGTAGGATAAATATTTTTTTAAACGCTTATGTAGTCCATTTTAGGAGGAATTCCATATGATTGAAGTAATTAAATCCTTTCTCATGTAGTCACTTCAATTCATCCATCCATTTCTAGGACTAGTCATCCATAGATAACTAACCATAGATGGAAATGAAGAACGAGGTAAAAAGAAGCTACTTGGGTAAAACAACCGGTATCCTATATACTAATGAGTATGTGGTGTCTTGTGTGGTAGTATGGGTTTTGGTCAGGTAATCTCAAAAAAAATGTAGGTGATTGTTCAGACAATAATTTTTACCCTTATGTACCATCTTCTAGAGTATGTTTTATTGGTCTTGTTGAAGGACTCTATCTATCTATTTTTCACTTCATTATATTGGGATGAGCACTTTGACTTGCTGTCATTATCCTGATATTGTTTTTACAATTCAACAGAAAATATATTGTTGTAGTTTTCAATTAGTATTGTATAAGGCACACTAAATCTGTTAATGATGTTGGCTTTCACGACTCCAAATATGTTCATTTACCTAAATTCTTCAATTAGTGTATCATTATCCCACTTAGAGAATAATTAAGTTTCATTAAATATTTATTTGAATTTTTTTCCCATAGTAGGAGGGTATGGTCCGATATAATTTATTCCCTATATAAATAATATCTATGTGAACTTGGATATGTGAAGAAACATTGGGGGTGGTGAATGAAATTGGAATCAATATACTAGGAATGGTAATTTTGGTTGAATTTAGTGAAGGAAGTTGTTAGGGTGGGCCAGTAGTCCCCAATCATTTTGAAGTACTAAGAAAGAACTGGTCCTATTTTGTGAGAGAAAAAGATTCTAGTGTGAAATTACTTCATGAATGTATTGATATATACAAAAAATCACCTGATTAGGACCCATTCAGGATTCATTTTTATATGGCCTTTTGGTTATTCATACCATCATATAGAACAAAGTTAGTTTCTCATGTTTTTACTTTCTCGCCCCTATATTTTATCATTTTCTGTTGTTCATTCTGATGGTAGATCACAATGGGTGTCATCTAGATGGTGGTATGACTATATGGTTCATGTATATGACTAATATCATCGATCTCTTCTATGTTTTTTTGAATGAACAGTGATCCCATCCCATGGTGCACATTGTTGATGACTATTTCATCCCACTTTGGAACTTCTAAAGATGTGGCTGTATTTTCTAAGGTTTCTGACTGGGAATTATTTGATTATAGTACATGAGTCAATATAGTACACAAATTTAATTCTTTCATTAGTTCCTAGACATGGTTTTTCTAGGGTATTGTCTATTCCTTTTTTATCATAATCACCATTAGAAGCTTAATAAGATGATTTGAATCATCTTTTATCTTCAAATTATCGACATGTACCTGAGGTCCCAGATCTACACCTGCAATGATATCTTGATATTCTACTCATGTTTTGGTTAAAACCTCCAATAATAAGAAGTATTATGAAAAAAAACCTTTTTAAGTGATATGAACACGACTCCCAGCCCATCATTTTTTGTCATGGGGTCTCCATACACATTATTGTGTTTCTTTTAAATGTTCCATAAAAACGAATCTCCCATATATGGGGTCTTATAGAATATATAATAACCATTCATTGGGTAATTCATTAACTAATTAAGTTATTTTTTATGAGGGGTACTCTTCAAGTAGATATGATAATGAAAAGACACAGATCGCTTTCTGATGTACAAACTGGATGTCAGACTACTACCTGATGGGTGGCCCAGTCAAGATCTAACAATTTAGAACATATATTAGTGGGTTTATATTATATAACAAATAAAAATAATTTTTCAATAGGGTGTTCCTCAATTTTTGGACTACCTATTTTAGATCCATATATATGTTCTCGATATAATGATTCTCAATAAGTTTTAGATGAGACTATAAGGGATTTTTTACTACTGATATCATTATTTAGATGATGAAGGTACCCATAAATTATTCTAAGGAATCCACATAAAAATTAATTAGACTTACCTTGGTATGAGGCATCATCACTAGTGGGATCATGATATATTTCTTGAGTTTATTGAATACTTCATGAAAATCATATATCAACTGATATGTAACCCCCCATTCATCAACTTGTTGAAAGGAATGTGTTTTCTAGTAATTCTGTCTATAAAGTACCATATGTATGAAAAAATTCATTGAATTACTCTCAATTATATAAGGTTTTGATGAGGTATCATTCCAACTATATATTTTTTCTTCTCAGTGGCATCTTCGATGTGATTATGGCGTATGATGATGTTGAGAATTTTTCTCAAGGTAACACTAAAAACACATTTCAAAAAGATTATTTTCAAGCAATAACACCACTATTTATTTATCTTGGTCAGAATATCATCTATTTGGTTAGAGAACTCTCCCAATATAATCACCATATCATCATCATAGCATTTGAAAAGCTTTCCCAGGTAGGCATTGAAGATTATATTCATGGAATGTTGGTATGTACCATTAGTATTCTTCAATCCAAAGGTCATTAACCAATAAAATAATACAAAACAGGGGGACCTCAAGGTGTAATATTTTTCATCTTCATGGAAATTATGTTATGATTATATCCAAAACAACCATACCTAGATTTGATATCCTATTATCTTTATATTTCTTCGATCATCGGTTCTGTGATCGACGTTAGGAAATCAAATTTTGAGTAGTGCCAATTGAGATGAAGAAATATATACAGAATTAGATTTTTCTATTATTATTCCTAAAGGGGAATATATTTGACAGAAATTTTAGATATTGTTCCTCTTGAATGAGGCTGGATCTTATGATCTTTTCAACATTGGCCTCAACATTGGAATCTTGTGTAATGTGCATCTATCTCAGTAGTTGTTTATAGTCTGAGGGGTTCATTGGAAGGCGGAGGTGGTGAGTGTCCACCATAGGATAAAGGGCTGAAACTTATATGTAGTTACAAGTGAATCCATCCCAATGATACTTCTTTGAGGAGATATATACCTCTGTCACTATGGAAGGCATGGTAGCAACAATCTAGGTGTGTCATGGATGAAACGTTGAGAGTAGATTTCTTTCTCTGAGATCCTTAATTGTGATAGATGTACCCTCCTCAAATGTTGGACATGTATCTGAAAGGTCTCGCTGCACATTTTCTTCCCCATACTTAGTTACATTATATTATTTTGTTTTGGAGGCATGTATTGGGATAGTTCCCCATATTTGGAAAAGGATTCAATATCTTGATATTCTAAAGATAAAGCGACTTCCTATGACCCTACTGTCAGAGTAGGATTTCATTGAAACTCTATTGAAGATGGAGTGAGGGATGGAAAAAGGGAATCATTATAATTTTATAGTGAGGGTATTCCTTATTATTCGATAACTTTTTAGTTATGGATTTATTTGAGCTCTTGGGATGGAATAAAGGCATCCTAATACAAGAATTCATTATTATCTTTCAAGTCAACAAACGTTTCAATACTACTGGATATAATGTCCATGGTTGAAATCATGAAGGCCACTGAATATGTTCATAATCATGGAATCATATTCCCTATATGATTAATGGGTGACACTTATTAATTGTAAAACAATTTAAATGTGTCATCTAGGATCAATGCAAGATATTTTTGAGTGGATAACAAGGAAGCACTATCAACTAGGGGTGGCTTCCCCCCTGATAGAACCTTTCTTCGATATAATATGTATAGTAGGATTAATACAAGGCCTTATAAGTGTTAAATTTCCGTATTCATCAATTAATTCACTATTCCATGAATTAATTGTCAGATTATGGTATTGTTCTATGCTAATAAAATGAGGGCCTTCCTAGAAATATGTTGAAGGTCTTTTTCAAATGAACCACAAAAAATATGAGTCAGCTATGAGATCTCAAAAAATATCTATGATCTTGATTTGGTGCAATGTATTTTTCTATATTTTCTCATAGAAATATTTTTTTTATGGAGGAAGGAACTTGGTTATCCTTATTTCATCCCAATTAATGATGTTTCCACACAGTAATGAGATTAAAAATAAATCCATTGTTGATGAAATATTTTAAGACATCAACACCATTTATCTATATAGAGACAAACAAGGGTCTGTTATTACCCTTAATAATGGAATATTAATCTATATACATAAAGGAGATAATCATGAGAAATTCATCAGGATTATTCTCAATCCAATATACCACAACAACGACCACATTAGATTCAAACCTTTAGGGTCTTTGAAAATCTTATATCTATGATTCATTAAGGTATTTTGAGAAATTCATGGAATCCCAGATCGACAGTTTGGACAATAACAATGCTAACTACTTCAGGATGTATCATTTGTGCCCTAATGTCCCATGCTTCCATGGGTGGGAATTATATTTCACATGTTCTATAGGTGATTGAGTATTTTATTTAGATGTATCAGCCCTTGATACAAGAGTTGGAGGAACTCATATCCTTTTTTTTGGGTTGGGAAGGTCTCCATGTCCGATGTGGGTGATCTGACTTCTGTACCTCTTCTGATAGATATTCTTGAGTGATAGGTCCAGGGTGGATATTGCAGATGTTGGAGTATTTTTATGTTTCAAATAATACTTCTAAATGTATTTTCAATGAATTTTTTGGAAGCATTGATAGTTTGATAAGGGTTACATCTAGAATTTGGGTTCATGTCATGAGTGCACCTTCCTCCATATCCTCAACTCCTAAAGTTTCATCCTCTAGTTTCCCAATCAGAAACAAGGTACTTTTGTTCTTATAAATACTCATAATTAGAGAAATTATACATTATGTGGATGAAATTAATTGAACCAATAATGAAATCCTCAACTAATGATGAATTTTCCTGATTAACCATCTTTGGTGGACCTGTTTGGTGTGGTGGTGCCAATGTTTTTCCCATCCAAGGAATAAAATTAGGAATTATCAATGACAAAATTTGTCCTGATATAGGTTCATCTTGCATTACCACCTCCACGCCTTTCTATATAGGGAATATTTTTTTAGGCTGGCAGTTGGAGATTTTTTAGCTTGATGACTCTGGTTGTGTTGTTGGGGAAGCGACTAGGGGAAAAGTTGGTTGTTTGAACTATGCTTGGAAAATACAATGAGAAAAATTTATACTAATTAAATTCCTCTAAAAATCAATCATATGTGTCCATAAGAAAACATCTTGTCACCCACCTCCTCCCTCTAGGTCAGTGGAGGAAAGGAAAACCAATTTTTCTAATTGTCTTACCAATTTTTCCTACACAAATTCTTTCATTTCCTATAGGATTTCCCTGAATATGAATAATTCATGAATGGTGTTTCCTAGAATCTAGTGAATTGGGAAATAATTTTAATGTTTCTCGAGACATGTTTGGTCATGCCTCATAAGATCTGGAAGGTGGAGTAAATCATTTTACATAGTGGCTATATTAATGTTAAGGACTATATAATATCATTGTTAGGAAAATTTATTCCTTATATACATGAATTTATTTTTCTTGTTTCCCCACTTTACATCCTATTTAGGTGGTGGTTATTGGTTATTCCTCTAGGGTCCTTCATGTGATAGTGTATGCTTTATAAGCGTAATATGTGCGGAAACTAGTTTAAGTGTTATGGATTCCACATCTGCCTTCCATACTCTTTTCCTTGGGACATGTGGAGTTATCCAGGACTTCATCTTAGTCCACAATAGAGAGTCTTACATTATTTGGGAAAAGCTGTATAATTATCAGTACCCACCTATATATTTCATGGGGATGAGTAGTTTTTTCATCTCTTCTTAAAGGTTACCATTGAAAATATTTGGGATACCATCTTATGGTAGCATATAATTTATAGAGTACGTTATCCCTATCAATTTGGAAATAAAATCCGAGTCTCTCATTTTTATTCTATTTTCAATTTAAGTGGTCACTGGTTGTTTTATTTCATAGTGTTGAGTTGAAATAATTGAATAATTCTATGTGGAGATCCTCCCATCCTATTATCAACTATGTTGGAAAAGTGATGTATTATAAGAAGGGTGGTACATTCAAGGTTCAAAAGAAGAATATGTGATTCAAACTACTTTTGACCATGAGTTCTTATAATGGGGTCACAATGGGATGCATAGTGCATCAGAAGTTGTTCTAGGTCTCCTAAGTCATCGATTATTTAAATGTAAGACTCGTAAAATTTCACAATGGTAGGGTGTCAGTCACCCTGTCAAGGTAAGATTTCTGTTTTGGTTTCAGTAGTGTTCTCCAGTCATCCACGACTTCCATTAAATCTTCTAATGACACAATGGTTTCGATAATCCCTTGATGAGTGCTTGTTTGAATGAGACATTGGATAGGTGAAACAACCAAAAGGATCATCCATACCGGTACTTCCATTATGTGAGTCATATATCTGACTGGGGGCATATTTTAAATATTTTCTATAACCCACATTAGTTTTCTCCTTGTTGGATGGAAATCGTGATATCCATCCATAATCGGGTCCAAGAAAACCAATGGTCCATGTGTTGAGTTTTGCAGATGTACCGACCATGATTCAGTCAGTTTGATAAATAATTGTTGTTGATGTAATCCTAATGGAAGTGTATGTCGAGTCTCTTCTAGAGGAGAATGTTTGATAGGATTTATACCATAGGGGAAGATAGGTTTGAGTCACCTATACTATTTAATTTATTCATATTTCCAAGAGAATTTTTCTTCAAGCGTATGGAGATCTTCCACATCGTGGGGAGGAGGGGGTTTTATAAAAGCATGATTCTATTTTTACCTTTCATAGATATTAGATGGGGAGGGTGTGTATGATTGATTTAGGGGTAATCTAAAATAAGGGTGATTATTTTGTTATGGGTACGCACAAATTCATTCTTAATGTGGACCAATTCTTGACAAAACCATCCTCATAATCCCATTATAGGTTTTCATTGTTTTCGGTATCATATGGAGGATTTAAATCTACGATTATAAAAATTTATAATGAATTATGGGGATTTTATAACCTTGTGAACTATTAGAGGGTTGTTTACCCCCTATTTTGGACCTCTCCCTTTTTTTCTAGATCCTCTTTGAGATACTTAGAGAAGGGTGATGTAGAGTGATCCTATATACATCGTTTTAACATACCTCCTTTATGGTGGAAATAGTTCACGAAATGGGATGGAATGGAAGAACACTTCTATTTTTATCCTTCATCAGAGGGGATATATTGGTTTTTTGAGGGGGTAGTTGAGGTAAAAATTCCCCAAGCCTTGTGGGATGGGGTTTCTACCATTATATTTTTTTTATTACTTGGTCCATATTTTTTGGTCTTATGGGGACATTTTATTGTATAAATTTCCCTATTCTTGTGGGATAGGGCTACTCCCACACTAATGTGACAACATCTGTTGTTACCGCATTCATTATCTCACACATCCCTATTTAAGTATGAGATTGAAACCACAACATGTCTTCACATGAATGGTTTGCATCTGAGGATATTATTAGATCTTGATTATTAGATTTCATTAAGTGACAAGACTACTATATGTTCATAGTTTCCTAGTTCATAATTCTTTTAGTAGTTTTCTCTCATTAGGCCTGATGCTTATGTTTCTTCTTCAAGATCTATTATTATCAATTTTTCTATATTTCCTAAGTATGGATTTTTATTAATAGACACCTTTGTATAATTACATTACAAGATGTCACTTCCAATGGGTTTTTTAGTACATGCATGAGGTGAAATTAAAATATCCTTGTCACCCCATCCTCAAATATGAACACGATATGGGTAGTTAATTATTAGATGAAAAAACTCATGAAACTCATTAAGGAATGATGTTTTAATATCCCTTTTTGCCTCTATTTTTATAGTCATCAGATAGACATAAGTGATTCTATGTTGGTTTGACTACGAAGCACTCCCAATATTTTTACATGGTCCATTTTCCTATCATATGTAATGAATTTTTCATTTAGATGGACGTGTATTTTTGAAGGATTTAGATAGATGGTGTGTATGCATTCTTCTCACAATACCTATGGAATGTAAAATTGTGAAGTGGATGAGGGCCAAACCATAAAGGGTATATCATCCATGGAAAATATTCATTCCATGAGAAACATATCCTTTTTTTATTATAATAAATACAACTCAACTTGATATGACCAACATGGGAGATTATTAATTGTTTTTTTAAAGGAGTGGGGATACTAGGGGTTTAGTTTGTATAGGAAAAGTCTAGGGGTGGCTCATAAGATGAGAATTACATTAGGAAATATTCTGGATGATAAGTGATGTCTCTTGCAATTGATAATGTCTCTAACATTTCATGAACCACCTTTCCAAGTGCCATGTCTTATATAGGTTTTCCCATAAATGACTTGGCATGGGGAGGACCTTCTTATTGACTTGTAATATTACTATTGGGAGGACCTTCACAGTGAAATACTTAATGGAAGGGAAAATCATCCTAGATCAATGTTCGATTATAGGCCGAATTTATCTAGAATGTACCTGAGGGATGACCTTCGGGGTAGATGACAGTAAGGGGATGACCTTCATGATGAAATGATACATCATTGTGAATAGGACATTCGCAGCAAACACTATCATGGGGAGGAACACCATCATAGCTCGATGCCCGAATTCAGGGAGAATTTCTATGTTGTATACCCTAGGGAGGACCATTATGGTGAATGATAGAAAGGATATGATCATATTTCTATTTGAACTTATTTTCACAAGGAGGGATACTATGATGATAATCAGGTGATATGATCCCATGATCGATCAGTTTGTGCCCATGAAGGAAGCCTTCATGGTATGCGATCATGGGAGGACGTTTTGTGCATCTAGTAACAATGTTTCATGGATGATATTTTCAACATCTACTCCCCCTTAAATTTTTTTTTATTGGATTTTAATGATCTTAAGCCACCATTTATAGTCTTATCATGGACTCTCAAACTCCATAATCCATCCATGTATGTTTATAATTCTGATATTTATTTTATAGTATATTTTGGTGTGACTTATATTTGGGTGATCACATGTAGGTGACTAGGGATGCTTTCTGTAAGTGATAGACTACATATACGGGTGCTTGTTCATGTGGCTCCTATGCTGCTGTTCGGATATTTCGGTGAGCTACCAAAATTACGGTTGTGATAAATTTTTTCCCTAGAGAATCCACTAAAGTGGACTGGTGACCCTAAGTTATAATATATATTTTTCCTGATCATATTGTCCATTTATCTTGTGAATTTTTGACAGCCCTCAAATACAGGAGCATGGATGTATTTTTTCTCTTGAGTTCCCACACTGTTGTGTGGTTGAGTCACTCTTCTTGGGTAGGTGGGCCTGTGGGCCTTGCTCTTTGCTACCACTAATAAAATGATTACATCATGGAAATTGTGTAGGATATGGTCATGGATTGACAACTGACATTATATCATTACTATGAAATGTTGAGATATATCCATGGACGGAATGGGGATATATGTCCACACCATTTTCATAGAAGGTATAAGTTTCTACTCCATATTTTTTTGTTGAGATATGTCGGTTGTGTCCTCCTATTTCTACCATATTTTCATGGTGATATTGATAGGAATGATCAGGTATTTCTATCATCCAATGATTTAAAATTCTATTTTTCCAATGTATTTGATATGAATACATATGAATTTTCATCTTCTTATATTTTTCCACCTTATTTTCATGGTGGGATTGAGTTGAACATGCACAAATTTTCATCATATCATAATTTTCAAAAATATTTTAATAATGGGATTCATGAGAGTGAGCCTGAATGTTTGACTACTCATAGTATTCTACTATTTTTGAGTTTAATTCTTCATTAGAGTTACCAGGAATATGATTTTTCTCATAGATTTTCCCCATATTTATTTGACGGTCATTATGTGTATACATAAGAATTTTCATCTATGCATATATTGTAGCCTTTGTATTTTCAGGGAGGGCTTTATGTGAATGATGATAAATTTGTGTATTCTCATGGTTTTACATTTTATTTGACTAAAAATATTAATGATAGTGATTAGGAATATATGACTGCTAATTTACCATCATATTTACATGATGGTCTCTATGTTATTGAGAATGGATTTTCATCTACTCATAGGTTTCCACCATATTTATATCGAAGGATTTTTTAACAGGGATAAAGATGATGAATTATTATTTATTTTTTGATCATCTCTCTTTGTGGGACTCAATGGGGCCCTATGTCCATTAGAATTCATCTAGGGTCCTTGGGGATGTATACTCATAATAGAGATTTTGTTGGGATGTATGGAATTGAAAACAACGATTTTCAGCAGGTTCCCATGGTTGGGATCATTATACTACTGGGATGATTTTTTATATGATGACTTCATAATAATTTATTCGAGATTGGAGGAACTCATTATCAAATTCTAGGAATAGGTTCCCGAAGCTGTTTGATATTTCTTCCAGGACCACCTAGTTTGGAACCACCGACAGTTGTTGGGTGTATGGCTAAATGGTCTTCATAGATTGGAGGACATATTGACCTGCATCAAGTGTAACATCCCAAGGTTTTCTAAAAATAAATTGAAAATTCTTGAAATTTTGTTTAAGGTATATATTTATAAGTATCCTTTAACAATAATTTTATTCCTTCTATGATTTGAATTTCAAGAAACTGTCATCGTTCAGTATGTTATTTAGAGTCTGATGAAACAAACTTGTTTTTTTGGTGAATAGTAACATGCCCTATTGAATAGTAATATGAAAAGTAATATGAATAGTAATATGACATCATGAATAGTAAATAATATTATTATTTTATTTTCCCATGGCAATAGGATAATGGGATCTTAATTAATTTTACAATGTCACATTAATCTAATTGCACTTAAATATTGTTATTTTTTGAATTAACTGTGACCTTATTTAAAAATTAAATTAATAATATTTAGAAAATTATTTTTGAAAAATGGAGTTCATTTTTGAATTCTACACATCGAAAAATGGTTGGGGTAAATTTTTGGTATTTTTCTGAAACTCATGAATTTTCGGTGAATAGTGAAATACGATAAAATACTGTATAATCAATTTATCAGTAAAAATGCAGTATTTAGGACATCATAAGTGATGCAAGGACACTTTCTTCGAACTCACTTGATATTTTCACTAATTAAGGCCACTTGATTTGAGATTATTCACATTCTTGATAAAAATATTATAATAATAAATAAAATAATCTAAAATACCTCCCCTCCTCCACTATAAATATCACCCTCACTCCCCTCTTCCTCCCACACCTCTTATGCCATGAAGATTGTCTAATTTCTGAAAAATTCCCTCCCCAATCTTCTCCCCCACGTCCTAGTGCTTCTGGTCTCACCAAAAGACCAAAATAAAAGCCCTTAAGAAGGATCTCAAGGAGAAGAGATCAAGAGGTAAACATCCTCTTTCAATTTCATTCTTTTCTTCTATTTTATGTTATTCTCTTCAATTCCCTTTGTCTTTTGTTGGGATATTTCATTAAAAATTTCCCCTTACTGCCCAAATTTTGTATGAATGACGAGATATTACATTCCTCTCTTCAATCTTGTTTTTATGAAATTTTAAGAGACATCGTTAGGCTGCCGAATTTTCGTAAGAAATTTCTCATGTTTTCTTTATTTCATGATTCCTTTCTCTTCTTTCTTCACCCTCTCTTATCCAAGAGGCATGATATCTCCAGAATCATGTATATTCTGGATGTCTTCATGTTTATGGAAAATTACAAATCATTATTCCTCTCCTCTCTCACTTATTTAAGGAATAAGAACATTGTTTGTGATGTGTCGAATTACCGACATCGTGGACGATGTAATTTCACATTCCATTAATTTTTTCAAGTCTGGTCATGAAACCATTTATATGGTTGAACCAGGTTATAATATATGTTTTATAAATCATATATGGTTCTGTAATTCTTTTGTACCCATGGTTCAAATTTATAAGACTAAATGAGGTTGTAATTATCAAAGAACCACTTAAATTATCTAAACGAACATAATTAATGTTTTAACTCATAAATAATCATCATATAAATAATCAAAGTGATAAATGGTATAATTTATGATACTGGAAATAAGTAAATACTACTACATTCCAAATCTAGACTTTCACTTCCAATCAACAAGAACGATTCATCATGAACTGATTGTGAAAATCACAAAAGAACTCACCCAAAATAATGCAAGGAACAAAATACTAACAATTAAGGGGTGAAATGAGGTTAGTAAATGACCTTATAAGATGTTATAAACATGAACATGTTTCTGTAAAAAACTAATACCACTCTTTTAACCATTATACAGGAGGTTTAAACAATTTTAAAGTAAGAAAATCCCAAGGTAAGGGAATTCTTAACCCGATTTCCATTCTTTTGGTTAACCTTCTACTTTATTATTTATGTGCTATTTAAATTGATTGTGTGATGATTTATGTTTATATTATGTTTCATTATGTGTATTTACAGATTATATACATATTCCATCCACTCTATTAAGTCTCACATCAAGTATATGATGTTTATAAGGGACTTTTCTTCTAAAATCCTCTTTAAAAATTCTGTTTTATAAGATTCAAAAGGTATGTTTTTATGTTGTTGTTTATGTTGTATGATTATGTTTTGGTTATTGGGAATTGTTTATGTTGAAGGGTGGGACCTATATTTCCCTCCAATGCATTGGGTATGAGTAAGTTGGAGGTCGGCCATATGGTTACTCCAAGTTTAACTGTGATGGTTAAACAAAGTAAGGTAGCTGTGAGGGTTACAAATTTTAAGGTAGCCAAGATGGTTACAAGATTAGGTAAGTAATGCCCCATGACGCCTATATGATTATATTTATGTTTCTGTGGATCTTGTGTAAATATCATGTTACACAAAGTATGTATTTATGGGTGGAGATCATGTCCTCTGAAAATGTTTTCATACGTCATGCGTATTCATGGACTAATGTGAATTTTACTTCTTTTCCATACCTTACTTAGCTTTTTTGATCATCCAATGTTTTTAAATGATTTTTCACAGGTTAATGGATGAGTAATAAAAGGAAGGAATACATGTTAAATGTTGAAGAATTTCCAAGGAGTCTTGTTTTATGTTTTAATGTTTTATATTCTGAGGAAAATGGAAACTGATTTTATGGTATCCACTATGTAACAATGTGTAATGTTATGAATGTTTTGTCTTAATTATCTAAAGCTCTAAACATGAAAATATCTTCAATGTAAATGGAAGTGTTTTATTGAATAAATTCAAGATTATGTACGAAATAAGTGCGGGTTTTTATAGTTGGTATCAGAGGATGGTCTAGATAACTTTAGGGGTTATGGTGTTGCTAATAGAATACCATAAATAATTTTCACTCTATGTTTAATTTGTTATAGCATTTAAAGATTACCATATTGCTTCATCTAAGAAATTTTTGTTCAGAATGGTTGTCCTTAGAAGGAACACGGATGCTGAAGAGGAGAGGCACCGACAGAATGACATCCTTACTGATCTACAGCTCGGAATGGTAGGGATTGGAACCGAGCAGTTTGTGACAGTAATGGCTCAGATAACTCAGGCTATAAATGGTGGTGGAATCCATGCAAGAGAACCAATAGAGGTACTCCAACGGAACATGACAGTGGTGGAACATATTATGAGACAAGATCCTCCTGCATTCAATGTATCTTCTGACCTAGTGCCAGCAGAAGGATGGATTAATTCCCTTGAAAATATATTTGATGTTATGGGATGTTCGGAAAATCAAAATGTAAGTTTTTCCATTTATCGTTTTGAAGGGGAAGCTGATCAGTGGTGGTCAATGGTAAGGAATATCAGGGGTAGAGAGGATTTTGATGACTTAGTGTGGGAAGAATTTAAAAGTATTTTTATTGAAATTTTTTTCCAAAGGTGGTGCGACTTAGAATGGAGAAAAAATGCCTTGAATTGAAACAAAAGGAGGAAGATTCATTGGCTATGTATGAGGCGAACTTCACCCGGCTGGCGGGTTATGCTCCAAATCTTATTCTGGATCTTGATTGCAAAATCAACTGCTTTTACTCAGGATTTAAGCCAAGGTATCGAAGGGCATTGGCCTCCCGTGAATTCAAAAGTTATGAGAAACTTGTCCAATGTGCTGTGAGGGTAATATGGAATTTGCTGATGATCACATGCATTTTGGAAACAAAGAGAAGAAGAGGTCCCATTGGCAAGCAATGGGTAAGAATCAACCAAAGAAATCTGATGGTAAGAAAATCCAGTTTCCAGTTTGTGAAAAGTGTGGAAAGAAGCACCCTGGGAATGTCTTATCAAAACTGGGAAGTGTTTTAAATGTTTTATGTTTGGACATAAGGCCCGAAATTGCGATGAAAATGATTCAAAGACTAATCCTGATAAGCAAACTATAATGTGTTTTAAATGTGGTGAGATGGGTCACTATGCAAATTCCTGTCTAAAGAGGGATCCAAATGATGAAAAGAAGCCGGACTACAAGCAGAAAGGTGTAGTGAGATCCTTTGCGACTACGTCAGCAGGTGTTGGGACATCCAATGAAGTTGTATCAGGTACTTTGTTTGTTCACTCAGATTTTGCTAATGTTTTGTTTGATATGGGTTCTACACATTCCTTCATCTCTGAGAAATTTTCTAGTAAATTGGAAATATCACCTCAACAAATGATACATGAACATGTTGTTAAAACACCAGGGGAAAATGTTATAGAAAAGAGGAATTATAGGAATATTTCTATTGTGGTATGTGGAAAGACTTTACCGGCAAACCATGTTGTTTTACCCTTAGTCGAGTTTGATGTTATTCTGGGGACGGACTGGCTTTCTGATTATCATGCTAAGATTGACTGTAGAGCTAAAGAAGTTGTTTTTCAGAAACTGTTTCAGTTTGTATACAAGAATGAACCCATATAATTGATAACATATCATGAAGCTGAGAAACTACTGATAGATTGAAATGAAAGTTATCTGGCTCATATTGTTGAAAACAAGGGAACTATTCAAATTAATTATGTGACAGTGGTAAATGAATACCTTGATGTTTTTCCTGAGGAGTTACCCAGTGTCATACCTAAAGGAGAAGTCGAATTCACAATTGACATAGTTCCTGATGCTAAGCCAATTTCAAAACCCCCATATAGTATGGCTCCAATGGAACTTCTTGAATTGAAAAATCAGTTTCCGGATTTGCTTGTGAAAGGATTCATTCATCCCAGTACTTCACCATGGGGATCCCCTATTTTGTTTGTTAAAAAGAAAGATGGTTCCATGAGACTTTTCATTGATTATAGATCTTTGAATAACATCACTGTTAAAAACAAGTATCATTTGCATCATATTGATGACTTGTTTGATCAGCTCCTGGGAGCTCAGTACTTTTCCAAGATTGACTTGAGATCCAGATACCATCAGCTGAAGGTGAAGGAGGATGACATCCTGAAAACAGCCTTTCGTACTAGATATGGGAATTATGAATTTGTTGTTATGCCATTTGGGTTAACTAATGCACCTTCTGTATTCATGAATCTTATGAATAGAGTATTTCATGAGTTCTTGGATATGTTTTTGGTTGTATTTATTGATGACATTATGGTTTTTTCTAAAAATAAAGAGGAGCATGAAAAACATCTATAGGTTGTTTTAAAAACTTTAAAATAAAAGAAACTATATGGAAAATTTAGAAAGTGTGATTTTTTGCTGAAATAGATTTCTTTTCTTGGGCACATTGTAAATAAGGATGGAATAACAGTTGATCCTTCCAAAACAAAAATAGTTGATGAATGGCCAAGACCCACAAATGTTACAGAGATTCGCAGTTTTTTGGGCTTAGCAAGTTGTTACCGACGGTTTGTTAAGAACATTGCATGGTTATCTAGCCCAATAACTAAGTTAACACGGAAAGCGGTTAAATTTTTTTGGACAGAGGAATGTGATGTTTGTTTTCAGGAACTAAAGAAGATATTGGTGAATGATCCAGTTTTGGCCTTACCTTCCCAGAATGGTGAGTTTGACATCTATAGTGATGCTTATTTGAAGAGACTTGGTTGTGTTTTGATGCAGAATGATCAGGTAATTGCGTATTCTTTGAGACAACTTAAACCTCATGAGCTGAATTATCCCACACATGATTTGGAATTGGAAGCTGTGGTTTTTGCTTTGAAAATATGGAGGCACCATATATACAGAACCAAATGCCAAATATATACTGACCATAAAAGTCTTAAGTATATATTCACTCATAAGGAATTAAACATGAGGCAGAGAAGATGTCTAGAACTGATAAATGATTATGAATTCACGATTAATTACCATCCTGGAAAAGTAAACAAATTAGCGGATGCATTAAGTCCGAAAAATCATGCATCATTAACCATGATACGTTTGGAACATGATCCCTTGATTAATGATTTGATTAATTTTGTCATAGAAGTTGTTGGTGCAGGGAATATATCTGTTTTTTGTCAGGTTTCATTGCAGTCTTCGTTGTCAGACAGAATTATGAAAGCACAGAGGGAAGACCGTGAGCTACAGAAAAAGGTATAATTGGTTAAAATGGGTAAGATTACAGAGTTTAATCTTGATAAAGATTGTGTTTTATGGTTTGCAAAAAGGTTTTGTGGGCCTTGTGATTCCCAGCTGAAGAAAGAATTGTTTTGTGAAGCTCATAGTTCTCCATTTTCTGTTCATCCTGGAAGTACTAAGATGTATAGAGACCTTCGAGAGTATTACTGGTGGAATGGGATGAAAAGAGATATTTCTGATTTTAAATTGAAATGTTTTCCACGTCAGCAGGTTAAAGAAGAGAGGAAGTTACCGAAGGGGATGCTTCAGCCTTTTCCAGTGCCAAAAGGGAAATGGGAGAATATATCCATGGATTTTGTGGTGGGAATACCAAAGACTTCTCTAGGTAACAATGCGATATGGGTTATTGTTGATCGGATAACAAAGTATTCTCATTTTATTTCTATTCGAGATACAAAGACATTAGATCAGCTTTCTCGATTGTACCTCAAAGAGATTGTCAGGTTACATTGAGTTCCTCTTTCCATTGTGTCTGACCGAGATCCTAGGTTCACTTCTAAATTTTGGAAGGGACTTCAGAAGTCTTTGGGCACAAAGTTAAATATCAGTACAGCTTTTCATCCTCAATCAGATGGGCAGTCAGAACAAATGATTCAAACTTCGGAGGATATGCTTCAAGCTTGTTCAATTGATTATCAGGGAAGTTGGGATCATCATCTTTCATTAGTTGAGTTTTCTTATAATAACAGTTTCCATTCCAGTATTCCGATGTCACCTTTTGAGGCCGTTTATGGAAAGCAGTGTCGGACTCCTGCGTTTTGGGATGAAGTCGGTGAAAGATAGTTGATGGGGCCATAATTAGTTGAAGAAGTGGCTGAGAAAGTGAGGATGATCCAGCAACACATGAGGACAGCTCAGAGCAGGCAGAAAAGTTATGCAGATAACAGAATTAAAGACTTCTCTTTCGAGGTAGGTGACCATGTTTTCCTTAAAATCTCTCCTTGGAAAAGTGTGATGCATTTTGGTCAGAAAGGGAAACTAAGTCCACGGTTCATCGGTCGTTTTGAAATCTTGGATAAAGTTTGAACAGTTGCATACCGCGTAGCTTTTCCTTCGAGCTTATTTCAGGTACACAATGTTTTTCATGTTTCGATGTTGAGAAAGTATGTTCCAGATTCATCACATGTCTTGAGGCCGGAAGCAGTTAAGCTGGCAGAGAACCTTTCTTATGAAGAAAAACTGGTTCAGATTCTTGATCGAAGAGAACAGGTATTGCGAAATAAGGTAATCCACCAGGTAAAGGTTTCGTGGAGAAACCACATGGTTGAAGAAGCAACATGGGAGTCTGAAAATGATGTGAGGGAAAAATACCCTCAGTTGTTTAATAAGTAAATAAAATTGCGAGGATGCAATTTCAAGAAGGTGGGGATAATGTAACATCCCAAGGATTTCTAAAAATAAATTGAAAATGCTTGAAATTTTGTTTAAGGTATATATTTATAAGTATCCTTTAAACATAATTTTATTTCTTCTATGATTTGAATTTCAAGAAACTGTCATCTACAATTGTGTTCAGTTTGTTATTTAGAGTCTGATGAAACAAACTTGTTTTTTGGTGAATAGTAACATGCCCTAATGAATAGTAATATGACCTCATGAATAATAAATAATACTATCATTTTATTTTCCCATGGAAATAGGATAATTGGATCTTAATTAATTTTCCAATGTGACATAAAACTAATTGCACTTCAATATTGTTATTTTTCGAATTAACTGTGACCTTATTTAAAAATTAAATTAATAATATTTAGAAAATTATTTTTGAAAAATGGAGTTCATTTTTGAATTCTACACATCGAAAAATGATTGGGGTAAATTTTTGGTATTATTCAGAAACTCTTGAATTTTCGGTGAATAGTGAAATACGATAAAATACCGTATAATCAATTTATCAGAAAAAATGCACTATTTATGACATCATAAGTGATGCAAGGCCACTTTCTTCGAAATCACTTGATATTTTCACTAATTAGGGCCACTTGATTTGAGATTATTCACAGTCTTGATAAAAATATTATAATAATAATTAAAATAATCTAAAATACCTCCCCTCCTCCACTATAAATATCACCCTCGCTCCCCTCTTCCTCCCACACCTTTCAAGCCTTGAGCATTGTCTAATTTATAAAAAATTCCCTCCCCAATCTTCTCCCCCACGTCCTAGAGCTTCTGGTCTCACAAAAAGACCGAAATCAAAGCCCTTAAGAAGGATCTCAAGGAGAAGAGATCAAGAGGTAAACATCCTCTTTCATTTTCATTCTTTTCTTCCATTTTATGTTATTCTCTTCCATTCCCTTTGTCTTTTTTTTGGGATATTTCATTAAATATTTCCCCTTATTGTACAAATTTTGTATGAATGATGATATATTCCATTCCTCTCATCAATCTTGTTTTATGAAAATTTAAGAGACGCCGTTAGGCTGCCGAATTTTCGTAAGAAATTTCTCATGTTTTCTTTATTTCATGATTCCTTTCGCTTCTTTCCTCACCCTCTCTTATCCAAGAGGCATGAAATCTCCAGAATCATGTATATTCTGGATGTTGTCATGTTTATGGAAAATTACAAATCATTATTCCTCTCCTCTCTCACTTATTTACGGAATAAGAACATTGTCCGTGATGTGTCAAATTACAGACATCGTGGATGATGTAATTTCACTTTCCAATAATACTTTCAAGTCTGGTCATGAAACCATTTATATGGTTGAACCAGGTTTTAATATATGTTTTATAACTCATATATGGTTATGTAATTCTTTTGTACCCATGGTTCAAATTTATAAGACTAAATGAGGTTGTAGTTATCAAAGAACCACTTAAATTATCTAAACGAACATAATTAATGTTTTAACTTATAAATCATCATCATATAAAGAACCAAAGTGATAAATGGTATAATTTAACGTAGGTCCTTCCCTCAATAATGGGGTTTTCCATTTTTCCCCTGGTAACCCAGTGGTGCTTCACCTCCGTGAGCGTGTCCCATATAAATCATACTAGAACTCTATCAATGGATTTGATAATATATTTTGGGACCAAGGTGGTGGCCTGGATATATACCGACATGGATGCAAGGGCACTATTCTCTTGAGTGATTCGACCCAAAATGGATAACAAGTGGTTCATACAATTGAGGAAACATCCAATGATCTTGATCACAAAATGGTCAATGTCTTGAATAAGTAATGTGATTGGGGATATGAGAGGGAAAAGATACTCCAGGGGGAAGGAACCACACTACATGCCCAGTCTGAGACTAATATGCATGACTCTGTTTTCATTACATCGATTCGAAATGAAGATGTTTCTCTTATTTTTATTGATCATTTGTCCTCTCCATGGATAGTAGTTATCGATAATCTTGGTGAGGCCACCAAGATACCTCCTTCCAGTATTCTTGAAGATGAATGATCAATCCTCAAAAATCAAATGTGAGATGGAGGGTTAGTTTTATTTTCTTAGGTATGGGATAATATCACCATTCAACATGCCCCTGTTAATCATGCGTCTCAGAGTGTCCATTAATAATATAATTATACTAGGGGATAAAGGGTATCCTTTTCACATACCCCTTACATCATTAAAAACTCATGAAAGTGTCCCATGAAAGAGAGTGCCAGCTAAGAAGAACTAAAACACCTGGAGACGATGTCACATGCCCATTGAGAGAGGCCCTTTCTATTAGTCACCATATTGATAAAACCCCATTAATCCCAGTAAAATTCCTTTTTCATATCCAATTTTATGGAAACATTATATTAATGGGACTTGGTGTTTAAATATCTCGTCATATCCATAGACAACTTAATTGCTCCTGGTATGGAGGGGCCCATGAAAAAACCATGCTGCTCATGGGATAACTAGTGGGGGAGATACTGGGATAGGCGAGTATTGAATATGAATTCCATGATCTTGTAGGGAAAATTGAACATACTCACCACTTGTTAGTGGATGAGGGAGGATGGGTCCTTGATCTTTGGGATGATAACCATAGTCGTTTCACATAGAACCCATGGTAGGCTTTCCCCACGTAATAAGTGCTGGATAACAGCGATAATGTCTCCCTTGACCACTTGTCAGGATACCCTATAAAATGCACCAGGGAAACTATCCAGGCCTAATACACTCCCATGGTTTAAGCACGTCATGGATGAATGAATATTACCCTCATCTAGTATCTCTTCAAATAGAGTATTATCGTGGGTAGTAACAGAACATGGTATCACATCCCAGATCTCATCTCCCCCCTCTATGTAACCATTTGGTATATTGAAACTCGACATTGTGATAAATCCTTGAAGAATGTATTAGCCATGACCCCGACCACATCTTCATCATCATTAAATGAACCATCCTATAATACAATGTTTGGATTTATGGAGTGACATTTACCCTTGATAAAATATGAAAAAAACATTGTTTTTTGTACCCTTCATGAAGCAATTTTATCCTTCGGGCCTTTCTTGACTTCCATTCATGAGAAATAATTAGTTTTTCCAGTGTGTTTTTTTATTGGATAGATAACTGAAAACTAGTTCATCACATGCAGTATCCAGGTTGGTTTCCGTCATCTCAATATCACGTTGAAGCTCACCTAGGTCATGGACATCTAGAGTGTGATCCATATCCCTTGAATGATGTCATTTTTTGTGGTTCTGAGGATTATTTTGAAGGGTCAACCTTGATTGTCCTTTGGATGGTTCACCCCTGTACTCCCTAATCAACTACTGATAGCTTTGATCACTTTTCCTCTTACCATAAAATTTGAAATTATTTTGCATTTCTTATCTTGGAGTTAAAGTGAGAAGATGTGGAGAATGATATAAGATGTTGTCAACCAAATGAGTCAACTTGGAATTCAAGAACCTAGAAAGGGAATGGTTGTTGGAAAGGCATCGATCAATACATCTCTAGAAACGTCTACTCCAATTTTGGTTATTTCACCATGTAATGGAATCCCCTTTTTATCCCATTTTCTTATAGATTGTTCCCCATCATGAATTCGACAACTCCATTCTAGCCTTACGCGGGAACACCCCATTTCATTACATCTCCACAGACTCAATTATTGCATTGAATTCACCCCTATAATCCATGGAATATCCCATGAGTCGAATCCACTACTATCATTCCACATAACTTACCTTCATTGTGAGTCACAACTACCCTACAAAATGTTCGTTTAGTGAGAACATTTACCAGAGGAGAACTCAGTCGTAACGTATTGATCACCCTCCTATAACTTGTCGTCCGAGATGGTATTAGTATAGAAGATCCATATATGTATGTTTATTGGGTCTACATGCATTGATGCATGCATCCTAATATTGTGAACGAACTCACTGATCCACGTGGGAGACTGTTTTTGTTCAAAAACTAACGCAATCTGAGTTGTGTTCTTCTTGTATTCTAAGTTTGTGAAATTGGTTTTTACCCTTGAACATAACCCACAGGAGTTCCAAATAATGAAGGGAATCATTGGAAAAAAAGAAGTCCCGACATTGGCCCTAGGTATCCTGCTCTCATTAAGAAGGAGGCAAGAGCACTCATGGGATTTCATTAGTTTCAAATGATAGCTTTTACACATATGTGGACAATTTCTAGGAGCCTCTAATGCTTGAAGGTGAAGACGAGAGAAATATTTGGGAAGCATTCCTCTTGCAGAACTGGGTGGCGACTGGGCCAAAGGTCTGTGCTTCCCTAGGTTATTCCCACCTTCTAGAGCGATAGAGGGTAAATCCTATTGTATGTGGAATAGTGGGGATGCAACACAACACATGAGGTAGGATGAAAGCCAATCATAGGCGGGAAGGAGAGGAAAGGGGCAATGATCTGATATGGGTTCTTGAGAAAATGATCTAATGTTCCATCTTCGAGGAATGGATATTGAGGACTGAGGAGCCTTGGGAAACATACAACGTGCACCTTCTGGGGAGGGAAACCTATATCATGAATTAGAGAATAGCTAGAAGACTAGGTCTGAAGATCATAAGAGGCCATGGAATAGTTGAAAACATGTGGTGGTGTATCCAAAACAACCCCATTGGAAGACCAAGGACCAGCCCGAGGCACCACCAAGCCCAGGCCTTCCATCGGCCGGAGGGAGGAGGGGCTATGCAGTGCACCTATGGGAGCATTCCAAAGTCCCCACTGATGATGCTTCCTACACTCCTACAAGAACTGGCCTTAGAAGTGATAGTAAGCACAAAAATGGAAGAAAACAGTGTAGACGATGTCCGGAGACCACACAAGTGAATTTTGCAAATTCACCATGATGTCCTCCGGAACTGGCAGCGACATGTCTCGCTCATCATAGAGCCGATCCATCAGGGTTTCCTCACCACTATGAGTATGGACATCATAAAAAATGAATCCTCTAAGCGATTCACCAAATACATTCATAAATGCTCCATTCGGGAAATGTAGCAGTAGACCGGGAAATCTGATCCATACATCCACACAGGGTCTTTCATTACCTCTTTGAACATCTAACAACCATCAAGATAGATTGAAGCGCCAACGGCCTCAGCTCCTAATAAAATTGCACATATTCTTAACTATATATTATTTCAAATCAATGACCAGAGAGAATGAGTTTATGTGGATGACCGAGATTCGAGCAGGAGTGAGCAAGCTACGGGAAGCCACAAAGCGCTAGAAGGTGTGGAGAGATGGATTCTCTGAGTAAAAGTGCGCCATAAGAGTCCATTGCAAGAAAGAAAATATGTCACCATATTCTACGGTGGGGACCTCCATCGACAACCATGGGGTATCCCATGATACATGTGGAACAAATGGCCGGACATCCATAAATCAGGGGATCTGAGCAGCACCAGACAAGAAGCAAAGGGAATCTCTGAAAGACATAGTTGGGAAACAAATTATTTTGGGAGTTCCTAGAGAGATTCATAATTCCCATTCACCATCATCTAAATGAGGAAAGCTATGATTGAAGGTATATGTACCTGGTAACTCTGCCGGAGGTGATCACTCTGAAGGTTAACAATCAATTTAAAAAAAATCAGCAGGCGCGTGGGGTGCATTCTCTAAAGTATGAAAAAGATAGTCCATGACAACCCATCCTTTGGCATCCACCTCAATTAATTTTGATAAATTCTATTAGTTTTCTCTATGCATTCATGTTTTGAAATCCATGTCCCACTCAAGGAACACCGAACCATTACTAGTGTTATATTTCTATTATTGTAATCAATTGTAAAATTCTACAAATCATAATTTCATGTGATGTATCCATGAAATTAATAATTCTCTAATTCAATGAAAATAGTTAACTCGAAAATAACAATTCAATCACAACTTAGATGTGTTCTGTCCATAACGGATGTATAGTTGTAAAGGTAATTTTTCCACACCCACCCAAGGGTTGGTTCAGGATGAGGTATTAATCCTATAATAGAGTCTAATGGTTCTATAACATGTTATATCATGTTTTAGAAAATAAATTTAAAGGGTTTCACATTTTATGAGCGATGAGTAAAATTTGCATTATGTGTCATGACATCTTGTGTTCTAAATAATGAGGTTTGTAAGGAAGGTACAAGCCCCCCACCATATAATCATAGAATAATCCACATACAATTTGGCCTATGATTTGGTCTACAAAGAGTGAAAATGGATTTACATACACTGTCATAGAAATTAGTTCATATTATATCACATGGGTAAAATGACCATTACCTCAATTGAATAATGATAATGTAAAAAATTGGTTCATTTTACATACCAAGGCTGACCCAATGTGATAAAAGATTATTGAATAATAGTCCTAATAGTTGAGATAAACCAAATCCTAAAATAGAGGGAGATAGAGAGATCTCCTACTAGTTGACAGTGTGAAAAAATTATGCGGATAAGCTAAATTGTTTTAATGGTATTGGAGGGAAAATTGGTAAAATCCATATATTGAATGGTGAACATGTTTCGGAAATATGGTTGAGGGAAAAATGTGCTAGATTTGTGATTCCCATGATATGGGATCAAACACCATACACTGTCGAGTCGCTTGATTAGATAAATAATGAACAATATAGCTGTAGTGTACCTATTGTAATTTTTTTACTATTTTTCATATCATATTACATGTTTCAACAAACCATGATTCATCTTTTATGGTGTACATGATTGGGGTCAAAAGATTCTAAAATCTATTTGATGACCATTATCTACACATTGTTTTATTAAAAAAACCTAACTCGGGTCCATGAGCCAATAATATATTCTATTGAAACCTCTATTCCCCCATTGTGACTTTTTATCTAGATAAAAAAATATTAGATTAATGATTAATGGATAGTTATCCAAAATTAATATCAAGATCATACAATATCGCATAATTAATATAGGTCATCCCTATGTTTCATATCTATTGGTGGTTGAGTGGAATCAATGAATAAATGTATCCACAGATCATGTATGTAAACCTCTTATTTCCAGATCTCATCATGCACAATATTGAGCAACCAATACACCAAAATCAAGGGAACATCTCTATTTTAAGTAGCCTTCATTCCATTACCAATTCTATGAACAGGATAGTACTCAAAAAAAGAATCATCATCTTATTAAACATCATTAGAATCAATGACATGAGTTGTTATGTAATAATAATTTAGGAGTTGAGAATATTTAAAAACAACATCAATATCCCTATACCTCTGAGGAAGATCTATATGATATGCTACCAGCCCGAACATCTATATTATAATAATAGTTATGATGAATCAATGTAATATATTACCGATTTTTGAAATGTTCAATGTCTACATATAGGGGAAACATGTAAGGATACATGAACTCCCACATTAATCTCTGAAGATTAGTTGTGGTGATCCTCATATGAATTATTACTATAATAAACCATACCCATAATTTTCCTGATCATCTATACCAAATTTTATTTCTCTTAAATGAGACTATGTATCATTAGTGTTGCCTCCCCTACCTCCAACCATCATAGAAGAATATGGAATGTACTACGTAGAGATCCATTTTTGGATCCATCAAAATATTTTATTAGAAATAATTATTACAAAAAATCATTTCTTGAGACTATTGATATTACCCTGAGCCTGTAATATCAACGACAAATGCATTGATCATTTCCTCCAATACATGTATAGTGATCTCGGACATACCATCAATCTAATGGTGTTATTTTGTACTCATATGTACCTATGTACCACGATCCCACAACAACCCCTTCTAGTTCAATGAAGTGTACTGATAATTCATTTATCGTATAATTTTAAATAGAACCCCATGAATTTGTATGATCTATCTAATATAGAGTCTCTCAAATCATCCACTCTATGAGACTCTAGTATAAGTACGAAGTGTCGGATCTTCATTAGAATGCCCCCAATCACACATATGGTGTCAGTGCCTCATGGTTACTATGGTTTAACACCACAATATACATGGTGATGTCATCCCATTTCCACTCAAAGATGGAAAATATTTAAAATTGATGGGTAGGACATCTGTGTTTCTCTTTCACTAGTTGACATAGGGAATACCTACTAACAAAGACTTTTATTTCCCATTTCATCCCATGTCACCAATATTATTGGGGTAATTCACAATACACATTGGTGAGTACGAGGAGTACATTCCATTTGGAGGCACAACATTGTCATATTAGTTCCTCCGACATTTCTACAAGAACCCTAAAACAACCATGAATACATAGGATCCCATCTTAATAATCAACACAACGAGTTTTTGGGTAATTATTCAAAACACTTTCTCTAAAGTACAATCCTATAGGATCTGAGAGATTCGTCCTCTTTATCCTCTATAGTTATGGTGATGTGACCTACAAAGACACAAGGATTAGATACCCATGACATTCTTAAACATCCAAATGATTTTCAGTAAGATGTCCCCTCAACTACATTTCTTTACTAGATTTCAAAATATCTTGAGTCTAAGACTATAAACACAGAGTAGTAGAAACTTCCTTTACATTATCTTTCATATAAGCAATCTCCAAATTTGGTGATTGATGATATTAATTCCATATTATGGGTCAGAGGATTATGTAACATCTATTTAATATGTATTTGCGTCATTTATGGTCACTGTATACCATATATCTCTCCCCCATCATGCAGTGTATCAAGTACTATAATTCATTATCAAATCCACTTATGTTGTGGTCATTTATTGGGTAATTATGCTCATAACTCCCCAGCTGATGACACTAATTTGACTTGAATCATTCCACTTGCATCAAAATAGATCCCAACACGATTCTTGATTCAATAAAATAAATATTATAAGATCTACAATGATTGTGTGAACTAAGGATTAGTAATGAGTTTAACCATCACTTCATCTCTTGAATGGATTCCTAAAATGAATTAGACCATGTATACATTACAATGGTCTTGATCATGATTGAAACAAGTTCTCTAAGGCATGAAAAGATCAAGATGAAGCATTGATAGTAATCATCTTGTCCTATGAATCTTCATATATAAAAATGATTCGTCAGTTTCTCCAGAGAAACATCAATGCTCACAATTTTTGGATCTATAGATACTTGATATTTAGATATAATTTCACCTAGGATGTGAAATTTTTCAACCCAACACTTGTATTTTGTGATCGTGGTAGAGAAAAAATATAGTCATAGTGTATGTTTTTTGGTTCCAATGTGTATGAATGGTTTTTTTTCATTCTATGAATACACTAATAGATCATACAAGAATACAAATACTATAGATTCTAGGTGTGGTTAGAAAACCTATTTCCTCATGGGTATAAACGTAACATACCACACCTCTATACTATCTTTCAAATATGTGAAGGTGTTAATGGCCCTAAGTGACATTTCTATGATACCAAAGCGTTGAAATAAATTCCTAAGGAATTACAGAATATTGGGGGAGAATTTTCCATTTATAAATAAAACAACCAAACCAACATTTATCAAACATATAAACCAATATATGAAACATGAATAAAATAATACAATCAATTGAATGCTAAATAATATGCAACCATATCAGGGTACCAATGGAAAGAAAATACAATAACCAAAAAATTCAAAGAGAATCCAAGACCCAATGTCATATTAGTGACACAATTATATGTAACATACATTCATGATCTATTTCCATCATTTATTCCCAAGAAACCAAGACACATCAATAAAGAATCATAATAATTTCCATTTTATTGTATCTTGGTAAAGGACATCATAAAATTCCCCAAATATCCCAAGTAGGGGGTGAGTATAAACTCAGTAGAATTTCCCAAATGGCATCCTAACTCACACCACTAGTAATAATAATATTATAAAAATTATATAACACTATTTGTGTTATGGCTATATAATTTATATCAAATATATAAAAACCTTTTAGTAGAAAAAATATCTTGTTATACAATCATTTCTTATTATTTTGAATAATCATTTTTGGGTCCCTATGCACACAAACATGCATACTATGTGAAGGTTCATTACTCATCTATTATGATTATCAAACCAACAAGTCATCACTAGGTGACCAATATCTATATTCCCCATTTTCACATTCCCCATGTCTTAATCACATCCTTGTATGCTAGCGGTACACAACCATTGTTTAGGTTCATGTTGAATATATGAAATCAATCCTTCCGTGTTTCAAAAACCAATGACATTCAATTTCATATAAACTAATTCCTTCATTGATTTTTTTTTCCAAAAAACATTTGTGAATCTATTTTTTATAATTTTAAATATATATTATTATAATTTTTAACAAAGTGTTTTCCCCAAAATCCATCCATTTTTAAAATTTCTAATCCATATAAATGATATTTAATCATAATTCCCAAATAAATTTCAGCACAATTTAAATAGTAACATTTAATTAAATATAATCATTCAAGATAAAATACTAGTATATTAGAATGATAAGGCACATACCTCTAAAAAAGTGGTGAAAATGATGAATGACATGAAAAAGTATAGAACCGGTCTTTGATATTATTTTAAACAATATATCCTAAAATATTTCATGAATATTTCCTTTCAAAAAATATATATATATATATATATAAAAGTATAGATATATTGTTTTAGGATAAGGGATAAAAATAAATATAAAAAAATGGGGATGAATTGGAATTTAATGAAAATTATAGATCTCCAATGGGATTTGATTATCCTGAAAGATTGGTTTGAATTAAAGGGGAAGATCTCTCATTCCTTGGGAGGGACAGTAACTCAATATCATAGAGAAGTAGAAAACTAATGAGTCTTCCATGTCATAATTTAAATTATATCCAATATTCTTGGAGTGATAACTATATTCCACATGGTTTAGATGCACTGTTTTGAAAATCATACAGTGGTACTATTTAAAGGAAACCCTCCACATTATTATCTCACATGGTTATAAAATCCATTTCCACCCATGTTTTATCTTATATTTCAATTTTCATAGTTTTCCCAAGGCACTCTTTGGTTTTCCCATTTAATGGCCCGACTGTGCCCCTTCCCAATACACCCAATATATATTGTATAATTTTATTGTCATGGTGCACAATTTTTAATATCCATTCGATGATTGTGAACATCAAATAACACATCCATAGATTTTATAAACATTATAGAAACATCATAAACATCACCCATGTAATTCATTAGAATATTGTTAATACATAATCGGTTATGTACTATAAATTTAGGGTTCTAAATTCTCTATACCATTGGACTTTTCATAACTAAAAATTATAATACCCTTGATTTTTTAGAAGGGGTAAAACCAATGTTCTAACATGTTGTTTCACACACCCATGTATCTTCCTAATTATGACCCTATTTTCATTCAATCAATAACAAATCAATTATTTTCCAAAAAATTCATTCTATTGCCTATCTACAATTTGTTGTAGTACATGAATTAACATATCATCTATAACTAGGTTAATGAGATCACATTAGATCACATGTTTAGAATTAAGTTGATACTTCTTTAAGTGAGGCACATGAAACATGCAATGCACAGAATTGAACATTGGTAGTATCTCTAACCATTATGCCACACCACCTTCATGTTCAAGTATATAAAATAGGGAAATTTAATATGGATGTAATTTTCCTTTTTTACAAAATTATAATTACAAAACAAATGGATATATTTTCATGATAACACGATCATCTACCTCAAATGATAGTGACCTTGAATGATAAAATGAATATGAATTTTGACACCTCTAAGCTCTCTTTTTTATTTTTTATGATCATCTAAATAATATCCATTGGTTCATTCCAGTATCTAGTATTGTAAGAGTTGTATCACCTGTTTATACCTAATTAAGTAAATAATGACATGGTTGGACACACAATGCATCAAAAGGATCCCTATGTATCAAGTCCTATTAGATCTTATCATATGAAAACTCTACTAATAATATGTACTCTACACAGTAGCCTCCAACATCCCTCATAGAAACCATAATAATGTATTCAAATGTATGGATCATCCTTTTGGATTATCCATATGTAAGAGGATGGTAATTATTTGTCATGGTAAAATAAGTTTTATTTAATTTCTATAATAATTTCAATAAATGAGATGTGAACATAGGGTCTCAATAATGTGTGATCAATACTATAAAAATATACATCTTTACAATTTGTTGAATTTATAGTTTGGAAAAGTCTCAGACTTTATTATATTCACAAATAACAATTAGTTGAACAAAGATTATAAGTATAACCACTATCATCCAACTAGAACTATGTTTCCAAACAATCATTCATATTCTTATTAAAGAAATACATGTATTCCTGCTCCAATTTCTATTCAATAATCGTCAAATACTACCACATAATACCTATTTATCGATGTTATCCCTTAACATAGTGATAATTGAGGCCTATCGAAACAAACACTAGTATTTCTTTGTTCATGTGAACCCGCCAAACTATTCTTTCAATGCACTATAAATTTATTAAATCCTATGATTAACATATAATTTTAAATGGTAGTAGAAATTAAGCAGATTGTCTCGAAGAGCCAATGGTAAAACCATAAAATATCTAAACCATAACTCTAAGATCCCATTCAGAATCCATCCCTCAATGGTCTCCATTAAATTGAGTTTTTACTCATAGTAACACATTCATTATCTTATGTTTATGCATTTATAACATGCTCAACAAAATCATGATCAAATAGATCTATGAATAAAGTTATAATGTTACTTTATTTTGCACATTCCAATTCAATATACACTAAAACTAACATAATCATGTATTTAACTAAATCCTATTTTACCAACTAAATATATGTTATCTTACTCATGGTATATAATACATCATTATCTATGAGTAGTGTATATAAAAAGTTAAATTCAAACAATTTAAGATATTGCATCCATATTATATGAATTAGATTAAAATCTTTTAGTGATAAAATGTGGTTCATATTTTATGATCCACATATAATTTAAATTAATAACCAAAACTCTGTTAACAAAAATTCTGTATAGAGTGAGCTGTTGTAGACAAATAAAAATCCTGTGTTGGGTATTTATTCTCATGAATATGTGACATTAATGGATAATATGAAACAATAAAATCTTCATCCATGATAACATATCCCAACATAGATCCCGATGCATCACAATGGACTACATATCCTAATTTAAATTCAAGGAAACTAAGGATAGGTTCTCATGTAAGTGTTATCTTATTTTCTTGAATGGATTTATAGTATTGAACAATCCATTGGAAATTAATTCCTTTTCCCTTAAAATATTCCATCAGTGAGTCAAAACATGAAGAATCCCATACAAAACATCTCTAGTCTCCTCTTAAGACAAGTAAATTGTCTATCTTAATGTCGTTATTTGATTTTTTTTCTATTAGATAGAAGATTAAATATTTTTAATATTCATAGACACATCATTTTATGTAATTACATAGACATGGAAATATATTTCTTGTACCCAAAATTCTAAATTAGATAGATTTTCATAAAGGACATTCTCTTGAATGATTCATAACAAGATATACTAGTGTTTCACATGACCCTATTTTTTCATATAATATAGAAAAATATCACCAAACAACACAAACATAAAGGAATCAAGATTCATCTAAAAAAGTATTCAACAATTCCATGATGATTTATTGTGAATTCATAAGATGAAAGGGCATAAAGAAAAATTCATAATTACCATATCAACTTCTAAAATAAGTCCTCAAAATATCATCCCCAAAAACACATAGTTGGTCATATCCTATATGTAAATAGATTTTAGATAACTATTGGGATCCCCTTAATTGATCAATCAGTCATTTTTTTGGAATATGATACCAATATTTATCAAAAAAATGTACAATGATATGATAATCCACACAAATCCTACGGGGTCCGTCAAAATTATTCACAAAAAGAACTGGTGCTACCCATATAGTTGTTCTTGGTCAATTGAACCATTTACTTTCGAACTCTTCCAAGTGAACATTCAGTTCCCTCAATTTCATTTGTTCCTTCCTATAATATGGATGTGAAAAAAAACTAGAACTTATTACAATATCATTCATAAACAATAAATTTATTTTGGTTAGAAAACCTAATAAATATTTAGTAAAAATATCCAGAAAATGATCTATGATAGATATAAAATATATATTTCAAACATAAGGAATATATTCCATGTTCGGAACATCTAATTAATATGAGATGGTTCTATCCACTGATTATAGATATAATTATCTATTAAAACTAGTACAAAAACCTTTTTTACGTCGGTTTTTTTTGCTTTTTAACGTCGGTTTTTAGGCGACGTTATTGCGAGCGACGTTAAAAATATGATTTTTTACGTCGGTTATTTAATAACCGACTTAAAAAATGGGGTAATATAGTTTTTAACGTCGGTTTTTAAAAAACCTACGTGAAATACATTCTGGAAAATGGCAATAAAAGCCATTTTTCACGTCGGTTTTTGAAAAAACCGACGTTATAAGTCATTTTTTACGTCGGTTATTTAATAACCGACGTTAAAAGTTATTTTTAGAGTCGGTTATTAAATAACCTACGTAAAAAAAATTTATTATCTCATAGAAAATTTTCTAATCTTTCATTTGACAGGTTATAGAGCTCAAACGGATTTACGGATCGAAAGTTATGACCATCAGAAGTTTGATATTTTTTTCCGAGGAAAGATTCAATGAGCCAACCGTAGCTTCATATTAGAAGGAATTTTTGAATCCGTAGGGGGATTTGTAGTTTTATCATGATATAAAGAATCATCCATCCTTATAATAAATTAACAACCGTTAAATGGTATATCAATTAAGAAAAATACTCATAGAAAATATAAATCATGAGAAAATAGTTACAAATACCTTGACGAGGTCGCGGAAATAAGAAATCGTTGATTCACATTGAAGATAAAACAAGCTGATTCGGTGTAATGATGATGGTTGAATGAAATTATCATAAAATGGTATATCAATTAAAAAAAATCATAAAAACCATAAACCATGGATGTATGATTAAATATACCTTGACGAGATCGCGGAAAGAATAAATAATTGATTCACGTTCGAGAGAAAAAGAGTCGATTTGGGGGAACGATAATGGTTGAAATAAATGATCGTATAATGGAAAAATATAATTGAGATTCTATGAGAAAACGCGGTATTAAAAATTTTAGGTGGCAGTTCAAAATTTCGATATCGCGCTGTAAAAAAATTGAAATTTCGCGTTAGCGGGATATTAAAAATATCATTCACGTCGGTTTTATGATAACCGACATGAAAAGATATTAAAATTTTCACTTAATTTTCACGTCGGTTATTATAAAACTGACGTGAAAAATCAATCTTCGTCACTCTTTCACGTCGGTTATTAAATAACCGACGTGAAAAATCGATTTTCATGACTTTTTCACGTCGGTTATTTAATAACCGACGTTAAAAGTTATTTTTCACGTCGGTTATTTAATAAATGACGTGAAAACAGATTACAAAAATGTAGTTCATTTTCCAAGCTTTAATTTTACAGGTCACAGAGCTCAAACAGAGTTACGGATTTAAAGTTATGGCCTTCAGAAGTTGGATATCCTTAAGACATCGTTTAGAGATGATCAACTTCTGAAGGCCATAACTTTTAATCCGTAACTCCGTTTGAGCTCTATGACCTGTCAAATTAAAGCTTGAGATATGAACTACATTTTGGTAAACATCTTTCACGTCGGGTATTTAATAACCAACGTGAAAAATACCTTTTAACGTCGGTTATTAAATAACCGACGTGAAAAAGTCACGAAAATCGATTTTTCACGTCGGTTATTTAAAACCGACGTGAAGAATAAGTGAAAATTTTATTATATTTTCCTGGAAAATAATTTTTCACGTCGGTTATTTAATAACCGACGTGGAAAAGTAATTTACGTTGATTTCTCACGTTGGTTATATAATAACCGACGTGAAAAATCAGATACAATGGATTTTTAACGTCAGTTCTTATATAACCGACGTGAAAATCAGCGAAAATGTATTTTCACGTCGGTTATATAATAACCTACGTGAAAAATCAATATTTAGATATTTTCACATCTGTTCTAAAAAACCAACGTGAAAAATGGTGACGTAAAAAATGGTTTTTGTACTAGTGTTATATTGATATATTATTATCTTTTATGGTGGTGCTGAATTACATCCAAAGATTTGAAGATAACCATTCAGAAAATACAATCATTTGTTTCCTTGAATGATGTCATCCAATCCGTACAAAAAATAAAATCATATACAACCATATCTAGAACTAATAAATACCAAAGGAAATCAACTCCAATATGAATAATGGTAAAAGAGTTTATTGATGTTTCAAAATAGAATCCATTACATCTACATGTATACCAATTTGAATAACAACATTATAAAAAATAAACAAGTGGGATGTTTTCATTTCAAACAAATATTTCATAAGTATATTATTTGAAATAATTATACCTCTCATCATATAAGGACCCAATTGATAATCCATGATAAATTTTTCATCTCTATAAAATTTCTTACTCATTGGAAATTTAACATTGTTACTTTATCGCGATTTTATTGGTTGATGAGTCATGGTTCTTTTTGAATCACCTTGGTTCACTCAGTTATGATGAAGAGAGTTACTCCAATGAGTTCTTCTAGTCTAATCATACAATATATAAGAAACACGGGATGTTTCTCAAGAAATATACATTGGAGTAATGAGAAAATATAGCTAATGATGTCCCATATGTTTACAATTGTCACATGCTCTAGGTGGTTTCATATATTCTCATTTAATCTGATTTAATAGACCACATTGAAAATATTATAGATTATTTTTTGGTCTAGGAGTAATTTTTACTGATCTCGTGGTCTAATTGTGAGGTTCCCCACCACATTAGAAGTAGGTTTCCCTATCCCACTTGTTCCCAACACTATAATTCCCACATATTCTAATAGGAATAAATACTATCACTGCAACTATATTTCCAATGATATCAATTTATACCGCACCTATCAATTATCGATTTTATTGTAATCAATAATAAAAATAAATATATTCTTGGATTGAATTTATATCCCAACCCTTGACTCACAAATTCATTCCTATAAAGATACAATTGTAGAAAATTATCTGGTAAAACAAACTAAATTCACAAATTTATCCACATAATCTGTTACCGAGATACTCTCTTACATGAAACTGAAGAATTATCTTGTTATTGAAATATAAAAAATTTCATCATTTCAGTTTTTATTCAACAATTTTTTAAAATTATCCCTTGTTATGTGTTTCTGACACTTTTTTTGGGGGGCACACATCTGTCTGTTGAGGAGGACTTTCATTGTTTGTTGCCCCACATTCTCATATTATAAAGGTGGGTGGAATCTGTCACTTATTCAAAGATGTTTTCTCCATTATTGAAATAGGATGATGGGATTTCTATCCATCCATCTGTCGATTCCTCTTCAGAAGTAGTCATTTATTCTGGGTCACACTTTAAGATTAATATGTTGTTTGTGAAACTCTTCCTAGTGCCATATCTTTATGGATGCGGGTTAATTACACATATTCTATCGAGAAATTCCAAGGGGTCATGTTGGGGTAGCAACCTTTAGTTATAGGTTTAGTCATGTTGGGCATCGCTGGATTGTCTTGATTCTAAAATTCTGGTACACATGGAATTTCCCCTTACGGTAATTCTTATCTAGCGTTCAGAAGCCCGATGCATTCCAGGTCGAGTGTGGGGAATTGTATTCTCTAGGAATGTATATGAGGTTTTCCTAATCTTCCAATGTTTATCATGGGATATGAGGCATGTTTAATGTCTAGATGAGATAGATCAGACTGATCTGAATACTGATGAGAGTGGATCAGATGGGTATATCCCTTGGATGAAACATATAATAGGTTGACTGGATGGGTGGATCAAGATGCATAATGAGGATAGATCTGAGGTGGTGTGGCCCATAGTGGGAAGATATCACACCTTGAAGGATAATATGGACACCTCAAAGGGATGATTAGAGGATGCTTGAGTCCTAAAAAAGGGGACACAATGGTTTGTAATTGGATAGGATTGGACCTCAGGGAGGCCTCTTATGTACCTTGTATTGAAGATAGGGATCAAACCCCACATAGTAAGAGAGGTTGAATGATGGGATTTGGGTGTACACAATGGAAAACAACCTAAATACATGTTTGGGTTTAGTAGACCGGGTGCTAAAAAAGAGAAATTAAATGAATTGGGCTTACAAATTGTCATTTTCCCATAGAGGGCATGATTTTACCGGGATATGGTGGCCCCAATGGAATCAGGATATATATGGATGGAGTGTCGATGGATGGAATGAGTGGTGATGTAACATAGGTCTTGTGAGAAGGTTATGGTGTTGTGCTTAATTGCTAAAGAGGTTTTCCTATATATCCCCATGGTAAGGAATAAAATTCCTCATAGTTTTGGATTGGGCTGATGAGTCACCTGAGGAGGCGACTCATGAGAATGGACGCATGGATATGGACCCGAAGGGACTAGAACCAACAAGTTAAGGAATGATCTTCCTGAACATAAAGGATTAAGGGATAATCCTGGATCATACATGGGTGGTGGTATTGAATCTCAGGGAGGCTTCTTATTTATCCTTGTAGTAGAGAATCAGAGTCCAATTAGTTCAGGATAGGGCATGGAATCAGAGCATACACAAACAACAGGAACCCAACGACATGTTGGGGACTGGATTTGGTTATCATCCCATCGTAAGAGGGACACACTTGGATGGACGAGTACGGATTGAGTGTGGTGATTATGCCTGATTAGCTAACTTATAACTAGATTGACACCACTAAGGGGTGGACAAAGGATGTGGGTCCCAACAACTTGGATGCTTATGTTTACCTGTGTTTCAGGTTGAGCCTCAGGGAGGCTTCTTACATAACATGCATTAAAATATATGGATAAAAACCCATGTAGTTTTAATATATAGTTTTATATCATATAGTAAGATAGGGGAATACAATTTATCTTCATCCATGATGAGCAATAAACTGATATTAAAAGGTAGGGGTAGAGGTATAATGGGCTTGAACCTTGTGGGGGATTCCTAAATACAATTATTGAAAAGGGTAAAGGATCAATGTCCATATAGTTAATCAGGATGGTGGATGGGTCTTAAACACTACAGCGATCCAAAGAGAATTTCATGGTCGATGTTTACTCTAATTCTATGTGATTCATTCTCAGTGTGATAAACAAGAGGAAAAAAATGTCTGGATGATCACTTTGAGAAAGGTGTATCTACTAGGAATGAAGTAGAGATTATACATTGATAATGACCAAATGATTATATAGTGGCATAGTCTAAGAGGTAATCTAGAGTAGGGGTCCAACTGTACAGGGAGAATATGGACACCATTCCAGGAAACCCTGTCATGTTGGGTCGGGGCTTACGAAAATACATCCTGTGGTACGAATGGGGACGAAGCACAGATGGATCAAGGGAGTGAGAGGTAGCTAGTTACCATACCATTCATGGTTCACCTGATGATTTTTACTTTTACAGGGATCATAGTTTAACATCATGTGTTGTGGATGTGGGTGCTTGGATGTTTAACGTTATATAGCTCGGACGCTGGGGATTCACTCCCCACCCTAAGGAATTACATAACAAGTATTTATCCACTCTAGTGGGGGGGGGAGGGAACATGTAATTACATGTGGTAACAGGGTTGTAGAGTGATCCAATGGGGGTTCCATATTAGAATGGATATGAAAAGAAGCATTATCCATTACCGTGGGTATAAGAAGAAGCATGATACAAATCAACACAACATAAAGCACCGCACATGGGACTTTCAAAACACTTCATAAAATCCTATAAGGACCCATAAGATAGTGGTTCATGAAGAATGAGGTCTCATATAGATGTGATTCAAAAATATTAGGGGAATGTAGATAAAAGGGGATCGTAGAGAACACAGATTTGTAGAGATATTGGGATTACAAAGAATAGGGGATCATAGAGATCATGAGTTCACAGAGCATATGGGATCGCAGCGCATAGGCCTTCACAGTTCTCGATGGCCCACAGATATCATGGGCTCATATAGAATAGGGGCTCACAAGGGGATACGACATTGCAAAGAGGAGAAATTTCTGAGGAATAGTGTCCCACCCTAGGCATGGAGTACACTTGTTTTTGGATGTTACTTCACAAATCCTGGGTGCATTCTGAAGTCCTGAGTACAGAAAGGGGTCTACTTCTTTTATGATGGACAATATGCTTCATGAAGGGAATCCCTTCTTGAAACAAGGGTAGATCTGAACAAAGATTTTTTTTCCTAAATGCGCATGTACCATGGATGATAAATTTCCCCGATTGGTTTTCAAAGAAATGAATGATTCATGATATGGTAATATATAAGATGAATGGTTGGGTCCCTCCTCTTTTGGAATGGGGGATCCGATCCTTTATATGTGCTAGTGGGGCACAATAATTTGAGGTTATGCCACAAAGTAACATGTGTTATTACATGAAAGGTAGATTTTGTCAAATTTAATGGAATAAAAAAGTCCGCCGTTATCCCTTCCATGGCACAGAGGTTTCCTTCATTCAGTTCATGGAAGTCGTAGAGGCATTCATCAATCTAGAAGGAATCACGGAGGCAACCATCCTTCCCTACGTGGTGTGGGTACTTCCTTCATGTTCATTGTTTCCACAGATTAGACCATCACTTTTCTCTATTGCAGGAATAGATAAGGCCTTTGTATTGTGCCTTCCATAGTGATGAAGGGGTTTGTGAGGGTTCTTCACAAAGAAGTACCTTTTATAATCCATTTATTTGACATTTTTTATTTTTTCCAATGCACATAATTTGGTGCCAAAAAATCCCCCCCCCCTTAAGATTGGATCCAAGGAGAAAGTGAGGGGTTAACTTATTAGGGTATATTTCAAAATTTAGTCATATTGTGAAGTGGAAATGCGATGAGGGTGTGCAAATAATTAGTTTAGAGTGTCGCAAAGAGTGTCACAGTGGGCATCCCGCAAAGAAGTCTGTGGTGGTGAGCACCACAAAGCTCTAGGGTCATTGCCTATAAATAGAGGATGAAGAAACATATTTTTCCCTCATATGCCTTCACATCACCGTTCTTGAGCTCTCAATTTGAAAATATTGGTGTGCTCCATGATCTCTCTTTGTGACCCAGGTTATTTTTTATTTTTTTCCACACATCGTGTCCTTGGAATCTGTGATCATGTGCTCTGTGAGTTATGTTTGTGAGATGTATGGTAGAAATTTCCTTCTAGTTTCTACTCTCTCCTGTCATAACCTTTAATATTTATATTAAAGGGACTCAGATCTGTTTCATACATACCCATCATGCAGAGTGTCCGGGTCGGGATAATGTTGATCCCAGTGCCCATGTCGACAAGACAATAGTGGTCCTCCATGCCATTGAAATGGCCTATGATGTACAATGAGAGTATGTGTCCCTATATAAGAGAACCTTCATCTTCTCTAGAGAAATAGATGATGTACTGACATTCCACATGCTCGAATTCCTTAACATGGAAGGATTCTGTAGCTAGTACTTCTATCACAAATTGAAGGGTGATTCTTAATACCTCTACAAGATCAACATGCATATCTTCTAATAGGCAGAGAGCCTAAAGGATTGAGATCCCCATAATAATGAAGTAAAGATGCTTGAAGATATCATATTTCCATTCTATATGCACATAAATGCTAACAGGATGTCGCTTTATACCAAGAGGCATGATGGGTGCTACTGGTTGAACCAGATGATTCTGGATGGTGCTGGGAATGTCCGTCTCCTCACATGCCACACCATTAATATTGACTAATGACTGATGGAAATATGACTGAGGTCCATCCGTGATAGAATGTGACTGATCATATCATGGTCATGGATGATCCTCCTGATCAAGAATTACAAACGGTGATGGAGGTGGATATGATGAAACGAGATGAAAAGGATACCCATGCAGAACTCTATGCTGGGACATCTGTATGGTCATGGAGGTGTGTGTGACTTGGTTGGAAGCACTATTTGGTGCATTCAAATGATTCAAATTCCCATGAATTTGTCGACACTTACATTGATTGGGGACATTGGGAGGGTCTTCCCAATGCTCTTCGTCATCAGGAAAAATGTAAGGGTTTACTAGATCAATATTATTGGCTGAAGCATACCCATGGTCGTCACTCAAAGAATCCTCAATTTTTGGGAGAATTATGGGGGAAATCCTCATATTTGGGGGCATGAAATTGCTAAGAGTATAAGATGGATTTGGCAAAGGTGGAGGGAATTGTCTTCCCTTACGTAGTCTGTGGTTTCTCCCATGAAAGGAAAAAGGCTGATATGTAGAAATAGAGGTAGTAGCCAAATGTAGTGTAGTGACTTCCAATGGAATGGGCTGATTAAAACATGAATAGATAATAAAATTGGAATGTGAGAATTTATTGGTGATAAATCAAGTCATCTTATTTATTAAACATGATTTTAGAATCCTACTGTCATTCACCCCCGCTATCACCGTCAGGCTTATACACACACATGACACCTAGGCCAGGTTTTCACATAATCTTATTATAAAGTTATCGAAATGATCTTGTAGCCATTATGTAAACATGTAGCACAACATGAGGTTGTTCCCAATGAAATATTGGTTGGGGATGTAATTTTGGAGAATAGTGAGATCTGCCTCTTTAGGTCTCTTACAATTTAAGGATCATTGAAAATAACTGGGAACTAGAACCTCATCAAATGATGTAGTTTGGCATTGATGATCCATGAATGGAGATTTGAGATCCATGAATTAGCAAGGGGATGTAAAATCCTATCAAGGAGGTGTAACCTGATTATCTCAACTTGGTGATCATGGCACGATATAAGGGGGGACCTACAGCTTCTGAGGTAGGCATTGCTGAGCTAGAGGATGCGCCTAATGTGGTGGGCCTCAACGAAGCTATGGATGTGGCTCTCCTGGTAAAAATTCCATCTTCCAGGGAGCCTCTATTTGTGCTACCTCGGTGGTCTCAGCCTTGGTGTATAATATTGAGGGAGCTACAAGAGGCAATGGACGTGCCTTCTTGGCTTGTTGTAAGACTTCCTTTAAACGTTGGTTTTTTGAGATAAATATCAAAACACATCTAGGATTTTTTGATTGATGAGAGAATGTACCATTTTGGTCTTTATATTCCCCATGGATATCATTAGCAGTTGTTCCTGGATAAGTGGCATATCAAGGGAATAGTTGAGACCCATCCACCTTGTTAAAAAGACTGCACCACATTTATCTAGCCTCTTCTTGTACATGAAGTGGTTGGAAATGCATGTCTTATGGGTAGTGGAACTAACCTGGTAAAGAAAATTCCTACCAATATCCTCCCAACTAGATATTGACCGAATGGGTAACTGGATGTACCTGAAAAATGTGGACACTACTAGTGTCTGTACAAAACACTGATGAATGGTGGCCTCCTGCTTCACTGGAGTTCCCAGCACGGGTCTACACCATTAAATAATGTTGTCCAGATGCTGCAGTGGATCGCCCGTCCCATTAACAGTATAGAAGGTAGGATTTCGTAAACAAGGGTGGTGCTAGAATATAATCCACCCATGCCGGATATGGCAGCCCAACATGCATGATTTCTATCTGTCGAGTTTATGGGGCCTCGAGGCAAGCAATAAGTTCTTCCATCAGATCATCTGGATAAGGATTCCGATCTGGAAAAGGGTCCCATACCACTAACGCCTTGGAAGGTTCTTTAACGTGGTAATTGGGGCCCAAAACTCATTGTGAGATTACTAGAATTACATATGGAGCTATGTGAATAACATGTAGAGTAGCTAGTGGGACTTGTGGAGCATCCATCAGATAATAAGTACTGTCATGAGACAGTTTTTCACAAAATTTATGTGGATTTGGTGATGCATATCATGGTCGTTATCCATAAATGCCTGTGTATACCCTGTCTAGATGGTAATGGTGGTCGAGGTCACCAGGATCAAACTCACCATGAGGATGTTGTTCAAAACCCTACCCATGTTTCCCTTATTGAGGATTAAGGTAATTTGGCCACTGTTCTTTGGCGTGCTCGGTGGGGATCTCATCAACCATCTTTTTATGTTCAGAATTCTTTTGATGCAACACCACATTTTCACATTAATCCTCCATATATTGCACTATGCCTGATGGGTTGGAGGTTCTTTCAGTCCCAATTTTCCCATTTCCTTATAAGGGGTCTCTATAGAGAGGAAATGAATCAATAATTGTAGGAAGGAAAAGAATATTTCTTTGTTGGTGAGTATGGAAACCTGCCATATCTTCTTGTTGTAGTACTTCCCTATTAGGTTATTCCAATTATCTAGGACTTGTGATATTTACCCCTTTTGGCTATATCTTAGGAACAACCATGTTCACTATGACAATTACTAGATACATATCCTCGATTTCACTAGGTGAACCAGGCTGGCACATGATAGGACTGAAATGTAGTGAAACATATTTCCCACGTCCATAGATCTGGACATACGAGGAAGCATCCTTGATAACATTGAAGAGCATAATGAAGCTCTAGATTCATTTTTTATTGAAGTTATAAGACTAACTAGGTGACGTAGGGTGATGAACAACAGGAAGTGTGGCCAACTCAAGAAGGGGACACTTCTAGCCAATGTCGTCGAGGTGTTCTTAGATCATTGGTTATGATAATCACTAGAAATAGAAAGAGAAATAGAAATGTTTCGTCCCTGAGGTTTGTAGGAGGCACATAACCTCTTCTTATGTAAGGAACTCCATAATGTAGAAAATTTCATATTTAATTGGAATGATCATCTCGGGAAGATGGCATGCTGTGAGAATGTACCACAATCATTCCAGCTCAAAATTGGGATACAACCCTTGATTTCCACACTCTTCGAATGGAGGTGGTTGTGGTACAGGTAATGGTACTGAATATGACTGTTGTGGTGATAGACTAGCTAGTGTAGAGATGAAAGAGATTCCACCAACCACTGAATGACTGAAAAAAAATCAAGGCATGAAAACAAACTCTATATATGAGCTTGTATCTTATTCCATTCAATAGACTCGTATAAATTTAATCAATATTTACATAATGGAATGTATATATATCTATAATTTACTACATCTATGCTTTGTTGGGAGAGGATAAAAATATATATAGGAAGAAGGGTGATGTACATGTTCTTACATATGATTTTGTACCTCTAACTCACTTCGATTCACATAAAATTCAATTTTAGATTCATGGGAATGAAATATCAAGACTAGGATGTATAAGAATATGGGATCCAAGATTATTAGGACTATAATGAGTCTTACAAGGAATAATTCATATTAGATCCAAGATTTACTGTGATCCAACTGTATGCCACATAGTTAGACTGCACGGTTTGAAAAAAACAATGCATCAACCATGTGGTTGTACTTTCTCATAGACACCGCCAGAAATTTGTCTCACATAGTTAAAAAAACTATATTCTATACATTACTTTTCCTTATTTTATGTTTTACAGTCTACTTTAGGCACTCACCTTGTTTAGCCAAACATTGTAATAATCATGATACAACTGGTTTCTCAAAAAAAATATTGCACAGTTTCCTGGAAGTGGTTCATTATTTCATATCACCATGAAAAAACTATGAAGCTTTTGATACTCCAACAAAAAAATTCTAAACATCAAAATATCACAAACATAAAACACGTTTTTTTAATATCATGGAACACAAATAAATAGGCATATACCTCAAACTGGGGGTGTTGTAATAATGATACTAGGTTAATTTGTTAGACCATAAGCCATCATATATTTTATATATATGGTTCATGATTAGGAATGATATAAATCCTGTAGATTATTGTTTATCTCTTAACTTTTGAAAATTTGATCTAAATTCAATCTTTGAGAATACATAGTCTCCATGGAGCTAACAGAATAGATATTATAAATAATGAAGTGGGTACCTATTGTTAATATTAATCTAATTCTATAGTCGATAATCCACAAACATTGTTATGGTTCTATCTATATTTATGAAAAAAGAATAGGTGAAAACCATGTAGAAGTTCTCTATTAGATAAAACCATTGGCTTCTAGAACTTATATCTGCCTCTTGAGTTATTGAATCATTGGTGGAAGTATCCTACATGGATAACTAAATACTGGTTCCACTCCTAGAACATCCTTAATGGTAACTACAACTCTCTCTCATTATGTATAAATGACATTTCATCATGAAAATAATATATAAATCATACTAGCATTATAAGAAATAGATCCTATATAACTCTTGGGTCATTAAAAAAGATACTAGAAAAATGGTTCGACACTCCACTTATCCTATGACCCTTAGGTCCATATCATCTTTATTGGGCATCCCATTATCAGTTTTAAACATTTCTACCATCCAGATTTGATAACAAGGATAACCTCCACTGATAACAATAAATATGGTCCAGAAAAAAAACTATCCATTATATCTCGTGAGTAATTTCAAATCATGTCATCTCGATCATAGAAATATTCCATAAAATATTGTAACTAATTATCTCATGTGGACACTCCATATATCAAGAAATACATTCTAAACATACTCCCAATGGAGTATCAAATGTCATTACATCCAAAAATTATTCAATATCTAGTCTAATACTACTCAATAAAGAAAATATATATTAATGAGTGTGAATTTCCCGATTAAAAAACATATTTTAATGTTTAAGCTTCTAATATAATAACATATATTGTAGATGGTTTGAATCTCTACTCCTTAGGTGTAGACTATACTACATATAACATGAAATATCAATATCCCTAAACTATAACCTAACCTCATTAAATAGATCTTCTCTACTAGAAATGCATACTATTTTTTTGGCTTCGTCAACCTCAATTAATTCCAAATACCAAATGAAATGTGGTATTTATGCTTCCTACTTGGCATGGAGTTATTAATACAACCCCTAATCTTGAAGCTAATGAAGAACATATATCACTAAGTATACGTAGATAGTTTTTATAAAATATATAGTGATTTCTCATTCTCCTAATGGTTAGAAACTACACTATGTATCGAATATACTAGAGATTCATCTGACCATTTCTTTCATAGTAATGACTTGTCGCATCATTTCTTGAGCATACACATTGTCTACCACTACCCTCTTGAGAAGCCTCAAGGTGATGCATATTTCGATAGGATGACGTAATACTGGGCCTTGTGGCTGTACCACCATTCCCTACTCCTTCATCTTCCCTCAGGTTTCACTAAAAGATAAATGTGTGGATATCCATCGTTGTGATGGTAGTATGTTAGTATACATTCACCTGAGATCAGATGGAAATCGTAGCCCATCCTAAAATAATATCTCCCCAAAATACACACCACCTAGAAGAGTCGAATTTTTTCCCAGAGCTCAGTAAAATGAGAATAAAGGTCTCTTAATGAAATAGAACCCTAATCTAAATTCATGAACTCCCATCCTCAATCATCTCTCGGTGTTTCTGTAAAAAATAAGCTGAAGATAAAATATGGAAGTACCAATAGAACATGTCTACATGATGACCTACTTGAGTAAAAATGTATCGCCATTATTTGGATGATCCAAGGAAGATATTTTAAAATCATACATTCTCTCCATGACATAGAAAAATCTAGACCTCCTTACACTGAGAAATCGGTTAGTTTCATATTTTTAAGTCCCGCATCAACATGGACATAATATTCATATGTTGTGGAGATCCCTACAAGAACTGTAATAGACATAATAACCCTCTAAAATACATGAAAACATTCCCGTTATATAAAAATTTTGTTTTACTAAGTAAGGAATCACATGGGTTACTATAGGTGGGTCAATTACCACCACTTTAGGAGCATGGTTTTTTTAACCCTCCTGGAAATTGACATGAGGCTGTCATTGAAGAATATAGCCATTAAAACCCTAAACATGTCTCAAAATGAGAAACAATGATTATAGAATTCATATAAGGAATAAAATAGGTAAAAACTTCCCTACAACACCTATTCACTAGTCCAAATACACATCATTAAGGCCATGTAAAGAATGAGACTTATATTTTAGTCAGAAGTGTTCAATTTTTTGATGTTCTAACTACATGTTATAGTGGAAAACATTTGTTAAGGTGTAATTGGAGTCCTAATTTAACATAAAAAATTTCCTTTATGAATTATAATATAGTGATATTATATCTATATATATAAAAAGGGTCAATTACCTATATTCCCATTCCATTTTTATAAAGATATAAAAATTATACATACAATTTGAATTTCATGTAACTGAAATCAAATGATTCCATATGATATTAGGATGTAATATGTCTATTTAAAATAGTTCAATTATTTGGATCTCTGTTAACAATTTCTATAGGGAAAATATAATAAATTAAAATTTTAATCCATTTAATCATAATGAACTAACATTTTATCCCAAGAAACTAATGTTTCAAGCAATATGAATGTCATATTTAGATTTTTAAGGTGAATCCATAATGATGGGTTTAAGAAACACTATTTATGTTGATTCATACACAATATGAAGCCAATTGTTTTCTCCCTGCATGGAAAGTTATAAAATACAAGGTATAAAATTCAAGGACCATATAAATAGCTATAGTAAATATTATAAATACAAAAAAAGTTTCATAGAATATACATGAAATTTAAATCTATATATTCCTACAATGATGTAAGAGTCAATTCTCCCATTCCATACCTATATAATGGTATAAATTAATTATAATATTATCATAAAACATGTGGATCTCTCAATACTGAAAATAGTTAAACAATAACAGAAAAATTTTAGTATATCAAAATCTCATCCTTGGAAACATGTATTTTATCTTGAACATGGGTTAGCTACTCCCTTGCATAACTAATTTGAATGTTCTAAAACTTCCAAATATCATATCTACCAACCCAAAAAGATAATAAAAAGTAAAAATAATAATCCTTTGATACCTTTTTCTGACATATTGACCTTGGTGGGCTTAATTGTAATCAAACCTGAGTGCCACATGGCCTCGAGCATTCCTCCCCATACACTAGAGTTTATGAACCAACAATAAGGGTGTATAGTGCCATGGTGGGGAGATTATATCCTCTTCATCTGAGTGAATCATATTAGTCAATAAAAATAAAAATGTAGTGGAAATTGTAATATAGTAGAATATAGTAACATGGTGGAGGAAATAAAACATCTCAATAATAATAATCAATCATAAACCAGTAACCAACACTAAGTAAATATAATGACATGACTATCAAAAACTATGCAGGAACATAAGATATAAGGGTTATAATAGTACCAGCATTCCTAAATGATAAACAATTCAAGAAAAGCTACATGATAATACCATGATATTTCTTATCCATATTCTCACAATATCCTAGACATGAATGATATAATTCTTTCATAGATGGGTGATTTCATTTATCATTAACTATATCAATGAATTCTATTGGGGATGTAATTAAAATCCTAGATATATTGTTATTAAAAATATTTAGAACAAGACCAATGGTGTGTTCTGAAAATCAGGTCTATCAATATAATATTTAAGCATATGGAATAATATTTAAAGTGAAAAAATAAATACAAAACATGTCAAGCTGAGTCTCCTCATAGGATAACTAGAAGAGCCTACTACTTCGGCCTAATCCAGATATCTCTAAGCACATGACCATTAGTTTTCAAAGAACCCAAGGAATATGTTTAAGGCTTCGTCCTAAATCATAGGTTAAAATCCAATGTAATTATGTGATAGGATTGATTGGAGTCTATAGAAATAATATGAGGAAGGCCATGTCTAGGAGAACAAAGATGAATCTTTGGATCTTATCCCAATAATTCTATTTTTTTGGAAAATATTTCTAGTGAATCGTCATTTCTATATCTTATAATTTGATAATATAATTCCTAGAACAAATACTTGATGAACCTATCCCTTTTTATACTACCTCACTGAATCTAGTGGCATTATATGAGTCTTCTCCATGAAGTTTAGGTTTGAAATCCAAGGGTCACTGAATTTAGACCACATCTTTAGAAGTGTGATAAATTATATATAATTAATCAAGTAAAAATAATAATAAATCATGACGTAATGGTATGTATCCATTATTTTAATAAATAATTCATTCATTCATTTATAAAATTTCACTATAAATTTCATTGAAACACAACTTTTATGTGTATTGGTCATTAAATAGTTAATCATATCAAGGGACTTTAATGTAACCCATCCAAGGGGTGTTTGGGGATGAGGTATCCAATCACCTGTAATGTCAAATATGTCACTAACAAGTCAGGATAATGGTTTAGATAAATAATTTAAAGTGAAACTTATTTTACATGTGGAACATGGAATATGTTGTGTGTGGGATAATGTATCATTTCATAAACACTAATACATTTTTGGAAAATCACAAGACCACCTACCATAGTCTTCTATAAAACACCTTGTCTAGTATTGGCATTATAGTTTAGATGGAATAGGATAAAACTTGATATAAGGAAACTATATTAAAATATGGAATATTCGAACATCTTCAGATATCCCTTGAGATAGTTATTTAAATATATAGAAGAAATATAAGGAGGGATAGAGTTATCAGGGAGATCTAATGTGAAGAAAAATGATCGATCATATTTATTATAGAGGAGATAAATAAAAGCCTAAAAGAAAATGAGATGATGTGTTATCTTAATAGTGGTTTCTGGTAAAAAGAGGAAGGGGATAATATAATTAATTTAGATGGAAATGAAGGAAAAATGGTAAAATCATACATTTTAAATGGCTTCACCAATGGGCTTCATGGTTAGCCAAACCATGTGATTCCCATTTCATAGGTTCAAATTCCCAACCTGGTCTAGGACAAATGTTAGAAAAATATGCTTAAAAAACATCGAAAATTATAAATGATACATGAATAAAACATTTAAATAAAATAAAAACAATATTAAAAAATCCAAACCAATATATGATACATGAATAAAATAATGAATGTAACTTTATACTGAATAATAAAAAGAATATTAGGGTACCAATGAAAACAAAAGATAATAACAAAAAATACAAAAATTCTCCAAAACCCAAAGATAATAAAAAAATCCCTAGTTACAAGAACCCTATATCTAGTCCCACATATTATTCCCAATGTATCAAGATTCATAACTAGAGAAATATAATACAATCAATTTTTTTATATCTCAATAAATGACATCTGTATATGCATGATATTTCCCAAGAAAGGGGTGAGTATTAACCTAGTAGGATTTCATCAAAGACACCCTAAATCACACCACTAAGACAATAAATGTTATAATATTAATATAAAATAGTTTTAACATAGATAAAAAAATTATATAACAGCTATACAAAATTTCAAGGGAAATATATTATAACATTCTAAAACCTTTTAATGGTATTTGAAATAATCATTTCCACATCTCCACACATGAACACCCATGAATTCAATGTGATGGTTAAATATTCATGAGATATATCTTTTCTATACACCAATTTGACACTAGGTGTTTAATATATTTGTGCCAAAATGGTATGTTCACCTTGTCTTAGTCCATTTCATTTACCCTTGTGATACATAGACCATATTCATGTCACATGAGAAGAATGAACTCAAAAAAAAACCATATACCCCAAATCCCATGTGATGAAATTTCACATTAAACAAATTTTATCATAGATACATTTCATCAAAAATATTTTTTGAATATAATAAAAATCAATCTAAAAAAATTAAAATTATTAACAATTTTTATTCTCTTGAAATCCATTTATTTCCCCAATTACGAATCAATAAAAAAGAAAAAAATTCATCATGAATATCACAAGAAATCCATATTACTTTGATGAAATTATATTAATTAAATCTATGATTTTGAGTTCCATGTCACATAAAGATGAATTTGATGTCATCTACATCTAAAAGATTTGAAATTAAAATCATGGCATAAAAGAGACACTACATCTGCATGTGTAACTTATTCCCATCAATAGATCCATAAATATTTCGTAAATATTTCTTTAAGGGAAGATAGCTATATCAATAATAGAATTGATCTATTTTTTCTTGGGGAGAGGATATAAAAATTTCTATGAGGATGTGGGATGAACATGTACTTACTGATGGCTTTATACCTGCTACACACTTCGATTTTCCAAAAAGTCAATTTCAGATTCAAGGTAATTGAATCTAAAGAGTATGAGGTAAATTAATATGTGATCCTAGATGATTGCGAATCTAATATTTCTTATAGGTAATAATTAATATCAGATCTAGTATTTTTAGTGTGCCAAATGTATGTCATACAATTAAGTAGTAGGTTTTGTAAAATTGTTCATCAACTGTATGGTGCTAATTTTTCAATGACACACACATAAAGTTGTCTCACATGGGTAGAAAACCTATTTTCCAACTATGTTTTTAAATCTATTTCATGTTTCACAGTTTACCTTAGTCACTCACCCAGATTTATCAATCGTTTTCAAACTCGTGTTCCTACTCCTTACTCTGAAAACATGTTTCATGGTTTATTGGAGCTGGTTCTTAGTTTATACTAACCATGCACAAGCTTTGAACCTCTAAATACACCAGTTAAAAATTTCTATACCTATAAAGACCCCAAAATAAATTATGTTTTTTTTAAAATAAAATAAAATAAATAAATAGTAATGTACCTGAAACTGGGGGTGCTACCATGACGATATTAGGTACTTTTTTTGAAAAAGAAATTACATATACTCATAAATATGATGCTTACTATGGGTGGATATAAATTGTATTTATTAGGGTATAACACTTTCATGAATATAGATTGATCTAAATTCAATATTTTAGAAGACCTAGTCTACCTGGATATGACCAAATAGATCTTCTAAATAAGGATATGGGTACCTATTCTTAATAGTAATCTAATTAAACTGTCAGTAATCCACACAAACCATTAAGGATATGTCTAATTTTATAGAAAATAACATAGGTGAATACCATGTAGAAGTTTATTTTTGGATAAACCCTTTATCTTCTTGGCCATTTATCTGCCATTTCTGTTCTTGAATGTTGTTTGGACCTATTCTATATGGAAGAATAAATAATGGTTCCACTCCTAAAAAAAGATCAATGGTGATTTCTACATCTCTCCCATGTGGTGTAAATGAAGTTTTAATAGGTAAAGCATCTATAAATCAGACCACCAAGTGCATAAATAGAAATTCTATTACTCCTCGATCATTAATTAAGAGACTAGAGAAATAGTCAACATTTCACCTATCATGTGATTCTTAGTTCCATCTCAACATTAGGGACAACCTATTATAAATTTTAAACATATCTACCGACCTTATTTGATAATAAGGACACCCTCTAGTGATAAAAATAAATTGTGTTATGATAAGCCACTATACTTCCATCTTGATAATTATGTCAAATCTTGTAATCTCTATCATAAAATGATCCCATATGATATCATAACTGAAGATCTCATGAGGATACTCATTTTATAAGAGAACAGGTTCTAACGATACTCCCAATGGAGTATCAAAAGTCATTTACCTAAAACGTATTCAATATCTAGTATAATACAACCATGTAAAGAAACATATATTAATAAGTACGATGTTACAAAGTCAAAAAATAATATTATAGTATTTAATATTCAATTATTGTACCTTATATTGTAGATGGTCTGAAAATATAGCCCTGAGGGGCAGTCTATACTACATATAACATCAAGATAAATAGCCCTGGGCTATAACCAAACCTCATTAATTAGGTCTTATATACTCTCTATGAAAAATCATTATTTGGAATCCCCAATCACAATTACTTCTACATTCAATAATAATTGAGGTAATCTAGATTCCTGTCTAACACAGAATTATTAAACCAACTCTTTAACATGATGCTAGTAAATAACCATTATCATTGGGAATACGGGGATTGTATTTAAAATATATCATGAGATTTATCATTCTATTGAAGAATAAAAAATTTACATGCTCTGTTCTCTACATGGGATTCAATTGACCATCTCTTCCATACTGATGACATACCCAATCATTTCATGAGCATACACATTAGCTACTACTACCCTCTTGAGAAGTCTCAAGGCGATACAAGTTTTGAATAGTAGATGTACTACTCTTTATAGAGTATGTACCACCATTACATATTATCTCATCTTTCCCTAGGTTTATCTCATATATAAAGGTCAGATTAACTATGTTAGTGATGGTAGCTAGTTAGTAGACATTCACCTATGATAATATGGAAACCTGATCCCATTTTCAACGAATTTCACCAAATAAAACTCACAACCTATAAGAGTAGTAACATTATCCTAAAACTCTATACAGTGATATTAATTGCCCATGAAATACATAGATCCATACTCCAAATTCATGAACACTCATTATTAATCATATCTCATTGTTTCCTTTAAAAATAAGTTTCAAAAACTTATATGGAATTCCCTTTAGAGAATATATGGTTGATGAACTACCAGAATAAAAATATACCATAACAATTTAGATGATCCAATGAGAATATCTTGAAATCATAGATTCTACCCAAGACTCAGAAACCTGATGACGACCTTCCACCAAGGATTTGGATAGATAATTATTTTGGAGTTCCCTTTTCAATATGGACATAGTCATAATATATTATAGAGATAACTCCATGAACTGTACTAGAAAAAAACCCTCTCTAATACAAGAATAAATTCCCATTATAGGAAAAATAGTTTTTACCAACGAAGGTTCTGCAGGGGTTACTAGAGGTGCTTCAATTCCAACCACTTTAAGAGCATGTTTGTTGTAACCATCCTAAAAATTGACCTAAGGCCATCATGGTGGAATATATATATAAACACCAAGAACATGAATCAAAATGAGACCCATGGAAGATATGATTCATATAGGGAATAATATAGGTACAAAATTTCACATTTCTAAGTATTCACTGACCAAAATACCCACTACTAGGTCCAAGTCCAGCTTTAGACTTATGCTTTAGTCATAAGGTTTCCATTTTATTATGTTAGCACAACATGTTATAGTGAAAAACACTCATTAATTTTCAATTAGAATACTCATTTCACATAACCAATTTTTTTTATGAATCATAATATAGTGATATTTTATATATTTACATAGGTGAATGTATCTATATTTTCACTCGCATGTTATAATGGAAGAAATATTATAACTAAAAATTTGAATTTTAAATAACTAAACCAAAACTATTCCACCCGGTTTTAGGATGTAACAAGTTTACATATAATTGTTAAAATATATAAATATACATTCCCAATTTATATAGGAAAAAACATTATAAATTATAAATTGAGTCTATTTAATCACAACCAACTAACATGTTATACCATTCAAACTAAATTTCCAAGGAATAAAAATGTTATAATTTTTTTGAAGGTGCCATTATCTAGAGAAGTTTGAAATATACTATTTATGTTGATTCATACACTTTAATTAGCCATTTTTTTACACTACAACAAATGTTATAAAATAACATCAATAAAATCCACAAATCATATAAAAAGATATATAAAATAAAAAATATATTAAAAAATTCATGGAATATACATGGAATATAAATCTGTAATTTTATACAATTATGAATGGGAAAATCATCCTTTTCCATGACTAAAAAATTTTATAAATTCATTTATGTAAAATCAAAAAACATGTATATCCCCCAATGGTTAAAATAGTTAAAGTATAACTGGAAAATTATTGTATAAAAAAATCTCATCCTTGGATAATTGTATGATCTCGTGAACATGGTTTAGCTAGTCCCATGAATATATAATTTTAATGTTCATACACATCAAACGTAAAACAAAAATGAATCAGCACCCATCATGCAACCTTCAGTCATCACGTATGGACGTGCGCATATTATTCTATTCCAATGGATCTAATGGTAGGTATTTATATATGACATTATTACTAAAAATAAATAAATTACGCAAAAAAATATCATATATAAACATTATAACTATCATAATGACAATTTCTGAAATATAATAAAGCAAAATAAATTATATCACTATAGGAGATGGTAAGTCATACATAAAAGCGACTAATATTTTAAATTCCCATTTTGAGGAAAAGTGGGTGAATAAATGTGGTTTTATAATAATAAATTTTTTTATGTTTATTGAGGTTACTTAATTTATTATTTTATATTAAATATGTAATAATTATAGAATGAAAATAATAATTAAAAAAATATGGTAACCAGTTAATGCAATTACCTCTTTATTAAAAGATATCCATTGGATCACCTATTGTGGAAAAAATGATTTCATTATTAGGGATATAAGAACATATAAGTATGTAAATGGAATTTTATAAGATAAGTATTTAGGGTTTTGTAGATCTAGGATTCTCAATGAGGTACCAAAATGACAAAGGAGGGTGGTTTATAATTAGTAGGGGAAAAGAAAAAATAGGAATTTTAAAAAAGGTTTTAATATTATAATGACATTCTCAAGAATAATTACTCAAAATTGACATTAATCTCAAATAATAGTAGTTATTTTATATATAAAAAAATACTACTGAATTTTGAAATTTTTGGGAGTAAAATTAATTATTATCTTTTTAATTTACCCCTTCATTAATTATTTTTTAACATCAGAATGTTAACACCTATTTCAATATTAATGTGTTAATAAAGTTTCAATAAATGTAAAATTACAAATAAATGGAGCATGATTGATATTTTCAACCATATCCCATTCAAATTTCTAAAGATATATATTTTATAAATTTTTTATAATTAAATAATATACAATTTATTATAAAATATCATTAAACATAATCATGGAACTATTAAATAAATTTGACATTATATTCACTATAAAAATAATTAATTTAAAATACAATCATTTGAAACACCACTAATAAAAAAATATGTACCAAAATACTCATGGAACATAAAAATTAACTTAAATCGAAATAATTTTTACATTTAAAAAAATGTATTTCATTGTTATATAAATTTAATAAATATTATTTCAGAGTTTCATATAATTTTATGTTAATTAATCAATTTAAAAAAATTCAAAATAAATTAATATGAAAATAATATTTGATATATCCAATATAAACATTGGTTGAAGTTATCCTATTTTTATACTACTGAAAAAATTGTAGATATTAAAATCAACATAGTGAAATTTTTTATTTATTCGTTTCTTATATTAATATAATTTTCATATTAAAATAAATATAGACCCATGTGGCCGCATATTAGAAACTTTAATATACATAGACAAAATCCACTCATCCAATATGACAAAGGAATTTGTTTGGAAAATTGTAAATCCTTATCTCAAAGTTTTAACCTTATTTTACCTGTATTACCCTTACTGTGGTAATGAAAATATATTATGGTTATAGTTCATATTGAACCAAAATATAAAATAATGATTTAAAATTTTTACCCATTTCATTCAAAATAAGTAATCAATTTTTTAATATTCAAATTCTATTAGTGGAAAAAAATTCATTTTATAAATAAGTGAACAAAAAATGATGAAATATTTTTTTATGAAAAATACAATTTTATGAATAATACAATGTTTTTCCATATCCAATTCGAAGAAAAAAATATTACTTTTAAAATATTTTATTTAATATATAATACCAACATTTAAATAAAATACTTCACCAATAGTAATTTATTTAATTCATTACGAAAAAATTACATGCATAAAAATAGTAATAGATAAAAGTGTTCCTTTATTTTCATGTGAATTATGTTTAATTTCAAATATTATTGAAAATTAGTGACATTATTTTTCACATATGTAAAGAATAATTCATTATTCAGTTATTCTCATTCATAACGTCATGTTTAATGGCTATGTTATATTGGTATACTATATTATTGTTCATTTAGTCTCAATGAAGCATGTATTATAAGCTATTGGAGATATTAATTTTATATGAAAGGAAATGTATGATAAAATATATTTCTGATACATTATAATACCTGTAAAATGAATTAATCCCTCAAAATATTAATGCTTTGATACAAAAAATGAATTATATATTTGTTTCATTATATCCTATGTTTCCTGAGTAGCTTCTTAAAATTTAAAATTGCTCCAAAAATATTAACCATGGGAGTAGTATTTTTTTGTAACATATTATCTCTATCATCGAATATTTTTAGTAGTTATTCATCATATGAATGAACACGATCAAGTGGTATGACACCTGACTTTAGTTCAAGTGAAGGATGTAGTATATACTTCGCCAATAGAGATACATCAAACACATTGTGATCTTTAGAGATGTTAAGATTTTAAGAAAATAAATATGATACCATACCTATATAATTAATAATAAAAAGGGGAAAATATATCTAGGGATCAAATTTAATTTCTTCTGGAATCTCATAGACTTTATCTATAGAGAAATTTATAGAAACACCTTTTCAATATCTTCGAACTACTAATATCATCGACTAGTTAAATCATAAATTTATGATCAACATTAAGATATCATTATGTGTTGATGAATGGATCTAAATTTTACAACCATTTAATTATATGTCTTGTTTCCTAATTGATTTCCTTCCCAAACATTATCTCATCACATTTGAGTTCTACAAAACATTCGACAGTGGACACCATGAGGATATATATGAATTTTTGATGAAAAGTTATTATATCATGAAAACATGACTAGAGGAAGGTGTTGATCCCAAAATCATTTAAAATAAATATAATATGATATTTGAATATCCTATATGGTTTTATTGGTTCTCTGTTTCTTTTCATATTTAGGATGATAATCCATATTGAAACTAAATTCTATATCTATTACATCACTAGAATTTAAGAAATATCTTCTATAATATTAATTTATGTTATTTTATAGCTTCTATTACATTCAATTAATAGTTTATTTTTTATTATACAAAACATTAATTTTATATTTCCTATTATATACCATCTAGGTTTTTCTTTATCTTTCGTTACACGTGAGATAGAGTTTTACGAGTAAAAATATAATATTAATATTATTATGTAATATGATAGTTATCACATAGCCATTAGAATGCTGATATTTAATTATATTAAATAAATTATTGAAATGTGGATAAAAAATTTATTCATAATGAATTTTTTGGTGACCAAATAACTATAAATGAAAATGAATCTTTTGTTGTAAAATAAATGGAAATATTTTTCTGAATTTTATTCAATGCACACATGTGTGTTCTATACCAATATATTATACTAATCACTCTTGTATGAATATATTACAAAAATTTAAATCTTATATATTACATCATTTTTTTAATATTCATACAATATATTTGATATGAATAAAAAAATAATAAATCCAATTGTAACGATAAACTGTTGTATTTTTCTAAAAGCAGTTTCAACATATTATTGTAACAATCTCTTTAAAAATATATAAAATAAAATTTATAAAAGGCATTGTATAAAAAAATATTTTCTTGATTAATGTCATCATATACATTGGGTTATTTGTTTTTATTTTTCTATTAAGTTTCATCATTTGAAGAATAGTGAAGCATAATATATTTAATTGAAAACTGACTTTTCATTTTATAATTTATAATGATAATTTATGTTTTAAATTTATTTTTAAGTTAAAGTAGTTCAATAATAAATCTATTAATCTATTTCAGGTCATTAGAATCAATTTCATAAAGAATATTGAAATAGAAAAAATTTTAAACGGTTGAAAATTTTAACTTTAAAATTCCAAATTTGGCATCACTCAAGCATGAAATATTTTAAATTTAATCATTCCACATTCAAGACCATATATTCTAAAAATTGATTCCATGTTTTTTACAATAAAAATATATTGTGGTTAGTATTTCTAATTTTTTTTAAAAAATATAGTGAAATAAATTAAAATTAATAATAACAATAAATGAAAATACATGTCTACACGTGGTTAAATGTTAATATTAACTAGAAAATAGCCTATATACTACCAAAAACCCATTTTATAAAAATATTTATTTAATATTACCACTTATATTAAAAAAAATTCTTATTGGAGGCACATGATGTAATGGAGACCTCCCAATAGTGTTCTCTTTTGTTCTCTTTTTGGTATTTACAAAAACGACAGTTCTCCATTATAAAATGGAATTAAATCTCTCTCATTATACACAAAACTTATTAATTTTTTATCATATAACCTATGAAATAATAAAAAAACTTCCACAACTAATTCTTGAAGCCATAATTGTAGAATAAATCAAAAGAAAGAAGGCCTTCGGTTTAAAGAAAATGAATTACCTGAAGAGGAGGTAACATTCATCAATGAATTTTTTTGGTTTAATTCCTTCTAAAAACACTTCAAATATTATAATAAAATGATTATATAATAACATCAAAAAATTATTTATAATTATATTTTGTAATTTTAATGGTTTGACCTATAACTTCTCACACTTCCAACAAATTGGATACGCAATCATCATTCATGTGTACGGAATACGATCACCTCACAAATTGATGTCATTCATACTCACATTACCCCTCTCATGGTTGAATAAAATGATGGATATTCTGCTTATATATTATATATATTATATTTATGATGTATGTTATCTTCTGAAATTATTATATAACACATTCCTTTATGATTTTTATTTCTTGAGAATTTAATAATGTCAGTCGTTAGTATGGGGGACCACTCCATAATGAAGTGATGGGATTCAGTCATGATTTACATTAAATGTATTAAGGATGGTTGTAATCATAATATTTTATGTATAAGACATTATAATAATATATATATATATATAATTTAAATTTTTTCATTCATGATGACAATAAAATTGAAACAATGTTCAAGCTTACGTACGATATACTTTCTCCATGAATGTTGTGTTTTTTTAAAATTCCTATATTTTATAGATTATGATAAATAAATATATATGGAATTAAAATTTTATGTATATCATGTTTTAAAATTTTAAATGAGGAAATAATGATCAAATTTATTGGAACAAAAATGATATGTCAAAACACATATGAAAAAAAAGGTGTTATTATCGGAAATGTAACATTAATATGAAATTGATAATAAAAAGATTATAAATAATAATAATCAATTCTTATATGAATTGAAATATATGTTCATTTTACTATTATATATTTATAATAAAATTATATTTATTATATATGATGTTTTCAAAAGTATTATGAGATTCGTGACATAATGTTAGAGGATTTCTAGTGTCACTTTTTTTTTCTGCAAGACTTATTCCATATCCACAACTTGTTTCCTATGTGTGATTTATATACTAAAAAATAACATGTTATATATTGATTTTAATTTCCTTCATGGTACTAAATGCATCAATTGATTTTATTACTTCATATATCTCATGATTCATAAGTTACTCAAGTAGATAATACTTTTCTCATCTAAATTTCATTTCCATCATATATGTGCCTTGTTCACTACTAATTTAATCGTGTAGTGTATATATTTCCCATGAATGAATTTTTTTTATAATATCTAAAATTATGGTCATTTACATATAACTTTTTTTTATCTCTCTTTCTTGGGGATTTCAGTATCAAGGAAACAAATATGGTAAGAGATTCTTGTATCAATTATCTTTCTTTGAGATGTTTGTTATATTACATCCCTTCATTATTTTATATGATTTATATATACAACCAATTTGAAAATATATATCATAAATATAATTATTTATTATGATATTATATGTTTTAGTAAATGTTATTTTTTCATGGGGATTGAGATTCAATGTTATAAAAGTTGAAACTGTATTTTGTTACAATCTCATCATTTATCACGATTGTGTATGATTATGCCTCTGGTTTGGAATTATTATAATTATAATGATTTATATTATCCTATTTTTAATAATGATACATTAAATTAATTATACAGTTTATTTCACTGATTGGTACTTAATATTTTTGGAATCTTTTTTTAATAAATTCTGACTTCAACGTTCTCAACACTTGAAAATCTACATTATTTGAAAAAAATGATTTATATAAACGTTTTCGAAAATATTTTAAATTTTTTTGTCAAATATGAAAGGTTATTTTTATGAATATATATTTTAAATAATTTTTAAATCATTATTTTTATATTTGTAATGTATTTTTCTATGATAATTACATTTAAAAGTTTTTATATTTTAAAAATTGTTTTTCAAAATGAATATAATAATTTCCTTAAGAATGTATTTAATAGTATTTTCAATCATCAAGGTAAAAATTGATCCATTATATATATTTTTTATTGATTATATCCCCATAATTTAGTCATTGGATTAATATTTCTTTAATGTGATTATTTATTGATCTTATTTTTTTCTACAAGTTAAGCATGTTTGAAAGATATTATTATAGAACCAATTTATTTTTTCACAGGTTAATCATATAATAAAAGGGATTATGGTTGTTCCTATGAGTTTGTGAAGATTTGAAATATTTTCCTTTTTATATTTTTGAACTGGTACTTGGAAATTTTTCTCGTGGTTATGTTATAAACCAATGATGGGTGGTTCCATGAAAAACCAAGGATGGGTGGGTTTGTGAAAGTCCACCAACACATTAGGCATGAAATTAGATAATATGGTTATTAAAGTTGAATGATTTATTAAAATAGTGAAGCTAAAATTATTTATTATGTTATTCAAAGGTTTTAGTAATTCTTTTTATTGGTTTATAATGGTTTCTATAGATGATATTGATATCACATGCCTGAGGATTATTGATATTGATGATTTCTTCCTTTTCCTTATTTTTATATTTTATGATCATGTTATTGATGGGTATGAGTTCCTTTATGAATTTATAATGTAAATTTATTATTTAATCTTAAAAATATTCAATATTATTCCAATTTACAAAAATCAATTATTAATAATTATGTATAACATTACAGGGCTTTTTATCTCACCCTTCATATGTTTCAATTTCAATAGGTTATGAAGAATGAGGTTATAGGATTTATATCAAAAATGGATTTAACTAGGACAATGTCGATGCTATATTATGACAAAATATAAACTTGGTAAAACATAAGATGATGTTCATTCTTATTAACCTGTTGTTTATGAGTCCATATTGATATGTGTTGGTCAAAATTCATAAAAACTATAAACCTAAATAGTTATTGAGGCTGAAAATAATCCAAGTATTCCTTTTGATGTTGTTATGATTCAATAAAAAATATAGGGCACAATTTTGGGAATCAAATATGGTAATGTAAAGTAAATGATTTCAACACCTAATACAAGATTGTTAGTCTTGGGCTATTATATTTTGAATCAATGGTCAGTTAAGATAACTTTTTTGGATTAGGATTTTTTCTAGAGAGGTTATTTTTAGAGTTTTGGATAACATACTAGGTATATATGAATAAGTATTATAATATGTTAAATTCCCTAAACACATCATTTTAGGGTTTTAGATTTGAATAAAAATTTAGGTTTTTAATGAAATTTTAGGATACATTTGAATTAATTTATGTTTGTGTAAAATATTGGTTTAATGTAAAGGGTTCCTTTACTTTTTTCAAAAATAAGTTTTTAGGTATTGATTACCATTAGGGTTTATATGATCTTAGATATTGATGTTATTCTGTGAACATAATTATTATCATATAGTTAAGAAAATTATTGAAAAATAATTTGGTGACTATGTTAGTAATGCTACTAAAATTGATTATCATAATATTTTTGGGGTTGAAACTGGGAAGGTATGAGAAAATTTTTGATGTTAAGACACTCAATAATTATGACTTTGTTGATGTAATTTGGGATATAGAGTTATGGAGTGATTTAGATCCATATTTGGGTATTACTGTTGAGTTTTGAAAATTATATTAGTATATTATGGATTATTCATTTTTGGGATTTTAAAACCATGTGATATCCATATTGGTTATGGATAATGTTTAATTACAAGAGAAATGGATTATTGTAACATTTATTGTCATATGGTCATTGATATTTTATATTAGTGATTCATTTGTGAAAACTTCATCTTGAATACAAATCATATGGGAAAAAATATGATATTGTAGTGGGAAATGAAAAAAATGATGAATGTTCATTATTCAAGTAAGTATATATCATTATTTAGTTTTTCTAGATGGGGAAAAATCCTTAAATTTTTTTAAAAAAATATTAAAATTTAATGTTATATTATTAGCATATTTTTTGATTATATGAATTTATGTTTTCCCAAAAATTAGGTTGATGTTTTTATTGTAATTTAAAAATTACTGACTATGTTCTATATCAATATCTACTAGTCAATGGGATTTGGTTTTCAATTCCAAATCTATTTGTTAATTTCCCCCCAATATTCTCCCTATATGGAATCATAATTATGCATAACTTATGGTGAAAATTATGACTCCCAATTTTCATTTTAAAGGATTTTCTATTTACATAATTTTTTTTTGTGTGATTCAATAATAGAATTAGAAAAATACTTAATCATGTAATAAATAAAAAAAATTTCTAGGGGAAAATCACTTAAATACGGTAAGATATAACATCTCGATATTTTATAAAATATCATATTTATAAATTAAAAAAAATATTTTATAGCATGTGTTACATGTAATGAATATTTTATATTTAATTATACAAAAAACAAATTTTATCATTCATATTCTGTAACATAATGTTTCTTCAATAACTTGTGTTACAAACAAGACTTTTTTATACCAGAAAACAACATACTATTAATATTATTATTTATCATGATAGTTATCACATAACCATTGGAATAGAGGGGACGAATCATATAAAAGAATTATGAAAATATGGATTACAACTGTATTTAAAAATAATTCCTTGGTGAAAAAATATTTATAAATTAAAATAATCCCCTTTGATGAAAATAAAAATAAATCATTTTCTGAAAAACCATTTTAATGTGCATAATTGTGTACAATACAAAGAAATAAAAGAAATTTTTTTTTGGGATTGTATTATTCAAATTTACTTATAATATATTCAATAAGAATTATTTATATTAATAAATTTTTTTATATGCATATGAGACGTATAAATAAAATTATAAGCATAAAATGATGCATTTTTGTAAAAGATGGTTTTACTGCCTTTTAATGACCACATATTTTAAAACTTGAGTTTCGAAATTTTTATAATTTTTATTTGAACAAAAAACTACATTTTTGAAATCATAATATCAAAATATAAATTGGGTGATTTTGTTTATTTTTTAGAGATGTTTGATTAATATTAAAAAATTCGGTATTTAATTAAAAACAAATATTTCATATAAATAAATTATAATGTTAATTTAGGATTTTATGTTTTTTATGATAAATTAGTTAATATAAAAATATTTTAATTCAATTTAGGTAAATTGATTCACTTTAATTATGAATTTTTATATAAAATCATTTCAAACGATTAAACATTTTCACATTAAAAACCAACTTCTTCAACATATCTATAGGATACAGTTTGAATTAAATTATGCCACTAATTTAAGTTGAATATAGAAAAATTGATTCTATATTTTTAATCATTATTTTTTTAATTTATATTATGTTCAACATAGTTTTTATCAAAAAATATCTATCAATGAAATTAAAATTAATTACAATGATTAATGTAAAAAGAGACTAATTATGGTTAAAAATTAATCATAATGGGTCAAAAAAAACTAGAAACCTATGAAAACCCCCATTCAAAGGCCATATTTATACAATATACCATCTCATATTGAATATGGTTCATTATTTGAGGCATATTATGTAATGGAGACCTCCAAATTGTGTTTTCCTTTTGGCAATTTCAAGAATGTGACTCCAGTACTGTTAAAAAGGGAATTCACTATCCCCTATTTTACACACCTCTAAAAAAATTCTCATAAAAAATAAAAAAAATGTATTCAAAAAATCCTTAATATAATCTAATAATTATCACTTTTCAATTAATTACATCCAAGGTATGCATTAGGTTTAAACCAAACAGGGTTACCAAAAGATGTAGTAATATTTAACATCATGCATTTTTGTTTTACTTCATCCTCAATCCTCTTAAATTATTTATATATAAATATTATTTAATAATATAATCATATTATATATACATATATTTTTTGTATAAATAGTATTACCTAATGCATAAAAAACCTCCATAAACAATCATCATTCGTATGTATGACAGAATACCGCCTCATGAATCTATGAAATTTGTTCATCCATTAAAAACTCTCAAGGCATTGAGAAATTATGGAAATTATGATTATATATTATATATATAGTATTTATTATATATTTATTCTTTTTTAATTATTATATAACAAAAAATTCATGAATTTTATTTTTTGAAAATATGATAACATCATTTGTGCATTTGGTAGACTAACGCCTGGCGAAGCGATGTGATTCGTTCAAACCTTACATGTAATTTATTAAATATGGGTGTAATAGAAATGTGTTATATATAATAATTAATATTTATAATTAAATTATAAAATATATACATGTCATTTATTTTTAGTTCCTTCAATACGACACTAAAATGGAAACAACGTTGATGCGTGAATACGACCTACTGTCTCCATGAATGGGGTATTTCATTATATATTTATATAATTTTTAGATTATTTAAAATAAATATATAATTAATATATATGATATTTTTATCATGTTTAACATATTTTGGGTAAAAAATCATTATAAATTTAAGAGGACAAAAAATAACAAGTCAAAACATATACGGATAAAAAATCGTTACCCAAAACATAAATTTAACATTATATTGTTAATAAATGTTTACCATAATGTAATAATAAAGAAACATTATATAGCAAACCAGGATTAACATAGATGGATATTACATCTTTTTTTATGAATATACAATACAATACAATAAAACATTCCCAAGGACTATAATAGTTTTGTGAATATTAAAACATCGGAACATAATTTCTATCACAATGAAAAATAATAAACATCTCCATTAAAATCTCTAACTTTTTTACTTATAGCTAAAAAATTTATTAATAACATGATGGAAGGTAAAATGAGAAGGTGGAGTTCAGATACTCCGTAAGGGTAAATATATTAAAAGTGTAATCATAACATGAACGAAGGGTATAAAACATGACAATAAAATTTTCATATCGTACACTTCTTATTAGATGTCATAATAAAGATTGGTAATTCAGAAGACATATATCATAATAGAATTAAGATAATATGTTAGGAAATTAAAACATAGGAATAAAACATGGAATTTGTGGAATATATATAATAATATAAAATTTTATGTCAAGGATACCTACCAAGACCATTATAACATGTGAGGCTTGAGATATAATCCATGAACCTACATCGAGCATGGACTAAAAACCCATGTCCCCTTTTACTTTTAGGATTGGGATACAACCCATGTACATTCTTATTTTCATGATTGGGTTACAACCAGTGTACACTCTTACTATTAGTCTTCGTCTGCAAAACATGTACCATCTTGTTATTTATCTAGGGAAAGAACTCATGAACCCAATTACTTTTAGTCGTGGAATAGATCCCTTTTAACTCCTTATTCTTGGGCTTGGTCTATAACACATGTGACCTCTTACATTTAGGCATGGCCTAAAATCCATGTTCCTTCTTTTTTTGGGCTTGGAAAACAACTCGTGTACCCTATAAGATCATATAAATAATATCATTACCCAATTAATTGGAGGGAGATATAGGTTCCAACCATCTCATAATGAAATCATTCATACATGTTTTATAATATATTAAAACATTTATCATATTCTGTTTAATAAAAAGAGATAATATTTATAACCATCAAATCATAACCCATGAAATAAAATAGGAATCATTAAAATTTCACCACATAATAACCGATTAAAATTTTTAGGTTTAATAATAATTTCATGAATGTATAACCTAGAAAAAGACGTGGGTTTCAAAGTCATAAAACATGTGGAAATGAAATGGGTGTATTAAGAATCATTCCATCAAAACAAAAACTATTCAAGAATGTATATGAATACATTTTTTGGATATTTTCCTAGAAGATCATGTTTAAAATCAATATATGTAATATTAGAGATAAAATAACATGGAATTATATTTCAAAAATATTTCATGAGGTAAATATCCTTTATTTATTGACAAATTTTCTTTATAAAAAACTTTTGAAAAACATTTTCCTTAAAATTTATAAAAAATAATAAAAATATATTGAATAAAATTTCCTTGAATATATATTTTTAAAATTTTCATAAAAATTATCCTTTGGAATATGAAAATATATATTTAAAGAACTAACTGTGGGTAAATTCATAGATTTTGTATGAGGATAAAAGAAAAATCTTTTTTCACAATAAAAACATTAGAAAAATGAATCATTTATAAATAAATAACAATATACATTTGAAAATATTGGTAAAAGAAAATAAATGGAAAAAATTTCTTTTAATGATTTTAGGAGATTAATATAGTATTCTCGAAACCCTTTTTATAAAAAATTGTTTTGAAGGAATATTGATTTCCGACAGAAGAGATGTTAAAGTAAGGCATTCTTAAATACACATTTTAACTATATTAGTTATCTAATAATGGAAAATGGTACATATACATTATTATATCATCAATAAATATAATATAATCAAATTCATTAGTTTTATTGAGATAAATATTGTATTATTTCATCGAAGAAGAATAATCATTAACAACCTCGAAATGCATTGAGATTGACTCAATAATCTCTTACAACATGGTTACATAGAATAATACTATCCAAGAAAGAAAAAGAAAATAAATTAAGCTCAAAATATATTGAATTTAAATAACTTAATGTTATACCATGAAAAATGGATGTATATAATCCCTAAAAAAGAATAAAGGATCATATAAAAACATGAATCTCAAAAAAGGAAAATTGAGACAAACTATATTAATATTTTTGTTACTTTTAATGATTTACCCCCATGAAAAAAATATGATAAAATGGATATGTTAATACCCATGAAATTAATTATAATAGGCATATAATTCATTAATGGGATGTATATATAATACACAAAATAACTAACTGGTGAATAAGCCATGTATCTCACAGAAATAAAGGTGAGATGAAATTCCCTTACCCTGTGTCTTTAATCACATCGAACTCATTAAAAAATGAGTAATAGTAGATATAAATTTGTTATAAATATATCAAATAACTATATTATTACTTCTAATACTTTATGTGGTTTCATTATGGCTTTATAATACCCGATTGTCATCAATTCTATGTTAAGTTTTAACTTTATGTAATATCTGTTTTGTTTTTCATATGTGTTATAATTTTTTATATCATTGGACATTATATTTATATCATGATTTAATGAATTAAAACCATCAATTTAATATAATTCATAATCATTATATGTTTTTTATAATAGTCTATTGACATATGAAATACAATACACCGTTCATGGTGTGTGTAAGTTGTACATATGCATGAATGCTATTTCCTTTTAAATGTCGTGTGGAAACAGATAAAGTAAGATAAATATATCTATACTATATATATATATATATAATTTTTAAATAATTTTTATTATATCATATATATTATATATTTTCACTAAACTACACTTTTTACATTTCGTGTAGTGTTTGAAGGAATCCCATCGCGTTGAGGGGGTGGTAATCCATACTTACTCAACCAAATTATCATATTAAGACACAATATATATTATAAAGATATGTGTTGTAAAATAAATAAATTAGATTTATTAACTAATAAATATAATATATAAAATATATAAACCTATTTTCCATCATAATTTTCTTCATGAGAGGCGGTAAATTAAAAATTAACAATTATCCTTTAGTGAGGTGGAAGTTTTCTAAACACATAAATAGTATGTTACTTTTCTATTTTATGGAGGTGTGAGTATTTTTAGGTAAAAACATAACATAAAAACATTATAGTATATTTACAATACTTTGTTTTATAAAAGAATGGAATGAATAGATTCTATGGGGTGGAGAAAGAAAATAAAGGAAATGATCTTAAGAGAAGATGTTGTCTCATAAATGGGTAACTCCTTTTGGTTTGTTCCAAAATGCATCCATGGATTTCATTATACACAAAGTAAGGCTTAAAGTAGGATTTTAGGGATATTGGGAAGTGTATTTGGTAGTTCTTGTCCGAACCTATGTGTTTTGATATGTCTGAAGAATATGGAGCGATGGGGGCATTTTATAGGAATGAGAATGGACTCACTTTGTATTTTTAAAAACAAGTTAGGCGAACCCACGTTTTTACCTAAAAAATAATAAAAAACAAAAAAACCCACAATAATTAGAGATTAATTGACGAATAATGGGAATAAAATTTGTTTTATAAAAGTATATATGTCATTTTGGTTCATAATTTTAATGTCATATCCTTATTAAATCTTAATTTTACCATAATATATGTAATTAATTTTAATTACTATCACTAATAATTTTGGTAAAAAACATTTTTTAACATGACATAACTTATAAATAATTCTTATTCAAATATAAAAAAATATATATTTTTTTTCAAATTATAATCATATATTTGGTAGGAATTAATTAAATATCAATCACACAGTCGGTTCGACAATGCGTGACTTTATACAAAAAACCATTCAAATGATTACTATGTTTTTATTCCAAATTTCAAATTGAAATTGATCTTAATGTCCAATAATTTTTTTAATTTATAAAATATTATATAATTTATATTTTAAACAAATTTAAAATATAATTAGTCTTTATAAATTAATCAGATGAAAATTTATTTTTAAACAACGATTCAGGATTTTTAACTATTCATATATAAATAAAAACTTATAGAAATATACCAAAAAAATCCTATCACAATTTTTATGTTTCTCATTAAAATATGAATTTTATTTTTAAATATTAAGTCTATAAATCATTCAAAATTTGGAGTTATAATTGGTTCTTCATTAAAATGCAGTTAAACTACTTTTACAAAAAAATAATGGTTTTTTATGCTTAAAAGAAGGTTTGTTCTTATCTTATGTCACCTTAATTAAATAGATGAATATAAAAAAAATTGATAGAATATATGAAATATAAATTACAGTAATATCACTCACTATTTATAATAAATGTTATTTATTAGGATAAAATATCTTTATGACTATAAAAATAATTATTTTTCTTTTATATTCAACCAATTTTCATATACAGTTCTAATTAATTGGATACCTATGAATTCGTATTATATTTTTGTAAAACATATATTTTCATATAGTATTATATAAGGTTTACAATTTCAAATATAACTTCTATGTTATATATTATTATTATTTAAAATAATAATATTTTATTGATATACTATAGGTGAGACTTGGCTAGTCACCCTCTCCCATCTCTCATTACCAAAACCTGATGGGTACTATTTTGGGGTTTTTTTCAAGATATAAATTTTTACATTCCATAATATTTGAAATTTGATAACATCAATGATGTAGACATTGGACTACCTCCTAAAGAAGCAATGTAATAGTGTCTCAGTTAGACTTTCCATGAAAACTGATATGAATAAATTTAATGAATATATGTGATATATATGGCATGATATAAATTCTGAAAAAATAATATATCATACACTTCCTTACACTATCACTATTTATAGGAATGATATTTCCACTAATGTGTTTGTAGGACCTGCCTTCTTGATGAATTGATGCAATTCTTTTTTGATGTCCAATTTCCAATAATGGTTATATTTCTGTATCTATTTATAATAATTAATGTTTATAATATTAATATATTAATGGCGATGTTATATCTATACCCAATGTAGAAGAACATAAACATTTGTGAAAAAAAGTTCATGAGAAAATAAGGCAAATAAAAGATGAATCATTGAAAATAATGAAATATTATTAATAAGTATGTGAAATTATAGATTTTATTTTGACGTCTCTATATAGTTTTTTCATCCTTATCGTATTTTAGTGGATTAAGTAAAAAAATTTATTTTTGACCAAACACCATGTGGTGAATTATTAGAAAATGGTTAGAATAAATAGTGTGCTGCCCTAAGGGAGACTATTTTCCCTGGTCAGTGGAACTATCTATGATGTGTAGCCTGTCGTAGGGGCATGTATCCTCCCAAAGGAAACCATGTGTCCAATTTTCATTTAAAATGAGGATACTACACAATTACCTCATGGATTGTAAAACCTTTCATCATAAACCTATGACCATTCCATGTAATTAATATATAGAATGTAACTTTCTTCCCTCTCATTATTTGACCTCAATTCTAACTATTTCTTCCTAAACATTGGATTTCCATCCTTAGGCGCCCCCTACCCTCAAATTGGATCTTTTGGACCTCAATGATTTTGTGGAATTGGTGTGGATATTCAATAAATCATCATGTAAGTCCATATACTCTATACTTCTTCCACATTCTTGGCTTCTTATTCCTCTATCTTTGAAATATTCTTTCACTAGAAGAGTGGTAAGCCTATTAAGGGTTCAATATTTTATTCATGAGAAAATTTTATTTTTATTGTATGATGTTTCCTTTATAGATTCCCTTTGCGGTGCTGTTATGGGTTTTTAATGTATTCTAGAAGCATCCATTCTTCATGTAGGTGGTTCTAAGCATTATCATTATTATATGATATTGAATTTCCTTATTTATTTCTTAAATATTTTCTATAGATTTTTTATGTTGTTTAAAATGAATTTTTCAATTTTTTTTGGTTCAAATAGAATGAATGGTGGTTTTCCAAATTAAATCAGGGTTATTACATGTATTCCCTCATTGTTTTCTCTATATGTTTTCAATGAATTTATAAAATTTTCTGAAGCATTTTTTAAAATGGATTTGGTGTGTGTATGAATTTGAAAGATGTTTTCCTCATAAAATATGGGGTTTTCATGTTAATAAAAAAAAATTAGTGTCTATGTGAAAATGGTGATCTATGGAACATGTGAAATGAAACATGAGTATAAAGGTAATCATGGGAATTTCGGCATGCGAAAAATGTCTATTACCATAGTGGGATTAGTGGGGATGATTCTCGGTTTCTTCTAGCAGGATTAACACAACCAAGAAAACTAAACTATGAGGATGATCAGGGACTACTAACACCATGGATGTATTCTACTATAGTGGCTCATGCATGAGGACATTGTGGTTCATGTTTTCAATAACATTTTTTTGAGATAATAGGTTCCTAGTGTCCCACTAGTGATAATTCCTTTATGGATTACCCGTGGTTTTCTCTTTTGGTGTGATGCACACCATTATAATACTATGATCTTTTTGTAGATTTTAATTTATATTAATGATTTTCTTAAATTTATTCCTTAAAGTGATTTATTAGGAGTGTTTCAAATGATATTCTTAAAATATTCAATTGAATTTGCCTTCTAATGTTATGGAATAGAATATTTCTTTTTTGGTATAATCCTATTATCTATTGGATCACATCCTACACACACCCTTGGTTGTTTTAAGATCTTATTTTGATTGACCTATGTAAAATAAAGATGTATTATGGTTATGATATTAGATATATATTTTAAGTATCCCTCTTTATATAGGCGTTGATCTAGGTGTATTGAGGGTGATGGCACCCCTTATCACATGGAGGTTGCATTGTGTAGTTGGTACCTATCCCGGTTTTGTTTTATTGGTTTTGGGTTAATATTGTAAACTTTTTAATATAATGACCCGAAATATCCATGTAATTTATTTAAATATATGGGAATTTTACTAGTCGGCGAAAATTAATGGGTCATGATTCCGAGGCCCGGAGTGCTCAGAATAATTTTCTGAGGATTTATTTGGGCACATTCAGAAAACGTACGAACGGGTTTTTATAACCTTTGAATAGGTGCTCAGAATTGAAATATGTGGGAAACATTGAACTCGCAGTGCCGAGATTCTCTTAAGAATACTTTCACCTCAAAAACAGTTGGTCGACGGTGGAAGATAGTTTCAGGATTTTTTGTGGGAAAAATAAAATAATTTAAAAGCCAGTTTTATTTTATTTTCACTTTTATATCCACTAATGTGGAAGCTAGTGGTTGGGACCACCACACCTTAACCTCTCATGAGAGGTTATGGTGGTCGGGCCTACTAAAACCTATCCTCTCACGAGATGTTGCAGTTTGGGGACCACCTGAGAGTAAACATTCCCAATTAATTGAGAAAAACCTCCCAACTCCCTCATAAATGAGGTAGAGTCTCTTAACCACCCAGAAATTAATGGTGCCACAACCCCTATTTTAATGTTGTCAACCCTTCCACTCTTTTAATTGTGCCAACCTCATGAATTAATTATGTGGAGCCAACTTAATTAATTCATCCAATATGATTTTTAAAACCATCAAACTAAATAATAGATAATTTATACTTTGGAGGGGCTATCTATTCATTTGTTGGAAAAAGGATGGAAAAGGAGGTTAGAGATCTTGGGAGAAAAATCTCCAATGAATAATGGTTTCTCCCAATGAAGAAAGCTGACAAGGAACGCCTTCAACTATGAAGAACGACCTCCTTCAACCTTCTTCCATGAACTCTTTCTGATGTGGGACGTCCTCATCCGTGGAGAATCGAAACCAATATTTATCCCAATGGATCATCTTCTTCCCTGCAGCTCCATCGATGAACAAAGGGACAAGGTAGGTATTTTATTTAATTATGATATTATTCCCTTGTTTCTTTTCTACCAAAACAAAGAATGTGGACCAAATTATTATCATGTTGATCCACAGATGTTTTTCCGTGCGAGTTGGGAATATATTGTTAATGAGGGATTATGGGAATTGGTTTTTTTAAGATATCTTCCATTCTAGTTATATTTTTATGTTCTTGATGAACCGTTTGCTACAACCCTAAACTCGGATGGTGTGGGCCAATCTAACATGCCTCAAACCCCCCTCCGCCATTCTTCTTTTTTATGTTCTCGGGCATGGCGATGTAGCGATGAGACAAAGAAGGCGACAACGGCAAGATGTGTCGCCTCCTTGATGTTCCTGCGCCCCGGATGAATCGGCTTCACCACCCAGGGACAAACCGTGCTACCCTATGGATCCCGAGCTACCCTGGACGTGCTGCCCGCTGGACGAACCTACCCAAGACGCACTGCACCCCATCCGCACCGTGCCCCACCCGCATCACACCCCAGCTCCGGACCGTCGCGCCTCTTGCACCCCTTGTGGAGCCATCCCTCTCCCCTGCAATCTGGCCACTGCTCGCCTCAAGGCTATGCCTCTGGGAAAACTATGCACCTCGCGCGACCCACACACCCCACAATGCTACTAGCCGAACTGGCTCGCCGTCTTCCACGAGCTCGACGACTCTTCCATCCATGCGCCCCACGGCACCCCTGCCGAGCCATCCCCCTATCCCCATAATGAGATGCCCTGAGATGGCCCCGCGTGGTGCCCTCCAAAAATATTTTTGCCCTCATGGTGCCCTTCGGGCCGAACCTCCGTTGCGGTGCCCTCCGGGACGAACCGCCCATGCGCCGACCCATGGAGATTCTGCACTCTAGCGGCCTACTGGCCTAGGCCTAGCGGGTAGGGTCGAACCATACAGGGCAAGACGAGTCGGCCCAGACCGGTTCAACCCAGACATGGTTGGGCCGGGTCGGTCTGACTAGTACGGACCGGACCCGGGCCCACTATGACCCTTTACTTTCTTTTGGCCATATCTTTGGCATCAAGCATCTTTTTGAAGAACCATCAGTGGTCATGTTAATCATGGAACATGACAGTCCCATTCAGTATACCCCACCATATTTTGAGGTACAGTAGAGATACATTCAATTTGGATCATGCATGAATCCAACCGGGCCCCCGAGACTAAAAGTCTAATAAATCCTAGATCGGGTGTCCGATTGACGTACTGTCTATTGAGTTGGGACCCCTATGACATGGTGAAACTTTAAGATACTTCATCGAGTGAATTGGTCATAGTTGGAATATCAAAAATTAGCTTGTGGACTGAGTCATCCCAGAGATGAGCGAGCAGAGTGCAAAGACCTAGTAGCTGGCTGAGACTTGACGACTGCTGACTGATTGACTGGGAGTGACTCGACTTGCCTAGTGGAAAGCGCCTAGTTGTGTAGAATGACCCACAGAGGAGAAGTGATTTTTTGTGGTGGCAGACCCACGGTACTCGATAGGAGATTACCCTTAAGGCTTTGAGGGGGATCACCTGGTTGGGGTGGTAAACCCACGGTGGGGAGCGAATCTCTGTGACGAAGCAGACCCACAATACTCGATAGAAGGAGTACCTCAACTGTCCAAGGATAGTGGGAAGCGCGCTTGGTGTTGTGGCAGGCCCACTATACTCAACATAATATGAGTTATCCATCAGCCGTGGTTTCGATAATGTGAATAAAATATTGGCTGATCTGATTCAGAACATTTCTCTTTCCTCATGATTGTGATGGATCAATTGATAACTTAGGTATATGTATGGGTATATACCAAAGTATGGTTATCTATTTATTTCATTCTTTGTGGTTTATCCATTTTGGATTTTGTGAGGCCTTGGAGGTCTTGGGGTCCATACAAAGTATCATTATTGTCAACCCTGCATGGGCTATGCCCACATCTTGTTTTGTTGGATGCAGACGATGGACAACACAGACTGAGGTTGAGAGTACCAGGATTGGACGATACATGGAGTTGGAACTTATGATGAGTCAGTACGTGGAGGAGACTGACTGATGTGGAGTTCCAAGGAATCTAATTTTACCTACATTTCAGGTAGGAATTCTGGAGGATGATCCAGTAGTTGTTCTTACTTTCTTCAGTTGTACTTGTTCTTCCATTTCCTTGTACATTACAGTTGGTCATGTATTTCTGAACCCTTTTACTTTTCAGAAATCTCTTGTTATACTATTTACATAGTGTTTTTTATCCAGATGTGTGATGTGTTATGTGAGTTTATAGGTTATAATGACAATTCCTTCATATTTTTAGGGAATTACACATTTGGTGCTAGTCTCTATCCCCTTTCCGATGGAAGGTGGGCTTGGGGTAGTCACGACACGAGACCCGGGGGATGGGCCATGATAAATTGGTATCAGAGGAGTTATTTCTACTGGAGAACATAGGAATCTGATATTTCTTTTCTATGAAGAAATATTGTTAAGAGTACTGAGTGTGGTTCTCAGTTAAGAGAGTCCAGTGTTGGTGCGGCGACTGATGTATGCTTAAACCAGGACCCTGACTTCTGATTTCTGACTCAGTGCACGGAAACAATGATTGATTGTGTGTTTTTAAATTTTTTCTTTAAAGTCAACTCAACCATGTCATCTCACAAGGTATAATCTTTTGACTCTTCCACATCTATTTCTTTTAGGATTCCTTATCGTAGATAGCCAGCTAGAGTTCCGAGAGTTATACGCACAGATAGCCCACTGCGTGACGAGGCCTCGGTGCAGTGCCCTTTTCCAGCGGAGGCACCAGCTGTACCACTTCCCATTGGGCCACCGATGCCACCAGCCCCAGCAGCATAAGATGCATGACGGTTGTGCGTATTGTATGTGTTCTAGCACCAGAGGCCACCCAGGTTCAAAGAAGAGACCGAACCACATGCAACTGAGGATGGGATGGAGGCTATGGTGATAGTCTTCTGATTGATAGGGACACTAGCAAACCTCATGGTGATTCATGCTGCTAGCCTTCTACAGGAAACAGTGGGAAGATGGTGGAGGTTGATTACTCATGTCCATGATGAGATGACTCTTCTCTGGGCATACTTAGAGATACTGTTTCAGGCAGAGTTTATCCCATAGACTCTCCACGCAGTGCATATTCACGAGATACTTCATCTGCTAGAGGGCAGCATGACTGTAGATCAGTACTCAGTGAGTTTCACAGACCTCTCACACTACTCCACTGAATGGGTTCATGACCCATTATTTTGGGCATAGCTATTCGATACGAATATTATATGGGAGATCATAGCTCCGATGATCTCACTCAACATCCCGACGCAGGCATGGGTGTTAGCGAGAGCCCTCTTTGTGGAGATTTTCCTTGATGAGCAGTCTCTAATAGCAAGATCCACCACCAGTCGACGCGTAGAGGAATCTTCTGCAGCTGGAAGTAGATATATGTCAATTATTTCCAAGAGGACTAGACATATAAGTGGACTATCGCAATACTTAGGATAGGTTGGGTGGGGGCACCAGGATTGGAGACATACCTGCCATGAGAGGGCAGTGTTACTCATGTGGCGGGCAGGGTCACATGACTCGTGACTATCTGACCCTCCATTCTGATGATCAAAAAATGGCCGAAGGACCTCCTAGGGAGAGAAAAATATTCAATCAAGGTGGTCTATAGGGAGCAGGAGGACGTGGCAGGTGAGATGTCCGTGCAGCTGGTGGTGGACGAAGATTTGAGATATTACCACCACCACCACTAGGAGTTCCTCCCCGACCACAAGGAGTAGGTGGACATGGGATTGCTCAGCTCTAGGTAGATAACACCTACGATAATGATATTCTGGAGATGATACGAGGTACCATCTGTGTCTATTCCACCTTAGCTGTAGTTCTTATAGACACAACTACTAGTCAGTCTATCATTTCCACTACCTTCGTTCGGAGCTCGAAGATTCTGACGGAGTCATTGGCTCTATCCTTACATCCATAGACTCCAGAAGGAGCAGACTCTAACATTACTCACTTGTGCCGACAGAGTGAGATTACTCTAGGAGGAAATAGCTTTAACTGAGATCTCCTAGTAGCAGCATCGATGCCTTACAACGTCATCTTGAGTATGGACTGGTTATCTACAATCAATGCTCCGATTAAATGTATTATGCACAAATTGAGGTGTGTCCACACGGATGGGACCAGGTTTACCTTCACCGGCAAGAAGGGAGCTTTTTCAATACATGATGGACTTTCTTGTAGGAGAGTTCATCCGTTCACTCATCAGTTGTCTTGCTTTACCCTTAGAGGAGTTGATGTGGACAGTCCAAACTATCCTGTAGTGGTGGACCGGTATGCAGATGTTTTCCCTGATGATGCCCCGGGTCTACCTCCTCTCAGAGAGGTGGAGTTTTACATTAAATTGTAGCCCCAAGATATCACAAATATATACTCCATCTTATCAGATGGCTCCCAAATATCTTCTCGAGCTGCAGGTACAACATAAAGACTTGTAGAGGAAGAGATTCATCCGGACTAGTGTTTCTCCATGGGCAGCCCTGATTCTATTCTCCATGAAGGATGATGGGAGCTTGAGGATTTGTGTTGACTATTGTCGCATGGACTAGGTGATCATAAATAACAAGTACCCACTTCCAAGGATTGATGAACTCTTTGATATGTTTAAGGGAGCACGATGATTCTCGAAGATAGACCTCATATCAGGATATCACCAGCTCAGAGTTCGAGACAATGTTGTGCAGAAGACTACCTTCATATGTCGGTACAACCACGAAGAGTTCTTGGTTATGACATTCGACGTAACCAATAGTTCAGAAGTGTTCATGGGACTCATGAACATGATCTTTCAGCCATACCTTGATCTCTTTGTTTTAGTACTCATCGACGACATTATGATCTAGTCAACGTCTGAGGAGGAGCATCCCTCTAACTTACAGGTAGTACTGGACACACTCTGAGAGCCTCAGATTTATGTTAATCTCTCTAGGTGCTAGTTTTGGATCCGATAGGTTCACTTTCTGGGAAATTTCATCTCGGAGGATGTATTTTCAATTGATCCAATGAATATTGAGTCGGTACTTTCTTGGGAGAAACCCATGAGTGTGACGGAAGTACGATGTTTCTTGGGTTTGGATGGAGACTACCAAATTTTTGTACCAGACTTCTCCAGAGTTTCAGCACCACTATCAGCGATGAAGAAGAAGTGGAAACCCTTTGTGTGGTTGGAGATATGCCAACATAGATTTCAAGAGCTGAGGTAGAGTCTGACTAGTTCCCCCATCTTGAGGCTTCCAGAAGAAGGCGTAGGGTACGTAGTCTACTACGATGCATCAAGGACTAGGCTCAGATGTGTCCTGATGTAAGAGTGAGCAGTGATCACTTATGGTTCATGACAACTGAGACAACATGAGAAGAACTATGCTACCCATGACCTGGAGTTAGTAGAAGTTGTCTTCGTCTTGAAGATGTGTCGACACTCTCTGATGGGCGTGCTTTTTATCGTGTACTCTGAACACAGGATTCTTAGGTATATCTAATATCAGAAGGACCTGAACCTAAGACAGTGATGTTTTCTTGATTTAATCCAGTACTATAAATTCTAAATAGTTTATACTTCTGGGAAAGGGAATTTTGATGTAGATGCATTCAGAAGGAGATCGGGTACACAAATTCTAGGTGAGGAGACGGAGCAGATGGCTGCTTTACATATATCCTTTGTGGATAGAGATGGAGAATCCTTCATTCAATATCATACAGTCACTCCCCCCTTCTTTAGCGAGTTCGGGAGTCACAACATGGGGATGCTAACTCCGAGACACGACGTGATCTGATATCGACAGGGCATGCACCTAATGGATTTATTGAAGATGGGGAGCACATCATCCTCTTCAGAGGACGTACCATGGTACCAGTGTCACTTCAAGAGGAAGTGTTGAGGTAGTTCCACAGATCCCCTCTAGAGGTACATCCAGGAGAGGCGATGATATACCAAGATCTCCGAAGACATCACTGGTGGCCGGGAATGAAGAAAGTAGTTGCAAAGTTTGTCTCTCAGTGCCTCATTTCTCAGTAAGTGAAGGTGGAGCCCTAGGTACCAGAAAGCTTGGTTTGGCCTTTAGAGGTCTCAGAGTGGAAGTGGGATGGGTTATCCATGGATTTCATGATAGTACATCCATGTACATCCATCAGACATGTCTCGATCTAGGTGATCATCGACCGACTCCCCAAGTCCTCTCACATTCTACCAATCAGAGAGCAGGGTTCAGTAGAGGGCTTGGGATGCCTCTATGATCAGGATATTGTGTGGTTAAATGGAGTTTCTATGAAAATTTTCTCTGATCATGACGCACATTTTACTTCCCAGCTATGGATGGGGTTGTAGGAAGCTTTCCGGATGTAGCTTCGTTCAAGCACCACCTTCAATCCTCAGATGGATGTCCAGATTGAGCATACCATTAAGACCCTCGAGGACATGATGCGTTCTTGTGTCCTTTACTTTGGTCGTTGTTGGGAGGATCACTTAACTTTTTTGTAGTTTTCATACCCACCATTGGGATGGCACATTTTTAGGCATAGTACGAGAGGGCTTGCAGATCACCATTGTGTTGTAATAACTTAGGGGAGTTAGTACTCTTGGGACAAGAGATGGTACAAGCTACGATGGAGAAGGTGCAGATCATATAGGGGTTGATGAAGACTGCACAGAGCAGGCAGAAGTCATATGATTACAGGAGACAGAGACGTTTGGAGTTCGAGGATGGCGACCATGCCTTTCTATGGGTCTCACCTCGATGAGATTTGCGGTGATTTGGCCAAGGCGACAAGTTATATCTGAGATTCATCATAGCTTTTCACCTCCTCAGATGAGTTGGTGAGGTGGAATATTGCTTTGATCTTCAACCTCAGTTGTATTGGGGGAGCGACGTCTTCCACATATCCCAGCTAAGGAGATACAAGAACGACCTTTCTCACTTCATCGACCATGGAATGTTGGATGTCGACGATGGGGTGACATTTATGGATGTTACAGTAGAGATTGAGGATCGAAAAAAGTGGGTCCTTCATGGATGGTCGATACCTCTGGTGCACATTCGCTGGAAGTACAGGAACCTCCCGGAGTGAAAATGGGAGCGGGAGGCTCAAATGCATGCTCAGTGACCCCACCCATTCCCTTTGATTTTTGGAATACGGGGATATAAAGCCTGAGGTGGGGAGAATATAATGACCCAAAATTTCCACTTAATTGTTTTTAAATATATGGAAATTTTACAAGTCATTGAAAATTGACGGTGCGTGATTCTGAGGCCTGGATTTCCCAGATTCAATTTTTTATGCTTTGTTTAGGTATGTTTAGTAAACGTATGAGTGTGTTTTTATAACATCTGAACCGGTGCTTAGAACTAAAATCCAAGGGCACCGTTGAACTCGCAGCGCTGATATTCTCTTAAGAAGACTTTCACCTCAACAGCAGTTGGTCGAGGGTGGAAGATAGTTTTTGGGATTTTATGGGAATAATAAAATAAAATAAACTCATGTTTTATTTTATTTTACCTATTATAACCAACCATGTGGATGTTGGACGTGGGGACCACCACACTTTATCCTCTCATGAGAGGTTATGGTGGTGGGACCCACCCGAACCTAACCTCCAATGAGAGGTTATGGTGTGGGGACCACCCAGGACTAACCCCCCCCCCCAATTAATTGAGGAAACCTCCCAAATCCCTCATAAATGAGGGAGAGTCTCTTGACTTCCCTTAACTTAATGGGGCCACCACACCGTCTTTTAATGGTGTCAACACTTCCCCTCTATTAATTGTGGCAACCTTATCAATTAATTAAGGGGAGGCAACTTAATTAATTCACCAAATATTAATTTGAAACCCTTCAAACTAAATAAAATATAATCTAATATTTGGATGGACTATCTATTCATTTGTTGGAATAAGGTTAGAAAAAAGAGGATTATAGCTCTTTGAATAAAACTCTCATACAAATAATGCTTTCTCCCAATGAAGAACGTCGACGAGGAATGCCTTCGACTATGAAGAACGACCTCCTTCGACCTTCTTCCATGGATTTCTTCCAATGTGGGACGTCCTCATCCATGAAGAATCGAATACCATATTTTTCCCAATATATCGTCTTCTTCCCTGTGACTCCATCGAAGAACAACAAGAAAGTTAGAGATTTTATTTAAGTATGATACTATTTCCCTGTGTCTTTTCTTCCAAAACAAAGAACACGAACCAACTTATTATCAAGTTGATCTGTAGATGTTTTTCTTTAAGGTTGGGAATATATTGTTAATGATGGATTATGGGAATTGATGTTTTTTAAGATACTTGTCATGCTCATTCATTCTATATGTTCTTGATGACCCGTTTTCTACCACCCTAAACATGGAGGGTGCGGGCCAAACTAACATGGCCCGACCCCACTCTACCATTCTTTTTTTTATGTTCTTCGGCATGGCGTCGAGGCGACGAGATGACGAAAGCAACAAAGGCAACTTGTGCCGCCCCCGCGATGCTCCGTTGCCCCGGCCGAATGGGATCCACTACCCCGGGTTTAACCGTGCCTCCCTCCAGCACCCAAGCCTCCCCGGCCGCGCCCCCCGCTGGATGAACCGGCCCGAGCCGCGCCACACCCCGGACGAGCCGCGCCCTGGCTCCTGGCTGCCACGCCTCTAGTGACTCTCGTAGCGCTCTTTCGAACCCCAGAAGAGCCGACCACTACGCGCACCATGGATCCGTCGTCCATACACCCCGTACACCCCACACACCTTTCACACGCTACGCCCGGCTGGCCAAACCGTACCATCGGCCTCCACACGCCCCGTAGATCTACCATTCGCGCACCCTAGCTGAGCCGTCCCCCTGGCCCTAGGACGATCTGCCTCAATCTGGCCCCTTGAGACACCCTACGGGCCGATCCGCGCCCTCCCATTGCCCTTCGGGTTGAACCGCCCATGTGGTGCGCGTCGGGCCAAACCGCCCATGCGCCGACCCGCGTCCATTCCGTGCTCTCACGACCGTCCATTCTATTGCGGCTAGCTGGGTGAAGCCTAGTGGACCGGGCCAAAGCTAACGTGCTAGGCCAGACCCAACGGGTAAGGCCGAGTCGACCAAGACTGGGTCGAACCTGACCTGATCTCATTACAACCCTTTATATTATTTTGACCATATATTTTGGCACAGGGAGTTCGTTTGACGAATAGTCAACAACCCTTGTAAACTTTGTGTGTGACGGTCTGTTTAAGTATACCCCACTAGTGTTTCGAGTACAACTGAGATATGGTCAGGATGGACCGTGCATGAATCCAATCGGGCCCGCAGTATTAAAAGGATAATAACTCATAGACCGGGTGCCCGATTGATGCACCGTCTATTACTTTGATACCCGTATGACCTAGCAGACCATTGAGATACTTCATCGTCGGACATCGTGATAGTTGGTGTATTGAACATTATCTTTTGGAAAGGATCCTCCCGGAGACGAATGAGCAGAGTGCAAACACCTAGTAGCTGGCTGAGACATGACGACTCCTGACTGATTGACTCTGGGTGTACTCGACTAGCTTAGTGGGGTGTTCCTGGTTGTGGTGGATAACCCATGATAGAGGAGCTCCTGGTTGTAGTGGCAGACCCGCAGTACTCGACAGGAGAAGTACCTTTGCAGGATATGTAGGGGAGCACTTGGTTGTGGCAGCAGACCCACAGTGGGGAGCACCTCTGTGTGACACAGCAGACCCATGGTACTCGACATGAGAAATACCTCAACAGTCCATGGTTAGTGGGAATCATGCATGGTGTCTCAGCAGGCCCACTATAGTCGATAGAGGAGGAGTTCTCCAGCAGAAATGGTTTTGATAATGTGAATATAATCCTGGTTGAGCTGAGTCAGTACTTTTGTGTTTTCCTCATGATTGAGATGGATTACTTGATAACATAGGTATATGTATCGGCATATACGAATGTAATCTTATATATTGATATCATATTTTTTGGTTTCTCTTTGTTGGATTTTGTGAGACCATGAGGATCTTGGGGTCCCTACTGAGTGTCGTTATACTCACCCCTACACGGGCTATGCCCGCACCTCGTTGTGTCGGATGTAGACGACCGACAACGCTGACTATGCCTGAGAGTACCAAGATTGGATGGTACCTAGAGGTGGACTTTACGAAGAGTCGGTTCGCGGAGGAGAATGACTGATGTGGAGTGATGAGGAAGAAATCTATACCTTCCATTTAGGTAAGAATTCTGGTGGATGACCCAGCAACTGTTTTTCCTGTTTTCAGTTGTACTTGTACTTCCAGTTCCTTGAACTTTATAGTTGGTCTTGTATTTCCGTACCCTTTTACTTTTCCTCACTTTTTTTCTATACAGTTTACTTAGTGTTTTGTACCCAACTATGTGCTCTATTGTGTGCATTCACAGGTTATAAAGGAAATTCCTTCCCAGTTTTAGGGAATCAATCCTTTGGTGCTAGTCTACACCCCAAGGCCTATGGAATGTGGGTTTCGGGTAGTCATAGCATGAGCCCCAGGGGATGGGTCGTGACATTTTACTTGAAATTGGAATATCTATTTTGGTTATAGATATTCATTCTAGAGTGATGTTTTTATTTTTGAATTTTTCATAGTTGATAATAATTTGTTAAATATTTCCACAAAATTTATTGATGATACATAGACACTAGTTTCTAGCCAATGGGGATTAGAAGAACCCTTTAGGCCATGCCACGAGTAGGGTCAGGTTTCAGGTTTGATGGAACCCCATATTGGTTCGTGAAAAACACTGGTAAAAGATTATAAATTGATCATATATGGTATTATATATATGATTATTATTCTATAATATATGTATAATATAAAAATATTTATTATATAGGAGGTTCAAACACCAAAAATAGAGTCGAACCTAAGGTAATGGTTTCTCATCTTACTTTTACTTCTCTAGGAAATACGCCATATTCCCAAATTATTCCATTGTGTGGTGTATATAATTCTCCTTTTCATGTTCTATTTGATTAATATATTCCTCTTTGTGGATTTTAATATTTAATTTGATGTTATTTATTTCATTTGATTTTTGATTCAAAAGATACCAATGTGGTAAGGGATTATTTCACAATCTCACTGTTAATAGGGATTGTTTTTGTTAATGTTTCTATTAGGATAACTATTTTTTCTATTGTAAAACTATTATATTTACTTTTATTAATATTATGATTTAATTTTTCATTTAGTAGTACTATCTCCACAATATTTATTTTACTTATAATAATTATTACCTTTTAAGAAAACATATCATTATTTCTATCATTGGATTAAAATAATTCTTTATCAAAATCTATTTTTATAAAAAAGAATCAACTTTTATTAACATAATTAAAATTATTTACTAAAAACAATTTACCCATTTTTTAGTTTATAAAAATTCTATTGAAAAAAATCATTATGACATTTTTAAAAGATTTATTGTTTGAATTTTATTAAAAATGTGAATGGAAATTATATTTAAGGTGTACAGCTTGAAAAAAATTTCTTAATATCATTACCACTAAATTTTCTAATGCTTACTATATATGATTCAATGATTATTTAAATTTTATTTTATTTGAAAAATAATTTTTTGAATTTTTTGTTTTAAAATGTTATTTTCAAAATTTTATTGTTATTTTCATCAATAATATTTTTATTATTCATTTAATGGTATTTATTATAATCGTATGCATCAATAATTCATTTTACTTATGATTAATTTGGGATATTTTGTATTGATAACATCCTAGTTTTTTATATGGATGGTTTATGATTATTTTGAATACTATTATTCATTTTTATTACCAATAACCATGTTACATTGGTTGTTATGTGGTTATTTTTAATTGATTATGTTATTTATTAACATATCACATGTTTTTTTGTAAATATGAATATTTATGATGATTATGTTTTACCTCTTTCATATAAGTACTTCATTAGACATAGTAAGTAACTGGTGGGGACCATTTATAGATAACCACTTAATTTATTAATAAGTATCATGAGAAATTTATTTTGTAAAATTAGATGAGTTTATTCTTATTTATTTAAGAATACTTGTGAAAGGTCTTTATAGTTTCTTTCAAATTTACATCATTACACATTACCTCATAGTGAGATTAGTTAGTGATTTCCATGTTATTATTTTATTAGTTAGAATATTCACGGATAAGTTTCAAGATCACCGGATTATTTATATGGTTTGATTTGTTCATCATGTATTCCTTCCATATTCTGATCATGTTATTGTTAAAATATCATCTGTTTCTATTATTTACATTCCCCTATTGATTTGGACTATTTATTCATGATAAATTCTTCTATATGCATGACCTTACTAAGAATCCCAGGTCACCCATTTCTTATGTTTTATTTTCCCCATGATTCTATGATGTGTTCAAAGATTAATAAAAGGGGATACACTAAGGATAATACCTGATTTCTAAACAAAAACTTTGTGTATTCTATGTTTTTTAAATTTCATATGAATTTCAATTATATAAATAGTTGAACAATACTAATAAAATATATGATCCATTAGGCTGTGATTACTTTTATCATATTACAATTTAATAATGTAGAAACTAGATCCAGACTATTAGGTTCGGTGTATTTACATTTGGTATCTTAATAATTTTAGTATAAATTTTCAGATCTAGATTTAGCAAAATAGAAATAATGGAATATAAATTCATGAATGACAAAATTTCTTTGTCTAGGTATATGACAACATCCTAGAGTTTTGGTAAGATGGATACTATGTCATTTTCAAATAAATACTTCTCTTTATGGGCACTAGAATAATATGTGGTTCTGGTACAAATGTACCTATGAGAAAGAACATTGAAAAAGGAACATCAGGCTTGACTCGAGCATTTCTTGGTACCCAATAGCTATCCTTACTAAAAATGTGGTATGAAACTCTTAATGGTTATTAATATGATAATTTAAATTTTCATTAAGTACAACCACAATGGATGTGAAAAGATTTTATGATTTATAATCTTCCACAAATAAACGATATTTATGATTATATATTATTCTTGCATTCAATTTGTAATTTATGTTATGGTTTTCACAAGTTTTTTTATTGTAAATTTGTATTCATAATTTTATGATCCAAAATAGTGTATGAATTTGTTTAGAAAATCATCTTAGAGGATGTATTGAAAACTATTTCAATTCACGTAACTCATGTAGCAATTTTCTTACTAGGAATTATAATTAATCTGGAGGTCAATATTATTATATAACTAAATAAATTATAGAAGTATTTATATTGTTGAATAAATTTATAATTAATAAAAATTTCATCATGGAGCACCCTACAGATCAATAACACAATGTAACAATGTTATACCACTTCATGTGTCAAAAACATCCACCATATAATCGGAATAAAACCTATCTGTTTCTTCGAAATGTATAATTTTCTAAGAGAATATGTTATTCTCATTGGGATGTAATTAATGGTTTATGGTTTTCAGGGTAGTTGATTATATCACAGAACATGCAGATAAATCATGGAAAATTTATTTAAAATAGAAAGGATGTAGTAGAAAAAATATAAAACATTGAATGAAAGGATTTTATGGCACTGTTCTAGGAAAAGTATTTTACCGTTGAGTAATGACTAGATACCTATCAAGACTAAGAAAAAATTTAGGTGAAAATATATCTGTTTTTGAAGAAAACATTAAAATGATATAAAGACATGCTGCATACTATTTATGTAATCCATATACCATGACTGACCATATAATATATGTGATAATGAAATTCCATCAATGGGAATTGGATTCCGAAAAATTACAATCATATGAGGAAATAATATAATTTTTTATCAATATAGAGAAATAATTATCCAATTATTATATATTTTTAGGGATGAAAGATATGAAGAAGATTGAAGAAAAAATATGTATAAAGGGGTGAAGGGATAGAAGGTTTTTTTCCAGTCTGATAATTGTTGAATGAATCTTCATCGTACTTTGTTTAAGGGAATTTGATTTTTATATTTGTATAGAGATAAATGCCAAAATTCTGATGTTTTCAATGGTAATAAATACAATTTTTTTCCACTTTATATACTATACGGATATGGGGAACTATATAGACAAATTCCCCAAGAATCAATTTAATATACCTGAGAAGAAGCAAATGGATCTATGTCAAGAATATGCTATTATTATAGAAGAGGTGGGACGATTAATGTATATTATTTTGGATTAAAGAACCATATTATTAGTTTATTTTTATCAATTATATTTTGGTTATATGAATTATGAAGTGTAAAGGGATCGTGCTACCTGACCTTTTATTTAACTAGTTTAGATCATATCTTTAATGGTACCATCAACCAAGAAAATTGATATAGTGGAAAGATGAAATTATTGTAAATCCCAAGATCGATGGGTGATAATAAATAATGTATAATTTATGTTTAGATAATAATGATAATGAGGTTTTTATAATAATGTGTTGTTGATCTTGAAATTTGTTAATGGTTTGATGGTTTTTTCAATCATGACAAGATTTTAAAGTATTTTATTATTATTATTAGAATATATTTGATAACCTAGTGTGATATGTTTTGGAATAATTCATGTTTTCTTTATGGGTTTATATTGATAATGGTATTCACATATTTGTATTGTGACATTAAGTGACAATTTATATTGTGTGGGGGAATATATGATTTATTTAGTTACCTTATAAATTTTTTGACATTAAATTTGGTCACAAATATTTTGGATAATTTATAAGTTTTACTATATCTGTAATGGATTAATTTTATCGTTGCGTGATATTGCATAACTTGTGCTAAATATTACAAATTTTGAAAATATATAGAGACTAGAGGAACAAATTTTCTTTATTTCTTTGATCTAATGATTTGTTAGATGTTAATTTTAGTGGTTCATGCATAAGAAAAATTACTATTGGATGTTGATTTATATTATTTTTATATTAATTCATAATTTATCAATGATCTGCCAAAGTCTGAAATTTTAAATGAATTTTCAGTTATTCATTATATAAATGTTATCCTAGTAAAATCATTTATGATGAATCAAATGACCCCTCAACAAATTACATGCTTATAGATTATTTGTGATTAAATTTTATAGATCAATTATTTTATTATGATAAATGATTTTAGCCACTCACAAAAATTATGAATAATTTTTTCACATGTTCAGATATTTATTACCCACCAATTTTCACCTACATGGAAACCAAGTAATGTGTTATTCTGGACAACCTTCACATATACCTTTATGTCTGATAAATATAATTTCTTATTTTCATAAAATTTAGGTTTCAAATGAATGTATTTTCAAATATCAACGCCTTAACTACTAAGATCATGAAGAAACTGTGACAATTCATTTTTTAAGGGAATTAGAAAGTAACATTGTGAGATTTTGGTATAGGACCACCAAATTTAATAGAATATATTTCACAATTCACATATATTAGAAAATAATTTAACACCTATAATCATTATTATATTATTATTTTTAAATAAATTCAATCTCTTTGATAGCATGTAATATAGAAAATTGAACATTTGGACTAAAGATAATACTATATTAAATTTTTATTATTTAAACATGAACATTATAATGAAACCTCTATGTTGATAGGTAGGGATATAAATAATCATTTAGGAAAATTATATTGTCTAATTTTTTAAAAAAAACTCATTTTATAACTATTGATCCGGAATATAATATGGATAATTTTATTGATTTTTTTTTAAAACTGTATTTTTCAAAAAGGTTGTTTAGTTGTGCTGTTCACACAGATTTTTAAATTAACTTATACCATGTTTACAATTTTATTTTAAAAAAATAACTTCAGGTTTGAAATTTAAATTTCAAAATTATCTTTGTGTGAATTTGTTTGAATTTTTAAAAAAGAGAAATTTTTTTTATGACTAGTGAGAAATACTAATTTATTTAAAATAATTTCTTTACAATAGAATCATTTATCCCTTATATTTTTAATTAAAATTGTTTTAAAATTATCTTTATTCATATTATATTATAATAAATTCATATTAGTTCACTAGAATAATTTTTATATTTAATTTTGATTTTCGATTTTTCTATACTTATGAGAAATGTAACTTTGGAAAAAAAAATTCTCAGCCATACACATTTAATTTATAATAAATTTGCCGACCCGTGTGAGTTGAATTTGATACAACCAATTTAATATTTTTAATTATTATAATTAATATTATATAATATGTTCAAAATAATTTTCTTTCATTAATGGATATTAAAAACATTAAATCTTATTTACCACAGTTTCGGTTATCATGAGTTTACTAGTGGGTCCAACTAAAATGATAAGTGTTCAAATAAACTATAAACTTTTAAATTTAATATTTAATGACCATTAATGGACCCTCATTACTTTAGGTCCAATTTTTATTTGTTTTTGGAAAATTTCCCATGAAAATGATATTTATTATAATTATGTTAATGAAAAACACAAAATGACACCACCTTTCTTTTTAAATGTCAATTATGTGTTCACATAGGGGAAAAATAAATTAACAAATATTTATGTTAGTTTTTATAATTATGAAATTAGTTTAATGATTCTAATGTATTTATAAAATTTAGGAATCATATAAGTACAGAAAATTCTTATCTAATTTTAACACCCTATTTATATAATAAATAGATTAATAAAATAAATGATACAAAAATTAGTAACATTAAAATTAATTGAATTAATTATTATAATCTATTAATTATGTGGATAAATATATCATTTATATAGGTTTGGACATAATATATTAAAATTTAATATTTATCTTGATATTTTTATAACTGAAATTAAATAAATAATGTCGAATGTGACATATAAATTATTTTAGAATAAATTATATTTTATTAAATGATTTAAAATTAATAAAAAATAACTTCTACCAAGTTATTTTTGAATTTGAAAAAATATATAATATGATCTATTGATTGAACAATGTTAACATTTTTATGAATTTATTAACCCATTAAATGTAAAAATAATTTAGAAGAGTTCAAGATAAAATGATATTTTTTCACGTTACATACACTTTTGATAAAATCAATGTTGAATGAACAAAAAAAATTTATTTGATAAAATGGATTTAAATTTTTTTATCCATTTTTACATATAATCTAATATGGATCATTCTATTTTTAAACTATAAATAAACTATTACAAAAAGAGTAGTTACAATAGAGAAAAAAAATTCTAAAATTTAAAAAACATAGTAGTAAAGGAGAAACATGTTTAAGACATGTGTTTTTACGGTAGAACTGTAGATTGATTATATCATGCCTAAAACCCTTTAATTATAAATGTTGGATTGACATATATTGATCATAACTTTCGATTATTAAATAGTTATGGGTATTTATAAAAATGTCACTCCCCCTCAATTATAAAATGGAAATAATTCCCCTCAAATATTCACACCTCTAGTGACATTTGGATAGAAAAAACCCTGAAACAATCCCTCTCCAAAATCTTATTCCAAGTTATATGACTTATATTTGTTTCAAAAATACCATCCCTTGGGACCATGAGAATAGAAACAAATGTGATTTCCTTAATAAGAGGTAATTTTATTCAATAATCTCATTATTTTTATTTCTTCTTTTACAACAATAAATAATTTTTTAATACATAAATAATAATAACACGTATATATCACATAGAATGAGTTTTTATAATTTTTATTGAATAATATTTATCCATATTCAATTCCATAATATGGGAAATGAATGCATAAAATCGTCTGTACGATAGGCTACTAGCTCACGAATTGATGTAACTCGTTTTCCATAAAAAAATTTCACGATTAGACATAATTATGGATTTAATATATATATATACCGTTTATTATAAAATTATTATCCTGGTGCTATAATATAACATTAAAATTCATACATTGAATTTATTTTAAAATATGATAACGTCGCTCGTTTGTACAGTGAACAACTATCTCACTAAGAAATGTGATTCATTTTCCAATTATGGTTTACATAGAATGTAATAAGGATAAATTTAATGAATATATATTATATATTAAATTTTCAAAATTCAATAAAATTAATATAAAATAAAAATTTATACCCATTCACTATTTAAGGGAATTATATCGTCACTCATGCATACTTATAGTCTATCATATTCAAGAGGCGATGCGATTCATTTTATACGTCCAATTTTCAAGAATGTATAATGGATGTAAATTAATGAAAAAATAATATTTAGAAAAATAATATGATTCATGGTATGATAGAAAAATACCCTAAGTATGGGAATGGTGACTCTCATGAAAAATCACACATGAGAGAACATGATAATTAACACCCAAAATAATGAAAATAATGAAATATTATGAACAAACAGGTGGTAAAATGTTTTATGTTGATAATATTTGGTTTAATATATATTATAATATCTCATTAATATATTTAAAATAAAATTTTATTTATTAATAGTATATGTTCAGAAATATATGAAGTGTGTTGAACAAATGGTAAGGAATTATATTTTCACTTTAACCATCATGAGACAAACTGTGTATTCACAACTTATTCTATTCATTAGTTTAAATACTTCCCCTTTTTTATTTGGTATATAATAATTATATTTCTATTAATTGTATTAAAATTCCAATTTTAGGTTCATTATTTCACAAAAATTATGAATGAAAAGTTACTGAACTAGTAATGGTTTATTTCATAATCCCTAAATTATTTGGGATTGATCTTATTTAAGAAACCCTTAGAGAAATTATTTTGTATTTATATCTTAAAAAAACTTCTTTAACTTCTGTTTATTTATGAATTTTTTATGTAATGATATCCTTTTCCACTCTTTTGTAATTATAATTATTGGGAGTGTTTTTTCAATAAAAATCCATCTTCATTTCAATTATTGGTCAAAATTATTATTTCATTAAAATCAATGTTTTCTATGAAAAAAATCATTTAAACTCTAATGTTGATTTATTATAGTCCTTTTTACCCATTTGATACATTTAAAAAAATCTTAAGGAAACTTCTTCTTATTTTCAAAATCATACCTATTTTGATTTTACCGGAATAAGGAAAGGAATAATAATTTTTACATGTATGGAATGAATGAAATTTCTAATCATCATAACCACTCAATGTATTAAATTTTAAAATATATCATTAATTTTTTATTTTCGATGATAATTATTTTTAAAATGTTTTTTATCATTTTAAAGGATATTTTAACAATGAAAAGGGTATTTTCTTCCAAAACAACTTTAAGGATCTTTTAATGGTATATCAATTCTTCAACAACATAAACCCTTTAAATCACTTATGATCCACTAGGTATATGTCGTATTTATATATTTCAAAGTATGTAATTGTATTTTTTATGATTATTTATACAAAGGATGTGTAATTTTATTACTATTCACAATATTAATTTGGATGGTTTATGATTATGCTTATTTTATTGGGGTATGTAATAACAAAACATATGTCGTTTATTAAATATGAATTTTAAAATTGATTATTTTTTACCCTTTTTATTTTAGGAATTAATTAGACTTATAAACCTTTGGGTGGTTTATAGTTTTAAATATCCCCTCAATTCATCAATAGTTCTCATAAAAAATTCAAATAGCCAAGTTCTATAAGAATCTACCAATATATTTAAACAATCCTCCAAAATGTCTTGCAATAATATTTTATATGATAAACATTATTTATTATTAAATTAAGATATTAGTTATTGATTTCCATTTGATTAGTATATTAGATAGAATATACATGGATAAGGGTCATGTTCATTTGATTCTTTATATGGATTTATTTGATCATCATTTACTATAACCATATTATTAGCTTGTTATTTTGTAAATGTGATTTATTTCAGTGATTTAAATTACCAAATTAATTATTCATAATTATTTATTATAGATTCTTCTATATTCTTTCCCTTATTAGGAATTTTATATCACCAATTTATTATGATTTACCTCAAGATTCCAAAAGGTTTTTTTGATTGATATATATCAATATGATAAGGGGAATAAAGGAATTCTGAGAGAAAACACATTTTTATATTATTTATAATTGAAATTTTATATTCGTGTATGTATCTACATTAAAAAGACTACTAAACTATATGATCCTTAAATATGTGATTCATTTTATGTAATTCTTATTTGATAAAGTAGGCAGTATCTATGTGCTACGTGGGTCGGGTCCTTACATTTATCCCTATGGGTTTCAGTGATGTTTTCTATGCCTGAGATCCTAAAATCACTAAACATTTCTTATAATTACAACTATTGAAAATAAATATTTTCACATAGAAATATGACATATTTGTATATTACAATTCATTACATTTCAAAAATTCATTCCCAAAGGACTATAAAAGTTTAGTTTCATTGGAGACTGGTTACACAATCCAATTATTTCATAAAATATAATAATATCTCCAATAAAGAACTTACATAATACTACTATTCATATAAATTCCGTAATTAAACTTTATTTAATAACCTATTAATATAATATGTAGAAAACAGAATGCTCAAATTCTTAGATGTGGTAATCAATAGAGAAATCATCAATGGTAAGTTTAAATCAAATTTTTATAATAAGGGTATAAGATGATGAATATTACTTATAATGTTCATAAAAAATATATCATGGTTCATATACATTATTGAAATAATTAAACATTATCATTTCAAAATTCATGAATCAAAAGAGTGATATTTATCATTAAAAGTATTAACCATAAATTCATGTCATAAAAGTGTGGCTCCATAAATACAACAAAAAACATTTTTATATGACATGGTAAACTACTAAGACCATGAAATATAAATGGAGTAGGGAAAAAAGTTTTTCTATATTGGATCAATAACATGGACACGTTTCCTATAGTAGATCATGAACTTGAACTTGTATCCCATAATATATCAATAAAATCATCTTATTTCACGTAATTATATCAGGAGATATATTACTCTACCAAATGAATTAGGGGGATATAAAATTCCATGAATAAAAATAATGTAATTAAGACAAAATATATGTAAACCGAACTATTAAAAAATATTCATAATATCCTCACACTATAAATTATTAAAAGAAAATATGGTTCTTAAATTTTTCATATATTAATTATATCATAACCCACGAAGAATGAATAGGTTTCACAAAAATCCCATTATCATCATAATAAAACATATAGAGAAATAATAACGATTTTATCTTTTTATTAAATCCCCATTTAAAAATTATTGACATCAAATAATGTTGCCCTAGAGGAAGAAAACATTAAAAATCAATGGACGATTTTTTCATGAAAATACCATTTTCATTTAGAAATAAATCATATAAATTATAAAATGTATAAAATATATTATGGATAAAATTATCATTGAAAATAAATATATAAATATATAAAGTAATATAAAATTAATTGATAATTCATCAAGGAATGATATTTTTCTTATGTTATATATTCTAATGGAAAATATATCTTTAAAACGTAAAAAGGTCAAAAAGCACCTCATTCATAATAAATATGATTAATAATTTTAAATAAAATTATAATGTAAAAAATGGGTAAAAATTAATTTTATTATTAAAATTATAGAAGAAAAATATGCATCAAAATAGTTTTAAGAAAACATGGACATTGTAGAATGAGGAATTTCGACTAAATAATCAACCATTTTTCAGTTTTCCATAAAAATATTAGTTCAATATCCTGTGTATTTTAAATTATTAAACTTATAGGGGAACATTTACTCTTCAAAAATAAACATAGGATAAGATAATTTAAAAGATTTATTATATATGTATATTATAAATTCCCTAATAAAAAACCTTGCATAAAAAATACTATAAAAAATTACTGAAAATTAAAACTCATACCTCATGTCTCATCATTATTTATATATTTTCAAACCTTATGTATACCTAATATAGATCTGGTATAACATTATTCCATAATTATACACATGTGTAACAAACCTTTTATGATTTTCTAACGTCATCTTATTACATGTCATGTAATTAGTTTTTAATAAAATCATTATTCTGGTTTGTGGATGCTTTATTATTTATTCATGTTTAAGTTAGGTAATCCTAATAATAATTATTTAATAATCATTCTTTCATCTATATAATTTTAATCAGGATCTAAACATCATATTTATATATTACATATTAATATATATATTATTTCATAATATATATATATATATAGAAAAATGAATTAAATCATTTATAGAGATGGTAGGGAATATATTGACATGAATTATGTTTCCATTTTTCAATAGATAGAAAGAAACAAATGTAAAAATTTATAAACAGTTTCGTAGTCATTATTATATCATATAATTATAATATATTTATTAAATCCATAATTATTACTATCTGTGTACAACATAAATGAAAGAAAATTCACATAGCTTTGGGGAGGTTGATGTCCACACATATGCATTAGTGACGTTATTGTATTCAATATAATAAAAGGTGAGAAAGAAGATATGATATTATACCTCTGTAATAAATATTATTTTATAAATTTAATATATACATATTTTAACCATCATAATAATAACAAGTCATGAAGGTGATGGAAAATGAATTATATCACAGTATGGAGACCAAAAATTGTACGTAAGTAAGACCGATACTTCGACATCCCATTTGATGTAAAAGATAGTGAAAAAATGTGGTTTCATATTCGTAGTAAAATTGTATCAAATTCAATATATTGAAGTTATTATTTTATTATATATGCTATATATTTATGTTTGGTAAATGATAATGTAAAAATAATTTGACCACGTAAGGCAGTTGTCACTTCTTTGAATAAACTACACTGGATATCCTCTTAAGAAAACATGGGAGGGTATTTTGGTGATTCGATGAACCCTTTATCATGTATGTGAAATCTTATAAGATAATTTGAAATGTTTTTTTTGTTTAAAAGGCCTAATGTGGTGTATATAAGAATAAGTAGGGGTGTCCTTTTATAAGGGAGGGATAAGATAAACATGTAATTTCATAAATAATTAATGTATAATAATGCAATTATTCATTAAAGTTATTAGAAATATAAATTAATTTGAATAAAAATAGTCTATGTTCAAATTAACATCATTCAATGAAATATTTTTATCCTTTGTGTCATTTGAAACCTTATCATTTTTGTTAACTTATTCAACAACCATTTTTGTACGTGCTCATGATAACAACTACATTAATCATTAATGGTTTTGAATGCTACCATAATGTAAAAATGACTCTAAAAAGTTGCATGCATTATATTTGAAACCATATCCAAATCATTTTTCCCTAGAAAATATTTTTATGATTTTTAAATCATTTAATAAAATGTTATTTATTATAAATTATTATTAATATTCATTTTTGAGGAATTTGTTTAATTAGAATTAAAATACAAATGAGAAAAATATGAAATTATAATATATTATTTTAACGCATACCTAAAATTTAATGTATATCTAATTTTGTTATGAAAATAATTCAAATACATTTTATTATATTTAATATTTTAAAAATCATTTCATTTATTTTTCTCTTAATTGAATAAATATTGTATCAGCATTATATATGTGCACAATGATATACTTAAATAACTAATAATTTGAAAGAAATTAATATGATAAAAAAATTATATTTCAAATAAACATTTAAAAGTAAACATGTCATCTTTTTGTACTTTTTAAAAAAATATTGATACATTAAAATCCAAAGAGTGACAATTTTCATTTATTATATTTTTAAATTAATATTATATTTATATTCAATGATATGTAGCACGATTTCGACAAATATTCGATTAATGTATGGAAATGGTAAAAAAAATTCAAATATTATAAAGCCAAGTGTTAGTTAAATTATAAAGCTCTATCACAGAGTATAAATGAATTATAACTTTTTAAACCTTACCGACGTGACAAAAATGTACTAAGGTTACTATTCATATTAGACAAAAATAAAAGGTGTCTATTTACTTATTTTGATCCTCCTAATTTCAAATATTTATTCATCCTTCATGATTAAATTTATATAAGTAGATGAAACTCATTTAAAAAATAATAATACAAAATTTGATTGAAACGATTGTTTTAGAAAAATAATTATGAATATAACTAAATTTATTCCTATCCCATGACTATAAAGACAATATATGAATAATAAAAAAATTATATATTTTATAATATATATATTTCATTAAAATCATTCATTTATATTGATTAATTAAAATTTTTAATGTAAAAACATTTTAGACTTTTATAAATAATTCTATAGAAAAACACCACCTTTTTTAAATATTTTTTATTTCCATTTATAATTAATTTATTATCAATGAAGTCGTTTAATTCAAATGTCAACCATCAATGTTTTTAAAATTTTGTAAGAATCATTCTTAGACACCAATTTTATTTCCTTTTTATAGTTATATACATTATTATAGTTTATTTATACATGAGGTAGTGTGCATCATAAGCCATTGAATAAATTAAATTTATTTGAAATTAAATATATATTTAAAACTCAAGGTGTTAAAAAAGACACATTTTTCAACATAAGGTTCATTTTAATGATGGAATATTATTATACCGATTTGTATAAATTATAATGATATTATAAATCATATGTTATATTTTGCAATGATTTAAATAATACATTTATTTTAAATATATATTTATTATATATGAGAATTAAAAGTGAATCAAAAAATACATGACTGGAGGTTAGTGCATATATTACAATGTCATTTTTAGGGATTATATATGCTATATTTAAGTTTAGTGAAATTATATAGATCTTATCCTTTAAATACCATATATTTTATTCTCTACAAGTTATTCTCATATTTCTTATATATCTATATAATTGGACTCTCTTTGGTATTGAAAATGACCAGGAAAAAGTTATAAAGAAATTTATACCTTGTTTCAACATTAGTCATGAAACCCTTTCCTACATATCCATATTATTAAAAATTATATTATTATATATTTCATGAATATAAATTATTTTTATAATCTTATTTTTCTATACATTTTACATTCTTTTAAAAGTTTTTAAAAATTTATTTTACGAAAATGTTTTATGAAAATGTTTTTTTTGACTTTTAAAAATTTTGTAAAAATAATGTAATATTTTAATGTATATGGTTTGAATATATTTCATAAACACCATGATAATTTATTTTTTGGAAGCCTATATTTCAAGTTTCAATTTTTATTTTAACAAAAAATCATTTTCTAAATTTTATAGACATTCGATATTAAATTGTTGTCCAAAGAATATGTTTTTTCTCATGTTTTCAAAGAAATATTCAAGTGTTGCTTTAATGGTATATTTAATGAAATGTAACTTCATTTAAGGAAAAAATTATTTAATGAGGATTGATCTAATAATACCGTCAATAATATTTTTATGGATGCATTATAATGATTATTATTTATGGATGATTCAATTAGGCTTGTTTCTTTCCGATAATTTATTTAGTTTGTGATTAATCTTTTATAAAACATGTTTCTTTTCATTGGGGGATTAAATTTTCAGGGAATAAATTTCCTTTACGTGTATTATGATATAATGATATGTTTAATGTATTATTATCTGGTGGAACACATTTGTATTATTTTATTTATGTGATGGGTGGGACTAGAATTTTATAGTCCTCCAATGCATTAGGTATAGGTGGAAATATCATTGAATAGTTATTACTATAATTGGGATGGATCATAGTTCAATATGATACTCTATCCAATAAAACACTCATGGGAGTGAACCATGCCAAAGAAGATAATTGAATGGGGAGTAAACCAAATCCACTATTATAGTATTGTATGTGTTCTTGGATAGATGAAATTATTTTCTATAAAAATGTGTATTCCAAAAAATGTTATGATTTGTTTTCTTATGTTGTAACTTTTTTTGTAATAATAAAGACATATGAATTATTTATTTTATATTGAAAAATACTTATTCCATGATTTATGATTAATTATCATTTACTAGTTTTATTTGATTTTCATAAGTTAGGATAATGTTTTCAATACCTTATTCTTATCATGTTCTCACTTATGATCCTTGGTTTATATCTTCTATTATAAGCCTTAAAGAGTATATCATCAAAAAAATATTATGTTTACTTATTCCATGGTTTTTTAATAAAGGAACGATGAAATAAATGTCTAATAAGGGTAATAGGATTGATGAAGCATATGTGAGGCATTTAAGATATTCTATGAAATATATCTATTATGAATATAATCTCCAAATAGACTAATCCATCATAGTCCTTAGGAATATATTATTAGTAAATGTATTTAATATTTATTTAAAATGATGTTATATTTCTATATGTTTTAATTGGGTTTCCAATGATGGTATTAAGCAGGGTTTAATAATTTTTTTCATAGTAAAATTTGATATATTTATTGAAAACACTCTAGATAATTATTTGAATAGAATATCATATTGATGATTCATAAAATTAGAGATTATACAGTTTTCCTAGAAAATACATCAAAATATAGATACTCATAAGTGTTTTGGGTCATTCCATGGATGAAACTAGGTGAAATTTTCTTAACTATGACAATTTATGATTAACTCCATCATATATAGTGCACGATGAATGTGAATAAAACTATAAACATATCTAGAAACTGAATGGGGATATTCTATGATTAATCACTAAATTATTTATTAATTGTTCTATCAGAATTGAATAGATGATGACAATGAATTACATAGGTCAATCCTAGGTTGTCATGGATTAAAAATATAGTGTCAAGATTTAGACATCTCATGAATGATATTACATGATTACCTGATTACTCACTATGATTTTTCTTTTAAACACTATTCTTTTATTGCATAGTTAATGGATAGATCCTAGATGAGTCATGTTTACTCCAAATTTGATGTGGAATGAAATGACCATCCTCATGAGAAACCATATTAAATGGGATGTGGGATAAAAAAATACATTGGTTAATCTCACCATACTCTCTCAAGATATTAATGTTATAATGAATCATATAGAACATCCAAATGGCCAAGGGAAGGGACATATCACTCTAAAGTCTCTTATATAGAATTGTTCTCCTTACATCAGTGGCACTGTAGATATACTTATTTTTAGGAAATGAATAATTACTTTGGAAAATTTTTTATTGATTGTTCAATTACTTAACTATAGGATTATTATTTTCAACATTTATCATTTGTATTGGTAATATTATTAATTCTTTATTCTTATTAAGAATATTAGTTAAGAGACGGAAATTGAAAATCTAACATTAGATGAGTTTAATAAGTTATTTATTAATATGTATTTTCCTTGAACTATTAACGTAGAAATGGATAGAGAATTTATAGATCTAATGATGAACTATGATAAATCATATAGTATATTTGAGGAAAATTACACCAGTTATGTAAGTTGTGCATTTGGTTTTATCATTGATGCTAAATGAAAAATTATAATAATTTTTAATGTCTTGAAAACAATACTCATAAATGAATTGGTTGGAAGATACATTGATATATATAGGGAAAGGTTTCAGTTTGTTCAATTTGGGAATAAAATTTGACACAATCAATATTCTCATTTTTTATGGATAAAAAGTGAAATATGGAATGTTATGGAAATTATAATAATTATCCCCCTGGATGAAGGAAAATATATATCTTTTTATTTATGTTGTGTGTATGCAATCTGGGATTGAATATACTTATGGGTTTTGGAAAATAATTTAAGTGTGAAAATGATGTCAATAATGAAAAATAATGTTGATGTTATGTGAGGAAGAAAATCAATGGAAGGAATGGTGAAAAATCCCATCCAAATGTTCCATTAACACTTCAATTCAATAATTGAAAGGATTTTGGACATTACAAAAGATGGAAAATGATTCACATCACTAATAATGACCATCACCTTCAGAAAAAACATAACCCGAAGAAGAAGCAAAATATCATGTGATTAAAACTAATAAAGTGAGTCACAAGAATTATGTGGTGAATGTTATGTTGTATCGAAATAATGAATGAAGATAATAATTATAGTATCTAATGATTCTCAATATACAAAGGGGGGGGGGTGAATTTTATACTTGAAAAATTCTTTAGGAACTTTTAAAGATGTTTATGATTAAAAAGGATAAACATGGTAATTCACAAAATCTATAGTTCTACACACTTGCTTGATTCAGGATATATGATTCCGAGAATGCAATTCCAGAAATGAAACTTATTGACAGTTTACAACAACAATGATTATACATTAAAACATATAGAATCTTACTAAATTAGAGTACAAGTATAATGAAGTATAAGATAGTTATACATTCCTAAACAAAATAAATGCATCCAAAAACATGTAACAAAAAATTATCAAGTATTAAATATTTTTACCCAAAGAGAAGCCCTCAACATAAAGGTAGTTGGTACCTCTGTTTTCCTCTACAAGGAAGCCATCAACTTCAAGGTAGTCGGCACCTCTGTCTTCCAATCCTTGGAATCCCTCAATTGTAAAAAACAATAATCAGAGTCACACAAAGAAAATATAAACAATAAGTTCAATACGGACTAAGAATGAGAGTCTATCTTTAGAAATCACTTCATAAGAATGTAATCTCTAGATTGATCAACTTGTTATGAGCTCTTTCAAATGAGCTCATATTTATAGGCACGACTTTAACATTTAGCTCCCTCCTCCAACAGTCATATTTTCTCTTGAATTTTAGAGGGACTAGTACACATGTAATTGAAACAACAGTAAGTGAGTAACTGAAATCACGACATTATTTTATAACCAAAACATGAGTAAGCATAAATATGGTTACATAACCAAAATCCATTATTCGGAATATACGAAAATGAATGTTCATGGTCTAAACAAATATGAATTCGGAGACTATAATACAAGGATATTCATATTCTGTTTTCAAAAGAATTATGAACCTGAAATATATAGAATTTTAGAGTCTGAATTTCATGGTAATTCAGAATCTAGATTCAAAATATTTTGAAACCTGAACTTACTATGTTTGGAGTCAGACTTCATGAGAAATCAGATTTATAACTCATAGGAATTCGTAATCTGAATTCGGTGTCAAAACTCAGAGGAATTCATAACAATAATTCATAGTCAGTATTCATAAGAGTTATTACTCAGAATTCATATTCAGAATTCGGATTCAGAACTGAGAAGAGTTTGTTATCCTAATTTTTATTCAGAACTCAGAGTCAAAACATAGAAGAGTTTGTAATCAGAATTCTGAGAATTCGGAGTCAGAACTATGAAGTGTTCGTAATCAGAATTCTGAGAAATCAGATCCTAAAATAAAATGCTTCATCTCTAGGTAATTATAGGATTATGAGGTTTTGGTTACAAATTGGATTTTAAACATAGACAAATTATGATATTAATAATTAAAACATTGTAAGGATAAATATTTTTGGGGAATGAAGTGTTTCCTTATAGAAGTAAAAGACATGGTAAAAAGAGATTTCCCTTTAGATAAGGTGTTAGTGATTTTCCAAACAAGATGGAATTGTAAAGTCATAAGGAAACATTATTGACTAAACAATATCCCCCAAGTATGAAGGAATAGAAAACTCATAAGGAAAAACGTATTGACTCATCAATATCTCCCTTTTTGTAAAGCAAAAACATCCTTACGAAAAAGAAAATTAGGACTTAGATAAAATTTCTAGTCATTTAAAATACAACTTATCTCCCTTTACACATGGAAAATGATGAATTTGACTAACCCCCCCCCCCTTAGGAATTGGAACTCTAAGGATCATATTCAAGATTTCTTGAATGTGATTTTTCATTATCTTGAGTACGAATATTAAAGTGATGAAAACTCCCCCTTAGATAAACCCCCACAATTACATAGGGATATTTCTTCTTTACATAGAATTATTTTTCTTTTCTCTAACTTTTTGATTTTTAAAATGAATTTTAGGGAATGGGAAAAAAATTTGTTACATGAAATTTTATTACAAACATCCAAACAAAAACGAGAAACCAAAATTTAATTAAGATTTGACGAATTTGTAAAAGGAAATAAAATACAACAAAATATCAGTTTTATTTTCCGTTTTTCTCCTTTGGTATAAATTTTTTTTAATAAGGTTTTCAGCTTCTTTAGCTACTTGTGATCTTCTTATACTTGCTTCTCTATGCCTTTGATCTTTTCTTCTAAAGCCTTCAGAGCCTCTGCCTGAAATTTCAACATGTCATATTGCATTACTATCTTCTCTTCAATCTAGATCTGGAGATCCCATTCTCTCTTCTAGCTTTGAGAAACAGAGTAAAACTTCCCATTCATATCCTCGGCCTCCTGAATCCGAGTATTCTGCTCAAGATTTTGCTAGTCCTCAAAGCTAATTGTGAGATCCCTGATTTTTCTGTATTTAGTATCAAAAGCTTCCTTAACATAATCTTGAAACTCATCAAGATCTATAAAATCTTAAACTATATTATTTGACTTGTTAACCATTTTCTCAAAAGATATTTTTTGGGAATCATAGTTGATAAGGAAAGATTTGAAGTCTGATTCCAACTTGACACACTTTTCCATCACCATGGACACTAAATCCAATTTTTCGTTCAATGTATTTTGAAGCATCTAGAATCTGGAATCAGTGCATGGGAAAATCTGAATACGAGACTTTTCATGGTGAGATATATTTCTGTAGCTCAAAAAAATTCCTCTTTGAAGATCCAACATATTAATTCTTCTTTGAAACAACTTTAGTAGGTGTGTCCTCAACCAATTGTTTCCCTTTATCTGTTCTGGGAACAGTTTCCTCATCTGGAGACTAATGTTTACTGTCAGACAGCTAAACAATCTTATCTTCATATACTTTATACTCAGCCCTAGCCTCAGAATCCTCCGGGGTGTATAATGTGATGATTATAGATTTATTTCTAAGACAATTTATTATCCTCTTATTCACCCTTCTCATCTTCACTGTCCTCATCCTTCCAAGGAGTTGGGATATTTGAAGACTCTACATCAAATTTTGGGATCAATAGTTTATCGGATGGGGTTTCCTTTTCACGATAATTTTCAACTTTTTTTATAAGGTCATCAGTTAAATCACTAATTTTAACCTATTATTCACCTTTTTCTCCATAATTCTTTTCTTCAACAATCATTTCCTGGGATTTTTCCAGAGTAAAAAACGTCTTCCCCAGAGTCTCATTTAAATTCTCAACCAAGAATGATTTTGGTACATGGATATTCTCGAATTCTATTTTTGTATCCCTTAGAAAAGATTGAAAAATTTCAGTGTCAGACATCTTCTTCTTTTACATCTTTTACTTTCCTTTTTCTCATTCTCATTGGCTTCATTTTCATTCCAAGATTTGGCCTCTACATGATCCAAGTCGAACTGTGGCTCTCCTTACTTCTGATTCTTTTTGTCTTCCCTCCACTTGGAAATAACCTCATCCGAATAAGCTTTATGCTAATTAGGCATTGGAGGGGCATATATGGTTCCTATAGCCTTGGGGTTATTTCCTTCTTCTTCCACATCCATCATGTTAATCTTCTTTCCTGATTTTTTTCAATGGTTCAGGAACCTCTTGTTCCATCGGAGCAGCTTCAACATCTTCCTATTCTATGTCATAGAATTAAACTAATTCCTTAGAAAAAAAACATTCATCCTTTTGAGATTATCACCACTAATCAGCATTACTTTCCAATTCCTCAACTTTGAATTGCAAGGGATTTTGAAGGACTCCAAGCATCGAACAATATGCATGAAATGAATGGCCGGGTACATAATAATATGATATTTCATGTTCCAATTCTTGATATTCTCTATCATAATGATAATATGCTTAATCATATTGATCTTCAATAGGTTTACCAAAAAAATACAAGATATACATATCACTTTTCTTCAGCGTGTCCTTGTCACCCTTTCTCAGAATGATAAACCCTTGAACCCACAATTCACAAATCCGATTATTTGTTGACAAATGAGCAATCATTGCAGTCTTGAAATCTGAAAGTCCAAGAAACTCTATAGCTTTTACTTTGTCAAAACTTCATTGTACATTGGGAAACATATGGGAACAAAATTTCGCTTTCCCTTCGATTGGAACTCCAAATTAACTTGAAGCCTTTGTGTATGATAAAGAATAGGTTTTTCCATGACTTTTGAATGAAAATTTCTCTCTATATTCTTCCTTAAAGAAACTCACTGACTCATAAAACTCAAAAATGAGATCTGTATAAACCATGTCTTGGGCCCCTGGATTCGATATGCAAACACTTTCCTATCCATTAAGAACTATGGTTTTGGAGATAATGGAATCATACTTATTGAAGAAATTCTGATGCACCAGCCTTTCTCTGTACAGTTTCCACTCCGCAATCGGCTTGACAGAAGACATATCTTGAGAAGGAACTTCACCAGACATTCCGAATTAAGAAAAATTTGAAAATATGGAATGGGATTTTGATATAGGGGTAGATCTTTGGTATGAAAAGTCTTGAAAATTGATGTGGGAATACCCATGGTGGGACTTTATATAGGTGTTGATGCGAGAGTTCATCTTCCCATATCAATCCAATGGATGAGAATTCTTCTGATCAGATGTGACGGTTGAAATAATATCCGTAAGGAAAATTTTGTAGGATTTGATCATTTGAGGTTTCTAAAGGAAAACAATCAGATTTAAGGAAACTAGAATCCATGAAATTTCAAAATAAAAAAGAAACTAAATGCAAGTAAATTGTGATTAAAAAAACTCAAGAAAGAGTCATAGCTTTCATATTAATAGGAAGAATATTCATAATAGGTAATATTCTTCTTGAAGAACTTTTGGATTTCCAGAAAAACTTGAGTATAGAAAAAAATAGAGTACACGGATCATCATTACGAAAATATTCATTATGAATATACTTTATTACAATAAATTTTGAAAAAATCCTTAATTTTTTTTTCAAAAACATCATTATGAAAATTTATGAAAATTCATTATGAAATTTTTTGAATAATTCATTACAAGAATTTTTGAAAACATCATTATGAATTTTTTTTTAAAACTTCATTATGAAAAACATTGAAAACATTATTATGAAATTTTATTAAAACATCATTACAAAAAATTTTGAAAACATCATTATGAAATTTATTGAAAAATATCATTATAAAAAATATGAAATACATCATTACGAATAATATGAAAAAATTATGAACAAAGGTACCCCTCTATGAAAATGAGTTTATTACTAAAAAAAGATTGATTCAACAGATAGTTATCAAGGAAGATTACCTTATATTTATCATTCCTAAATTCTGTTTAATGTATTCAAATCTATCATAGGTTAATGATTTTTTGAAAATATCAGCTAGTCGATCTTGTGTTCCGATAAATTGAAGAATAATATCTACTTTTAGTGTGTGACCTATAAGAAAGTGATGCCATATATCTAAGTGCTTTGCACGAGTGTGATGTGAAGGGTTTTTACTAAGTTAAATAGAACTTGTATTATCAGACAAAATTTGTGTTTTGGTAAAACTCATACCATATTTAGTGAGTTTGTGTTGCATCCACAATAATTTAGCACAACTTCCAGCTACTATATATTTAGCTTCAGCAGTGGAAGTGCTATTGAGTGTTGTTTTTTGCATGACCAATAAACTAATGAATCTCCTAAGAAATGACACGATCCAAATGTACTCTTTCTATTCATTCTATAACCACCAAAGTCAGCATCAGAAAATATTTTTAAAACTAAATCTTTTACAGATATAAAAAAGAGTCTGAAATCCATGGTTCCCTTCATACTGCGAAAAATTATATTCACTTCAATTAAATGAAATTCCTTAGAACTGGATTGATATCATGAACAAAAGCATACTGAAAACATTATGTTTGGACAAATAGCTATCAAGTAAATTTAACTTCCTATCATACCTCTAATAGATGTTTGATCTGCTGGTTTCCCTGCTACATCAAGATCAAGTGTGTTTGAGGTACCAATAGGGGTACTTATACTTTTTGTGTTTTCATATCCATACTTTTTAAGAAGATCATTAATATTATTATGTTTGGATATATATATTCCTTACGGTTTTTGAGAAATTTGAAAACCATGGAAAAATGTTAACTCACCCATCATAGTCATTTAAAACCCAGTTTTCATTAGATCTGCAAAGGAATCAGTTAATGATTGCAAAGTTGAACCAAATATAATTTCATCAACATAAATTTGAACAATCAAAACATTTTTAATATATTTATTTATAAAATGTTTTGGATCTACACTTCCCATGACATAGTTATTTTGAAGCATAAATCTTGTAAGCCTATCATAATAGGCTCGAGGGGCTTGGTTAAGCCTATACAAATCATTGGAAAGTCTACAAACATGATCAGGATGTTTTTTATCTTCAAAACAAGGAGGTTGGTCAACAAAAACATCCTCTTGAACATAACCGTTATTGAAAGAACATTTTACATCATTTTGAATAATTTTGAATTTGATGAATGCTGTATAAGAAAGTAGGATATGAATAGATTCAAGTCTTTCTACTGAAGTATAGTTTTCTTCATATTCTATTACTTCTTGTTAATTATAGCTTTTAGAAACTAATATAGCATTATTTCTTACAATGATTCCATTTTCACCACACTTATTTCTGAAAACTCATTTTACTTCAATAACAGAAGTTTTCTTAGTTCTTTCAACCAAGGTCAAATCTTTATTCCTTTCGATTTTATTTAGTTCATCATGCATTGATTTAATACAATCATTATCACCTAGATATTCATCAGTGGTTTTTGGTTCTAATTGGGGAAGGAATGCTATATGTTCAACATTATTTCTTAAGGAACTTCTAGTCCTTATAGGTTGATTCAAATCTATAATGATATTATCACTTGGTTGATTCTTTAGAAAAAAACTGATTTGGGTTTTGTAAAACCTGTTCATCATCGTAGGGTAGGAAATCTTCTGGGGTAAATGTTTTAAAAATATCTTCTTGGTCATTTTCCATATCAGAAGGATCATCTATAAAAGGATGATAATCAATATTTGAAAACACATCCGAAGATATAGGTTGATGTTGTTTAAATACAAATGATCAGTTTCATCAAATTTGACATGTACCGTCTCTTCAATAATACAAGTGTTTTTATTGAAAACTCTATAAATCTTAGAAGTTGTGTAGTATCCTAAAAAAATTCCTTCATCAGATTTTGGATTGAATTTATTTATATTATCTTTAGTATTAAAGATGAATACCTTGCAACCAATAACCATGAAGTATGAATGTCTCGGTTTTCTACCATTCCATAACTCATATAGAGTTTTAATAAGAAAAGGTCTAATAAAAACTCGATTTATAGTATAACCAGAAGAACTTATAGCTTCATCCCAAAAAAATTTGGCTACAGAACATTCACTCAACAAGATTCTTGTTATCTCTTAAAGAATTCTATTTCTTCTTTCAACAACACCATTCTGTTGAGGAGTTCTTGGTTCTGATAAATTGGGAGTAATAACTTTTCTACTACAAAAATATTCAAAATAATAATTTTGAAATTCTCCACCATGATAACTATGAATAGTTCCCAATGTAAGGTTTCTATCATATTTAACATATTCTCTAAAACTTTTGAAATAATAAAAATTTTCAGACATTTTTTCTAGAAAATAATCCCACGTAAATCTAGTGTAATCATCAACCAAGAAAAATATATAATACTTGCCTCCAATGCTTCCAGTTTGTATTGGTCTAAAAAGATCTATATGAACTAGCTGTAATCCATCAGTAGTTGTCACATCACCGACTGATTTAAAAATTGATTTACGTTACTTTTTATATTTAAAAGGGTCACAAATTTTTGAAGAATCAAATTTATGCTCAGGTAGATCCTTAACTAATATTTTCTTAGACAGTTTTCATAAGTTCTTAAGATTACACTGTCCTAACCTTCAATGACATAACCAAAAATGATCTTCCATTGAACTAAGGCAAGGTAGATTTTAGCTCCTAAATTCTTCTATGTTTAGTGTGTAAACATTCTCTTTCCTATGGGCAGAAAGAATGAACTCTTCCGTGGAATTGTGTACTAAACACATGTCATTCCTAAAATTCACAAGGTAACCATCATCACATAATTGGATTATACTAACGAGGTTGTGCTTAAGACCATTAACAAACAAAACATTTCAAATCAATGTTTTTCCAATAAGAATAATGTTACATATACTGATAATTTCTCTCTGAGTATTATCTCAGAATGTTATTTTTCCTCCTTTCGTCTTGATAATCTTTTCAAAGTAGTTTTTTCTACCATTCATATGCTGGGAACATCCACTATCCATGTACCATGTAATGTTGTTGGTACATTCTCTATTTTACTGAAAATTAGAAAAAGTTAGGTTTTTGGAATCCAAACATTCTTGGATACGGAATTCTAAGAAAGAAAAATCTTAGGCACCGAAATTTTATTAGAAAAATAGGCTTTATGAAATTGTTAAGACTGGGTTTTGTTTAAGGAACAATTTCATGCCCAGTGTCCACCACACTGACTCTTAGTACAGAATGTGGCACTTTGAGGAACAAAATAATTTTTGCTACAAATCAGTTTAGAACCTATATAACAAATACCAGAACTATTCCTCCATGGTCGGATTTGAGAATACATTTTATCAAATTTTTCCTTACCTAAGGTAAAGTTTGACAAAACACTTCATCTAGGAAAAAAATCAGATTTTAGTTTGATAACCAAGTTCTTGTCTTCCAAAACATTAGCTTTAGAACTAGAGATTGGCTCAAAAACAATTTTCTTAGAAATTACATTTTCTAGATCTTTATAAAGTTTATTCTTCTCAGAATTTACTTCCTCAAGATTTTTTGAAATATTATCAAAATCAGCATTTTTTGTGTCATGATATTTAGAAGGATCTGATATTTCCTTAGTAAAAATTGTATTCCTAGAATTATCTTTACCATGTTTTTTCATGAGTTTTGAGTTCTCAATCTCTAGGAGTTTAGAAATCCTATAATATTTTTCATAGGAAGGTAAAGTATTATCGTCACTAGAAGAATATTCTTCATCAGAAGAGTTATAATATTTATCATTACTATAATTTTCATTTAAAGAAACAATGGTAATTGATTCATCATTGTGTACCTTATCTATTAAAAAATAATTTTCAATAGGTAGTCTATCTATTAGACCAAGATTCTTCTGTCCAGAAGATTCATAATTGGAAGAATCATTTAAAAAGTCTCCACTACTGGCACTCAATATGTCATTAGATTTCAAGAATTTCATATCATTAACCTTGTAATAATTTTTTCTGTTTCTCTCAGAATTCATTTCCTTTCTTTCTTTTCTTTTGATAATAGGACAATCAGGTCTTATACGTCCTGCTCTCTTGCATTCACAACATGTAACTTCTGAAAATTTCTTTTCTTTCCTCTCCTTTTTCATATATCTGGAATGAAAGTTCTTTTTTCCAACAATATTGTTCATCCTTCGAGTGAGATCGGCTAGTTCATTTTCTGAAAATTCACTTCCACTAGATTCATATATAATAATAATCTTCTTATGTTTGGATCGAGTAACTCTCTCAGGAGTCTTGATTTTCATACGATTAGAAGTTTTACTAAAATAAACACTGCCATTTGAATTCTTCTTCTTAACATTATGAGCGTCTCTCTTCATTATAGTCTCGTGCTGAAGAAGATTTTCAAATAACTCATCTAAGGAAATATGAGTAACCTTTATGTTCTCATCTATAGCTTCCCTCTTGGATTCCCATTCATTAGGCATGATATCTATGATATTATCAACACTATCTTCATCATATAATCCTTCCTCACCCATAGATTGTAAAATATTCCCAAATTTCATGAACCATTGTTGCACCTTACATAAGGGTTCTCCATATGGAAAGTAAAAACCCTGATATTCAGCTCTGATCATGGACCTTATTGTTTCAATGACTTTGGAAGTTCCAATGTATATAACTTCAAGATTCATTCAAATTAAATTTTCTAATTCATAAGATGAAATTTGGATATATATATATATATATATATATTATAGTCATGGAGAAAAGAAACGTATTGCGGACCTTATAATTCAGTTGATATTTATACTTATATTGATTGGTGAAGGTACTAAATTCCTTGTTAGGGATTTTATATCCTCTAGTATGCATAACAAAATTATCAACTTCAGTGTTGATAATGAATGTATTCATACGATCTCTTTAATATCTATATTCATTTCCATCAAATATTGGTGGTCTAATTGGATTGAGATTGTCTATGGAACCAACATTCATTCCTGTCATCATAAAAAAATTCCACAAAAACTAATTAATAAAAAAAGTACAGATTCAAGAAAAATATTCCCAGGAATGAAAAAAATAGAACAATGAAAAATGAGCATGGAAAACTTATATGTGAGTATAATTATTTTAGATACCTCCTCTTATACAAATTGTTGGACCGAAATAATGAATGAAGTTAGTAATTGTAGTTTCTAATGGTGCACAATATACAATAGGGGGTTGGGTGAATTGTATACTTTAAAAATTAATTAGGAATTTTAATGATGGTTATGTTTATCAAGGTTAAATAAGATAATTCACAAAACCTCTAGTTCTACACACTTGTTTGATTCAGGAAATATGATTCCGACAATGCAATTCTGGAAAAGTGATTTTGGAAATGAAACTTAATGAAATTTTACAACAACAAAGATTCTACCGTAAAGTGTTTAGAATCAAACTAAATCAGAGTACAAGTATAAGTATGTATAAGATAGTTATACGTTCCTCAACAAAATAAACACAGCAGAAAACATGTAATAAAACAAGTAACATGAAGTAAATCTTTTCACCCTAAGAGAAGGGTATCCAAACACATTGAATAAAGGTCCCTTGATTTATATGTTCAAGATAGTCTGTCTTACCCACACCAAGGTAATCCCTCGATACGAAGATTGGAGTCTATCTTACTATCCCTGCAAGACCTCAACTTCAAGGTAGTCGCCACCTCTTTCTTCCTATCCCAAAAAACCCTCGATTATACACAACAACAATCGGAGTCACACAAATAATATATGAACAAGAAGGTAAGTATGCACTAAGCATGAGAGTCTATCTATAGAAATAACTTCAATAGCATGTAATATCTAGATTGATAAACTTGTTGTGACCTCTTTCAAATGACCTTATATTTATAGTAAGAGATTCAATGGCAGGATCCCTCCTCTAATGGTCATATTTTCCCTTGATTTTTAGAGGCACATGTAAATGTGTAACTCAGAAAATGATTAGTGACTAACTGAAAGCACGCCATCATTTTATAACCAAAAAATGAGTAAGAATAAATATGGTTACATAACCAAAATACAATATTAAAAATGTATGAAAATGAATGTTCTGAGTCTAACCAAAAATGATTTCAGGGACTATAACACAGGGATATTCAGATTCTATTTTATAAGGAATTTTGAACCTGAACTCTATAGAATTCCGGAGTCTGAATTTCAAGGAAATTCATAATTTGGATTTATAAAAATTCGGAATCTGAACATACAAAGATCGGAGTTAGAGTTCATGAGAATTTGGAGTCAGAACTCATAGGAAATCATAATCTGAATTCAGTGTTAGAACTCAAAGGAATTCTTAACAAGAGTTCATAGTCAGTAATCATAATAGTTCGTACTCAGAATTTTTATTTAGAATTCAGAGTCAGAACTCATAAGAGTTCGTAATTAGAATTCGTATTCAGTGTTCATAGTCAGAACTCAGAAGAGTTTGTAATCAGAATTCTATGAATTCAGAGTCATAACTTCGAATAGTTCGTAATCAGAATTCTGAGAAATTGGATCCTAAAACAGAATTCTTCATATCTAGGTAATTATAGGATTTCGAGGTTTTGGTTATAAACTGGATTTTACACTTACAAAAATTATGATATTAACAATGAAAACATGGTAAGGATAAATTTCGTTATGGAAAGAATTTTTTCTTTATAGAAGTAAAACACAAGGTGAAAAGAGATTTTGCTTGAGAGAAGATTTTTGTTATTTCAAAACAATAAGGAATTATAAAGTCATAAGAAAACCTTATTGACTAAAAAATCTCCCCCACGTATGAAGGAATGGGAATCTCATAAGGAAAAACTTATTGACTCAACATGTTACACGTACCATCAACATTAAAATTGAATTTTTTTTATTTCAGTTTAGATATACACTCTATATTATATAATGAATTTTATTAGGGTTTCACATCATAAGGTCAACGATTATATATTGAGTTTTATATAAATACATGTAATGGTATGATGATTGTATATCATGTCTATTGATCGTTTTTTAAAGAAGTGTGTTTGAATTTTCCTCCAACAAAGATTTTTATTCCCCCTCTATTTTAATTGATTATTATTTTCATCATGTGTTAGATCTATCTATATGGATACCAGATCAATTTTAATATAATACAAGTCTTATTTCAAATTCCTAATTAATATATGAATATCTTTTAGTGTGAAGGTTTTTTTGAGAAATCAATGGACACTACTTCCATTCTACGACAGTTACTTCAAATTCATTATTGATATTTATCTTAAAAGGATCTGGAGAAACACAACATTATTAATATGCATAGTATTCTGGATTCGGATGAGTTATTTCCTAAATACATACCTAATATTCACAAGAATATGATGTTTGGTTTTTAGTAGAATGTATACACGGTGCTACATCGATTTCAAAGACATAATATACTAGGTCACAGATTGAGATAAAATAATTAGTGTTGATCATTTGGATAATCTACATAAGGTATTCATATATCCTATTATGTCGTCCTGTGGTGTACCAATTTGTTTTGTTATAAAGAATGATTGTTCAATGCATCTTTTTATTGGTTATCAAAAACATAATAATATCTCTATCAATAAAAACTATCATCTTCCCCATATTTAAAACTTTTATATTCAACCACGTGAAGCTCAATAATTTTTAAATTATTGACCTTTTTCCTGGATATAATTAATTGAGGTACATGAAAAAAATTATACCTCACACATCCTTTCATATGAGGGTGGTAATTATGAATTAGGAGTGATGTCCTTTTTAAATTCCAATTAAACAATTATCTTCAATGATATAATGAATATTGTAAAATGATATTACCAAGATCATTTTGTGTTAATATAGACTGATAATACTCATATGTATTTCAAGAGAATGGGTGAGTATTAATATAAGGTACAAATTTTATTGAATCTTATTCAGAAAGAGAATCTACATTCTAAATTCAAAATATTTCCATTCTGGACATAAAAGGATATATTTTTTTTTCAAATAATATCATGAAAATTTATATCGATGGATCATTCAAAAAAGAATTTTATGGAGAAATGGCCAAGAACAACAACTCTAATAAGGATATTAAGTTTTATTGGTTTTTCTAGATACTACCACTTTTTTTTATGTATTTATTATGGTTATGTAATCCTATAACAAGGTCTAATCATAAGGGATCAATGTTCCCTCATATAGATGACTGTGAGGTGAATTTCAAGAATATAAAAAGAAGAATGGTCAACGAACCTATCTATACTCTACCTTATAGTGTAGAAGAGATTGTGATCTATAGTTATGCATCAAATAAGTTAATAGGATGACTTGTCATGTATAAAGATATATTGATATCTTATGCCTCATGAAAATTGAAAACTTTTAAGTAATATACCTAACTCATTATTTGGATTTGTATGATGTAATTTTTTCATTGAAAATATACAGGTATTATCTTCAAAATGAAATATGAAATATAAATACTAGTAACAAAATCATTATATATATATACCAATGTTTGAATATGTGCCCAACCATATGGTATGAATTCAAAAAATATTAGGACTACACAATACAATACATCCCATGAAGGTGAAAAGGGAGGTTGATGATCTATGTCAGAAGTACAATGATTCGACCTGAAAATTTAAAATATTATTTATAAAAACACATTTGATTGAATTTGATATCTCATATAGCTTACATTCAACACAAAATTTCAAACAACATATGAAATTATCAAGAATCTCTAAAATATATTTAAAACGATTTAATTGATGACACTATGTAAACACTATGAGATATAGGATACATTCATGTATATATTTATTATATTGAATCCAAAATTTTGTAGGTCAACATGTCCTAGGTCTAAATATATTCCTCCAAATTTATTTTTACCATGTTCATTCCATGATCTAATATATGATCTGGTTGTTTTATCCAATCAATTATACGATCATTTAGATCAAATTGAATGGATATCACATGAATTCTATTAGCATCCGCCTGTCAAACGTTGTTAACAAATATATTCCTCTATCATCACTGCCCATAAATAAAGGAGAAGATATTGGTTAGTATACTCCTGTTATTCCCCCTTATATACTTTATTACATTCCTCAAGTTTCAATAAACAATTTGGATCTTTTGGCCTACTATAATTCGTCTAGGAAATTTTATAACTCGAAACATTAACACAATCACTGGGATTTGTTGCTTTCATACATGGAGTACAATATCCTTGAACGAATACTATATCATTCGTTTAGAATACTTGTTTTTCATTATTCTTCTAATATATCTATTGACTATGGGATTGGGATGGTTGTATTAGTCTTTGTGTTTCTTAGATTGTCTCTATTTCATTGATGAAAAACATCTAGAAACCATTTTTCCTTGCATAGAATTTTCCTAGTACCACATGGTAACCATTTTTGTATAATGATATTGATAATAATCTAAATCTTTCTAGGAATCTAATTATTATTCAAACTTTTGAATATCCAATGGGTCCTATACTTCTTCAACATCATGGTCCATATCGGGAAGACATACATCCACCTTTAGGATTAACATCCTCTTTCATTCTGTCTTTTTGAAAAACAGTAGCATAAAAACATATGATATATTACACTAATTAAGATATAGCCATTTACTTTTGGGACTTGGTAAAAATTCTATTTTCATCCATCCATCTCATTATTTTAATGATACATTTTTTTATCCTTCTTGTGTAACGAAGTTGACTAAAACGTCTCCAACTCCTATAGACTTTTCGATCCAAGAACCCAATGAATTAATAAGATGCCCTCTAATAAAACCCTCCTGATCATTTCCTTAATTATTAGAAACCAAAATACGGGCATACATTGAATTATAATCCATTGAAATAAACCTATACTTTGTTATGTCCGTAATAAGATGACTATCACCATCGATGTCACACCTCATACTGGAAAAATATGTAAAATCATCAGTATGAGGAGAAGAATAATCACCCATATCTAAACATGATAATAGTATAAAAGAGATTCCTAACAAAAGGTATCTATTAGAAGGACTTATCAATGATATACTATCACTCTATGCTAGCATCTTGGAACATCTTGAACAAGATTTCAACAATATATAATATGGAACCCAAGATTTGTAGAAAAATAAATTCATAAAAAATATCCCCTTCATTCACAATGTAGAAAAATTCTAGTGGATCCTTATAGTCATTAAATTAAAATACCTTAATATAGAGACTGGATGGGAAACATCATGTGTGTGATGTTCATATGAAAGTAATAATCTCACCATATCGTTGATTGACTGAAGGATCTAAGGATTCTAAAGTTGTATGGGAATATATAGAAGAGAGATTAATATCTATATGATAAAAGGATCTCTCTTCATGTGAAAATCAATCATCCACTAAATGATGGTAAAAAAAAAGAAAAATCTTGTGGATCGTTATGCCAAGTGAATATTAGGACGTCTTCTATCGTGAACAAGGTAAACAAAATTCTTTAGTCCAAAATCACTACAATGTCCCATTCATCCAACAACTATGAATGAAATAAAAATCTATTTGAGGCATCAACTGAGGGTTTTTGTTGATATATTGGGCCATTAATGTTAGATCCAAAATTTTGTAGGAATTCATGAATACCATTGAAGAAATAGAAACTAAATGAACCCATCAACTTGTTACTGAACATTAGGTAAAACTTTTTATAGAGAAGAATCTAGGGAGTTGATCAGGATCATTGATTGGAGAGAAATGACGATGTTATATATTCAATGGTATTATAAGATGAACCTATCATATTCTAGTAAGGTAATAGGAGGAGAGGCGGTGGTATAACCATTACACCAATTCCATCAACGAAAAGATGGGAGTCATAAGCGAGGCGCATCCCAATATTTAGAATTAAAATGATAGTGTATACATAATGGAGACTGAAAGTGATCTAATATTTTTTTTATTTAGAGTATGTAACATTAAATTATTAGGAAAGGGATAATATCATAGCTTTTTTGGATTGAGGTTCATCTTTCCATCAATGTGAGGACTAAATGTGCAATCAATATGATTTTGAACTAACGAAATAGGTGAGAAATGTTCATGAGTTGAACCATGATTATGATACAATGATATAGTCTATGGACCAATTATATAGAACCATAATACCACACTTGGTGTAAGAGTTGTTAGAAGAATACCATAGATCATCATTCTCTATTCATCCAAGAATTAGGTATATATATTGTAATGACCCTGGTATTTAAAAAAAATACATTTTCATATATATTAATATTTATGAATAAGATATTAATATTATTTTAAAGATTAAAATTTTTCAGTTAGAATACTCAACAAGAAACAACATATATGTTTGAAATGTTACGGTTTCAAACAATATAGAGTCAAACAAAAGATATAATATAATAATATTTATTATTTTAAATGATAGTTAATGCCTAGCTATAGTATTGGTACGAATGAAAAAAACTAACTAAAATTTTATTATTATATTCCTTTACACTTATCTAATAAAATTTAGAGGCTTAAAATAAGAATGAATCTGATTTAAGCATAAAAAACGCTAATATTTTTAAAAGGTCATTTTACCACCTTTTGGTGGAGAACAAATTTTAAATCTAATTTATTCACTTTAATAAGTTATATTTGACAAAAAAATATTATTCTTCAGAAGTGGGACATCAAAATTTACAATGGATGATATTTTGGTATTTTTATGATATAGTTCATGTTTTAATTAATAGTGAAAAATACTAAATTTTAATTCAAAACGGTATTTTAATATAATTTATTTATATGGTTATGTTGTACTTTTAATTAGTTTTAAAGTTAAATTGGATTATATATTTATCTTTCAATAAAATTTTGGTCATTTTAAGTAATTTCAATTAGAAACTTGACATAAACACATATTAATCTTTTGTTGTTTTTACTTTTTAAAGACATGCTTTTTGGTTTTAACGGTGGAAATAAAATTTAAATTAATTTATGCAACATTTATGTTTTTAATTTATTAATATTGATTCAATATTTCTAATCTGGACTAACAAGTTATGTAAATAGGTAACTTTAATTTTTAGAATTATGAATAGTAACATCATCAAATATTTTATTTATAATGGTTAGACAGTAAATCTTGAAATTAAGGGTAAAAAATAATATTATAATAATATAAAATTACCCTAACACATATACTATCCTTATTGGATGAGATAATTCTGACCATGAGAATCTATAGATCATTTTCAGGAACCCATGGAGCAACTTGTGTGTGAAAATGGAATTTAATTACTTTTAATTTAAAGTAAAGAAAATATAACCTAAACATATATCTTTTAGTAAAATAATTTTTATATACGGCTATATAAGGTATATCATCAACTATAAATATTACTTTGAAATATATAAAGATTTACTACATCATAGTATTTTATTTATAATTTTTATATATCAAATAAATAATTTTAATTATGACACAATGATGATGTAATGATTTCGTAATTTACACAAGATTAAAATACATGATATTATAAATGATAAAATAAAATAAATTTTTTATTTCGATGTCATACACAAATTTTATGGATGATATTTACATGTTATATTTTTATTAATGATGTTTTTTTGAACTAATCATATTGATATGTATTTCTAAAAATAACATGATATGAAGTGTCAAAATTGACACAAATCATATTTTAAAATATATAATTATTTTTTTAATATTCTGAAATTCAAAATAAATATAAGATACATCCAAAAAGTTATCATAATTTTAATTTTTTTATTTACTCTTTAATTGGATATTTATCATGTTTTGGTAACTATTTGAATACTCAAAATGTAAAATACTTGATAAAATGGTAAGAGTAAAAATGGTTAAAAATAAAAGATATGGATTAAAAAATATCCAAAACCTATCAAATTATTATTTTATGAGTTTATTTAGACTTAAATTCGTCATATGTTTGAGAAAATGTAATTTTGAATCATTTATAATCAAAATTGAATTTATATATAAATAATATTTCAATATATTACTCAAGAGTCCCTCTTCCCTATTATAAAAGGCCACCGCCTATAACACTAACTCACACCTCTCAAGCCCCCTTGGATAATCCAAACCCTTATCAAATATTCTTTCAAAATCACTATATTCCTCCTAAAGCCTTAACGCGGGTAGAAGGAACTTCATGAAGACATTTTAGATTATATCAAATGGAGTTATCTGATTTAAGGTAATGCCTTCTCTCAAATATTCTTCCATTTATTTTCATTCTCCAACCCCCTAAACACTCTTTATTCCATTATTTTATAACAATGACAATATAATAGATATACTATGACGTTTTAATTATATGGATCGAACTACAATTTCACGCACATCTATTTAATTGATACGAAGATACTATTTCTATGGACAGTGAACTACTGCCTCACGAAATGATGATTGTCAATGAGCTCCTACTACCACTCATTGTGAACATTATGAAGGAACTCAAATAAATATTATATATATTAATTTTATTTAAACTATATTTTTCTATAATTTTCATATATAACACACCTTTATACTTTTCATGTTGTATAATTATGATAATTTTATTTGAGAAGTGTAGACTATTGCCCCGTCAAAGTGATATAACTCATTCATTATATACATCAAACATATAATGGATAAAATTAATGAACTTATATAACATATATAACATATATATTATACTGGAATTATAATATACCTATGTATCATTTAGTTTTCATTTTTTTAAACCATAAAAATAAATGAAAGTAGTGTTCTTGCGTATGTACGGCTTAATGTCTCAATGAACAGTGCATTTCATTTTCTTATATCCAAATATTATGGAATATAATAAAAGACATATGTACTGTATATAAATAAATATATACATTATATATATTATATTTAAATCATTAATAAAATTTTGGAGATAACATACATTTGACCACATGGACAATTTTTAATTATAAGAAGTTAATTTTTGACTCATGTATCAAACATCGAAAAAAAAGACCGATATGTACTTGAATAATTATATTATTGGTATATCTGGGTAATATCTGATATAAAATGAATAATAAACATCAAAAATATTCCAAATCAATTATAATTAACTTATGATTATTTTTCATGTAGATAAAGAACAAACAAGACAAGTCGGGCAAAAGGTAAGGGATCCTTTCAGCCTTATCTTTTAATCAAAGGCTTGTTTTATCTTATGTATTTTAAATTAAATTTTCATATGTTGGGTTATTTTTTTATATATCCTTATTTATTTCAATTTTATGTCCAAATTATGAGAGACTCTTTTTTCTCTCATTAACTCATTTTATAAATGTTTAAGTGACGCCATTAGGCTACCGAATTTTCGTAATGGAAATCATAACTCATTTTGCATTTAATAAGTTAATTATCCATGTCATCGATTTTGTTTTTTAGAATATGTTTGAATGAAATATGATTGTTTTAAAGTGAATATCAACTTATATTGACTGTATTTATATTTTTTACACATAAATATGTCATTGATTTGTCCTTAATCTAAGGATACTATCTTTGTAAGGGACTTTATCTCAATCTCATTTCATTAAAGAATATTTTGATTTATACACGACATTATTTTATATGGTGTATAAACCCCTATAAAATTAAATTTCATTCAAAGGTAATCTTTTTTCTATGAAGCGTTTTACTAAATGAAAAAAGGTAATGTTTCTGTTTAACGTATGTATTGGAATCAAATTTTCCTCCTCCACGAGTATTATTTTATATTTGGATTCCTCTACAAGCCGTTATATTTTTAAAATAAAAATAAATACCATATAAACATTTTATGTATTTTTTTATTGAAATTGTTATTGATAATGGATTTATTATTTCAATATCTTGAAGTGATATCTTGTGATTGAAATGTGGAAATGTTATCTTTTTTATTCAAGTTATGATTGTGTTATGGTTCATGGGCATTTTTGACCTATACGGGTGTTTCTATAATAATCCTAGGGTGGTGAGTCTGATATACCTCTCCAATGCATTGGGTAACATGACAGAGGTAAAGGTTAATGTTTCTCCTAATAGATTTAGGGAATATACTATGATGGGAATTCCTAAAAATACTCCCTATATATATGTGAAAGCTATAATGTATGTATTATATAGATGCCACAAGTTACCTTTCTGAGTTATGATTTATTTGTGTTATTCATAACATATATGATTTTTGTGAGGTATGTTAAAGAAATTATGTTTTATGATTGAAATGTATTATTTAATTTTATTTTTATGTATTGAAGGACTAATATTTTCTTTCATTGTTTTATTACCATTACATAGATTTTTATTGTCATCCCATGTTTTTGAAATGTCTTTCACAAGATTTATGGATGGGTAAGAGAAAGAAAGTGTTCATCAAGATTTATATCAAGAAAATAAATCGATTTTTATTTAAAGAGTTTCATTTTTTTGTGAAAAATTTGGATAGAATAGAAATGTCTACCTTGTTGTATTGATATGTAATTTAATTATTATGGCATAATTCTCTAAAACATAAAACTTGAAAAGATACTAAATTTGAATTTTTTACTTAACTAATGATTTTTTAATGTTTAAGGCTGGTGACTTATAGTTGGTATCAATGGTCGGTTTAGATAACTTTAGAGGTTAGGTTGTTATCTGGTTATATGTAAAGGACCTCATATAACAAATATTGTTATTATTATATGGAAAATTTTCAAAGTATAATGTAAAATAGGTTTTCTGAATAAAAACCAAACAATTGTGATATAAGAAGGTTGATACATTATATAATTAAAGAATATTTTACATTATATTTACCCTATAGAGGATTCATTTTTTAATAATAATTTTTTGCATGTTTCAATGTCGATTGTTTTTAATAGATTAAAGATACTTTGTGAAGAGGTATGTAAAGAGATATTTCCAAACCATATTATCCCTCCCAGACCTTTTGATCATCACTATTATGGAAAAATCATGTTCAAATGATTTTTAAAGATTCTTGAGTATTAAAATCACATTCTAGGAATTTTTTGAGTTATCCAACACCTACTCATTTCTAAAACAATTTTATTGGACAGAGAAAATTTTTCATATTAATTCAAGGTCTCAAATTTTCCAATTATATCGAAAAGTGAAATTACAGAAGTTGAGTGAATGTTTACTTTCTGAAAGTATGACAATATGACAAAAGATAAAGGGAACATCCACAAGATCATGATATCTAACTTTAATGTGTGATTTATTTACTTATATATAATGAATGAAGTATATTTTGATTGATATTTATAAATGATAAGGATATTCAATCTTCAGGAATGATTTATTATGAAATAAAGTAGAAATGGGAAGTTAATGGATTATGATGAGCACTAAATAATTATCATGCCAGCATATAAGGGATTCAAGAGTTATGGTAGATTTTAGGGTGATGAAATGTTTAAAAGTATTAATGCTATTTTAATTATGGGATTACATTGGGAAAAAATTTTCTAATATGTTTCACCCTTATGCTTAATTTGTTAAAATATTATTCATGGAATAATTAATACTTATTGTGTGGATATAATAGATAACCTTAGGGGTTCACATGACCTTTTAATTTTTAGTTGATTAATGGTTATCACATTTTGGGATGAAAAATGAATGGTGTTAGATAACCTTTGAGGATAAAGCAGAGTATGGTAATTTTTTAGGAAATTATCTTATTTTTGAAAATGTTGTATGAATGATATTTTTTTAGAAAAAAAATGATAACCCGTAGGATGGGTGAAAACCCGTCGTGTCCGGTGAGGGTGTAGGAATTGAACCCATAACCAAAGGGCCACAACGGCGCATCACCTACCACTGGCCTATGTGAATTCCATAGTTAGTTTGACATATTCTATTTAGTTAAATGATTTCGTTGATCATGATTTTTTTTTATTTTGGATCTTATGTTTTAACAAATGTATATCCTTAGTATAATAAAATGATTTTGTGATTAAGTGATAAAGGTTATTTTTGAAGACTCTTTCTCTTTTGGGAACACTATTTGCCTATGGAAAGTTGAATACATTGGGATTTAAATTGAGGATTAATTGTGGAATTTTATATTGGAATAATATATGTTTTTATTTTAAATATATAGTGATTTGGGTTATTTGTGGAACTGATTAACCTTTCATTGTGAATATGTGTTTAGGTTAATTTCTTTTTAGTATGAGACTATAAGAATAGTATATGATATTTGGAGACAAATGTTATGATTTTTGTGGAAAACTACGTGACCAAATACAACTGAATTTTGGGTTTCATATATAGTCTGGAATATTTTTAATTATATTAACGTAAATTGTGTATTAAATGGTGTTTTTTGAGATTTGGGTACTTTTTTCAATTTTGGAGATAAAAGTGTAGTATTTCTCATTTTAAAATGATTATCCTCTTTGGGGATTATCTAATCATCTACTAATTTTTTTTGTTATGGTTAATTTAAATTGATATGGGAAATATATGGTCCATTTTTTGTAAATATTTTTATTGTCTAGAATTTAATTCTAGTTCTTTAGGTGTGCCCATGTCATCTTGAATACATATCGTTTGTAGAAATGATGAGATTTTGGTTGAAACTTATTAAAGGATGAAAGTCTACTTGAAAAGTAAGTATATTTCCTTATATTATTAGTAAATATCAAAAATAAATTCTCTAACATTGTGAAAAGGAACCTAAAACAAAATAACATTGTTCATTTACTCTTCATATTGGTGAATCAAGGTTCGTTTAAACTATCAAATGTTTGTGGTTTTCTGGGGGTTAACATTTTCCTGATCATGTTTTCAATCACATTCCATCAGAACTTGACATATAGTTTCTCCTTAATTTCCATGTTATTATGGAATCCTAGTATGTGTAATCTCACGTGACCTTTTTTAGTTGTATTTCTTTCTTTTAAAGTGATATGTTAATTGAATCTTTTTTCCAATGTGGGACTTTTAATATAGATTCCATGCCAAATTTTAAAATTGCGAGGATACAATTTCAAAAAGGGGGGAACAATGTAACGACCAAGGTTTTAATAGAATAATACATTTTCATAGAAAATAATATTTATGAATAAGATATTAATTTTATTATATATATGATAATTTTTATGATAGTGTACTCAACCTACAACAACATGTTTCTTTGAAATCTTATGATGCACACAACTTTGAGTTATACAAAAAATAATCTAATAATAATATTATTTTAAATGATAGCTAATTCCACGCCATTTTATTAGAAATAATAAACCATAATTACTATAATATTATCATTAAATTTATTTACATTTATCCAATTATTGTATGTGGCTTAAAAAAATAATGAATCCAATTTTAAGCCTGAAAAAATCTAATATTTTTAAAATATTGTTTTATCGCCTTTTGATGGATAAACCATTTTAAATATTGATATTGTCACTTTTATAGGTTCTATTTTCAAATGAAATATTATTGTTTAAATTTGGACATCAAAATTTATATTGGATGATATTTTGGTATTTTTCTGATAAAGATAATTTTTAATGAATAGTGAAAAATACTGAATTTTAATTAAAAACAGCATTTTAGTCTAATTTACAAATATAGTTAGATTGTAATTTTAATTGGATTTTAAGCATAATTGGATTATAATTTTTTCATTTCTTCCTGTTTTGGTCATTTTAGGTAATTTCAACTTAAAATTGGACCTAAACCCATGTCATTATTTTGATAGTTTTTATTTCTTAAAAACAGAGGGTTTGGTTTCGACAATAGGAATTAATTTTGAATTAATTTCTGAAAATTATTTGTTTTGAAATTGGAAAAATATATTCATATATTTTAAATCATGAGGTCCAATTATTTTAAATAGTTACCTTTTATTTTTTTACATTATAAATACTAACTTCATTAATTTTTTTTTACCAGGGATAAAAGGTTGATCTGGAAAATAAGGGACAAAAATAATATTATAATAATATTAAATTACCTTAACACATGTCCTAACTCTATTGTATGAGATATATCCGACCATGGGAATCCATGGGTATATTTTAGGACCCCATGGAGTGACTTTTATGTGAAAATGACATTTAATTACATTTAATTTAATGTTAAGGAAAATAAAACCTAAACATATATTTTTTAGTAAAATAATTTTTATATGGGGTTATATAAGTGATATCTTCATCTATAAATATTTATTTGAGATATAAAAATATTTCTTACATAAATGCATTTATTTTATAATTTTTATAAATCATATATATAAATTTAATTATGACACAATGATGATGCATTGATTTCTTTATTAATAAAGGATTTTAATAAAAGATATTATAAATGATAAAATAACTTGTATTTTGTTTTTTTGGTGTCATCCAACAATTTTTTGGATTATATATACATGTTATGTTTTTATTAATATCTTTTATTAGAAGTAATCAAATTGAGATGAATTTTTAAATAGTCATGATATCAATATTTTCAAACTTGACATAATTTATATTTTTAAATATAAAATATTTTATTAAATATTATAAAATTTCAAAAATGTAGGATTAGGAAATAAAGTTATCATAAGTCTAATATTTTATTATTTAATCTTTAATTGGATATTTTTCATAGTTTGTTAACTATTTTGATTCTGAAAGTGTTAAATGCTTGATAAAATCGTAAGACTAAAAATGGGTTAAATAAAAATGATAAGGATTAATACATATACAAAAAATATCTAGATATTATTGGGTTAATATATTTAGACATATATTTATATTATATTATAGATAACGGAATTTGGACACATTTATAATCGAAATAGAATTTATAATAAAAGAATATTTTCTGATATTCCTTAAGTTCTCCTCCGCCCTCTAATAAAAGGGCACCACCTCTAACCCTTACTCACATCTCTCAAGACCCAATAGATCATCAAAAAGCTTCCTAAATAATCTCTAAACATTCCTATATTCCTTCTATAATCCTTACCTTGGGTACGTGTAAATTCAATAAGTCATTTTTGGTTAAATAAAAAGTATTTACCCGATAAAAGGTAATGTCTTCTCTCAAGCTACTTCCATTTATTTTGCTTCTCCAACCCCCCTAATCTCTCTTTATTATATTATTTTACAAAAAAACAAGTATATTAAATATTATAATATTTTGTTCTGATTAGGATTATAACTAAAATTCCATACACCTCCATCAAATGGATACGAACACACTATTACTTTGGACAACAAACTACTGCCTCACGAAACAATGATTGTTTAATTATCTCCTACCACCTCTTTTAGTGGAAATTATGATGGAACTAAAATAAAATATGATATTTATGATATTTATTTAATCTCTATTCTTATTTAATTTTCATTTATAACATATCTTTATACTTTTCATGTTGTATAAATACAAAAATATCATATGTGTAAGTGCGGACTATCGCCCCCTCAAACTGATATGACTCGTTCATGCTATACATGGAACACATAATGGATGAAATTAATTAACATATTTAACATATATAATATAGATATTATAATGTAATTATAATATTCCTAAGTATAATATTTTTTCAGTCCATTAAAAATGAAAAATATATGAATGCAGCGTTCATGCGTATGTACGGCTTATCGTTTCCATGAACTGTTCATTTCATTTTCTTATATCCAAATTTTATGGACTGCTATAAAATAAATATATAGTAGATATAAATAAATATATACTGAATATATATATGATATTTAAATCATGAATAAAATTCTGGAGATAATGGACTTTTGACCACATGGATAATTTGTAATTTTAACAAGTTCATTTTGGATTCAAGCACCGAACATCGACAAAAAGGCCGATATAATCATGAATAATTATATGATTATTATATGAGGTTAATAAGTGATATAAATGAAAAAATAAACATGAAAAAGTTTATGAGGAATGTAGAATTAACTTAACATTATTATTCCGGGAGATAAAGAACAAACTTGAAAAGTCAGACATAAGGTATGAGAGCCTTTCACCCTCATCATTGGGTTAGATAATTATTTTTTGTTATGTATTTTAATTTATATTTTCTTAGGTTGGGATGTTTTATTATATAAAATTATTTTTGTAAATTGTATTTCAAAATTATGGGAGAAATGTTTTCTCCCATTAACATATATTATGGATTTTTATGTGACGTTGTTATCCAGTCAGATTTTCTTATGGGAAATATTAACTCAATTCCAATTTAATAAGATAAATATCCATGTCATTGGTTGTGTTTTCTTATAATATGTTTTAATGACTTCTTATTATTTTACACTAAAAATCCCCTTATATTGGTTCTATTTATATTTTTTCACACATTTTTATGTAAGGGGTTTATCTTTAATCTATGGATACGATCTTTATATGGGAGTTCTTATAAATCTCCATTAATTATGGAATATTTTTTATACATGAAATTGTTTATACGGTGTATAATCCCCTTTGAATTTATATTTCTTTTAAAGGGTATCTTTTTTCTACGAAGCTTTTTACAAAACGATAAAATGAATGTTTCTTTTTAACGTAGGCGGTGACAACGCCTATTCCGATGTCATGAGCATTATTTTATATTTTTATTCCACTACAAGCTGATAATATTAAAAAGTAAAATAATTACCATATACCAATTTTAAATATTTGGTAATTTAAAATGGGTTTGGTAATTTATTGATTATGTCATATCTTGAACTGATATCTTATGATGGCAATGTGGAAATGTTATTTTTCATTTATGTGATATGATTATCTTATGGTTCATGGGAATTGTTTACGTATAATGGTATTTCCATGATAATCATAAGACAGGTGATCCCAAGATAGATCTAAAATGCATTTGGTAATGTTTAGGAGGAAAACGTTAATGTTTCTCATTAGAGATTTAGGTAATATATTGTGATAATTATTCCAAACATAACTCCCTATGTAGCTATGAAAGCTACAATGTATGTATGAAATAGATTCCACAAGAAACTTTTATGATTTAGGATTTCTTTGTGTTATTCATAAATATTATGATTTTGTCAGGTATGTTAAAGAGATTATGTTATATGATTAAAAAGTATGATTTCATTTGATTTCAATGTATTAATGGAATAATGTTTTATTTCATTGTTTTATAACCCTTACTGAGATTTTTATGCTCATCCCATGTTTTTGAAATGCCTTTCACAAGATATAAGGATGGGTAAGAGGAAGTAAGTTTTCATAAAGTTATAAATCAAGAAAATAACTCATGATTTATTTAAGGAGTTATATATTATTTTGAATTAAGTGGATAGAGTAGAAGTTTCTACCTTGTAATATTGAGATGTAATGTAATGGTTACGGATTAATTCTCTTAAACTCTAAACCTGAAAAAATCATCAATGTGATTTCTTGACTTAACTAAATATTTTATTATGTTTAAGGATAGATCCTTAAATGTATAATGATATGAAATTGTATTTATAATGGAATAATATGGAAAGTGGTATTACATTGTACATATCAATATACCTATTATGATAGAGGGTTTTGGTAGATATAAATAATTCTAAGTGGATGTTACAACTATTTCCAGTAGCAGAATGTAAATGGGAAACAATAGCATTTATTCCATCCCCAAACACACCAAATCATCTAATAGAAACAATGTTATTTATGATATAGTTTATCACATTACAAAATCATCAGATTAAATTTTAATCATATAATATTTACCTCTTCATATACTTTCCTTGATATAAATTTAAGAGTTCAAAAGGTTGTACAGATTAACACATTTCACATAATTGAAATAATTTTCTTTGGTTACCGAGATGTTCAGAAGAATTCAATAACAATCATTTAATAATTATTTTAAATTTATCACTAAATATCATCCTCAAATAGATTTTCAGTTTGATATAACCATTCAATCCCGATTGGATATGCCGATTGTTTTTCCATGGATTTTAAATGTGGTTGGTGTCATCACATTCTTTTTTTTATAATTTTCATAAAACAATATATTTCATTTTATAATTATAATAAATCCTTATGAATTCGTCTATTTTATTAAATGAATAACTCTAAACTAATGGCTTGTATTTGTATAAAGGAATCTATTGGTACCTGAGATAGATGGGAAAATGGGGTAGAATGTTATATCAATTCAGGTGGACATTAGGGTAGCTCAAAGTTGATAGAAATTTATAATACCAACCATCGTTAATATATGAATTATGATGTTAGTGATATGGTATTCCTATAAATATATTCATGGATGACAATTATGATGTCTTCAAAGATAGAAAATTTGATCCCCATATATATAATCCCCTCAAAATTCGTTATCAAATCATGATGGTTTATTATCCCTTGTTTCTTCCACAAAACCTCTATCTAGATCATGATGTGTTCATTGTATATTTCATGGGTAATTAAAGACATGATAATTCATAGTTAGTAAACTTATGTTTCAAAAAAATAATTATTATTTAAATGATGGGGAATTACTACTAAAGATATTACATTAAAGAGAGAATGTGTTGAATATAATCCCACTCACCTGGTCAATGTTTTATTTCCAATACATATATTTGAGGAAGCGTCGTAGGTAACTAAAGGTGTCATCAGGAAGATGTATTCTCCTTTTTTTTTGTATCATAGTGATATAAGTTTAATGGATAAATTCATATAATGGTGTATACTATAACACCATAATATATTATAATATATTTCTCTATAAATAAATTTGATTCCATTGATATCTTAATTAAAACACAACAACATTTTTAAATTAACTGAGAAATACTATTAAATTATTATCATTTATGTTTATAGTTATCATCTAGAAATTCAATTAAAATCAATTAATAATAGTTGATAAATTATTAAATATAAATTATTACATTATTATAAAATATGTTTCTAAATTTCAATTGGTTAGAAGTTAAGATAAAAGTATTTGACTGTTAAAGGAGATGATGTAATGATAAACACTTTTATAAACATATTATGTTTTCTACTTAATAAATTAACTTAATTTTTATTGGGTAATTGTTTTAGTTAAATGGTTAGATAATATATGAAATAAAATATTTCAATTTTCATCTAATAAATTTTTATTGAAAAAATGGAGGTAAAATGAATTTTATTCTTGATAATGAATAATTCAGAAATTGTATTTGTTTTGTTTTAGACACTAATATTAAATTGATCATATACTAGTAACTAGAACTGAATATTTTATGATGGATTCCATAATTTAAATTTTTATAATTAAAATTATCTAATAAGGTAAAATTAAATTCTAAATATTATGAATAGTCATTGAGGAAATGATCATTACAACGGTAAAAGAAAAAGGGGTTAATAAAGGTTTAAACAAAATATATAGGGGTTTAAATGGCCTATAATACCTAAATGTTATTTTATAAATATATTTAAATTATCTATATTTATATTATCATGCATGTTTCTGTTTGTAGACAAATTATATTAACAATATCGTTATTATATTTTAATAATCCTAATAATGAAATACGTACCACTCTAATCGCATATAAAAGGGCACCCCAATTCCCCTCTTATCCACACCACAAGATCAATTTATACTGAATAAACACAACCGAAGTCACATCTAAACATCCCTATCCATGTCATTAGGGTTATTCTAATGATAAAATGCCTACACGAGTGTCCATAAGAATTTATTCAATGCTTATTTCTCAACGAAAATGTATAAGTAATTACAGATCATTTTAATGTTACATTAATAATATAATTAATTTTAATATTCTTTATCCATCCCATAAAATGAAAACATATTGATTAATATAGGAAGTTGTTATTATTATTCCTCTAAAGAAATTTAAACCTCTTCTTTATCAATTGGGAAATGAATTTATCACTCATGCATTATTGTACACTACAATGTCCACATAGTTATATAATCCATTTTCCATAACCATCATCCACACTTGTTATTATGAATTGTTTACTAATTATTTATTATATATATTAAATTATTATTCTTATATAATTATATTATATTATTTTTATTATTACAATTCTATCCATTTTAAAATGATAATGTCTCTCATTTGTATGTGTAAACTACCACCTCCATGAAGAAATGTGGTTCAATTATTTCATATATTTAAATGAATAATTATAAATATGTGTTTGATTAATAAAAATGATAACTATTACATGATTAATATTTTATAGAATATGAAAGTAAACCCATTGTGTAATTACCATAACCATCAAACAAAAATATGCAGGGAAAACATACTATGTTTCTCTTGAATGTTCATTTTACTAATAAAATTACTAATAAATGGATAAATATAAATTATGAAATAATTATATATAGTATATTATTTATAAATATGGTTATGTAATATATTTATAAAAATATATTTGTTTAAAATATTTGTTATTTTGACATGTACCAAGATATACATGAATTGAGGTGATAATTTCTGTTGCAAACACATTTCGTTTTAGGGTTGTCTATGAATAATTTTAGCTAGGGAAAATTTTATGGATCATATAATTTAAAGAAAATAATATTCCATAACCTATAGTGATTTCTCTATTTTTTATTTATTAGTAAAATTATCCTCTATTTGTTATATCAAATGATTAAGAATATTTTTCAATGAAAATGATCTTTATGACCTCTGTGGTCATGAAACATCTTCATCCATTTATAATATTTTCAAAGAAAATTTATGGATATATTTACCAATAAATGAAATATTTTAAAAGGGTTATTTTTTTTAATTTTTTAATTGTATATTTTTAAATATAATCATTTTAATGAGTAATTATAACAATATATTTTTTTTGTATTTTTAAAAATGTTGAAAATTAATGGACCCTTTTCACATATATGATATGAAATGATTTACCCTCATCATGCTCAGTCATTTATTTGATGATATTTTTATATTATTACATGTTTATTTTTAATAGAAAAAGATTTTTCCCAAATTTTGGAAAAAAAGTAAATGTTATCATTAGGAAAATATATTTTTCTCAAGTTTTAAAAGAATGGATTGGATGTATATTTAAAGTAATTTTTTATCCACATGTCGATAATTTATGAATTATTATGAATCATTGGTGATATAATATTATTATTACATACACTTTATTTGACTATATATCTTATGTTGATGAGGTTTTATGAAAGATTCTTTGATTCCATTTTTTTCATATGGGATAATTATTTCATAAAAACATTTATGAATATCGTTTCATTTACATGTGATATTCTATAATTAAATTATGCAATATTTATTAAACTGTTTTTATTTACATGAGTGATGAAATGATGTAGTAATTATTTATTTAGGATATATTGGGACTCATATGTATTGTAACACCCAAATAATTTATAAAATATTATTATTCTCAAATAAATTTAAATTAATGGATGGCCAGCATTGCACACAACACAGTGTTCTAAAAAATCACAATATGAAATTTATATTATTATAAAAAAAATAAAAATTATAACCATGAAATTAAATTTGTGGGTATGAATATTAATAACTAAATTATGAATTTTTTTGGTTTGCAGGTCAATAAAACAAATTCAATTTTTATCAGTTGATTATAAATTAATATAAAAATCATTAGAATGTAATATAAATATTTTCTGAAGAAAAAAAATATGTGTATGAAGTTTTTATATCTAAATAAATTAAATTAGTCACAATTTATTAATTATATTTATTAATTTTACATATTATATATTCAATAAAATGATTTATCATTCATATAATATTTATTATAAACTCGTGATATAAATAAATAGAGTTTTATCTTTACAGATGTATTTATTATAAAAATAATATTAATCATATTTTAAGCACATTATAAAACGTATATGACATAAATAATTTTATTTTTAAAATAAAAATTTAAATATTATCATGGGTCCAATTGTTTATAATATTTGGAAAATATTAAATTTTTTATAAAGAGTTTGAAATACTAATTTTTATTGAAAACATCATTTTGGATTATAATATTTACAGTGTTAAATCATATTTTGAAATGGTTTTAAAGTAATTTTTGTTCAAAAATATTATTAATAATAAAATTATGGAAATTTTATTAAATATTATGGTGACTATTGACATAATAAATTTTATACTTAATAAAATATTTTCCATGGAAACTATTTTTAATTAGGTCTACCTATTTAATTATAAATAAAATTATTCCAATTAAATGAATTGAATTTGTTAAAAATAATAAAATATTTTTATTCAGAATTATAAATATTATATTATAAAGTTTGTATATTTTTTCATAAGTAATATTTAAATCAAAAGAATTTAATTATACTGGTTAAGGATTAAACATGTATATCATGGGATAAACTAATAAGATATGGGTATGTTTGAAAATTAGAATTCAATAGGTCATATGGGATAGATATATATCCACCTTATCCTATATTTAGACACAAAATATAATAATTTTTATGAATTATTTAGGGGAATGACATTATCATTATGGATTATTTTAGAAATTTCCATTTAGTTTCCATATGTGTTCCTTTCCCCACTTAGAAAAGGACATATCATATCCTCAACTATCCACATTCCATGTTCTCTTTTTCTGGATAATCCATGATAAAAAATCTTACTTACCTCACTTGAAATGTATTGGATTCCTTATTTTGATCAGGAAACCCTCTTATGATGGCATTAGGTGCAAACCAAAGGGAGTTTTCCGATGAATATGAATTGTCTTTACTATACATTTTAATTTTATTTTATCTTCTAACTCCGAGTTATGTAATTAAATATTGATGATATGATAAAAGTGTTATATAAATATAATTATATTTTAATAAATTTATTCTATAAAATACATCCATCTCATCTTTTACAAATGGGGAAAGAAACTATCGATTGTGTGTATCACTAACTACCACATCATGAACTGATATAAATCATTTTACATCACTATCTCTCGTAGATAGAGCTAATTATGGATTTAATATATTTATATGTTTTTTATTAAATATCTTAAATTTTTTAGTTGAAATATAACATCATAATAAAATATTTTAATCCATTGGGAAATGATAGCATCGCTCGTATGTACACCTGGACTACCTCCTCCATGAAGCGTTGTGATACATTATACATTTAATATTATCAAGGATGGTAATAAGGTAAAACACAATTAAAATATATATGATATATATGATATCAAAATTAATCTTAAATTTTGAATTAATTTTTTCCTTTCTTATATTCCATCCATTGTGAAAATGATAACAATTTCCAATCATACATAAAGCTTGTTGTCAAAATGAATAGGGGTAACTAATTTTCTCTATATAAATTTTACTGATAAATATAAACTTTTCTATAATTAATTTATATGATATTAATATCATTAATAATATTATGGAAATTATATAGCCAATATTAATATATAATGATTGTAACTACCAAACCAAAAAATACATGTAAAAGAAAACATTGATCCCTTCGAACATTGATATTAACAAATAATCGTTATAAAATGGTGATAAAAGTATAAATGTAAAAAATATATGGCGTGACTAATATTATTTTTATTCTATAACATATTTATAATAAAAATATATTTATTATAATGTATTCTCAAACATGTATGAGAAAACTTATGACTTGGTGTAAGGGATTTCATTTCCCTCGTTTATTTCTCGGATACACATGAAATATTCACCACATGATTCTTTTGTGTGGTGTATATTCTAGACCTTTGTTATGATATAGAAATAATATTCTTATATTAGTTTTATTTAAAGTTTTAATTCACTATCATTCATTCTTGGGTTTTATGATTCAAATCATACCAATGTAGTAGGTATTTTATGTTAAAATATCATTGTCTATTCATAATTTCAATGAAGATAATTTTGATGATGAAATATTTTGATATATCTCTCATGAAACTCATTAAATTTCAAATCCTATGGTTTTTATAGTGAATAAATATTTTCCATCCATTTTCACTTATTAATAACTGTAGAGACCAAAGAATGTTTTTCCAAGAATTCTCATTATTTATCGCTTCTATCAAAAATAATTTTCCTCCATATCAATATTTTATAAAAATATTGTAAAGAATTTTTTTAATGCTATATAATGATTTCATAAATACATATTTACCAATGTTTTAATTTTTGAATTGGTTTAATTTGAATCTTTTTTTTTTGAACAAATATCATTTTATATTTTTTCAAAAATATGAATAGAAGATTTTTTTAATTAATAAAGACTGAATGGTATTTTTCTTCATCATGACCACTCAATGATTTAAATATTACATTATAGGTATCCTATGTTATTTTCATTAATTTAGTGGAATTTTTTATATTATAGATAATTTATTTCTAAATGTAAATGGTATTTTCCTCGTGAGTTTTACAATGATTTTTTATTTATAATCATTAAAGACAAAAACAACATTTGTTGGTTATTATTTACTTGTGATATTACCTAATTATAATATCCTTATCCTTTCTTAGGAAATTTCATGATTATATTGAAAATATTTTTATTAATACTGTTTCCGTCATACATGTAATACCGGGATGAGATTTTAATAAAACCCAATTCTCTTCCACGAGTTATGATTATAAAAAAAAGTTCATTTCAATGGGTTATAGTGGGATAAAATGTTTGTGAACCCCATTTATTTTATATTTATTATTCTATTATGAATGATTTATGATCTAGTGTAACAAATGTTTTTTATTTTTATTTTTAATGGGTAATTCTGTTATCGATAATTGAATATAGTTATGTTATAATCAATGATGGTGTTTAAATTATAAGGAATGAACGTGGTTATAGTATATCCAAGGATAGGTAGTAACATTATGCAAATAGATTGGTGGGACTAGAAATATATTTTACTCTAATTAATTAGGTAATAATTGAAATCTCATTAGATAAAATTTATTTGAATTACGAGTCATCCCAATTTAAAGAAGAAACTTTTTACACTATAATAGTATTGGTAGTGAACCATGCCTAATACGATTGAATGAGGAGTGGATCCATTCACTTATGATAGTCTTAGATGTATTCCATTACTAAAAAGGAAATTATTTTCATTTTACATGTGTCTTCCACAAATCAAAGTCATATTCCAATGTGAGGCTCTCATTTCACATATTCTTTGATTCATTTATGGTTTGTGTAATATTAAATTAAAATATATAATCCAGGCCTCCAGATTATGATCATTGATATGCAGTGTATGTTTTCAAATGTAAATCCCAAATTATTATACCATTGTGATCTTTTTTTGTTTACAGGATCATTATTATCTCCCTTGTTTACCCTTACTAGGCATCACAAATCATGTATTCATATGATTCTTTTTCCCCATGTTAGGAAGAAATATTTTAGGTAGGGTTTATATATGAGTAATGCTATGTGATAATATATTTATTTGATGAATTTATGATATTTCATGAAATTATATATTTGAAAATTTAGTATCTATATTAAATAACTCACAATGATCCCTATGCATGTGACTATGAATTATAATGAATATTCATCTAAATATTTGTAATCATTAAGTTTGAAAATACATAGTTTCTATATATTTTAATAGAAGAATTTTTTAGTTATCCTTTGGATATTATGAATATAAAATAATGGTGAAAATTATAGGGGTAATTTTTTGTATAGATTAACATCTTAATGTTTTTGTATGAGTGATATTAAGGGATTTTCCATGAAATTACAACATTTTTTTGAATACTATAAATTGATGTGGCACTTTTATAGTTTTACCAAAGGGTAATAACATAAAAAAGGATACATTGTGATTTTTCTTGATTTTGATCTGGTACATGAAAATTCAACTTGATGCATAAGTAGTTTCAAAATCCAAAGGTATATAATTGGATATTCCATATTATCATTATAAACTATTATAAAGGGATTAAATATATGATAAACACATATCACATAGTTTGAACCTTATTTTTCATAGATTGAAAATAAATTTTCCTGATTTAGATATCTTATATATATATATATATATATAAATTTTCAGGACTATGTGATTTTCCACTATGATAATTATTTCTAACACATTTTTTTTATTTTTAGTCAATGTTTGTTACCTCATGGAATTGTTTGAATAGTTATTTAAATAAACATCATCAAGAGAGAGAAAATGGTATAGAATATGGGTTGAAATATTTTGTTGCTATTATCAAAAAAATATGTCAATTTAAACATGGACATATGGGCCATATTGAACATTAAAATAAACCTTGGAAGGGGAAATATAAAATTTAATTTTTTTTGTAAACTTGTAGACTCCTCCTATATAACAATTAATCCCGTGGTTATTGAGAAATAGATCAGTGGGATAAGAAATATATCTGTTTTTCCTTCAGTTCTCAGACTATGAAATGGATGTCCTAATTGTTTATCATTTAGAAGGTGAAGTAGATAAATAGAGGAATATTATTATGAATACGAGGAAAGAGGATGAAATTTAATCTATGGAATGGTTAGAGATTAATGGAATATTTTTTAGTTAATATATCCTTATGTTATATGATAAACATATATAATTAATCCATTGAGATTTAGTGGAAGGATTATGAAACCATTTGTACCTATGAAGAATATTTTATGAGACTTTCGTCTTATGGTTAAGGTTTAATCATTAGACCTAAAAGAAGAATTGAATGATTATTTATTGTTATGAAAAATTGTCTTCAAAATGAATTAAACTTACGATACATTGGAAGCTATGAAGAAATATTTGTTTGTCAACTGAATGTGGAAATTGAATCTAGAAACACATAAGGTTTGTGTGAAATGAATATTATGGTGGAGATTCATAGAATATCTAGTGATGTGTGAAATGGTTAGAAGAAAACATTTCAACCATATACATTCCAAAATTTTGGGAAGAAATACTAATGAAAATGCCTCAAAGTAATGATAAGAAGTTTTATGTGTGCATAATAGGGGAATATAATAAGTAATTTAAGTGGAAAAATTAAATGTTTTGTTAATGTATTGGATTAGAATAATGGTTTACCTAATTAATCTACAAAAAATGAATGTTTTAAATATGGATGGTGTGTGCATTATAAAAGTCAATGTACTAGGGGAAATTTTAATAATAGAATCAGAAAATTTTTACAAGTAAGTGTATTTTATTTTACGATTAAGAGACCACAAATTAAACATTAAATGATGGAGTTTATAAGGAATAATATGATGAAGACTAGTTTATATATTAAGAATGAAGTGGAATGATTAAAATATTTGTTAAATAGAAATACTGAATTATGATATATGAATCATAAAATGTGTACAATTTTATATATAATGGTTTTTTCTCTAATTACTTTTACGAATATGTTGAATGGTACTAATTAATATGAAAGGTTATTTAATATTAAGTTGATATTTTATGGATAATACGTGATTAAGGGAATTATATCCCATGATTTTATTGTAATGTTTATAAAATGGTGTGTAGATTAGATAATGTAATTCTTATTATGGTTAAATTAAATTAAATAGTATTGGTGACCTTGGAACTGATTAATTATTTGATGACAATTTTGTTTATATTATAATTTAAGGTGTTTATAATATTTTTGGATATATGGAATATATTCAATAATATATCATTATATTTATGGAAGGAGGAATCATGAGTGTATTTATTGTGATTTTAATGATATTTTTTATGACAAGGTTTTTGGATAATATATGATAAATATATTCTAATATTTGTTATGTGAAAATAAATAGATACAATAAGAAAATTTTGGACAAATGTTATGTTGATTTTGGGAAATATAGTGATATTATTTTTACTTTTTTGAGTTTTGGAAGGGTCATAAGGATAAATATTAATAGAATGGTTTATGTTTAATGTTGGATGTGTTGTTATAAATTAATGTATTACTTAATTGAAAAATGATCTACGAATATTGAATAAAATATGCTATCATTTTTGGTTTTAATGATAATTGGATATAAAAGGAATGTTATATCATTATCTTATGGATCTTATGACCTGTTAGTGGTTTAGGAGTGAAAAAATCATAATACTATCTTGGAGTATGAGATTATGAAAAAATCAGTCAATGAACTCCTAAAGAACGTGATTGTTCTTATGAATGGGAATGAAATAAAATATGTATATTTTATTATTTTGAATATATTGATATAAAAATTAATATACCTTTATGAAAATGTTATTGAGTAAAAATATACCTATTTATTTCATTTAAAATGAATCAATGACATATTAAATCATTATAGATTTGTGTTTTTTTGGTTGGTGACATTCTCATGATAATATTCTTTATCACACATTGTTAGTCCTTTTGCATTAATAGTTTCTAAAATGTATATATTTTTTACTTTACAATAATGCTTCCCTATTTGGAATCTTAATTTTTTAATTTCATATGAACTTTTAATATTTCATTTCCCTCTTTTGAAGATATTTTTTTATCATCCGTTTTTTAATCTTGGTTTTTGGAAATGAATTTTAAAATTTCAAATCCTTTATTATGAAGATCAAGTTCATGTTGAAAAATGATGTCTATTTAATGGGGGTGAATTTAGCACCCTAAAATATTATGAAATGTTATTATTTCAAATAAATTCAACTTTATCGATAGATTGTGTTACATGCAAAACCATGTTTTAGTGAAATTTAAAATACAATTTATATTATTATCCAAATATGACCATTATAAAATAGAAATTAAATTATTGGGTATGAATAAGAATAATTAAATTATAAAAATTATATGGATTAAATATGAATATATTAAATTAAATTGATATGTATTGATTAGAAATGAAAATAAAAATCGTTCGAAAAGAAAAAAAATGTTTTTCTCAAAAACTATTATTAGGCCGATGAATTGTTTTACCAAAAAAATTAATTAGATAATATTGGTGACTTATTTCCCTAAAATATATATATTTTATATTAAATTAATTTTTTTACCATTCATCTATTTTTTTAGTTGTGGGAACACAATCTATATAGTTATATGTTTAAAAATATATTCCTTCTAAAAAGTGGTTTTGTCACATTGTACCCAATTACTTTTAAAAATTAAATATTAGAAAATATATTTGAAAAAAAAGAAAATTTGTTTATAATAATTATTTAAAATTTATCATAAATTGAGTTATATATAATTTTAGAAAATGATTATTATTTAATGAAAGTGAAAAGGATAGATTTTTACTGGAAATATCATTTTCGTTTAAAATATTCAAAAAAGTAAAATTATTATGTAAAAATGTATTTAGAGTAAAAATAGGGAAATAATATTAATAATAATCAAATTTATTGAATTGGAATAAATTTTGTTTTTTTCAAACGAAAACAATTATACTTTATGAAACTTTTCCTTGATAACTTCTTTTTCATCACGTTTGATTTTTTTAGTTTAATTGAAATTATTCCAGTTCAATTAGATTAATACTATAAAATTTCTTTAATATATTTAATATGAATAATTTATACTCTATAGTAATTATATTTTCTTTTTTTAATATAGAATAATGATAATAGTGAAAATTATTTAAAGCTGTTATGGTTAAAATGGGATTATAAGGGGTTAACAACATAATAAGATTATGTTTTCATATAAAAAATTTATATATCCTATTTTATATAAATATATTATCTTTATCCTATGTGTGGTTTTTATATATTGTTATTTTTTACTTCTCTTGAGAATGGTTATCATTTAAGATTCATTAGGAAAGTTTCCACGTAATATCCAAGTGGCTTCCTTTCCCCACATATAAAAGGAACTAATCTATCGTCTACTACACACACTCCATGATCCTTTTTGTTTAGAAATTCCAAGATAAAAAATCATATTTAAATTATTCTCCATGTCATCAAGGCCATTTTTTATTAGGAAAAACTCTTATGATGGCTTTAGGAGTAAACATAATGTGGTTGTGTAAAGAAAATGTATATTCCATGACTACACGTTTTGATTTTATTTATTCCTATAACAAATAAATATATTTATAAAATATGATAATATAATTATATAATAATATCCTATATACTGATAAATTATTATATTAATTTAATAATGCACAATTATCTCCACTACCATTAAAAGTGAAATGATATTATTTATTAGGTGTACGGAGGACTACGAACTCATGTACCAAGGTAATTCATTTTATATTTCCACATCACATGAATGAATATAATTATGGAATTAACATATTTATATTCAATTTATGAAATAATAACAAATTTGGAATTATTATATATCATCTAACTTTATACATTCCAGAATGTTTGGAAACCAAAGCATTTCTTTTGGGTGTGTACAGACTACTACCTACACTATTTAATGTGACACATTTATCATTTTAATTAATAATGGTCGGTATTGAGGAATAATTTATTGAAAATATATTATATATATGATATAATAATTTTCTTTTAATGTGCATAAGTTTTTACCTTTCATTCTTTATACCCTTGGAAAAAATAAAAACAGAGTTCATATGTGTATACGATTTACAATATCCATGAATGATATAAATAATTTTTATCTCTAAATATTATGGATGACTATATATATATAAATAATTAATTTATATGAAATTTTATCATCATTGAAATTATCAATATTACAGATCCATAACCAATGTACAATGACAAAAACTATCAAACCACCACATATATGAAGAACATAATAGTTATCACATGAAATTGAAATTCTAATTGAAAATTCTTAGTAAACAGGTGATAAATGGTTAAAATTAAATTGTATATGTTATGATAAATATGAGTATGGTTTTATAATATAATTATTGAAATAAATTTTTTTATATAGGAGTCTCAAACAAATACAAATTAATTCCATAATTTTGGTAAGAGATTTATTGTCTCATTAATTTCTTGGAGGCATATTCCATATTCACATCTTGTTTCTTTTGTGGGGTCTATTTACTACCCATTGGGAATTTTATATCATTATTTTCCTTATATTATTTAAATTAAATGTTTTAATTTATGTTCATTCTTTACATGGGATTACGATTCCATATTTACTATAGAGGTAATTTTTTTTGTTAAAATATCATTGTTCATCAAGAATATTTATGGTTCTGAATCCGATGCTAAAAATATTATGTTCTATATCTCAATAAACCCATTAATTTTCTTCTACTATGGTCATTTTTGGGGATACTTATTTTCAATAAATTTTTATCTATTTGAGAAATAATGATACCAAATAAATTATTTTATTAAAAATTAACTATATTTCTCTTACAAGTTGAAAATTATATCTCTTCTATAACTGTGTCTTATAAAAAGAAATATTAAATATTTTTATTATTATCCAATTACAGTTTACTAAAAAAATTTACCCATGTTATACTATTTAAATAATTCTGTAAAATTATTATTCATTCCATTTTCGAAATAAGGCTATTTGTATTTTTATATTAATTTTATCATGTACAACATGGTTGGTATTTTCCAACATCATGACCATTAATTGATTTAAAGATTCCCTTTCAATTTTACAAAGATATTTAAAAATAAAATTATTTAATTAATGATTGGGATATTTTAATACATTCATTAAGTGATTCCAAGATAGAAATGATATTCCCCACAAGAATGATTTAATAGTCTTTTAAGGTATTTCTATTCATTATATTCCACATAACATCGATATAATCTAAATATATCATTTTTATTATTTTTCTAGATGTTTTGTGATTATGTTTACTTGATTTTTATAAAACATTTTTATTTTCCCGGGTTTATAATATATTGAAATGCTTAAAAACCCATTTATTTTGAAAATATTATTCTAATGAAACCCATTTATTTTTTTCAGGTAATTCAATGATGAAATTTTTATGAAACACATTTAAAAATGATGGGGTATTTCATTTTCAATGTTTTAAAATCTTTTGGAACACATATATATGATTTTAATTGTGTGATAGGTGGTTCCATTGTAATCTAAGGATAATGGTTATGTTATAACATGGAATGATTGTTATGTTATAACCATAGAAGGTGGTTATTTAAAAGAGATGTGGGAATATAATTATATATATCTTCAATATATTGCATAAAAATTGATATCTCAATAGATAAATAGGACATAAATGGGGAGTGAACCCATTATGGTAAGACCGTTTTTTCACTATGATAGTCCTGGGAGTGAAGCTAGACTATGAATAATTCTTAGGGAGGTAACCCAATCCACTATGATAGTCTTGGAAGTAACATATGACTATAATGGAAATGATATTCTAGGTTTCTATGTATGCATAAAATCTATGTATTATACCTGTTTTATCATCTCATGCAATATGTTGATGGATTCTTTAATGATTCATGGCATTTGAACATTAAAACACTAAACCATGACATGAAATTGTGATATTTGATCTACATAGTATGGTTTTAAAATGTTAATCTCATGTACTCATACCCTTCTTTATAGAATATGTTTATTTGATCATTGATATATCTATTTTTTTCCTTACTGAGTATCTGATCCCACCCATTCCTATATTTCCTATCCCTAGTTACGAAGAATAGTTTTACGTATAGTATATATATAAAAAATAATATGTGGGGAATCATTATTGGAGACGTTACATAACATACATGAACTAATTAGTCTAATTATATTGTCTCTAAATTCCACAAGACAATATGATTCTCAAGACTTTAATAATGTATTGTAATAAATATTAATATAAAAAGATGAAATTTTTATGTATGGGATGACTCTCTTATTATATATATGGTTTTAATTACATAATGGGAACGACCAAAATTATACATACCGGAAAATTATTTATAAAAAATGATATCTCATAATATAATAAGGATAAGAATTTTGGGTGAACCCACTTTTGTAAGGGACTCTATCTAATAAGATAGTCTTATTAGTGAAATTGGATTCTAAAAATGATTAAATGGAGAGTGATGTCAATCCTCTATGATAGTATTTTTAGTAATAATTGGCTAAGAATTTTTTTATATTTCTAATTTTATGCTGAAAACGTATATTTTATTCTTATTACATATTCTCATGTCTTGTGATTATTTATTTATCATTCTAAAAACATATGAAAAATGTCTCTTATTAAGAAAAATCATCATTGAATAAATTATGATTAATGTTAATTAACTTATTGGGTATGAATTCCATAAGATATGATATTATCCCATACAATTATTTTTATCTTACACTCCCAAAGGTTCATTGATTGATATTTTGTATGTTTTCCCTTAAAAAGCATCTATTATCAACCTTACTTATGTTTTCTTCTACTGCGGGTTATAAATAATGGAAATAAGTATGATACACCCAATAAGAGTATTACCATAGAAGAACATTATGGTATATGTGGAACAGGTTTTATGAAATATGTTGATTATGTATCTAGCCTCTAATGATACTAAAACTTAATAGACCTTGGGTGTGTTTTGTTATAAAATTTCTAAAATATTAATCTACAATTATATAAAAATATTTATGCTCGTGTCTCATATTACAATTACTTTATTTAATTATAATGTTCTTGGTGTGAAATCCCTTATTGAAAATTTTGATATGGTATATTTCCCTTGATGTTATATGAAGATAAATGATCAGATGTAGTAACGTCAATTATATTTAATATTATTATTGCACATAGAAGGAAAAAATATATTTTTATGTATTAAACGCTTTAAAACATGCCTCATATAACCATTTTATATCACCAGTCAATAGTGGACTATAATCATCAATGATGTTTCATGGGTGTTTTTCAATAAATAATCATTATTATGACAATAAAAAAATAAGTCATCTATATGGGGACTAGTTAAAAACTATAGGTATAAGTGGATAAGAACAATATTGGCTATTTAAGATTTTATATTGATTTATTAAATCTATGAAATATACAATTCAATGTTTTAAATATTCAATAATAAAATCCTGGTATTTTCTATCAAATAACTAACACTGTAGATAATTAAAGGTTAGATAAATGTTTCCATAGTTTATTCTCTCATTTGTATTCCAAATAAGCCATCATACATAAATTTAATTTGAAATTATATAATTCAAATTTGGAATCATTAGATGATATTGTGTCTCTCTATTATGAGGTTTGGTACCATATATTAGAGATGAATCATATTTTGTTCATCCTTAAAACTAAATACATGGTGTCCTTTGTTTTAGATATTTTGAAAATACATTGTATTCCTTCTTATTATAGAACATAGTAGTAATTTATAGAATGTGTTTTCTTATCACCTTATTCCCATGGACATAATTTTTGTTTTGAAACATAATTGGAATCATTAAGATAATTTTCAGGTATCAAATTCCTATTTTTAAGAAATTTAGTGTAACATTCGTCACTCAAACAATTTATCACTTTTATATTGATGGATCTCAGTACTACTTATAATGCTATAAATTTTTTACAACTTGAGAACATCAATTTTTAATGATCTCCATTAAATACTTCAATAGTAACTATTTTTTCAATATATTAAACTTCTACATATTGAATTAACTCTAGAATGGGATCCATTTCCTCATTTTAAAAATCATTTTTAGTGTTATATCTTGATTCCTATATTATTTCACCATTCCAAATTAGGTCTATATAACTAGGATTAAGACCATATAATGAAATGTTATTTTGTATTTCTTGTCCCTCAATTTTACATTGTATAAAACTTCATTAGTCGAATATAAAATATCTCATTATTAATAACAATTTTTTATCATATTTGATGTTATTTTCAATCTATTTCCCATATTTATAAATTTATCGTCATGACATTGTTCTACGGAGTTCCATTAAAACATTACAACAAAAATTAATAGAATATTAAAATTTTCTATTAAAAATTAAATAAAAATAATAATAAAATACATAATTATATGAAAAATAATATATGATAATGATCCTTATCATTTATAAGTAAAAAATAAAATTAATATATTTATTTAATTTTTATTCATCAATTATTGTTATTTACTATATAAAAAATTATTTTTTAATTGTTCCATATTATTTTTATTAGCATTTCATAAATAATAAAAAAATGATAATAGCTTTTAAATAGACCATAATTATTTTACATATTAAATGATAACAATTACTTATTTTGTGAAATAGATACACCTTGATTTTAAACTATAATTGAAGGTATAAGAAATTATGTTATATATTTATATAATTATTATACAATGATTCCCTGTTTTCATTATAATTTTAGATGTTATTGATTTTATTAATTTTTTTAAAAAATAATTTGACATATTTTTGAAAAAGAAAATATTAATTTTTTATCACATTTTCTTAGTTCATGTATACATATGAATCAATATTTTTTACATGTGATAATTTTTATAATAAAATCACAAGAATACATGTTTTTATATTAAATTATGAATTACTCAACATTAGTTATTTTTTAATTTACAGTAATATACATAATGTTGGTATACATTAAACAATACAACCAAAAATTCCTAAATGATAGTAGATATAAGCATTTATATTTTAAAATATTTTGAATTTAAATTTTTTAATTCCAATTACATTAGAAGAATGAAAATTAGTTTTAAATAATTCCAATAATATAATTATAATTCATCTTTTTACAAGTAATATTAAACAAACCATAATAATTTAAAGAACCATTTAATATATAACTTACCAAAAATTAGAAAAAGCAATCAAAATTGTGATATATGTTATTTTTAATTTTATATAAAATGAAATCATAATGAAATTTAATCAGTAAATAATAATATCGAATATAAGGTAAATATATATCTCCACTTTTGTGATAATGTAACGGTTGATTAGTTGAAATTAATGAAAATATTATATTTACAATAGATAAATAAATAAAGTGTTTAAATATAATATATGTAAAAAAATAAAAAATTATGCATTATATTATTTATCTATTATAATTTCATTATAATAAATTTTTATTTATAAATCATCCTTTCCATATATAATGAATTCAATAAAATATTTATCATCAATCACATTTTAAATAATTGATTTTGTTTAATCCATTCAATAGAATTAATGTTTCTATCATCTAGGAAATATTAGATGATTTATAAAATAAATCATAAAACAATATTTAATTTGAAATAGATTGTAGGGGTGGAGATACTAAAGGAACATACACCATCACAGGTGATATAAAAGAGGCATATGTTGGATGGATTGACATGGATAGGGATAGATATAGAATAGTAAAAAAAAAGTTACCAAAATAGTTATTTATCATAGAAGATAATGTAATTCAAATTTTTTGTCATATATTAAGAAATTAAATTAGAATAAAGGGATTGTAAAATTAGATTCACGATGAAAAAATAATTTTTTAGCATTCATTATATATTTTTAGTAATAGAATAATTACAATTGTTTTATTTTAATTAATATTAATATGTGTTAAAATGGGTTATATAATGTGCCTTGGGTTTTACTATATAAATTTGAAACATATATCATATATACTATTTTTTTAGAATATAAAGTCATATGTACACATCTCACTAAATATTTCCCCACTAAACTCACCAAACACTCATTTAATACTATTCATAACCTTTAATTAATGTTTTTACAAAGATTTACCCTCTTTTAACCTATAAAAGGAGATCACTTGCACCATTTCAATAAATATATATAATTTAAAATTCCCATGAAAATATTAAAAATGTACTTTTTATAAGTCCTCACTAATCTTTTTTAAGCCTCAAACCTAAAAAATATATCAACTCCTTCCATTCAAAAAAAAATCTAGAGAAGATCTGAAGTTGAAACTTATGTATTATCTACACATTTAATTCCTTTCTCTATTATTAAAATCAACACTACAAAAAAAATTCTTACCATATTCATATAATGGAACTATTAAGAATAATATATGGGAATATTATTATATAGATAATATAACCATTATCTATTTGACTCTCATTGAATCGAAAAAAGAAAATATTACTCATATTCTTTTCTCAACTACTTGCTCCATGAATGACTAATATGCTTTTACATAACCACCCATCATTGATGGTTATAGAAATAGTTTTAGTTAATAGCTCTTTTATTTTTACATTTTTTATATTTTTTAAATATAAATTATAAATTCGTTATGTAATATTATCAATAAGATATTCCTATAAATCCAACATCCTAAAACCAATATAAAAAGTGGAAAACATGTTTTTTAAGTATTAACATCTTATCATTTAAATTATTATTATAAATCATATTAAATGTTATTAAAAAACCTAACAAAATATTTGTAATTATAATTTAGTTTTCTAAAATAATTAATAACACAATAGTATCTATTTTGTAGCAATTCTCACACATAGATTTTATTGTGCTCTTGATAGGTCATTTTAACCACCTATATAAAAAATATTTTAGATTTATTTCAAGATATATTTAGAAACATAATATATGATGTGAATTATTAGATAAATGTTTTTATCTATAATAGTAAAATAATTATTTACCTCAATAATCATGAAAACAGAATTAGTTCTCTATAATTTATAGAAACAATAATACTATATAAATTTTTTTGAGAAAAATAACTAAATTTTCAATAAAATGAATTAAAAAATTACAAATAATAAATATTTATTTTTTAGATACATTTTTGATTTGGTAATGAAGAAACATTTCAGAATAATGAAAAGCCTCCCTCTCTTTATGAAACTAGTTCAAAATTTTCATGATCTCTCACACCTAATACTAAAAATAGATAGTAACTAACTAATAAAAAAAAATTTTATATAAATGTTGTTATAAAAGGTTATATATATGAAAATTGCTCAAATTATGATATTTTTATATTTATTTTTCATATAATATATCTTAGTTTAAAATAATCTATGTGGGAAACAAATTTACGGTTATTTGTAAAAAATTTGAATTCTAGGAGGTATTTTTATGGAATTAACTATATTTACATCTATAGGGTAAACATAAATCCCCATTATCATTTCATATAAATATTCTCGCATATTTTATGAGGTTTGTTGTTTTATTCCATGTTAATTCCTTATTCAGATTTGGAATCAACGATTACAAAACATTTCTTGGTTTCATTGTCAAATTTTCATCTCTATAGGACATGTTTGCATTATTATCCACAAATGTTTTTAATATGGTGTATTTATTCATCATGAATATTTTTGAGTAGATGAATATATATCTCAATAATGATAAAACCCCCCTTAATTACTTTATGGTACTTTTTCTCTCTTTGTGGAAGGGATAAACGATTTCAATGAACAATTGCTTGTTGAAAATATTAATGGCAAGAATCTATTAAAACTATCTAGGTGGTTATCGAGAAAAAGAGTGTTAGTTTATGAATATTATTAACCATTTATATTAACTAGATGTTATATATGTGAATATTGGGCATTAAGACATTAGTATGTCATATTATGTGATGGGTATATGGGCTAACATTACTTTTTCAAAACCCACTAATCTTCATCCAGAATTGAATAGATTTTTTAGTATATTTTTTTAAAACAATGAGGGTTATAATAATGATAAAATATCTAAATTTTATTAAATTAAGTCCATGAAGGTTTCATGGAATAGAAAATGTTCACTATTAAACTATGTTGTCACAAAAATGCACCATACTGTTTGATATCTTCTCAAGGAATGATATGGTCACACCTAGATGGAAGAAGATTGATCCATGTGAAATGATGGACGAATCAAATAGGTGACCCTGTGTGAACATAAATTTCCATGTCTCATAGTACATATCCCAATCCACTCAACCCCTTTCATATTCTCTTCGAAAGGGACGTGGTCAAAAACAATTATGTGATATATTAATAGGATCCTCTATGTGAGAGAGAATGATACACCTATTCAACATTCATGAATGGGTTTTTTAAAATCTCTTAGACAACTGAAAAACTACATATAGGTATAAAATATGTTGAGGAAGACATTAATAAATAGATCCCAGGAATGTATTAGGTCACACCTCATGATAGATGAATCCATATTGGGATACAACAGCGTGATCACCTAGGATTTTGTACCCAATTCTGATATAGTAATTTCACGATGATGTCCCACATGATTACTCGGTTATGTTTTCCTAATCTTATAACTTTATGGTGTAGATAACTAACAGATGATAATTAATACCTATGTCATACAATCAATATGGGAAATTATATAAATAAATCCAAGGATATGGATAGTCAATCCCTTATGAATGATTATAAATTAATATATAAATGGTGGATACTAGTAATTTAATTCATTTAATAATAAGAAATTTAGGAAAATGAAATAGTAACAAATATCTAGATTTATTTCCTTATTAAAATCCACACCGTGAGAAAAAACTACATGTTAATCTAACATTCCTTCCACTACTACTCTTGGTGTGATGGAATTCAACATTTCTCCTTACCCTTGAAGTAATCTAGGAAAATAACATCACGTAATGTGAACATAAAAAATAGTTTTTTATAAATTGGACTACATATATGGTGTTAAATGTCAAACACCATGCATTCATATTCCCATATCATGGTGTATTATATATGAATATATCACACATAGTGAGAATAAGTTATCAATATTGTCTGTTCCATCATCCCTCAAAATCAAATGTAAAAAACCCCTCATTTCACCACTATCATCAAGTCTATATATTTATAAAAAATCATCATGAATAACCACCAAGGATTTCCTTTTCTAAGATCTAAACCCTGAAAATGAAAGCTCAATGATTCCTCCAATTCCACCAAAATCATATGATAAATGCATGATCACAAATATTCACCACATCAATCAGAAATTTCATCAATAAAAATGTGTCTCACATAAAACCTCCATAAAAATTCGGTCCCTATTGGTTTTTTTCACTCATGAATTATGTTGATAACGAGGGCCCTAATTATAGGGCCGATGGAAGGAACTCTCCATGAACAATGGTGTAATTATTCTTCATTAAATGTTCAATGAAAAAAGTTGAACCCAACTAGATTAAACCCATAGTATTTATTATATTATAGTATAATCATAAAACATTAACATCCCACGCTAACCTATTATCATGCAAGAATATAAGAGGATGGAATTCCATATTAGGTGTAAGTCCTATGATTTTTCACATTAGTTATTTCATCAATTAGGTATGTATGATCATATCACGATTCATAATTTAATATCACATATGTAAATATAGTTATGGACTCGAATATAGTTTCCATGATTTATATTATATTTTATTTATCGCACTAATCATCCCTCATGTGAGATTACGAGTTCAAGTTTTTAATTCCATTTACATAACCAAAATTCCTTTTATTCAGATCTAATTAGGAATAAAACCTAAAATTATCTTATCCTTAATAATTATACAATACAGATTGTTGTTTAGTCAGTCAAAAAATAGATTCCCAATATGTTAATGTCCCACTCAATCCTATGATTTCCAACCATTCATGATATATTAATCATCTAAACATGATGTTAAATGGATGGTCTAACATCCTAATTAGACCTAATTAAATATTTATGAAAACATCCTTGTCAAATTACATTAAACTACATTGTATAGTCCATACATATGATCTAAAACTATGCTTCATGAAAAAAATTAGTCATTGATTCATTTAAAAATTATATTCTGTTAAGATGTTCAATTGAAATATCAATACCATAATCATATCTCTTCATAAGGACATATTTTTTGTGTATATATACATCCTTACTCATTAGGCTATATCCCCTTTAAGATATTTTTAACTTCTACCATTGACATAGTCCCCATGGATCACCGACATATTATAACAAATTCCTGACAAAATAATTTCCCCATAAAGTGGGACATATAATCTCTTGTCTTTTCACATTACCCTCACTAGATGATATTACGTTTGGGGCACATCCTAAGGGATACATTAAATTGGAGACCATTATTATATCCTTGGGACATATTCTATTTGAAGTTAAAAATAATTTGATTCTCCTGTATGTATCCCACAACAACTATCACTAGGAACCATTCACCTAATAGTGCACTCTATATGAATTTTAACATCTTCATATAATTCATCTTCATCCAAACATAATAGGTATGACCCATCCATTTGATTAGAATCAGACTATATGGATTCAAATTTCTTTCACAAGGATATATACAAATACCCATTCATCTTCATGATCCTGATTCAATAAAAATGATGGCCTCCTTAGATGGAAATAAATGGTAGATCACTAAACTTTGTGGATTTTAATCAACATAAACTAAAATCAAGTTACATTAATTAGTCATAAATAATATACAAAGAACCTATAATACAAAAATATGTTAACTAATTTATTGTATATGATAAATCATAAAAAAAGGATAATATTCCCATCACGTGAATTTTTGAAGGATTTGTGAATATATATTAAATTTATAAGAGATTTAGAGGTTGGAAATAATTCCACTCTAAAGGGTGTGATGAGCCTGACCGCTCATCATATTAACTAAAACACATTATAATGGATAATTTATAAAAACTAAAATTACCATATTCCTTTACAGTGAAAAAATGTAACTACATATTTTTTTTCAAGCGTCATTGTCTATTTCTGGTTTAAAGAATAAATTCCTTCAAACCCCATATAAAATAATGAGCATTTAGTTTTAGAGAATATTATGTGAGTGAAAATTATTTTAAATTTATTTAAGGATCATTATTATCGTATATTTTGATTAAATATGCAGGGTATCAGTGAATATCATATATGTTAATATTAGATATGAGTGTTTTAACTGAACAACCGGGGCATGACATGGGGAACCATGTAGGGAAACTATGAAATGATTTCTAGATCATTATAGTGGGAGTTCATGGTTATCATATGCGTTGGAATACTATAAATCCAAAACGATCAAGGTTTCAAATCAATTATAATAGAAGCATCCCGATTAGTTTAATTTTTGGTAAATCATGTGTATAAACAATGAAAAATGACTATAATAACTAAAAAGATAATTGTAGCTCACACCTATGGTAATTTTAATATTCATTAGACTTTATGTTACTCACAAAAATAATATATGACTCGAAATTGGGATTTTGGGATACCTCCCAACATTTATCATTTTTTAATGATTCGTCATCATTAGTTTCTAAATGATTACCAATGTTAAATCCTCATTACATTTTTTCCCTTAACTCCCTTACCCAATTTCCCACAGTTTTGATTAAATCCAAAGAACACTCTGTGAGAACCTAAAAATTACAATATACATTATTTATTTATATATGTACATGAATTGTGTTTTTTGGGTCATATTAGAGGTGATCTATTTCCATCAATTGAATCCAATGATACATTACCCATGAAAAAACAACATAATTCTTCAAGGATTCCATAAACTAACTGGTAGAAGGATCCCATAAATTTTCTAGTGGTGATAGTGTACCTAAATCTTAATAGGTCTCACATAAAAGATGATGGCAATGGTCGGGGTGATGTAGCTCTTCCATCCATAATGGACCACTGGAGGCCCAACACTTGATTGACTGTGCGACCACCTGCCCAATGGTTTGTTCCAACTCCCCACAGTGGTTCCTAGGATTCCATGTAAATATGTTCACCTATACAATTAACATATAAACAGAATTTTTAGAACATGATTCAACATAACTAACCCTTATTCCAAAATAATGACCCATAGAGTTATATCTTATCATTATGAACACTTTAATTGTCCTATATTTGGTGATTTGATTAGAAAATGGTATGCTTCATCTTAATTGGTATTTCATTCAATATAGGTATGGCTCATATTCATTAATAGTAATTAATCTTAGATATACTCTATTTTGTTTAACTCTATGAATTCATTATTTTTATCATGGTATTTTTATTATGTATTATATAATTAACAACAAATTATAATTGGTTGTGTTCTTTTTCTTAAGAAAATTTAGATATATCATTGAAAACTTTTCTCCTTGGTTATACTGATGAATTTATTCCCACATAAAATATTTAAATTATTGAATATTTATCTTAATCCTTTCTTATTATTAGGATTTGTTTCATGGAATTGTTCATGTGATCCTTCTTTTTAATTGTTTACAGACATGATAAGAGTGGAAAACATATTGAAGAAATGTGGAATGTAAGACCAGTGTGCTTGTGGAAGGAAAATCATTAAAAAATATTGAAGTTGTATCTAGTTATTAAATGGATATGTTTTATTGTTATTATGATAATGATACCATTTATATGTGTGTATTACTTATGGGTGTTCGTGTGGACTTATTAAAACAATTCATGGTCTGCCCAATTGTTGTATCTTTTATATGAATTGCTTGCATGAGATTCATAACCAGTGTGTCGTGAACCAACCCACCGAGGCACGCCTAGATGGAAGAAGGTATATATGACAACTCCAAGACCACCTCTAATAGGCTAGTAGATTGAGATAAGTTTTATGAATTAATAAATGATATTTTAGGACATTCCTAGTTACCTATACACATAAAAACATTCTTATATATGAAAAAGTACAAAGGAAAAATGAATATGATAGTAAAATCTAGATTAAAACCATCTATGCAATAATATACAATGAATAAATCAATGTGAAATAGAATATAAATTATGTATACTTTGTAAAATTCATTCCCAACTAGAAATAAATTTCCAACATGAAAATAACACGATTATATGAAAAAATAAGAGTTGTCAGCTCTGGATCTTCTGGTCTTATCACTATATGTGTAAAATACACCCAAGAATCACAATGAACTACCAACTCCATTGTAAAACATCATGTAATATAATTAATACATGAAATGTGTGGGAAAATCCCATGTAGGTGTGTGTATATACATACCCAGTATGATTCCAATAATACTAAAAAGGGATAAATATATAGATATATAATAATTAAATTAAGAGAAATAATAAACAGATCAAAATATATATATATTCTTATTAGAAAGCCAAATGAGAGGGAAGTTTGATCTCCCTATCTACATTAAATCCCAAGACGATGAGTCCTCTAACAGATCTGAAGGCCCTTCTCTGATTCCCATCATCTAGTGTGTATGTCTGATAAATCCTTGTAGAGATATTACATTTTTTCACTACTCCACAATCCAAATGTGGGGGACACTATCAAATATAGGACCCATGACCTTGTGTAACATTGTTTACGATTTAGTAGATAGGAGACCCGTAGCCATGCATGATTGGGACACTTTTTAGATGGTGGAATAATGTCCAAATTCATTAGGAGGATACCACTTAGTTGATATATAGATCGTATCCTAGTGTTCTAGGAGGGTTCCACTTGGTATATAGAGGTCCCACACCCTAGTTAAACTGGGGGATTCCACTCAATAGATAGTTAACTAATTCCCTAGTGCATCTTGGTGGTACCACTAAGTAGATATAGGAATATAGGGGACACATTCCATTGTAAAATACGTGGGATTATATCCCCAAATTCTCTTTTATTATAATTCATGGTCACCACTAATGGTTGAGCATCACCAAAAAAAATATTTATGATTCAAAAACATCACATCATATCTCACAATCCTCTTCTAGGGACCCCTACACATTCCATGTGAAAAAATGATCCGTTTAGGATGATCATAGGACAAATTTCAAGTTTATAGGAAGAATATATTAAGGGTGTAAAATCATGAGAAAATTTTCTACATGCACAAGCGGTCACATGGAATTTCATATCACCTGGAAAACTGGTTGTGTCCTTATCTCAAAATTTTTTCACTAGCCATGTAGTAAAACATGTATATTCATTGTATTACGTGGAATGTATCTACTACAAGTTTCCTACCAAAATATTACTTTTCATTCCTATTTACATCATTACATAGCCACGTACATATGCCCAAGCGTGTGAAATTCGAGTCATGCTACTGTAACTGGTCATGTCTAAGTACCATTTAATTACCATATACTCTCGATCATTTGTATGTATCTAATAATTCTTTTTTTCCATGTACTCATATCATACAATACAAACAACCAGCACAAGGTCACACAATGTGTGTTGTGGTCCCCAAAACCTGTGTTGGAGCCCACATAGATTATGATATATATCTTCAATGAAACCCAAGCTTTTGTTTCCAAGGAAACAATGTGATATGTGTTCTTGGACTACACAAAGATTATTTTTCTTTTTCTAAGAAAATTTGGAATGATTTTCATGACTCACCACATTTCCCCCACAAATGTTTATACATGATTTATTTGGGGTTTCTAGATCATGGAGGTTTGTTCTTGATCCATCACTAGTGAAAGGATTTCTTCCATCTAAACACTGTATACTCCCTCCATCACACCACCTTTTTATCTTCTTTGGCACCCAAATACATAGAGGCATAACTCATACCCCAAAATCGAATGAAATCCCTCTAATAATTTCTTGTTTTTCAATTTATCTTACAGTCGACCCAATCATAGGGTTCGAACATTCTCGAACACACCCAAGCTGTGTCGGGCCATAAATTTTGCGGCAAACAAAAAAGAACATGATAACTTTTGGGCAGAAGTAGGCCTAAATGAGGTTAATATACCATTGGGTGTTGTGATTTCATTCATTGACAATAGAATGCAAGAACCAAGGATGATGTGATAGATTTATAATAATAAATTGATTTTAATGATTACAATTTTTTTTGGTCTTCTGTGAAGAATGTATAAATGTATATTAACCTAGATCATAATTATTAATCCACGATTATTAATTTACAATGGGATTAAATCTATAAATAAATATCCCTACAATGATTTATTTTTGACCATTAATTATGAACATGGGGACCAATGATGATGATGACCTGTTGTATTCGATGTGTCTTAATATACCTCGATCCAATCTCTTGTCATACTCTAATACTGATTCTCTTTTGAATAATATCTATCCTCAAATAAATTAAAACTAGGGATATATATTCAAATTTATATAATTTTGTAATGGGATATTTATGAAGGTTTATAATTAGATCATTTAAATGAAAATAAATAAATAAATAATAATCTATTTTAACAGAACACACCTGACAATAAAAACCTCACACGAAAATTATGATCTTATCCAGCCATAGGTAAATCATTTGGTAAAACCATTATTATATAATGAACCATAGTCTCAGATTTTCTATATGAGGACCTAAAAATGGAAACAACTTAAAACAATAAAATTACATTCATGTGTCTACTAAAATATATTAATATTATTAATATATTAATTCACAGGTCACAAGATATTCAAACACTACACCAGATAAAAGAAAAAATCCATATATATATATATAACAATAATTATTAAATAGACAATCCATCAATTCCCATATAGCTATATTTTTCATCCTTCTGACTTTTTCTAAATCGAAAATAAGCTACAAAATGAGGTCAGGTTATTAAGTCCATATCTAAAATACTCTCTCCCGCCTGGAAAACTTTTACGTTATCTTGTGATGTTGTAGAACACGAACCAAGTGGATGGATTGTCTGTGAAGGATCTACTCTTACTGATACATGGTCACCACTCAGCACCCCTTGGTGGTTGTCCCATCCTCAATATATAGATCTCCCGAGATAAAAACCAATGTTGAATAATTTATATAACTCCTCACCTATGACACATATAAGAATAATTCACTAAATATCAATATGGGGGTATTTTTAGTCTATTAGAAAACTATCCATCGCATTATAGTATCCTGAATGGCTAGATGAACATTTGGGATATCTTCCCTCCATGGCCCATCTTCAGAAATCAAAATCAAGTAGAGAATCTGAAGAAATAATGGTCTCCCTAAAAAAACTCCAAGGGTATAATAAGTCTATATACTTATGATTATATTCTTATATGTGATGTCTAAATAAACTCCCACCATCTCTTTCATTTCATACACCATATCTGGCCTAAGAATAGATGCCTTTAAAATCTCATTCCATCATAGGTTGTCTTGAATCGTCCCCCATATAGGTTTTTGAAAGGTGTCAGGGAAATAGTATAGTGAGAGATATTAATAAAATAATACTCTATCAATGGAATGTGAACCTACATGATCTATTTAGAGTAAATCTTACAATCTCTTAGAATATCCACCAACACTTGAATAGTCCACACAGTTTTCCTTTCCATCTGAGGATGAAATGCATTACTCACCACTAACAATATCCTAATGTCCCATTACACGACATTATAAAACCATATGTGAACGAAAACACATGGTCGAAGAAAATAGTAGAGGAAACCCCTTGAATTCATATGATCTTGCACATATAAAACTTCCCTATGAACTCTATTGAACTCTACTCCTGGGTAGATAAAAAGTGTTCTAGCATGGTGAGTCTGTCAAAAATCAACCAGAGAGCATCATGGCATTCCATTTTCAAGGAAAGCCTCGTTACAATTTATATGAAAAATACATCCCATTTTTACATAATTATCTCAAGAGGATGTGTCAAACCTACTAGAACACGGTTCTTAGCCTTTTTCTAATGACATGCGAGACACCAAGAGATGATATCATCCACAATATATCTCTTACTAGCCCACCAAAACTACCATTGAAATTATTTATACTTATTATCAATAAAGGGATGTAAATCTATGTGGGATGTGTGAAACTCCCGTATTAACTCCTTTTTAAACATGACTTGATCCACCATTCATCTTGGTAAATTGATGAAGTGCTTCCATCCTTCATTAAATCCATATAGTTTATCCCTAGATGATATCAGATCCTGTAGAACCACATGTCGATGTATCCCAATCGAGCCTCTATCACACTCTAAAGAAAAGAAGGAGTCACCACCATTAATTTATATAAATATACACTCTTCTCATCCTCTATTTTTATCTCTAATGTATACAACTTCTCATATATTTCCTACACCATGAAAAAACATGACTTCCTTTTATGTGAATCGTCCACCATATTTCCCATCCCACGATTGTAGCCTTTCTCAATGTAATATTCATATAAGGACTTCAACCAATGCCTCTATAACATGTCAAGATCTATCCGAGTGAAGAAACAACTGATTTTTGAGTGTTATAAGTACAAAGAAAAGTTTTCACCAAAATGATAGTGCCTCCACATCATTACATCTAAGACTACCACTTCCAACACTACATCAGGAGTTGCATAGTTATGCTAATGGGGTATCAATTTACTTGACTCATATGTGATAACTTCCTTCATCTTCATCAACATGAAACTGAGCCTATATTTAGAGGCATCACAAAACAATATGTTCTCCAAAGACCTCCTCTTGTAGTTTGAAAACATGATCACTCGTCAGCCTCAACATCAAATTCATAAAGGCTCTCTAAGATGTATTATTTGATAAAGAATAAGAAAATTCATAAGAATTTAGGTACTTGGGGTAGATATGGATGATAGAGTTCACTGAATAGTTTATTGGAACTTAAAGTTTCACGACATATTAATATAAGAATCTATTTGGAAACACCAATGTTTAAAATAATCATCAAGGATAAGGTAACTACAGAATATATTACCAAACATATATTAAAATATAATTACCATGATAGTAATGATGAAAATAGGACAAAAACATTTTATGAGTAATATTATTCATATGATGATGAAAATTATTCATTACCCTGTTTGGATAAGATTCATAAATTGAAAAATTACTTAAAAACAAAAATTATATGATTTATAAAAAAATTTAAATTGTCAAGAAAAACATGTGAATGAAAAATAAATAATTTTTAATTTGACTATTGAAATAAAATATATATCTAATGAACATTATAAATATAATTTTTAAAATATTTATCTTATTATATAACATGAAAATTTATATTTCATTAAAACTAGTATAACATTGATATTTTAAAACTTATTTGGAATATTTATTCTAATGAGGATATATATATATATATATATTTGTAAAAATTAATTTTGAAATTTCATGTTTGAAGAAATTTTTTATTTGTTTACCACTAGTAAGGAAACCATTCATAAAATGAATATTTAAATCATACCTCATAGAGATGTATCTAAAATGGGTTATAAAAATAGAAAACCTTTTTTAATAATAAAAATATTTTTTCTAAAAGGTCACCAATTTTCACTAAAATTATATTTTTTGGCCATTGGAATAAAATAATTTTTTTTTTAAAATGTCTATATTTTTTATTTCTTAAATCCTATTTTTCAAATGAATTAAAATTATATAAAAAAATATATTCACGAAATTTTTCATTCATAAAATATAACTTTTTGATAATACCAATCTGAGGATAGTTTGGGATTCAATGTGATAATTTTTTTATGAAAATATAAAATGTACCAACAAAAAAAATATTTTGTACATCGATTGTTTTTTTTCTAGATACATTACTAGGAATAAATAATTTTTTATGATTATTATAGTGAAGAAATATGTAAATGTCAATTTTAGAGATATTCATAAAGGGGAAATTATTAGAATGGTTAACATTGTTCTTCATAGAAAAGTATTAATTTTAAATGATTAATTTTTTTTAAGAGCATAATAATAAAATTTTTATGATAAGAAAATTATGTGATGAGGTTTAGCCTGTGGACTTTAGAAAAGATAAATGTTCTATTCATAGTTTTGTGGATGATTTTATCCTTTCTCGCATTTAGCATGTGAATATCTAAATATTAAACATAGAAGTCATTAGGGGTCATGATATACCTTGACTTAGTGGAATAGAATAAAAATATTTGTAATGGAATAAAATATTTCAACAGAATAAAATTAAAATATTATCTATGTTTTCTACGAATTTACTAGCTATAGATCTAATGGAACATAGGTTTGATAATTCAAAAGTATATCTATAACATGTCATTTATTTAGAGAATAATTATAATATTAGTATTATAAGAAACAAAACATTGTATAACATTCCACTATTGAAGGAAAATATATGGCATTTGGATGTTTTTGTCCAAATGTATTATAGAGGTAGCACACACTCATAGAATTTGGCATGAGTGTTAGTGAAACCCAAATATTTTTTGATAACAATAATGAAATTTTATTAAATAAAAAAAATAAAAATCACTCATTAAATAATCACATATATATAAGACCTTATATCCTTCAGGATAACATAGATAAATGAGACATTATTTTACAATTCATTAAAACAAATAAAATAATTAATGATATATTTAAAAAAACCCATATTTCCAATAGATTTGAATATATTAAATAGAATATATGAATGGTAAATATCATATGATCATTCATGTCTAAATTATTTTTACCAATATTCTAAAATTAATAAAATAATTTTCAACGGGGGAGTACATATGAAAATATTTTCAGCAGAATAGTTATTTTATATATTTTTTTTAAAAATATTTTGTAATCTAAAAACTCTATTTCTATATATTAAAATCATATTTTTTTAATAAGATTATTTATAATTAAAAAATGTTATATATGTTCTCTAGAATCAGAAGAATCAGTCAAAAAGATTATAATTTATTTAAAAAGTTTATGAAATTCAATTTCTAATAAAAACCCATGATGAACAGGTTACTCGATAAATTCAACATACTAAATGTTAATTTCTACAGTAATAGGTATACTTATAATCTTTTAGTTTTAATATTATTCCATTATTATCATTTTTCTATAATGTTTTACATATTTAATATATTTTCAAAACATTATTTTTTTTATTTTTAATGTTATTGTAACAAGAGAATATGTTTTTATAATGAGTAGTTTTCCAAAAAAATATTAACTATGCAGAATATTCATTAAATCATTTGAGTACGTAATATTTTTTGTCAATTGAGATCATGGTTTTTAATATGATCTATTGTATTAATGGAATATTAAGGGTCTCCCCAGATCATATATAAAAGGGGTGTCTCACCGATATCTGATATTGGTTTTCGGGAATATTTTTTGACCCTCATTACTCATTTTGATTATTAGTCTGAATGATTTGGGTTCTTATGATCAACTACCTCCACCAAGGTTTTGGCATCAAATTCAGTTAGATGGATCGAGAATAATATATCCACCATCATGATGTTTTATGATAAAGGATCATTGAGTTAACATGGTAGGAAAAGTACAATTCCTTGTTGAAATTTTTTATTATATTTTATGGTTTTGATAATATTTTAATGGAAAAAGTATTTTTACATACACTATTGTGAAATATGATGATAATTATATTCTTCAGTAGAAAAAACTATAGAAATTGATACAAAAGTGGTTTCTATATATATTTTTAGATTATTGTTTTTTGAAAAATATGAGTAATTAGTTGATGTGCCTTTAAATGTTTAATTGTATCATCCATCATAAATTATTTCATATAATTGGGATGTTTTTCAATGTGAAAAGTGGAAGCATAATTTTTTAATTCCTTTGAGAATATTATAAATATGCTTCACCACACTCTAGACATTGGGGTTGAAACATTATGAATGAAAGGATACAAGATTCTTAGGAATGGTGATAGGGATACTTTGAATGTAATCTATATTTAAATTTTTTTACTTTCTTGTTAATATGATGTTAAAATATCTTATGATGTGTCTATAGGTTTCATTAATATTTGATGAATTTTTTGGTTACTTCCCAATTTTATTTTGTCAATAAAAATAATCAATGAAAAATTTAAATAATGTTAAAAATAGGGATCATATTAATTGAATCAATGAAAATAAAAAGTGGATAATATTTAGGAACTAGAGAGAGGATAATCTCATATTATTTATAATTATTTTAATAAATTATATAATTATGTTGTTGGAATTGTTTCCTCATTGAATGGTATAACAGTAGATCTATGTTGTACTATTATTTCATTGTAGTAATGAAAATAATATTCTCTATAGTGGTGATCTATTTGTCTTTAAGAAATAACAAAACCTCATGTTTGGAATCTTCAGGATCTAACATGGTAGATCATATTGCTTGCATCATCCTCTTTTGGTAACCATAAGAATCACTTCGAAATAATTCTCATCGACCACTCTAGAAAAGAGTGTGTGAGGTGGAAGAATATTAAACCCATTCATGGGATTGTTCTTTGATAAGGGATCACTCTCGGTCTTAAGATGATTCTCCAAATTTTTTGTTCACAACCATAAAAATGAATTCATTCTCGTTTAAAATAATATAATTTGGTTTATATATCTCTAGGGTTAGAAATAAAAAATTCAGAATCCCCCCTTAATATTTTTTTAATCGCACATTGAACCTCATGTCTAAAATATTAATAATAATATTATTTTCTTGACATATTCTTATCTTGAGAATTAAATTAAATATTAGTTAATAAAATAATATTCATTATATATTATTTATTACTAGACCTCTAAACTTGGACCACCATTGCACTACAATTTTATCAGGTCTTGAATATTTTATTTTTATTTCTTAAATAAATATCATTTAATTATTCACAAATAAATAAATAAATATTATATTCTTTATATAGAAAATAAATATTTATTAAATATTTTACCCACATTATGTTCTACCAAATAATTGTAGATGGAATATATGGGATCAAGAAAACATGGAAAATTATTAAACCACATATTGGAATAATATTTTCAATATGTCAAATAATATATAACAATATTATTATTAAACTTATATTTTGGATACACTTAGTTTGATAACAAGTAGGAATTTTTCCCAGTTGCATTAGTTGTCGTAAACTAATGTACAAGGATAACATCTACCACATATAAAATGAACCCAAATAAAAAATCATTTAATTAAAAAATGACATAATACCGTATATGAATTCTTAACATAGAATATAATCCCTTATAATGTGGTTTCTCTTATCATGCAGGTTCCATGTCATTTCCATTAACCTATGTGCTCGATGCATCATTCTTTGACCTCCCATAAATCAAACTTTCCTATACAACACCATGGCCCATGATTTATTTATGATATATCATTTACATCAAAAAGAATGAGATATCAAAAAATTTTAATTAACATAATGAAGAAATAATTTATCACATTTTTTATTAATTCAATATTAATCGTGGTTCACCCGATCTATCTTTCCTCATTTTGACCATATTTCATCATAATTTTCATCAATACATCAAAGTATATATAATTTAATATTCATTAATAATAATATAAAAATATATGAATCAATACACACATTCATAGATATGAACATCCAATGACACTAAAAAATTTATATTTCTTACTAGAAGGTCTCATTGTCATAATCTACTACAATAGATATTAACACGAGCTTATACTATGAGAAGGTTCATTGAATCCATATGAATATCATACCTAGTGGAGTTTATCTCTTTTTCCTATAAATGTTATCATCCGACTAGTGAAAATATATTTAAGAATAGTGTCTTATAACTTCACGGTTATCATCATAGTGGGTAACTTCTATGACCTTTTGGAAAGACATCTACTCATACGAAATTATCACAAACTATGTAACACATAAAAACTATCATTATATAGTAAGTAGTTTATCAATATTCAATAATATGAATACATTTTATCATAAATAACACAAAAGTTTCTTCTAGGGAACCAACTCCCACAAAACCCACTTTTACTAGAGAAGACTACTAACAACTATTACTCTGAGAGTTATCACATGAATCTCATGCTTTTTCTAAGATTAACTTTTAGAAAAGGGGAATGTCATGTTCTCTTCCATGGGAAATATTATTACAACATCTTCTCCCCTCTAATGGGAACCCCAAAAGATTTGATACTTCTAGTGTATATGTTTTTTAATTGGTGTGACCTTTGATCTTTTATAAGAGTCGCCACTATAGTATTACCACAATACAATGTGACAGGTTCATTATATCTAAGTGAGAGAATAAGCTCGTGAACAGTCTTTTGTATCTAAACAGCTTCCATAGTTGCATCATAAGCTGCTATATACAAATAATCCACTATAGAATCCCCAAAAACTAGCTACATTGAACTATTCCATCTCACATCCCATCCATTGAGACCACAAATATATCATGACTACAACTTTAGACAATTATGATGTATCTAAAAAATATCTTCAATATAGCCTCTAGTGACCAGCTCCCCTCTCATCTATACCCCAGGAACATATCCTTAGTCATTCATAGTTACTTTAGTATAACCAAAACAACAATCCAATGTTGATATTTTAGATCTTAATTACATCTTCCTACCAATATCAGTAAATAGGGAACATGTTATCTAGTACATTAACTAACATACATGATCGATCCTATCACTAATGAATATGGTATCTTAGTCATTTTATATTTCTCTAACTATATTTAAGGACACATTTTCTTAAAAAAAATGTAAAGCATTTACATTGGAACCAAACCACTCATTGATTGTTCCATAATAAATCTCTTTATTATCTTGTTAATACATGTAATTTAACATAGTCCAAGTAAACTTTTAGTTCTATCGTGAATGAAATAGGTTGCTTCATCTATATCCTTCATGGAGTATGACTTGTTTGTCCATTCTTTAACAAAATGTTAGACTGGAATGTCATTTCTAATAATTTATATGTCATCAATATATAATACTAGATTAAAAATTATATCTGAACTAAACATCTAGTAAAAAAGAGGATCTCATTCATTCTTAATAGAACCATATTATTTTATAGCTCTATAGAATCAAATGTTCCAGGACTTTGATTATTTAATCAATCCATAAATGGATCTCTTCAACATGAAGACCTTATTTTCATCACATGGAGTCTTGAAACCATCTGATTCTTTTATATAGACATAATCCTAGTGGTTCCCATTAAGGTATGTCGTTTTTACATCAATATGTAAATTTTAATAATTATTTTGATATTCTAGAGAATGTATAATTCTAATGAATTTATTTATGGAATCTTGTCCAAGGGATTCATTATATTCAATACATTGACACTATTTAAAGTCGTTATCCACTGGACATTATTTATAGTTATTTTATTCACCTTCCTTGTATAGTTTTCTCTTGAATACCATTTTCATTCAATGAGATTTACATCTACTGGTTTATCAAACATAACTAAAAATAGGTTTGATACATTGAATCATTGATTAAATTCATGGATTATTTTCATCTTGCTACATAGGAGTTATCTACTACCCATTTGTAGGATAGAGGTACATAATTGTAAACCAACAATGATTCATATTTTAAAGTGACTAGAAAATAATATCTCTTAATTTCTCTTACATATCATGTGCACTAATGCGGTACATGTGTTTCATGAACAACTTATTACATAGGTACCTATGGTATTTGTTCCATTACTAACTCTTTTGTATGTTGAGAATTGAGATCATCAATGTTTTTCATCCTCCCATTATCTTTTTTTGGATTTTCAACCTCTAAAAAATACATAGTGTATGGAGAGAATGGCATTCTTATCTAAGTGGTTTAATAGATAATATATCTCTTAGTTTATGGGATACAAAATAAAGATACAATTTTTTCCCTGTGGTTCTATTTTGATTCCTGATAAGTGATTAATAAATTCCTCAAAACCCCATACATTTTTATGAAAAAAATGTTATCCTTCCACTCCATAACCCAATGGGAAATCCAATTTATACTATAGGTAGTACTCTATTTAATGTGTATGTCGCAGTTTGAAATACATATCCGAAAAGTTATAATAGAACATCTGTATGAATCATCACCAACCTTAACATGTATAACATGGAATGGTTTCTCCTTTTACTAACACCATTCCACAGTGGTGTGTAATGTGGAGTTAGTTAATATAGAATCCCAAAATCCCATATAAACTTAGTAAAATATTGTTTAATATATTCATGAACTCTTTAAGATAAAAGATTAATTTTATGTATTCCATGTTCATTTTCACCTTCTTTGTTCATTTCCATGAATTTCTCAAAGGGAATCAACTTATACCTCATCATGTAGAGATAACCATCTATACTCAAGTAATGAAAAAAATGTATGATGTGAGAATACCAACCCATATCTTCTACATTAAATTTTCCACAACACATCAATATGTACCCACCACAAAAGTGTTGTGGTCGTTTCACACTATCCACTAAATGAATATTTGGTCATTTTTTCATATTAATAAACAAGACATTATCCAAGTTGTTTTAGCCGATGTGAGTTGAAATAACCATCCAGAATAATATTTCTCAAATTTATCTCGTTTACCTGACCAATAAAGTAATGACATACTTGGGTGTTATCTGAGTCGTGTGAAAGTGATTCCTTATAAATTTATAATAGATGGTTTTTTAATTAAAAACATAATGACCATAATTTAAATTTTCTATACCATAACTTGAGTATTACCTATAAAATAAAAATAATTAATTTACACACATTAAAATAATAATATCGTCATCTTGGAATGATACATGAATATGATATTGGTAATAGTTGTTAATAATAAAAATCTATTAAAATTAGAATCATTCCAATTTGAAATTAAATATAATAGTATACAATGGACAGAGCATCCATCATTTTAGTATTAGAATCACTCTAATCCAGCACACCTCAAGAAATTTTATGAAATTTATTTTGTTCCAAAATTTTGGTATAAATGTTAGGACCAAAAACTATTTATAATATCATATGTTTATAAATTGAATTATTACACATGATAACAAATTACCATTTAGCATCCCCATGATTCTAGGTGGAGTTACGCTTCCAGTGGCCTGACATTCCACATGTAAAAACAAATTTACCTCCTTTTCCTTGACCTACCTATGGATCATTATATTCTTTGATGGATTGGGCTCAAGAGTTGTAACATCTGCCCCCATCCCATTGGTGTGAGAGGGCGGGGGAATGATACTAGGTCTTAAGTGACATTCCTAGGGAACCAAACACTGGAAATAAATGCCAAGGGCTTCCAGAAAAATTAGATTACAATTTTACCTTAAAATAAAATTGACCAATGAAAAATACCATTACCAACAAGGGTATATGATGCATGTTAACAAAACAATCAAACCCAAACATTACGAAAGGCCAACCAAATGACCAAACACATACATACCATTACCAAAGGCCAATCCAGCCATCCACCACAACACAATAATAAGAGTACCATGAGGATGACTAAACAATAAGACTCCAAAAGGGACTAGGACACCATGCATTGCTTCACACAGTTGGATCGAATATGTAGATATGTATGTCTATTAGATGGAACAATACAAGGGGGGGTGAATTGTAGGTTTAAAAACCTTTGAGTTTTAGAAACTAAGAGATTAGTTAAAATGATCTAAAACTAATACAAAAACAAACACCCACAATTGTATTGAATATAAAAAGGTATGATGTATTGTAATGCTAATGTAAAGTAAAACAATTGTATTCAAGATGAACACAATAATATAAGTAATACAAAGATGAATGATTCTACCTTAAAGCGTATAGAATCAATCAATACAATATGTAATAGAATGATTGTGATTGAAAAAATTACAATTGAATATGTAAAGAAGAAAGGAAATAATACAAATTCCTTTCTAATACAAGTAATAGAGGAAATGTAAAAGAATTAAAATTCATTTAACCCAAAGAGAAGGGTTATCCTTTCACCTAGGATTAAAGGTCTGTCTCACCAACAACTTGGTGAGCCCTCGATACGATGATCAGACTATCTGTCTACCTATCCCTGGTAGCCCTTGATACGATGATTGGAACGTCTGTCTGCATATCCCCAGCAGCCCTCGATACGATGATCGGACGCACAAAGCAGATGAGAGAAGTCACATCATATCTCTCTAGAATCTTGATTGAAGCAAAGTATCAGAGTTGTTCCACACGGTCTCATTTGTACTCTTTCTCAGCTTTCAAATGACCTCTTATTTGTAGGCCTCAGGTTCAAACGGTCATGTTGCCTCCAACGGTCATATTTCTCCGAGAAACTCGGAGGGATTGGACACCTGGCATCATAATGGTGATATTGAAACAGAAATCACGACATCGTTTTGATTAGTTTGTAACTAACTCAACAACCTCGTATTGGTTAAAACAAGATATATGTCGATGATAAGAAATGGTACGATTCATTTGAAACAAGTGTTTTTTTTCTAAGTACCAAAACAAGTAATGAACATATGAATAGTAGAGTCAGTGCAATACATTTGATAGAGTCAGTACGATACGATTGACATAGTCAGTACGGTACGATTGACAGAGTTAGTATGGTACGATTAACAGAGTCATTACGGTACGATTGACAAGACATTTGTGATTTCCAAAACAAAATATAGAAGTCAAAAGATAACATTTGACTCAACAATCTCCCCCTTTTTGGAAAGCACAACACATAAAGAAAATATAAAAAGAAAAACTTATCTCCCCCTGAGTTTTTGGAAACTCTTATGAATATGAATTTGAATACAACTAACTCCCCCTTAGGTATGGACTTTCCTAAGGATTGTATTCGTAGATTTTCCTTAAGAGTTTTGTAAAGAATTCTCCCCCTTTATAAAACATTCTCCCCTTTGTAAACATTCTCCCCCTTTGTAAACATTCTCCCCCTTTGTGATTTACAAAAAGAAAGGGGTAATCTTGAATTGTCTGAAGGAGTTAGAAAATAAACACAAGACAATAGATAAAAGAAAAGAATCATAAAAGTTATTACAAAACAAAGACAGCTTTCAATGGAAAAACAAATACAACAGTAATTCGTTTTCTCTTTCCTTCTCCTTTTTGATCTACTCATGAAGAACTGCCTTCATCTTTTTTATCTCCTTCTTGTCTTCAGAAATTGATTCACCCTGAGTTCTGAGAAGCTCTTGTTGGTCCGCAAAAATCTGATCTTGATTCATGATAGTCTCCTCCTGGACTCTGATTACTTCTTCAGGGGTATCAATTCTATTTTGAAAATTCTTGTTATCTTTGAATAAAATAGAATTTTGATTCTTCAACAAAACCATTTCATCCTTGAAAGATGAAACCTTTGAAAATTCAGATTGAAAAACATTCATTCTCTCTTGCAAGTCTTTTACTGAAGGAACATCAGCTCGTTGAGAATACAAAAGATTAAACCTTTAAACCGTTTCTCTGTCAAGCTTATTGAAAGAAATTGCAAGTTCATTTGACAACCTTCTTATATCTTCAATAGCTATTTAATGATCATTGATTGAGCTCTCTGTTTTGTACGACCACTTGGTCATCTTGTTGTAGTCCTTCTTATGAGAAACCGAACTTTCTGAAAGAACTTTCAAATCGGCATCAACTGACAAAACTTTCTTCCTCAATTCTTTTACAGATCCAAACTTCTTCTTTTGATTGTCAGTAATAAAATCAATCTTCCCTTCTAGCCTTGGGAAATAAGGAATTGTCTTCTCAAACCTTCTTAAAACATGAACAATCTAATCACTCTTCTTGAGAGAGATTGTATGTTCTGAATCAGTAACTTCATCGTACGATGCTAGTTCATACGATCGGCTTGAGTCAACAACTGGCTGTTTCCCTTTTGCTTTTTCTTTCTTCTTTCTTTCTTCTTCCACTCTATCACTAATGACAACAACTTTATCAGTGTGAGAGGATTGAGCACCTTGCTTTTCTGGAGATGAAATTCTGTCCGGAGATCGTACTTTATAGGCATGAGGAGTTTGTTGAACACCTTCACTCAGCTTTTTAACTTATTCCTCTTTACCCTTCTTAGAACTTTGAAGAAATTCTAAAAGAAAATATCCTTCCTCTTCTTCCACTTCTTCTATTTCTTCCATCAATTGTTTTCCTTTTTCTTTCTCAGCAAGGCTATGTACGATGGGATCTTGATGCACTTCTTCTGTCAGTTGAGCACTAGCATCCTCAACCATTATCAAAACTTTAGAGATATCAATGTCTTGAGCCTTTCTTTTCAAAACAGATTTCTTTTTCTTTTCAGCCTTAAGGGTTTCTTCTACCCTTATTCTTTTTGCAAAATCCTCAACCGGGTCAAGTCTGACCTTTGGATCACCTTTCTTTCTCTGTTCCTTATCCGTTCTCCATTTGGATACAACCTCCTTACTGTACCTTGTCTTCTTCTTAGGCTTTGAACTGGTTTGCGGATCAGACTTTTGAGTAACACGAGAAGATTGAATTTCTTTGGCTGGCATAGGTGCCGATTGATTCTGAGCCAATTCATCTTCTACATCTCTGAAAGAAATTTTGAATTCTGATCAAAACAAACATTCAACTTCTTCATAGTACATTTGATAATCCAAGAGGTCTTCAAATCTATGGGATTTACTTTCAAAGGAATGTTACAAAACTTCATACTTTCGAGAATGAACATTGTAAGGATGGATGGATATATAATCATTTGGGACTTAATCCCACCTGTCTTGAAATTCTTAATGGTTTCAAAAACATACCCCATGAGATTTAATTTTCTCATATTCACAAGATAGTCAAGCATAAAAATATCAGAAACTTTCAGAGTTTATCTATCCCATTTCTTTGGGATAAGAAAACCTTATATCCATAAAGTGACAAAAATATTGTCCGGAGAAAGATGAGACACTTTTCTATTTTCTTCATTAATTATAAACAAAGACTTTTCAGCACTTTCTCCATTAAACGTACCAAAATCCTCTGGTGATTTATGAGATGGACAGAAAGAATCCCATTCTGTTGGGACATTCAGAAAATGAGCCGCTTGTTTCACAGACATGGATAGCTTTCTATCATACACAGCAAAATTGATAGTCATATATTTGTCGAAAGATACGGTTTTATAAAACTGAGAAACTTCATCAAAGAGAACCGGATCTTGAGAAACAGGTCTTTCAACACACAAATGTTCCCATCCTTAAAAGAGAATAATTCTTCTGATTGTGGAATCATATGAATCATAAAAGTCCCGAGAAACTAACCTTTCTCTGTTAAAGTATTTCTCTGTAAAATTTATTGAAGACATTTTAGCTGGAGTGTTATAAGAGGATTGAGACATAAAGATGATGTTGATGAAAGATCGTACGATGATTTAAAAACCAGTGGAGCGGAGCTTCGTCTCAAAACCTAAAAAACCAATGTGGGTTTGGGGAGGGGGGCTATTTATAGGCAAAAAAGGGATGATATTTAATCTTCTACGGTTAGGATTAGATGGAAACAGATCAATGGTTAGGATTAAAAACGAGAAAGGGAAAAAAAATAAAAAAAATTGAAAGTACCTGTCAGAGAACGTAAGGTAGTTGTTGGTTTTAGGATTAAAGAATACACAACCGTACGAAATAAAATAAAATAGAAGTATCAAATGACATGCCGATGGAAAACAATCTCATTACCATGAACTGACAATACGATGGAAAACAAAATCGTTACCATGAACTGACAATACGATGGAAAACAATCTAATTAACATGAACTAACAAGCTGATGGAAAACAATCTCATTACCATGAACTGACAAGCAGATGGAAAACAATATCGTTACCATCATCGGTTAGTACGATGGAAAAGAAATTTGTTACCATCATCGAACAGCGCGATGGAAAAAAATTTATTACCATCATCGGTCGATACGATGGAAAAGAAATCGATTACCATCATAGGTCGATACGATGGAAAAGAAATTGATTACCATCATAGGTCGATACGATGAAGTAAATAATAAGATTTTCAAGATGATAAACAGAAAAACGAATGATACGATAAAACTGTCAATATGATAAACAGAAAAATGAATACACACTTCCAGAGAGTAAATAGTTAAAGAACATAAGATAAAACGAAAAATAAAAACATAGAAAGAAATGTCCTCCCCCTTTCAAGAGGAGTTATTTAATGTTAGGAGTATTGTAAAACATGATGTAGATATGAATGATTATTTTAATGTAATAATTTTTAGCTTCTGTTTTATATACTCAAATCTATCGAAAGGTAATGGTTTTGTAAAAATTTCAGAAAGTTGTTCTTGCATTACGATAAATTCTAAAATAATATCTCCTTTTTGTGTGTGATCTCTAAGAATGTGATGCCTAACATCTATGTTTTTTTCATGAGAGTGATGTGTTGGGTTATTACTAAGAGCTATGGAACTTATATTATCACAAAGAATTTGAGTTTTGGAGGAACTCAATCCATAGTCAGTGAGTGTGTTATGCATCCACAATACTTGAGCACAACAACTTCCAGCTGCTACATATTCAGCATCAGCAGTGGATAGTGCTACTGAGTGTTGTTTCTTGCAGGACCAAAAAACCAAGGAATCTCCTAAGACCTTTAACAAACAAAACATTTGAGATAATAACTTTTCAAAGAAATGAAATATTACCTATACCAACAATCCTTCCTTGAGCATTATCTCCGAAGGTATCTTTTCCACCTTTTTTTTTGATAACCTTTTCGAAGAGATCTTTGTTTCCAGTCATGTGTCGAGAACAACCACTATACATGTACCAAATTTTCTTATTGGTACACTTCTCATTTTCTTGAAAAAGAAACAATTAGTTTTTCGGAATACAAACTTGTTTGGATCAAGAAAGGTTAGATAAAAGAATTTTAGGAATCCACATTTGTTTTGCAAAAATGAGCTTTATGAAATCCTAAAGATTGATTTTTTTTAGAGAACAATCTCTTCTATTGTGTCCTCCACATTGACACTTAGAACAAAAAGATGGTTTTTGAGGAACACAACAGTTGTTACTAAAAACCGGGTTGGAATAAGTATAACCTAGACCAGAACGATTTCTCAAAGGTCTAATTTGAGAATACATCCTGTCAAAGTTTTCTTTTCCATGAGTAAAGTTTGAAAAACATTTTTTCAAGGATAAAATCTCTGACTTTAGTTTTAAAACCAAATTCTTATTTTCCAAAACATTTGAATTTGAACTAGAGTTAGGCTCTAAAATATTTTTCTTTGAAATTACAGTTTCAAGATCCTTAGAAATTTTATCCTTATCATATTTAACTTTCTCAAGGGTTTTTAAAATACTTTCAAAATCAGATGTTTTCACATCAAGATTATTAGAATGATCTGATACTTCTTTTGTCAATATTGAAATTCTAGAATTTTCTTTTTTCAGGTCTCTTTTGGGTTTATAATTTTCATTTTCAAGTAATTTAGCAAATCTAGAGACTTCTTCAAAAGTAGGTAATGTATCATCCTCTAATGATGAGGATTCATCATTTGGAGATTCCTAATATTTATTATTATTATAATTTGCATTCAAAGAGACATTTGTAATAGCTTCAGCATTGTGTACCTTAGCCATTAGACAATGATCTTCAATAGGTAATCTGGCTATAAGTCCGATATTCCTTTGTCCTGATGTCTCATATTTTGAAGAATCATCTGAGGAATCACTACCACTTTCACTCCACGTATCATTTTCTTTCAATACTTTCTTTGTCTTATAAAACCTTTTCTTGTTTCTTTCAGAGTGTTTCTCCTTTCTATCTTTCCTTTTCAGTAAAAGACAATCAGGCCTTATATGTCCTTCTTTCTTACATTCATAACAAGTTACTTCAGAATATTTCCTATCCTTCCTATCTTTCTTTTTGAATCTATATTGGAAGTCATTCATTCCCACAATCTTGTTCATTCTTCGAGGAAGATTGGCTAACTCATTGTCCGAAAGATTGCAATCACTTGAATCAGATATTACAACTTTCTTGGATTTAGACCCTGTAAGCCTTTTATGAGTTTTAGATTTAGATGCAAAGGCTACACTTACATTCCCATTCATCTTCTTATTGAAATCAGCATCTCTCTTCATTCTTGTCTCGTGCTGTAGAAGAGTTCCAAAGAGTTCATCAAGAGTAATTTGGGAAACTTTTCTATTTTCATCAATAGCTGTCCTTTTTTAATCCCATTCATTTGCCATTATATCTATAATCTTATCAACTAGAGCTTCATCATCAAGACCTTTTTCTCCCATAGATTGTAAGCTTTTGACAATTTTCATAAACCTTTGTTGCTCTTTACATACTGTCTCTCCATAAGGAAAAACAAATCCATGATACTTTTCTTGAAGCATTACTCTTCTTGTTTCTATACCTTGGATGTACCAAAATGAGTGACTTCTAATTTCTTCCAAATACAGTTGGATGCTTCACATGAAGATATCTGACTGTATATATTCCTGGTCATACAGCATAATAAAGTATTTCATACCTTTTAATTCAGTTGATATTCTTACTTCTCTTGGTTGTTGAAAGTACTAACTTCTTTTTCAGGAATTTTGTAACCTCCAGTATGCATAATAAAATTGTCCACACCAGTATTGATAACAAATGTCTTCATACGATCTCTCCAATACTCATAATCTTTCCCATCAAAGATAGGTGGTCTAAAAGGATTCGGATTTTCTATTGTCCCAATATTCATTCCTGCCATCTAATACAACAAAAACTTTTCCACTCCACACGTTAGTGTAGTAAGTATTTAAGATTGTAATATGAAAGAAATAAATCTAGTAATAAAAATCAGAGGAAAACCCTCTCTAATACCAATTGTTGGATCGAATATGTAGATATGTATGTCTATTAGATGGAACAATACAAGAGGGGGGTGAATTGTAGGTTTAAAAACCTTTGAGTTTTAGAAACTAAGAGATTAGTTTAAATGATCTTAAACTAATACAAAAACAAACACCCACAATTGTATTGAATATAAAAAGGTATGATGTATTGTAATACTAATGTAAAGTAGAACAATTGTATTCAAGATGAACACAATATTCAGAGTAATACAAAGATGAATGATTCTACCTTAAAGCGTATAGAATCAATCTATACAATATGTAATAGAATGATTGTAATTGAAACAATTACAATTGAATATGTAAAGAAGAAAGGAAACAATACAAATTCCTTTCTAATACAAGTAACAGCAGAAATGTAATAGAATTACAATTCTTTTAACCCAAAGAGAAGGGTTATCCTTTCACCTAGGATAAAAGGTCTGTCTCACCAACACCTTGGTGAGCCCTCGATACGATGATCGGACTGTCTGTCTGCCTATCCCTGGAAGCCCTTGATACGATGATCGGACGCACAAAGTAGATGAGATAAGTCACAACATCTCTCTCTAGAATCTTGATTGAAGCAAAGTATCACAGTTGTTCCACACGGTCTCATTTGTTCTCTTTCTAAGCTTTCAAATGACCTCCTATTTATAGGCCTCAGGTTCCAATGGTCATGTTGCCTCCAACGGTCATATTTCTCCGAAAAACTCGGAGGGACTTGGACACCTGGGATCATAACGGTCATATTGAAACAGAAAGCATGACATCGTTTTGATTAGTTTGTAACTAACTCAACGACATCGTATTGGTTAAAACAAGATATTTGTCGATGATAAGCAATGGTACGATTCATATGAAACAAGTGTTTTTGTCTATGTACCAAAACAAGTAATGAACATATGAATAGCAGAGTCAGTGCAATACATTTGATAGAGTCAGTACGATATGATTGACATAGTCAGTACGGTACGATTGACAGAGTCTGTACGGTATGATTAACAGAGTTAGTACGGTAAGATTGACAAGAAATTTGTGATTTCCAAAACAAAATATAGAAGTCAAAAGATAACATTTGACTCAACACACACCAAGATCTATCTTCCACGAACCACAACAACACCAAAGAATCATACCAATCCACTAGAAAAATTAGATGCTTTGCGCATAACTATGTCCTAGAGTATAAAATCATCCAATGAATCCATGTTCCAAAGTAGGGGGTGAGTATAAATACTCAGTAGGTTTTCCCCAAATGACTTCCCTTAACAAGCCACTCGGATAAAACTATTAGCGCATTTATATAAATAAGTTTATTCAAAATGATAAATAGTGAAACGGTTACCCCATGAAAAACACTGATTCCATAATAAAATTCTCCATTTCACAGTAGCACAACCAAAATAATCTTAAAATACCACACACAATAAGGTAGCCAAACGATGGAGCTTATGTCCAACCCGTTCACTACATTTCCATCTAGTGGTACTTCCCGCCCACATATTCTATGATGGTGGCCCTTCTGTCCACTATACATCCCATTTTTACAGTGGTACTCCCCACTCACTTCTCATCATTACATACACAAACATAGTATGAAAACCCCAATAACCAAGCACATAACAAAACAAGTCCCCAACAACAAGCACACCATAATTTCCAACACATGCTAATTCACTTCAATAAATCACCCTTTTATCGAAGACTCCTTCTACCGTTATCCAATAAAAACCACATTTCAATAAAACCAAATTTTTATTGAAAACCATTTTAATAAAAAAAATCGTAATCCAAATAAAGAAACCAATTTTAAATTACACATTTAAAAATCACACAACAAAACCCCAATTTCAACAATATACCATTTCCCCAAGAAAATCTCCAAATCTCTAGAAGAACAGATTCCACTAAGATTCATACAAAATAACCACAATTAATATCAACACAAAAAATTAATTGAATCCAAAGCCTCTAGTTCTAACCAAGTAGAGTCAATAGACAAGACACATACCTTTAGGTTTCTGGATAATTCAACCCACAAGAAACCGTAACCCAGTCTTAGAAAATACTCTAATAAAACCGATCTAGATCCCCTCTGATATCATCAAAAGCCTTAAAATCATCACTTAAGGAATAAAAACCCTATATCTACACACCACAGGTGTAGATATAGAAAATGAATGAATGGGTACAATAGATCTTGAGAAAACCACAATGAACTAAGCGAGGAGACTTACCAGAGAAGAATAGGGTTAACAAGACCAAGAAAACACATTATTTTTCTTCAAAAACAAGTTTGATAGCTCCCATAATCCTCAAGAAAAGTAAATCCCAATTGTGTCTCTAATGGGATAATGTTTGGGTGTCTTTAGGGAAATCCTGAAAATTCCCCGATTTTTATAAAACCCATTTTTACAAGTCGCACGGTTAGACAAACTGTGCACTGACTATGTGCAAGCTGCTGCCTCAAAGGGGAACCACGAAAATCACACATATCCTGGTTTTACCAACTATGTGCAAACCATTCATACCCCACTACCCACATAGTTCTTCTCACACAGTTTCTACTAACCATGGTCAAACTGAACGACCTTTAAAGGGCCTCCAACGTTTTCAAAAACGTTCTAAACTCTACCAAACTCATCCAATCTCATCCCAAGAACAATAGACACATAAAAAGGCATAATAAGGATTCATAAATCAAACCAATGGTTCTACATTCTCCCCACTATTGAACATTCAATCCTTTGAATGTAGAGAACCATCTTATTGTCAAAAGTTCTCGAGCTAGTGCTCGACCATCTTTTTCTCCTTCTCCCAAGTCTCCTCTTGATTTTGACCATGATACCACAAAAGTTAAACTAAACTGATGCTTTTACCTTGTAACACATTCTAATTATTATCCATAATCTGCACTGGAACATGCACCAAGGAAGAATCTGATTCTAGGACAACATGATCCTAATGAATCAGATGATCACGATCAAACTGATACTTTTTTAAATGAGACACATGAAGAACATTGTGCAGTGCACTAAAATGTGGTAGAAAATATAAACTATAAGACAACACTCCAATCCACTCAAGTATCTCAATAGGCCTAATATAACTTGGAGATAAATTACCATACTTTACAAACTAACAATTTCCCAGCATAGTGTATATTCTAAAAAGCATGTGATCACACACCTCGAACCACAACAGTAATCAGTGATGGTCGTCATATGATTTTTGATGACTATCATCCATCTCTATAATCTTTGTAGTCAACAAGATCTTCTTTGTAGTCTCTCAGACAGGGCTTGGTCTAATCATTGAGGTCTCACCCATTTCCACCCAACATAGCGGAGAATAAAACAGTCACCCATATAACTAGTCAAACAGAGCCATATGTTTTGATGCCTGATAACTCTTATTATAGGAGAACTCCACCAATGGTAAGTGCTCCTACCATGAACCAACAAAATCTAACACAGAATACCTTATCATATCTTCCATGTTTTGTATTGTCCACTCAGATTGGCTATTCTTATTGGGATAATATGCCATGCTCATCGTCAACTGTGTCCCAATGGAATGCAACATGGATTTCCAAAAATGATATGGGAACCTCAGATATATATCTAATACAATCAAAATAGGAACATCATGCCTATTTACTACCTCCGAGGTATAGATTTTGGAAATATCATCTCCTGTATGAGATTCACAAATAGGGATAAATTGGATAACATTGTGACCTGATCCACAATCAGCCATATGAAATCATGTTTCTTGACCATTCATGGGAGACCCATCACAAAATACATTTTTATCTGATCCCATTTTCATACTAGGATAGGTAAAGACTGCGATATTATAGCTAGCCACTGATGCTCTTCCTTGAACTGTTGACAAGTCATGCATCTTGAAACAAACTCTGCCACATTCATTTTCATTCCATCCAAGAAAAACTATGCTTTAAACACATTATACATTTTCAAAATTCCAGAATGAACACCCCACCAAGAATGATGATGATCCCTCAGAAGGTCCTCTTAAAAAGACACAGGTACCACCACCAGATTCTGAAAGCACAAGACTGAATTACAATTCAGTTCCCAGTTCTCTATGGTATCCCCCTTTTGAGTTTTGACATTATCATCATACATTTGGAATCAGATAACTTTATATCTTTAACAAAACATATGATGCCTGGGACCGATGAAACTAGATAGAAGACTACTCTGTTGCCCTGGTCATCGCATTCCAACTACATGTCAGTTATGATAGGCATCAACATCCACTGATCTTATTCTTATTTCACCACCTCAACATATGATTTCCTACATAATGCATCTACCACTGAATTTCTATTTCCCGGTGTGTACATTCAGTAAAAATAAAACATCGGGATATATTACATCCTTTTATTTTTCCTCAATTTCATATCTTATTACGTGAAAATATGCATTAAGCTATTGTGATTGGAAAATGCTATAAATTTCACACTAAAGAAATAATGAAGCCACGTTTTTAAAGCATGAACCACTACTGCCAACTCCAAATCATGTGTCAGGTAGTTCTTCTCATGAAACCTCAACTATCATAAGCCATATGAATCCACATGACCCCCCTACATTAGAACACAACCCAACCCAAATCCCGATGCATCACAATACACCACATACCCTTTCTCAAGTTCTAGAAAATCCATGATTGGTTATGCTATAAGGAAACCCTTTGTCTCTTCAATGAATTTATGACACAACTCATCTCATTGAAATGGGATATTCTTCTTGATCAAAGCTATCATTGGAAGGTCCAATCGTGAGAAATTGTGAAAAAAACATAGATAATATCCAGTTTGAGCAAGGTATATTTGTATCTCGAAAACATTATTTGGTGGTCTCCATGAGATAAAAACCTCTATATTTTTTAAGTCAACTAAAACACCTTTCTTAGAAATAACATAGCCAAGGAAATGTACCTCCAGTATAAAAAAGCCACACTTTGGCAATTTGGGATACTACTGATGATCTCTCAAGATACCCAACATGATCACCATGTGTTTCTCATGATCTACCCTTTTCCTCGAATACACTATATGTCATCCAGAAATACCACTATAAAATACTCTAGATAACTATGAAATATTCTATTCATCAATTCCTTAAACAATGGTGGTGGATTCGTTAGACCAAATGGCATAACGACATACTCATAATGGCCATATATACTTCTGAAAGCTGTTTTTGAAATATCTTCCTTCCTAACATGCAATTGATGATATACGAAACACAAGTAAATCATGGAGAACTATTGAGTTCAGCTCCACTGGTAAAAAACATCAATGTGTGGAAGTGGAAATCATTTCTTTATCATAACATAATAAATTCTACGATAATCCATATAGAGCCGAAATGATCCATCCACATTTTTAATAAACCAAACTAGCACTGTCCAAATAGATTTTCTAGGCCAAATGAACCCTTTGTTTTCTAACTCTTCAAACTGCACCATTAATTCCCACAATTTAGATGGTTCTATTTCGTAAGATGGAAGTGAGATAGGAATGGTCCCCAGAAGGAGATCAACCATCAACTCCACTTCACTTACAAGTGGAGACCCTAATAATTCATTGGGAAAGACATCCATAAATTAATCTGAAACTATCGGAAGAACACTATACTCAACACCTTCCACCGATGACAATGAAAAATCTTCTATCTGATATGAGATTGTGCCAAAAAAAAGTTTTCACCAAGATTTCCATTGCTTATCCCTTTAAAAATATGTCTAACTCCATCCTTCTTCGTATAACTATATATTTATTCATATCAATTGATGTGGGACTTAAACATATCAAACTAATCTATTCCCAGGATTACATCATAGGAATCATCTCAAGCACTGATAAATCCAACATCAAATAAATTCCATCCAAAACTATGAAAAATGATTTACATAGGATTCCTTGATAGACACTTTGACCCATAAAAGTTTATATTTTCAAAACAGAAGGCATAATTTCTCCATGTAAACCCAAAAATTCAATGATACGATAAGAAAGTAAAGAATGGACATCACCATATCAATCAAAGATCGCCAAAATTTTGAATTTAATAGATATATAAAACGCAACATGGATAGTCGCGACTGATCACTAATCACCATCTATTCAGCTTTGAACAACTTATTGATTGCCACACTCTGCTCTTTATTTTCCTACTAAGGTGTCATGGTATTTCCAGAATCACCCTTACCAACTTTACTCTAATACTGTGTGGTATACTACTACCTCCATCCCATCGAGGCATACGACATCTTTTGTAATGCCCCGACTCTAAAAGCCCAGAGTCGGTGCATTATTTCGTATCAATGGCATGATCACAAAAGATCATGTCTCGAAAGAACAATTAGTTTATTATCCTTGTAAATACTAGATACCTTAATAAGGTTTAAATTAAATCAGAAAAAGGAAAACTACAATAAAATTATTTCCATAGGAAACATTGAGATCCCATAGACTATTCTCGTAGGTCAGTCATAATATACTTGTTCGCATCCTGGGAAAAATAAAACATAGAAATGGGTGAGCTCAGATCTTCAGTAAGGATAACAATAAAGCGGAATCTTTCTTAAATAAACAAAAACATTTAAGGTAATGTATATAACTAAAACAAATCCTTTTCCACATATACTTCATCATAATATGTAACATATAAATCAAAATAATTCCATCAAAATTCTCACATGGATATTATACAAGTCGAATAATCAAATTAAAAATCAATAGCCACTTTAATAATGATGGAATGAATAATGCCAGACTTTCATAACTACATAGTCAAGTCTTTCTGCCAAGACTACAAAGAAGATTTTGTCAATTACTTGTGCCAAGACACTAGTTTGTCTCATGAGACCTGCCGAAGAATCAAGGAGCTATAGCGGGCTCCACCAGTCACTTACTGAGTCTAATGCATTCCTCATATGAACAGTATTAAACATAACATAAAAATTCATATTAAAACTGGCATACGAAATGCCAATACATTACCAATAAACCATGAATGGTATGAAAATAAAACATCCATAGTCAAACATATCACAAATACTTCAATACAATATGGATGATTTGTATCATAATAAATCAACTTCAAACATGTTTAAAATCTATTAAAGTATTTTGACATAGATGAAAATGATTTATAAAAATCCTTGAGAGAAATATCCCTTTTTCATAAAAACATTTAAAAGTCACGTAATTTATAATGGGTGATATTTAAACACATTTTTTAATCAATGTATCTCAAACCACATTGAAACATTTTAATGTAATTAACATGTTAAAACAATTATTTCCATTTAAATAAATACCTAAATCCATTTTTAAAACGTTGACATTATTAAGAATGGTTTTTAAGAATAAATACTTTAAACATTTAAAATGATGTTTTAGTAAAAATTCCATCAAAAAGAATCCCTTTGAAAACTATTTTATAAATCATGTACATACATAATTAATATGTCCAAGTAGATACTTATTTAAAAACAACCTCAGATAATAATGAGATTGTGAAATTAACCCTTACCTTGAACATTCCTTTAGTCGGGGGTACATTTTACCACTTGTATGAAGACCGTAGTATGTTATTAAATTATAACAGAAACATATTAATATTTATGATATCATACACGATTCATTTATGTCTTTATACTACCAATTTAATAATAATTTCCATGATAAAATAACATTTCGGTTAATAATCACTTTCTTTATCGTATGTGTTTTAACTTGTTACTCTGGATTCTATAACTTAGATCAAGATTTAAATACTTCTAGAATATAAAAAATTATTCATATATCATATATAAATATGTATAATGGAGATATATATTAAATGGAAAACACCATTTATGGAGATGTTAGTCCTTACGTACGCAGAAATGTTGTCTCCGTTTTCATATCGTATTGAACAGAACAAGGTGAATAAGATATATTTAAGTAAAAAAATAAATATCTATATCTCCAGTAGAATTTTTATTTCATATATTACTTACTTATTACAATATATATTTTATAATCATTTTTGAATGGTGATCATGGAACTGAATATCATCACGTCGTGGAGAAGGTAATATGTACGTATGCACTAGCGAAAATATCATTATATTGATGGAGAAATCGTATGTAATTGGATGGTATATCATATATAAAAAATCATTAACATGTTATATTTATTATTTACAGTAGTAATAATAATTATTATACACATCCAAATAATTATGTGTTTGAATAAATAACTACACCACGATGGAGAGACATTAATCTGTACGTACACACGTATGGTGACTTTTTCATTTATATGATGGGTAGAATAATGAATATGGTTGTAATATTTATATAATAAAATCAAAGTATAAATAAGATACTATATTTATTATTTTATAATGGAAATAACAATGAAATATGAAGTGGATGAAGAAATGAACTTGAAAGATGTGATGAAATATTTACTTCTTTTTCGGGTTTTTTCATTTGATTTGATCAAAATGGATCCATCTGTTGTATTTATGACCAAAGGACTATAGGAATATGGGAGGAATTTTGGGAGGCTATTTATCTAGGGTTTGGCCGAGACAAATGGGTTTGGATGTGTGAAATTAATAGAAGGGGAAGTGACCTTTTATAACAGGGGTGAGGGGAACTTTAGGAAAAGCTTGAAATATTATTTTATAATAAAATTATTTTAGGATTATAATGACTCAAAAATTAATTATTTAAATTATAAGGTAGATATGGGTCTACAACCACTCAACCAATAGGTTTTAGACAGGTTGAGACACCATATTAACTTTATCATTATATTTAACTCTTTGTAAAATAGTTTCACATTTACCCTATGTCTTTGTATTTTTATATTATATGGTTAATAAACTTACTATATACTTAAAAGAGAACCCCAAGACGTTCATTAATGATAAAACTATCATTATATAAATCTTTTGTCCTAACCATAGTTTTTTAGGAATAGAATATCAATTAATAATATAATATTTGTTTTAAAACTCTTTTATGTAAATTTTGACACTATTTGGTATTTTGTTTTTTCAAAATTTATAACAGAATTATTACAAAAAAAAAATTCTTCTATCCAACCCTAACATGTTATGGTAACCTAGATAATTATTTAAATTCATAAAAAGTCTCAAATTACCTTTATTTGGAAATTTATAATATCAATTATTTTAATCCTTCATTAATACGATAATCACTACATCATCATTGTGTCATAAATATATTTAATTATTTAATGTCCAAAAATTATAAATAAAATACCATTATGGAGGAAATATTTTTATATTTCTAATGAATATTTATAGTCGAATTTATCTTATGTATAACCCTATAATAAAAATCTTTTAGTTATTAAACTTTGATTTTAACTCTTTTAACTCTTCTTTAAATAAAATAATAATAAATATCCTAATCTAATCCAAATGGACATAAATGATCATATTTTATTCTTAAGATTGTTATTTGTAGAATTATACTTATCCAGTATAATTATTACATGTGTTAGGTTTATAGTAATATCATTTTTACCATTAATGACCCTATTTAACTTTAAACGCATTAAATAAAATTCAAAAGCTACTATTCAAAAAAAATTATTTTCATCTTATTGAACCACATTTTACTTACTGAGGTTAACTGTGTCTCTTGGATTTTTGAAATTCATCTCATAGAAGGGGTAAAATTTTGTTTTATGCAAATTTTCAAATACTCTTAGGAGGTGGGGAAAAGAAATTAAAAAGTTTAATAAACTTTTTATATATCTAAAAATATTATAAAAAAACTCCAATTAATTATTTTGAACTTATATAAGTATTATGTATCTATTTTTGACCTAAAATGAATTTAAATAAAATAAATAATTATTTAAATAAAAAGTCAGTTTTAGCTAATAACTCAGTGTTTTTCACTATTCATCAAAAATTATTGTTTTCTCAGAAAATACAAAAAAGACAGCCTAATAAATATTTTATATTACGAATTCAAAAATGTTTTCTATTTTACCAAATTAATAACATATAAGTTGCATTAATTAATTTAAAATTAATTTCAGTTGTCAAAACAAATAGCGTGTTTTTATGCAACAATATCTATCAATAGAATGGAACTTTTTTATGTCAAATTTCAAAGTGAAATTAATTATAATGACCTAAATTGTATTAATTGATTAAAATATAATCTAATTATACTTTTAATCCAAACAAATAAATAATTTAAGACTATAAATTATTTCGATTAAATTTTTTGTTTTTATTAAAATTTTATATTTTTCACTATTCACCAAAATGTATAAGTTATCTGAAAAATACCGAAAATTTATCAAAACCAAATTTTTTTGTCCCAATTTTGAAGAAAAATTTTATTTTGTCAAATTGAATATATAAAAGTGTCAAATAATGGATTTAAAAAGGGTTCTCAATCAAAAGGCGGTAAAATTGCATTTTCTGAAAAATACTTCATTTATCTAAAAAGTTGAATTTGTTCTTATATTATGTCTTAAAAACACATAATATGGATGTTAAAATTATATGGAGTATAGAAAATTAAAAATTTAGTTAATAATATTCATAACCACTTTCGAAAATCTAGTTTGGTAAGTCGTGGTGAGCATGAACTCGGTGTTGCGTATAGTGCAAGTTATTGAACTCTATTGAAGAAATAACATACAATGAAATCATGGGGTGTTACGATATTACCTCATTCATTAAATTGAATCCGGATAATTAAAAATTGTTCTTCGAAAATAGAATGTTGAAAATAGAAAATACCTTTGTGGGAAAACACACATAAAAAATTGGGTTAATAAAATTTAGTCTTTATAATATTAAAAGGGGAATGAAAAATTCACCACCAAATTTTGATCTCGATTAGGAGAACATTGGTGGAAATTATAGACACATAATTGGAGGAAAATGTAAATATTTATAGGGAGTGATTGAGGTCATCAGTCATAAACAATTGTATAATTGAGGGCCTCAAAGCCATAAATCTATGATGATTTCAAATATCATCAGTTCAACAAAACATAAGGTATCAGGATAACACATTTTTACTTTTAATATACCTTACCTAAATTTTAAGAATTAATTTCTTCATTAAATAAGTGAAGAAAATATATATATATATATATATATATATATACATGACATGTAGAGTTCCATCCTTTAACTAATTTCTACCAAAAACTCATCTGTCACCATAAAAGATATTAGAACTTAAAAAAATATTCTATTAATCCTATTCATATAAGATTCCAAAAAAATGAATATACAATTCACCTATCATACCCTTTAAAAAATGTAACTACATTATACAGTCAAGGGACTTTACGTAGTCCATTGGTAGGAAATTAATCCTAATCGCACCATGGTTGTGAGTTTGATTCCCACAGATTTTTCTGACGTGACAGGTTTTCACACTATGTGTGTGTTGTTCATTTTCTAAAAATACAAAAATAACATTACCAATAGCATTTAATTTCAATAATAGTCTATTCCAACCTTTAGACTTATCCAAAATACTTCTATACAAACTCACAGTCCAAAATTTATAAGTATGTTAAACACAATGAAGATCCTTTTTCGAACGTAATAACAAGTGAAAAAATTCATCATTTATTATTTTAAAAATTGGTAACACCCTGAATGATCAAAAAACCATTTTTATTACATTCCTGCTCCTTTATCATTTATATAATACCAGATATATTCCTTATATCGAAAAAAATTGAATATTCCAACAATGATGAAATAAACAAACAATAAATCAGTTCCAAGAAAGTCAAGAATATCCAATATAATTTATCCAAATCAACCACCTCTTATTCCAAAATCACTACCTCATTATCAGGACCATATTAAGTATTAAATTTCCTTCAACCATGTATTTTTCCAAAAAGTGTATCTTAATGTGAAGTCACTTTTCTTAAAACCATATAATTTGAAATCTTTAATAAAATAGTACTGCAGTAAAATCCTTATTTATCTCCATAATTCATATACCAATATATTACTGATACAACACTCAAATGAAATAATTCTATAATAACAACATAATAACACTAGTCATTCTTATTCATATGATGTAGTATCATAACATGATTATTATTCAATAGAATCATTTAATGTATACTATGATGTTTGGGACACTGATTCACATAGTTTCCCAATGCATTTCAGATGAATCATTGTACATTTGAATCTTTTTTCATACCATTGCAATCATGTACTTATTGTTATTTTTCTCCACACTTATAACAAACTCCCATTCCCTTCATGAAATTACCAAGGTGATTTTTTCCATAGTTATCACATATGGGTAAATCCTTCTTCTCCCTCGTCTCTTTATCCATATTTCTCTCTTCCATCCATCTCTTCTCTTGCTTCCCTTCAAAACCAAAGGACTATGAGAATTATTTACATATCTTATTAACACATGATATTATTTCTTCATATGTTGAGAATATATGGGAGACTATTTCTCTTTTAAATTTTGTCTTAATACCATGAAAGATATGATCCTTTTTACTCTTTGGATCATACGTATTTCTGGGGTACACATTCCTTATATTGGGTGCCATTTCTATACAATGGCATACACTAGGTCAGATTATAAATTGCAATGGATAATTCCAAACATGTAAAATACCTAACATAAACCGAACAGTTTATGGATATAATCCATAATCATAAAAATATTTTCTTTTAGAAGGTATATACTTATAAATTCTTCATAATGATTTGTAATGAAAATGAGAATTATCCTAAGCATATCACTTGGGATTGTTGTAATAAAGAGTGCAGTAAGGCCCGTTGTTGTGCACCAGTTCCCATTCGGGTCTAGATCAAATCAGTGTTATCAGGTTTTACCCCTAGGTACATATGTGCCAGATCCACCTCTACCTTCTTGTATCCATACATTGATGAATTTTCTTGGAAAACTCACAAAATCTCTACTTTACAAAAATTCTAGGGTGTTCTTCTATACTAATCCTCAATGTCTATCTTAGGGCTATGTGATCTAATCAGAGTTTATCTAAATCTAGATTCAATGGTTTGTACTAAACATTCTATAATACCAAATGTAACACCCCGACCCCATAATCCCATAGTTGGTGCATTATTACGTATCATTGGCATGATCACAAAATATCATGTCTCGAAAGACCGATTAGTTTATTAGCTATGGAAATACTAGATACATTCATAAGGTTTACATTACATCATAAAATTGAAAATTACAACAACATTATTTCCATAAAAATACTAAGATCCCATAAGCTATCCTTGTAGGTCACTCATAATATAATTCATCACATCCTAGAAAAAATAAAATATAGAAAGGGGCGAGCACAGATTCTCAGTAAGGATAACAATATAGTAGAAGCTTTCATAAATAAGCATAAAAATTTAAGGAAATGTATAAAACTAAAACCAAAGCCATTTCAACATAAATATCATCATTATATGAAAAATATAAATAAATATAATTCAATTTAATTTCTCAGATGGATATTGGACTAGTTGAATAATCATATGCAAAATCAATAGCAACATTCATAATGATGGAATGTATAATGCCAGCCATTCATAACCACAGATTCAAGGACTTATGCCAAGACTACAAATATGATTTTTTCAAGACCTTGTGCCATGACACTAGCATATCTAATGAGACCTACCGATGTATCTAAGAGATATAGGAAGCTCCACCCGCCACTTACTAAGTCGAATGCATTCCTCGTATGAAAAGGTTTAAACATGACAAAAATATTCGTATTGAAAATGGCATACGAAATGTAAATACATTACCCATAAACCATGAATTGTATAAAAATAACACATCCACAATCAAACATATCAAAAAACCATCAATACAATATGTAATATTGGTATCATAATAAATCTACTTCAAACAAGTCTAAAATCCAATTAAGGATTTTTACATAGATGAAAATGATTTGAAAAACACTTTGAGAGAAATATCCCTTTTTCATGAAAACATATAAAAACCAGACAATTTAGAAAGGAATAAATTTAAACACATTTTTTAATAAAACATTCCCATTCTTCATTAAAACTATTTAATGTAATTAACATTTTCAAACATTCATGTACATTTAAATGAATCCTTAAAACCATCTTGAAAACATGGAAATTAATGAGATTGGTTTAGAAGAATAACTCATTAAAACATATAAAATTATGTTTTAGTGAAAAGTCACTTTAAAATAATCCCTTTGAAAACTATTTTATGAAACCTGGACATGGATAATAAATATTTCCTAGTAGATACTAACGTAAAAACAACCTAGGATAATAAATAGATTGTGAAATTAACCCTTACCTTCCACATTCCTTTAGAAGAGGGTATGTTTAACCTCCTGTATGAATACCATTGTATGTTATTAAATTATAATATAACCACATTAATATTTATGATATCATACATGATTCAATTATGACTTTATACTACCCATTGAATAATAATTTCCATGTTAAATTAACATTTCGGGTAATAATCGCTTTCTTTATCATACATGTTTTAACTTGTTACAATTGATTGTCTCACATAGATCATGATTTAAATACTTATATAATATAAAACATTATTTATATGTCATATTTAAATATGTATAATGGACATATATATGAAATGGAAAACACTGTTTATGGAGACAGTTGTCTGTACGTACGCATAAACGTTGTTTCCATTTTCATATCGTATTGAAGCGAACTAGGTGAATAAGATACATGTAATTACATATATATATATATATATCCAGTAGAATTACTATGTAATATATTACATACTTATTAATTATATATATTTTATAAACATTGTTGAATGGTGAATGTGGAAATGAATCTCATCACGTCCTGGAGACGGTAATCCATACATACGCACGTGCGAAAATATCATTATATTGATGGCTAAATAATATTTAATTGGATGGTATATCATATATAAATAATAATTAATATGATATATTTATTATTTAAATAATTTATACACATTAATATACCCATCTAAATAATGAAGTGTTTTAATAATAAACTACACCAGGACATGGGGACTGTAATCTGTACGTACAAACGTATGGTGACTATGTGATTTATAGGATGGAAAGAATAATGAATATGGTTGTACCATTTATATAATAACATGAAAGTATATATAAGATATTGGAGTTATTATTTTATAATGGAAACAACAAATAAATAGGAAGTGGAAGAAGAAAAGAACATGATGGATGTGATGAAATATTTACATCTTTTTTGGCTTCTTCCTTTTGATTTGATCAAAATGACTCCATACGATGTCTTTCTGACCAAAATAAGGACTCTAGGATGAATTTAAGAGTTTTGGGAGGATATTTGGCTATGGTTTGGTGAAGAAAAATGGCTTTGGAGGTGTAAAATTAAGATAAGGGGAATTTCCCTTTTAAAAGAGGTGTGAGAGGAACTTTAGAAAATGATTGAATATTATTTTATAATAAAATCATTGTCAGTTTATAATGACTCCAAATTGAATTATTTGAAGGAAAAGGTGGGTATGAGTCTAAAACACTCATCAAATAAGTTTTAGATAGGTTTGGGTCACCATATTTAATTTATCTTTTAGATTTAACTATTAGTTAAATAGTTTGACATTTACCATGTCTATTTGTATTTATCTATTATATGATTAATAAACATACTATATAATTCCAAATGAAGCCCAAGTGGTTCATTAACGATAAAAATATCGTTATATATGTTTTTGGCATAACCATATATTTTGAGGAATAGAATATCAATTAATAATATAATATTTGATTTAAAAACTCTTTTATGTCAATTTTTATACTATTTGGTTTATTATTTTTGATAAAATCATAACAGAATTATTACCTAGAAGAAAATTCATATATCCAACCCTAACATGTCACAGTAATCTATAAAATTATTGGAATTCATAAAAATTCTCAAATTAAATTTATTTGGATATTTATAATATCAATTATTTTAATATTTCAATAACACGGTAATTACTACATTATCATTGTTTTATAAATAAATTTAATTATTTAATAACTAAAAATAATCAATAAAATACCATTATAGAGTTAATATTATAATATTTCTAATGAATATTTATTGTCTAATTTATCTTATGTATAACCCTATAATAAAAAAATTTTAGTTATGAAACTTTGATTTTAACTCTTTTAACTCTTCTTTAAATAAAATAATAATTGATGTCCTAATTTAATCCAAGTGGACCTAAAGTATCATAATTCATTACTAAGGGTGTTTTTTGTCAAATTATTCTTATCCAATAGAATTAGGACATGTTCTTGGTTAATAAAAATTTCTTTTTTGCCCTTAATTACCCTATTTACCTTTAACCGCGGTAAATAAAATCCAAAAGATACTATTCACCAAAATATGTTTTCATCTTATTGAACCACATTTAACTTACTGAGGATAACCATGTCTCTCGTATTTTTGAAATTTATCTCACTGAAGAGGTAAAATTATGTTTTATGCAAATTTGCAAATACTCTTAGAAGGTGGTTAAAGACGGTAAAAAGACCAATAAATTTTTTATACATCTTATCTTATTATAAAATGACTCCAATGAATTATTTTAAACATATATAGGTATTTTGTATCTATTTTTACATAAAATAAATTTAAATAAAATAAATAATTATTTAAATAAAAATTCGGTTTTAACCAATAACTTAGTGTTTTCACTATTCATCAAAAATTGAAGTTTCTCAGAAAAATATCAAAAATCCAGCCTAATATATATTTGATATTATTAATTCAAAAATAAACTATAATTTACCAAATTAAAAACATAGATGTTTCATTAATTAATTTAAAATTAAACCATGTTGTCAAAACAAATAGCGTGTTTTTAAGCAGCAATATCTATCAAAAGATTGACACTTGTTTATGTCCAATTTCAATGTCAAATTAATTATAAAGACCCTAATTGAATTAAATGATAAAAAAATAATCTAATTATACTTCAAAAACAATAAAATTCATAATTTAACACTATAAATTATTTCGATTAAAAAAATTTTCTTAATTAATATTTAGTATTTTTTACTCTTCACCAAAATATATAAGTTATTAGAAAAATACCAAAAATTTATCAAACCTAAATTTAATTGTCCCGATTATTAAGAAAAAATTTAATTTGTCAAATTATATATATAAAAGTGTCAAATATTGTGTTTATAGTGGGTTATCCATCAAAAGGCGGTAAAATTGCATTTTCTGAAAAATAATTCCATTATCTAAAAAATTAAATTTGTTGTTATATTATGTCAAAGAAACACATAATATGGATTTTAATATTACATGGAGTATTTAAAATTCCAAATCCAATTAATACTATTCATATCCTCTTTTGAATGTCTAGTTTGGTAAGTCTTGGTGCGCTTGAACTCGGTGTTGCATGTAGTGCATGTTATTGAATTACTTTTAAGAAATAAAGTGCTATGAAACCTTGGGGTGTTAAATCTGCGACCCTTGAGATGTACCACAGACACCTGACCTCAAAGCATTCCAAAAATACCACTATAGATGAACCATATGATTATAATTATGACATTCTTGATTTTGTTCATTACAATACCTCTTGATGAGGCTTATAGAATAACAACGATAACATCACGACATACTCTGAGGCTTAGGAGGAAGATTCACTGACTCTGCCATCAGATTCTAATCCATACTCCCACCCTGGAAATAAGTGTCTTTCTTTCACGTATAGATAAAATTGGAGTTCCCACTATTTCCCTTGGGTACCAACACAATTCCCCCACATGTCTCCCCAAAAGTATATGTCCAAACCATTGTATATCTATTCACCAATTCTGTGTAATAATTTATACACAACACTTCTATCTTGGAATGAATGTCTACCTCAACCCAGGTTCAAAAGTTTGTTCCTTAAAATACACGCTACCATAGGTGAAAACAACAATATGTTCATAAACATGGACACATATTGCATTACCAAGAGGATATGATGGTTCAAACAGAATAAATCCATTGTACGATGAATTCTAAAGATATGAGGATAAAATATTTGTCAAACAATTCCTCAAAACCATCACATGGCACACCTTGGTATGTCCCAACATGGATCGTCTTCTCCCACCACTAAAGGGAATAATATTCCAACATGTACTTAGATAACTTCACATTCACCTCTTCTAGTGTTCACTATAAGTCAAATATCCTATTCATTCAGTTCATCCATGCTTCAACCCTCTCTGGCTTAGATTCACCCATAAAAATGGGTGGATTCTGCCTTTGAAACTAAACTGTATGATCCTCTTGATTTGTTTCATCCACTTTATTCTCAGTGTCTACATCTTGGAAAGCATTCACTATACTATGCACTAGCTACGGGTTCACCTGATGCTCATGTGATACCACATTTTCAGTAGCTTCCTCCAGTTGGTCTCAGTGACACATACCCGGTTCTGTTTCTATCAAAACCTAAACAACCATATGTCCCACTCCATTAACCAGAATGGGTATAAAATTTTCATATTCCATTACAAAACAACTAACACAACCAGGATTTAAAAAAGTTCATCTTTCCCATAATGCACTATTATGAAAAATCCACCACATTTTGAAAATCAGCCAATTTTCAAAATACCACGAGTTTCAAGGTTCCAAATACTTTCGTTTTCAAACCCAATTCATGTTTTTCAAAATACACAAAATCATATCAAAAAATAGATAATTATAACCCAATGAAATATTCATCCTAGTGGGAACTCATTTATACAATGCATGCCATGCTCATTTCATTGGCTACACCCACAACAATGTGACTTCCATTTCCCATAAGTGTCTCCAAAACACTTATGTACCAAACTATCTGGTAACATGGAGTTCAGCATTAAAGGGTTAGATAGATCATTTTATTCTAAAAAATCGAATTTCCAAAATTCCCATGCCTTTATACCCTCCTAACTCCTGGAATAAACCAAAAATTAATTTCATTATCATGACCAACAATAAATGCCAAAGGATGGAAGAGCTGCTCTCAATTAAAATCCAAGGACCGAACAAACTGATACCACTTTTAATATCCTACCCCATCCCATTGAATTTAGTGGATATGGGAATGCTACTTGTACTTAAGCGATGTTACTAGGGTTCTAAAGGCTGTAAATAAATGGAAATGGATTCTAGATACATTGGGAAAATATTTTCCCTTAACATAAAATCTACCAACCAAAACTGAAATTCCCAACAAGGAAACATGATGCATGTTAATAAAAAAACCTAACCCATACATTTTCAAGATCCAACCAAATGACCATTGAAATATATACCATTAAAAAATTCTAATCCAACCAAAACATAACAATAAAACAATCAGAGTACCAAGCAGAAGACTAAATGACAAAACTCCAAGGGAACTAGGGCACCATCCATAGCTCTACACCAAGCTCCTTGCTCCATGAACCACAAAATCAACAAAGCATCATACTGAATCGATAAAAAAAATTAAATTCTCCAACCTTACCTATATTTCGGAGTATAATATTAGCAAAACCATCCATTTGAAATAGCAGGTTGAGTACAAATACGTAGTAGGTTTTCTACAAATGACTTCCCTACACACGCCACTATGTTAAAAACATTAGCACATTTATATAAAGCAGTTTATATAAAAACATTAAATAGTGCAACCATTACCACATGATTAACATCCATTCCATAGGCCGCATCACCATTTCACATTAACATAAGAAAATCCATCTTTAAAAACAATACACAACAAGAAAACAAAATAGGGGTGCTTCCGTCCAACCTGTTCACTTCATTTCGAACTAGTGGTACTTCCATCCCACGTATCCATTGATGGTGTCCCATCCATCCACTATCCATCCCCCTGTTATAGTGTTACTACCTGCCCAATTCTCATCATTCCAAACCCAAACATTGCATGAACTAACCAATAACAAATCACATGACACACCAAGGCCAAAACAACATGAACACCATCATTTCTGACACATTTCAATTCACTTAAATAAAGCAAACATTTATCGAAGAAACATTCTACCATTCTCCATTACAAACAACATTTCAATAAAACAACCTTTTTATTGAAAACCATTTTCATAATCCAAACAAAGAAACCAATTTTAAAATCCGCATTTTAAAATCACACAACAAACCCCTATTTCAACAATATCCCATTTCCCCTGAAAATCCCCAAATCTCTACCAAAAGGGATTCCACTAAGATTTTCACAAAATAATAACAATTAATCTGAAGCCAAAAAAATTAATTGAAACCAAATCCAGTAGTTCAAACCAAATGGAGCTGAGAGAGAATCCACCTACATTTCGGTTTCTAAGGAATTCTACCCACAAGAAACCGTACACCAATTCTTGAAAATGCTCAACTAAAACTGCTCTATATATCCATAACAGTCATAAAAATGCCTTAATATCTTCACTTAAGGAATAAAATCTTGTAGATATACACAAAATGGTTTTAGATCTATAAAATCAAAAGAGAGTGAAGAGTTGATCTTGAGAAACCCACAATCAACTAAGTGAGGATACTTACCGAAGAAGAATTAGTTAAACCACAATAAGAAAACCCTTATATTTAATCCCAAATAATATTTTATATAACCACTAACCCTTGAAAAGATGAAATACCGAGTGATGATTGAATGGGTGAACATTTGGGTGTCTTTAGGGAAATATCGACTAATCCCTGATTAATAAAAATTGATTTTTATGGGCAGCATGGTTAGCTTGGTTGGTTAGAAAAACCATGCCCTAAACGTGCTCCTACTACTACCTAAAAGGGCACCTTTCATAGCCCACCTACAACAGTTCTAACAACCGTGTGTACCCCACTGCTCACACGATTCATCTCGCATAGTTTCTCCTAATCGTTCTCAATCTGTGGAACCTTAAAAAGGCCTCCAAAGTTTTCAAAATCCTTCCCAAACTCTCCCAAATTCATCCAAACTAATCCCAAGAACATTAAACACATACAAATAAATACATGAAGGCTATATACCTGAATCCAGGGGTACTATTGGATCTATATAATTGTTACGAGTCTTGGCCCCCCTTAACCTTGTTCTTCCATCTATTATTAAATATAACAACAATTAGTTTATCATGAACCATTTCCTTTTACACTTGTTGAATCAATGTAAGATGTTTTGAAAGATTATTATCATTATTTAAAATATTATAAATTATATATATATTGAGAATTTCTTTGGTGGTGCGCAAATTTTTAGATTTGTAACCAACTCATCTAGGAATTTAACCCATATGATGTCTATGTGTTCAATATTTCTAATAAGCTCAACTACAAGAGGCTGAGCTGGCACATACTCTCGAATAATTGTTTAAAAAAATTAACTAGAGATATCGTATCTCTCTTTTCTCACCTTCTCTTGATATAGATCCCAATGTAATGATATCATATTATATGAATCCATGTCCTCGTGTTGTTTCAAAAGCTCTTTTTAATAGTTGAAATAATTAAACACTAAACATATATAAAATTATTAAAATGATTCACAAAGAGAGAAAAAATTTTATCACTAGCCTCAATTATAGGAACATAAGTAAATGGTTCTTCCAGCACATACAATTTCCTTTCCTGGTGAAGGATAACGTGTAAGTGCCTTTTCTACTCTTTGAAATTTTAATTTGTGATATGGTTATCATTCACATTTAAGTATCACACTGATATGTTTGAATTCATTTCCTTTATGTTCCCAAAAATAAGATAAGTATAATATTATTACTTTTTCTTTAAAAAGTGATAAATAAATATCTATTATATTTATCAATCTCCCACTATTTTAATTAAACCCAATATCCCCCACCATTAGATGCATAACATCTTGTTTGTTGAACATTCAAGTTGAAATGATCAACATTACCCTTCTAATTACACCATCTTTGGTTGGAAGAGCATCTTTAATGGTATTATTTAGTCTTTAAAAATTTAAACTACATTAACTCTCAGTTCCTTGATCTATTGAGTGGACTCACTAATCCTAAAATCTTAAATTGGATTTACATTACTTTTACATATTAGTTACACCAAGGAATGATTTCTCTATAAAACACTGATGTAAACTATGTTAAATCAATCTAAAAAAAGAAGTAATAACTCACCGATAATTGAAATCACACCATCATTTTTAGTCATGCACATTGAACTATTTTTCGATTTTAACAAAGTAATTGGAAGGATACATCGACATAATATATATTATTGATGGATATTATACTATTATATGTAAATTTAAAATTATTATATTTATAATATTCTTTTTAATATTAAATATATTTAATTATGTGATTAATCATGTCCTAGATAATATTTAATCCGAAGAAAATTTATGTTAGTTCATTCATACATGCTCATTAATTTCATTTACTTATGTAATCATAATAAAAAATCCATGAAGATATAACTGTGCATCTAGATAAGAAATAAACAATTAACAAGTATGATGATGAGATTTTACAAATTCTTATTTTATATATTTGTTGATAAACTAACTATTTAACTAATGAATAAACACCTAGAACCAATTGAGGTTCGTGTTATATCTTTCCACTTGTCAACCTATGTAACTCTCTTTGATTGGGTTCACCTCAGATCCAACCATGAACTAAATCCACTAGTTTTGGAGCTTCATCCATTAAATATGATTTTACTATCATGCGTGTGAGGGAAATAAAGGGTTTTCATAAAATAAACCATGGGAATGAATGCATGTAAATAAGGAGATAAGAAAAGACACACATGGAAGAAATTAAATTTAATAATAAGTTAAATGAAACAGATCACATACAATGGTCTATTCTATTCTCATGATCACGCACATGCATGAAATGAATTATAGATTTAATAAAACTAGTATTCAATTTGTAATCGTTCTTATTTAAGATGAATCATACTTGATTTTGTTAATTGACTTTTTTAATAAATCATTTATTTTTCATAGTTTATATCTTAATTTTCTTGATATTCTCATTCATGAAAATTTTAATGAAAATTAAACAAATTTATTTAAAATTTACCGTGTATATAAATGTAATTTTGAGGAAACACATTGAAAACCCATCTATATCTGTCCAACATATAATACACTAATATACAGTTTATTCTTGTAATATATGGCACTGATGATTTATCAAGTACTTTCAAGACCTGTATTATCAACTTAATGATTACATGAATTACATTATTTTTCATTCACAATTCATGCTTCAATGCAAGTATAGTAATAACTATAATATATACCATTCATGACGTTCATATTTGAACGATATAATGAAATTAATTAAAAATTTTAATATATATAATTAAGCACAAGACATGGAATTTCCTATCATCTTAATGACCATACACAATCACATTTTTTAAGCATTACATAGTATAATAAACTAATTTTATTTCAATCAAATTTTTTAAAAAGTACACAACATGTACGTGAGAGAAACATGGTGTGTATGCCACTCCCTATCTATCTAAGAAACATGCCTCAAGACTCGAAATGTAAATCACTCATCTAAAAAAATGCAGTACCAAACCTGTAGAGTGGGTAACATAGCTTGCTTTCTCAAAGTTACATGTTAACTAGTTGGGTGGGATGCGTAGGAAAATACGTGACATGTTTCTGAATAAAAAGAACTACACAATCTATACATGGGATACATGGTATTTACTCTAGCTGATTGTTTACTATGATGGTCTGGAAAACACATGATGTAAAAAATTAAATGCACTTGGTGTAATAAATGCACATGGATTGAATAACTTTTGAATTAATTCCCAATGAATTGAACTATATTACATAGTGTGTAACTCTGGTTATATGGAATTCACTCTAGTGTTATCCATACATAATCCTTACCACGTTCAGATGAGATCATTGAAATTACATCAATAATAAAATTATTTTTCTTGATTAGATAAATGATAGAATGAATGTGGAAGAAGTAGATCTCACATTTAAGTTTAAAATAACAATTAAAAATGAAATGAAAAAATTGAGAAATGCATAATTCAATCAATATTTTATAAATAATTAAAAATAATTATGTGATAACTTTGATAATATACAAAGGTTTCAGGTGTAGTGGAATCAGGTGATGGGTCGTGCCAACATTTTCTTGTCATCATGATCGATGATCAATCTATGATTTACCCAATAATAAATGTCTAATAAAAAAAATTGAAAAAAAGAAAATGGATATATCACCAAAACCAAAGAGAGGATCATAAATTGTTATTTAAATATGTTTTAATCTATTAATGAATTAATATTATAGAATTATTTCCACATTGAGGATTCTTCAAATATATTTCCGTAGTATTGTCGTTGTGTAATTGGAATCAAGAGTATATTCCTTGTATCATTGTACTACATTTTTTCCACAAATCAATGAGCATTTCTATATAAATATATTATTTATATCATAATAGATCTGATAACATTCATCTACCCCAATTGAAGTCCATGATTATATTTCTAATGTGTTCTCCTTGATCTCTCTAAACTTAAGAATGGGAGGTGGAGGAATATTGATATTCCTTCTTGGGGGCATTCATATAGAAGTGATATCTCTAGGTATTTAGATGATTCTCCATTTTTTTTGGACACGAACAAACAAAATATCGAATCCCTTTGAAAATAATATAATTTGGATTGTATATAGCAAGGTTTAGAAACAAATAATTTGAAAAGTACCCCATATTATTTATTTAGTCTGATAAGGAACCATGTGTCTACAAACCTAATTATATTATTTTTTCCTTAACATGGTCATAACATGAAAAATATATTATATATTAGGTAATAAAAATAATATTCAAGGTATATTATTTCTCACCAAACCATTAAACACAAGAAACCATTCCTCCACAACACTTATTCGGTCTTGAATAATATTAATTCATTTATTTAAAATATATCGCTACATTATTCAGTAATAAGTAAATAAATATTATATTCACTAAATATAAAATAAATATTTATTAAATATTTTTCCCACATTATATTCTCTTTAATAACTATTGATGGAATATATATGATCAAGTAAACGTGATAAATTATTAAACCACATGGGTAAATACTATTTATTCAACTTGTTATGTAATAAATAGAAATATTATTATTATCTTAGATTGAATATAAACATACTGTTTGTCCCTCTATGCCTCTTTTATAGTTGAATTAGGAAAAACATCTTAATGTCCAGGTTGAGCATCTAACTACCTAACATCCCACCCATAGAGAATGAAATTAATTACATAATAAAAATGTACATCATAAATATGATAAAAGTGTAATATAATCATTTTAATGAGATATATCTAATCATGGAGGTCACATATAATTTGTGTCAACCTTTTTGATCTATGTGTCTTAAATTGAATTTCTGGAAGTCGAGCTTTCCTATAGAACACCATGGACATGGATTTATTTAGGTTATATCAATTCTATAAAAGTGTATAAGATATCAACATCCATTAAAGGAAAGAAGGGGTAAATCATTTCTCTCATTATTTAAAAATGAAATATTGCGCACAGTGCCCAAAATGTAACCTACCACACTATGAAATAAATTTCATCATGGTATTCATCAATAAACCAAATTAGGTAACCAATAATAGTCCTTAATAATAATATTAATTTCTATGGATCAATACAATCTTATGTATATAAGATCATTCAATGAAACATACAAATGTGGATTTCCTAATGGAAAGACTCATTCTCATAATATCATGCAATGGATATACCAAGGGTGTAAGTATTAATAAGGTTCATCAAAGTCCTATTAGTATCCACCTCTTATATCCGGCATCATTTTTTCCCCTAAAATGATATCACCTAACTATACAACATATATTCAAATATTTTTTCGTCGCACTTCTTGTTTATCATCATAGCTATGAAATTCTATAACCATTTGGCATGACTGATTCTCTTAGGAAAATATCAAATATGATGATACACATTAGAACAACCAAGATGTGATAAGGAGTTTATTAATACTGTAAACTATGAATAAAATTTATCATAATGTACAAAGAATTTATTTCTTAATAACTAACTCCCACATCATCTTTTTCATTTGATTATAGAAATTATGAAAACATCTTTAAAGTAAAAAATTCATATGTTCCCTATATTCATAAACAGAATTCTAATGAACTGTATATAGGTATTTAAAATTAACAATCAATAATATTCACATAGATAAATGGTTTCTTTCAATGGCGAGGAAACAATCACGATGTAAAATATGGGTTTTAATCCAATGATAATTAAATCTGTTGGAGAATTTTACAAAACTACATTTGATATTGAACTAATTGAAGTGAATGAGATAGTAAATCATATGATGAAAGGTGAATATTATCCTCATCATGTTAAAATAATATAGAAATATATTTTTGATGATGAATTTAGGAAGGCGATGGATCAAAATAAATAGACTAAGTAAGAGGATGAAAGTTTTGGACTTTATAAAGAAGAAGCTTTAGATTTAGATATTAGAATAGTAGAAAAAATAAAATAATTGGAGAATAAGAAAAACAAGAAGAAATTGATTTAAAAGTTAATGATGATGGATAATTTTTTGGAATGGTGTTTTATGAAAATCTACTAATCAACCTATATAAGTTTATCCTTTATTAGTTTCTCAACATGTTCTAGAATCTAGAAAATTATATGGTGTTGAAAAAAATATCTAGATAAATTGACACTAGAAGCCTTAGAATTTGATGACATTTTGGTAGTATCATCATATACTAAAAAAATAAAAAGTTAAATAGGTTTTAGAAGAACCTGATATAGAAAAACATGTTCAAAACACTATTCAAGAATCTGTTATAAAAATAGTTATGAATTTATTAGAGAATATGAAAAAATAATTTCACAATGTTGGAATAATATATTTTAGAACAATGGGGTTGTTTGAAAAATAAAAAAATATGAAAAAAATAAGAAAAATAATATGACATGGAATATGAGTAAATATCATCAGAATCATCCCATTAACTACTTAAATATCAATTTAATATGATAATAACCCATATGATGATTTTTTGACGGATTTCCAGTCATCATCTCATAAAGAGGTAGAAGAAGAACAACATTAACATACTATCATGTTGGAAAAAGTATAAAAATTATTGAAGTAGATGTTTTTTATGATCCGGGAGATGAAAGAGTTTAAGGGGAAGTAGAAAACGATTATGGACCTTCTCAAAAAGAATATTTTAGATGAAACATTTGAATCATTAGACTCAGTGTTCTTTGAAGCTCAATAAAGTGTTGATTACATTTTTTAGACTCTAAAAAGAGAATGGATTCATTCATTTATCCACCAAATAATAAATCAAGGATAAAATTGAGTCAAAAAATTTTTAATGATATTTTAGAGTCATTGATGTTGTTAAAATTTTGAGTTATTTGTAATGTGTCTGGTATAAAATGTTTCAAATATAAATACATAGAATAGAATGCTTTATTGAATCATATGGTGGAAAAAATAAAAAAATTCCATGGCGAGATATGCTAAGACTTTAGATGTAAAAAACATTCATTTATAATAGATTATTACATTTAAAAGTTATCTGTAGATGTTTTTATGGACGGATAAACCTGTAAAAAAGTTCAAAACTATTTAAGACTCTTGTAATAAAAAAATATTAAAATTTTAAAAAATAGATTATGAAGATCCAATATGATAATATCAGTATCCAATATTTTGAGTAACCGTTTCTAAATATGTGGGAGAAAATCTATAATAATTTGTTTCATAAAGATGATATTTTTATACCGAAGGCATATAATTAGAGGCTCTCAGTTATAGAAGATAAGATATCCAATATTCAATCTACAACACATGAATTTAAGAAGAATCAGGAATATTTAAGGATATTGGAATGATAATTTTAACTATTTTTATATAAGAATGAATGTTTTCTATCTAAACGTGTAATATATTCATTCTAATTAAGAATTTTTTAATTAATTATAGTTTGAATAAATTATTCTCCAAATAAATTTTGTCAGTAATTTTTCTAAATTTTCATGTATAAATGTTCCTTCTTTTAGCTATTATAAACATATTTTCCAATACAATTGTTTTATATTATGTTATATAAATTTTATGAAAATTTATTATATTCCCAATTCCATTTTTCAAATCACAATGGGGGAGAATATACATAACGGTGTAAATATTAGCCAAAGGGGTAGAAATTATTAAAGGGGTTGAAATAATCTAAAGTGGATAAAACTATCTACCGAAGGAATTTTATTAAGGGGGAGACATCGAAGAAGTACTATTTTCTACCAAAATTAGATTTATGAAGAAAAAGAATACATTAACTCAGGGGGTGTTATGATATGATAAGGATATATATTTCTTATGAATAAATTTTTCTGAAGTTTCTATACATACAATGGGTTTTATTTTTTTCTTTGTTATTTTATCAGTTTCACTATTGGGCTTTTTACATTCCAATTGGGTATATTGTTGAGTCAAATGATTAATTTCAACATTTTTTTTGGAAGTCACAAATAATTTCTTAAAAAATTAATTTTTAAAATTTATATATCAATATTTTTTTAGAGTTTTTTTATCAAAAGAAATCTTTTCTACCAAACATATCACTCTTTATAATATTGATGAATATAAAAATTACCCATTCAGCTATTCTACAAAACCAATGTAGATTATTGTCCATTGGAATAAGTAATGACCTATCCATTGGTCTTACTAAGTGTTATAGCCATCAGACTAACCAATGTCATAACAATAATACTGAAAATAGATTAGATCCATTAGACTTATCAGGATATATATAATTGGATAAAAATATTTATAGTCCATTAGAAAAAAAATTTTTATTCAATATAATGGAATTATATCTATCATATGGAATTTATTATAATGTTTTGAGGGAACTATCAAATGTAAATTAAATAGAAGAATTTTTATTGAGTTATCAAATTAAAAACATTTATGGTTGTTGTAACCAACCCTAAGAATCATTGAAATATAACCATTGGATGAATGAATATAAAAAATATTGAATTCGAGGAGGTGATTGTAAATTTAATTTTCAACTCAACACTTCTTATATTTTTCTCTTCATGGACACCTTGTTCTTAGGATTTGTAATTTTCCAGAGAGTTTCATTTCATTAGAATCCATGTGAGGATTGTGATTTCATTATTAAATTTATCCTCTCTATTAATTTTTTCAATTACAGTTTTGATCCAGAACTTTTATGGATTTGAAGATAGGTGATTCTGATTCGGTGGAATAGTGATTACATGGATAAGAATACTGAGTTGGCCTTGATTATAATATTGAGGGATTAAAGGATTTTGTATGATAAAGTTATTTTTATCATCGTATTGAGGTATATCCTAGTTTTGAAAGTCAAGTATATTATATTAGGTTGAAAACTATGGATATCGTATGTCATTATTTATGACTAACTTCACACTTAAGGTTAAAAAGTAGAATAAAATTTATATAGATTCTAAAAAATTTCTACTTTGTTAGAATATCTCATGTTACATGTTTATAAATGTTCTATATTCAACTATTTAGTTTACATTATAATGAATTTTTACTAATAATTACTTTAACTATTTTATTAGTCTTTATATGACCCCGATTAAAAAATATGATTTATTTTACAACTTTTAGATACAATACACACACTCTAATTATCAGACGATTATTGAGTCAGATATTTTTGGAAACCTTGTGTGCATTAGTAAATATACATATCACATTAGTGTGGGGAATGAATAAAAACCCAACTCTTTATTACTCACATAAACATGATTTATTAAATAAACATTCACTTAAGACAACTCTGAGGATCGATAGGTCTATTGTGTTGGTAAATTAGGAAAATTGAAAGACAACATAAGACATAAAACACAACATATTTATTGAAAAATTATTTTACACGACCACATCATTATTTTATACATAGCACTACAGGGAATAACCTAAGGACATATATAAGAAAGGGGTGAGCTATAAATCCCAGTAATAGAGAAAACGAGTTATAACATTAATAATACAGTACATGTTAGGAAATAGGCATGTTAATGTATAATAAAAGAAACATGATAAAAAATTCATGATATATGTTGATTATCATAATATGGAGATGTGGCAACAATATTTAACATGATATTAGCATGATCCAAGGCTCATTGAAAATGGACCTAGAGTAAACGCTAATTAAACTTCAATTAGAATGACTAAACCCTAATTTCACATGAACTATCATGATTAAACCCTCATTGCACCAGGAGTATCAGGATATTATTCTTTATCCAATGCATTAGAGTGCTATCATGGCACACCCTTTATAAACATTTCATTTCATTCATAAGTGTTCCACATGGATCATTTAACATGGTATCATTTAACATAATAATTTATTACACGACGAAGGAATGTTTAATACATACATCATACTCTACAATTATTATGTATATTTTCATATAGGTGAATACCCTTGATAATGAAAAGGGTATGGTATTCAAATACAGAATGATTTTGGCATGTGAAATTTTGGCAGGATAACAACCTCAAATAGAAATCGTAAAATGGGTTGATGAGTGAGAAAGTGGAATATCATAATTTATAAATGAAATGGAAATTTAGGGAGTTATCTAACAAAATATCAAATAATATGTAATAGAATTTAGATTCATAATATAAACGAATTTCTTTAATGTAAATCAGAAGAGAGAAATTCGTTACGGAGTTTCGGTATTGTAATGAGTGTACCAGGGTGGAATTAATGAGAGATAAAGAGTCATGTCATCATTCATACATAAGTAGGGCAGTATATCGGAGGTTATAAGTGATACTATAACATTTTTACTTGAAAATAACAGGTTATAACAACAAAAATAAACATGGAAAAATTGAGAAATGATGAAATCCGTTATGGAATTTTTGTTTGGTAATAGGTGTACATAGGAGGAATTCATGAACGATAATTGGAATATCATCATTAAAAAATTAGTAGGTATATTTAGGGTATGTGCGAAATCAAACCCCAACATTTTTAATTAAATATAAAAGGCCCTAACTATATAAGGAAACTTGGAAATAAATATGGAAGGAAGGAAACTGAGGAAATCGTACATGGAATTGTGAACACAAAGGCTTTGTAGAGATTTAATAGGGTATTTGTGGGAGCTTGGGGTGCTTTGTGAGGATTCTAGAGAGAGGAGGAGAGAGTAGGTACGTTCTCCAAGGGTTTTGAGTGTAGATAAGTGGGAACTTGGGTGGGTTTATATAGGAAAAGTGTGGGTAATTATTTAATATTTCCCAAACTAATGTTTTGGAATCAATATAATCAAATATTCAAAACCAAACACCAACCAATAGTTTTTGCCCATTTTTTTCCAATGGTGAGTGGAAAACATTATTTTTTAAGGCCAATGGACTAACTTATTAAAAAATCAGGCTTGATGTTGTGGTGGTGACTCGTAGTCTCAAGTAAACAATTTTAAAATGTTACAATATTTTATAAGTCCTCGAGGATCTTTTAAGGCATCATTAAATTAATCAAAAAAATCAAAAATGACAATATTTTAAAGGTAAAACATATATTCGCCGAGAATACATTTTATATTATGTTATTACATCACTATTGGGTCATTATTATTTCATAAAACAAATTAAATATTTAGAAGGTATTTAACTTTTACTGAAAAATTTGACTGCCTCTGAAAATTATGAAAAATTCACCATTGGATAATTTTGATTTCCTTATTCCAAAAAATAATATTAATTTTATCTATATAATTTGATAAATATATGAATTTTTTATTTTAAAATAAAAACGATATTTATTGAAAATTCATGGGATTTAACAAAAACAGTTTTCAAACCATAATAAAAATTTCAATTGTATTCACTAAAATTGTATGATAATTTATATTTAATAAAACAAAATTGAGATATAATATATTATTTAAATATTATTTAATACAAAAATCAAATATTTAATGAAAATAGATTTCTTTATTGAATTTAAATATTAACTAAAAATTCTTTTTGTGCTTTAAAACCTATTTACAAAGTAAAAATAATAAAATGAATGTATATTCATTATAAAAAAATAATGTATATAATCATGTTGTGAGGGTATTGTTCTATAAACCCATATAACACCATCATAAGACCTAAGGGTAAGGTGTGTGATGGTGACAGAATCTTGGGGTGTCTTAGATAACATTTCTCGGGTGGTAATCGCTATTAAAATCCACATCTCACGAAGGTGGTTCCGTTCAATCTTCAAATGTCGAAGATTATCTTGGGATTGGTCCTGAGTGAAGACTAGTGGTTCTACCTCCTTAATGAGCATAAAAAAATTGGCTTTGTATGGAGAAATTCTTCTGTATGAGGTCATGGCTTCCGTTGTCTGAGTAAATTGAATTTGTTAAGGCCTAATATTTATACTAATCATGTAATCACTTCTCAACGTCTAAATTAGTAACGGTAACAATTCATAATGGTATATTAAAATCCAAAAACATAAAACCAGAGAAGTTTATATGTTTTATATAATAATTTTACATAATAATGCATTTACTTATTTCCAGAGGAACTTTCATTAATAAATGTTTGGGTCGTTACAATATTCCCCCCTTAATAAATTTCACCCTCGAAATTTCCTTTCCCCATAATAAAATAGTTGAGGGTATCTTTGCTTCATCACTTCCTCTGATTCCCATGTTGCATCATAAATCTTTTGGTTTCACCACATCACCTTGATGAGGGGAACTAACTTATCTCATAAAACCATATCCCTATAGTCTATGATATTCACTTACTTATCTTCTATGGATAAGTTATTATCGACTGGTACGACCACGAGTATTAGTACATGCGATGGGTTAGTTATTTACTTCCTCAATATTGATATAAGTAATACATCATGTACTTGAGAATGGTCCAGTGGGAGAGATGGTAGATAGGTCACTACTCCAATGTAATCAAGGATCTTAAAAGGGAAAATGTACCTTGGACTAAGATTTACATTCTTCTCAAATATCATAACTCTCTTATATGGTGATATGTGGAGGCATAACATTTTTATGTCATCAAACTATATGTCTCTTTAATGATTACTAGCATAGTGTTTTTGAACTCTGTGTAGTTTTAATGTTTTTATCTGTGGTCTCAGCATTCTCCACCATTTCGTTGACTATTTCTGGACCTAAGAGTATTCGCTCCCCAACTTCATCACAACATGATGGTGTTATACACCTCTTTCAATAAAGGGATTCATAAAGAGAAATTTGGCTGATTTTGTGGAAACATATATTATAATAGAACTCTACCAGAGGAAGAAGTTGATCCTATCCTCCTTTTAAGTCCATTGAGAATTCCCTCAAAATACAATCTACTGTTTGGATAGTCTTATAAGATTGTCCATCAGATTGAGGATGATAAGGTGTACTGAAGATAATCTCTGTATTAAGAGTGTATTGGAGACTCTTCCAAAACATAGAGGTGAATAATAGATCTCAATCAGATACAATAGATAGTGGAACTCCATGAATCCTTACATCTTCTCTGATTTATATCTATTCCAGTTGATGCAATGAGAAATTATCTGAAATTGTAATGAAATGTGTAGTCTTTGTGTAAAGATCCACAACAACCCAGATAGAAAAGTTTCCTATGGATGTATTTGGATGTCTGCTGACAAATTTCATGGTGGTTTTCTCCCATTTCCATATTGTTATGGGTAATGGTCGTATCATCCCCTTAGACTTCTGCCTCCCTGACATCAATCATTGACTTACGGAGAAAATTTATGTATACTCATTGATTTCCTTCTTCATGTTATCCCACCAAGAAAGCTCTAAGATATCTTGATACATCGTTGGGTTTCCTAGGTGAATGGAGAAATTTGAACTATGTGCATCATCTAATAGTATATTCTTTAACTACATATTTAATGGAACTCATATTTTTGTCCCAAATCTCCCAATTCCTTCTTCAGTAACATTGATCTCTGAGGATTTATCATTTTTGATTGCTACCACATTCGTCTAAATTATTATATCATCCTTTTGAGAATCGTTTAACCTTTCCAAAAGAGACGGTTGAGTAATTATTTGTGAAAGGATTGATGATGTTCCCTTCTTTATGAATTCCATTTCCATATTCATCAAATCTAAAAATAATGGATCCCTTTAAATTATCATCAATGAAAGAGTTTTTGGATCATTTAAACTAAGAGAATCCCCCCTTGTTCTCTTTCCCTATATGGTATTGAATTGATTAGTTAGAGTCTTCGATCATCTCTAACCATCTACATAGGCAAATATTCAGTTATTTTTATGTGAATATATACCTGATTTTTTTGGGATTTGTATAAATTTCCGACATCTCTCCAACGAGTTAAAGTCGCCAACTTTTTAAAGAGAATATAACTGTAGCCAACTCGAGATCATTTTTTGGATAGTTTTGATGATGATCTTTAAATTTCCTTGAAGCATATGCAATTAATATGCAATTTTACATCAAAACACAACCCATTATATTCTTTGAAGCATCACTTAATACCATAAAATGTTCTCTACTTAAAGGTAGTGTGAGGATGATCACAATTATAAGCCTCATTTTCGACCCATTGAAGCTATCTTTGCATAAATCGCTCCAATAAAACTAGACTCACATTCATGTTATCATGGTAAGAGTGTTTTATAATTGACCGAAATATCTCACAAATCATCGATAATATCTAGCTAACCCAAGTAAGCTATGGATATCTATCACCGATGATGGGATTGGCCTCCCTCAATTGCAACTTTATTAGAGGGATCAACTAATATCTCATTTATTGTGATGATCTGACCCATTAATGAGACTTCCTTTGACCATAACTCACACGTACATAAATTTTAATAGAGGTTCTCCTTTCTCAAGGTGTCTAGTAATGTCCTTAGATTATTCACATGTACCTCCTTAGTTTTAGAGTATATTAAAATATCGTGAATAAATAATACCTCAAATTTCATAAGGTAATATATAAACACTCTATTCATCTATTCCCTGATGATTTATGGAGTATTAGTGAGTACAAAAGGCATTAATATGAATTCATAGTGGTGGTACCGTTTATGAAAAAGCTATCTTGGGGATATTTTCCTTATTCACCCCTACTTGGTAATATCCCAGCCTCAGATCCCCCTTGGAGATGTATTGTGCTCTATTTGTTGATAAAACAATTCATAAATTCATGGTAGAGGATACAATTTCTTTATTGTGATTTTTTTGTGCCCACAATTATAAATTCAAAGGTGTAGTGACCCATCCTTATTCATGACGAAAAGGACTGGTACACCTCATGGTGAAGCACTTGTGTATGTAAAACCTTTATCCTAATTCTCATGTAGTTGTTTCGTTTGCTCCTAAATCTACAAAATTTCCATTCAAAACATATTCTTGGATATTGGTAACACCCCAGGTATATGATCAGTCAATAAATAAATATCTCTTTTAGGAGGAAGGCTAGGAAATTCCAAGATAAACACTTCAGAAAACTCCCTCACAATATCCATGTCTTCAATGATGGATTCTTCTTTAGAATCAATCATCTGAGGAAGATATGTGTGCTCATAGGGTAGTAATATCCACACTTCAGATTATGGTTTTAATAAAGATTCAACCTCATCCTTTCACCTGTACAAAATCGGGGGTCAATTCAATATATAAAGAGTGATTTCCCTCTCATAGCAATTTATGTTGGATTGATATAGGGAATGAAAATCCATGCCACGAATTACATGAAATTGCACTAGAGGGAGTATGACAGGATTCATTGGGAAGTTCAATCTAAATATTGAGATTGGGAAGGTGTTATACTCATTGGATGCAATTATTCCCCCATTTTATTTTCTCACTGATATATCTACTTTCTTGATTTGTGGTGGTGTTGGGATTTTTTCTACTAAACTTTATGGATTAAAAATAATGTGTAGAACTAGAACTAGAAATTATGTTTTCTATTCGTTAACTAATAACTGGATTACCAATCAATACATTATTTTCTGGATTCACTTTCAGCAGTAGTGATGAAAAAAGCTCACCCTTGATGCCTTAGATGATGTCGGTTTCCACTGAAAACCCTTTCCTTAGAGAACATGTTTTCAAACTGACCTGGTTCATTACACTTGAACATTTGAACCTTACATTGAGGGAAAAACGGGGCATTCATAATCTATATCATAATAGCAGAATTTTTTTGTCAGAAGTTAGTGGCCAGGCTCCATTATCTTCCACATCTAATGTATTTCCTCGTTCCCTTCTAGAAATCCATATGGTTCTTCTTTCCGCCCCGTTAGAATGTGGGATTCTGGAATTTCATAGAACTTTTGGATTTATCCATCAGACCACCAAAATCAATGTCCACCTTCCTCTTCTTATACACATGATATCCATAATATTATATGATCTCCATTACATCTGGGTTGGCATACGAGACAATTTTATCATAGCTATCGAAGTCACATATTTCTATGAATTTCACTTGGATATATTTTTTCCCAACAATGAAGCTGTCAAACGTGAATTTGATGGTAACAACAAAGCCTATGGCATATCGTTCAAGCCCGGTATAGTTTTACTCATATTCTCTGATATATTTTTCATCTATTTTCATTAGGTCAAGGTTTTCCCTTTTCACATTATGTTGTAGGGTTTGTAGAAAATATTTATTGAAAATCATTTTCTAGAAATCCTTCCATTCTAACGCCATGATCTCTTCATCGGGATTTTTATTTTTGATCAATGTACTAAGAAGCTCGGAAAACCATCTTATGTTTAGAACATTGAAGGATATAGAAAATAATCTCAATGGAGTTGCTCTATTTTTCAATGATTGAGGGATTAGATGATACATTGAATGTAGGCAGCCTTTAACTCATGAAGCTCTCGATTGCGTCTTGTTCTTTTTTAGGGGGTTGGCCGTTACACATGGCCCATGTTTCTTTTCAAAACTTGAGTTGAAATAAAGAGTATTGTGACAAATATTGTGATTCCCGCTCACATCAGATTGGGCATCTTATTTGAACAGTCATCATATTGATCTTCGCATCTGTTTTTATCCCGAGTACTTATATTACTGGACATTGGATGAAATAAAGGGAATGTTATGGGTAACACATAAATCAGAATCCAATGAAAAAAGGGATAACGTATAAATTACATTTATTTCTTGAACTTATTAATTTATATGCTTCAATAAATGTTATCCATGATCTACTTACCAATATTTATTATTAGGGGACATTTTTTATTTCCTTAATAATGTATTATACTAAGATTATGAATTTAAAAAATCATATCCCACTGGAGTGTCAAACCATGAGTGAAAGAATTCCCATTTTCATGCACTAGTTCTTGTTCGAGTCTATCTTAATGTGGTGTTTTCAGGTTTTACCCCTATATATATCTATTATAGAGCCACCTATACATTATCGTATCTAGATAGAGACGTATTTTCAAGAAAAACAACTTACTTTATAATCACAAAAATTTTATGGTTTTTTTATTAAACATAGTCTTATACCTAAGGCATTCACTTGGGATTTCTAATCCTAAAACCTAAAATAGATAAACCCATTCTATGATACCAACTATAACAAACTTGCATTTTATTACACACTTGAACATGATTAATTACATAGAAATACAGTTAATAAATCTTTGAGGATCGAGATGTCTAGTTTCATGGGGAATTAGGAACAATACAAGACAACTTAAGACATAAAATACAATATCCTTATTGAGCACTTCTTTTACAAGACCACAACAATAATTTGTACATAGCATTGCATGGGATAACTTGAGGATATACATATGAAAAGGATGAGCTATAAAACATAGTAATGGTGTAAACATGGAATAAAATGAATAATATAATAAATGTTAGGAATTAGGAATTTCAATTGATCATAAAAGAGACATGAACATAAAGGTGTGATATAGCATGACTATTATAATTTGGAGATGTGGAAAAAACATTTAACATTATATTACTATGATCCAAGGATGCTTTTACATAGAGAACGTGTGAACCCTTATTGAACATGAATTAGCGTGATTAAACCATAATTTAACTTGAATTATCATGAGAAAACACTAATTGCACAAGGTGTATCATGATAAATTTCATTACCCAATGCATTGGAGTGCTATCAGGGCATACCCTTAATAAACATTTCATTTCATGCATATGTGTTCAAAATTGATCATATAACATGAAATTGTTCAAAATAATCATTTACTCCAAAATATATGAATATTGAATATTTACTTGAAACTATATATTAAATTAGTATATGTGGATTTAGGTGATTATCCTTGATAGAAAAATTGGTATGGTATTCACTTACATGATGATTTTGGCATGTCAAAGTTTGGTAGCATAATGATATCAAATAGAAATCAAAAATGGGTTAATGAGAGATAAAATATTCTATCATCATTTATACATGAAATGGACTGTAAGGCGGTTATGTAACATAATTTCTGAACATAAGTAATGGAATTTAGATTCATATTATAAATGAATTTCATGAATGTTAATGAGATAATTTAAGTTCCTTACAGAGTTTCAACTTCGTAATAGGTGTACATTAGATTAATTAATGAGAGAAAGGGGAATATCATCATATATACATTATTAGGGAAGTTCATGGGAGGTTATGAATAATACCCCATCATTTTCAATTGAAAATTAAATTGTATAACTACATAACAAACATTGAAAAAAATTGAGAAAGGAAAAAATCCCTTATAGAATTTCGGCATGGTAACGAGTGTACATGGAAGGCATTAATGAAAAATATTGGGCTCTCTCATCATTAAAACATAAGGTTGGAATTATATGGGAGGTGAGAAATCATACCATAACATTTTTATTTGAAAATAAAAGGGAATAACAATATAAGGAAATGTTGATATAAATTAGGAAGGAAATTGAGGATCCCATACCTCGAAGTGTGATCCCAAAGTCTTAGGATTGGTTTAAAGAGGATTATTGGAAGAATAGGGTGCCTTGGGAGGATTATTGAGAGATAAGGAAAGCATAAGGTCGTACTATAAGGGTTATTTGTTATGAAATGTGGGATATTGGATGTGTTTATATAAGAAAAGAGCGGGGAATTATTTAATACATCTAAAATATATATTTTGGAATCTATATAATTAAATATTTAAAACCACATACAAAACTATGGTTTTTGCCCATGTTTTTTGAAAATATTATTGGAAAACATTATTTTATAAGGCCAACATACAAATTTATTTAAATATTATTCTTGATTATATGGAGATGATTCACAATCTCAAAGAAAACCATTTTAAAATGTAAAAATATTTTATATGTCATGGAGGGTCCATTAAAGCATCATAAAATTAATCAAATAAATCTAAAATCACAATATATAAAAGGTAAAACATATTTGGACAAAAACATTCTTTATATTATTTTATTACATCACTATTGGGTCATTATGATGTCATAAAACACAATAAATATTCCAATAGTATTTAACTTTTATCAAAAAATTCAACTTTCTCAGAAAATAATGAAAAATTCACCTTTGGATAATTTCGACATCCTAATTGAAAAAATGATATTCATTTTATCAAAATAACTTTCTAAATATCTTAATTTTCAATTATAATATAAAAACTATCATTTATTGATAATTCATGGGTTTTGAAAAAAACAGTTTTCAAAAATTAAAAAAAATTTCAATTGTATTCATAAAAATAGAACAATAGTTTATATTTAATAAAATGTAATTTAGAAATAATATTTTTTTTAATATATTATATATTTAAAAAATCCATTACTCCACGAAAATAAATTCCTTAATTGAATTTAAATATTAACAAAAAATTCTACCTATTCTTAAAACCTATTTAAAAAGTAATAATATAAAAATGAATGTATATTCTTTATACAAAAATAATTGATATAATCATAATGTTAGGGAATGGTTACATAACCCCTTATAACACCTTCATAATACCTAAGGGTAAGGTGTGTAATGGTGACAGACTCTTGGGATGGGTCAGATAACATTTCTCAATTGGTAATCTCGATTAACTACCATTTATCATGTAGGCGGTTCCATTCAATTTTAACGTGTTGATTCTAATCATGGCCTTGGTATAGAGTGAAGACCAATGATTCTACCTCCATCATGAGCTCTGAAAAATGGGTTCGTATGGAGAAATTCAACTGGACTATTCCATCGATTCCTTTGACTGGTTAAAATGTATTTGTTAAAGCCCTATATTTATACATATCATGTGATGAATGATAAATGACTATATTAAAACAAGTGACAATTATTAACGGTATTTTAAAATCCAAAAACCTAAAACCAAGTAAGTTCATAAGTTTTATATAACAATTTTAAATAATAATACATTTTATTAGATCAAGAGGAACATTCATTAATAAATTTGTGTGTTGTTATAGAATGACTCTATAGGAATTATAAAATAGAGAGACTATGGTAGGACATGATATCAATTGGAACCAACATCTTCCAGTTTTGGGCCTCTTTATGTGAATTATGTATTCCTATAGTCTATATACCAAAATTTGCTCATTTTAATTTATTCTTATATCATCACATCATAGATTTGTTCATGTATATCTCTTCACAATACATTCCTATGTTTTATTCATGATTTATTTTCCTTATTCTCATCGTATTTACATTATATATGACATATTATTATATTGGGTGAATATGGTATGCATTTAAGGGAAATAATAGAATTTTTTTTTTAAAAAGTTTCCATACAAAATCTTTTATAAAATAGATATTTTTTTCGAGCTATTAATGTGGCATTCTTTATATTATAACTTGTATAGATTATTTGGTGTTACAATACATTCCTGAATTATTAAAAATTATGTTTTACATTGGGTAGTTTTAGACCTTGTGTTATGGACTTGGGTAAATGTAAGTACATCTTGTAGCATAAAGTGTTATCGTTTCATTCATCACCTTTGTAGTGGGATGGTTTTGTGGTAACAGATGTTCACATGGAGACTTCATTATTCTGTTATACATTATCATTCATGAATAGAATATTCGGATTGATGTATTTGCATCATGATTATATATCTATTTATTCCTTGTTGTACTTTATTGTTTTATCATTTATACATGAGTCTTTTAGTTATTTTCTAAATCTCAAAATTCTATTGAAAATCTTGGGTAGCCTATCTAGTTGAATCATGATGGTTCATTGCAAAAAGAATGTTACGAATGAATATTAATGGTAATTTTTACTATAATGGTTTTTTATTATTGTATTTTATTAATAATTATTATATATTAAATTTTCCAAAAATTCTAATGCAACATTGACATAATATTTATTCCATTTATAGAAAAATAAAATAAATTATATTAAAAAATTTATAAATATAATATATTGAATGAATTATTCTATTAAATGAACTCTGATTAAATATTAAGAATGTTTGACAGTTTTTATTTGAATAGATATAAATTCTCTTTCTATCATGTTTATTAACAAATAAAAATTATATTAATATTTCCAAAAAATAGAATAATCTATAAAAATATTTATTTTGAATAATTTATTATTTATATAATACTTATATATATCTAACTGATTGTTATATGTATAAAAATTTCAACTATATTCTGATCAAATACCAAATTTACTTTTTGAGTAACTTTATTGGCAACTAAATTGTAAATACTATATTTCAGTGGTAATTGGAAAAAATGGTTAATACATTTTGAAATAAAAGATAATGGTGAAAACATCAGCTATACATTTCCGATTTTTATTAGATGGTAGAATTTTAAATCATCTTAATATTATATTCTAATCATATATTTTTTTATCACTTAGAATATGAATAATAATTTATATTAATTTTATACTATAAAAAATCATAAGTGTTCCCATCCCATGTCTTATAAAACAACACCTATTATATTTTTTTATTCAAACTTCAATAGACTTTTTATCCAATAAATACGAAAATACATTCCAAAATATATCCCCACATCCAAGAGTCATTTTATTGATTATAAATGTATCCTAAGAAATATTTCTTGTAAAACATTTGAGTGTGTTTGAAGAAGATGTATAGTTCTTAATACAAAATTTTCATTCTATTTCAAATACTAACTCCTTCATAAAATTTTCAAGAATATTGATATTATAAAACATATATATTCAATATTACATGATTTCCTTTTTTATTTAATTACCTATATTTATATCCACTTCCATCAATTTGGAAATCAAACCATAATTTTTTTGTTTAAAGGACTACCACCTCACGAATAAATGTAATTCGTTTTCCAACTCCACTTATCAAGGATGGGTATAATGAGTTATTGAAATTATATATTTTATATTCATGAAATATTTATATATAATGAAATTTAATATATCATCAATTTTGGAATCTTTTATTTCATTAAAAAATGATAACGTCATTCGTGTGTACCAGTGGACTATACCCTCTATAAAGTGACATGATTTTTTTTCATCTCCACATCACAAAGATGATATATATATATATATATATTTAAATTATAAATACGATATTTATGATAATATTATCATTATGTTATCAAAAAATAAAACATACCTTATTTCCATTATGATAATTGTAAATGGAACTATTTCCCGTGTGTACATACACCCGTCCATTTCAATGATTCTAACATATTTACTTTTTTATAATCATATTTCATGATTGGTTTTAGATGTATATTTTATGAATAAAATTATAATTATTTCATTATTTTTTTTATCCTAAATAGTATTAAATAATGATATTTCTTACCTTAATCAACAAATTGAAGTCATTTTTACGCATGATCCAAATAACATCAAATGTCTGATGTAAATTTACTTTACTATGAAAATGATTTAAAAGTGGTATAAAATTAAAAAATGAAAAATGAACATGATAAATATTCTAATTTAGGAAAATAATTTAAATAATTTTATAATTCAAGAAGGTATGGATTTTATGTGACGTGTCAGTCTCAAGGTAAGGAGTTTTCTTCAAAAAAATTGTTTTAATGTTTCCCGAGCGAATATTTTTCATCCATTACATATTTTTTAAAAATAGTTTCATGTATATATTTATATTAATATAAATCATAAATAAATTAAATATTTTTTATATTTTCACTTTCATTCATAGGCCTCCAAAAAGATTATTTTTAAACATTTCATAAGAAATATTTTGAATTTCATTACAAAAGAAAAAGGAAATGTTTTATTTTAACATCTACCACAATAATGGTTATTCCCAACACAATAGACATAATTAAATATTTTAATTACATTATAATAATCATCTTTTCCTTCTATATATAACCTTAATTCCCCATGTTATCATTTTTGTTAATAAAAATTAAAATGGAATGAATACTTCAATATTTGGAAATTTTTTCTTATTAGTGAAAATAATATTTTTATGAGTTTGATTTTAGAAATTTAAATATTTTATTTTTTTTGATTGTGTTATTATTAATTAAATTTTTTTAATGAGTTTTGGTTCAATTATAATACATGTTTTTGTTCTTCCTTAATAAACAAAGTATATGATGTTCTTTTTTAAACCAAGATGGGTGGGTGGGTCATATCCCTCTAGAGAATTAGGAATGATTTATGTCGGTTTTGGACAATAATGGTTATTTAATTTTTATCCATTATGATTTTTTGGTAACATTAAACATTTTTTCACTTGTATCTATGATCGTTATTCAATTTTTTTAACTATAATGGATATTTCATATGTAATAGTGATATAAAAATTACTCCATATTTAACTTAAAAGAATTATTTATTATTACTATAGTTTTTATGCAAATAATTATATTTCCTAAGGTATTATAATGAGATTATGGATAAATAAATTTATTTTATACTAATGACAAGAGAAAATTATAACACTGTGAAAAACATTTCATGAGATTTTTATTATAGAAAAGAAAACATTAGCAGTTTCATTATTCATTTCTTCTTTATCATGAAATGTTTCAAAAACAAATTTCTTAGAGAAGTTTATTTGTTTGATATTAAAATTTATATTTTTATCCCAATGGTTATTTAAAAAATGGAGGGTTTTATATTTATTTACAAAGTAATAAATTCATTATTTATATTTTTTCACTTACTGGAAATGTTGTTCTCATATATTGTTTCAAAAATACATTTCATCAATATAAGGATTATTAAGAACAAGGATGGGGTCAATATGATGATTTTAAAGATATATGATGAAAATAAAATTTTTTATGGAATTAATGACATAGTTTGAAGGAAAACTGATACTAATGAAAATTTTAAACATTATAAATGATGGATTTGTTGTTGATGATTTATGACTTAATTATCCAAAACAATAAACATGAAACTATCCTTGAGATTTATGTTATTGAATTGTTTTTTAAAAAAAATTGATTATGTAATGTTTATTTATGGGTTCTATATGGACCCTCTAATTGGTAGATCACTTGTTTTAATTTTTTTAAACACCTTTGTATATCAAAGAAAAATTCAATGAAAATTAAATCTCCATCAATATATCATAATTATTGACAAAACTATAGTTTAATCATACTCTTTGTTGATGCTTTTTGTAAAGTGCCTAATAAAAAATTACCATCCTCCTATGAGATAAATTTATGAAATGAATGTTTCTCTTTGTATAGAGAGGAAAAAATATCGGAAACATGGAAATCACATCAATATAATTTAGTATTTCATTTAATGGATGATAATAAATTCCCTCTAGAAAAAAATTATATATTTTAATTTTTGGTAAAAAATAATGGTTTTCTATTAAATTAAATAGTTCGACAAAATATAATATTAGAGATGATCTTATTCTGAGGAAAAGGATATGATTACCATTTTATTAAGGATAAAATCTATTAATAAATTGTATTCTATGTTGTCTCGACAATTAAAATTTTCTTTTTTCTATTTATTTTGGAGTATAATAATTAATATTATTATTACAAAATATTTAATGGGGTTGAATGTAACTACCCTATCTTTTGTAGAGATTTTTTTTAAAAAAATCATGTTTGTAATTAAAACTAATTTTTCTTATTTTTTAATGGAATTGATATTTATTAATAAATAATATATAAAACTTATGATTTAAAACTAAAAACACTTTATTCATTCATACGTTAAACATTACATGAAATGAACATTATATTTTTTATTACATACCTTGAATTATTACTCAACTTACATAAAATACATTAATCAAAAGTAATAAATAAGTGTGAGAAAATCTATAGAAAATAAAAAAATTATCATATGTTGGAAATACCATTAATCATTATCAACCATCAGGATCCAAAATAGCTAATCAAAACCTACAATTTGAAAGATCACCTAGAGAAGATAAATAATTATTAAAATATATAATATAAAATATGAAATATTTCATGAGGTGTGAGAGTGGAATAAATTAATGATATTATATATATATATATATATTAGAACGTAATATGTTCATTTCAGATAGGGTAATTGATAATATTTTTATTTAATATATGGTCTTTTCAAATATAGTCACTTTCCTTATAAAAAATAGTTATACTGATGTAATATGATGTTAACAAGTAGATTAAGGATACTATAACTCATGATAAAATAACAATATGATATTTTAATCTTATATAAATTTATATATATCTTCTTGGAATAAATACTAATAATATTTTTAAAGGTTGATATAATTAAAATCAAATAAATATTTTAATATAAATATACTACTAAAAATAAATTTTAAAATATTAAAAAATATAATAAAAGTTATTTATTAAATTTTATTTATAATAAAACTAATGACTCCATTTTTGAAAATAATAGTTTTCATAACGGTTGTAAATGTTATCGTAATGGATTAAATTTAACATCTAATAAATTTAATTATATATTTAATAATATATTAAATAATATATTAAAATTTAAATTAATATCTCATAATTTATAATTTAATGATAAATAATAATAATAACCATTTATTTTTAAAGAATGTCACTTTTCAATAAAATATATTTTTCTATACATGTTATTTTCATCTGAAAATTTAATTTATAAATTATAGAATCAAAATTATTAAAAAAAATTACATCATTTCTTAATTTATTATGTCACATTTTTTTAGATTGTGTTTTTGTGTTTTTTCTCAAAAGGGATGATTTTTAGTATAAAAATACGATTTATATTAAATTTTTAATCGTTAATATTTTTCTATTATATAAGTTAATTTTAATAGATTAAAATTACATTTATTTATGAAGATATTTTTAAAGAATAAATTTATAAATTTTAAAATATTATTAAAACATATATATCTTATGTCATGTGTCTTTATTAATAAATTAAAATGTTAATTTAATGAGAACAATTTTTGGTAATTTATTCTTATTATGTGTTTTGATTGTCATATTTAGTTTTGTTTATTTTTATATCCATTATAATTATATTTTGTTTATATAAACCAATTAATGTACTAAAAATATTCATATATGATTATATGATCTTATATATTATTATTTATTCATTATGACACACTTTTTTGAAAAGAACTAAATTTATGTGTAATGTGAATTTAGTTTAATGTTATAATTTCAAATCCTTAAGAATATTAATTTTTTAATGTATTTTAAAATTTTAAATCTTAAGTTTTAAATTTCGTAAAATATGTAATAATAATTGTTTTGCTATAAAATTAATTATCAAGTATACAAATTAATTTCCATGGTAAATGTAAATTGGGATAAATGTGAAAAACATATATAAAAATTAATAAAAATAACTCTATGTTTCCTCAAATATTATTGGATGAGGATAATATAAAAAAACACTTCCCATATAATATTAATTTCTTCCTGCCATTTTCCATTGAATAGTAATGTTACATTATTGAAAATGTAATGCTTACTTCCAAAACTACCCTCCTTTCACTTAATACAACCTAGAATATAATGAATTGTTATTTCTTTGGTAATTAGGTATATTACAAAACAACATAAAATATGGAATACATCAATTTTGTTGAAAAATTCCTTAACATGATATTATTATTCCATCATACAAAACACTGCAATGGATAACCTTGGGACATAAATAAGAAAATGGTAAGCTATAAAGCCCAGTAATGGAATATACGTGGAATAACATGAATAATGTAATACATATTAAACAATATGATTATAAATGAGACATAAAAACTAGTGAGAATCATAAACATGAACAATGAGGAATGACATAGCATGATAACATAATGAAAACATGGTAAATGTAGAATCAACATAAAACACATCATCAAAAACATTCATCAAGGATAAATGCACTGAAATAATGATGGAAGAAGTACTATAATGGATTATTTTCACAAACTAATTCCATTAATGATGAATTGTTAGACTAAAACATCACCCAATTTATTGATGTGGTACATAATAATGGGTGCACTCGTCACATTCATTTCATTATCATACTTAAGTGTGCCACATAGATCATAAAACATAGATTCATTCACCATCATACTTTATTACATGATTAATGATGGTAAAATAAGTACATTTATATACCTAATCATGTAATCATTAGTACATAAAGGTGAAAAACCATGATAAGAAATTTATTTGGTTATTAACTATACAGTATTTTTTCATGTAAAATTTTTTTGAATTCCAAAAGTATAATGGAGGAGTATAAATGTTGATGAAATGTTTATATGAGAGTGTTAGACGAATTTAGTAAATTTTAAATCATAATGGAATTAAGGGGGCAAAAAATAGAATATCCAAAATGGAATAAGATAAATAAAACACTTGAATAATGAGTAGAAAAAAGAACACTTACCCTGACTGTGTGACAAGAAATGATTTATTATAGAATTTGAAGAGCATAGAGGCACATATGGAGGACTCTAGAGAGGAGAGGGAAGATTTATGAAGTGGTACGATTATTGTAAGTAAATATAAATTTGATAATTTTTCAGTTTATATATTAAATGATTGGGAATTATTTATCATCTCTAAAACATATTCTTTGTATTCTATATAATAAAATACCAAAAACCAAAAACATGTTCATGGGTTTTCCCCATGGTTTCAACCAAATTGGGTAGGATTTAATTATTTTAAAAGTAAAATTTTATAGAATAATAAAATAATTCCATTTCTTATGTGGATGTTTGTAATACACTTAATCAAATTATTTTAAAACCTTATAATATTATAATTGTTTTGGATTATTCATAAAGGATTTATAAAATTATTAAAATGAGCATAAAATCACATTATATTATATGAAAAATATATATTTATTCTTGGATAAAATTTATATAATTTCTCACAACACTTTTTTGTCTTTATGATGTAATAATACACATTGACTATTTGTATGTTATTTAATTATTACCAAAATTTTTGATAGTCTAAAAAAATTATGAAAATATCATTGTTGTATAATCTCAATATTCATATTTCAAAAACAAATTCAAAAAAAACTTCTTAATTTTTTTTTCAATTTAAAAAAAATTTCAAAATTAATTGAGAAATGTGGGGTTTTTTCAAAAACAGTTTCTCAACCCTTTCAAAAATTACATTTGGATTTATATAAATTATAAGATCATTTATATTTTGTAATTTTTTTAATAATAATGTTTTATTAAAATACTATTTATTTCAAAAATTCATTAATTAGTCAAAAAATATCCTTATTTGAAATGGAATACAAATTACAAATAGTTTTTTTTGTTTTATTGGGAAAAAATAAAAAACTTTTATAAAATAACAATATGGAAAAAAATATGAAAATTATTGTATTAACAATACCACATACATATTCATATTATCTTTTTCTTGATATATATCCCATTAATTAAAGTAAAACATTTTAATGGAATGGTTCATGATGTTGTTACTTTCATGAGGTTGTTCGATGTATATGGATTGGGTTGTGATCTTTATGGGATAAAACATCTCCCATAAGAAGTTTTTTTCAAGTTTATATTGTTGACTGTCAGATTAAGAATGTCAATGAAAAATACTAGAGATGTTGTCTCCCTCATATTCTATTCTAAATGGGCTTCGTAAGGAACGTTCTAACTAGTTGAAGTCATCAATTCCTTTTTCTATGTCAATTAGATTTCTTAAAAAATATAATTAAATATTTAATTTGATCACTGTTCAATGACTATATTATCAAGGGTATAGATGATTAATAGACATTTAAATCCAATAGGGTATAACAAAAGCCAAATAATTCCATGTGTTCCGTATAACCATAGTAGATAATAAGACATTTAATTAACTAATATGGGTAATTTTATTTATAACAATTTGGGTTGTTACAATCCCCCCCTCAAAACATATCACCCTTAAAATGTTCATTTCCGACAATAAAACAGATTTGCGAAACATTATTTCAATAACTCCCACTACTTGAAACTAGACCAATACTAATGGAAATATTCCAAAGGATTTTGGAAAACCATTGGAAAAGTATCATAAAATGACATTATAATACTAGTTCATTCAAAATTGTTGGTATAAGTACCATAACATGACCCTATACCATCATTTTTAAAAAACTATTCGTAAAGGTTATGGATACACCAACATTTCAGTGAAAAATATTGGTATTAGGCTCTTTAAAAAATTTATACCAACATTTTTATTCCAAAACCATTAATATATATGATAGATATATCAATGGTTTGGTTAAAACCATTTGTATATCCTCCATTTGAAGACCTTGTAGCTACAATCATGAAAAAACCCTTGTTATAGGTCCCACAAAAAAATTCATATAGAATTGATTTTCCACGCCGTTCGTAATGGTATTTTTCTAAAGATTTATTTTATTAAATAAAATTTAATACATAAAATATTAATTTATTTATAAATATTATTATACATATTTATTATATTATTATTTCAAAAATAATTATTGTTTATTGGTTATGTTATTTAAAAATAAATTGAAGGTGCATGGATAAAAACTAGACGGCTATTTTTTAAATATGTATACCAATGGTTTTGAAAACTATTGGTATATGTATTTAATATTACCTCTACCATTAGTTTTGAAACCATTGGAATAGACCAACTGTACCAATGGTTTCCCAAAACCATTGGAAAAACTCTTTAACAATCCAATAAAATCCAATAAAAACCCAAACCATTGGTATATAATTTTTCTAATAGCGTCCACTAGTTCCAATGTCACTTATTAAAACATGTAGTTTCTCCATAAAACAATAAATTTGGTGAATATTATTTTTTAGAACATTATAGATATGGTCAAATATTTTCATCGGCCACTATTCATAAGAAATTTAATTCTCTAATGTTACCACATTTGGATTGAGGATGTGTGGGGGTCTTGTTTTTTAATTCATCTATAGGGATATATGGAATACATAATTTACATGAAATTTGATAGGTTGGAGTGCTAGTCGATATGCCACCACATTGACGTGATCGAGGATGTAAAAGGGACTAATGTATCTTGGGCTAAGATATCCATTCAACCTGAATCTCAAAAAAATTCATAGGGATATGTGAAGGAATACCATGTATCCAATATCAAACTATATTCCTCTTTGTCAATTAGAATAATATCATTTTTATCATATCGGAGTATCCACGATGTGATACAGAATAGTATTGACGTTTATCAGTATTTCATCAACCATTTTAGGACCCAATTGTTTTTATTTCAATGGTTTATCCCAACATGCTGGTGTTCTGCACATATTCCCATAATGTTCTTCATTAAGAACCATATGGATGTTGTAGTTGAAACTTTTAATGTAAGATAACTTGACCGGAGTAAGTTTTCATCCCATCCTCATTTTAATTGAATTTTTCATGCTTCTAAATGTCTTCTTGTATAATGACTATCCGATCATATTTTCCATCAGTTTGATAGTGAAAATATATGTTTATTTTTAACTCGAAATTTATAGCATGTAATAGACTTGTCAAGAACCAAGAGGTAAATCTTAGATCTCAAAAATATACAATCGATAGTGGTGTTCCATGCAGCCTCACCAGTTATCTAATGTATATCCTTGCAGGTTGATCCATTGATAAGTACCCTCAAATCATAATTAATTGAGTAGTCTTTCTATGATGATCCACCATAACCCATATAACTTTTTTTACTAATGTTATATTTGAAATACTTGAGACAATATTCATTGTGAGTTTTTTCCAGTTCCATATAGATATGGGTAATGGTTTCATCATCCCCTTTTATTCCTATATTTCTTCCTTCATGTAATGAAATAAAATACATAGTTATGCATATTCTATTATCACCACCATCATATTGTCCCACCAATAGTTATATTATTTATAATGATATATTTTTGTTCTTCATGGATAGATGGATAAGGTTGTGTAATATACATTATTAAATAACTCCTTTTTAAATTAGTATTTGATGGTATAAATAGTCATGGCCCAAATCATACATCTCATTTTTCATTAACATTGAAATTCAAGGATATCTGTTTTCTTATAGATTCCAATATCTTCTTAATTACCAAATCATCTCTTTGATAATTATTTATCTTCTCTTGGAGGGATGGTTGTGAAATAATTTGTGAAAGGATTCATGATGTTCGATACTTTATGATACAAAAAACCAACATTTATATGTTTAATAAGATCATATACTTCTATATTAACATCAATGTCAAGATTACTAGATTTTTTCTACTTATATTATCTTCCATTTTTATCACATTCCCAAGAGGGTAGTGAATTGAGTCATTATTGTCCTTTATTAACTCTATGAATCATCACTGGCACTTATTCATCTAATTCTGTGTGAATATATATTTGAGGATTTTGTGTTCTGTATATATTTCACACATCTACCCAAAGAGATTATGCTTCTATATTTTCAATACCAATATCATTACAGTGAACACTAGATTAAGTGAAGGTTCTTTATGTTAATGAACTTCTAATTTCCATAAATATTAGGCTATCACTCTTCTTCTCTTTATTAAGAGACAGCTGAATAAATTCTTCAAATAATATATGAATGCAATGAAAATCTACCCCTTATGGGCGTATTATGTATAGTTGTAGTGATATGTTTCTTTTCCAACTCTCTGAATCTATCTTTACATTCATTGTTCAATGAAAACTTGGTCCACTCTCATGTTTTCTTTGTTATAAGGTTAAAAATATTGATTAATTTCTCACAATAGAAAATAATAATCATATATTCAATGGTAACTATGGATATATGTCACATATGTTGGCCTCATCCATCCTTAGATTTCTTATATTGTTAAAGGGATTATATATATTCTATTTCCTGTGATGATATTCCCAAATCCATATACTTTCTTTTGCGAAACTCGTATTTTATTTACTTGGCATACAACGTCTCATTAGGAAATATCATTAACACAGTACTAAGATTATCCTAATTCCCTATTTTTGGACTATATGAGACTAATTTCTATAAATCTAGCAAAAAATCGGTTGATGTAATATCTAAAGACATTATTCATCAATTCGATGAATATTTATGAGTCGTTAGTGGGTCAAAATTGAATTACTGTGAAATCATTATGCCCATGACTTATAAGAAAGGAAGTCATAGAGATATCCACCTTCTTCACATGAACATGGTAATGTCCCAACTAACGATCTACGTTAGATAATTATTTTGATCCAAATACTAGATCTAATAATTCATCAATAAATGGGGAAGGATACTTTTTCAATAGCATGATCTTGTTATCTCATGATGATCAAAGAAAACACTCATTGACCAATACTTCTTGTTGATGAAGAAGATTGGTGCACCCCCTGGGAAGCACTTTTGTGTGTGAACACTTTATCCTTATTCTCATATAGTTTTTTTCAACTCCTCAATATCCACAAAAAGAAAATATATACATAGTCCTAGATAATTTTATTCATCTTGGTATTATATTGACTAAAAATTCCACCTCTCAGGTATGAGGAATACTAGGTAATTCATTTGGAAACAATTTTTCATTTTTCCACAAAATGGTAATATATTCTAGGATGATCCTTTCCTTTGACATAGTTTTTAAGCTAGATATGTGTTCTCATTGGGAAATAATAAAAATTATTGATGTGTTGGTGTTAAATAAGATTTATCCTCCTCATTTCACTTGTAATGAATCGGGGGATGATTGACAATTCTGATAGTGTTATCCTTATCAAGGATATTTTTGTTGGCACTATATAGATAATGTCAATCCATAACCAAAATTGAATAAAATTCCACAAAATAGTGTATGATAATGTTTATTGGGATGTTCATCCCACATATTTTGAAAGGGTAGGATTTGTATACTAGGGATGCAATAATTTCCCCATTTTCCATTTCCATTGACATCTCGACTTCCATGATTTTTGATGGTGTTTGAATAGTTCTACTAAAAATTTCTATTTTAAAGGAACCTTATGAACCAAAATTAAAAGTTATGTTCACAATTATTCAATTAATAACTAGTGTACCTATCCCCACTTATTTCTCGATATCCACTTAAGTAGATGTAATGGAAAAAGTCAACCCTTTCTTCCATAGAAGATTTTTGTTGTCTTCAAAAACCTTTATCAATGTACATTGGTTTGTAATTTTCCATAGTTTCTTATAGTTTAAGTAGTGAAAAATAAAATGTTGGTTGAATAAGGAATTAATGTCCATCATTAAATTAGTGATTTCCACCATTAGAAATTTCTATCAAGGTGTTCTTTATTCCCACAAATAAATAATTTATGTGTTCCCTTTAGGCAATTTTTGAGATTATCTTTTAAACAATTTTGACAAGTTGGATGTTAAAATTTATTAGCACCATTGAATTTCTCTATCATACCACTAGAATGAAACTATACATTCAAATCATTATCCATGTGAAGGCCTTAAGATTCACTAATATCAATTATGACTTTGAGGGTACATCCTATAATATCCAAAAGTTGTCAACATCATGGAATGCCAGGGCTTTTAATGACTAGGTTTTATCCCACCATATAAGTGATCACCTAAGAATTCATGGGTAACTATAAATTCATATCTGTATCATGAACATATTTTAATGTTTTCATTGTACGCCTAGATAGATTAGTTATCTTTTTATTAGGGGTAAATGATATCTATTTCCATTTTATATTGGAAATTAGTGTAGAAAATATTTAACACGTCGACATTTATTATGCTGGTTATAGATGACTAACATATAATGATGTAAAAGTTGATTTTTTACATCGGCTATAATATATCTGATGTAAAAATTTCAAATATTTAATTTATCACGTCGGTTATTATATAACTAACTTGATAAATCTATTTTTGAAGTAGGTTATATAATAACCGACGTGATAATTCAACTATCGACATTTTTAAGATTAGTTATTTTTTAACCGACTTTATAAAGTATATTTATCACATTGGTTATTATATAACTGATGTAAAATATCCTCTTTATCACATCAGTTATAAAATAACCGACGTAAAAAGATGTTTATCACCTCAGTTATATAATAACCGAAATGATATATATATAATAAAATAATAATAATTTATCACATTGGTTGTTATATAACTGACGTGATAAACCAGTTAAAAATATTTATCAAGTTTGACATTAACTAATTGTATATTTTTAAATTGGGTGACTGCGACTCGCCTCTTTTGCGCGGTAAACCTTGAAACGTTTCTTCGAACTCATGCCCTACAACCTCATTTTTTCCAACATCATTCATCATCTTTGTTATCAATGGATCTATCTTATTGACTCACAACTTTTAATTTAGCCTCACATGAATCGATTTCATTCGTTATTATTTTTAGATGAACTATATTTACATTTTGAGATTCTTTTTTTAAAATATCGCAATATTTTGGATTATTTCCTTATGTTATCATTGTTTGACATAGTTTTTCTTGTCCTTGTTCTGAAATTGATGGAAATTGATATCTATAATACATTTTTTTCATCTGGAATAATTAAATAAGAAATCCCCATATAGATATCAATGAGGAAATGGTTATATACCATAACACCCTTTCCATTTTATATAAAACATTAATTTTTTTTGGTTATTCCAGCATAGAAAAAAGGTATTTATATTTTCCTAGGTGTTTTGTGATGAATATGTACTCAATCATCCTATAAGAGTTAGGTCATTTGTTTATTTATTTATTTTCATATATGGTCTTGTTGTATGTTGTACATATTTTATGACGAATGATACAATATATTATTAAATAGTATGTTTATCAGTTTCTACTTATTTATTTCGCACAAAATTCATTAAGTATTTATTATTATCTATGTCTCTCACAAAACAACATGTCAACATACCTTGAATAAGATATATGCACCACATTCCCTTGACAATCTGGGTTCCTCTTAAGGCATGTACAATGAGTCTAATATATATCCATTTTAGAAAGTGGCTCAAAACATAAAAATATTTATTTACCACTCAAATAAACATCGACCATAAAGAGTGCCATTTTCTACAAAAAACTCAATAATAATGATAAAACTCATATATGTGACCATCAAAATTACATGTAATGATGAAAATATTTTATTTCACAAAACAACATCTTTATAATTTTAAAATACACATATATTTGTATTGTATTATATTTGAAAATTGTGTAACATTCAAATTATGTCATATTTGATATAAATATAAAACTATTATATCGCACTATATTTTAAAAAAAATTATTTCCATGCATATATTTTTCAAATATGCATATAATTTTTTTATATATCAAAATTTTTTACCTTAAAATTATGATATATTCCTTATAAATATAAAATTGTATTATCTTAACAAGAAGTATAATATTGATATTTATTATCGGTAATAATGATTCAATGTTGGATTATATCACATCAAATGAGTAATGAATATGAGGAAGGTATTGATGCCTTTTTGGAATTTTCTAAACAAAATGTTACCAGAAAAAGCATGTTTATCTGTCAATGCCTGAAAAGATTGAATGTGAAGAAGTTGAAAAGTAGAGAGATCAAAGATCATCTGATTTGTCTTGGTTTTAATCCAAGTTAATTCCCTTAGGTTTTTCATGGTAAAACTAGACAGAATTTCAGATATACTGATGATGATGATTTGAAAAATAATAACTGCGATGAAATAGGAGAAATGATTTGTGATATTATAGCATAACAAATTGAGATAGAACCAAAAGTTGAGTTTCTATATGTTGATGCTGAAAAACCATTGTATCTTGGTTGTATGTATTTTATAGTTTCATCAGTAGTGTTGAGATTGATTAACCTGAAGGAGAAACATGGATGGAATGACAGGTGTTTTATAGAGCTACTAACATTTTTGCAATATATTCTTCTAAAATAAAATGATCTTCCATATTCACATTATAAGGTCAAGAAAATATTATTCCCAATGGGATTGGGATAAATCAAAATACATGCATGTTCAAATAATTGTATGATATATAGGAAGGAATATGAATTTCTATCATAGTGTCCTATATATAGGACATCAATGTATAAGTTGAAAAAATATAATAGGCTGATTTATAGTATATATAGATCCATGAAATGGTTTTTTGGTATCTTTCTATAATTCCTCCTTTTAAATGTTTATTTTTAAATTTAGATTAAACAAAAATGATAAGATGGCATGAAAAATAGCAGATATATGATGAAAAAATACATCATCCATCGTTTTTTGCAAAATGGAAGAAAACCAATGAGTATTGTCCTATATTCAGAAATTATATTATTAATATCAGACTTGGGTTGTGCACAGATATAATGAATACATATTAAGGCCTTCGTTTCGCACAGAGTTCATGGCCTATTTTCTTGGTAATTTACAACCTATCTACTAATGTTTTTATGAATTGAAAATATTTCATGTTGAGAATAATGATCTCTATTCAATGTAAATTAGAAATGATATTAATTTTTTATTGTCACCATTGATTGATAATTTGAATATTTTATGGGAGGATGGTATTATGGGTCATGATTCCTATAAAATATAATATTTTCAAGTGCATGGAGTCCTTTCACTATAAATTACTTCCTAGCATATGGAAATTTTTCGGGATAAACTATTAATTGGCATAAAGCATGCCAAATTTTTGAACAACAAACATCATATTATCAATTTCAACACTGGAGGAAAATAGTTTACATGGTTCATAGAATGTTTTTTCCTTTGGATAACTCTTATATAAGATGAAATATGAGTTCAATGGCTCATAAGAATTTGATCTTGCTCCAAAACCATTATCCACTGATGAGTATTTTGAGAGGGTTTAAAACCATGATGTGACATTGTGCACAATACCAAAATATATACCGATAGACATATTTGGATGAAAAGGTCAATATTTTTTGGGTTACCAAATTGGAGATATCATGAATTGAAACATAATATTGATGTCATGCACGCAGATAAGAATATCTATAATAGTTTCATTGGAACATTATTAGATATTAAAGGAAAGACTAAAGATGGGTGGAATTTATTATTAGACATACAATCAATAGTAATATATTTGGATTTATCTCCCAATCCTGATGGAAGATGAACAATTATTCCACCACTAGGCATTCATTATCAAAGAGGGGAAAAATTACCTTTTGTAAGTGTCATAATGATATTAAAAGCGCCACAAGGTTATACTTCAAATGTAAATTTTTTGTCTCTATAATAGTTTTGATGTTGATAGGTATGAAATATCAATATTTTCATGTCATGATACAAAAACATCTACCAATTTCATTGAATGAATTATTTTACATCCATGTCAAAAAGACTATCATGAAGTTGTGTTATTTTTTCAATTCATTTTGTATTAAGGTGATAGAAGTGTATGCTTTCAAATTTTTTGAAAAGGATCCAATTTATATACTTTGTCAATCAGAAATTTATTTTCCTCATTTTTTCTGATATAATGTATTATTTAATGGTTTATATGGTTGAGAAATAAAGCATTGTAGACATGTATATCTTCATGGGATGTATCCTTTTGAATGGTATGTGAAAATATTAAAGGGGTATGTTAAGAATCCATATCGACAGGAAGGCTCCATTGATTAAAAGTATATTTCTGAGGATGTTGTGAAGTTTTTTATGAGCTAATTTTCTGCAGAATTGTACATTGTTTTGCCTCTATCATGCCATGAATGAATTAATAATGAGGGAAAGGGGATTCATAGATTTAATGTCAAATCATTTTCATCTTAATGGATAAAGATGGTATATTTATACATCTTGAATAACATAAATGAGGCTCAACCGTATAACACATTGTATATTAAGGATTCGAAATGATTTCATCCAAAGAAGAAAGAATGTTTATTTTGAATGAGCATAACAAAACATGTTTTCCATGGTTTAAAAAGACCCTTCTTCATAGATCAGATGCATCAGATACATTAAGATTGTTAGTCGGTGGTCCAAGTTTAAATGTGATAACTTGTTCTAGGTATGTCATTAATTCCTATACATTTCTTATGAAATATCTTGACAATAGAAGTAATTTTTAGAACCGTGGGTTATTAATATTTCCATAAGAAATGAATTTTTCAAGTTATAAAGAGAAAACCCCAATTTATATATCATGTGTATATTATGAAGTCATTGAAGAAATATAGGAGGTTTGATTTCATTAAAATTAATGTTCTTATTTTTAAATACAAATGGTTATTGGTAACAACAGTGTCAGACACGATGAATTTCGAATGACATTTGTTACTCTGAATAGGTTGGAAGATAAAACAGATTCTTTTATAAAGGAAGCACTTGAAAAACCGATTTTCTATGTTGTTGATCAATCAGATATGAAGTCATCTATTTTTGTACAAGGAAAAAAACAATATAGTAGTGTGGATTAACTTGATAAAGATGCCAATTTATGTGAGATCCCTACTTCCATGAAAATGTTATTAGAAAAAAATGATGAGAATGTTTTTGACTGGGTTTGTTCTATAGGGAAATATCATAACAAAGGAATTTGGGAAAAAAATCCATTTGTATATTTCAAATATTACTGGAAACATATGATTATTTCTCTTTTATATTTATTAATTTCATAAAATATTAGATATTGTAATTTTCTACAATATTAAAATGAGTATTAAAACTAATAAGTAGGAATGTTTGTTTATATTTTTAATTTACTATGATTACCATTATGTATGATATATATTTACTGATTTTTTTAAATGAATGTTACTTTACCATGTTTACCTTGATTACCATGTTTACCATAGATTACCATTTTTACCATTATGTGACTTATATATTTATTGATTTTGTAGAATTAAAATTACTTTACCAATTATACTATTTAAAATGCTTTACCATGCCAACCATGTTTACCATATCTACTATTATGTATCATAGTTCAATTTTTCATTTTTTGTTTACATTAGTATTCTAATATTTTAATTTTTATATTTCTGAAGTTAATTTTTTTATTTGATGTATAATGAAAGATCAATCAGTTAATAAACCAAATAATTCTCGAGATAAGCATCAAGATCATACACCTGGGGGAAACATTCACATTGTCTTCCTGATGTTCCCAATTCTTCTACATGTGCTCCCAAAATGGAAAAAAGTGTTAAAGTGTTAGTAAACATGGTAGAACATGTTTACCAAAACTATCACTTGAATGTAGCCTGTACTAGAGGATAGTCATAGAGTTTAATGAGAATGATATTATTAGAGGTCCAAAAGCAAAATATTTTAAGAGTGTTGTATCAAATATAGGTAAAATAAAAGTAATAATTTTGTATAATGATTGGAAAAGTGTGGATAAAGACACACTATCTCAGTTGTGGGAGAAAATTTTGTTACAATATTTTACTATTATTTTACTATTCATTTAATGTTTAGAGTATAATATCTTTTACCACTTCTTTATTAGATTAAATTTGACATTATTGACATTGGAGGAGTAAGGAAGATAGGTTTATTGATGGCTACTATGTGATGGAGTGATTTCAAATCATCCCTCACATCTGATTTCATTTTTGGTCATAAGAAATATGACAATGCAAGTAATATATATCCTTTTATAGATGAATACACAAGGAATGAATTTGTTGAAAGTAGAAGAAAATAATCATATTTGGATAGCTCAATGTAAAATTTTAAAATTATTCTAATATAAATGATATTATTATGGATTTTTTAATGATTTATTATTCCAAAATACCATAAAATAGGTAGATCTCATTAGGATATTTAATCTAAAAATATATTCCCTCGTAATTTATCTCGGGGAGGGTATACATTATTTGAATAACCAATGATGGTAGAAAAATTAAAATAAAGAGTCCATTCATCAATATCTTGAGAGGTTTCCCCTCAATCACCTCTATATAGACATGAATAATGAAAGAGGGCACATATGGAAAAAACAGTGCAATATATTACGAAAGAATCGAGGATCGTAGATGATAAGATTTTAAGATATTTATTTTATTTATTTAAGTTAATTCTATTTTTATATAATTTGAAACATTAAATAAATTCAATAAATTCAAAAAGGATTATATTGAAGAGAAGAGAACATATGGGGAATTTATAGCTACTAGGAGGAAAGATATTTTATAGGTAGTATTGGAAAAACCGAACACCCAGGTCGTGTATGAGGATACCCGATGGGTGTATCTATAAGAAAAGTGTTGCCACATTATTTAACATCTTCAATTGATGATATATACCTAAAAAAGAATCTTTAGAGGTGGAATATCATAATATTATTGCGATGATAGAGGAAATGATCGGAGCATTAGTACAGTCCATGTTTTCATACATTTAAAGACAATTTCATACTGCATCTCCCACTCCGCCACCTCTACTGCAGACCCTATTTTTTATCCACCTCCTATGATAGAAGCTCCCACTCCCCCACCTCCAGATACCATTATTTATCCTCCACCTTAGACTAAATACCCAATTTTTTTATCCTACTCATATGCCCATTCTTTAAAACATCCTAGTAATTGGGAATTGTATGTTGATGATCCTAACTGTCATATTGTTGCATATGGGATCATATATTAGACAAGAAATAGATTTCATTATCAAAAATTATAGCTAGACTAGAATTGGTTCTCTATACAGGATATTATAGATATATCTTCTCGAGTACCATTACCTAATTATGAGGTGATGAAAATTGGAAAATTTATCATCCGCTTTTTAGTTTGGCCATGCACACTTTTTCTACCCATTACAATAGATGTATGTGTATGTTATATATTTTATTTTATTTTTGTTTTGAGTTTGTTTTAAAATTTGAATGTTAATATATTTATCTATTTATTTACATGAATAATTTATAGGGAAATAAATACTATATAAAAAACAACAATGAAAAATTACTATGACATCAGATACATATTCTAACGGTCAAGACAAATTGTGATGGTATTCAAATATGATGCATGATCACTATAAAATATGAATAGAAGATCATGTTTGTGGATGTTAAATAGATGGGGGGATTATGAAAAATGAACTCATGGATCTTGTTACTCAAGAAAAGTTGGGAATTTTCGTGGAGCAAATTATCTCCATGTTTGTCTTAACAAAATTCATTCCTTGGGTTAATTTTTTTTTAAAAATGAATACTTTTGTATATTTTTTATTAGGTATCATTATAAATTTTTTGAGGAGAATTAGAAGAGAGATGTATATGGATTCATTAACTTGTAGTTGATTACCCTTTAGGTGTGTGACATGGATGAGGAACAAAGAACAATTTATATTTCTGAAAGACTTCAATAGAATATAATTATGCAGTGTTGGTTTATGCCTTATTGTGAGAGGTATGAAACATATATCTCACAAAGTGTTGTTTATATTTTAACATAAATACCACAAAACTTAAATTTTATTTTATACCAGAGACCATTGGATGTTAGGTGTTTTTTTTTCAATGGAGAAAACACATTATTTGATATGATCTCTCCAAGTTGATGTGGGAGAAACTTTTAAGAATATGTTGGAAAAGTAGGATTCAATTTCTTAAATGTTGTTTATATAACTTTTAATTTTAAATATATCTCATTCATATTATTTTCTAATATGATATTGGCCAACTTTCAAAAAAACACAATGAAAAAGAGTTCCAAGATCAAATAAGTTAAATTGAAGGTAAATATCCATTAATAATTTATAAATTTTGAATGTATTATATAAAAATTATATTTTGAATTAACAAAGTCATTAAAATAGAAATTTCATAAAAAAGGCATCATCGAATGTATATATTATATGTTAATATTTATGTAGTAAATAATTACAAATATAATAATTTTAATGATTTAGAAGGTTAGATTTCATAATAAACTATTCCATAATATTTTATTTTATTTATTCATTATACATGTTAACAAAATTCTTTTTTATTTTTAGCTATTTGATGACCCAAAATCTAATAGTGCCCTGGAGGTCAATCACTTCTATGTGGAATGTGAAAATTATTTTATAGGTTTGATTGGATTTGAGTTAGTTCGTAGTGAAAAATCTAATTTTGAATGTTGTAATTGAAAATGTGTATTTGGTAGTTGTTTTGATGAATTTAGGTTTATTTTTTAGTTTATATTGAATGATTTAAATGATATAAATGAAAATGATTAATTTTCTACTGGTTCATCTTATTTTGGCCTACTTTAGTTTTTTTTAGTCATGTTTTGGCCTAGTTTTGCTTGTTTCAGGTCTACTTTTGCAGTGAAGAAGAATAGTTTCATGAGTTTGATAAATGAAAAAGTATTTTATGTCGGTTATTTTATAACTGACATAAAATTTTATTTGGATAATTGTTTTCCCCATTGGTAATCTAAAAATTGATGTGGTATAATGTATTTTACATATTTTATTAAATAACCAACAAAAAATTTATTTTTAATCATGCTTTTAAGTTCGATTTTTTAATATAAGACATTGTATATTGTTTATTACGTAGGTAATTTACTAACTGACGCAATCAAGTTACATCTAGAACCAATTTCTTACATCGGTTATTTATTAACAGACATAATAAACAATATACTATGTCAGTTATTAAACAATTGATGTAAATAATCGGTTCCCCTATAGATTTACAACATCTATTATTTTATAACCAAATTAAAAAAATATTGTTTATAATGTCACCTTTAATAATGTTTGCTAAAAAATGCAGTAAAATTTAAAAAAAAAATGTTCTTAAAAATATTTTCATCACTAGTGATGTTTAGGAAAATAACTTTTCTATAATTCCTTCAACCCCATCACATTGTTTTCTTCATCAGGTTTTGTATTCTCAATCTATGTCTGGTAATAACCTATTTCTCCTTCCATATGATAACGATAAAATAGAACATCCCCTAGATTGAAACATTGAAGTATGGAGAAAATATTTTCAATGGAGTTGATATACTTTTCAATGATTAAAGGATCAAATGGTCTATCGATAGTCGGAATACATTATCACATAAAGGTATCAATTAAACATTTTTATTTATTAGTGGGATTTGGGTGATTCAATAAAATATAGGTTTATATTAAGAACAGGAGTCATCTGATAGAGTTTCATCACAACGTTTGGGACTCCCCCTCCCATGGGGTTGGACATATCATTGGAGAAGACATCACACTACCCTTCACATTGTATGTTTACCCCATTCCCCATATTTTCATTGATTTTATTCAATAAAAGAAATTTAGGGATGATTATTTTTAAAATATTAAACACATAAATGGGAATCCAATGACATTAAATAGATAACATAAAAATAGCATGTATTTCTGTAACTTGTGAATTTCTATGTTTATATATTGGTCCTACATGATCTATTTTCAAACATATATTTTTATAGGAATTATTCACATAAATTTTGTTTTTTAATGAGTCTATGAATTTTACATAACATATCCTCCAAAAGTTTTAAACTATGGGTGTCGTAAGGCCCATTTTCATGCACCAGTTCCCAGTCAAGTTTAGCTCAACACATTGTTTTCTGGTTTTACATATACATACATTTGTTCCAGATCCACAACCACTATTAGTATCCAGAAAGTCATTTACTTTCATGACAAACCAATTACTCTAAAAATTAATAAATTTTTTGTTTTTTCACGTACATAGTTTTATCTTAAGTCCTTCGCTAGTGTTACCTACTCTTTATCCAGAAAAGAACTAAACATTTCCTTTTATACAAACTATGAAATGACTTATCTTTATTTCAAATTAATAAGTGATTTATTATATAATAATAGACTTAAAAATCCAAATGATTGAAAGGTATATTTTATATGGGAATTATTTATATTACATATCAACTTAAAATAGTTAATACATCATCTTTATTGAGAAAATCTATAACATCATCATGATATCCCATTCTACATAACACTAAATGAGAAAAATGGGGATATACATAAGAAAGGTGTGAGATATAAAGACTAATATGGGAATAAACAAGGAATTACATGAAGAAAGTAATAAATGTTAAAAAATAGTCACATAAATGGGACATAAGAGGGGTAAGAATCCTAAACATGAACAATGAGGCATGATATATCATGATAACATGAATGAAACATAGGAAATATGGAACAAAATTAAAACACAACATCATAAAATAGGTCAACACTAAATTACAAGACATCTTGATGGAAGAAGTCTCATTATAGATTAGTATCACTAACTAATCCCTTTCATGACACATAATGAGACTAACACATTACCCATTATACTAGAGAGGTATATAATTTATGGAACACCCATCACTCTCATTTCATTCTCTAGCTTATGTGTTCTAGATAGATCATAAAACATAGATTCCACCATTATTATATTTTATTAATTGATAAATGAGTGTTGAATAAATACATCTATTTCACTAATAAAATAAGAATATGTGCACAAAGGTTACCTCCAATGATAGGAAATTGTTCTGGGTATTCAGTGTACAATTTTTTTGGTATAGAAAATCAAAGTGTAATTTTAGCAGTATAACGGTGACATACAAAAATTCGTTGAAGATATTTATTTGAGTTAAAGGGGTTTATCATCATTTAGGAAGTATAGGTACAATAAGAGAATATATAAGAGTGTGTCCCAACATTAGTAATTGGATAAAATTGGCATATGATAATGAAGATATTGAATAAAGAGGTGAAAAAAGGAACCTTACATTGACTGTGTGACTCCAAATTCATGGGAAGAACATCCTGATCGTTTAGAGGCACCTATATAGGAAAATATATAGGGGATGGAAGATTAATGATATACTACAAGGTTTTTTATTGAAGATAAATGGGATATAGTGTGGGTTTATATAGTAAAGTAGTGTGGAATTCGTTATCATTTCTCAAAATTTAGTTTTCGATTATATAATAAAAATAGCCATAACCGTAAAAAATTCCATGGTTATTGACAATGTGTTCTTATAATGGTGGGAGGTCTTAATTTCTTAATAAGGAATATCTATGAACATAAACAAATAGTGCCCTTTCTGATGTGGAAGGGAGTTATACTCTTAAAGTAATGATTTTAAAACCTTAAAACACATTAATGGGTGTAGGAGTATTCATAACAGATTTATAAAGATAATAAAATAAATTTAAAAAACATTACCTAAAATATAAAAAATATATTTTTCATGGATACAATTCATAATATGTATTACACAACGTTTTGGTCATTATGATGTCATAATACACAGTGTATATTTATACTGAATTTAATTTTTACACAAAATTATTTTGTATCCAAAAATTATGAGAAATTCACAATTTGATAATGTTGAAATTCTACTTCCAAAAATAATATTAATTTTATAAAAATTTATTTTCTAGATATATTTTTCTATCTTTAAAAATAATAATCAACATCTATTGATAAATGATGGGTTTTTTATAATAACATTTTCAAACCCATATAAAAATTACATCTTACAACTTGAAAATTATATAATAATTTTTAATTATTTAAAATTATTTAATAGTAAAATATTGTTAAAATATTATTTATTTGAATAATCCATTAATTCATCCAAAAAATTATATCAATTGAAATTGAATACTAATTAAAAAAATGTTATATTTTATAAAAAAGGCAATCATTTATAATCTAATGATATGAAGAAAATATGAATATTATTATATTTAAAATAAAAAAAATCATATTTTTATTGTTTTGATTCAAAGACCTTTAATACAGCAAAAAACTCCATAAGGGTTAGATGTGTGATAGTGAGACATTTATTGGGTGGTTCAACATACATGGTTTGGGTCGGGATCCCGATGAGCATTAACTTCTCTCATTAATGGTTTCCCTTATTCTTTTGTTTTTGGATCATAACTTTTCCTTTGTCACGGGAAAATCCTATAGATACTATATCCCATAGTAGCTTTGATAAATTGTATTCTTAGGTTTGAATCCCATTGGTTGAGGCAATAAATTCATTTGTCTATGTCAATTAGATTTTTAAAAAATCTATATTTGTTTAAATCTTGTGATCACAATTAAACAACTATATTATCAATAGTAATGATAATTAAATGACTTTTAAATATGAAAAGATAGAATAAGACCAAATTAGTTCAAATTTTTCATATAACCATGTAAAATAACAATACATTTAATTAAATCACAAGGGGGATTTTATTTATTAACATTTGGGTTTTCACTATACCTATATTGAAATTTATATTACATAAACATGTGAAAACTAGTTTTTTATATATGACAGTGAATGATGTGAAGATATAGAGGACTATCTATAGGAATCATGTACTATTGTAACGGCATGACATTATTATATTTGGTATCCTACCAACATAGTAATTCTAATAGAATTCGTTATTTTTCTTATGAATTGTTTGTGTCGTTAAACTAGTTTATATCTTAGATTAATACTATAAATTCATTTAGAATTCTATTAAATTACACGTTAGATGTGTTTTCATAGGAAAATTATGAGATTAAAATAACTCCAACTAGGTAGAAAAAAACTATTATACTACCAGTTATGTGGGGGATAATTTGAGAATTCTACCTCACTAGCTCTATTATTCTAGGTAATGGAACTGATAAGTCCAATATTATTTTTGATTAGTTCTAGTAAAATGTAGTTCTTTGTAGATAATAATTGTCCAATATTACTTATAGTTATTTCTACTGCACCCATTATCCTTACAAGGTTCTTGGTGTTCATAGGCTGTTGAGAAATAGATCGAAATCATTATGGGTATATTGGATATGTAGTGTCATTGGAGGATTGACATGTTAAGATAGTTGATTTAATGCTTCAGGGACCTTCATGAAGATGGTGTGGTGTTATGATCCAGGTAGGTATGAATAATGGCCTTACCTGGGAAACCACAAAAGATCTTTTCATATAAGATTTCATCCCAAATAATGTTTATTTTAGACTTATCTCATGATTTCATAGTGATAAGGTAATGGAGGTTTTCAATGGATTCCCATTCATTTAATATCATGGTGTTACTCCACATTACAATGTATTTTTCCAGAAATGAGTCATTGAATCCCCTAAATTTTAAAAAATTATTTCAACTATAACTATGGAATAAATTCAATGTATTTTTCCTCCTAAAATACATATGAGTTCTTTGTAATTACCTAACATTTTAAAATGTTCTAGATGAGGATAGAGTATTGGGTTTTATTTATCTCTTAATAGACTATTTATTGACCAACCCAAAATGATTTTGATCCCTCTTCTGATTCCAGGATCGGATAGTGTATGATTCTATTCTAGGGTATCAATATGTGGGAACTATAGGTAATGATCAAATCATCCCACATAGGTGATGTTATTATCTCATGTTCTTCAACTATGGGTATATAAGATACTCCAAAATGACTTGTGGGAGTCCCCCGATGGGATTCCATTGATATGGAAATGTGTTACATCTCTATCATTATTGGTCAAGGGCTTTGAGGATGAGATTATAGTGTCTAGTAGAGATTGTGTGAAGAGAAACTAATTATAGAATTCAAAAACTGTCTACATTTCGTGACTCAAGAGGCTCATAGCCCTCAATGATAATGTTGTGGAAGGAGTGCATTCTATATGTATATAGTGGAAAAAAATCATGAAAATGGAATAGAGGGACCCACTATAGTTTGAGGTATGATCTTTATTTTATCCATACTATCTATAATTATATTTTAAGTAGGATATTTCTATTATATTATTAGTTTTTTTGTTAATTTCTTTCCATTATTTACTGAATCAGTAATCTTTTGAGTTACGATCACATTATGTGATCTTAGGGAAGAATGAGGATCATTTATATAGAGGTATATAATCCTATTGATTGATTTCTACTATTTTTAGTTGGGGAACAATATGTTTCTAGAGATGGATCATTTAGTGTGATCATTGACATATACTGGATGACGAGTTAATGGGGACACATCAATTATTATTAGATATGATTACTATATAATACACATAAGGGGGATATGTTTGTGATTAATAGTGAGTGGGATGTCTTATAAGGGATAATTAGGGTAGACCTATTTAAAATTGGAAAATTAAATTTCATGTATTAGGGTTTCCTTTTAAAAAATATTTGGTGGTAATTTACTCTTCTCTTCAAGCAGTCATTCTTTCTGATAGAGGAATAGAGTAAAAGATTTAACTCAAACTTGGAACACAACCCAAATCTATTTTCGAATATTATATAGGGCTAGGTGAGTTAGATTGAATCAATATATATATCATTATGGATAAATATAGTAATACCATTAACAAAAAAATGAAATTATCATTTGTGTGCACTAGTGGTATTTGAAAATAATGTCAATGGTAATAATCAACATTTCATTGATAATAGAAAACTGAACCAGATCACATTAATTAAAAGATAAAACTTTCACAGGATTGATTGATTTCATTATCATCTATTAGATTCCTTGTGGTTCTAAAAACATTATATGATCCGAATACCATCAGTTTCAAGTCTGAGATAGTGATAAACCAAAGACAACATTAAGGATAAAATAAGTACTATATAAGTAATTAGTTATTATCTTCCAATGAAGATAGACCATTTATATTTATGCCTCTCAGGAATAGGATCATTCATCCATACCTAAATGCATTTCTCATTGTCTTAAAGGAAAATATCTCGATATTCTTGATGAAGATATAGTTACATGTTAAACCCCTTGAGATTATGTTAATCATTCGTTGAACACATTAGTCATATTCCAATACCTCGATGTGTGACTATAGGATCCATTAAATGTGAATTCATGGGAATTCGATTTCTAGGGTCATATTTTTTTTATTAATTTTGAGAAGATAAATGTTGTGATGTCTTGGGAATTCCCTTGGAATGTGTTTTTGATCAGTATAATTCATTTGTTTTGAGGATAATACATGTGGTTAACTCTAGAATTCATACATCATACGGGGCCCATAAATGGTATTACCAATAAGGGGTAATGTTTGATTGGAAATATTAGTGTAAAGTGTTATTTCAAGTGATAACGTTGTTGCGTCAATAAGGTTTTCCATATGACTTCTCCATTCCTTCTTGTTTTTAAAATCAAAAACACCTCTTCTTTAAGTAAAATTAATTTTATAAGGAAAATCACTTTTATATGGAAAATCGCTTTTATAAGGAAAATCACTTTTATAAGGAAAATCACTTTTATAAGGCAAATCACTTTTATACGGAAAATCACTTTTATAAAGAAAATCGCTTTTATAAAGAAAATTGATTTTCTAAGGAAAAACTCTTTTATAAGGAAAATCTCTTTTATAAGGAAAATCGCTTTTATAGGGAAAATCACTTTTATAAGGAAAATCGCTTTTATACGGAAAATTGCTTTTATAAGAAAAATAACTTTTATAAGAAAAACTACTTTTATAAGGAAAACTGTTTTTCTAAGGAAAACTGCTTTTATAAGGAAAACTGCTTTTATAAGGAAAAATAATTTTATAAGGAAAAATGCTTGTATAAGAGAAACTGCTTTTATAAGGAAAATTGCTTTTATAAGGAAAACTGCTTTGATAAAGAAAACTACTTTTATAAGAAAAACATCTTTTATAAGGAAAACTGCTTTTATAAGGAAAACATCTTTTATAAGTCAAATTGGTTTTATAAGGAAAACTGCTTTTATAAAGAAAACTGCTTTTATAGGAAAACTGCTTTTATAAGGAAAACTGCTTTTATAAGGAAAACAACTTTTATAAGGAAAACTGCTTTTATAAGGAAAATTGCTTTTATAAGGAAAATTAATTTTCATACGAAAATTTATTTTCATAGGAAAATTAACCTTATCATATTTTCATTATCTATATCCATATATTTCTTAAGTATAAGAATCAGATTTATTTATGGATAGACTCTGAACCTTCATTTTTCTTACACTTTAATAATTTGTCTACTCTTTGATATTCTTCTTACACTCTGAACCTTCACTCCGAACTTTTTAGCTAATCTTGAAACGATGTCGTACATTCTATTATACTTATTTTGTTATAAAACGATGTTTTATATTCCATTATAAACTAACCGTTGGTTAAGTCACACGTGTATAGGTCCCTCCAATTTTTAAGGAATATATGACCGTTGAAAAGGAGGTCGACCGAGCCTATAAATAGGAGCTCATATGAAATAGCTCGATACTGATCTTCGACTCATGTGATTACATGGTTGAAGTTATTTCTAGAGAAGATAGGATCTTATTAACTCTCAAAGCTTCATGCAACTCCGAATGTTGGTGATTATATTCGAGGACTTCCGGGGATAGGAAGACAGATGTGTCGACTACCTTGAAGTTCGAGGGCTTCCTTGCTGAGGAAGACAGAGGTTCCAACTACCTTAAAGTTGAGGGTTTGCGAGGATAGCAAGACAGAGTTTCCGATCTTCGTATTGAAGGTTTACCCTGGTTTTGGTAAGACATACTTTCTTGAAAGTATAAATCAAGGTACCTTTATCCAAGGTTGTTGGATACCCTTGTCTTTGGGTTAAAAGATTTATATCTTATTACGTGTAGTTTTACTACTTGTTTTTTTCCGCTGCATATTGTATTGTAAAGAAAGTATAATTTTCTTATACATCCTTACATGAACTTTGTTTCATTTAGATTCTATATGCTTTAAGGTATAATCTCATATTGTAATTTTTAGTTAAGTTTCATTTTTTGGATCTCTATTTCAGGAACCTACTTTCAGAATATCTTTCTAGTTTTAAGCAAGTACATATAAATTAATGTTTATAATGTCATTCCTTATTCCAAGTTCTCAATTGGTGTTTGAGGTGTTGTGAATATTCTTAGTTTAACATTGTTAAACATAGAACATTCCTTATCTAAGGAAAACATAGTTATTCGTAATCAACATTAAAGGTTACAAAGGAAATTTTTAAAGTATACAATTCACCCCCACTTTTGTATATTGATCATCTACATCATTATTTCGATCCTATAATTGGTATCAGAGAATGTCTCTGAAATACTTATTATAAGGCCCCATCCTTAAACCTTACTTAATCTTGAGTTATTACAAGATTACACATTGAGGATCTTTTCAGGTTTAGAGTTTTAGAGAATTAGATCATGAAACATGCATTACATTCCACATTTATACAAAGTGGTTACATAAAAGACAGTATTCATTCTTCCCATCAACGGAAACATATTGAAAATAAAACATGGATTATTTCATCACACATCCTTGACACTATCATCACATCATGTACCTTTCCCTTGACCTGTGAAAAACATATCAAAAACTTGGGATGAGCATAAAAAGCTCAGTAAGGGTTATAAAAATATGGAAAGGAAACATGAGTTCATATATACATAAGAATGAAATCATACTTTACCCATAAAACAAAGGCACATTAACATACCTCATCAAATCATGAATAAATCATAGAAATCATAAGACATAAAGGTAACTTGAGGCATTCATAACATTCTTACGTAGGGAGTAACCCTCTTGGTTGCGTTTGGAATACCCATCACAGTATATTCCCTAAATCTCTTCCTAGAAACCTTAACGTTTCACTCCTTCGCGTTACCCAATGCATTGGAGAGCTATATCGGGCTCATCCGCCCTTAGTTTATCACGGAACCACCCGTTTTCATAACAATGCCCAAGAACCATAACATAAATGTATCACATAAAACATGCATAAAGGAAACATAACATTTCCCCATTTCAATCAAAATATAACATTTTAGTATATTGAAATAATGAATCCATTCAAAAATAAACCATTTACAAAACCATTTAAAACATTTAATATAGAGATTTTTGAATCAAAGTGTCCCATACCACCTTGAAGCTTAAAATTTTAAACCATTAATATCCATATAAATAAATCATTAAAACCATTTTGAAAACATGGATATTAATAAGAACAAATAATTAAAACATTTAAAACGATATTTTGGTTAAAGGGGTTTTACCAAAATTAGAGACACTTGAATACAATAATTGAGGAATAACATTTAGTCAGAAATTTATAATATCATGAGAATAAATGGATTCAAGATATAATACTCCAAAGGAAATTATATACACCATATAAGAGTGAATTGGTGCATAACAAAAATGAACCCTCAATAGAAATGTCAGATGTGATGAAATCCCTTATAAAGAAGGTATCCTTAAATTAAGGACAAATCAATCTCAAAAATATGTGGGACAAATAAAAATAGACGCAATATAAGTGGATATTAAGTGTAAAACAATAAAAGTTCATTCACACATATTCAATGGATGAGATATTCAATGACTACATGTTGAACCCAAAGAAATCTAAATTGGGTTAAAAAGTTCCCTTGACAGCCTAACGACATCACATCAAAATGAGTTAATGAGAGATAAAACGTGTATCTCATCATTTGGACATAAAATTTACATCAATTTGGATATATTAGAACATATCCCAACATAATAATATGTAAATTAAAATACCCAACAAAAGAAGTCTTTTAAAAAAGAGGAGGGTGAAAGGTTCCCTTGCCGACTTGTGTATCTTTCAAAACATACACCCCATGAAAGAAGGACAATAGATCATTGATGTAAATACTCATAAAATAAAGTATATTACACAAAGATTATAATAATGGGCAATAAATACACCACTCAATGGAATTTGTGGAAAATGTAGCATAAATCTCACGGGAATAAAAGTGAGATGAAAAATCCCTTACGAAAACTCGGCAGCCTAACGGCGCCACATAGAACTTCCGAATATGGATTGATGAGATCAAATAGGGTATCTCATCACATTAAAATAAAATGTACAGCAAAAGGAATATAAAATAACATCCCCCAACATTACAAAGAGGAGCTTAAAAGAAGTGACATAAAGGAGAGTACTTAAAAAGAAAGAGAGAGGTTGTATCTCTTACGAAAGTTCGGCAGCCTAACGGCGCCACTCAAAACTTCCAAAATGGATTGATGAGAGAGAATAGGCTCTCTCATCACATGAAAATAAAAATTAAAGTAAATGTAATATAAAATATCATCCCAATAACAAGAAAGATGAGCTTTAAAAGGAACGACATAAAAGAGTGTACTTAAAAAGAATGAGTGGAGTAGGATCCCTTACCTCGGGTCCGACTTGACTCGATCGTTCTTTAATATCCTGAATAATAAACATGAGTTAATTTATACTTCCTTAAGAACCTTTTTCAAGTTCATTATTACTTTTATATAACTTATTATTATGTCATAAACATAATGTAATCATTTAAGTAAATAATATTTGTTTTGCCGATATTTGGTTCTTAAGTCGAAAGTGGACTTCTTACAATTACATGTTGTTCGTGTGGTCAATGGTTCTCTATATCCAAAATGACATTCCTGATTTGGATATCATATATATCATATATATACAGAATATACATTTATTTATAATATCACATAATCATTTAGAGGAAAGAAATGAAATGCACCGTTCATGGAGACGGTAAGCCGTACGTACGCATGAACGCTACTTTCATTTCTATGTCGTATTAATGGAATTAAAACTTTATGAGAGGTATGTATATTTTAATTCTATAATTATATTAATCATTTATATGTATCATACATCATATATATCCATTATATATATGTACTTATTATAGTACATAATATTTTGAGAGAAGAAATGAAATGTACCGTTCCTGGAGACGGTAAGCCGTACGTACGCATGAACGCTACTTCCATTTCTATTTCATATTTAATGGAATTAAAACATAAGGATACATAATAGTATTTTAATTCTAGTATGGTATCATATATAATATCATTAAATATACCCTTTATACATACCACATATGTTAATAACGAATCAATTCACTTTGAGGGGGCGGTAGTCCGCACTTCCTTAAATGAAGATATCGCTTATACCCATAATGGAAGCCATAATGGTAAGCCAGAAATGAAAAATACATAAGCTAAAGTAAAAAATAAACATATTATATATCATATATAAAAATAGTGACATCATAATGGCCACCTTTTAAGGTGTTAAATGAGTATTGAACAATCATCGTTTCAGGGGGCAGAATTTCGCCATCCACAGACACCGTATGTTCTTTAACCATTTGATGTAGTTGTGTGAAAGTGTAGCTAGAATAAATCTTATAACAACATCATATTATATTTAAGATACTTTTTTTGTTACAAAATAAGTAAATAAAAAGAGTTTAAGGGGTTGGAGAAGCAAAAATATAACAAATGAACATGAGAGAATGAATTACCTTTAAAAGTGTAACTCCTTTTAATTTGAGCCTAAAGGCTTCCTTTGAAAGGATTCTGACCAAATGGAATACTCTAGGATGAGGAGAGGGATGTGGAGAGACAAAATGGGCCGGGTTTGGCTGAGCCAAAGGCTTGAGGAGTGTGTGAAATGAGTTAGAGGTGGGGGCCTTTTATAAGAGGAGAGGAGGGGCACTTTTGGAAAGTAAGAAATATTAATTTCTTTGAAAATGTGTTTCGGTTTTAAAAGGTCCCACATTGATATAATTTGTGGATAAGGTGATAAGGGTTCGAAATCCACCCATACAATAAGTTTTGGACATGTGTAGGTTAGAGAGTTTACATTATCTTCTCATTTTATTTAAATCGTCAGATAATGATGTCATCGTTGCATCATTATGATGTCATAAATAATTTAATTTATTTAATGTCTAAAAATTATAAAAAAATTACTATGATGTATTAAATCGTTTTAGCTTTCCAATTACTATTTATAATAAAAAATCTGACTTGTATAACCCCACTTAAATATTGTTTTAGTAAAACATATCATGTTTGTGTCATTTTTACTTTTACATTGAATAAAAAGTTATTTATGTCATTTCCCAACCAAAGTGGCTCCATGGGGTTCCCAAGTTGACCCATGTCTTGTCTTCGTAATCCATTATACATCAAATGAGGTTAAGACATGTCTCAAGTTCATTTCATATTATTAAAACATTATTTTTACCTTAAACTACACTAATTACCTCTAATCGCGATTAAAAACATAATAAGTTACTATTCACCAAAAAATTATTTTTGTCCCATTGAACCACATTTTACTTCTTAATTAAAACCATGTATGTCGGATTTTTTAAATTCAAAACACAAAGATGGAAAAATTTCATTTAAACGGAAAAATCAGTTTTTATAAGTACCACTTAGTGGTGTCACTATTCATAAAAAATTGATGTTTTTCAGAAAAATCCCAAAAATTCACCATAAGCTATATTTGATATTACGAATTAAAAAATGAAGTCTATTTTACAAAATTAAAAACATATAAGTCAGATTAATTAATTTAATAATTAATTCCCGCTGTCAAAGCAAATAGCGTGTTTTTATGAAACAATAAGTATCAAAAGATTGACACTAGTTTAAGTCTGATTTCAAAGTGAAATTAATTTCAACGACCACTGTTGGATTTAATGGTAAAAATATATTCTAATTTCACTTTGAAACCAATTCAAAATATAATCTAATCATATAAATAAATTAGATTAATAAGTGTTTTTGAATTAAAATACAACATTTTACACTATTCATTAAAAAAATGAACTTTATCAGAAAGATACCAAAAATTTACACAAAGTAAATTTTGATGTAACAATTCTTAAGAAGAGTTTTATTTGGTTCAAAAGGATGTATAAGAGTGAACAAAACTATATTTAATGACGGTTCTTCATCAAAAGACGATAAGTGAACCTTTAGTGAAAACTAGGGCATATACGCCTAAAATTGAATTATTTCCGTATTTTATGCCATTATCTTTTATTGGATAAATGTAAAAACATTTAAAAAACATATATAATCATATTTTAGTTATTTCTATCATTCCCTCCAATACAACAACTACATGTTAACTACCATTTAAAATAATATTATTTTATTATTAGAGTGCAACGTAAGATTCCCAACAAACTCGTTGTTGCATGTTGGGTACGCCATCGAGAATAACATCCCCTTTAAAGTCATATTAATATTTTATTCACAAATATGGATAAATATGAAAATGTAATATTCTTTATTTACCTGGGTTGTTACACTTATACTCACGTATAAGTTTTTCTTGCTCATTTTCCTTTATTCTTCGTACTTTCGTAGAAAGTACTTTGTCATTCCGAACATTGTAGTTCCAAACATTGTCATTCTAAACTTTGTGATTACGAACTTTTTCTACTAACAAGTTTGTGTACCAAAGGTTATTTTAAGTATGGCAGGTGTCAATGTTGGTTCCATTGATAATATAATTCCTACATGACCACCAATCTTTTATGTTAATAACTATGAATAAAAGAGAGATCGAATGATGACTTTTGTTATCAATACTGGAGTGGACAACTTTGTTATGCTTACTGGATATTATAAAATTCCTAATAAGGAAGTTAGAACATTCACTAACCAAGAAAATCAAGAGTATAAACTCAATTATAAGGTACACAATACTCTACTATGTTCAATGACCAAAAATATATATAGAAACATTTCTTCTTGTGAGGCAGCTAATTATATCTGGAAGAAGATAGAAGTTACACACTTTGGAACTTCTAAAGTGATTGAGACTAGGAGAGTTATGCGTAGAGGTGAATACCATGGCTTCAATTTTCCTTATGGTGAACCAATTTGCAAACTTCAATAGAGGTTTTCGTCTATTGTCAACAGCTTACAGTCTATGGGAGAGAAAGGGTTAGATGATGAAGACCTTGTAGATAAGATAATTGATTTCCCGCCCAATGAGTCGGAATCAAAGAGAACTATTATAGATGAGAATAGGAAGGTCACTCAAATTTTTCTTGATGAGCTATTCGGAACGCTTCTCCAACATGAAACAAAAATGAAGAGAGATACTGACAGTATCAAGAAGAAAAATGGAAATGACACTGTGGATTTTACAACAACATCAAATCATATGAAAGCTAAGACTCCTGAAAGTGTAACCAGATCCAAGTCTAAGAAGATGGATGTTCAATCAGATTTCAGTGAAAGTGAAATCTCAGAAAATGAGTTAGAAAATCTTGCTCGAAGGATGAACAAGATAGTCATCCATAGGAAATTCTCATCCAAGTATAAGAAAAAGGAAAGGAAAGATTGGAATGATGGAGAAGTTACTTGTTACGAATGCTAGAGATCCGGACATCTTAGACCAGATTATCCTTTGCTCAAAAAGAAACAAAGGAAAGAAAGGCATTCAGACAGGAACAGAAAAAAGTTTTATAAATCCAAAGAAAAGAAATTTCTAAAAGAAAATGATACCTACAGTTCCAGTGGTGGTGACTCTTCAGATGAATCTTCTGTTTATGATTCTTCATGACTGAAAAATCTTGGTCTTGTAGCCAGACTACCTGTTGACAATCAATTATTTATGGCTAAGGTACGAAATGCTGAATCATTGACCAGTTATTCTTAAAATTATAATAATAGATAATATTATAACTCTTCTGATGAATAATACTCTTCTGATAAAGATAATACTTTACATACCAATGAAGAAGTTTCTAGGTTTGCTGAACATCTTGAAATTGAGAATTCGAAACTCAATAAAAAACATGATAAGGAAAAATCTAGGAATAATATTCTTACAAAAGAAATATCAGATCTTTCTAAACATCTTCATAGAAAAAATGATGATTTTGAATGCATTTCACAAAATCGTGAGGGAGTAAGTTCTGAGAAGATCAAACTTTCTATAGAGTTAGAAAAATAAATTTCTATGAAAAGTATCTTTGAGCCTAGCTCTAGTTCTAAATCTAATGATTTTGAAGATAAAAACTTGGTTTTAAAACTGAAGTTCAAAATTTTTTCCTTAAAGAAGTGTTTATCGAACTTTATCAATGGTAAGGAAAATTTTGATAAAATGTATTCCCAAATATGACCTTTAATAAATAAATCTGGATTTGGTTATACCCATGCAAAACCAACTATTAGTAACAATTACATTGTTCCAAAAAGTTCCCCATTTTGTACAAAGTGTCAATTTGGTGGTCACTGTGCAATGAATTGTTCCTTAAACAAAACCCAATCTCTATGATTTCATAAATCTTATTTCTCTAAGAAGATGTGGGTACCCCAAGTTTTTTTATCTGGAAATCTCAGATCCAAACAAGTTTGGATTTCGAATGTTTAATTCTTTTCTTGATTGTAGGAAAATAAAGAGTTTACCAACAACAACACATGGTACATGGATAGTAGATGTTCCCGGCACATGATTGGTAACAAAAGATATTCAAAACAAAAAGAGATATTATTCTTCAGTTTATCGGAACGCAAGATCAACTTGCTGATATTTTCACAAAATCATTTCCTTCTGATAGATTTGAGTACATTAAATAGAATATAGGAATGATAATCGTAAGGTAATCTTTCTTTATTAAATTTCTATTGAAAAAGTCTTCTTACAGTATTAAACTACTTTTCATAGGGGGATTACACTTGATTGTTATAGTAACTAAAATTTTTCAAAGTTATTTTTTCAAAATTTTCAGAACTAAATTTCTGGAATGAGAATTTCCAGAACTAAAATTTTCCAGAACGAATATCATCTTATAGAAACATTCTGGAATTAAATTTTTTGTATTGAAAAACATCCGGAATAGAAACTTTCATACTGGTGTTTCCGTAATGAGATTTTCGTACCGATACATTCATAATGATTTTTTCATATTCAAACTTTTGTAATTAAATTTTTGTACTGAAATCCTTATAATGTTTTTTCATTTTTTTATTTTTTTTGTTCTGAGTTTTCCATACTGAGATTGTTTTTTGTTGTCATTTTTGTGAACTATGTTTTTTCATAGTTAATTTTTCTTCAAATATTACACATTACGAATAATCCTCCAATGCCAATATGAATGGTATGATTTCCTTACTCATGTTTTCATAATAATACTTTACTAGCTGGTATTTTCTTAAATTTTGTTTTTTGGACTATAGTTTTCTTAAATCATTGTTTTAACAAAAATCTCAAAAGATCAGATTCAAGTTTTCTTGCAGGATTGTTTTCAACCGTCCGATTAGAACAAAGTTTTTTTCAACTGTTAGATGAATTTGAAAGACCAACGGTCAAATTATTTGCCTATATAAAGGGGACCCCGAGACTCGTCCCACATCCGTGTTTCAAGCTCCAACTTCCCGAAGCTCTGCCTCTCTATTTTAATGACGTTCCGATCTTCAACAATCTCCGTTCCGAACATCCCAGAAGTCTTCAGATCTTAATGTCTGTGGAAGTCGCTTCTCAAGACATGTCAACCTATAAGAATATTTCTTAGTGGTTAGTATATAGAAAAAGGTTAGTTAGTCCTGATTTCTTCAACAAGTATGGTTCTCTTATATCCAATAACATTAAGCTTAACAGATGGAAAGATGTCGATGTGTCTATGCCCGGAAATCAAGATGAAGTATATTAGGATTTTTTTATAGAGTTCTATGAGACAGTTTCCATCTTTAAAGAAGATGGTAGGGAGAAATTGTTGTTTAAGCCTTATGGAAAGACTTATAAGTTTTCTTATGCCAAGGCAGCCAGCATGGTAGGGATGAACAATGAAGGAGAAGCCGAGTTCATCACTCATGTTTTTCCAGATTCAAAGGGAAGTTTCGACAAGGAAAAAAGCATTGGAGACTCTCGGACTGTCAGATGACAAGGCTCTGAAGATTTCTAGTCTATCTATGAATTTTCAGATTCTAGATTTATGGGTACAAGGCATTATCGTACCGAGAAAATGTGAAAAAGAAAGTTTGAAAATGAGTGAGATCTTTATCTTAGATTTTCTGATTAATCTATTAATGTTTAATTAGATGAAACACATTCTTATTACCATTGAGAATGTTAAGGAAGGAAATCTGAGAGATCAGATCATAATGTATCCAGCAATAATCTCGAAGTTAATAGTTCAGTGCCTTGAGACTTTAATGGAGGCTTACATGTCGAAGCCAAGAGTTTGTAAAATTATGTTGGTGAGTGATGATCCCCTTAATAGGATGAACGTTGATTTCGACAAGAAGACTGGTGAGTTCTTTGATATTCTAGTGCAAGAAGAAGTGGTTCAAAAAGTTCATGAACCTGAATCATCTAAGACAGTGAAGAAGAGAAAGTTGAAAGAAGTTGAAGTTAAAGCAGAGAATATTAAAACTAAGGAAGTTCATTCCGCACCTCCAAAACTGAAGAATAAGAAATCTTACCCAGATGAGGTAGTTGCTATGTGGAGGGAATTCAAAGAGAAGAGAGTTCAAGGGGAGCCTTAGTTTGTCTTGGACCATACGGAGGCTAAGGCCTTGATGGAAAATATAGTGGATGAATTAGAAAAACAATTTAAACAAAAGAAGCTCAAGAAGAAGACGTATTAAGCTGAGGCGGTTCAGAAATTATTGATGTTTAATTAGATGGTCTCCGGAAACTTTCCAGTTCCAAGATCTTTCTCTTTGGAATCTCTACCTGAGACTCCAGGAAGAAACTATGTCACTCCGGAGAAGGTAAAATCTATACATGTGGAGGAAGTTGAGAAGTTTGATCAAGTGGAAGAGGAATAAGAAGTTGCTGAAGGTAGTGGTGAGACCGAAGATCTATTCAAGAAAGTAGAAGATTATAAGGGGACAACTTCGGAACATTTGTCACTCCGAAATTCAGAAGCTGAGTCTTCTAAGATAGTCTCTCTTGGGAAGGATGAGGAGAATGGAGAACAAGAAGTAGCTTATCATGAAGAGGAAGAACATCTTCTACATGATATTTCGTAAATGGAGAATGTAGAGTATTGTGCTCAAAATGATATTGATGATGAAGACAATGTTGTTCAAGTCTCTGATAGTGAACAGAAAACTCTAGAACATCAATCCATTCCGAAAAAGGACAAGAGAAAAAAACTTGTTGTCGATACCCCGAGCTCAGTGGCTATAAAGAGAAGGGAAGTTGGTGGTTCTTCGAAGAAGAAGGATGAGCAAATTGAAGAAGAAAATTCTCCAAGCACTGTCTCGGATTCAGAGTCATCTTCGTTGGGGCATCACTTTGTTTTTCAGTCTTTAAATAGATTGTGGGTTCTATTCCTACCTTCTCCAGTATTGATTCATGATTCCAGATGCTCCAACATACTTTTAATCAAAAAATAGACTATGTATCCATGGTTATGGATAAATGTGTTGAGATCCAGGCTCAGTTCAAAACTTTTTTTGGGTATGAAGCCCACAAGAGGTCTTGTAAGAAAATGACTAGTTGGTCGAGGAAAACTGTAGAAGAGATGAGGATCTTCGATGAATTCCAAGATAATGTTAAAGTTTCTTTTGAGATAGAAGATAGGAAGATAAGTGATCTTACTTCTTCCGTTGAAGAAAAGTTTATAGCTGAAAATAATTTCTGAATTCAAGAAGTCAGAGATCTGAATGGGAAGAAGAATTCCGTTGCTCAAAACTGGAGGAATGAAAGGGATCGTCGGATTGAGATTGAAGAGAAGTTGTTAAATCAAGAACAAGTTTTGAAAGCTCAGTAAGAAAAGCTTGAAGCCTAGGAAGAAATGCTTGAAGCTCAAAGTGCAAGAATAGTTGTGTTAGAGAAGCAAGCCGAAGAAGACCATAAAGACTTGAAGAAGATAATGTCTATTCTTAAGGGTCTCATGTCGAAGGAAAAAGATCCAAAATAGAGAAATCCGATCTTTTGGTAGTATCTTAGCTTCTTTTTTGGGATCATTCAAACTTAATGAAAATATTTCTTGCTCATCTCTTTTGTTTTTGGTTACTAATTTTTCATGTACTTTGTTATATTTTCCATTCCATCGAATTATTTTTGAAAATAACAAAGGGGGAGAAGGAAAAAGAACCCTAACAAAAGGGGAAAAGGGAAAAGAACCTTAACAAAGTGTGAGAAAGAAAAAGAACTCTAATAGAGTTTATCTAAGGGGGAGTTTTTTCATTAAAGAAGACATTCTTATTCTTAATGAAATACCATTCTGGAAATCTAGAATACGATACTTAGAGTTTCAAAGCCTAAGGAGGAGTTAGTCGTATTCATCAACATCCATAAGCAAAGGGAGATAAGCCTTAATGTTTTCGTTTTTTTCTTAGTCTTTCTTTTTCGTAAGGATGTTTGTGCTTTCCAAAAAGGGGAATATTGTTGAGTCAATAAGGTTTTCCTTATGACTTTTCCATTCCTTCTTGTTTTGAAAATCACAAACACCTTATCTTTAAGGAAAATTGATTTTATAAGGAAAATCGCTTTTATAAGGAAAATCGCTTTTATAAAGAAAATCGCTTTTATAAGGAAAATCGCTTTTATAAGGAAAATCAATTTTATAAGGAAAATCACTTTTATAAGGAAAATCATTTTCATAATGAAAATTTCTTTTATAAGGAAAATCAATTTTATAAGACAATCTCTTTTATAAAGAAAATTGCTTTTATAATAAAACCTCGCTTTTATAAGGAAATTTGCTTTTATAAGGAAAATCACTTTAATAAGAAAAACTGCTTTTATAAGGAAAACTGATTTTATAAGGAAAACTTCTTTTATAAGGACAACAGCTTTTATAAGGAGAAGTGATTTTATAAGGAAAACTGATTTTATAAGGAAAACTAATTTTATAAGGAAAACAACTTTGATAAGGAAAACTGCTTTTATAAGGAAAACTGCTTTTATAAGGAAAACTACTTTTATAAGAAAAACTGCTTTTATAAGGAAAACCGCTTTTATAAGGAAAACATCTTTTATAAGAAAAAATTCTTTTATAATGAAAACTGCTTTTATAGGAAAACTTCTTTTATAAGGAAAACTGCTTTTATAAAAAAATTGCTTTTATAAGGAAAATTTCGTTTCTAAGGAAAATTTATTTTCTATGGAAAATTATCCTTATCATATTTTCATTATCTATATCCATATATTTCTTAAGTATAAGAATCAAGTTTATTTTTGGTTAGACTCCGAAAATTCATTTTTCTTACACTTTTATAATTTGTCTACGCTTTGATATTCTGCTTACACTCCAAACCTTCACTCCGAACATTTTAGCTAATCTTGAAATGATGTTGTACTTTCTGTTATACTTATTTTGTTATAAAACATAGTCTTCTATTCCGTTATAAACTAACCACTGGTTAAGTCACAAGAGTACAAGTCCCTCCGATTTTTATGGAAAATATGACTGTTGGAAAGGATGTCGACCGAGCCTATAAATAGGAGCTCATTTGAAAGAGCTCGATACTGATCTTCGACTCATGTGATTACATGCTTGAAGTGATTTCTAGAGAGAGAGGCTCTTATTAACTCTCAAAGCTTCGTGTGACTCCGAATGTTGGTGATTACATTAGAGGACTTCCGGAGATAGGAAGTCAGTGGTGCCAACTACCTTGAAGTTCGAGGGCTTCCTCGCTAAGGAAGACAGAGGTTCCAACTACCTTAAAGTTGAGGGCATGTATGGATAACAAGAAATAGATTCCGATCATCGTATCCAGAGCTTACTCTGGTGTGGGTAAGACAGACTTGCTTGAAAGTATAAATCAAGGGTCCTTTATCCAAGGTTGTTGGATACCCTTCTCTTTGGGTTGAAAGACTTACATCTTGTTACTTTTAGTTTTACTACTTGTTTGTTTCCGCTGCATATTGTATTGTATGGAAAGTGTAACTTTCTTATACTTCCTTACTTGTACTCTGTTTCATTTAGATTCTATATGCTTTAAGGTAGAATCTCATATTGAAATCTTTAGTTAAGTTTCAATTTCTGTATCTATATTTCTGGAACCTACTTTCAGAATCACTTTCCAGTTTTAATAAAGTACATAGAACTTAATGTTTATAACTTTATGCCTTATTCCAAGTTCTTAATTAGAGTTAGAGGTGTTGTGAATCTGCTTAGTTTAACTCTGTTAAACATAGAACTTTCCTTATCTAAGGAAAACATATTTATTCATAATCAACTTTAAAGGTTCCAAAGGAAATTTTTAAAGTATACAATTCACCCCCCTCTTGTATATTGAGCATCTACATCATTATTTCGATCCTACAAATGTGTTGATTTATGTCAACGTTAATTATAACTATTTCTAAATAATGAATTTTTTTGTATTATACCTCTATGCCTTGGGTGATAGGTTGGGAGAAATTCTGTGTCAAAGAGACATTATAATAGCTTATTGGTAATGTAATTTGTGACCACATGGGAGAAACCTCCCAATGATTGATTTAGAGTTTGAATTTATGGTTCATGCGATGATGTTTTAGTAGAACTGTCTCTTTAAGGATATGATTATTGATTACATAAACCATAATATTATATGATATATCTTATCACATCTATACATGAATCCCTTATAGATGTGTTCAATATATTATATTTTTACATTTGACATTCAGATGGAATATGAATAAACAAAACCGAATATTGTTGCAGATTCTCTCAGTAGAAAAAAAGTTTTTTGAGAGTGGCATTAAGAGAAGGAATGGTACCAGATGAGTTTATTTTTTTATTATATAATTGTAACACCCCTATATTTTAAATGATCATTATGTTTAATAGTGTATATAACACACAAAAATGAGGCTAAATGATCCAAAAAATGTTATTAATAAAAAATTAAAGTAATATTCTAGTTATTGAACTAGTATCCTTGAATATCATTAACTTTCTAAAATAAATTTTTAATACCTACTCAATATAAATGTGATTATTAATTCATACGAAAAAAGAACTCAATTTTTTTATAATGTTATTTTTTTATTTATAAATATGTTATCTTCAAAAAAAATATTTATTTTTGAAAAAATTTGTTATAAAATTTAGTTAATATATATATATATTATTTTATAATATTAACAACATTTTTTAATCATTATATCCAAAATATTTTTATTTAATGTTATTTAAATTTTTTGAAATGATTAATTTTTCAATGAATTTTCATAAATACTAATTTTTATTCAAAACATAAATTTTGTTTCAAGAAATTACGAAGTTCCATTTTGGTTTTAAATGGTTTGATAATGAATATGGTTAAATTATATTATGAATAATTTAATTATTTTATCTAGAATCATTTTTAGGAATTATTTTTGTTTTAATGCTTTTTTATTCATAAAATAACATTTCTTAAAAAACTATTTTTATTTTTATTTTTTGTTTTAATCATTAATTAATTTTTCCTACATATTTATTTTGAACCATAAAAAATTCCCATATTTGGAATCAAGGGGTCTAAATTTTTTAAATAGTATGATTATATTTTTGAACATTTTCATTAGTAACCCTTGTAAATAATTGTCACAATAATAAGGTTAAATCAGGTAATTCATGATAAAAATAAAATGATAAAGAAAACAAAATGACACTAAATCTTGAATGAAAATAATTCGATTAACCTATTTAATCCATAATCATACAATATTTGAATATAAGAGTTTTTTTGTCCTTTTGGTAGGAATTTTTTCCTCTATATTATTTGATATTATGAAATGTCAAAAATAAGAGTTGCTTAGTTTTATTATCTTTAAAATGATTAAATAATGATAAAATAGAAATGTTCAGTTTTAAATAGTTATTTAATATATAAATGATTTATTTTATCATAGTAATTTATTTATATTTTTTAGTGATGATGTAATCACCTTAAATTCTTTCACGATACATACAATGTATTTAATGATTCAATAGAAAAATAAAATAATTGATTTTAAAAATATTAGAAGTTATATAATATGAATTATTTAATATTCCATAAATTTTATATATCTATCAGACATGTTAGGGAAGATATAATGTCTTATTATGTAATTAAATATTTTTCTTTATGTATTTAAAGTCATATTAAAGTAATAGTTTCAAAATTGACGTTAATATTATTCATAAAAAAGAATTTAATATTTAATTATTAAAAGTTTATTAAATCATAGTTTTGTCCAAATTAATTTTATATATTTTAAAAAATCATCCAAATTAAATTTATTAGTCATTTATCACATATGGTCACAGTCATGGACCTTAATGGGTGGATAACTTTAATATATTGGTAATTTTCAAAAGGGTTTACATTGTTAGACCAAAAAGATAAGTCTGAAGACACAACTAAACCGTTTAAGACATTTATTTTTGAGTTTTATTATGTCTCATAATCTCATTATATTTTAGTTATTGATTTTTTTATTCATTTGATATGAAATGTAATTTATTTTAATTCAATATATTCATCAATTCAACTAATTTCCCTCCTCTCACTTATAAATGGACGCAACATTCTCTCAATATATCACACCACTCTAATTTTTCTAGATTGACCCAACCATTATCTATATTAGTTTTCAACACCCTTATCCAAGCTCTAAAGTTTTTTCATTACAAAATATCACCTCTATATCCTTTATTAGGATATTTAATAGAAGTTTACAAAAAGGTGAAGTAATTTCCTTTATCGAGTCTATGCTGTTTATTTATTTTTCTACTTCCTATTAATGTGTTATAACCATCTAAAACAATTATTCAATTATCATAAATAATCTATGATGTTATTATGAATATGTTACAACCATTTTATAACTTTTATCCATATCATGAAAACTAAAAACATCGCTCATGGGTACATAGGACATACCTTCCCCCTATAACTATGTAATTCGTTTTTCATCACCATTTCACTTTGATGGTCATTATTATTGAACATATTTTTATATATTATATTTATGAAATAATTTTTTTTCTACAATTATAAATCATTTATAACTTCTTATATTCCAATCTATTAAAAAACTATAATGTCCCTCATGAGTATGTGTGGACTACCACCTCTACGAAACAAACTGCTCCTTTTTCATTTACACATTTCTTGAATAGTAATAAGTAAAATTTTAATGAAAATATAAGATATATATTACTTAATAAATAATCTTTTAAGGTTATTTATTATTTTTCTTAATTTTGTTCGATCAATCGAGAATTCAAAATACCATTCATGCATATTTATGCCCTAGCGTCTCAATGAATAGTACAACTAATTTTTTGTCTATTTCATTTATGGATTTATATAAATATATATTTTTATTATATAAAATATTTATATATTAAATTATTTATTCTACCAAATAAAAATAAACATGAATAAAAAATTAGTTAACACTTAATATAATGATAAAAATAAAATATTTTTAAAAAAATGGGTGATAAATACTTCGAAATGTGTCATATATGTTGTTATAAATATGAATATGGTTAATTTATGTATAAATAATTTTTTTTATTATATATATGGTTATATAACTTATGAAGTATGATTAAATTGAGGTAAGGGTTTTTCTTCTCAAATTATCTTCTTTGGGACATTTTATATATTTTACATATATCATATTTTATGAGCTCTATCGATTTCCCCTATGAAATTTTATATCATTAATATATATATATATATAATGACTTTAATGTTTCATTTTATTATATTTCATTCTTGGAGGTCATTATTCAAAATTTACCATGGCGGTAAGAGTTAATTTCACACTCTCATCATTAATTGTGATTGTTTATTTTTAGGTCTCCACTAGTGTAATTAATTTTCTATCTATATTAAAACTAATATATTTTAATCTCTATGGTTAATTTTTATATAGTTGAATTTTTTTCATTAATATTCCTCACATTAATTTCTCAATATATTGAAATTATATTTTAATAGAAACTGACTCAGTTTTTCTACTCAGTCAGTAACTGTAACACCCGAGATTTTTATGAGTATTTTTTTGTTCAAAGGAATCATTCACTACAAAATTGCTTGGCTTACTTTACATGAAATCGCGACCTTCCTCGATAGCTTGCGTCGTACGCAATACCGAGTTTCACTAAACAACGATATTCTATTAAAATATTATTAAAACTTGCCGTTATGAATAGTAATAACCACTTTTTGAAATTTTATAAATTTTATTTTTTAAAATGGACTTCATTTTTGGATTCGGAATACCGAAATTAGCCTAGGGTGAAATTTTGGTATTTTTCTGAAAACATTCAATTTTTAATGAATAGTGAAACCACTAAGTGGTAGGTTAAAAACTGAATTTTGCATAATACATAATTTTACTGCTTCTGTGAATGGAATTTCGAAAATCCGAAAGACACGGTTGATATCAGTAAGTAAAATGTGGTTCGATGAGATAAAAATAATTTTTTGGTGAATAGTAACTTTTTACTTTTTTTTACCGCGGTTAATAATAAATAGGGTAACTAAGGGTAAATATGATATTACTATTACCCTAACACATGTCCTAATTCTATTGGATAAGTGTTATTCGACCAAAAACAACCTTATGAATAAAATATGACCATTTAGGCCCTGTTGAGTTAGATTAGTACATTTATTATTAATTTATTTGAAGAAGGGTTAAAATAGTTAAAATCAATGTTTAATAAGTAAATCATTTTTAATATGGGGTTATACATAAGATAAATTCGAAAATAAATATTTATTAGAAAGCTAAAACGATTTCCTACATAATGGTATTTTATTTATAATTTTTAGACATAATATAATTTAATTTAATTATGACACAACGATGATGCAGTAATTATCTTATTTATGAAATATTGACATAATTGTTGTTATAAACACCAAAATAAATGGAATTTTAGACTTTTTATGAATTAGACTAATTTTTTAGGTTACTATGATATATTAGTGTTGATTTAATCAACTTGGTTCGAACATATAATTCTGTTATGACTTTCACAAAAATCATATATCAAATAGTGTCAAAATTGACACAAAATAGTTTTTAAATCAAATATTATATTATTAATTGTTATTTTATTCTTAAAAATCTAAGGTTCGGCCAAATGACTTAGATAAGGATATATATATTAATAATAAACAATTTGGGGTTCGTTTGGCATGTTATAGTAAGTGTATTAACCATATAGTGAAAGAAAACAAAAAGACATGGTAATAGTTAAATTATTTAACTTAGAGTTAAATCTAATTGATAGGTTAAAATAATACCCTAAACTTTTCTAAATCCTATTGGTTGATAGGATTTAGACCCATCCCCATTTTAGCTTCTAAATAAGACCCTTTGGAACCATTATAAACCGATTTTGACTTTAATATAAAATAATATTTTGAGATATTCCTAAGGTGCCCCTCTCCTCCCTTATAAAAGGGCACCTCCTCCCCTCCTCCTCACACCAATTTGAGCACTCAATCTCGGCCAACCCCTGCCATTTTCTCCTCTCCACTTCCCTATAATAATCCTAGAGGTCCTGGTCTTATTCAAAGACCAATCTTAGTTCCCTAAGTGGAGGAATCAAAGAGGCGTTCCAAAGAAGAGGTAATATCCATTACCGGTCTTTTCAATTTCTTTCTTCTTCAACTTCATCTTCTTTAGTTGTTTCATCATAAAGTAATAACATCAGTATTACATAAATACTGATATGTTATTATAAATATGAAACAACCCTAATTCACCTTCTATCCATCCTACAGAAAAATGAAATCACCGCGCGTGCGTACGTACGGAATACCGTCTCCACGCCGTGTGTAATCTATTTTCCAGCACCACCTTAAAAGGATGGGTATAATGGTGTAATGAGTAACTATTTATTATTATTATAAATTAATATTGATACTGAAATAATATATATATACTCCAATACAATTCCACGATCATAGGAACGATATCATCACTTGTGCGTACGTACGGAATACCGTCTCCACGATGTGATGCGACTCGTTCTGCATGATCATCATTACATAGTAATTATATAAACGAATTGAATGAATAAATATGATATATGTTACACTAATACTATTCTGGATATAAGTTATCTATAACCTTAAAAGAAGAATAAGAATTTATTCGGCAAAACACGCATAAGAACAAAAGGCAATAATGACCCGAGTAACAAGTAACAATGAAATATTACTAAAAAGAAGCTAATAATATTACCATATATGATATCATATCAATATGTATGATTCTGGAATAAGTCAATAACATTATTTAAACCATTATACAGGAGCTTCGGACACGTACAAAGCAAATCGGACCTAAGGTAAGGGAAATATCACAATCTCATTTTTATACGAGATTGTTTATTCGTAAGTATTTACTGGGGTGTATTTTATCATCCACATCCATGTTTCTTCAATATGTAATATTATTTCCATCCACCTACAATTGTTTAAATCCATTTTTACCCTTCGGTGAGTTTTTAGTAAAATGTATGAAAGGAATCTTTTGTCGTTTTTCGTACGAGGTACTTTTTGACTTTTCCGACAAAAGTACGAAGACTGTTTTTTTAACATATACGACATGAATGGAATTTTAAGAAACATCCTTTACACGTTTTCAAGATTATTTTTAATCAACTTCTTTTATTTTAAAGTTGTATGACATTTTATGAAAGGAAAAGTGTTTTTGAAGTAGAAAGGATATTTTCCTCAAGAATGGAGTTCAAGTATTTTATCAAAATTATTTTCCATCTAAGATAATAAAAGGGTTCTGTTTTTATCCTTATTATTACATTGGTTTGATTATGTTGTGATGGAAATATTTTTATGAATTCCTTTATCTTATATGAATTGTTTTATGATGTCATGTTGTTTAAGAATCCCATTTTTATTACATGGGTTACGCTATGATGTATTGTTTATGATTATGTGGCACACATAAGAAAGGATTCATTATAAGATTGGTGGGAACTATATCTCCCTCCAATGAATTGGGTAAAGATTTTATATCTCATGAGATAGACATGGCTGGAACGGTAGGTTATACCGGTTCAGTGAAACAGGACTGGAACGAGGGTGACTCGGTTCAGAAAGGGACTTTGTCCACTAAGATAGTCTTTGCAATGAGTCATGACTAACAAGAAATGATTTTCCATGATTATGTGTGCATGCCACAAAGTTTCATGTTTCATGTTATGATTATGGGGATCTCATTTTCACTTCTATGATTTGTTTCATGTTAAGATATTATGATCTCTTTTGCCGGTTATGATTTTCAAAAAGATTTTATATGATTTTTATTTCCTTTATTTTCCCTTGCTGAGCATTTGAGCTCACCCTTTTATGTTTTCTTTTCCCCAGGTCAGGAAGATGGATATTAAGTATAATATGCTAAAAGGGACCCTAGATATGATGAAATAAATGGGAGACACTCTAGAAGATTTATGAACTAGTTGTTTATGTTTCCCAGTTTCTAAAGACACTATACCTATACGGTCTTTTGTGGTTTTGTCATATGTTGTAATAAGTGTGCTTCAATTTTGAAGTATTAACAATATATGCAAAGTATGGGTCGTTATAGTTGGTATCAGAGGAAAGGTATAGTCAACATTTGGAAACTAGGATGTGAAAGATTTATTAAGAACCCTAAGGATAAGTCTAAGCATAGAACACAATCTTAGTGTTTTAGAAATGGCAATGAATACGCTATGATAAGACCTTAAGTGTGAAATTTTATCCTTGATTTTGTGGTTTTCCTATTATAATTAGTGTTTATCACACTATTCTTCTTGGTTTTTTTCAATGGCTGGAACCCGAAGGAACCGTGTTAATGCAGAATGCGATGGGAAATGCAATGATTGTCCCCCTGAGCAACCATACGATATGGGAGCTGGAATGCAAAATCTTGTAGCCATGCTCACACAACTTTCTCAAGCTATGAATCATGCAGGACTTCCAAACGAGCAAAGGAAGGAGAAACATTCTGTTGAATCCTTCATGAGGCAGCGTCCACCTTCTTTCAGTGGGTCTACTGATCCATTAGTTTCTGAACAATGGATTAGTACTACTGAAAATATATTTTCAGTTCTTCAATGTTCTGAACATGATAAAGTCATCCTAGCAGTGTATCGTTTGGAAGGAGATGCTGATCAATGGTGGAATCTTATTAAGAATACGAGGCAAAGGGATGAAATTGAGTCTATGGAATGGGACAAGTTCAAGAACTTATTTTTTAATAAGTACTTCCCTCGTATTCTCCGAACAAAGATGGAGAAAGAGTTTCTTGAAGTGAAGCAAAGGGATGATGAATCTGTTGGTACCTATGAAGCAAATTTTACAAGGCTTGCAAGGTACGCTTCTGGTATTATTATCCAACCTAAGAGTATGATCGATCGATTCTTTAGTGGCTTAAAACCAAGTCTTTGAAGGGCGTTAGCCATAAAGGGACTTCAATAGCTACGAGTAAATTGTTCGATGTGCTCTCAAAGTCGAGATAGATATTGGAGTAACCCATCAGTCACATGGGTTTGATAAGAAGAGGAAGATGGAATTCAAAGGAAAATCTAAAGAGAACACTGAAAAGAATATGAGCTTTCCCTTATGCTCAATGTGTGGAAAGAAACATGGAGGGAGTTGTCTTAAAGGGACATGTAAATGTTTCAAATGTGGAAAGGAAGGTCATCGGGCATTTGAATGCCGCCATAATGGGAAGAAGACGTCTAATGATGCAAACAAAGGAAGGGATACATAGAATGAACCTACTACACTTCAATGCTTCAAGTTCACAGAGATGGGGAATTATGCCAATCAATGCCCAAATCCAAGGGTTGATGATGATGGTCGACGTCAATAAAATCTTAAGGCTAAAGACAAATTAAAGTCACAAGCAATTTCTATCAGTGATGTGGAGTATGATAACGAAGTGGTGAAAGGTACACTTACCATCCACTCTAAAGTAGAAAATGTTTTATTTGATTCTGGATCCACCCACTCTTTTATTTCTGAAAAATTTTCTAAGGGTATCACCGTATTACCTCAACAATTAGATGTTGAGTTAGCTGTGACAAGACCTAATGGCACAACAGTCGCATCAAAAGTTTATAATTCTTCTCCGATCGAAGTTTGTGGGAAAGTGATTCCTACAAATCTTGTGATCCTTCCTTTAGTGGAATTTGATGTGATTCTTGGAATGTATTGGCTTTCTCTACATGGAGCTCATATCAATTTCCAAATAAGGGAAGTCACATTTCATATTCCAGATCAATCTACGATCGTCTATCGATGCAAGGATGAATATAACCTTCCAGTGGAAATTCCTTCCATCTTATGGGTCTTGATTCCACTAAATGAAGGTTAATTATCTCAAATGGTTGGTGATAAACTTATGATTAAGAATATGCCCATCATACGGGAGTTTGATGATGTCTTTCCGGAGGAATTATCGGGTCTTCCACCAAATCGTGAAGTTGAGTTTTCAATAGAACTCGTATCGGGTGCTATGCCTATTTCAAAGACACCTTATAGAATGGCCCCAATTGAGTTGCAGGAATTGAAGAAGCAACTCCAAGATAATCTTGATAAGGGATTCATACGCCCTAGTGCGTCACCTTGGGGAGCACCTGTTCTATTTGTTAAGAAGAAATATGGATCAATGAGACTCTGCATTGATTATCGAGAACTTAACAAGATCACTATCAAGAAAAAATATCCTCTCCCACGCATTGATGACTTATTTGACCAACTACGCGGAGCTCAATACTTTTCCAAGATTGATCTTCGTTCAGGGTATCATCAATTAAGGGTCAAAAGGGAGGATATACCAAAGACGGCTTTCCATACAAGGTATAGACACTATGAATTTATAGTGATTCCATTTGGTCTTACTAATTCCCCTGCTATCTTCATGGATCTAATGAATAGAGTCTTTAGAGACTATCTTGACCAATTTGTGGTAGTCTTTATAGATGACATTCTTGTATATTCAATGAGCAAGGAAGAGCATGAAGATCACTTGTGAATTATATTGAAGACCCTAATAAAGGAGAAGCTTTATGCCAAATTTACCAAGTTTGAATTTTGGATTCAAAAAGTTGCATTTTTGGGTCACATAATCTCAAAAGAGGGGATATCTGTGGATCCAGCAAAAACAGAGGTTATCGAAAGATGGTCAAGACCAACAACAGTAACTGAGATCCGATGTTTTTTTGGTTTGGCTGGATATTATCGACATTTTGTAAAGGATTTTTCACGATTATATAATCCACTCACCATGTTGACTCGGAAAGGAGTTAAGTTTGTTTGGATAGAGGAATGTGAAGAGAATTTCAAGGAGTTGAAAAGAAGGTTATCCAGTGCACCTGTGCTCACACTGCCTTGTAGTGGAGAAAGGTTTGTGATTTACAGTGATAAATCCAAGAAGGGATTGGGGTGTATTCTTATGCAAAATGATATGGTGATAGCTTATGCCTCACGACAGTTGAAAATCCATGAGCAAAATTACCCAACACATGATTTGGAGTTGGCTGTGGTAATCTTTTCATTAATGATTTGGAGGCATTACCTTTATGGTGAAAGTTGTGATATTTATACTCATCATAAAAGTTTAATGTATATTTTCACACAAAAGGAGTTGAATATGCGTCAAAGAAGATGGTTGGATCTGATTAAGGATTACGACTGCTCAATCCATTACCACCCTGGGAAAGCAAACAAGGTGGCAGATGCATTAAGTCGACAAGACCATGCTAGTTTATCCATGATGAGGATCACAAAAGATCCAATATTTCTGGATTTACAAAGGATTGATGTTGGAATTATAATGGAAGAGGAAAAATATTATCTTTCTCAAATGAATGTTCAACAATCTATACATGTGAAGATTAAAGAGGAACGGAAAGAAGATGTTGAGTTACAAAAGAAGGTGAGAAATGTTCCTGAATTTAACCTTGATTGTGATGGGATAATAAAGTTCCGGAATCAGGTTTGTGTTCCTCCCATCCCAGAATTAAAGAAGGAGCTGCTGGATGAGGCTCATAATTCATCATTCTCTATTCATCCTGGAAGCACGAAGATGTATAGGGACCTGAAAGAGTACTTCTGGTGGGATGGAATGAAAAGAGATATTGCTGAATATGTCTCTCGATGCTTGGTTTGTCAACAAGTTAAAGCTGAGAGACAGAAGTCTAAGGGGATGTTACAACCATTACCCATACCTGAATGGAAATGGGAAAACATCACTATGTACTTTGTCACAGGACTTCCTAAAACATCCAAAGGCAATAATGCTATTTGGGACATAGTTGATCGTCTTAAAAAGTCCGCACACTTCATTGCTATTAGAGAGGATTTCTCTCTAGATCAGCTTGCCAGGATATATGTAAAGGAAGTGGTAAGATTTCATGGACTACCACTTTCTATTATATATGATCGGGATCCGAAATTTACCTCGAAGATCTGGCGAAGTCTTCCGCATACTCTGGATATAGAGTTGAGTTTCAGCACTGCTTATCATCCCAAGACAGACGGTCAGTCTGAGAGAAAAATTCAAACCCTAGAAGATATGTTGATAGCTTGCTCTATGGATTTCAAAGGAGGTTGGGATCAACACCTACCTTTGGTGGAATTTTCTTATAATAATAGCTTTCACTCTAGTATTCAGATGGCTCCTTATGAAGCTCTCTATGGAAAGAAATGCAGGACTCCAACTTGATGGGATGAAGTTGGGGAAAGAAAGCTATTAGGACCTGATCTCGTTGATGAAATGGTAGAAAAGGTCAGATCTATTCAACAACACATAAGATCAGCTCAGAGTCGACATAAAAGTTATGCCGACAATCGAAGAAAAGACCTAGAGTTTGAAGTGAGTGATCAAGTGTTCTTATGAATATCTCCCTGGAAGAGGGTTATGAGATTTGGAAAGAAGGGGAAGTTGAGCCCTAGATATATCGGTCCTTTCGAAATACTGGATCGTGTTGGAAAGGTAGCTTACCGATTGGCGCTTCCACCGAATCTCTCCCAAGTTCACGATGTGTTCCATGTATCTCTCCTGAGAAAGTACATACCTGATCCTTCACATGTACTCAGCTCAGAAGTTGTACCGCTGGAGCAAGATCTTTCTTATAATGAACAACCGATAGAGATTCTGGATCGTAGCGAAAAAGTCCTACGAAACAAGACCACTCGATTGGACAATGTTTTATGGAGGAACCACCAATTAGAAGAAGCTACATGGGAGCTTGAGGATATGATGAGGGAGAAGTATCCTCATCTGTTTGTTACAAACTGACGAATTTTGAGGGCGAAATTCCTTTTAAGGGGGGTAGAATGTAACACCCGAGATTTTTATGAGTAATTTTTTGTTCAATGGAATCTTTCACTACACACTTGCTTGGTTTACTTTACATGCAATCACGACCTTCCTCGATAGCTTGCGTCGTACGCAATACCGAGTTTCACTAAACAACAATATTCTATTAAAATATTATTAAAACTAGCTGTTATGAATAGTAATAACCACTTTTTGAAATTTTATAAATTTTATTTTTCAAAATGGACATCATTTTTGGATTCGGAATACAGAAATTAGCCTAGGGTGAAATTTTGGTATTTTTCTGAAAACTTACAATTTTTGATGAATAGTGAAACCACTAAGTGGTAGGTTAAAAACTGAATTTTGCATAAAACATAATTTTACCGCTTCTGTGAATGGAATTTTAAATATCCGACAGACACGGTTGATATCAGTAAGTAAAATGTGGTTCAATGACATAAAAATAATTTTTTGGTGAATAGTAACTTTTTACTTTTTTTTTACCGCGGTTAATAGTAAATAGGGTAACTAAGGGTGAATATGATATTACAATTACCCTATCACATGTCCTAATTCTATTGGATAAGTTTAATTCAACCAAAAACAACCTTATGAATAAAATATGACCATTTAGGCCCAGTTGAGTTAGATTAAGACATTTATTATTAATTTATTTAAAGAAGGGTTAAAATAGTTAAAATCAAAGTTTAATAAGTAAATCATTTTTAATATGGGGTTATACATAAGATAAATTCGGCAATAAATATTCATTAGAAAGCAAAAAAGATTTCCTACATAATGGTATTTTATTTATAATTTTTAGACATAAAATAATTTAATTTAATTATGACACAACGATGATGCAGTAATTATCTTATTTATGAAATATTGACATAATTGATGTTATAAACACCAAAATAAATGTAATTTGAGACTTTTTATGAATTAAACTAATTTTCAAGGTTACTATGATATATTATTGTTGATTTAATCAACTTGGTTAGAACATATAATTCTGTTATGACATTCACAAAAATCATATATCAAATAGTGTCAAAATTGACACAAAATAGTTTTTAAAAAAAATATTATATTATTAATTGTTATTTTATTCCTAAAAATATAATTTTCGGCCAAATGACATAGATAAAGATATATATATTAATAATAAACAATTTGGGGTTCGTTTGGCATGTTATAGTAAGTGTATTAACAATATAGTGAAAGAAAACAAAAAGACATGGTAAAAGTTAAATTATTTAACTTAGAGTTAAATCTAATTGATAAGGTTAAAATAATACCCTAAACTTGTCTAAATCCTATTGGTTGATAGGATTTAGACCCATCCCCACTTTATATTCTAAATAATTTCCTTTGAAACCATTATAAACCGATTTTGACTTTAATATAAATTAATATTTTGAGATTTTCCTAAGGTGCCCCTCTCCTCCCTTATAAAAGGCGCCTCCTCCCCCTCCTCCTCACACCAATTTGAGCACTCATGCTCGGCCAAACCCTGCCATTTTCTCCTCTCCACTTTCCTAGAATAATCCTAGAGGTCCTGGTCTTCTTCAAAGACCAATCTTAGTTCCCTAAGTGGAGGATTCAAAGAGGCGTTCCAAAGAAGAGGCAATATCCATTACCGATCTTTTCAATTTCTTTCTTCTTCAACTTCTTCTTCTTTAGTTGTTTCATGATAAAGTTATAACATCAGTATTACTTACATACTGATATGTTATTATAAATATGAAACAACCCTAATTCACCTTCTATTCATCCTACGGAAAAATGAAATCACCGCTCGTGCGTACGTACGGAATACCGTCTCCACGCCGTAGTGTAATCTATTTTCCACCACCACCTTACAAGGATGGGTATAATGGTGTAATGAGTAACTATTTATGATTATTATAAACTAATATTGATACTGAAATAATATATATATACTCCAATACAATTCCACGATCATAGGAACGATATCATCACTCGTGCGTACGTACGGAATACCGTCTCCACGATGTGATGCGACTCGTTCTACATGATCATCATTACATAGTAATTATATAAATGAATTGAATGAATAAATATGATATATGTTACACTAATACCATTCTGGATATAAGGTATCTGTAAACTTAAAAGAAGAATAAGAATTTATTCGGCAAAACACGCATAAGAACAAAAGACAATAAAGACCCGAGTAACAAGTAACAATGAAATATTACTAACAAGTAGCTAAGAATATGACCATATATGATATCATATCAATATGTATGATTCTGGAATAAGTCAATAACATTATTTAAACCATTATACATGAGCTTCGGACACGTACAAAGCAAATCATACCTAAGGTAATGGAAATATCACAATCTCATTTTTATCCGAGATTGTTTATTCGTAAGTATTTACTGGGGTGTATTTTATCATCCACATCCATGTTTCATCAATATTTAATATTATTTCCATCCACCTACAATTGTTTAAATCCATTTTTACCCTTCGGTTAGTTTTTAGTAAAATGTATGAAAGGAATCTTTTGTCATTTTTCGTACGAGGTACTTTTTGACTTTTCCGACAAAAGTATGAAGATTGTTTTTTTTAACTTATACGGCATGAATGGATTTTTAAGAAACTTCCTTTACAATTTTTCAAGTTTATTTTTAATCAACTTATTTTATTTTAAAGTCATATGACATATTATGAAAGGAAAAATGTTTTTGAAGTAGAAAGGATATTTTCCTCAAGAATGGAGTTCAAGTATTTTATCAAAATTATTTTCCATCTAAGATAATAAAAGGGTTCTGTTTTTATACCTATTATTACATTGGTTTGATTATGTTGTGATGGAAATATTTTTATGAATTCATTTATCTTATATGAATTGTTTTATTATGTCATGTTTTTTAAGAATCCCATTTTTATTACATGGGTTACGCTATGATGTATGGTTTATGATTATGTGGCACACATAAGAAAGGATTCATTATAAGATGGGTGGGACCTATATCTTCCTCCAATGCATTGGGTAAATATTTTATATCTCATGAGATAGACATGGATGGAATGGTAGGTTATACCGGTTCAGTGAAATAGGACTGGAACGAGGGTGAATCGGTTCAGAAAGGGACTTTGTCCACTAAGATAGTCTTTGCAATGAGTCATGACTAACAAGAAATGATTTTCCATGATTATGTGTGCATGCCACAAAGTTTCAAGTTTCATGTTATGATTATGGGGATCTCATTTTCACTTCTATTATTTGTTCCATGTTAAGATATTATGATCTCTTTTGCAGGTTATGATTTTCAAAAAGATATGATATGATTTTTATTTCCTTTATTTTCCCTTGCTGAGAATTTGAGCTCACCCTTTTATGTTTTCTTTTCCCCAGGTCAGGAAGATGGATATTAAGTAGAATATGCTAAAAGGGACCCTAGATATGATGAAATAAATGGGAGACACAGTAGAAGATTTATGAACCACTTGTTTATGTTTCCCAGTTTCTAAAGACACTATACCTATACGGTCCTTTGGGGTTTTGTCATATGTTGTAATAAGTGTGCTTCTATTTTGAAGTATTAACAATGTATGTAAAGTATGGGTTGTTATAGTAACCTTTTTCTTAATAATAATATTTTCCTCAAAATATTAAAAAGTGTATTATAAAAATTCCACAATTATTTATTAAGGAAATTTGTATCAATTTTTTACATTTACAAAGACAATTATAAGGAATCTTCATATATCATTCCCAAATTAGGTACATTTTTACTTTTCTTACAAAAGTGTGAAAGGATTGATTTTTTGACTGACACATATATTTTATTTTTAACATTTCCCAAAAACATAATGTTCTATTTCTAACTTTACATTTGTACAAAGTTATTTTAAAATATAATCATTTTACAAAAATTCTAGAAATAGTTATATTTTCAAATTTATTTTTGAATGTTAAAAGATCATTTTCTATAGGAAAGTTTTTAATTACCTTTTTATTCTTTTTCCATTAATAAAGGAAAAAAATATTTATTTCATTTCTACTTGAATTTGGATGTGCTGTATTGATGACATGATTAGGATTTATTTGGATTTTTTGTGATCATTTTGAACATGTAATGTATTTTCATTCAATTTCAGGATGTATTTGTCGGTTAATAAAATCCTTTGAAACATCAACCATATTTTTATCATTAAACAATACATTTACCTTATATATCCACATTCTCTACATCATGGATATGATTATTGGATAAACCATATACAATTTATAAATTTGGTGTATTACGTTTAATGTTATTTAATTTATTGGGGAAATAATTTTATTAGACATTATTTAATGAATATAAACATTAATTGAGAGGGAATATTTTATATGAATTAAATTATCCATTCAATAAATGAGATATCATTGAAAATTTAGTGATAGGTGGGTCCTTTTCATAGATATCCAATCGATGCATTGACTTGTCTAATGAGAAAAATTAGTTATCCAAATTAAATGAGCCATTACCCATAGTTTAAAAATTTCATAACGCAAGGTCTTGGGGGTATAAATATCCTGATGCCTAATATTGGTACGTCCAATACTATTCATTTCATTCATTTAGAATTTATTTATTATTATCGATTAGATATTTATATTGATTATATTTATGGATGAATTTTTTCTAAATTTATTGATTAAATTGAGTTTGTTTTTGGGTAATTAAACTTCCATATTTATTATTCCTTATTCACTCTAGATAGCTTCCTCTATAAATAACCATTACTAATAATCTGAACTCACCATTTTATTTATTTCATTTGTTCTTGTGATGTCATGAAGGATAACTTGAATAATATCATGGATGAAACACTATTTTTCATATTCTCTTTACTTTATATTTACAATATTTTATGGAAACATATATGTATCTGGTTCTTCAATACTACTAAACTGATCAGTCATTCAGTATTATATCCATTGTATATATGACATCATAATGAGGTAGACACCATATCTAGGTTAGTAGGAATGGGGTTGGTGCTATTTGTATAAGAATAATTTTAGTAGAACAATTGGGAAATACATTTCAAAAAAATTACATTTGGGAGTATAACCCTATGATTGAAATTGAGGGAATTACCCAATGTCACTTAGTATATTACTAATACAAAGATGGTTTATGATTTTTAATCACCATCATGGGTTAATAAGTCTATGGTTTATTATATGTTTAAAGGAAAAAATATCCATGGAAGCGAGACAGTAAAATTTGTATGTAAATACCCATCGATTCAAGTATCTGAATAACTATATACATTCATTGTCATTATATAAACAACACAAAAATTATAAGTGATGAATATTTCATGTATCTCCCCGAAATAAAAGTGAGATGTGAAAAACCCATATATTAGGATTCTATTTTGTTGAAAGTGATTTAACCTCACATATAGTGGTTTAAAACCTTATATTAACTTATTAAAGAACCATATTACTATTTTAATATCATATTTTATTTCATTATGACATTTTATTTCTGATTTGATAAAAATATAATGTTAAACTAACATTTTGGGTAATAACCACTTGTTTTTTGTATATGTTTTGACATGATATTTTTGGTCCTCTTACATTAATAATTGATTCATAATATAATTAATGTTAAAAATTATATTAATATGATATATTTTCATTATATATTTATATATATTAATCTATAAAATTTTGTGATTGGAAATGAAAGACACCATTCATTGAGATGTTTGGGCATACATATGCAGAAACATTGTTTCCATTTTCATATAATATTGAAAGATCAATATTAAATTGATACTAATTATCATAAATGTATAATACTTATTCTATATATATCACATGTTATTATTACACTAATCATTATTATAATCCTAGTAAAGTTTGAATGAATCACATTGCTACACAAGGTGGCAGTTTGTTATGCACACGAACGACGTTAACGTATTCTAAAAAATGGAAATCATGATGTAATTAGTTATATAATAAATAAATAATCATTATAAAATCACAATATCATAAATATAATATATAAATATTATTTTAATTATTATTCCCAAACATGAAAGGGGGTAATAAAATAATGAAAAACATCGGCTTGGGAGGCGGTAGTACTCCGTGCACATGAACAATGATTTCAATAACCAATTGATGGATATATGTGTAGTTTTAGGTCATAAAATTAATATAAAAACAACATATTATATGGATTATATTGGGGTAATTATATATTCATTATATAAAAAATAAAGTAGTTGGATAAGGAAATAAAATAAAAATTTAATTGGAAGAAAATTACCTTTTATTATGGTATCCTCTATATGAATGCACTAAAAACCAAAAATATTTTATTTATGAACAAAATAATGCTTCATGTAATATGGTAGGGAAGATGGGATGTCATTTTGGTAGGTTTTCGATGATCTCAAATTCTTTAGAGGTGTTAATAAATGGGGAGAGTGGCTTCACTTTTATAGTTGAAGAGGAGTGTAATTCTAGTAAATAACCATATGTATTTGCTATTTGGTGGTCAATATTTCCTCACATGGATCCATGATTGATAATTAATGGTTTTTAGAGATTATATTGTCAATCTCAACCCCTGACCCACATTATAACACATTTTTTATACTTTTCCTCCCTAACCATCTCTATTTCCAATTATTTTCCATTTTGTTTTCCCATTATGGAAACTATTTTTCTAACTTATGTAATTTATACATTAATAATAAATTATAGTGATATTTATTAGAAAATATATATCCATTGGTTCTAAAAATTTAATCCAATTTTATAAAATGAAAATCATATGTGTGTTGAAAATTAACTTTTAACATAATCGCATGATACACGAGATAACACTACTTTAACCTTAACTACCTAAAAGAGTCTTTTACTAATCTAGGGAAAATATAATAATTATTGAAGGAGAATTCATCCATGGTATATTTAAATATATTTTAAAATTAATTGACGAAAATGGGATTTTAATTAAATAAAAAATAATTAACAAAATTTCATTTTTTATAAAATAGAATTAGTGTCAATTTTGACATTATTCATTTGCTTTGAATTTAAGAATATCTAAAAGACAATAGAAATAAAATATCATAAGTTTACTGAATTTTATAATTATATATTAATCTAAAATGATAAGTTAAAATAATAATTCAATCTATTTACTTTAAATTAATGGTTTTTAGTTTCATTTATTTTATTTTATTGTTAACTTTATAATACATACATTGTCATATAATAAGAATTTAATATAATTATATAAAATTGGAAAACTAAATATAAGTTATTATCATAAAAATAAATCATTTACCTTTGAAAAATAATATTTATAACCAAAACTATGTTCATTTTTTCAAATATTCAACAATTTATAGGAATTTAATGGAAGATATGTATATTTTTTGAGTTTTTCATTTAACATGTTATACATGTCACATTCATGGACATGTGACCCTAAAACACATAAATTTATATACTATGTTGAAAAGGGAATATATAAGTTCCTAAAATAGGTTGTGAACATGTTTTGGGTCATTTGTATAACTCATATTATAAGTATAACCACTAAGTATACATGTTTTTACCTTAATCACTGTAATTAATTTTAATTTTTTTCACTTCAAAATATGATCAAAAATTAAGATTAATGTACAAGATAAAATAGATAATGATGATACCAGCTTTTTAATATGCTTTATAAAATTCATTTCATAGATTTTCTAGAATTTAATTTAAAATTAGTTCTACAGATGCGATAAGAATACGAGTTTTTAATTTTAAAATCTTAAGAATTTTAATAAGTTTGGAAATATAAGTTTAATATGAAAGAGTTTATAATGTACTTAATTGGATTAATTTATTTGAAATTTATCTATTTTAATTTCAAAATATAATAATTATATAATTTATATTTGAAAATAATTTTTAAGAAAGGATAATATTCAATTAAAAATTTTTATTTATCAAGATTGATCAAAAATGGAACCATTTAAGAAAAATACCAAAAAATCAACATAAGATAAATTATATACTTCATTATAAATAATTATTTTTATCCTATCAAATAAAATTTATAAAAAATGGAATATTTATTATTTAAATAAGTAACCAATAAAAAGTGAACAAACTATTTTTAAAAGAACAAAATATAGGGTTCAAGTGTAAAATTGAATTTATTTTCATCAATTGTCTAGAAATCACATAGGTTGAGAGTTAAACATTAGAATTCATAATATATATATATATATATAATTTTATACAATAAAAGTGTTTTTTTATTTTATTGGTACAAAAGAAACATGTATTCAATTATATATTATTTATAATAATAATTCTTTTTTTATCCAAATGGCATGATCTCAATTTATAATTAATTGGTTAGAAAATAAATAAATACTTATAGTGTGAAATAAATATCATTATATGTTATCAAATATTATCTACAATTGACATTCTAATGGCTAGATGATAAATCTCATGTTAATTATTAATATTAAAATAATATTAATATTTGTTAAAACTCGGTTTTATGTGTAACAAAAGCTATTCAATAAAATTGATATTTATTTCTACAAAACATAAACTGAGTGTTTCATGTAATATAATATAAAATCCATGATTTATTTCCTTTATGATATAGAATATAATTTTATTATTCTAAAATCTAATGGCGTTTCACTACTTATATATTACTAGATATGGGATTATTACATAAATTTATGCATTTAATTATTGAGTTGTATTTATGTGTTCAAATTTTATTATCATGTCTCCAATATTTTATTGGGTTAATTCTAATGGGGAGTTTGTTCCCTATTGTGTATTGATGTAGGAATGGATTTCAGGGAGTATCCTATTTATGATATAGTTTATAGATATTGATGATGTGATATATATCCAGGGGAGATTTTTAGTTCCTTCTTCTACTTGAGAAGACATTTTTATGGACTCATATTAAACGCAATAGATGGTGAATCTAGGATTAAGAAATACGTGAAATTATATTCAATTGATTCTCTATTATTTATGGATGAAGAAATATGTCACATGTATTATTCTAGTGAATCCAAACATATTAAAGAGTCCGGGATGAGAAATAGTATCCTTGTAGATTGCTGGAACCACTGACAGTTCCTATATAGAAGTGGGAATACATGATGAAAGACTTTTTAATAGAGTTACCGAGGACCCAGAGTATTTGGATTATTTTTGGGGTGTAGTGGATAAATAAAAAAAGGCATTTTACTTCATGTTGATCCAAGAGAAAAACTTTATAGATGATTTCAGAAATGTTTATATCTGATAGATTGTATAGTTTCATGGAGTACATGTGCATATTATATCAGTAATAGATGTGTGATTCATATCATGATTATAGTATAATTTACTAAATGCCTTGGGGATTTAGTTGAGGATATGTGAAATGTCTCGTCTCCTAACCGTTGGAATGTCCGAGAGGATGATTTAGATTCTAGAATATATACTTTTTTTATGAATTCATAACATCAGCTGAGGTTGGTATTTCCAACTAGAATTTTTTGGGCCTTCATGCAATAATATTTTCTAGAATTAGATTTATATATATATATTTGATTCTCTATATTATTGGTTATGTCTGACAGTGCTATTTTTTCATGGGGTTGGTAAAGCAACTATTGTATGTATGAGTGTGGTGCGTGATGTTATTGAAGATAGACTCCACCATAACTTAAGATGCGGTGAATTGAGTTCTTTATATTTTCTTCACTATCAAAACCATCCTCATATATATAAGACATAATTCTCTTCATTTCATTAAAACATGTAACTACAGAAAACAATATTACCAAGGTAAGAGATTATACATATATATTTATAGTGGTTTGTTGAATATAAATACACTATTACACTATAATAACACTAAAATATAATAGGTTCGTAATTTTCACTGGACTAATCCTTTTTCCAAGGACTAAAAATCATTTTCCTAGGGACGAAATGACAGATTTTAAAAACTCACACCTGTTGAGACAACATAAGAGATTTCAACTGGGATCTAGTAAGGGTTTATGAATAACATAATTCGTGCTTCATTTTCAATGAGACTTTTAAGATAAATGAGAAGATAAAACATAGTTCTTATATACAGATCTCAAAGTTGTAATTTAAAATTTCTATAATGAAGAAATCACCACGAGTGATAAAATGAATAAAAATCTAGTAGTTTCATATAAAGGAAAATAAGGATGAATGATAATACATATTTTTCAACTGTAAGGCTTGTTAGTTTACAAGGGTAAAGAAGAATATAATTGAATATATTTAAGAGAGGGAAAAAATATCTTAAAAAATAGAATGAATACAGTTAGTTTCTTCTTAGTATGATCGTTACTACTTTATTATTCATAAAAATGAATTTGGGACATCTATATTAACCTCACTTCTATCATCAATAAGAATTGTGACTATTAATTCAAAATGTAATATCATGTTATTAGAAATAACTGGGAAATAGTACAGACCATTAAATGATACTTTTATTTTCTTTCATTATCTATAAATTCATCTTATTATATTATTTTTACCCTAAAGAGTGATCTTTCATTTGATGATTTCATTATATCCTTAATTCTCACCTAATATCTTCAACAGTTATAAATATCGAGTTCCAGATTGATGCATCATTTTAAAGATCACAATGTATCTTATTTCTTTATTTGAATTCCAATAAGAAGATTTTATCGACATAGCTAATTCAATTCCCATAGATCAATTATCTATGTAGCTGAATTTTATTATCCCTTATTTACAAAGGTGATATGATTTAGAAAGATAATTTTTCTATATAGATTAATTTCACATAGAAATTTTTTTCATGTAGACATTTACTTAACATAGCGAATTTTGACATATACATGTTAAAACATGTTGTTGACTTCACCATGTATTTAATTCATGAAATTAATTACTCTGCATAACTGACTCACGTAACTGATATATCTACAAAAATAATTTCTCATGTAGTTGATTGATCAATGCAGCCAATTTCCATTTATATGTTTCACTATATAGCTGATATACCCAGGAAATACCTTCTAAGTAGTGATTTATGTAGTTGAATTCTTAGAACACCATTAATTCCCATAGCGTTTTTCCATATGATGATGGTTTTATAAATATAAGAAAATTTAATCCATTGTTTCCAGAATTATAGACATAATAATTATAAATTATGAATCATGTAAGATATTGTAAAATCAGGATGTACTCAACAAGGGAAAAAATAACTTTAAATTTAGGATGGTTACTTGATATCATAAAAACCAAATCTTAATGGAATATGTTGGAAGAACATTAATAGTTCAACAATAACCCCCATTTTGATGACAAGAAATTATAAAATATTAAAGAAAATTATTTTAAAATTCTTAATCCGTATTTTTAATAACACTATCATATATATATATGTATTTATTTTGAATTATATTGTCTCTCTATTAATCATTCCCATTATTTTGACTATCTCCCTTAATTTTACATGGATAATCTCCAACCCCTTAACATAACCTTTAGAATATGTATATTAATGTAACATTAAGGTGAAGCTCTCTCCCTATGTATTACATGATATAATGTCCACAATATTATTATGTATTGTTTAAAATTATCCCCCTTTAGTGTTCTCACGACTCATCCTCAGGGCCCATGTCAGGACTTCCCCATGCCCGCCTTCTATAATTTAAAGGCTGGTGACTAGAAACAAAGGCGCAAATCCCGATTAAAGGGAAGGCATTGCGTTTATATAAGTAAACAAACACAACAGTGTATGCAAGCTGGAGTAAACAAAAAGTAAACTGAGTACAAAAGTAATTGCTGGAATGTAAATGGGCCAGTATACAAACCCAACTGAAAGTACAGTACAACTGAGACTTAATGTACAACACCTGAAAATTAAAGCAGCAACCACCGAGTCGTCCTCCGAGAATCCCACCTGAAGGATAGGTACATATAGTCTCGTTGGAACCTCAGGTCCGTCCTTCCACTCCGTTTATGTCCCGACTGGTTGTCAAACTCTGGATACCGTCCAGCTCCATAAGCCTCGACTACGATCAGTGTTGATTGTCGTCTGAAACCAACACAACGTAGTGCGGGCAATGCCCATGCAGGGGTGAGTATAACGATACTCAGTGGGGACCCCGAAACCCCCAAAGATCTTGCAGAATACACAAAGGTTAAACCACAAAGGAATGATTCAAACACGAAGTATCAACCAACTCTACTTAGGTAAATGCCCATACAAATACCTAAGTCATAAATCTCAATACGACTCCAACATCTCAGCCCAAGCACAACCAGTCCACACAGGAAATAAGTCAATAATACCCGTGATAATGATTGAAATTCAAGACTCAGCTCGCATAAGTATACTATTCATGAAGAATGGTGGAGTTGATTAGATGTATCCTCTGAATCATCTCATATGTCGAACCCACATAGGATCCAAGTACAGAAGTCTTCAATGCCAAACCCACATAGGATGCATGTACAATAACCATCGCTACCGAACCCACGTAGGATCCAAATACAGTCATCGTCGTTGCCAAACCCATAAAGTATCCATGTACAATCGTCCTCACTGTCGAACCCATGTAGGATCCAGGTATAGTTGTCATCGTCGTCGCAGTCGCAGCCAACTACAGGATTCCCGCACACAATGTACTCGATTTCGGGACGGTCCGCTCCATGAGTAAAATGGTTCGATACAACAACTGTCACGAGGTATAGAGATGATATATCCCGATGTTCCCTCTCTTCAAAACGAACCCAAAGCGTTAGACAGCACGTCAAACAGACGCCCGGTGTGAGAGATATTGGATTTTCCATTTCAAGGGCCAGGTTGGATATATGCTCGTTCCAAACCTGTCTATTTACCCAAGCTGTTCAAAACTCAGTTTGAGTATCGAAAAAGGACAGTCTTCTTGAAATTGTCCCAGTGCCGCAGACAGCGTGTTGATTGGACGCACATTCTTTATGTTATTCATGTTTACGTGAATAACAAGTCCGGCTCGTTTAGCACAGTGGGCCGAGGGGTCGGGTTAACCCAGTTTGATGAGTCCGACCCTGAATGGGTATCGGACCGGTGCGAGGGGGGCGTGCCCCCCGCCCCCAGCTATTCGAACCAGCAGCACCACGCAACACTGACCTTCCCAAACAGGATGGTTATGCCGGTCGGCCATCTGGCGCACGCGGGCCACATGGCGGGCTGTAGATTTCTTCAGTGGGGTGCCCTCCTGGAACTGCGGTCCTTCTTCGACCGGCCGGCCGACGAGCTGGCCGATTTTACAACACAGCGCCCTCCTAGCACCGCGGTTGCCGATCACCCGGCCGACAAATGGACCGGCCGGTTCTTCCGCCAATGCGGCCACATGATGCGGGCTGCAGTTCCTCCTGCACAACCGGCGTGACGGTGCCGACTTCCTTCGCCACGTACCTGGCACAACGCGACGGCGTCATGCCTCCTCCGCCTTCGGTTGCCAATTCTAAGAATAATCAATAAGTTCAAATGGAGGGTCGTCATGTCGTGTTTGTTCGGCCCATGCCCTCCATGTAATTAGTAGAAATAGGTCATGGTATTCACTTGAATACAATGAGAAAGAGGGAGTAAATTAATTTCAATAAATTAATCAAACCCCCAACCTCTACAATTCATGAAGAACATCGGCATCACAGAAGATGGTGTCGCGTGGTGAGGTTTCATGGACATCGTCAGAGTGCGCCCAAGGAGGAAGAGACATCTCTTCTTTTATTGCGGAGAAGAGAATGGAAGTTGCATTTTCGTTCTTCGTGGAAGGAGACATTGTTCTTCGACAGAGGATAAATTCTCCTATTTCTTCCCAAAATCTCTCTCTCAAGAAGATTCCCCCAACAAAACAATTGCCAACCCAATTAAATTATGGTTTCACTTTATTTTAAGTAAACTTTTCAAGCTATTCAAAATTTCAATCTCTTAATTAATTAATTTAATAGGTTTCTTTAATTAAATAACGTGTGTTGGAAAATGATAAATAGGGAGAGAGGAGGAGGTGATAGGTCTCATAAATGGGAGAGTCTTCAACCTTAACATGGGGGTTTAATGGGGGGTTTAAAGAGGGTTAAGGATTTTAGGGGGAGGTGAAAGGTTGGGGATTGTGTGGGCCCCACTATTCAATTATCCACAGATGGGAAGTTGGGTCGGTGTGGGACCCACCAACAACTTTCCATTTGAGTAATTAACCTCCTTAGATATAGAATAAAATTGTACAAACAATTTTATTTACTCCTTTAATTTAACCCCAAATAATAAAACTCAAACCGCTTAAAATGTAACTGCGGTAAAGGACCCCTTAATCAATTATTGGCGCTGTGAGTTCATCAGTGCCCTCAGATTTCTATTTCGAGCTCCAGTTCAAAATATAGAAATAACTGCTCGTTCATTTACTGAACGTACCCGAGCTAAAATTTTGAAATTGATCTCGGGCACACTGGGCCTTGGAATCAAGTGTCATCAGAAACCATGGACTCGTAAAATTCCAAATTATTTATGAAAAAACTTTCCTTGAAATTTCTGGGTCTTTACCAGTGTTAGTAACATGAATGCATAAAGATTAGTGAATTATTGTTAATGTTACATTTAGAGACTTGAATTTTCGATTGTCATTATGTTGAAACTGAATGTCAAAAAATGGTATGAATGAAATTCATTTAATAAAATAAAGAAATTAAAAAAATTCACTAGGATATATATAATAATTAATTATGGAGAAATATGATTTATATTTGATGTGAATACCAACAAACATCAATCTAATACATACAAAAAAATTAAATACAATACATCATCCAAAAGTCTACGTTTTGTGTATATTTTCATGATAAGAAGGCTGTTTGGGTGTAAGTATCATGAAGGTTGGTTCGGTTCCTGATGTATATGGAGGGTCCACTGGAGAATCTATTAAAATCTTTATATTCTCTAATGATGTTACTTTTTCACTACCAAAAAATTATTTCACCTGTAACCATTGAAAACTAGTGATAAAAAATCCTGCAATGTTACCATCAATGATACCGAATTTATACGCATTGATAGGATGAAAACACACATTGATTAATGGCATAAGGGATAAGAGTCCATCCATAGAACATTCAGCAACTAATGATGCATCTCCCTTTTTTTATCTTTCTCATTGGCTACAAATATATCATAAATAGATTCAATATTAATTCTAGTACCTTTTTATATTATTGGATCATCGGTACCTATAAGCCTTTTTATTCCCATAACAAATAAATCATCATCACACATGTCAAACATGGAGACAATGTCAGTCTTGTTGGATTAAGTATGTATGAAAGAAGAATATTTTATAATTTGAGTAATAGAATATAGTCCAAAATGAGAATTAATTCGAAAGATCTAATTTAAACTAATGAGAAACATGAAGGATTAATGAATTTATTAGGATTGAGAAATGGAGAAATAACATTAATTGAACAATTTTAGGATGATCCCCTAAATGAATCAGTATAATCCAGTCCAATAAACTCTTAAAACTATTCATTTATTCATTCAATTATTATAGCATTATATCAATACATTCCACATCCTCTATCAAATAATTGACCAAATGTATTATAAAACTGGTATATTTCACAATAAATGGTGCATTAATAGTAGAATGTGTAGTAGTAATAGGGATATGTGCAGAGGAATGAATTGGAGGGACATGTCTTGGGGGTTTATAGACACAAACTCCTTTCCAATTTTCACCACTATTACTCGTATTGATTTTGAACATGATTCTTCTTCAGATAATTCATATTATAGTCATTGAACATATTTATAAACCATTTTAAACAAGGTTATAAACCATCGATGGTTTTTATATACTTTATGTTGTGATCTAAAATACATATATAGAGTATCATTAAAGATATTCATTAAATAATCTATCCTTCTATAAAATTATTCATAAATCACATCCTTTAATTTAGGTATATATCATTTACTATAACCAATTATCTAATTACTTCTATGTTGTCTTATAATAAACCATAAAAATACTTATTTAACTCCTTCAACTACACTAGTTTTAGTATCTCTCATTACATGGATTGATTATATGAGGACATAATATTCAGGTCTAAGAATATCTTGTCAACTCCATTCTAAAATTGTGAATCAATCGATGGTTCTTTCGTTCCTGTTCTAGAGAATGGATTTTTTATGATAAACTTGTACTAACTTAAGACAACACTTCTTAAATTGTACAATATATACTTCATTTATTTCCTAAAAGTCTTATCATCATCAAGGAATTCATAATACAATTTGGATTCCACCATTTGATTATTTCATAGGGATTCTATTTGTGATAAAACCATTAATTTATGGTCATTAAACTCATTAATTGTTGGAAAAAATACCCCAAATATTTTTAAAATACTATTCATTTCCTCAATATATTTTTAACACATACTAGAATTAACATTATTCATTAGAGGGATAGTCAAATGATTTTTAATCAGCTCTATTTGGGTAGCCATTATCCCAAACAACATATCAACATAATTAATGAAAATAGATCATTCCCTAATATGTTTCCTATCATTTTTAGAGGAAATAAGATCTACCTTCAAATCATCGTAATGACCTGTAAATTTATATAATGCAGTTAACATAGCTGATAGAAAAGATGGAATTTCATATCCTTCTAAACATTTAATAATATGGGTTGTTTCCTCCTGTAAAACATGTGGTGGTGATTTCATTGGTGGGTCATAAGTGTTCTCAGTAGTCTGAATAGCCACACCACCAAATCTATCTCCATAAACTACTAATCCATGATAAATTTGATATATTGTCTAATTCTACACATATGATTTTGATATTTTATTATCAACTGATATTGTAGACAAAGTCACCATTGGCCTTTCATTAAGGACTAAATATTTTTCTTAAAATTATGTTTCTCATATTGACCTACTTCCAATGATTATGTAGTAACAATATCAGGGATATGAATAGATTCTTCCTCCTAACTCTATACCGGATCACTAATTAGCTGACAATACATTAGGAAGGTATGTATCATTCATATAATATATATACCAATGAACCTCCCTACATGTCACCATCTTAGATGGTTCTACATCCTTAGGTGGTGATAATTGAGATGGATCACCTTATCCCACATTTTCCTAACCAACACGAATAAAGGAATTCGAAACAAGTCCCGAATGTGACCCATAGTATTTTAAAGATTTATAGATAGGATATTGCTTTTATAAAATTAATCTACATGTATATCATTCAACTATAATTCCATATTCTTGAAAATAATATATATTACCCTTCCATATAGGTTATATGTCATATTATATTTTCCATTTATTCAATGATATATAAAATAAATAATGTTTGATGACAGATTGTGATTTTGAATATTGGTAGAACATAGATAATGTAAATGTCAGAAAATAAAACCTTCTCCAACTATTTATCTCTGTATGATATTCTAGTTTCCAAAAACATGAAAATAACATCACACTCAGGTTTAAAGTCAATCAATGGATTTTTATAAAATGGAAAGGACAAAAATATGAACACTAAAACCTCTTATGGTTTAGATGAACCAACAAAAACCAATGTATAATTAAAATTATACATCACTTCATGGTGATAATGAATAAAATCTAAAAATACAACAAAAGAAAATTTCAAAGCCTTCCCTCTAATATTTGACAAGATAACATCCATTTTTGGATTAAAATGGAACTTAGAGTTCCTCAAAACCGCATTTACCTCATCCTCAAAAAGAAAAAAATTTATATTCATAAAATGTGAACATGAAGCCATGAAACTGAATCAATTTTTTTTATTATTTCGGTTGAAATACAGCAATCTATATCAATGGAATTTAAGACAATAATTTTCTGTGGGTCGTTACCTTTTGATTACATGGAAGTAAAAAATATCCCCTCATCACTACACATTGACATTCCCATGGAACATAGGTGTGTTTGTGTCCATGATTAGACTGAGAAGTTATGGGTGATGGTTGATCTTATATAGGGAGATATATACGTAAAAGGAAAAAGGATTGAGCATTAATCAAATGTTTAAGTCAGAGAAACAAATACCAAATATCATATATACTCGATTGATGTTTCGGTCAATTAAGAAAAATAATAATAAGGAAGAATAATTTTATACGAAATAAACATATATTCTCAATAAAGAATAACATTTAAAATAATAGTACATGATACACTAAATTATTTTTCATAAATCATTTGACACTAATAATTTACAATTAAAATTGATATTAAAATTCAACTAATTAAGATAAATTAAATTCATTTAAATTCATATTAACCATAATCTCCTTTGATAAATTAAAAATTTACACTCACAAGGGTATTTCTATAAATTTATGTTATCTAATTATATGTATAAATAAACTTATGACTTTGTTCTCTGGACAAAACGGACAAATAATATAGAAGTTGAACTAGTGGGTCACACAGTCTCAAGAGTACCTCCCCACATGATGGAGACCACTGACTAGTGGATAGGGTCTAAGGATGTGATAACGGGGATACTATACCCTCATTATCAAATTAGCACAATGTTTTATCAGATACGAAATAATAGAAAACATTGAAATAACTAAAAAATAAAATACAATGGATTTTATGAATAAAATAAGATGAAAATTATAAGATGGAAAGCTCCAATATTCATGAATGCTTGAATTACTGGATACTAATAGAAATTTAAAACAATAGACACACATAGGGAACATGAAATAGTATATTACTTTAATAAAGGAAATAATGAAATCCCTAAGGTTGTTCTCCATGATCATCTTGAGATCCATATTATTTCTTTGATTCTAACTCCTATGTAAAATTATAAATCACAAGAAATAACCCATGGCCTTATGAAAATGATATCTACTCCGGACCCCTATGTAATGGAAACCTGATAAGGGTGTAAGAAAATATCTTAGTAGGTTACCACCCACAATTTCATTATCTAAAACAAATACATGAGTATAAATTGATGGAGTGGTTATGTATAAATGATAATAAAAAACATAATAAATAATAAACAACCCATTTGGTCCATGAAATATACTTGCAGGATCTACAATATTCGTTTCACAGCCCGAAAGAATATCTGGTCAGTAACTTGATATATTGTAGTAATATATATATATATATATATAGTTATATGTTTCATCTATCTATATAAACCATGTATGTGTAGATGTAAGTGGCCTTATACTTGGAATATCAGGTTTTTGTTGGACCAATGCCTTACTCAGTCATCCATAAATAATCTAATGGAGCCTATAATCTCATGAAAAATGGTACATGTCTTATATCTCATAATTAGTGGGATACATCGTGGTCATCATTTGATATAATTATTTTTCATCCATGTCAACCATAGATATAGTGATTATTCCATCATGCCAATAGAAAAAAATAGTGTGTCATGCCCTATATCCAAATAGCATCACTTGTGCGAGATGTTATTATCGACACCTGATCTTTGGGATTGTGATTATTCCACTGACAAAATAACCCTATACATCATTTAGCATCCAATGTATATGGAATAATCATACAGTGATAACAATAACTAGTCATTGCCTCATAAGGAAATCCACACTTAGAATTTAAACAAGTGAAAAATCTATTTAATACATGCAAGGGAAACATGCCATCATGGACAATTTCATCAATGTAATACACTCCATTTAAATCATTCATGTAAGTCAACCCATCATGTTAATCCCTACCATTTATTTTAATCCATTTTATACATTTGAAAAATACAAATTAATTTATTTTGATGGGCGACAATCATATGTGGTTTATTGGTTTGATAAACATGTATATCAAAGGAGGGAAAGTCTGTTCTAGAACAATAAAAAATTGGATTTACTATATATAAATTATATCAAAAAATAACATCAAATCATATAGAAACACCAAATCATTATTCCAACCATGATACAAATAATTATTCTATAGTTTTTAATTTCTAATGTAGTTTACCTCTTTTGAGTTTCATTGTTATAAAATAATTACATTATTTACCCAAGAATTCATTTATCCAAATTAAGAATCACATTAAATAATCACTTCTCAAAATTACTAAAATAATAATCTTATAAAGATACCGTGAAAGGAAAACAATTATAAGTTTTAACATGGAATTTATGAGTCTCTACTATCAATTGGAATTTTTATTACAAGGGGAAATTTCATTTGAAATGGAAGTCTAATGCTCTGAAAGAATTATAGGAATTTAATTGATTAATTAATATTGTGAAAAACAAGTTGACACGCCCAAGGGGTGTCTATCATGGAGGTTGGAATCATAAAATAAAATAACAACACTAAATAGGAGTAATACATGGTGAGAAATAGAATTTTTTAATTAGAGAAAACATTTTTAAGTAAACATACTCCAAATGTTGGTGTTGAGTGCGCCATTAATATTTATAAAATGGAAGGAAAAATGTGGAAATTCCATTGACCATCGACGTTATGTAAACGAAGCATCACCCATTCAATATAAACCTCTTATTCATTCTGGATTGAATTAAATCAAATAAACAGATAGGTTCATTGAAAATAAGGGGAAAATATATTTGACCTTGATAACTCAATCAAGAGGATATTAAATGATTAATGGCATAAAATGAATCGAGGGATTAATAGTGAAGATCCATATAGTCCAATAGAATTTGAATATGAAGACAGATAAAGGTGTTCATCTAAATCCTTGGTTATGGATAGGTAGAGAAACCAACAGAGGATAAGAGGGCCCTTGTTGCTAGAGTGAGAACAATAAAGATTAAAAAGAAAAAGAAACTCATTGCGGTATGTATTTTAAATTCAACTTCAAAATTGGGTCACACAATTTTCCCCACAGCTTCCAAAATGTGCAGTAACCATGTACCACCAACTACCTATGGAACCCAACTCACATGGTTGTCCCTTACACTTTTTTCTAATCGTGCACCAACCATGCGATGAATAGTGTGAGGATACTGCCTAAGTTGCACTAACCGTGTAGTCTAGGCACATTGTTTGGGAATAAATTTCATACCCCATGTGACACATACTACTCTAATAACTAAACTTTTTATGTAAGGTTGCATGATTTCCCAAAATGATCAATAGATCCACTACCTTCATTGTATAACTTATATCTAGGTGTAATCACATAATATTAACCAATTTTAACTATATCCATAAGGCATAACCACTCATTCTCTACATCTATTAATCAAATATAAACAAGGTATTCACAATTATAACATACTATATATTTAATGATTATTTAATTATAACATGTGGTGTGGCCACACCACCCAACTCAATTTCATTTCAATTAATAATTGAATACACCTATTGAAATAAATCCATTGTGAAAAAGATATTTCATTTAATAACTTCCATTTAATTAAATAAAACACTGATATATAATTAAAAGGGTCAAAGAGGTACATATAAGGCACCATGAACAAATTTCCATTTACCTACATGGAAAAATCAATTCATGAAGCAACCCAATCCCGTAGTAGGTGTTTGATTCAGTAGCCAAGTATGTTGGAATGATCTAATAAATGCACATATGATGGTGAAATGGATTCATTGGATAGTTATATAAGGAGGAAAATTCCATTTAGAATAAAACTAGAGGCTACGTACAGATCATGACTCATAAATAACAATGACATTAATAATTTTTTAATCAAATGAACTAGATAAGAATTATTCATATCATAAATACCCAATTTTTAATTTGGAATACAGTGCATCTCATTAGATGGGTTTTATTATAAAATCATGAAATGGTTTATAAATAATTCATTAAAAATCATCGTATTCTATAATCATAATTATAATTCCATTGAAAAATAATTTTAAAAAAACTACCCAATGTGGAAATACAAAAATAAAGCATAACATGTCACTTAGGAGGAGACATGATCATTAGGCCAATTATTTATAAGATTAGATCCATTTTGATATGAAGAAATAAATTAAATGGAAAGGTGTAGGAATGGATGAAATGCCCTGAAAAAAAAAACTATTTTTAAAATCAGCGAAAATTTATGAAAGAATCCATATGCCACATTCCACATACTTATGATGAGCTTCTCAACCAATATCAAGCTATGAATTGGCCCTATTTAGAAGAAATCCAACAAATTTACCTTCAACCAATAAATATATTAATTGAGCTTGCACCAAAATATCATAACATTTGGAAAAGATAAAATGAATTATATTGTATATTATTATGTATATTTCAAATTTTCATCCCTAGAGACTAATGATGATTGAATAAAATGACGGGAAGATGAGATATCTTGATGGTTAGAGGAAGGAGCTTGGGCGCTCCATTTTCCATGCTAGGTGGAATCATGTGACATCCATAAGGATGGGTAAATAATAAATGAAGAAAAAAATTCATTATGTTAATTTTGGTAATTTATCCCTTAAAACATGGTTTCATGATATGGCCTCGTGTTTTGGCCAAACCTTGTTTAAACCATGAAGAACTTATTCCTTAAGAAACCACATCGCATGATCTACCCATATTGTTTGACCTAACCATGTTACAATCATGTGTTGAATAGTGTTATGGTACTAATTAAGAGGAACTAACCATGTGGATCCTAAAGGGGAACTTCTTTACCTCTATTATATCCTCATAGTTTATTATTGGGGGCTACATGTTTTCAGACAAACTGTACACCCTATGCTGATGCTCCAAACATGGGATTTCTGGGGTCTAATGCTCTTGAAACACAAAAAGGAACCTAAAGGACCCATTTTACTTTTACCAAGTCTAAAAACAAAACAATTAAGTGTTCCAATTCTTGGAATTACATTTCTAATCTCGGATGAAGGAATAACCCATCCTGTGAATGCAAGAATTCTAATTTCCATGGAATTCCACCTATTCTAACAAACAAATGCATTATACTGTCCGTAATCGACCCATATTCACTTCCAAAGACTAAAATATTTATGATAGAAGATATAATTAAGGGTTTTTTATCACTATTCATAGTAATCTATTATCCAAAAATGTAATTCCGCCAACACATTATAGCGTTCACCACTGTGTCTAACTCAAGATCATGAGTATGGTAATTTATTTCCCCAAAACTCAAATATACTGACCGATACACCACAACCCAATCATCGAGATTCAACAATTCCCCATGAATAAAATCAGACACATCTCAAAACAAGGTGTATATATTACATGTAATGGGTAATATCGGAATTAGTTCAGTTACCAACAACTAATTAAACTCTTGGAAATAATCCTCACATGCCTCAAATGATTCAAACATAGTGCCCTTCTTGGTCATACTTGAATGTGGAATTATAAATAGGAAAAGTATTTAATGAACCATTGGTAATATTCCTCTAGATATAGAAAACACTAAACATCAAAAACATTCTAGGTATGTTTCCAATACATGACTTCATGGACTTTTTACAGGTCCACTAACTCACATTCCTCTGAGATTTGTGACCTATGAAATGCATCCTGTAAATCTAAAAATGACACTGTGATATCTTTTCATATAGATAATTCTCACATAGTGTACTCAAAAAAATATATATATTATTGGAATGATCATCATGTGTCTTAGAGTATAACATGGTGTCAACAATAAGAAAAACTACAAACTGATCCTGATATGGGTGATAGATCAAGTTCCATAGGTCTATAATCACATTGGGTACATTGGTCAACCCAACTGCATAAAAAACTCATACAGACCATACCATCTTCAGAAGGTAGTCTAAGTTACATCATGAGGTTTCACCCTTAGCTGATGATACCTTGATCACATATCAATCTTGGAAGAAACTGATGCACCACATAACTAGTAAAAAGGTAATTTATTTTAGGTATAGGGTATCGGTTCTTAAACATTATTAGATTAAGATTCCTATAGTCGAAAAAATATCATAAGGATATATCATATTTCTGGGAAAGCATTACTGTAGATCCATATGGTGACATAGTAGGATTAATAATCCCTTTATTCTCTAACTCCTAAAATTGAGTTTGATGTTTTTCGAGTTCTTACAACTCAATTCAATATTAATGTATAGAAACATGTTCCATTTATAGCTGCTAATATATTGTGATCTCAACATACATCCTAGTTGGTTACTTCGAGACGTCCTTAAGAAACACATCCTAAAACTGATCCACCACACGAGGTAGGAAATGCTGGTCTACTCCACTATAATCAAACATAAGAAAAGACACTTAGGATTTGAGCTCGCCCATATGATGAAAAAATAGACTTGCACATATTTCCTGGAGAAAATAATTTAAATTCTATGAAACGTCACACATATTCAATCACTAACATGGTTCCCTGTTTCAACCTCATAAACTCCACATCCTACTCTTGCCTCACGGTATCATAATGAATATTCACTAGGAACATTTCTTATAAACATTTCATAATTTAATATCATCATGCTGTGTCTAAACCAAATTCCACCACCAGAACTTTTCTGGTCCCCATAGCACATATGATTTCAACATGACTCTTTTCACCTCATGAGTATCTACGTGATCTAAAATTTCCTAGATGGACTCTTTATAAAACAACACTTCCTAAGGAAAACCCTATCTAGTGAAAACTAGAGGTTGATGAAACAGAGAGTCTCTAGTCAGATCAACCAAACTAATCTTGACCTGACCTAGGTCCAATTCCATTATCCAAAAAATGATTGATATCCTCATATAATTACTTATATTTTCAATTATCTTGAACCAATGAGTTTTCTGACTCCACTATTCATAGTGCATTCTCGAAAATATCCTCTTTTAGACCAACATGTATATACTGATGTGCTGGCATTCCCCTTTAATCCAATCACAATTCATATAATGAATACATAATATTTCTCTATTTTAAAGAAAATAAGCCACTCTACTATCCATAAATACCTTATTTTTCATACACAATCCCATCATACATCGTCACACCTAGAACAACACCCATAAAAATCGTTTTATGGTTCATGGTCAACCTGGGGTAAGCCAACATGCAATGTTATGAGTCTCCATTTCACACCCCTTTCCAAAAAAAAATGACCTTCACCACGTGAATCTTCGTCACTTGGGAACCCTTATATGTTTAAAACATGATAACAATAAAATTTTATCTCATTCTTAACATTCCATTTACCACAATTCATTATCCATTATTTAACATTAATTTTGTTTACCCATTATCATAACCATTATTAGACATTAATTATTTTCATTTTCAAGGAATATGAAATGCATTCTACCATTCATGTACCACACACCCCTCCCATGTGTTCATACCATGATACATGCCTTCTATATCACAAGGTTCCGATAATGATGTATGAATGATCAAAATCATTCCATTACGGTTATATGAAATGTACAATGAAACATCCACATCACACAACAAATTCATCACCCAATGGTGAAATATCCTTCAACTGTAACAACAACCATCAAGAACAACAATTCCCACATTGGGTACTTTAGTTTTCCCTTATACATGGGTAATATACACCCGAACACAAGCTCATTGACCAGTCCCAAAACTTCTTAATATCCTTTCTATAATTAAAAAATATTAAGTCCTAATAAAGAACCACTCATATACCACATTGCAATATCCTCCCCCTGGAAAGCACTAAACTAGGTCCTAGATCCGGGTCACCACATGACCTCATGCCAACCTCCCCATACGTGAGAGGTTGCCGACTAACCGTGGGGGTATAATGGATCACATGTGGAGAATATACCCTATCTACTATAATATTTCATATAATATAATATATGTAATTAAAGAAAAAATTAATAATAAAAAAACATGAAATACTAATCTTCTCAATGTATGGTACAATCCACAACCAACAATAAATATGCAATTTGATGCTAATAGTTCAAAATGTGAAGGAAACCCATAATAAAAAATAATGGATTTATCCACCACAGAGTTCCTAAATCGAAGTCTAAATCCCTAATAAACGGACAATCCATGCCCCATTCAACTCCCTAACATATGTCCCTTGCCCTTATCTTGTCCAATAACCATAAAATCTACTTGGGACCCCAATATAATCCCAAGAATTGTGTGAGTATAACTGAGTAGGCCACCACCAATAGTGTATAAAAAATAACAATTCTGAAAAGATAGTTAATGAATGTACTAAATAAATTATAAGATAAATAATAGAAAATTCAGGTTATATTAATTAATAATACTCACTTTCATTGTTTACCTCATTATTCCCATTTTCATCACCTAATCCATTTTCATCACGAAATCCATTTTCATCACATAATCCATTTTTATCACATAATCCATTTTCATCACACAATGCAAGTGCTATATTTTTAAATTATTTTCACTATGGCATATTCCAAATGTAACTCAATGTGATTTCATTATACCGTATATCTTCAACGTAATTTGATAACTTGCGCTACACACAACACTAAGTTCTAGCGAACCAAAACTTATCAAACTACACGTTCAAAAAACATTTATTAATTGTATTAACACAATTTTGAATTTTATATACCCAATATAATTTTAAAATCCATATTACGTGTTTATTATACATAATATAAGAACTAATTCAAATTTTCAGATAAAGGATCTATTTTTTAAAAATTTCATTTTTACCACCTTTTAATGGAGAACCATTTTTGGATCCAATATCTGAAACATTTATATATTCAATTTAAAAAATAATCCTATTCTTTATAATCAGGACAAAAAATTTTGTTTTGATAATTTTTTTTTGTTTTTCTGATAACATTCATATTTTGGTGAAATTTGAAAAATACTAAATTTTAATTGAAAACAAATTTACTAATACAAATAATTTCTAGGGTCAAATTATAAATTTGAATAGTTTGGAATAATAATTATAATATAATATTATGATATAATAAAATTTAGGTCATTATAAGTTATTTCACATTTAAATTTTACATAATCACATGTCAATCATTAGATAGTTTTTAATTTTTAAAAACCCTCATTTTGGATTTGACTACGGAAATTAATTTTAAATTAATAATTGAAAAATATATTTTTTTTAATTTGGTAAAATATAATTCATTTTTGAATTCATAATATCAAATTATGTTGCATTTAATTTTTGTATTTTTATGAAAACATTAAACTTTTTATGAATAGTGAAAAACTCTACATTATTATTTAAAACAGCCTTTTTATTTAAATAATAATGTATTTTATTTAAATTTATTATAAGTCAAAATAGATATATAATACCTATATATGTTCAATTTAATTCCTTGAATTCATTTTATAATAAAAATATATGTATGATATTTTATTGAACTTGTTAAAAAAAATTACCCACCTTCTAGGAGCATTTGCAAATTTGAATAAAACATAATTTTACATGTTTTGTGAGTTGAATTTCAAAACATAGAGAGACTCTGTTCACATCAGTATGTAAAATGTGGTTCAATAAGATAAAAATAATTTTGGCGAATAGTAACTTTTGAATTTTATTTACCACGGTTAAAAATAAATTGGGTAATTAAAGGTAAAATGATATTATAATTGCCCTAAAACATGTAAAAAATCTATTGGATAAGTTTATTTAGACCAAAAATGACCTTAGAAATAAAATATTATCTCTTAAGTCCACTTGGATTAGATTATGACATTTATTATTATTTTATTTTATGAAAAGTTAAAAGTGTTAAATTCAACGTTTATTAACTAAACCAATTTTAATATAGAGTTATATATAAGATAAATTAGACTATAAATATTAATTAGAAAGATAAAACTATTTCCTACATCATGATATTTTATTTATAATTTATAGAGATTAAATAAGTAAATTAATTTATGACACAATGATGATGCAATAATTACCTTCTTAATGAAATATTAATGTGTTTTATATTATAAATAATAAAATAATTTGAATTTAAATTTTTTGATTACAGCGAAGAATTTTATAGGTTAATATGAAATTTTAGGGTTTATTAGATAAATTTTTTCAAGGTGATAATGTTTTTATGACTTTCAAAAAAAAACAAAATTCCAAATTGTGTCAAAATTGACATATATTAATTTTTTAAAAATAAATACTATATTATTGGTTTATATAATTTTCTTAAAAATATAAGGTTCGGCCAAAGGGCTTAAATAATATTATATATTGTCATTAATGAACCACATGAGGATCTCTAGGAAGATTATGGTATGTTAATTAACCATATATTGTAAGAATAAAAGAAGGCATAGTAAAAGATAAACTATTTAACTAAGAGTTCAATAAAAAAGATAAGGTTAAAATGGAAACCTAAACATTTATAAAACCTATTGGTTGAGAGTATTAGGACCCATAACAACCAAATTCTAGAAATAAGTTCTTTTGGATCCATTATAAATAGAATATTATTTTATATAAAAATAATATTTTAATCTTTCCCTTAAGTTACCCTCATCCCTCTTATAAAAGGGCACTTCCCATTCACCCAAAATCACACCTCCATAGCCATTTGGATAGGCCAGAACCTTCCCAAATATGCTCCCAACACCCCTCACATAACCCTAGTGGCCTTACATTTATCATATATCCAACCTAAGGATCCCTTTTGATCAACTAAAAAGGAAACACCCGAAGAAGAGGTAATAATTTCACCACCATCTTTCATGTTATTTTCTTCTTCCAATTCCACGTTATTTGTTGTTTCCATACTAAAATAAAAAATCCCATACCATCTACATAATGTGTTTTTATCATAAATATTGTGCAAGCATATTCATTATTATATCCATCTGATAAATGACATATTCACCATACATTCATACGTACGGCTTACCGTCTCCAAATCGTGGTGTTTTTTCTCATTCAAACACTTAATTATTCATATGGGGATACAAATGAGTAAAACTAATTTAAATAATAAATATAACATTTTAATGATTCTATATATATGATATAACCTACAACTACATACTATTTCACCATGAATATAATGATATTTTCACTCGTGCATACGTACAGATTACCGTCTCCATGACGCGATGAAATTATTTTTCACGTTCACCATTCAACGATTATTATAAAAATATATATTATTAATAAATATGTAATATATGACCTATTAATTATACTGCATATATATATATATATGTACTTATATATATCTTATTCACTTACTTCCATTCCATATGATATGGAAACGAAATCAACGTTTTTGCGTACTTACGACCTATCGTCTCTATAAACGGTGTTTTACATATCATATAACTATATATTTTGTATATATATATATATATGATGTATAAATATTTTTTTATATTATGGAAGTATTAAAATAATTATCTAGGTGATACGATCAAGAATAACAAGTTAAAACACATACGATAAAGGAAGCGATAATTACCCAAAATTTTAATTTAACATGGAAATAATTTTTAAATGGATAATATAAAGTCATAAATGAATCATGTATGATATATTAAATATTAATACGGTTCTAGTATAATTTAGTAATATACTATTGTCATTATAATGGAGGTTAAATGTACCCTCGACCAAAATAAAGTGCAAGGTAATGGTTAATTCCTCAATCTCATTATTAGCCAAGATTGTTTCTTTTTAAGTATTCAATATAAATTTCTTTTCATCCATGACCATGTTTAATAAAAATGATTTCAAACTTAATATTTTAATGTTTTTTGGAAGGTAATATTAATGAAGTTCAGTCTTTTAAATGTTTTAATGATTTATTTTTCTAAATATTTTTAATTAATGTATAATTCTTAAAAATGATTTTAATGATTTATTTATATGGACATGATTGTTTAAAATGATAACTCCCTTCAAAATATTCAATTTTTTATGGGACACATTGATTAAAAAATTTCTTTTAAATTATTTCCTTTATAAATTTTCTATATTCTAAATTATATTCTGATAAATTGATATTTCTCTCAAAGAGTTTCACCGATCATTTTCAACTATGTCAACATCCTTTATAGGATATTATTCTTGATTGAGGTTGATTTATTATAATAAAATCTTCCATATTGTATTGAAGGGATTTTTTGATATGATTGACAATGAATCTGTTATTTTTATTCCATTAATTTTTTATGGTTCAAGTATTATCATTTCATATGCGAGTTTTAATATGAAAATTTATGTTATGTTTCAACATTTTCATATGAGGAATGTAGTGGACTTGGTATGTTATGGGTGGATCCCACTATAGCTCCTCGATGAATCGGTAAGTCTCATGAGACAAACTAGTGTCTTGGAACAAGGCCTTGAAAAATATATTATTTATAGTCATGGCAGAAGGCCTCGACTATGTGGTAATGATGTCCGACATTTGGCATTACCTCATTATGAAGTTAGTTATTACATGCGATTATTCGACAAGTAGAATATCCTTGTGTATGTTAATATGGTAATGTTTGATTTATTTTTTCTCTATTATGATCAATATTAGGATTAAAAATTATGTTGTCTTTATGACACATCTTTCGACAAATATTTATAGATTTTGATAAATTATTTACCCTTACTGATCATTTGAGCTCACCCCTATATTATTTTTTATTTTCCCTGGATTCCAATAATTGTATTATGATTGATATGTAGGGTTAAGATAAAGGGAATAATGTAATTATATAAGAACTATTTATGCTGTGTTTTATGTATGAAATTGTAATGTAATATTAATTTATGTAATCTATTTTCCAATACTACTAAACTGATCGGTCCTTCGGGACTTGATTCCTTGTAATCATGCCAATGTATAAAAATAATGCACCATCTCTAGGTATCTAGGGTCGGGGTATTATAGTGGGTATCATAGGTAGTTTAACAAGGGCCTTGTAAATAGATTTAGATAAACTTTGATTAGAGAACATTACCGTAAGATAGACTTTGAGGGTTGGTATTAAAGAACTACCTAGAATTTTGGTAATGTAGAGAGTTTGTGTATTTTCAAAGCAACACATCCCTGTCTAGATATGAGCAGGTAGAGGAGGATCTGGAACAAATGTACCTAGGATTAACAAAAAGAGAAGGAGTTTTGGGCTTCACTCTGGGTTTCCTGGTACACGATAACGGGCCTTGCTGCACTCTTGTTTATGTCACTCCCAGGGGATATGCTTATGATAAATCTCATTTTCATTACAATCTATTATTAAGGATTTAAGAGTAAATACATTCTCAAAGATTTTTTTTATGATTATAGATTATATGAACAATCTTTTCAATTTTCATTAATAATTTTACATGTCTGGAATTATGTATTGAAATTCATAATCTAACCTAGTGTATTCAATTGTTTAGAAATGGTGCCTAGTAGAAGGAATGAGAATTCCAGCAATATGCATGATCAAAAGATTAAGAAGGATAATATCATTAATGGTATTAAGCCAACATTTAAAATGGAAATAGTCTCCCATGTATTCCCATCATATGAAGAAATGGTATCATGTGTTAATAAGGTGAGTAAAGGATTTTATGAGCCATGTGGATTTGAAGAGAAGCAAGAGAAAAAAATATGGAAGAGAGAAAGATTGATAAAGGGAAGAGGGGAATGAATAATTTTCCCATATATGATAACTATGGAAAGAATATAATTGGTAAATGCTTGAAGGAATGGGAGTTTCAAATAAGTGTTGAGATAAAGGACCATGTACGTGATTTCAAGGTTATGAAAAATGATTAAAATATACAATGCTTCATCTTCAAAGAGTTGAGAAACTATATGAATCAATGTCAAAATCATCAAATTATTCCCAAAATGATTCTATTAGATAATAATAATGTAATGATACTACCCAAGATAAAGAGGAATGACTAGTGTTCTTATGTTTTTATTAATTAATTATTTCATTTGAGTGTTGTATCAACGATGTACTAGTTATATGAATATTGGAAATAAATAAGGACAGTATTGATGTATTATTTCATTGTGGATTTGAGATTATATGGTTCTAAGAAATGTTACTCAATATCAAGTTAAATGTTTTAGAAAATACATGGTTGAAGGAAATATAATCATTAATATGGTTCTGATATTGAGGTAGTGATTTGGGAATATTCTATAATTGATTTGGATAAATTATATTCTATATTCTTGACTATTTTGATGCTAAATAGTCGTTTGTTTATTCCATTTTTGTTTTAGTATACAACAATTTTGTATATAAGGAATATATACAGTATTATATAAATAATAAGGGAGCCTGAATGTAATCAATAAGGTTTTATTGTAATTCAGGGGGTTACTATATTTTAAAATAACAAATGATGAAGGTATTCACGTGTTTTTACGTCGAAAAAAATATCTTCATTGTGTTTACATTCCTTAAATATTTTGGTAAATGAGTTTGGACCGATGATTTTTGGATAAGTATAAAGGATTGAATGGATTAAGTTTGACATTGGATACTATTCTAAAGGTTAAATCAATTCTTATGATTAATTTTGGATTGTCATAAAAATGACAACCCGGAGGTCGGGAAACTACCTGTCACGTCTGACATGGCCGCGAGACTAAAACCCACAACCAAAGGGTGACAAAGGTACACCACATACCACTTGCCAATGTGATGTCCTCGTTTTTATAATATTGTTTATTTTAAATTTTATGATAGATAAATTATAAATTCATTTATTTGGAACCATAAACGATTAGGAAAATATTAATATTATTAAATTCTATTATCTTTTGGAGTGAAAGATGAGTTTGTGGTAGTAATTAGTTGAAGGATGAAAATATATTTATAAAGTATTGTTTTCCTCTTATTATATGAATAAATTCACTCTAAATCTTTAGGGAAAGAATCTTATAACAAAAAATTTATTATCATAATTCCTTTTTTTGGACCGATAATATTTTAAATCATCATAGATTAATGGCTTTGAGTCCCTCAAGTTTACACAAGTTTGTGATTGATGCCCAAAATCACTCCCTATAAATATTTATGTTTTCCTACAATTATGTGTTTTAATTTCCACCATTTTTTCCATAATCAAGATCATAAGTTGGTGGTGACTTTTTCATTTTTCTTTCGCTCTTATTAATACAAAATTTTTTTAAAAATAATTTTTTATGTGGGTTTTCCACAAAGGTATTTTTCTATTTTTAACCTTTTATTTTCAAAGAACAATTTCAAATTGTGAGAACAAAATTTATTGGAGGAAGTGAGAATTTAACACCCTAAGATTTCAATGTATATTATCTCTCCAAAGTAATTCGATAACTTGTGTTACACGCAACACCAAGTTTGAGTGCACCATAACTCACCAAACATGCCGTTCAAAAAACAGTTATGAATAGTATTGACTAAATTTTTTATATTATATACTCCATATAATTTTAACATCCATATTATGTGTTTCTTAGACATAATTTAAGAACAAATTCAATATTTTCAAATAAAGGTAGTATTTTCCAGAAAAAGAAATGTTACCACCTTTTAATGGTGAACCATTTTAAAATCCAATATTTGACACTTTTATATATTCAATTTGACTAAATAAACTTCTTCTTTATAATCAGGACAAAAAAATTAGTTTTGATAATTTTTTGGTGTTTTCTGATAACTTTCATATTTTGGTAAATAGTGAAAAATAAAAAATATTAATTGAAAACTAAATTTTAAAACAAAATAATTTATATTGTTAAAATATACATTTGAATAGTTTGGTTGTATAACTATATTATATTTTTATCATTTAATACAATATAGGCCACTATAAGTAATATGAAATTTAAATTTGACACAAACCCATGTCAATCTTTTGATTGTTTTCATTTTAAAAAAACCCACTTTTTGGATTTAACAACGGTAATTAATTTTAAAATAATAAATGAAACTTCAATGTTTCATATTTGGTAATTTGGACTTCAGTTTTGAATTTAGAATATCAAAATTATCTTAGGGATAATTTTTGATATTTTTCTGAAAACATTCTATTTCTGATGAATAGTTAAAAACACTACTTTATTATTTAACAACGACTTTTTATTTATATAATTATTTATTTTATTTAAATTTATTTTATGTCAAAATATATATATAATACCTATATATGTTCAATGCAATCAATGTGATTTTTTTTTTAGAAAAATTATATGTATTGATTTTTATTGAACTTTTAGACATTTTTACCCATCTTAAAGGAGCCTTTGAAAACTTGCATAAAACATAATTTTACCTCTTCTGTGACTTGAATTTCAAAAATCTAAGACACACCGTTGAAATCAATAAGTAAAATGTGGTTCAATAAGATAAAAATAATTTCGGTAAAAAGTAACTTTTGACTTTTATTTACCATGGTTAAAAATAGGGCAATTAAAGGAAAAAATAATATTATAATTACACTATCACATATAATAATTTTATTGCATAAGTTTTTTTCGACTAAAACCAATCATAGGAATAATATATGATCATTTAGGTCCTCTTGGATTATATTAGGACATTTATTGTTATTTTATTTAATGAAGATTTAAAAGTGTTAAATTCATTGTTTATTTACTAAACCGTTTTTAATATAGGGTTATACATAAATTAAATTAGACTATAAATATAACATATAAAGATAAAAATATTTCCTACATCATGGTATTTTGTTTATAATTCTTAGAAATTTTATAATTAAATGTATTTCTCACATAATGATGATTCAGTAATTACCTTTTAAGGAAATATAAAAATAGTTTTTATTATAAATATTAACAAAACAGAATTTAAAAGGTTTTATGCCATCAAAGAATTTTTTAGGATAATATGACATGTTAGGGTTGATTAGATAATTTTTTTCAGAGTGATAAGGTTGCTATGACTTTTAAAATACAAAATACCAAATGGTGTCAAAATTTACATAAATTATTTTAAAAAAATACTATATTAGTGGATGATATAATATTTATATCAATCTAAGGATTGGAAAAAGGGATTAAATAATATTATATATATATCATTAATGAACCACTTGGTGTTCTTTTGGATGTTTAGAGTATGTTTATTAACCATATACTGTAAGAATACAAGAAGACATGGTAAAATTTAAACTATTTAACTAAGAGTTAAATCTAAAAGATAATGTTGAAATGGTAACATAAACTTGTCTAAAAACATTTGGGTGAGATGATTTCAACCCATACCCATCTAAGGCTAGAAATAAATTCATTTTTAGCCATTATAAACTCAATATTATAGTATAATAAATTAATATTTTAATCATTTCCTAAAGTGACCCTCACCCCTCTTATAAAAGGGCACTTCCCCTTCTATCAAAATCACACATCCAAAGACATTTGGCTCATCCATCCCCTGCCCAAATATCCTTATAATTTTTTTAAATTAAACATATATCCCTTAATTTGTTATGAAATTTATCATATTGAGCCCTTTTGATCTACTCAAAAGGAAAAAACTGACGAAGAGGTAATAATTTCACAACACCCTTTCAAGTACTTTTCTTCTTTCACTTCCTCTTTATTTTTTGTTTCCATTTCAAAATAATAATTAAAGTACATTATACATACTAATATGTTATTATACATATTTTACAGGCATATTATTTATGATATACATCATATAAATGACAAAGTCACCATACGTGCGTACGTACGACTTACTATCTCCACATCGTGTTGTAGTTTGTTATTCAAACACATAATTATTTGGATGGATATAATAATTAGTATAGATGATGTAAATAATAAATATAACATTTTAATTATTCTGAATTTATGTTATACCATCAAATTACCTATGATTTCACCATCAATATTATTATATTGTCACTCGTGCATACGTACGGATTACAATCTCCACAACACGATGACATTTATTTCCATGTTCAACATTCAATGGTGATTATAAAAATATATATTATTAACAAATATGTAATATATTAAATAATAATGATACGGGAGATATATATATATATATTTGTGTACATACATATATCTTATTAACATACTTCAATTTAATACAATATGAAAACATAAACAATGTTTATGCATATCTACAGCCTACCGTCTCCATAAATGTTGTTTTCCATTTCATATATCAATCTATAATACATATTTTAATTATATATATATATGATATATAAATCATGATTTATATTCTAAAAGTATTTAAATCATGGTCTAAGTGATACGATCAAGAAATAATAAATCTAGTATCCTCAATATACTATGATTTTATTATGATAATAATATCACCTAAATCTATATCCACATCCCTTAAATGGTAATAGAATTAATCATTTATGTGTATGTGTGAACTATCACCTCCATGAACCGATCTAATTAGTTTTCCATAAAAATATCTAATGAATATATATAATAATGTATTTAATAATCATATATTTTATTCACGAAATATTAATCATTATATGATAATAATATATCAATTATTTTCTTAAATTGCTTGCTCATAAACATGATAACTGTGTTCGTGCGTAAGAGTGTACTATCATCTCCATGAAGTGATGTGATTTATTTTTATTAATTACATAAATTTAATGATATATAAATCTATATTTAAATTATTAATATGATATTAATGATTTTATGAAAATTCTAGAAATATAAAATAACACTTAACTTCGTTCCATAATGATAAATGAAAAGTGACAAAATTATACTCATGTAGACATATGACATATCATGACCTTAATTTTAATGTTCTTAAAAGTTCATTTAATGTTTTAATTTATGTATAAATATCATAATAATTTCTTGAATATAATTCTAGAGATTATGGATATATCACTATATGGACTATTGACATCATACCAAGAGCTTTTTTGACCCACGTAGTGAATATCGATAAAACATTTGATATGAACTAAATTAATTATATAATTTTTATAACATGGTAGTAATTGATATAAAATGAATAATATACTTTAAAATGGGTCTCAATAAAGTATAAATTGTGTTTACTACTTAGGAATATAATAATTTTACGTGAGGAGTCATAATCAAGGTAAAGGACTCCGTCTCAATCTTTTTTTGTTGAGAAATATTATGATAATATTCACCATTATTATTTTATAAGGTCTATATAGAGCCACTAGGACATTATATATTAAAATATTATCTCTACTAATGTTATTTAATGTTTTCAAAAATAATTTAATTCATGGATATTAGGATTTAAATTTTTAATGTGGTATGAGACACCTTTAATGTTTAAATATTCAATGATCAAATATTTTTCTTCATGATATTTATTTACATATTTAGTATATGGATATAAATAATTTTAAAATAATTTTTTATATATTTTTAATATTAATAAAATATATCCAAAATATATTTTTTAATACGATGTGTTTTACTTTTATTAAGAAACGACAAAATATTTTTTTAAACACATGTAGCGACAATGACTTCTCTGCCGCCATAACCGTTATTTTATATTTGAGTTCCTCTATAGGCCTTAATGTTTTTAAAATTAAAAATATAAAATAAATTATTCCAATTTTATGTATATTGTTATTTAAAATGAGTTTTAATGTTTATTGGCTATTTTAGTATAATGAAATTATTTCTTTTGATTGAAAATGAAATTTTATGATTGAATTGTTGATAATTGAAATCTTTTATGTTTTCTTATTATATAATGGTACTTGGAAATTTGATGGGTGGTTATGTGATAAACCAAATATGGTTCGTTACATGATAAACCAACGACAAGTGGATCTATGGATAAGCAAGGACAGGTGGTTACATTATATCTTCTAAAGAATTGGGTAAGGGTGTCAGCCGTATGATTATTAAATTTAGTGATATGTGTGGAAGTCGACTATTTGGTTATTATATTTAAGTATGGTTATGTAACAAATTACCATTATATGGTATACATTTCTTTCTATGGGTTTTATGGTAATATTTTGATTAAAAAAGGAAATAAATGAACTTATATTCAGTGAAGTGTATTTACTACTTCTTAAAGGTGAAAATTATTAATTAATGATAATTTATTCATGATTTACATGTTTTCGTAAGACTAAATATTTTCCTTCTTTAGGTATCCCTTACTAATCTTCTTTATGCTCAAACCATATTTTGAAATTTGTTTCACATGCTTTAATGAAAAATATAGTCATGTATGGGATCATGGTTATTTTCTGATTATACATGAAAAGAAACCCCGATTAATTTTAAAATCTAATTTTATTAATTAAAAGGATACAGATGGATGTCTCCAAAATGTATTTGTATTATTTTGTTATATTTGTGTTTTATATCAAATCTCGAAATCTCTATACACGAAAAGATCCTCAAATGTGAAAAATAAATTTATTATGTTAACTAAATATTATGTAATGTTTTTGGATGGGGACTTATATTTGGTATCAGAGGTCAGTTTGGATAACATTAGAGGATAGGGTGCTATTTAATAATAAGATACAGATTATATATATCCACAATGGTTAGAATTATTGAATGAGTAATATTTATTTATTATAAATTTAATGAGTTTGAGATAACATGAATAAGGATATCATATTTTTTACCTTCAAAATAAGTAAGTATATAAAGATTTTATTGATATACGTACACTAACATTTTTGGTTTTAGTATATGGATGGATTCCACAAGCACCAAAGTAACAATGGATGTGAAAGAAAATGTGGTTTTTCTCTAAATATGTAACTGAATGAAATTGGAGCTCCAATGATAACATTCATGGTTATTCTAAACCACATTTTCAGAGTAATGATTAACCACTTGAAACGTGGTGATTTTTCTGACGCATTATATATGAGATAAAAAATCCTTATAGAATTTCAAGTAATAATGATGATCATATTGTGTATATTCAATAGATTTTGTGTTAAGTATGAGGAAATAAGAACCAAAGAATATGTTATAAATTTACATGAAGATGTTATATATGGGGTAATGAAGGTCAGATTTTAATAACCTACAAGGTAAAAATAATGTTTTTAGTTGACTTTAGTAATAAAAATAAGTTCACTACGAGTTATCAGTTGAATGTTTTATAAGTGGGGAGTATGGTCATTATGAAAATAAATGTCACAAAAAGAAGTTCCGACAATGGGATTAGTATGACCTTAAAAAATTTATGTTTAATAATACCTAATTCCATTCCAGCTGAATATGATAAAACTAAAAATGTAATATGAAAATTATGAATTATTTCATGACTCATGTTTTGAAATTATTGAATATTAGAACACAATTCATGGTGTTTTTGTAGTAAATAGTTATTATGGAATAATATGGAAAATCATGGTTAATGTATCACGAATAATTTTGAACGTTTATAATGGATTCCTGAGTTTTGGATTATTATAAGAAGATGAAATGTTTAATAGTATTAATTCTCTTTTGATAGTGGCATTGCATTAGATATTATTTAGTATGTAAAATTGTTAATTTATTAGTGGGAAAATTTTAGATTATGAAGAATTATCTTTTCATTTATGGACATAATTACAAATAACATTTAAGGTTTATATGATCAATGATTTTGAGGTAATTATGGGTTATTATTTTTTAGGGTTTGAAATGAATACCATGAGATGAACTCTGAGGCTAAAAAATGTTACTGTCATTTTGTGGTCTGTATTTTGTGAATGATATATAAATTATATAGTTTTAGAAAAAGAAAAACTCATTGGGTTTTTGAAAGCCTGTCACATCCAGCAAAGCTAAAAGAATCTAACCCACAACTGAAGGGTGACATGAGTGCATTGCATAACATTGGCATACATGGAGTCCCTGGTTAGTAAGACTTTTTCATTTCAGCTAAATGAGTTCATAGAATAATAATATGTTTTCGGAATATTATGTATTATGAAATGGATATCCATGGTATTTGAAAATTATTTGAGGATTAATTGATATATGTTATTATGGAATTATTTCACTATTTTGGGACTTTACACAATTATGTAAGATATAATTTTAGGTGATTTTATTTGAAGAGTAATTAGAGAATTTTATTTTGGAAGAATATATGTTCTTATTATAGACTTATAGAGATTAGAGTTATTTGTGGAAATGATTTACCTATGTTGGATAATATGTGATTTTGAAAATTACATTTTCATTACGAGAAATTAAGAGATATTGATGTTATTTGGAGTAAAATTTTAGAACATATCTTGGAAAATTATTTGATTAAATCTTTCTGATTTTTTGGATTTAATCTAACTAATAATATTTTTTGGAATTTTATGGATAGTTATTTGTTGAATGGTATATATTCAAATTTGGGTATTATTGTTGAATTTTAGATATTAAAGATATTATTTCCTTTTTAATTTTTTTTATTTAATGAAATTGAATTATTTTATCCTAGTTTTTTATTTTTTAAAGATATGAAAAATTGATAGTTAATATTTTTTTCATTATGTGATTCTTAATAATTGATTGATGTATGAAAAATTAATAAAAAATAGACATAATTTATAGAAAAATATGAGTTTTGGTTAAATCTGAATAAATCATTAAACTCTACTTTTTGAGTAAGTATATTTAGTTATGATGTTAGTCTTGGTAGTAATAAAATTCTTCACCTCTATGAAAGGTATCATAAAATAAAAACATTTCTATTTAATTTTCAAATATGAAATCAAATATAGCTTAACCAAGTACATATTTTGGTTTTCTGATTGTTAAATTTCTCCTAATCATGTTCTCTATAACTATCCATCGTGAAATCATTGTTTTTTTATTCTATATCTATGTTTTACTACATTGAATCCTATTATGTGTTAACTTGGGTGACCTTTGTACTACAAATTAATTCATTTAATATATAACTTCTACTAATTCTTTTATTTTATGAGTTATAGCCGACCAAGAAAATCCACGGTCCCAACCTTTATTGTTTTTATGCCACTTGGGTGTGATTATGACATATATATCATTTAATTTAATGTAAGGAAAAAATATCATATTCATATCTATTATTACTAAAAAAAATTAATATGAGGTTATATAAGTGATCTATTATACTATAAATAGTAATTATAAATCTAATAAGATTAACTAAATCATCATATTTATTTATAATTTTTAGACATTAAATGTTTAAATTTAATTATGAAACAATTTTTATATGTAAATATATTTATTAATGAAAGAATAAAAAAAATTATTTTAATGATTTTAAGATTAAAAAAATTCTAAAAATTTAATTCAATCAATTAATTTTAAAGTATCATTTTCCATGTTATTATTGAGTAAATGTAGTTTTTCGGAAGGAATCAAATTTCTATAAATTTTGTAAAAAAGTCATGTATGAATTGTATTAGTATTGACATAATTCATAAATTAAAATAAAAAATATTTAATTAAATGAAATTAAATTTATAAAAATATAATATTCATTTAAAATGTTATGATACCTCAAAATATTTCATTAAAGACACATTAATTGGTGGTTTTTCATATTTTGTTAATTTTTTTTATTCTTAATGTGTAAATTACCAGATACATCTCCAAGAGCTAAAAGTTGTTAAAATATAAGGATTAAAAAATATTCCAAAAATGTCTAATTATAATTGTAAGATGAGTATTCAAACCAATATCAGCTTATATTTTCGATAAATTTGATTGGGACCATTTGGAACTGATGTGGAATTTATATTTATTTAATACTTTTAATAATTCTAGTGGTTCCCCTCCACTCCCCTATAAAAAGAAACACGTTCCTATATTTTACTCACACTTTAAAAACCTTTTGGTTCAGAAAATCTCTTCCAAACAGTTTCCTAGAATCCCTCTATGAATTCTTGAGGCCTTAGTTTATGCATAACACACTCCTTAGAGGTGTTTTGGTGTTCTTCAATGTTGACCAATCGCGGAAGAGGTATCATTTTTTTATTTATTTCTATTTTATTTCTACACCCACATACATCAAATATCATTCAACCATGATCAAATAAATACTAAATTATCCTATATATAATGAGATGTTATTATCCTAATGTCATCAACTAAATCCATCTCAACATCCATTGACTGGGGAAGGAATTAATCATTCATGCGTACATGCGAACTATCATATCCACGAACCGATCAAACTCATTTTCCATAACCATCTATGATTTCTGGTGATAATAATATAATTAATGTTCATATTTTATATTCATGACATAATAATCTATACATTATTATAATATATAAATTACATTCTTAAGTACCATTCACAAAAAAAATGATAATGATGTTCATGCATACGTGTAAACTATCACCTCCACAAAGCGATGTGACTCATATTTATTAATTACTTAAATTTTAGGATATATATAAATATATATATTTTTATATTTAATTGATTAATATTATATTTATGTTTTTATTATCACAATATAAAGATAAAATAATAATTATCTTCTTTCCATAATGGTCAATGAAAAATGAAAAATATTATTCATGCATACATATGGCTTACTGTGTCCATGATTATGAAATTGTTCATTTATAATTTAAATGAATAATTTATGTATAATGATGATAATAATTTCATGAATATATATTATGGATTTTATAAATTTATAACCACATGTACTATTGATATAATATGAAGTTCATTTTTTACTCAAGTTCGGAATATGGAAAAAACATCTAATATAAACTTAAATAAGAATTTAATTTTAATAACATAGTAATAATTAATATAAAGGGAATAATAAAATTGAATTTTTTTTATAAAATAACTTTCAATTAATAAATGTTTATTATTCTAGAAATAAACGATTGTACGTGAAAATTTAGACTCAAGGTAAGGGACTTCATCACTATCTCATTTCACTGAGGCATTTCTTGTTAAAATGCACCTTTATTATTTTATTTGGTTTATATATAGACACTACAACATTTCATATCCATATTTTATCTCCAATAATGTTATTTAATGATTTATTAATTGTATTAATTCATGGAGATTAATATTCAAATGATCAAAGTTGTGTGAGAAACATTGTACGTTTAAATATTTATTTATTGAATATTTTTCTTCATGATATCAATTTACATATTTATTATATGGATATAAAAGTATTTTAAGGGATATTATTATATATTTTTAATTCAATTCAATTTTATTCAAAAGAGATATTTTTAAAAATAGTATTTTACATTCTTTTCAAAAATTACAATTGAAATGTTTTCTAAAGTACACGTTGACAGAGACTTCTCTACCGCCGTAACGGTTACTTGATATTTCACATCCTCTATAAGCCTTAATTATTTTAAAAAAGGAAAAGAAAAAAAACTTCTTCCATTTTTTGGGTATTTTGTTTTTGAAAGTGGTTTTGATAGAGGATTGTCTATTTCAGTATCTTAAAATGATTTATTTTTATTTAAAATGAAATTTTATGAGTGAATTATTGATTATTGAAATATATTATGTGTTATAATTATTTTATGGTAGTTGGACATTTTATTTTTGGTTATGTGAAATTCCAATGATTGATGGTTACATGATAAACCAAATATTGTTTGTTTCGTGATTAACCAATGATAGGTGGTAACCTTAGAACCTCCAATGCATTTGGTATGTAAGTCGGCCTATTGATCTTCCATTTAGTATTATGTGTGGAAGTCGACCGTACGGTTATTCCATTTAAGTATGGTTACGTACCATGTTACCTTTATATGTTATGAATTTCTTCATATGGGTTTTATGGTAATATTTTGATTTTAAAAAATTCATGTTGTGAACTTATATATAGTGATGTGTATTTAATGCTTCTTAACATTTAAATTATTACATTATGAAAACTTATTCATGATTTACATGTTTTCACAAGACTAAAAATTTTCCTTCTTTATGTATCCATTACAAATATTTATTATTCTCATCCCATGTAATGAAATATTTTTCATGTGATTTAAAGAATAATAGTGTCAAATATGTGATCAAGGAAATGATATTATTAAACATGAAAAGAAACCACAGTTCATTTTAAATGTATATGTTTTATGAAATAAATGGATATTATTGGAAATTTCCACATTGTATTTCTATGTTTTTTTGTTTAGAAGTTATGGAAAAATTTCCTAAGATCTAAACATGATAAGATCCTAAAATGTGTAAAAAATTAAAATTATTGACCAAACTCAATAATATGTATTGTTTAAAGATGGCGATTTATAATTATTTTCGTATCCACAATTATCGTTCTAAAATTTTGTCATATATATTAACCATTATTTACCCATTCCATTCTTTTCCTATATGTTAATAAATCTGAACACCATCAATAATACTATAATTTATATACAACCCGGATACAATCATTTTTCATGTTCACCATATAGATGATCAATTTTCAATTATTCCCCTATTTCCTCTATATAAATATCTGAAATAATTTCATCAATTATATTACAGTTGTTATCTTGAAAAACACCATAATAAATGAACCCAAAATTCTACTAGGCATTATTTTGACAAAACTAAGGTATATAAGTCTGATTAAAACCCTGAAAACGTAAAAAATAAGTGATCTCTATTTTTTTGAATTATTTATATTTAGTCATTTTAGTAACGGACAAAAATACCAATCTCTTTTTGGAAAATTTATATTATAAAATTAAAAAAATCACCAACACCTTCCTCATATTCATCACCCATTCAATGTGTTGTAATAAAAATTCTACTCATTATTAACAATAATAAATTTAATAAATATATATATTTTCAAAAAAATATAGTAGAGATAAAAGTGATTAAGAGGGAAAATAATAACTTATTTCAATGATAATCAATAAGATTCACTTGGGGTATAACTCATTTGTATAATATTTCTTGGATTTTTTCTAATAGTGAATATAATGTGAAAAAAAACATAATAAAATTGGAGAAGAAATTAAATTTTAACTGGAATGATTATAAATCAAAAATATAATAAATATGGTAAATTACTATCAAAGATTTCATAATATAAATGTAACAGGATTTTAAAATTTAAAAAAATATGTTTGGAAATATATATTAATAAATTCAAGAAAATAATGGAATATATTTTTATTTATTATAGTTAATCCATAAAAATAAATTAATGAATGTAATTTAAAATGGATTATGTAGTTTGACTATTTTATCAATTTTTTGATTTATTTTGAAAAAAATTATATGAATCGTGAAATTTAATATTATTGATATGAAGCAAAATCAAGACAACTTTTTCCATTTTAATTTCAATATATATCATTGAATTTTTTAATAGTATTTTCCATGAAAACCCCAATAATTATTAGAGGAAACAGAAATTCATACTATAATATTGTCATACAGTAGAGGTCAAAAAACATAATGACGAATTTTAAATTAATTTCTTATATATATAATATTATTCCATATTTATACATAGTGTATTTTAAATATTGTGAAAAGAAAATTACATTCAATGTATTTTATGGAATCATGTTATATTTTAAGGTAACAAACTAATAACCCTCTTTTTAAAATTCTCCATATACATCATTTGATAGAAGAAAAATCAATATTTATGTGTTGTAAAATTATTTTATGTTCAATACCATGAAATAGAAGTTTAATTATGTAAAAATATAACATAGAAAAACTATTCCTATTTAGTGGGATAATCCTCTTCATTTAAAAACAAATGCAACCTACAGTCTGAGATGGGATTTGCAATGCATCAATCACTAATATCATTTGATCCAAATAGGATAATTAGACCAAATAGTTTCAAAACCTAACATTTATCTATTAGAAAATTAATAAATATGATTAAAGGAACTCATTGAGTGTTTTTATTATGAATTCACAAATAATGGAAACTTTATTGCAACACCCAATGATTTTTATGAGATTCCTTTTCATTTATTTATTTTTTTGTATGCTAAACCAAGATAGTCTTTCACTACACACAAAACATTCTTAGATTGCGGTATACACAACACTATTATTATTTAATTTAACCCACAATTACGGGGTCATTTTATAGATTTAATTTCTTACAAGAATGAGTTTAAGAGAAGAACTAAATTTTATTATGTTAGCATCTAGAAAATATAATGGTAGGTGTCAATAGTATCAATCTAATTATTAAAATATTTTTTACCCATCAATATATGTATTTAATTTATTAGTGGGAATTTAAATATTAATAAAAATAAAATAAAATTTTTTCTAAAAAATATTTAAATACAAAAAAGTGAGATAAGAAACTAAGATAATCACTATTTTGGAATATTATTATTATTTAATGGTAAAAATTCATTTCATTTGTTTTATAAACATTATATAAGAAAAAATTAATTTTTTCGATAAAAGAATTATTCTAAAAATATGGTTTTGTACATTTTGATAATGAACACATTTTAAATCTAGATTTTGACAGTTTTATATAATACATTTCACAAAATTAACAAAGTCTTTAGAAGTGGGATATAAAAAATCTCATTGAATGAATTTTTAATATTATTCTGATAACATTAATATTATGGTTAATATTAAAAATGTACAATAATTAAATTGGAGAAAACATTTTCTGTTGAAATGATTTGTATGGTTAAATTATATTATTAAATAGTTTTAATGCAATTCCCCGCCCACAAAATACTAAATTTGTTGCATGATTTTATTACATTAGAAATATTTCAAGGAATGTAATCACAAAGGAATATTCATTTTAGTAATTTTGTAAAGCCAAATTACATACATGATATTTATAATACATTGGGAAAACAAAATAAAACATGCTACATAATATAATAAAATGAAATTCATCCATTAAAGCATATTTGAAGTTTCCTTCTTCATATCATGGAGAAAGAAACATAGTAAGCATGAGATCAAATGATTAGTAAGGTTATATAAAGAGGAAAGAATAAAAAAATATAAATAAATTAACATTGAAAGCTAAGTAATAGATCAAACAACTTATTAAAAAACAAGATAAGTCTATATTAATATTGCAAGGAATGAAACCGAAACTCATGGCATAAAACTCAGTAAAATGAAAATAAAATGTTTACATATATATGACGATGAAAAATATAATGGATAAATTTTTACTGAATCTAAGTGAGGGAAATGATTAATTATTGGATGTCATGTCTGAGGCACTTGGAAATCTATTGCTGTCAAGACAATTCACAAGACAGTTTAAAACAATGTATTGATATCCGTTTAATTTGAGCAAATAATTTGTCTCATGAAAACATGTCGATGCATTAAGAGGCTATATAAAGTATAGGCCCCAGCCATCAATACAAATAAAAATATTTACTGATATAAAATAAAAAAAATGAATAATATTACCTATAAAATGTGTGTATTTAATAATTTATAAGGTTTTATTAATAATTTCAAAAAAATCATCAAATAACTGTCAAAGTAGATACGATATGTAAAATCATATATGGGTTAGGAAATACTAATATACATTGTATGATACTATGGATATTAATTTACATATAAAATGAATGATTAATATAATAAATTTATTGTTTCAAGAGAAGGTTAGAAATCACAAAAGTAAGTGATATTTCCAAGATAATCATTAAGAATATGTTTTTGGAAATTAATCATTAAACAACCATATTATCCCATAAAACATGAAACATTTTACTCATAATCCCCATGATTTAAGGTTTTTCCTAACATGAATACATTATTCATGATATATTTTATAAAATATGAAGTAAATACACTAAAAAAAGAAGAAAGATGTGTATGTGTAATATGAATTAAAAATTAAATGTAAGACATGATAATTTTATAATATCTTATTACATGTTTGTAAATAACCTTTCATTACATTAACTATTTCATATGTTAATTCCATTGTTTTTCGAGTAAGTTTTTACATGTTATTTCACACTATTTTTAAATATATCATGGTTTCATAATCTCTATAATATAAAACATGATTTTAATGTAATATATATCAAATATATATTTAATTATAGCAGCCTATTATATTTAATGATTAGAAATGGTGTTCATCGTTCATTGAGACAGTATGTTGTATGTACGCATGAATGCTACTTTATTTTCATTTTCATATTATAATATTGAATGATAAATGAAACATGTTTATTTTATAATCATAGTAGAATATTTATCTGATATATGTAACATAAGTTTATTAAAACCATCCTTTATATGTTCTATGTATTCCATGAATGAGTCATATCGCTTTAAGGGGGTGGTAGTCCACACTTTCTCAAAAATAATTATCATATTTACACATGATGGAAATAATAGAGGTATGTTTTATATATAAAAACAAAATAATAGAGAAATTATAAATTTCATAAATAATAAATATATAAACATAGTATCCCTCATAATGTCTACTATGAAATTTGGTAAGGGATAATTGAACAATCATTGTTTCATGGGGTTGTAGTCCATCATTCACAAAATAATATCTTCATTACCCATTAGATGGAGGTGTGTGTATATGTAGGTAAAACCATTTACATAAATACATCCTACAATATTTATGATACTTTTTTCTTTATATTTTTATGGGAAAAATATATTTCAGGGGGTGGATAATGTAAATTAAACTAGAGAGCTTGAGATAAGATGTTACCTCTTAATCAGGTAACTTCATTTGGTCTGAACCAAAATCAAACATGGATTTATTTATTCCCAATGGGGGTTGTATATGATTATTGGTTGAAATTTTCGAGACTATATTTGTAGAGTTTGGATATTTCAATGTTTCTTCATATTTCCGATGAAGAGGGAAAGGTGGTGGCCTTTTATATAGAAGGAAAATGACTCACTTGGATATTTTAGGTACACACATTTTATTACCCAAAAAATCATAAATAAAATAACAAAACTCAATAATTGAAGTATAATTACCTAATTATGTTCAGAAAATGGATTTTGGAAATGATTCTAGGTCATTTAGAAATTAAGTTAATGGTCTAGTGCTTTACGAAGCTTGATTTTTCATTAATTATTGTAATTAATTTTAATCACATTCAATAAAAATTTTGGTAAAAAAAGTTGGTATTATTATAAATTATATATCTGATTATTAAAAATAATCAATCCATTTTCATAAATTACAATCACATAAGTGCAAGAAATATATTTTAAAGTCATTACACAGACATGACGACAATGTCAGTTTTTAAAGTTAAAACATTTGAAGGATTACTATGTTTTTATGCTCAATTTAAACTTTAAATTGATACCATTGACCAGAAATGTATTAATTTATAAAACTATTCTCAAATTAATCTGAAAAAATAATAAAAATTATGATTTAACTATAAAAAAATTATATTAAAAACTAATTTTGAACGGAAATTAAGTGTTTTTATCTATTCATTAAAAAATGATATGATTCAAAAAGATATCAAAAATTTACCCTAACAAAATTTAAATTATTTTCTTTAAAATATTGAATTTATTTTTAAAAATTAAATCAAGATAAGATTGAAAATTCATATTTAAAATGGGTTCTCCATTAAAATTCGATAAAACTATCATAATAAAAAATATAGTATTTTATGTATAATGTTGGTTTTGTTTTTATCATAAGACTATAAAATATATTGGAAGATTGTATAAACTATTTTATGGAAAAAATAAATTTTTTATTTCTGAAAAATCATTTAATATTGATAAATAATTATTTTTATTAAGATAAAACTCCCTTCGAAGCATAAATATAATAATATTCCCTTTTATATACAATAGGTTCTTATTTTTGATTCGTTTTAATTATTAACCAATGAATGATTTTTATATTTATATAATGAAAAAAAAATTTATATTATTTATTACTATTAATAACTACTAATTTAATGGTTATTTTATTTTATATTAAATAATTCAATTTCCATAATACATTGTTATTTGGTTGAACTCATTCTTGTGTGTGACGCAAGCTATTGAGGAAACTCGCTCTTGTGTGTAATTAAAGATAACTCTATGTTGTATGAATTTAAAACTCTATATTAAATTATATTTGATTAAAATAGTAGATATATTATAATCTATCGGGTTTATATATACCCTTTTTACACTTGTTGTTTCATTTTCATAAATACTGCAGAATATAAAGTTGTACATTGTAATGTCAGGTTGTTATATTCTACCAACAAAAATAAAATTTAATCCTTGCAATTTAAAACTTATCTCAGTAATAAATGTATTGAAAATAAACTATTGATGAAATACCCATATCATAAAATGGGTTAATATCACATATCCTTAATATGATATATAGGAAAGTACAATAGTCACGTAAGTAGGTACCCCTTTATGAGATCATAGGTGGGAAATAAAAACATGGATATATAAGATAAAATCCAACAGTAATGTTCTAATAGAGAGTGCTAATAAACTTGTTCAGATGAAATTTTTATTCCAAAAGATCATAAAATAGAGATGTGACAAAACGTCATTGATATCATCAAATATGATGATAATATGATAAATTTGTTGTCTGAAAAACATTTGTCTATTATTAAGTAATTCATTCACTCTCAACGAATGTAAGTAAATATATGTTTTTGTAGACACAAATTTTTCAATTTATTGTTCATTGACCTATTTTTACTTTATCTCTTAGTCATGATGCATCATATGGTGAATTAATATATCAATAATTACATCCAGATCAAAATTTCAACATACCCAATTTCATAAATGGTTAATTTTTCAAAAACAAATTATCCAATATATTGAAAATAATTTCATTGGACTACCAAAATGAACTCATCATTAGGCTTTAGTAAACATGAGGCAGCTCTAAATTTCACATTCCTACCATGTGAATAACTTCATCATGTATCCTCTTGAAATATGCTAATAATTATAATTTCCATAAAATTGTATTAGATACATGAATTATTCATTATTCTTTTAGTAAGACAGATGTTATTAGATATATTGTATCACACCCAATCTTTTTACATTAAATAATTTTATTAATTTTCATGGAATCGGGCACCGTTTTTGTGTAAAGAGTTGAGGACCATTTTTAATTTTAATTCATTATTTAAAGATGAGTGTTTTGGGTTTGCTGGAACCAGCAGCATGGGAAGGGCATAGTTTTGAGACCATGAGGCATGCCTGGTATTGAAAATAAATTAAAATTTTAGAGGGATATTTAAATTAATTTTAATAATAAAACAAGAAAAAGATAAATAAAATTTATTACTATTTCATTAATAATAATAATAATGATAATATTATTATTAATTTTATTGGTATTATTATTATTTTTCATATTAAAAATGTTATAAATTATTATTATTATTATTTTATATCAGGAGTTAGGGTGGGTTTTAGGCCGGTCTACAGGCACCTCATGGTTAGAGGAAACCGCGTGGTCTGCCCAGGCCCCCGTGCGACCACTTCAAAAGTGTACAAAATCTACCGCACTATTTACACACGATTAATTAATCCATGCACGGACTGTGGGATTTAATATTTGAATAATATTTATATTAAAATTGTTTTTGTTATTATATTTTTTTAAATTTTAGTTATTATCACTATTTTATTAAAAATAATTATTAATAATATTATTATTACAATTAAAAATATAAATATTAATAATTTTAAAATTATTATATTTTATTATTATTATTATTTATACTTATTTTATTAATATTATTATTATTATTATTGAGATAGTCTTTACCTTTTTTAGGGTTCTAATTTTTTCCCTCTATCCCCATTCTCCCTCCCTCATACATGTTTCCCCCCTCCTCCATCACATGTGTAGCAGACGACCCCCTAGGTACACAAACCCTTGCTCCGACACCCCTCTCTTCTATGTTCATCTCCTTCAGTTATCCCACCTATAGCCTTGCATGGCGCCAGTGTTTCCTATTTTGTTTTTTATGACCGGTTAGAAAAAATGACCTCCAGTATCAGCTACACTTATCTCGTGTTCACCACACTACTTGCCTCATCTCTAGAAGTCGCGACCTCATCATTACAACACACCCTGGGGGAGCCCTCCCTCTTCACCACTTCTGTTGATGGTTCTTTGGTTTTCAGTTTTCATTGTGGGGGGGGTTGGGTTTGCATAAAACCATAGATTCAAGGTTTTGATTTATAATGTTGATCCCTAAAAATGTATGTCCAATTTGATGTTTTGGGTTGGAATTAGATTCCTTTGGGTGAGAATGAGGTGGATTTTTGTTTTTTCACTGGATTCTGGATGTTCTTCTTCATTTAAGGTACGATACCAATGTTAATTTACTTTAAATTTATGATTTCATTTATTTGTTATTATTTACATCTTCGCTGATAGATAATTGGTGGCCTAAATTTTTTCAAATAACTATTAGATATTAAATAGTGTTTTTTCATTATTTTGAACACGTGGAGTATGATTATTGAAATTGTGCGCACTATTTTTTAGCTAAATATTATAGTTTTCCAATGTATGTGGTTTAAATTTTTTTGTAATCATGTCCTTAATTTTGTAGATGTAATTGTAATGCTTTTTGTTTTAAAGTTGTATTCATATAATTTAAATGGTTGTTTTTATGATGTAAACTTTTATGGTGTGTCTTGTAAATGTTATACTAAGTGTATAATTGATTTATTAAATTTTGAAATCATTTTATTTAAATTTTATAATTGAGTTGAAGGGGTTTGAAATGTTTTTTAGTGTGCAATATATATTAAAGTATAATTTTTATGTGAAAATGGGTGTGTTTCGATGTAAACCCTTGATGTGACATTTTTAAATAAATAAAAAAATTTATAAATAAATTTTTAAATTATTTATGGGATTTAAATCATGTTAGGGAATTTTTTGGGACTGCGATTGATTTTAAAAAGGGGATTTTCAGTTTATTTGTAGAATACATTCCTTGTATTGCCTCCTTGATTTAATTTATAATCCATTTTAATTAATTATTAAATTATTAAAAAGTTTTTAAAAAAAATTGGTATAATATTTGAGGTGAACATGATTTTAAAATGGATTTTGAATGTATGGTGTGTTTTTGTTGAGTTGTTCACACTATGTGTCAGTCCAACGGACCGGTTCGGTTTTTCTAGTGGTTTATGATGTTTAAAAACATGAATGATTTTTAAATGTATTAGTGATATCTAAAAAGTTGTTTGGTGATTCACCAATGGTTTTTTAAATTTTTTTTTATTAGAAAGATTTTGTGCATGGTTATTCAAAACAATGGTCTGAAATGTGAAAACATTGTGAGGCACATTTTGAATCATTGAAATGTTTTAGTTGGAAAACCCTTCAAGGAGTAAGGATTACCTTGGAGGTTGACCATGTGATTAGAATTTCCTTTGCATGGGATCTCCCTTGTATGATTATTGTTTAATGGTAAGGAACACTCCTCAAGGCAGTCAGGGTGGTGCACGTTTGTGTGTTTTGGGTGATAGAATGTATAGACATTGTTTCTTGATCTTTTTTAGAAATCCCCATTAAGAACATCACAGGAGAACCTATCATAGCTATGATGATTACAAAGAATGATTGATTCATTATTTGATGACTTACTAACTTCTGGCCCATATATGAAAAAATATTTGTGTTTATTACTATTGGATTTGGCCCCTCATATTTTATATGTTAGTGTGGCTGGGAATTTGGGTGTTTTAAGATAATCATTTGTGGCATGATACCAGGGATGAGGTCTCTAGTATTATTATGCTATGTCTTTCCTTAGAGTTCCTATGTCCTCATACGTTCCTCTGATACTAGTATGGTTAGTTTAATTTCATTCATTATGTTGGATCATATTCCTTGTATGAGGTATTGGTGTTTTTTGTGAAAGGGTTACTGTATGGTATTATCTAAAATGGTTTCTAAAAATATGTTTTTGAATTAACATTAATTTTTCTCTTCTTTTCACCATTATAAAAGATGGATCCTTATTTGGTTTTCATTCCCCTTTCTTCCCTTGAGCCTTGTTTTAAATCATGATGGAAATGATTTTTTATTGTTAGTTTTATAATAAAAAGTGTGAAAAACCCCATACATGGATATTTTATTTCAAAACTGTAAACCAATGTTTCTTTATTTAATGTTTGATTATTGGGAAAATATTTAGTCAGGTCTACCTACATAGTTTTAATACTTAGTCCTATAATGTTTTCTTATTTCAGGATTCAACTCTAGGCTTCATCATGGGTTTGTTCAACTAGGGGGATAGTAGATCATTTAGTGGGAGATTTACCTATACATTCATATGGAGATAGTGGTTCTTCAGTAAGGTTAGTCTAGTTATATATTTTAATTGTATTTTCAGTTTCCTGTTTGAATGATATTCAGATCAGTTTCACTTATATATTTTACTACATGATCTACTTGTTTCTCCTCAGTTTATTTTTTTTATTGGGAGAAATCGTTCCCTTATTGTACTATATTGATAACCTTGGTTGTTTTTTCAATCATGAGAGGATCAGAAATGCCTCTTGGTCCTTACCTCTATTTGGAGTGGGTGACCGGTTCATAGTAAAAATGGGTTGTTTCATGAAAAAATAGTATTAGATAAGGTCATATATTTAGTGGAACATTCTCATTAGAGAAACCATTCATACATGGGGATGTCAAGGTAGAATGTTTAATATTTTTAGGCTTCAAGGTGTAGGAATGATAAGGAGGTCATGATCCCTAGCTCGTTCTGAACCTCAGGCAACCATGGGATGTCTGAGATTAGTGGTGTCATTTGATTCTTGGTGTTTGTTTGGTGTTGGGAAATAAAAATGGAGTTGTGATGTGGCATTCGTGAGCTCAAAAGGCCTGCTTAGCCATGTAGAGCCAATGAAATTACCCTCGAATACACTCTGTGGAGGTGGAGTTAAGTGCATATAGCCACCAACCATTTTTCCATGTCATCCACTTACACTAGTTTTCCCTTGGGAATTTTTTTATCTTCCTTAATATTGAAAATATTCTTTGCAATGACTTTTTCATGGAATTTTGAAATTTTTTATTGAAAATGGAAATGAATTTGATTTGAAAATGTTAGTTGTCTACTTATTTCTTAGTGTCCTACCCCATGCAGATTTGATGGATCCCCAATGCACAACATCGGGAGGTGCACCACTAGAATAGATTTCAATTGATAACCCTATAGACTACGTCCTTGAGTTTCAGATGTTTAACCCTCCTCTATTTTATAGTCACGTCGGTCCTCTTGAGGATGAATAGTGGAAGTGGAAGATTTAGAGGGACTTTAGATTATTTTTTATTAATGATTCATTAACTGTAATGTTTTATACCATTATGAATATACGTTCAACCTACAAATAGTGGACGTTCGTGTCTTGTAGAAAGCCTTAGGAAGATTTTACTTGGGATTTATTCAAGTAATTGTTCATCTGACACCATTTCTATAAGATAACAATGCTACGAAAGAGAATGGATTTGTGTGGTTTCTAGTAGGTTGTTGGATCAATATAAGAATTATATGATTGTTTATTGGATCTAGTTGTTTATGACCCTGTGTAAGTTATCAATGATCCCATGAAGGCTCGACACATCGAGTTTGGGCTCCATCCTAAATTATAGTTGAATGTGGCAGAGCTCAACCGAACCACTTTATCCAATGTGGTGAGAAAATCCTTTCATTGAGAAGTTCAATTGGCTGAAGTGATTCAGATGGAGAATTCTCTTCTTGTAATTTTATGTAGAGAATATGATCTCCATAAGAATAATGGGAAGAGATATTATGTTGTTGGTGCTGGTAGGTGAATTTTGAGACCTTAAGACCTCCAGTCAACATATTCATAACATAATGTAATTATCTATCATCAGTGTGGTAATCATGGTCATAAGAGGCTGTCATGATGAAATTCTACAAGAATCTACCACAATTATGGATGCTTGAGTCCCTTGCAACAGTTTTTCTGAGGTGATTACATGGATCATTATGAAGTCAGGACAGTCTCTTCAATGGTCACCTCATCCCATCTGCAGAAGTTGGGAAATTTTTGGGATCATTTAGGAGTTTTATATTTGCAGTGTTCCCACGATGTAATAGTTGTGGCTTGAGGTATTTTGTGGTTTTGCATTCTTTGTCAATATTATATAGATGGTTATTGTTGAACCCTTTAGAACTACTATTGTAATGGAAGTGTGTTTTGGGATTTTGTTAATCTTCACTATTTGTTTGGGGGTTTCTAAAGCATGAATTCAAGGCTGCAGATGATTTTATCATCAGGTCTATAACCATAGGTCCTAGAGTGAAGTTGGATCATATTCAAGAGAACACTAAAGTCATTAGAAGTCCTTGGTATGAATTCATGTCTTGACATGGGAGATGGATACAGATAATACTTTAATGTAGTAGTTCTGTTTTATTTGTTCTATTTGGTGGAAAGTTGAGTGGGAACCCCATTTACATGTTATGACCCATTTGAATCTATGTTTGTCCCTTGTTTATGAGGAGGTTCAGTTTCTTTATCTTCTTAAAATCATAGTTGTTGTGTCCCATTAGGTGTATTCCACAATTTAAAGGTCCCTTGTGTGGCCAGTTTGTGTCAATCAAGTGTGGCTTAGTTTGTGTCCTTCTAAATGTTTAATGATATCGGTGTGTGTTAGTTGTGATTTAATAGTCCTTCAATTGGCCCCTTACCTTCCATCCACTTGTATTGGTAGTTTCTTGTCCATGTAAACAGGTTTCGAGTTTGTTTTCTTTCGTTTGACATTATAGTGGGGAGATAGATCACGAGTCTCATTGAATTCAGTGTTAGCCTCTTTCTTATAGGGGAGCCCATTTGGGCCTCCCCATTTTAGTATCCTAGCACCACTCCTAGTATCAGTTTGTTTTTAGATGGCCTCATACAAGGAAAAACTATTTTATGACATTCCATTGAGCGAGTATTGGGATGAAAGTGTTCCATAGGTTTTGTTGAAGGTTATATAGTTTTCCCCAAGATGGGGATTGAAATAATTAATTTTGTTTGGGTGGATGGTATGAGTTCTCTTTTAGGATATTTAATTTATTCGTGTTTTAAGGTTGGTTTGGGCATCATAAAATTTTTATGTCCTTTGGACTGATCAACATGGAGTGTTTAAGATTTTGTGGTTGGGTGGCACTTACCAGAGATTCTGGTTTGGTCCCTTGAGTTCATCTAGATAGAATGTATCTAGTTTTGGTGTCTTTTGACTTCTTATTTTATCATTCCTTAGGGGAATACACTTGAACCAAAAAGATGTACTAGTTTCTGTTTTCGGGTTTGGCATTATTATGGCTTTTCCAAGTGCAGAAAGCGTTATAGTGGGGAGAAATGTCACACCCAACCTTTTTAAGTTATTTTATTTTATTAATATTTCCGACATAGAGTACCCTAATTGACGATTGGTTAAAAACCAAGTTTGATTTTTTGTTTTTTATTTTTATTTATAGATGATTATTATAGGCCTGTCGGAACTGGGAATATGGGTAGGGAATGATTTTGAGATTGTGTAGCATTCCATGTATTCAAAATAAATTAATATTTTAAAATAATAATGAAATGAAAGTTAAAAATTACAGAAGAAATTATAAAATGAAATTTTAAAGTTTTATTTAATAATAGAAATAATAATGAAAAAATTAATAATTTTATTGGGATTACTATTATTATTATTATTATTAAAATTATTAATTATTACTTTTTCTATAATTTTTATCGGGAGTAATGGTGGGATTTAGGGTGGTGCATAGTCACCATACTGTTAGTGGAAAACTTGCAGTCATCCTGGGTACTCGTGCGACTGGTTCTGGAGTGGGAAGAAGCTACCACACAGTTCATGCATGGTTTCATGATCAATTCATGGGCCGTGTAGTTTCTTATAATAATTATATTTTTTATAAAATGTTTTCTTTTCAATATTAAAATTATTATTATTATCACCAATTAATTAAAAATGGTTTTTAATAATAATATTATTAAAATATAAAAGATTATTATTATTAATTTTAGAATTATGTTGTAATAATTATTACTATTATTGAGAATTATTTTATTATTAATATGATTATTATTATTATTATTATACTTTTTTACCTTTTTTAGGGGTCCCATTTTATTTATTTTCCCCCTCATTACCTATTCTCCCTCCCTCCTATGCCTAGCCCCCCTCCTCTATCATAAGTGTAGTGTGTGACCCTCTAGGTGCATAACCCCTTTCTCTAAAACCTATCTATTCTCTAGATGGCTCCTCCGGTTATCCAACCTCTAGTAGTGAATCTCTCTAGTGGACAATCTTCCGGCTGCACAAACTACTTATTATGCCACCCTCCACTGTCATTCACCCTTATATGGAGCACAATACCCAGCCGACTGCCTCTCTAGTATTCATGACCTCAACAGAAAACCCCACTACAGTGGTGGCCTCCCTCAACCCGTATTCCAGTGAGGGTTCTTTGATTTGGGGATTCCTTTTGGGGGTTTATTTAGAAAAAACACTAGATTCTAGGGTTTTATATTTAAATATGATCCCTAAAATCCTGTGTCCAATTTAATGATTAGTGTTGGAATTGGATTCCTTTGGTTGAGAGTGAGGCGCGATTGAGTTTTCACATTGGATTATGGAATTTCATCATTATTTAATGTAGGATCTCATTGCACATTACCTTTAAATTTATGATTAAATTTATTTCTTATTTTCACCTTTTTGAAAGCTAATTAGTAAACTAAATCATTTTAAATAATTGTTACATGTTAAATAGGGTTTTTTGTTGGTTTATTTTGAATATGGAGTGTAATTTTATTGAAAATTTTCACCCCATTTTATTGCTAAATATCATAGTTGACATTTTAATGTGGTTCAATATTTTTGGGAATCATGTTTTGAATTTAGAAAAATAATTTTAATGATTATTATTTTAATGTTTCCATTATATTATAGAATGGTTGTTTTACAGTTTAAACATTAATGGTTCATCTTGTAAATGTTTTAAGAAGTGTATAACTGATTTATTAAACTGTGTAAACGTTTTGTTAAATTTTATAACCATGTAGAAGGTGTTTGATGTATTTTTACCACGCGATTGATTTTAATGTACCATTTTATGTGAAATTAGGTGTGTGTCGATGTAAACTCTTATTGTAACATTTTAAAATTATTTACAAACTGTTTAAATGATTTCTAAATTTATTTATGTGATGTGAATCATTTTAGGGCTTTTTTAGAGTGGGTTTGATTTTAAAAAGGGGATTTTGGGTGTATTTTTTGGTTAAAGGCCTTACAACTCCACCTATATTGATTTTATAACACTTTTAAATTATATATTAAATTATATAAGAGGTGAGAAAAATATGTTTTATATGTTTTGAGTAGAACATGATATTAAAATTCACTTTTAAGATATAGTGTGTTTTTGGTTGAGTTGTGAAAACTAATTATTGTTTAAATAGCCCAGTTCGATTTTTATATTGGTTTATGATTATTAAAAACACGTTTTATTTTGTAAATGTATTGATGTTATCAAAAAATGTTTTTGGGGTTTCAAAAGTCAATTTCTATGTTTTTTGGTATTAGAAATTATTTTTTCATGGTTATTCATAAAAACAGTTTGAAATGTGGAAATGTTGTGAGGCCTGTTTGGCATATTTGAAATTGTTTATTTGTAAAACCATTTGAGGTGTGAGTCTTTTTTTATTGGTTAACCATGGGATTGGAGTTTCATCGGTATGGGATATCCCTTGTATGATTATTGATTAAATGGAAGGAGTACTCCTCAATACGGTTGGGGTGGTGCTAATTTTCGGTTATGTGTGATGGAATGTATATGATTTGTTTCATGATCATGGATAAAACACCCCTTTACAAACATTTAATTGGAACACAGAATAGATACAAGGATTATTGAGAATGATTGTTGCACTGGTAGTTGATTTACTAACTAGTGGACCATTGTAGGTGGATATATTAAGGTATACTACTATGGGATTGGTCCCCTCGTTATGTCCTATGTTAGGGTAGTTGTGTGTTTGGAAATTTTGAAATCATCATGTGTGGAATTATAACAGGGATGTGGTCTTATTTATTAGTATGTTCTAGTTATCCTCTATGTTCTTATGTCCTCTTATGTTCCTCAGATACTAGTATGTTTAGTGACATTTCCCTTTTTGTGTAGGATAATATTCCATGTATTTGGATTTGGTGTTTTCTTTTGAAATAGTGAGTTCTTGGATTTATATAAGAAGGATTCCAAAACAAATGTTTTTTATAATAAAGCATGTTTTCATTCTGTTCACCTTTTTTGAAACATTATTATTTATTTTGTTCCCCTTCCCATTTCTTCCCTTATGCCTTATTTTAAATCATTAGGGAAATGGTTTAGGTTTTTTTTAATGAAAAGTGTTGAAAACCCTATATTTGCATATTTTATTTCAATCTACTAAATCAATGATTCTTTATTTATTTTATGTGAATTTGGAATATAATTATTCATGCATAATTATTGAGTTTTTTACTAATGCATATAGTGTTTAGTTGTTTTTAGTTTATGTCGCATATTTCAGCTTGGGTTTTTTCGGCATGGGAAACAGCTCATCATTGAGATAGAGAGTGCCCCAAAGGGGTACAAAGAGATAAATTTTGTTTAGTTCGGTTAGTATAGTTGTGTATTTAATTTTTATTTTTAGTCTCCTATTTAAATGATATTCAGCTCATTTTCAGTATTACATTTAACTACATGTGAAACTTCCTAATGTTTATTTTCTATTTTATTATTGTCGAAAACTGTTCACTTTTTATTCTCTATGGAACCCCTTTTCACTTATCTCCGCATCGAGAGGATTTGAAATTCCTCTTGTGCCTTTTTACAGATTGGCTTGGGTGACCAATTTATGTTCGTCCCAGGTTGAGTCATGACATATTTTTTAAATCCATAAGTGCTAAAAACTATATCAATTATATCACATGAAACTTGTCAAAAATTCATTACAAAGTTATATGGTATTCATATCATACCCATATCAATCATTTATTCCTCATTGTCTCAATATCTAGAATATATTAAGGGATTTATTATAACTAATCACAAGTATTCTTAAATGATTAACTTTACACTGAATAAATTTTCATACCGCCATTCAACATATGGTCTGAAATCCCTAACAAAAATATACTATAGTACATCCCTTAATTTTATAATAAATAAAAGGATGAGTACATAATAAATAAAATACATTGACATCATGTGTCATAGATCCAAATATAGATGTAAATTAATCATTTCACATTGTTTGTGTGAGTAACTTATTTTTTACCCTGAACCCTTATCTTCTTCATAGGTGTATTCAATTGATTCATTGGGAATTAATTTGAATAGATCCCTATATCCTTGAAGTTTTAACACTAAACATCACTAACTGACTTCATCTCCTCGCATTCCTATTCATGTTAACCCTTTCACCACACTTTATAAAAATTACAAATCCATTCAATCATTTACCTTGGTGATTCATTCCATAGTTATCACAAATTGAGAAATCCTTTGTTCCTTCAACTCCATTGACTAATTCATGTATTTATGGTGATCAGAATACATATACTTCTCTTGTTTTACCTTGAATACATAATATCTAGATAATTCATTTTCTAATTGGAAGGAACATAAAACTATTTCCTCATTGGAAGAGAAATTATGAGAAATGAGTTCCCATGAAATATTTGGATTATGACCATCTAAGAAGTGGTAAATAATTCACTCTCTCTTGAATATATAATCCATATCATAATTGGATAAACTTTTAAGGGTATTTTAATAATCTATAATTCTTCCTTTTTTCTTTACGCTTAAAACATTATATTCATCTCAATTTTATAATCATGAAGTGAATTATTTATCAAATATTGAATCTTTATATTCACCCCATTATATTAGTTATACTTTCCATCCTCCCTTTTATTATAGATTAATGAACACCATTGATCAGCATCACCTTGGAGACAATAGACCACACGTGTAACCTTTTCCATTTAGAAGCATTTTAAGGCTGTTAAAATCTTTTCTAGAGGCTTACTCCTTTTCCTTGATAAAATAATATTAGTAGTGAAACTAAAAGACAAGGGATTATAACACATAAATTGATCCAATATAATAGATTCTATCCACAAAATACGTTTCTCCATTAAGGTATTGTTATTTATCACAACCGGACAAAACTACCCTGATATATCCATAACATTTTCAGTTCTAATACTAGATACAATTATATTCTCAATAGGGAGATTTTTTACATTTTCCATTTGTGCTAACACAATTCTCTATTCATAGATTCTTTTCTCGAAAATTACATATACTATATTAGATCATAAAATTATGAACTTTCTATATCTCTTATCATGGTATAGTACATAATATAAATTTATTCATTGTAAATCTCTAAATCAAAAACATTGGTTACATTGAGAAAAATATTAATTTTTTAATCCATTATAATCATTGGTTAATAAAATTTGAACCATCATAATAATCTAGCACAAAATTTAAAACTAGGTTTTTAATAATGCCCATTATCATGTTTAAGGTTACCCCGAGTTGGGTCCGGAACACATTGTCGGAGTTATTACTCTTAGGTACATCAATACCAGAACCATGTCCACTTATAGTATATATAGCAGAATATATTTCTAGTAATTCTCCCATATTATCTACCTTACCGTAAATTTTAAGATTTCAATTTATAATAATCCTCAAAATCAATCTTATTGTTGTCCTCTAGAATCAATGTTTCCAAAATCTAGTTTCTATAGTTTATTTTAAGCTTCCTCTAATACTAACTATAATTACCCAACCCTTGAAGCCCGCATCCGGGGCATTATTTTATTACATTTGAATGATTAAAAAGAATATAGTCCCAAAGGACCACTTAGTTTAGATGTTATGAAAAGGTAAACAATATACATGAGACCCACAGTACATTGAGAAAACAATGTGAAACATGCTACACAATAAACTGAAATGAAATTCGTCCATGAAATTTTATTAAATGATTTCTTCTTTATATCATGGGGAAGGAAAAAATAATAAGGGTGAGATCAAATTCTCTGTAAGGATTATCAATTCGGGAAAAACAATAAATCAATAGAAATTAATAACTTGGAATGATAAGAAAATGATTACCCATGCCAATAAAAAAACATGATATGAAAATATCTATATGAAAACGTTAGAAAATGAATCTCATGTCATCAAACTCTATAAACTAATAATTGAAATGTATCCATATAAATGTAGATGAAAATTATAATGGATGAATAATAACGAAATCTAAATGAGGGAAATTCATAATTATTTGAAGTCATATTATAGGAACATGAAAACGGATTATCATGAAGGCATTTCACAAGAAAATATGAAACTACAGATAGAAACCAATTAAATTTAGCCAACTAATTTGTCTCAAGAGAATATTTTGATACATCAAGGGGAAATACAAATTTTGGGACACACCCATCAGTACTAGTACAAATAATTCCTCATATAAAATAATTAAATGAATAATATTCCTTATCAAATATCCATATTGAATAAATAATATAGTTTTATCAATAATGTCCCAAATAAAAAAATTACTATAAATGTATACCGCATATGTTAAATGATATGCACATTAAGAAATACTAATATCTATTGTTTGAGAATATGGATATTTATTTAAATTTCCAGAGAAAACTGATTACAACAATGTTATTTCTTCTAGATAAGGTTATCAATCATAAAATTATGTGATATTACAAAGGTAATATTTAAGAATATGTTTTAGGAAATTAATCATTAAACCTCCCAAAGTATCCCATACCAATTAAAACATTATTTCATAATCCCTCTGATGAAATTTTTTTCATACCATGATAAAAATGGATTTCTGATGTAATGTATAAAAGAGACAGTATATACACTAAACAAAAGGTGTAATTGGTTTATATGGAGTATGCCTTATGAGCAGAAAAGTAACAAAATAATCCCCTACCTTAAACTTCTTTGGGTTGTGTGGTCTTTTCAATCATGAAGAGTTTATTTAAACGTGTAAATAACTTACAACATAACAATATTAATATTTATGATATAATCTATTATCTTTTTATAATAACTGAAAACCCTTTTGTTAATAACCTTTCATTGTTATAACTATTCCGTGTGTTAATTTCATAGTTTTATAATTATTCTTTAACATGTTGTTTTTCATTATTATTAAATATATCATGGTTTCATAATCCATATAATGTATCCCATAATGACAATGTCAAACATTTCTAGTAAATATTTATTAATAATAGTCTATAATATTTGATGCTTATAAATGACGTTCACTGTTCATGATGATGGTTGGTCGTACGTAGGAATTAATGATTCTTTCATTTATTTTTCTTATTAAAATAATTAAAAATAAATTATACATATTTATATTATAATAAAATTAGAATATATATATTATATATGTTACATAGGTTTATTTAAACAATCCATTATATGTTCTGTGTATGGTATGAACAATTCATATCACATTGAGGGGGCGATATTCCACACTTCCTCAAAAATAATTATTATATTTACACATGATAGAAATCATAAATTTATGTTATAAATTAAATTAATAGAAAAATTAATAAATTATAAATATCATATATAATACATACATAAATATAGTTTCCATCATAATTGCCACCATGAGAGGGGGTAAGGGAAAAATTAAGAATCATCATTCGGTTAGGTAGTAGTTCTCCATACAAAAAAACATTATGATTATTACCTAGTAGATGGAGGTTTTTTTATGTGTAGGTAGAAATACTTGTATAAAAACATCCTATTATATTTATTATAATATTTTTCTAATCTAATTATGGTAAAACATATTTTAGGTGGTGGATAATGGAAATTAAACCTGATATCTTGAGAGAAGACGTTACCTCTTAATTGTGTAACTTCTTTTGGTGTGAATTAAAAGCTTTCTTGGAATGAATTATTATATTTTTAGGGGAGTGATTTGTGGAGAATACATGGTTAGTGTTTGGATGAGAAATTTAGGCTTTATAGGTGTGAGGAAGTTAGAGAGGTGGTGGCCTTTTATAGGGAATGAAAAGGACTCACATGGAATTTTTGGAAAAATGATTGGTGTGAACATGTTCTTAACTAACCAAATTATTAAAAAAATACAACTCTCTAATATAAGTTTCATAGATGAATTAGTATAATAATATTGGTTTTGGACATTTTTTGAGGTCATTTGGTCCCTTATGATAAAGTTGTAGTCCTTTTGAATCTAATTTTCCATTAATAATATTAATTAAAATTAATCACTTTCACTAATCATTTTCATAAAAAACAAATTATGTAACATTATAAAATATAAAATAGTATTATTCAAAATATTTATTCCGATTTTCCAATTACTGTAATATAATTGAAAAAAACTAATATAAAATTTAACCAGCAAGCGGGATGACAATGTGGGGTTTAATGTTAAAAATATCTGAATGTTCACTATGTTTTTATAATCAATTTCAAATTGGTATTGATTGAAATGACATAAATTTTAGTAATTGATAAATATAACTCCCAATTAATATTTATAACCAATTTCAAGCATAATTTATCATTATAATTAAATTAGATTAATATATAATTTTGAACAATAATTCTGTATTTTTAACTGTTCATTTAAAAGAATATATTTCCAAAAAATATCGAAAATTTACCCTAAGTTAGTTTTTTTGTTTCATATTTAAATATTATGTTTATAATGAAACATTAAATGAATAAATGTTTCAAAAATCAGATTTAAAATTTGTTTTCCATTAAAAGGCTGTAATGTTTTCTTAATAAAAATAGAGTATTTTATGTATAAAATTGGGGTTGTTTTTATCTTAATACTATCAAATATAATGGATGAATGTCAAAAATATTTATTTAAATATATAAAATATATATTACATTAAATAATTTAATAGTTTTAATTAATTATGTTTTATTAACATAAAACTCCATTGGAATAATAAAAAGAAAAATACTTCTTTTTATATCCAATTCGTTCTTATTTTTGTTTCTTATTAACTGTAAACCAATAAATTACTTGTATATTTATATAATGAAAAAAATTATAGGTTATTTATTACAATTCATTACAACTAATTTAAAGGCTTGTATATATTATATTAAATGGTTATATTTCAATAATACATTGTTATTTTGTTAAACTCATTCTACCATGTGTTGCAAGCTATTGAAGAAGGTAGATCAAGCATGAAATGTAAGATAACATGGTATTGAGTGAATTATATGTTGTTGAATATATTATATTCATTTAATATTGTATATATATTGTAGTGTATCAGGTTTATATATTTCTTTTTTACACTTGTTGTTACGTGTAATAAACACTATAGAATAAAATGTTGAACTTTTAAATTTCAGGTTGTTACATTTAAAGTATAAATTGACTATATTTTTATCATTTAATATAATGTTGGTTATTTTAATTTATTTTTCCAATAATATATATGTAAAAACAAATCCATCCTTTTCTATGTTTTAAATTTAAAAAAAGTTCATCATCATAACAATGGGATTAATTTTAAATTAATTACTACCACTTTTGTGTTATGATTTTTTAAAAATGGATTCCATATTTTGAATATGTGGGTAAAAATTATATAAATTTCATTCTTTTATTTCTGGGAATTATGAATATTTATTTCAGTATTTTTTGAAATACTTTAAACTAATAAATAGAATATTTAATGGTAAAAATAATACTATAAAATTAACTAAAAAAATTGCTTAATATCATTGGAAGATTTTATTTCAACCTAAATCATATGGAGGTCTAAATTTCATCTTTTTTAATCCACTTTTATGAAATTAGGACATTTAATATATTTTATTTAATGAAAAGATAAATATGCCTCCCTATAAATTTTAATAACTCTTAATTTTTTTTATTATATTTTCCTAAAAAAGAAAATAAGACTATAAATACCCATTTGAATGAAAAAATATTTTTATTTATCATGGAATTTTTTTTATTTTTTTTGAAATAAATATTTTCAATTAATACATATACATTGATGATGTAGAAAATATTTAATTGATGATGAATCAATAAAATAAATTATATTAAATTTATTATAACCATTAAAAGACCAAAAGACTTTACAAAGTCATATTTTTCTAGTATATATCGACCATAATTATAAAAGGGTCAAGTTATTTTACTTATAGATCTGAATGGAAAAACTTATTGCACGTGTTTTATTTCATTCAAAGTAATGTTAATGATGTCACATTAATTTTTTAATAAATATAAAATTTTTAATGTAGTGTTTTCCATAATATGTACTCAAATATGAGTATTATTATGAAAAATAAATGATTTATATTCGAAGAAGTATTTTAGTTTTAATTTTTATTCAAAAAATAAGAATATTCTTTAACTTCACAAAAGTAAGGTAATAATTATTTTATTAATGGAAATACATATTAAATGTTAATGAAAATAATAAAAATAAATATAATTCCAGACAAATAATATATCCCAAAAATTTTATAGATTACCTTGACTCCATATTAATATAATAAAATAATTAGTTCATGGTTAAAATCTTTTCTTCAAATTTTTAAAAATCCACGAAATGAATATTGTCAAAATTGAAACTAATGATATTTAGTAAAATATTGTTTTTTTAAATAATTTCAATGTAATCAAATATTTTTAAAAGTATATATTATTTATTATATGGGCATAAATTTTCTAATGTACTAATGAATGGTATAATTTACTACAAATAAGTAAATATTACACCATTTTTATATTGAAATATATGTTACCTTAGTTAAAAATTAAACAAAGTAACTAAGTGTTAATTAAAATGATAAAGTTAAAAATTAGAGGAAACCATGTATAAAATTTTTTTGTTGATGAATATACAACCTTAAATTTTTATTTCTTATAAAATATGACATTTTGGAGTTTTTTGATGTGGTTTTACTTAATTATAAATTTTTATTTTCAGATATTCCAATTGTGCCCCTCACCTTAATTATAAAAAAGCATAACCACCCTCAAAATATCACTTCAATATGAGCCTTCACGGTGAGCTATACCCTACCAATATCTATTCCCAAACTTTGTAGTCACATTATAGAGGTTTTTATCTTCTAAAAAAACCAACTCTAGTTCCATTAGAAGGAGATTTAGTGGGAACTCGTCGAATAAAAGGTAATGTCTTAGACCAATTTATTCAAACAAATTTATTCTTTTTTATCCTCTTAATTTGTGTTTTACATAATAAATAAATTAATCATGTATCAATTATATTATTAGAAGTTATTATAGTTACAGAACAATCATATTCCACCTTTTATCCATCATATAGAAAACGAAATCACCACACGTGCGTACATATGACTTACCATCTCCACATCGTGGTTTAATATATTTTTCATCACCGCATTACATAAATGGGTATAATTATTTAAATAATAAGAATATATTATTATTTTAGAAATATTTTGATACTATAAAAATATATATACCATCCACTTTCATAATATTAAACAATTAAATGAATTGTATTGTTGCTCGTGCGTACGTATGACCTATCGTCTCCATGATGAAATTTGATTCATTCTACATGATCTTCATTAAATAATGATTATAATAATTATTGAAATAAATAAATATGATATATATTATATTAATATAATTTTTCAAATTATATAACTTTATCCAAATAAGTGGAATATGAACTTATCCGAAAAAACAAGCCTGAGAAAAAAAATCATTTAATGCCCAATAGACGACTAATCATGTTATTAACAAACAGTAAATTACATGATCAAAAATGATGTTATGAAATTATTATGATTTAGGAAAAAGATAATGACATTATTTAAACCCTTACATAGAATGGTCATATACATATGAAGCAACCCAGACCTATGGTAAGGGATACTTTTCAACTCTCATTATTATCCTGAATTTTTTAATATAAGTATTTACTGGGATATATTTATAATCTATCTCCATGTATCCTAAATATGTATTGAAAAAAAAATCATTTTATTTCTTAAAAAAAATTAAATTAAATTTTACCCTTTTGTGATTTTGTTAAACGGTGTGAAATGAATCTTTTTCATTTTCAATATGAGGTACTTTTTAACATATATGAAAAAGTATGAGAAGAATGTTTTCTATTAACATATATATCATGAATGGATTTTCTATGATTCTATAATTCCTTATTTCCATGATTCTTTACATACATGTTTTCAGTGTTATTTTTAAATAAATCATTTTTCTTTTAAAAATGGGTTGTGTTTTATGAAAGGATAATATTTTTGATGATAAAATCATATTTTCCTCAAGCATTAGCTTCATGTTTTCTATCATGATTTTTTCCATCTAAGAAGTAATTCATTAAAATGGATTTTGTTATATTATACTACCCTATTATTAATATGGAATAATTATGTTTGTGAAGTAATTATATTTATTAAATTGAATTGTTTTACATTGATTGTAGTATGATAAAATCATACTCAAGAATCCCATTTTATTCACTCATTTATGCTATAAGTAATTTTTTTATGATTTTTTGTCATGCATAAGAATTATTTTTTTATGAGATGGGTGGTTCCAATATATTTATCCAATTAATTTGGTAAATATTTATATCTCATGATATAGGTAGGACATGAAGATAAATGCTCTTAGTTCAGTAATATAGGGTTGGAATTGGAAATGATCCAGATTCTGTGAAATATTATTGCAATGGTATGTAAACCTGGTTCAATAATAAATAACTAGAAAAGAAGTGAACAATATTTAGTAAAAGACATTATCCAATATGAGTGTCTTGGAAATGATCCTTGTCTAAATGGAAATGATTTTCTATTGTTATGTGTTTTCCATAAATCCTTGTTTTATTAAAATTTCATTTTCTCTTGGCCCATCTTCCATTATGATTTGGGCCTATGAACTTCCAATAGTTACTCCATGAAATGGGATTTTGATATATTTTATACAAGCTATGAATTTAAAAATTAATGTACATGTTATTACATTGTTATGTTTATGTTTTGTTAGATATTTTATTTGTTTACACTTAATGATAATCTTAGCTCACCCTTTTTATGTTCCATTGAAACATGATATGAATAAGTGTATTAACTAATATGTGTCAAAAGGTGTTTTATTTATGGATAAAAAATAGGAGATGATGCAGATTTTTTATGAACAGTTGTTTATGTTTTCCTATTTTCTAATGACTCTAAACTAATATGGTCTTTGATCATCTTTTTTTGTCATATATTTTGAATTCTGAAAAAATAATGTAATTTATATATATATCAATCTAGGGTATTTATATTTGTTATCTGAGAGAAGTTTTAGTAAAAAATGTGAAACTAGGATGTGAATCCTTTAGTGTGATCCCTAGAGATATTTCAAGGTATATTTCCAGGGATATACTAAAGTTAATTCTATGTATAGTTTGAAATCATATAATTTTTATGATAATCATAAATTACATTGGAATAAACCTAAGATATCATAGACTTAAATATTATAATAAGTTTTCAATACTTATGTGTTTTTAATATCTACTATGTATTTCTCACACATTTCTTTATGTTCCTAATCGATATCCAGAACTAGATAGAACAGATATCACCTTGAATGTTTCAGATGTGCAACATATAGGAATAATGAAAATTGATTTCTTAAGAAGAAATCTTATAACTAGAATCACGAAGGTTGTATGAGTATTGGTTATAGTACTGCGGATAAAGATATTGTAAATGACATGTGAAAGGTATGTGATGTTCTAGAATTATTTTTTAACATTAAACAAAATATTCTTGTTTTGATTAATGTTGATAGACCATAAAAAATGATTCATATTTCAGGAAATACAAATATGATTGATACTGAGTAATGGTTTTAAATAAATATGGATGATTGAATTGTATATGATTCTAAATTTAATGATTATACATATCATGATACATATATGTGTTTTCATTATATGTTTTTCATTATGTATTGGAAGTGATATGTTAAATAGTTATTAATACCTAGAAAAGTAATTTAAGGTAATGAAGATATATTTGGGTTACACATGATTAAAGAAAAAATAACACTTAATTTGTCCCTTATTTTATGATAATGATGTTTGGATAAAGATATCTTGGAAATGAATAAGTAAATTGGATAATAATATATTATTGGACACTAAAAATATTTTTATTTTCATGAGGGTTATGCTATCATGGATAAAGTATACAATAATTTTGGACTTAAGGAATATATCCAATATGTTTCGGAATATGGAAACATGCATATTTTCAATATGGATACATAGTAATTCAGGTTATTATGATGACTCAAGAGAATAGATGATGAAGGAGTTCACATGTTTGTAATGTGATCAAAAAAAGATATGTTATGATATATTGGGGGAAAATTGTTATGTCGAGTTAGTGAAAATCTTTATAATATTTTGGATTTTAATACTTCAGACGGATTTTAAAGTTATCAAATTATAGAAGGTTTTAGTAAAAAATCAGATTATGTAATTTTTATAGAAATATATTATCTCACCATCAGTGTACTTATGAAGATTTGATAACTTGTATCAAATTATACTAGGATAAAGTTAGATTGAATTACCTATCATTATACTTGATTATTTCATGATCTACTAATTCATTATTATTGAAATAATAAACTTCATTTCATTGAATAAGAGATGAAGGATAAATTGTTAATGGAACGACCAACGATGATATTGTACCGAAATCATGTAAGTATATATTCTTAGGAAAATTATTCAACATTACGAAAAGGGATCCTAATGTAATACCGTGTCTTATTAAAAAACAATTATGAAATCAATGAACTCTTTCACCCTTGTTTATTTCATAGTTTTTTTTATTATGAACATTCATTGGATCACCCACTTTCTGGCGATCAATGATTTTTATCAATCGCTTTGATTATTTATGTTTATCCTATAAACCCAAATAATCATCTATGTTCTCATATGTGGAGACCTCACATTGATTTAATTGGGGAAACTATTATTTTCCAAGTATACATTTTTAAAAGGAATTTTTATTCCTTATTTTTGAAGTTCAGATTTCTATAAAAGAAACATTCAAGTATTAATCCTTTTATAAACCTGACAAAGTTTTAGGGTGAAATTCATTTTAAGTTGGTGGAAAATGTAACACCTAAAGATATTTATGAGATATGTTTTTCTTTAATGACTTGGGAAGTATGCTACACCATGTTAATATTTTACTACACACAAATCTTTTTAGCTTGTAATATACACAACACTATTCTTGTCTTTTGTTATACACTATTTCGTGATCTTTTGAAAGACCTAATTTCACAGAATAACATGTTTTACAGAACAACTAAATATTATTATATTAACTTATTACATAGCCATTATATGAGTGGTGTGAAAATTATTATCTAAATTATGAAAATTTTCATTACACATTATATATATCATTAATTTATTCTTGATAAATAAATTATAAATAAAAATAAAACCCTTGTTTTAAAAAGGAAATGTTTTAATAAAAAAAGTTACATACAAATAAGTGAGTTTATACAATAATAAAACCACTATTTATTGATTTTATTAATATATAATGGTTAAAATTAGACTTATATTTTTTCTAAACATGATATTAAAAAAACATCAATTTTTTAGATAAATCATGTATATTTAATAAAAATGCAATTATCCTGCAATTAAATGGAACACCCCTTTTAAAAGTTGTTTTGACACTTTTATATGTTATATTAAAAAAAATAAAAAAATTATGTGGTATATAAATATTTAATTTTGAATAATTTTTTTATATTTTTTAGATAGCGTTCTTATTTTGATGAATTGTAAAAATATAGTAAATTTTAATTGAAAATAACTTCTTCCATTGAAATGATTTATATGGTTAAATTTTTTTACTGAATGGAATTAATTTATAACTAGAATGTATTTTTTTATTAAATATTAGGATGTTCTTTTTCATTAATTTTTCCATTAATCTAGATATAAGTACATTTCTATCTTTTGAAATGTTTTAACTTTTTAAACACGTTTTTCATTCCTAAAACTAGATTAATTTCAAATAAATTAACAAAACAATTATGTTTGGAATTTTGAAAAATGGATTCCATATTTGGAATCACTGTTTCCTATTTTGATAAATTGATTTATGTTTTTTTTCTGGGAATTATGAATAATAATATTAGTCATTTTTATTAAAACGATAAAATGGGAAATTTGGTATTGAAGGGTAAAAATAATTTTATCAATTTTCCCTAACACTAATCCTAATAACCATGGTTTATTATTATTTTTACCTAAGTAATAATTTGGTCAAAATTTCATCATTTAAAATCCACATGTATTAAAATTGAGAAAATAATATATTTCATTTAAATACAAGTCAAATATGACTCACAAAAATTTTAAAAAATATTTTATTTCTTAATATAACATTTTATAGAAAAAACAATTAGGCTATAAATACTCATTTCAAGAGTAGAAAATATTATTTATAATTTTTATTTATTTTTAGTTTTTAATAAATAAATAATTATCGTAAAGTCTTATACATTGATGATTTAGAAATTATTTAATTGATGAAAAATAAATAAAATAATATTCATTAAAATAAGAATAACCATTAAACCCCAAACCACATGACCAAATCTTATTGGTCAACTATATATTGATGATAATAAATTAGGGGACGTGTTATTATCCCTTTGGAGACACATGGAAAATATTATGAAACAAATAATATTTTATTTAAAGTTATGTTAAAGATTTCACAATCATGTTTTAATAACTATAACATTTTTAATGAATATATTCCCTGAAGATATATTAAACTATGTGTATTATAAAGAAATAAATATTATTTTACTTTTTCATAGTATTTTACATTTAAATATGATATTTTTTAAAATTAATTGAATGAAAAGTGTCAAAATTGACATTGTTGATATTTCTCCAAAATAATGTTTTATTAAATTATTTAAAATCATCAAATATTTATAATGAATTTATAATATTAATTATAATTATATGGTCTAAAATGTTTTAAATTATTCATTTATGGTCTACTTTATATCAAATAAGTAAATATTTCACCCTTTTTATATTGATATATTTGTTACCTTAATTAAAAATTAAACAAAATAACTATGGGTTAATTAAAATGATAATGATTAAATTGATTGAAAAAAGGTATAAAATTTATTGAATGATGATATTACTACCTTATCTCATCGTATATTGTAAAATATTTTATTTTGAAGGTTTTTGGATGTGGATTGGTTTAATAATAAATTAATATTTTAGGGGATTACAAAAGTTCCCCTTACCTGAATTATAAAAGAGAACATCCTCCCTCAAAATTTAAATTTTCATTGTTCATTTAAGATCTGATATACTCTACCCATTTCCATTCTCAAATTCCATTGTCACATTCTACAGTTTTCCGTTTTCTCAAAATGCCAACTCGACTTCAATCAAGAGGATATCTAGGGGAACTCATTAAAGAAGAGATAATCTAATCTATTGACACATTGAAACTTATTTATTTTTCTACTTCATTTTTATAGGTTTCGTACATAAAAAAGTAATAAATAATGTTTCCATTATATTCTAAAACAATATTATGTACCTGTAACAAGCATATTCTACCTTCTATCCATCATAAAAAAAATGAAATCACTATTTGTGCGTACATATGACATACCATCTCCATGTCGTGGTGTCATCTTTTTTTCATTAGAACATTACATGGATGTGTATAATTCTGAAAATAATAACTATGAATGATTATTATAACAATATATTTATTCTTGAATAATAAATATAACTTCCACTTCAATTTCATTCAACAATTAATGGAATTATATCATTACTCAAGTGTTTGTACAACCTACCATCTCCATGAAGCGATGAGATTAAATAAATATGATATTCCTAAAAAAATATTATATAAATGTTTGTAATGATAAGATTTTATATATATTTTATTAATAAAATTCTAGAAATCATTTCACAAAAAACTACTATGAGGAAAATGAACATATAAAAGAAAAAATGTGTTAGGAAATAAAGCAGTAATACAAGATAGATGAGTAAAAATGTTACAAACAAAATGGTTACAATATGATCCCAGATGATATTGTAAAAATGAATATGATCATGGAATAAGTTAATTACATTACATAAACTCTTATATTTTAGGTCTTTACATGTAAGAAGGAACCCAAACCTATGGTAATGTATAATTTTTCAATATCATTATTATTTGTGGTAGTTTGGATGTAAGTATTTACCAATGTATATTTATCATCCATAACCATGTTTTCGTAAAAATGTATTGCAAAATATGTTATATATTCTTATAAAAAATATTAATTTCAATTATACCCTTTGGTTAATTTTTATTAAATAGTGTGAAATTAATATTCTGTTGGTTTTTCATATGATGTAATTTTTGACTTATCAGACCAAAGTACGAGAACAATGTTTCTTATGAAGTTATATTTCATGAAAATATTTTCTAAATTATCATAAAAATTTATTTCCAGGAATCACCCCAAACCTGTTTTCAAGTTTATTTTCAATGAAATTATTTTCTTTTAGAATTAGAATGTGTTTTAAGAAAATAATTTTTTTTAAAGGTGATGTGACATTTTCATCACGAATTAATTTCGAGTGTCATATCAAAATTATTTTCCATAAAATATGGAATTCATTAAAATTGTTATGTTTTTACTATACAGTACTTATTTTTAACATGGATTTATTGTTTTTATTAGGGAATTTTTTTTATTAAACCCAATTGTTTTAAATTTATTATATTAGGAAGAAATGATGTTTAAGAAGCCAATTTTATTCCTTGCTATAAGATATGACAAATTTTTATATTTTTTTTGTTACACATAAGAATGATTTATATATAAGTTGGGTGGGACATATATCTCTCTAAGATGTATTGGGAAAATATTTATATCTCACATTATTGAAATGAAAGGAATGGGAAATGATCTTAGTTCTATCATACAAGGCTATAATGAGAAATGATATCGGATTAGTAAGACATTTTTGAAAAGGTATGAAATATCGGTTCAGCAATACAAGGATGGAATGAGGAGTGAACCTGGTTCAGTAATGTACCATATCTACTATGATGGTCTTGGAAATGATCCTTGGATAACATGGAAATTATTTTTAATGCTTAGGTGTTTTCGATAATTCCATGATTGATGGATATGTTATTTTAGCATGGATCATTTTACATTATTATTTAATAATCATTATAAACTACGAATACTATTTAAATGAAAGAAGAATTTTAGATATGTTATATATGGTATGATTTTCAAATGATATGTACATGTTATTTCATTCTTAAGTATATGTTTTGTTTGATATTTTACTTATTTACTCATAGTGATAATCTGATCTCTCACTTTTTTACTTTTCATATCCCCAAGATATGAATACAGGTATTATGTAAGGTGTTACAAAAATGGGTTCTAGTTATGATGAAAAAAACTAAGATATGTCGTAGATGTTTTATGAATTAGGTATTCATGTATTACCATCTTTTAATGATTCTAATCAATTTTGGTCTCTGGGTGTCTATATTTTTTGTATTATGAATTCAAAAAATGTAAGGTATTTTCCTTTTACATCAAGAATGGTTATTTACAATTATATTTACAGTAACCCATAATATAAGGATTTCATATTTACTATATTATTTTTCAAGATAAAAATATTCACACATCAATAGAAAAGTGTCAATATGTATATATTCTACTTATATGATATTATATGTTAAACTATATCAAAATTTAAATTTATAAATATATTACATTTTATGATTAAAAAGTAACTAATAACTTCATGAAAATAATATAAATTTATCAATAAACATGGAATTGTATATGTAAATTATAAGTGATTCAAAAACATCATCCAAATAAGAGCCTTTTAAAGATTCAATGCAGAAATTTAAGATATGATGTTATATAAACATCTACGAATCAATTCAGTAAAAAAACATTTTCATAGAGTAAAGACACTATATGATTAGGATATAATGCATATATTTATGATATGACCTAGAATATTAAGACATATCGTAATTTACTAACATTTTCACTTAAATAAATGATTAACTAATGCTTATAAAGATAGAAATATAATATTTATGTTGATAATATCTATATTTAAACAAAAAAAGATGAGGCTATTGAAACTTGAGGGTTTATGAATATATTTATATTAGATATGAAAACATAGAATCGAAGAAAATGAGATTTAGGTAAACATTACATTTAACCCCAGAAAGAGTGGATCGATGTGTGAGGCTTACCTGAGGTGATGGGAATATCGAATTCCCAAAAATGAGGTTAATGAAACCTGAGGATGTATGAAGATGGAAATAATATATTGGAGTATACTAGAGAGAATAAGTTCAAGGATATTAAATGATCGAAATGATTATCATTTCACGAGATTTAAAAAAACCCAAATTACTCAAACTGATGAATCATAAAAAAATTAATGGTATATAATATCATTTTTTATATAACCGATGTTATAAATACATGGAAATTTTATTTTCACATCAGTTATTATCTATCTAATAAGAAAAATCATAGTTATTACATCATTTGTATAATAACATACATAATAATGAAACATTCATGGATTTTTCTTGTCTGTTATTATATAACTGATTAGAAAGAGAAAAACTAAGGTACTTCAACATCAGTTATAAATAACCGAAGTAAAAAAAGGGCTTTGTGTTAAATATTTTTGGACCGGTGGATCTAGACAAAACAATTTCTGTATTATAATGGATATTCATATAAAATGATCTAATATATTTGAATCATTTGATTTGGTCGATATAGTTGAAACTAAAGGATATGATTAGTTAACCATTGGAAACACGGATAAGAAACAAATTAGTGATATACCTAGTGATATGTCAAAAGATGTTTATATGGATATGTCTAAGGATATATCTAATAAACATTTTAATTATAAAAAAATTTCTTATTGTATATTAGAAGGATAAATCAAGAGGATTTTTATAAATACATCCATATATATATGCTATAATTGGAAACCACTCTGGAATAGATATATCTAAAGTTAATAACTCCAAAAAGGAATGTAGATCTTGACATATGAATTTATGGGTACACGATAATGTGCCTTATTATGATAATAATTTTACACTCCCTGGGGATATGTTTTGGGAATTCACAATCGCTATAAAAACCATATTGAAGGATTTGAATAATGACCATGAATAATCTACGTTCAGGCCTAGGGGTATCAAATTTAAAATATAGTGTCAAGATTTAGTAACCTTATAAATGATTTTTCATGATTTTTTCTTTTTACCACTATTGTTATTGATTCTCACAATATGATTTTTGGTTTTTGTAATGACATGAACCTAAAGGAACTAGGTTAATGTTTAATGGGATATATAATATGGTTCTGAGAAACCAAATGGGGGTGATGACTCGATTGATAGATACTGTGATTATGATGAATTATTCATCATGATATATGATTAAAAATATGTACATTAACCATCTCTAAAACTAACTAAATAAGATAATTAAAGATTTCATTGAGTGTTCATGTGGGGGAGATGAAGGAGGAAAGAATATTTGGTTCTATATATGTATAGAATTTTGGATGGAGGACTTATGCTGATGTATTAAATGAATGAGAAAATGTTTTATCTATGCAGAAGAATGACACATAGTAATCGATTTATTAGGAAAAATGAATATTCTAGTTTACCAAATTTATGTAAATAATGTTTTCCCTGAGGCATCATCAATAGTTGAAAGTTATAAATGTGAAATGTATATAAATTATTCAAATTAATGTTTTAGGGGGGAGATGAAGAAGAGGATTTGTAAGGTGGTACAAGTAATGATTTTTTTATGATGCAGTTACTACAAATGAAATATGAATAGAAAGACGTATTAAGGAATATTATGATAAATCCTAAGATTAAATTATAATTATTAAAGAATATATATATTAGAGTTAAATAATTTTTAAAAATATGAGAATTTGTTTTTTGATGTTTATCATTAATGATGTGGATAAATATGTTAAATGGTACAGATGGAATATAAATGTGAATCAATAAAAATGGTATATTTTATGTAAAACATATCCTTACCAAAATATAACCATTAATTTTGTCCATAAGATGATAACATGTTGTTTGAATTGGATTAATAGGTCACTTTAATGGATAAAGTAAATTTGATAGTATTTATTAAGTTAGAAAGGAATAAATATATAATGAAAAATGGCTTTATTTTATCATTGATAGTGTTTATAAAATTTTCTAATTGATGGAATATAATCAATTGTCTGTGATTTTGTGAGAATTTTTTAATATTTTAATGATATTATGTTTTCATTAATGTTCTATAGTAATTCAATATATTTCAAGGTTTCTGGAGAATATATGATAAATTTTTTCATATTTTTAGTATGTGGTATTATAAGTAAATTTTATATTTTTAAGGGATTAATGATATGTTTATTTCGTAAATTCAGTGACTATATTTTTAAATTTTTGGATCTCAATTTTTTCCAGACACGGAGTATCCTTAATATTAAATATTCATGTAAGGGATTAATGTGAACTTTGGATGTCATTGGATAACATGTATAAGAAATTCTATTTATTTGATAATAAGAGAAAGAAATAATGACATATCCTTATTTTATGGATCTTAAGATCTAGTAGTTCTTTAGGAATAAAAAAACCATCTTAATTTCTTTTGGTAAGAGTTAAAGTGGACATTCATCAAAGCATAAACAACGGATGAGATTATAATTATGTAATATAATGAAATAATGTAAGTATATCTTTTTGTGAAAATTTTTCAACATTACCAAAAGTATCATGAAATAATATTTTACACATTTACTATTATTTCATATGAATTCATTCTTTTCACCTATATAATATTTATGTTTTTTTTGTCATTAAATTTCACCGAACCATGTTTTCCATCACTATCCATTAGTATTTGGTTTTTGGTTTTATCTTTTATATTCATATTTTTTACATCATACCAATTTTCTATTATAAGAAGACAGAGGTATGTGATATTCAAGGTTACCTTCACATATGTTTTTCTCTATTTTCAATATAATGTTTTATAAGATAGTTTATGACGTGGTTTCCTATAATTTGATATGTAAATGTTTTTGCATTTTTTATGAAGAAAAAGTATAAAATTTTAGGAATAAATTTTTTTAAGGGGAAATAATTTAGCACTCTAAGATTTAATGAAATTTATTTTTTATCATATAATTTTAATTTATTCAATTGATTTCACTACAAGATACACCTTGTTTTGACAAAATTGGATATACAATTTATTTAATACGATTTTTATAATAGAGACATTTTGATTTATAGTATAAATAAATTTAACTAAATCATAAAAATATATTTTCCTATAGAATTATATAAATTTAATTATATTGTTAATAATTAATTAGAAATTAAGAAAATAAACGTTTGAAAATCATGAAAATATAGAAATCCCTTTGGGTGAATGATTTTATGGAAACATTTATGTAACATATTCCATTAAATATTTGAAAATTTTGTTATTAGTTTTTTTGAAAAAAGATAAGAATAAATAAAACATTATACTTAAAAACACTAATATGTTAAATAATAGTTTTTTCTCATTCTATGAGCTTTTATAAAAAAAATACCAAAAATTTTGGGAAATTTATTTGTAAAGATGATTTTAAAATTTTAAACCAAAATTTAAGAATTATCCTTGGATTATTTTTTTTCTACTTTTATTAAAATAAAAAGTTCACAGTGTATAGTGAAAAATAATTTTTTAAATTAAAAACATCCTTTTCATTCAAATGATATATAAGATAAATTTTATATTAATATGGTTCTTAAATGAAAATTAGTTCAATTATATACTTATTAAATAATTTTTTTAATTATTATCAATTATATAATTAAATTTTATATGAAATTTTTTAATCATTTTAATGTTTTTCTTTTGGAATCCACTTTTTATTTTTTATATAAGATTAATATAATTAAAATTTCACCACTAAAGTGAATTTAATATTTAAAAATGAATTCCAAAGTTGTAATAATCATTATTTATATTATATAATATGTTCAATTTAATTTTTTATCATTATTAGTAGTGAAAATGATAGAAATTAATTATTAAAGTAAATGTTAAAATTGTTTTACCAAGGGATAATATTAAAAGATAAGGGGTAGATTGACCAATGATCATATTTATTAACCATGTTGACCATATTATTAATTTATCATCTATATAGTAAAATAATGGAACTTTTTAGAGACGTGTGCCATGTTAATGACATGGGACACCTTTTTTTCCTTTAAAAAATTATAGGGGATCCAGTCAGCTCACTTATAGAAGGACACAACCTATCATCTTCAATTCACACCTAAAACCATTTTATTCACACAATACCTTAAAAAATAGTTATTAACACCCTCCCAACATACTATATTACTTGTTAAGGTCATAAATTTAATCTAATATGCCTTTCCTAAAGGCATTGTTCGGATAAAAGTTAATGTTTTTAAGTATGGGTTTTGGTTCTAATTCATCTTATTACTCCATAAAATATTTTGAATGATGATAAAATAATAAAACAAAATTCTAATATATACTGAAATATTTTTTAGTCAATGTGATAACATATATCCATCTCCACTTCCATTAAATGGGATTTGAAATAATCATTCATGTGTACGACAGACTGCCACATCATGAAGCGATGTTATTCACTTTTCATAACCACCTATTAAAGCTAGATATGATGATGGTTTCAATGTATATATTAAGTATCTATAATATTATTATACACCATAAATTATAATACCACATATTCATTCTTACCTTCAAATACATTATGAAACATCAACTTCGATGGTGAGCATAATGATCCACCACATCACGAACCAATGCAATTTGTTCTTCATTTTAGTTTTACATGGATTGAAATAAAGATATATTAAGTTAAAATAAATTTTATTTGTATGAAAATTAAAATTCCACAATTGTTATATAATATACACATTCCTACTTTCATTTCATTATGTGATATAATAATGTCATTCATGTGTACGACAGACTACCACCTCACGAAGTACGGCTGACTTCCATACCCAATGCATTGGAGGTTATAACATAACCACACGTCCTGGTATTCACGGCACCACCCTTCATATGGTTTATCAAGTAACCACCCATCATGGTATTCATTGTCACCAAGTACATTAAATGAAACATTCCGTTTTGTCATTTAGTAAAAAGCTTTGTAGAAAATTATTCCTTTTGTATAAAAGAAATACTCAAAGAGGTTTATACACCGTATAAAATAATTTTGTGTATAAAACGAAATATGCCTCAATGAAAGTATAATGAGACGAAGTCCCTTACAGAAATCTGACAGCCTAACGACGTTACTTTAAAATTCAAAAAATGAGTTGATGAGAGATAAAATGGTATCTAATCACTTGGACATAAAATTTTCATAAATAAGGATATAGAAGAACATATCCCTACATAATAGTATGTGAATTAAAAGACATAAAAAAAGAAGTCTTTTAAAAAGAGGAGGGTGAAAGGTCCCCTTACCGAGTTGGGTAACTTTCAAAACGTACACCCCATGGAAGAAGGGTCATACAATAATGATTTAAATACCCATAAATAAAAATATAATACAAAAATTGTATAATAATGGGAATTAAATACACCACTCAAAGGAAATAGTGACAAACGTAGCATAAATGTCACAGGAATAAAAGTGAGATGAAAAAATCCCTTACGAAAACTCAGCAGCCTAACAACGCCACTTAAAACATCCAGAAATGGATTTATGAGATCAAATATGGTATCTAAAAATATGAACATAGAATGTACAGTATGAGGAATGTAAAAGAACATCCCCAAACATAAGAAAGATGAGATTAAAAGAAATGACATAAAGAGAGTACTTAAAAAAGAAGGAGAGAGGTTGGATCCCTTTCCTCGTGTCCGACATGACTCGATTGTTCTTCAATCTCCTGAATAATAAAATTTTTTCAATTTATAATTGATTAAGGACTTCCGTTAAATATTATTATTCAGTTCATATCAGATATTATAATTATATAATAATTTTTTAATAAAGTGAGTTCATATCAGATGTTTTTGTCGATGTTCGGTACATGAGTAAAAATTGAATTTTTTGGAAAAAACTTTTCCATGTAGTTAGAGGTACATAATCTCCAGAATAGTATTAATGTTTTAAATATCATATATATCCAGTATATATTAATTTTTTACTATTCCATAACATTTGGAGATAAAAAATTAAAAGCACCGTTCATGGAGACGGTAGGTCGTACACACGCATGGATGCTACATTCATTTTTTGGCGATATTAATGTGATTAATTTAAAAAGATATATATATATATATATTATTATTCCTGATTGATATCGATCATTTAGATGTAATATATTACATATATATCCATTATATATATGTACTTATAATAGTACGTAACATTTGGAGATAAGAAATGAAATGTACCATTCATGGAGACGGTAAGCCATACGTATGCATGAACGCTACATTCATTTCTTTTTTTTTGTATTGAATGGAATTAAATAAGAATGATATAAAGATATATTATAATTACAGTAGGATATCATATGTAATACCATTAATTAGATCCTTTATACGTCCTACATATGGAATTAATGAATCAAATCACTTTGAGGGGGCAGTAGTCCGCACTTCATAAAATGAAGATATTGCGTTTACCCATAATGGAAACCTTAAAGTATTCCATAAATGAAAAATAAATAATCTTAAGGAAAACATAAACATATTATATATCATATATAATTATAGTGACATCTTAATGGCCACCTTTGAAGGTGTTAAAAGAATATTGAACAATCATCATTTTGTGTTGCAGTAATTCGCCATCCACAGAAAGAGTATGATCTTTAACCATTAGACGAAGGTGTGTGTAAGTGTAGCTCAAATACATCACATAAAACATCCTAGTATATTGAATATACTGGTTTTGTTACAAAAGAAAGGAATAAAAAGAGTTTATAGGGTTTGAGAAGAAAAATAAAACATAAGAACACAAGAGAGGACACTACCTTTAAATTAGGTAACTCTCTTTGATTTGAGCTCAAAGGCTTCCTCGGAAAACATTCTTCCCAAAGTGAGGCTTCAATGATGAAGAGAGGTATGTGTATAGATGAAATGGGCAGGGTTTGGCTGAGCCAAAGTCTTGAGATGTGTGTGTAAGGTGGTAGAGGTGGGGGCCTTTTATAAGAGGAGAAGAGGTGCACTCTTGGAAAGTTATAAAATATTACTTTATTATAAAATGATTATCTAATTTAAAAGGTCTAAAAAGGATATATTTCAAGGATAAGGTGAAAAGGTTTCGAAATCCACCCATCCAATAGGTTTTTGACAAGTGTAAGACTTATATTTCACATTAAATTTTCATTTTATTTAAATCGTTAAATAATGAGGTAATCGCCGCATCATCATGGTGTCAATAATAATTTAATTTATATAGTGTATAAAAATTATAAAATAAATATCATGATGTATGAAATCGCATTATCTTTATAATTAATATTTATAGTCAAAAATATGACTTCTATAATCCCATGTAAAAAGTGTTTTTGTAAAATAACACTTGTTTGTGACATTTTAATTTTAACTTTAACTAAAAAGGTATTAATGTCATTTTCCAACCAAAGTGGCTCCATGGGGTCCCCAAGTTGACCCATGGATTTTATTGGTCGGCCATGACTCATAAAATGAGGGTAGGACATGTGTCTAGGTCATTTCATATTATTAAAACATTATTTTTAACTTAAACTACACTAATTACCTCTAATTGCGATTAAAACATAAAAGTTACTATTCACCAAAAAATTATTTTAATCTCAATGAACCACATTTTACTTAATAATGGCAACCATGTATGTCGGATTTTTGAAATTCAAAACACAGAGGTGGTAAAGTTTATTTCAAATGAAAAATCAGTTTTTAAGCTACCACTTAGTGGTTTTACTATTCATCTAAAATTGAATTTTTTCAGAAAAATACCACAAATTCACCCTAAGCTCTATTTGATATTCAGAATTCAAAAATTATGTCCATTTTACACAATTCAGAACATATAAGTTAATTTAATTAATTTAATAATTAATTCCCGTTGTCAGTGCAAATAGCGTGTTTTTATGAAACAATAAGTATCAAAAGATTGACACTAGTTTAAGTCCAATTTCAAGATGAAATTAATTCAAATGACCACTATTGGATTAAATAGTAAAAATATATTATAATTTCACTTTAAAACCAATTAATAAGATAATATAATCATATAAATAAATTAGATTTAAAAGAGGTTTTGAATTAAAATACAACTCTTTCACTATTCATTAAAAATGAACTTTATCAGAAAAATACAAAATAATTTACACAAACTAAATTTTGATGTCTCGATTCTAAAGAATAATTTTATTTTGTCAAATATAACACATAAAATTGTCAAAAAGTGGATTTAAAAGAGGTTCTCCATCAAAAGGCGGTTAATCTACCTTTTAAAGAATATTAGAATGTTTAGGCTAAAAATTGGATTCATTCGCATTTTTAAACCTCTATGATTTATTGTAAAAAGTAAAAATATTTGACAAACATATATAATCATTTTGTTGTTAGTTCTGTTCTTTCCTGCCATCACAATGGCTATATGTTAAATACCATTTAAAATAATATTATTTTATTATTAGAGTGCAATGTAAGATTTCAAAGGAACTAGTTTTTTGTGTATTGTGTACGCCATCAAGCATAGAGTTCCCGTTAAAGTAATATTAATATTTTTTCAACAAATATCGATAAATATAAAAATGTCATATTATTTATTTACCTAGGGTGTTACATCCTTCCCCTTTTTGGGAATTACATCCTCACAATTTTAAAATTGGGCTCGGAAACATCATTGAATGTCTCACATCAGAACAAGAGTCGGTAAAACAATCACTTTAAAAAAAAGAAAGAGAATTATAGAGGTCACCCGAGTTAACCCATACTAGGATTCCATGTAGAAAAACATTAATATGAAATAAAAAAAATGGGTCATGTTCTCAGGGGGAGTGATAGAAAACATGTTTACGATAAAGTTAACCACAAGAAAATCACAAACTTGTGGTGGGTTAAACAGTATTCGATTCCCCGGTAGGAAAAGTTAACAGAAAACATTTTTTTAAGTTATTTTTTATTGATGAATTTATTTTTGATCTTATGGAAACATACTTACTTTTCATGTTGACTTTCAACTTTTACTAGATTTCTTACAGAAACTCACAATTTCACCAGATGATGAGTATTTAGGAAGACTTTTTCACATTAAGATTAATATAATCAACTTCTACAGAATAACCTAATCCATAAAAGAGAACTGTAAACTTATCATGTCTTTATACATTAACCAAAACCAAAACCAAAAAGTTTAGTACAAGATCAGATAATCCAGAAATGGATAACCCTTTATAATGAAGATAATCTATTCCTAATCCCCAAAATTTGTCCAAAAAACCCAAAGTTCAACCAAGACCACAAGTAAACAAAACTAAGATTGAAACCCAAATATTTTAAGGATTTAATCACATAGTCTTCCAAGTTAAATCGTATCATTTATCTCCAAACAACATCAGTTGCTCTTAAAGTCTCGTATTGAAAAGTAATTAACCTAATCACATATCCTCCATGATAGGTTAATAATTTCCATAGATAACCCATAATAAACATACTCTTGATTCCTAAAATCATATAACTAAAAAGAATTTTTCAAACTAACCAGGGACTTCACGTAGTCCAGTGGTAGGTGATAAATACCAGTCACACTTTGGTTGTGGGTTTGATTCCCACAGCTTTGTCCGACGCGACAGGTTGTCGCGCGGTCAGTGTGTTTACCTTTTTCCAAAACTATATAATTCTTAAAACATTCCCCAAAACGAGATAAAATATTCAAAAATAACAATAACATAATTTAACCTCAAGTTTATCTCAAGCCTTTCATTTTCCTTCATAACATATAATAACCCATAATTACCTCAAAAGTAAGGATCATATAAAATCTAATGGTTACCTTTATAATTATTACCTGAACTTCCACATCATGTTGGTTCTCTCATACATGATACATTAGAGAACTCACCAAGTTTCAAGTAGTGGATCATGACTCCTTGATAGCTGTATTAGAACAACCACGAGTTTCCTCATTGAATCCCCCATTTCAACCGGTCTCTTAATCAGAGAACCACCATAGTTTCCTTCAAACCCATTGTCACTTTGGTTCCTGCTAGATCCATCCCATTACTAAAACCAGAAATGTCAGTGTGAGTATATCAACAAAGTGATCATGTACTAATGAGGAAGATAAACACAAAGATATACTTACTCATTTACTTTCTCTAAAAACTATGACTCTTTCTGAAATCCTATCCATTATGGTAATGTAACTTATGCTTAAAGAATACCCTAACCACTAAAGTTATCTAAACCAACTTCTGATACCAACTATAAGGCCTCGACCTTAAACCTTACTTAATATTGAATTAAATGAATAATTCACATTGAGGATCTTTCAGGTTTAGAGTTTTAGAGAATTAGGTCATAATTATTACATCTCAAATGATTAAATAGCAGACACTTCTACTAAGTTTCCATAAAATAAAAAAAACACTTAAAAAGAAACATGTCTATTTTCATGATTTAGAAAGAGGATGGTGAAAGGTCCCCTTACCGAGTTGGGTAACTTTCGAAACGTACACCCCATGGAAGAAGGGTCATACAATAATGATTTAAATAACCATAAATAAAAATATACTACACAAATTTTATAATAATATGTAGTACATACACCACTCAACGGAAATAGTGACAAACGTAGCATAAATGTCATGTGAATAAAAGTGAGATGAAATAATCCCTTAAGAAAACTCGACAGCCTAACGACGCCACTTAAAACATCCACAAATGGATTTTTGAGATAAAATAGGGTCTCTCATAATATGAACATAAAAAGTACAGTCTGATGAATATAAAAGAACATCCCCAAACATAAGAAAGATGAGCTTAAAAGAAATGACATAAAAGAGAGTACTTAAAAAGAAAGAGAGAGGTTGGATCCCTTACCTCGTGTCCGACATGACTTGATCGTTCTTTAATCTCCTGAATAATAAAATTTGGTCAATTTATAATTACTTAAGGAAATCCTTTAAATATTATTATTCATTTCATATCACATATTATAATGTTATAATAATTGGTTAATAAAGTGAGTTCATATCAGACGTCTTTGTCGGTGTTCGGTACATGAGTAAAAATTGAACTTGTTCGAAATGAATTTTCCATGTAGTTATAGGTACATCATCTCCAGAATAGTATTAATGTTTAAAATATCATATATATCCAGTATATATTCATTTATTACTATTCCATAACATTTGTAGATAAAAAAATTAAAAGCACCGTTCATGGAGACGGTAGGTCGTACGTACGCATGGACGCTACATTCATTTTTTGTCATATTAATGTGATTAATGTTAAAAGAGAGAGATATATATATTATTATTCCCGAATGATATCCATCCTTTAGATGTAATATATTACATATATATCCATTATATATATGTACATATAATAGTACATAACATTTGGAGATACGAAATGAAATGTATCGTTCATGGAGACGGTAAGTCGTACGTACGCATGAACGCTACTTTAATTTTTTTTTGTATTCAATGGAATTAAATAATAATGATATAGAGGTATATTATAATTAAAGTAGGATATAATATTTAATACATTTAATTAGACCCTTTATACATCCCACATATGGCATTAACGAATCAAACCACTTTGAGGGGGCGGTAGTCCGCACTTCCTAAAATGAAGATATCGCGTTTAACCATAATAGAAACCATAATGGTATGCCATAAAAGAATAATACATAAGATTAAGGAAAAAATAAACATATGATATATCATATATAAATATAGTGACATCTTAATGGCCACCTTTGAAGGTGTTAAAAGAATATTGAACATTCATCATTTTGTGAGACAGTAATTCGCCATCCAAAGAAACAGTATGTTCTTTAACCATTGCAGGAAGGTGTTTGTAAGTTTAGCTCGAATAATTCACATAAAAAATCCTAGTATATTGAAGATACTGTTTTTGTTACAAAATAAAGCAATAAAAAGAGTTTAGATGGTTAGAGAAGAAAAATAAAACATAAGAACACAAGAGAGGACACTACCTTTAAATCGGATAACTCTCTTTGATTTGAGCTCCAAGGCTTCCTTGGAAAGGATTGTACACAAAGTGAGGCTTCAATGATAAAGATAGGGATGTGTAAAGATTAAATGGGTAGGGTTTGGCTGATCTACTGGCTTGAGAGGTGTGTGTAAGGTGGTATAGGTGGGGGCCTTTTATAAGAGGGGAGGAGGGGCACTCTTGGAAAGTTATAAAATATTACTTTATTATAAAATGATTTTCGGTTTTAAAAGGTCTCAAAAGGATATATTTCTAGGATAAGGTTCTAAGTTTTCGAAATCCACCCATCCAATAGGATTTTGACAAGTTTAAGACTTATATTTCACATTATATTTTCATTTTATTTATATCATTAAATAATGAGGTAATCGCTGTATCATCATGGTGTCATAAATAATTTAATTTATTTAGTGTCTAAAAATTATAAAAAAATATCATGATGTATGAAATCGTTTTATCTTTCTAAAGAATATTTATAGTCAAAAATATGACTTGTATTACCCAATGTAAAAATTGTTTTAGTAAAACTACACATGTTTGTGACATTTTAATTTTAACTTTAAATAAAAGGTTACTAATGTCATTTTACAACCAAAGTGGCTCCATGGGGTCCCCAAGTTGACCTATTGATTGTCATGGTCGGTCATTACTCATCCAATGAGGGTGGGACATGTATATAGGTCATTTTATATTAATAAAACATTATTTTTAACTTAAACTACACTAATTACCTCTAATCGCGATTAAAACTTAACAGTTACTATTCATCAAAAAAATTATTTTAATCTCATTGAACCACATTTTACTTTTTAATGAAAACCATGTATGTCGGATTTTTGAAATTCAAAACACAGAGGTGGTAAAACTTCATTCAAACGAAAAATGTGTTTTTAAGCTACCACTTAGTGGTTTCACTATTCATCTAAAATTGAATTTTTTCAGAAAAATACCAAAAATTTACCCTAAGTTATATTTTATATTCTGAATTCAAAAATAATGTATATTTTACAAAATTAAAAAAATATAAGTTACATTAATTAATTTAATAAATAATTCCCGCTGTCAGAGAAAATAGCGTGTTTTTATGAAACAATAAGTATCAAAAGATTGACACTAGTTTAAGTTCAATTTCAAGACTGAATTAATTATAATGACAACTATTGGATTAAATGGTAAAAATATATTCTAATTTCACTTTAAAAACAATTAAAAATATAATATAATAATATAAATAAATTATATTAAAAAGTGGTTTTTAATTAAAATACTACTTTTTCACTATTCATTAAAAAATGAACTTTATCGGAAAAATACCAAAAATTAACAGAAAGTAAATTTTGATGTCCCAATTCTAAATAATAATTTTATTTGTCAAATATAATACATAAAATTGTCAAAAAAAGGATTTAAAAGAGGTTCTCCATCAAAAGGTGGTTAATTGACCTTTTAAAGAATATTTGAATGTTTACGCTTAAAATTGGATTCATTCACATTTTTAGTCCTTTAACATTTATTTTAAAAAATAAAAATATTTGAAAAACATATATAATAATTTTGTTGTTAGTTCTGTTATTTCCTGCCATCACAATGGGAAGGTGTTAACTACCATTTAAAATAATAATATTTTATTATTAGAGTGCAACGTAAGATTTCAAAGGAACTCTTTATCATGTATTGGGTAAGCAATCAAGCATAGAGTTCCCTTTAAATTAATATTAATGTTTTTTCCACAAATAGGGATAAATATATAAATGTCATATTCTTTATTTACCTGGGGTGTTACAATGTTTTCCCCAACGTGTTTTCTTTGGGACATATGTTATGTTATAAACCAATCTTATTTTCTGAGGTGTATATAAAGTCTCTTTGAAATATAATACCATGAATTTGTTTTTTATTGTGATGTATTTTGTTATATTTAATTTTAATCCATCATGGTGATTACTAATCAATGTTAGCAAATGTTTTTAGGGTTTTATAAAACAGTCTCATCATTCTGGAGATTGTTTTTTCTTCCTATGATAAAATATTATGATTTATCTCTCAATGAACTAATGAATTTTATTCTACTCTAATTATTTCATGAGAATAAATTTTTTCCATCATTTAACACTCATTATATACTAAATATCCCAAAATAAATTTTTTAAATAAATATTACTCTGTATCTCTCTTCAATTGAAAAAACATTCTCATCCATATCTATGTTTTATAAAAGTTTTTTTAAAATTTTCTTAATGTTCCTATATGATTTTATAAAGTCAAATTTTTAATTTATTTAAAATTGTTATAAATATTTTAAAATGAATATTCATGTATTCTTTTTCAAACAATTCTAGCTTCCTTTTTCAATAAATATAAAAAATGTATTTTTTTAATGTGTATAATATAAAAGGATTTTTTTATCGTTATGAACAAAAAATGTTTTAAAGAATTATTTATAAAATTGAAAATTAATTTTCGAATAAAAGGATACTGAAATAATTTATTTTTTAAATTTTTTGCTATGTGTAATGTTTTTTTCCACATAAAATGTTTTAAATGATATTTGAAGCTTCATTTATATGATTCTAAGGATATTTTTAATGAAAATAAGTTGTATTTTTTTAAAACGTATTTCATTTTTGATAGTAGTGTTTAAAAATTTAACGATTTAAATTATCTTTTAGTATTCCTTTCTATGTTTTAAATTTTATTTAAAAAAAGGATTATGAAAATGTTTTCAGATTTAAAATTTCATTTTCAATGTCACAGGGCTACATTCCTCATGAAATTATCCAGGTGATATTTATATATAATTTTCCATATAAGATGAAATACTTTGATTTTAATTATGATTTTTTTGGTTTTATAATGAAATGATACCATACATATTTTATATCTAAGTTGTTTATGATGACATGATGCTTATGAAACCCATTTCTTTTACCATGGGTTAAGAAATGATGAAATGATGAACTGATTACGAAACCCGTCTCTTTTATATATTTTATTCAATTTTTAAATGGTTAAGAACCCCATTTATTTGAATGGGTTTTGATATGATTATCTTTTTCTAATTGTGTGGCACAACTATTTGTGATTATCATTATGTGATGGTTGGAACATATATATCCCCACAATAAATTAGGTGACAATTGATATCTCATGAGATAAACAGGACCATAATGGAGAGTGATTATTGTTCAGTAAGTGATGATGACCACTATGAAAATTATGGTAGTGAACCATAACTACACTGATAGTTTTGGGATTGACCCCACTCCCCTATGAAAGCCTTGGAAATATGGATTGAATTTTATGGAAAATATTTTATATGATTATTTATATTATATAATTTCATTTCATGTCTCAGTTTTATGCTATCATTGTTCTTGTTTAACTATATCCTTATGATTTATCCCTATGGAAAGGAAACTATTTATGACATCACCCTAGATTATGATCTTTGATATATAAGGTATGATTTTAAAATTGTATTCTCAAGTTCTCATTCCCTTATTCTCATGTAAATCTTTTGTATCCCCCATATTTACCCTTACTGAGAATCTAATATCACATTTTCTTATGTTTCCTTTCCCCCTTCTATTCCAAAATACCTTATGTTTAATATTACATAGAGGGGTGAAAATTATTAAGAAATTAGTTGACAATAATGTATTTCACATATGAACCATCTATTTATGTTACCGTGTTTCCAATAGAACCAAAAATTTATTATATTATGGCAAGTTCTAGTGTAATATAATGAATATTTAAAAACAAAATTACAATATTTAGGTTTGAAAAGCTTATTCCACTATACACACATTCTAGGAACAATTTATGATACATAACTATATGGGGAAATCAAAAAAAAATCCCTTAAACAATATATATTTTTCTCTACAATCCCCTCAATTCCACCATAATTATGAAACCTAATATGTGTAAATAATAATTAAATACTTGATTCAAGCTCTAAAATCAATAAAATGTTATTTTAATCTAATATAATAAAAATTAAATATCATTTATTTCAGGTATATCCTTATATGGATGTATGATAATTTATATTTGTATTTTATCATTTAAACTAATGAATAAATAAAATTTATTTATATATTTGTCATAAATATAAGTCAATTTAGGGAATTTTAGTTAAATAAATATTTCAAGGAATTAAACATGAGATAAAATTGATGAACAATTAATAAATAAAAAATTATTTATTCACGATGTGATTTAGTAATTATTTAGGGATAATTTATTATTAAATATATATATAGTTTATATTTATTCCCCAACATGAACTCCATTATATTAATCATTATATTTCATTGCACAATAAATATATGATATTCTAAAAAAAATATACTTTTTAATTTTTAGTTATTTTATATAATTAATTTTATTAATGTAATTATATTATATTAATATTATATAATCATATTACCAAATCATTTATTATAACTAATGTAGAAGAGTATTTAACAATTTAATAATAACAGTGTTCTAATTTATATAATTCAAATAAATCATTATGATCGATTCAAAATTTTTAAATATATACACATTAAATTTTTTTCAAATTTATAATTTATAAACCCTATATAAATAACACTCATTGAATCCATAATATAATTTCATATATAGATTACAAGTGTTTCTATAAAATTTTGAAAAATGTATTTTAATATTTTAACATAACGTTATGAAATATGTACTAATAAATGTACCATAAAATACATACTAATTTATTATAAAAAAATATATCCTTTAATTTATAAAACCATTAATAAATTAATAAATAACTCAAAATACATTTTAATATAAATTAAAAATAAATTATATATTATATAATTCATGTCATGATAATTTTTTATTAAATATTATATTTTTATATTTATCTAAAATTCATTGATATAATAGAATTATACAATACAATTGAGAGGGTTAAAATGATGAAACCCTTAGGGCTTTGATAGTTTTATTATATGGTACGAATCTATAGGTTGTTTATGTTTCATTTCATTATTTTTCATACGTTTAATTCATTTTATTTTATCCCCTAAGATATTTTTTGTAGCCAATGAAAATTATTTTACTACATAACTCAATGTTAGGGACCCCATCACGAGTTTCTTTGTCACCTAATCAAATGTTATTAACACCATTGTATATTATGTTACCAAAAATGTAACAATTTAAACCAAAATAACATGCTTCATTATCAAATAACCATTGTAACATTATATCAAGGTAACCATCAAGTTATGTTATCATATAACATAATTTCAATATATCATTCAATATTAAATTATAACATTATTTAATGTTTGAAATTTTTCATAATTTTATAAATAAAATTCAATAATCAATATCCATTGAATGTTGTAATAGAAATGAATGATTTCTCGGTAAATAATATACATTAATTATAGGTATAGAATCCTTAAGAAACCTATAAACTGAATAACACCATGTTTTTTTAATTTAAAATTTTGTATTTATAAATAGAAAATGTGAACCTCAAAATGAAGTACACTAAAACCACTACCTTTTTGTTTTCCATGATGAATATTACCAAGGTGGAACAAAAAAAAGATCTTCTCCTTGAGTTGTATTGCTCTGTTGTGCCAAATAAAACACAATATTTTGGAATTTCCTTTAAATTCTCAATGATGAGATCATATTATATGGTTGTGTGGAGGTTGGATGGGGAGATATTTTTAAAGGAGAGAGTATTGACCAGTGTTTTAGAGACAGAACCCACACATGTATATCAAACTCATACAATTATAATATTAGTAATTGTTTTGGGGATGCTTCTCAAGCCATGGATATGGCACTACATTTCATAAATGAATGTGTATTCACTTAATATATATCTATTTTATCCCTTATCCATTAACTTGTAATATTTTTTCAAATATGGTTGTTCCATATCATATTACATAAGGAAATTTATAATCCATGTGGATAATAAAGAGGTGACAAAACACACCTGATGTGAATGTAATAATGTTTCAGATATCATGGTCTCCAAGGTAAGATCATCTAATTTTGACCAAAAAATATAGAGCACTCATTCTATTTTATCAATTCTAATATTATGGTTTTTTGAGATACATTAGGGGTTCATTACTTCAGGCCACCAGATCATTTTTATTTTCTTAATAAATATTTAGTATAATCCCTAATGTTTCACTTCATTAAGTACTCTATTGTAGTGTCACATGAATCACCATGCACGATTAACATAATATTATTTATCCACAACATGAAATATATATCACCCACGAATCATGTATACAATATATCAATATCATAAAATAAAGTATACCCAAATTCCAAAATATATGATTTTTTTATAATAATGACATACTGTATCATACCATATAATATAAAATTTCATTATGTATTATTACTTTCTTTAATTATTTATATTTATGAAATGTGGGTAATTATCATAATAAATATTCAATTCTAAAAACTACTATGAACACTATATATAGCTGGACTCTATGATCAACCACTATCTTGCATTGTTGATCTGTCTAATAAAAAATAGTGGATAAAAATTGTGTATTTATACATGCGTGACTAGTAATAATATTTGTGGTCATCTCTAATAGTAAGAAGACCCCCTGAGAAATAGGCTCATATGTGATTCATCGATAAAGTATTTTTAAAAATAAAACCCCACAACACCTCATGATCAATCATAATGATTTTACATTTTTAGTAATTATCAATCTTCCCATCTCCCACATTCATCATGATAAAAAAATATTAAAATTTATACGAATATAATATTTATTAATTATTTTATAAAATTTTAAGGGGCCTTCTTGGACTACAACCAGGTAAAATCCCACTATGTTCTCATAGCATACTCAGGTATCCATATCATTGGATAGAAGACAATTGGCATATCTATAACCACCCATTAACACTATATCATAGTTTCAAGATATTATCCACTCCATCTGTTGACATTATAAACAAAATAGAAATAATATCCAAAAATTACTAAAATTTCTTTATTTCTCTTTAGAATTTTCAGGCATAATAATTCACCCTAGATGAATCATCCAAATATTATGAAGGTATAAATATTTTACCCTACCTCACACATTAAATATAGGATAGAAAACCATATTAAAATACTATATACTCTTCTTTTTCCAGAATCATCTTTGTATTGTGGGTAAAAAGATTTTAAATACTTGGTGCAACATCACAATTGTTAATAATAAGTTCTAAGAGATAAATTGAGTAAATAATAAACTGAATCATCATCTATTCCACACTTATATACCATTAATGAAACAAAATTCTTTACTGTGGTAAAATTGGAACTGATACATGTATAGATTATCCAAAATACCTACCCATAGTCCTGGGCGAGAAGGGAAAATTCCATCATCTCTCTCTAACCTAAGTTGGAGGGTGAGTGTATAGAAAACATATTAGTATATCATATCCACAAAAACTCACTCGACACTAGTCTATAATACTAGATAATTTTATGTGTATATAAATAATTCACTATACATAAATCAAAGATCCCCATACCATTCACATGTGATTTCATTTATAGTAATACATTTTTTAGATCATCCTCAGGGGATCTCTACATTATTAGCCCATTTAAAGCTAATCATATTAATTCAATCATTGAAAATTTAATTTATGAAATTATTCAAATAATAACATCATAGATTGGTTGATATAATTAATTATAAAATAAAAAATTATAGTATCCCACAAATTTATGAAATAAAATAATTTTTTTTAAAAACATTCTCATTATAAATAAGATGATTAATGATCTCACCACTATATCATATAATTATACCCATTAGTTAATTTAACATTTCTAAATTTGGTTAGTCTACATTCAATTGATAATGATGAATTATTATATATGTTAGTCACCAATATACTATGAAAGATACTATCATTGAGGGTCTGTGTTTACCCCACATCACTTTTCACCATTGAATAAAAGTCTGGGCCATTTATCATGACCCATATCACTATATCTAATATGAATGGTATTACACATATATAAAAAAATGTGACATTTCTATTCTATAACCCAGAGTAAAATCCTTTGTGATGATAAAAATACTATAAATAGAATGAGTAACAATATTCTAATGATCTTCACATTGACCTTCATTGTGCATTTTTAAATCTAAAAACTTCCCAAAAGAAAAAGTGTATTTTCCAAAATGAGAATAGTCCTGAGAAAACTCATTTGTAATCCTCTTTTATATGAACTAATAAGAAATGGACTACATACTTATACATTAATGAATATAGCATATCTATTATCTTCCTATAATCTCTTTAATATTTTGATTCCCATTAATGTGTAAGTTACTTCAAGAATTATATCTAGTAAAATTCCAAATAAAATCATCTATCCATACCCATAAAAACCCTACCACACTTTCCATATATTTCTCTTATCATAAATATTTATAATTTACTCATCGATCATGTTCGGTACTCTAATTTGATAGAACACTATGGTACAATATTTTTTACTTCTTATAAAATACTATAGTTTTTTAAAATATCATATAAGTATATATTCAATTTTTAAATCAAAATAAAAATATATTGAAGCAATAAATTCATAAATTATAATATAATTTATTGATATACAGAAAAACAAATTATCACAACCATTATAACAAACTGACTCAAATACCCTCTCAAGTTGGTACCTGATCCGACCCATCATATACCAGAAGGGAATTCCCGATCCTCGTGAGCTCATGACTAGAACCCAAACATCATACAATAACTACATGAAAAAATTTATCAAAATATAGAGCAAAAAAGTGGAATACATAAATATAATGATACAATAGTGGAATGAAAAATGAATTCCATAACTGAAATGAAACAGAAAAAACCAATAGTTTGATAGAATAACAAATCTATAAGTACATGTTCAACCAAAAGGGATGACCAAAACATGAAAAAAAAACTACTCATTTTTATAGCATGGGATGAATCCCACCATCCCACCACTATCTATTCAAGTTAGATGACAAAAAACCTTTTCATTTAACTGTGGCACCTTTCCTTTCCAGGCACTAAAAGACATAACGATGTCTACGCACGAACAAAGGGGTTCAAAAGGTGTGACATAACAGGATCAGTAGGGTCCCACCCAGTTTCTCTCTATCTTTTCTCTAAATAATTATCCTATCATGTTAATCATTAAATAAAGCAATGCATGATAACAGTTTTACAATATTATTATTAAATGAAAATAAAAATAGTTTAATTTCCACTCCTTCCACATTTGTAGATAAATATGGGAATTCAATTTCAATGAATTTCATATTAATATATCACAACAGAAGTATCAAGTCAGAAAAAGAAAATGCTTGAATAATATCTCATGTCAAGTATATGGTAGTACACAAAATCTTTTATAGACCAAAATAAGAAACCTAAATTGTATATAAATCATAGGTAACATCTCACTAGGGATCACAATAAGCTTGGATTTCTAGAAAAATTACCTAACATATAAAATCGTACATGCATCAAGCCACTGGACATATTAATCGAGTATAAAGAGTAGAGGAACACCATAAAATGTGACCCCCAATATGTCTATCATTTATCGATAACAACAGGACTAGGGAGAAGAAAAATGATCCCTAATAAAACCCACCAAAAATAGATGAGACATATTACTAAACCATACACCTATGTACTGAAGGAATCCCATTTCATCTATTATTCAATTCAATTCATCAATTCATATCATCATTTAATGATTTGAAAACCATTTCGTGAAACCATTTCACAATTCATTGAAAACCCTTTCCATTTAATAAATAAGGGGAAACCATATGTTTTAAAAATTAGATCCACACACACTATAATCATTCATATCATTCCATTTTATTTAACAACCAAATTCATGAAAAACAAGAGTAATGAAGTTCACTATGACATGCTAGATATAGAACCACATACCTCAAAACATAGTGTCGTACATGACTACAATGGAAACCACAAAAAGAAAGGATTAATCATTGAATACAGAGGCCCTAAAAAATATCACCATTCTATATTTCAATAAATTTATGAAAAGGATTATTAGAGAAGAGTAATATACACATAACTCAATAACACAGAAATGACACCCCATAAACAACAAATAAAACATCCCATAAAAGAATATCTCACAATACACCTAATGATATGATAATTGAAACACCACTATTGAAAAAAAAAGATCTATTAGCACAATGATATATCTCTATCGTGTTAAATGAAATGTAGAAATATAAAGACGTATATGAATATAGATATTAAACCCAACAAAAACATTGATAAATCACCAAATGAATCAATACAGAACCAATTAAGTCACCCAAAATCACTGGATAATCATTACTTTTTAAGAGACATAAGATGTATAGGTGAATGAAATATCATGTCACTCGTAATGGCTCCATAAAATAAAACATCGTGAAATTTACACGGTGTGTAATCTATTTACACTTATTGTAATCTTTGGGAATTAGATACAATAAAAACCCATATCCCTTTTATTGAAAACATTCCATTTAACAATATATGTTGTTTAATATGTACACAATGTGTAAAATTAAGATGGTGTGTAATCCATTCAAGTTCTGTACCAGGTATATGAAATTATCCCCTAAGGACATACACATAGTGTACTACTATTTCACGAGGTGTATTTATCTTATAGACTGTGAAAACAATATATTATTAAATGAATTAACAAACCACATTGGGATTTCCTAAAAAATTTATAGAACCCTAAAAATCCATTAAAACATTTCTACCTAGATTCCATTAATTAAAAAAGCATACATCCATGAACATTAAGTCATTTACCCCAACATGTTCTATCCGTCCTCAAGAGCCCCATGATGCAACCAATTAAATAGGGAAAACGTAATGGGAAGGGAATTACATAAAAGAGGGTAATATAATGTTACAAAATCCCAACCAAAATATGTTTTTTTCATGGGAATTATTATGGATGAATGGATTATAGTAAAGAGGTGAGGGGACTAATAACTCGTCAATGACTCATGAAATCATGTATTATAATAATACAAATGGTGCATCCATAACACTTTTACCAACATACAATACTTTTCATGTAAGTCATTTACATGGGATTAAATGATCTCAAAAAGTTACTCAACAAATGAATAATCTAGCTCTAACTGAATTTCATCAAAATATCAGAAAATATATGGATTGGGTTTACTTTTCCTGAGTTATGATAAATGGAATACATCATAAATTTCTATCAACTAATATTACAATGACAAATAATATGAAAACATCTCAAGGGCCTCAAAGAACTAAAAAAGTCCCACAAATCTTATTGACACATTTCCTTATTTTTAAAGCCGATGAAGACTCAACCAAGGAGAAACATTCAAGAAAACATAATCAGCAATAGAAAAATGTAAACGATGAATTCATTGGTCTAATAATTATTTTATTTCAACTATGATCTATAACTATATTCCGACATATATTTTTAATCCTTTTGAACATCTTTGGATCCAAAATCCCCCTTATAAAGAAGATACATTCACCTCCTCAAAAAAAATAGTGAACATGAATGGGTGACCATGAAAATACTCAAAAGAAGTAGTCATTATTTATGACATTATATCTGTTATTATAAGAAAACTCCACCAGTACCAAATGGCAATACCTTGATCCACTAATACCCAAGACACAATCTCGAAGCATATCATCCAGCTACTGAATAGAACACACTGGCTGACTATCTTTTTTGGGATGATATGTTGTACTCATTCTGGCCTGAGTCCCAAAAAAATATTGGATATATCTATAAAACCACAATGTAAACATAGGATATATATCTAAAATAATTGAATAAGGAATGAAATATAACCACCTATTTTATTTCACATAAATCATTCCCATATCTTCAATTTTTTGGTATTAATGAACATATTAAAATGTGTTGCCAATTTCAATCGGTCCATCAACACCAATATATCATTTACCCCATAGAGAGTCCATGGTAATTGGGAAATAAATAAATTAAAATAAGATCCCATTTTCAAACCAACACCAGAAGGGTCTATAATAAATGGGAATATTTTTTTAAGAACCCTATTTTTCACTCATGTTTAGATCCTTTAAATTTTAGTATAAATATTTACTTTGGACCAGATATGGATGCCTAATCAGTTATTAATGGTTATGAGGGTGTATGAGGCTTTTTCATAGCTCGAAACCCATCCTTTTGGGGGGAAATAGGCATTTTGTATGGTTTACAGTAAACCAAATAGAATTCCTCAAAGTTTTCCTAACTGTGAGAATTTTTTTTCTCGAAAAGAGACTTCTCATATGGTTAGTGCATGGACATGTGTCCTAACTATGTGAACTCACCTTTTTTGCAAGTACCCATTCATTGTTTTCTCAAGTATGACCAAATTTTGCGAAGGATGTATTTTCAAGGAAAATCGACTCACACGGTTAGACAAACCGTGTGGACAAACTATGCACAGACCAAAATCCTGTGTAAATTTCTAGTTTTTCCCTTAATTATATATTAATCCATTACTTCCTATTTAACCTGATAACTAGTAGTGTTAACCCCTATTCCTATCATTTTGGATATTTTTGAAGGACAAATCTATGGATGAAGAAATCTCCTTCGTCTGGCATCAGATCATGCATTCTTTCGTCACGTTGGATGTGCAATAGTATGTACTCGAGTCCTAATTAGTCCTTCTTCTTATCTATTACTCTCAACCTATGTATCATCGTGTGAGTAGTTTTCACCTTTTCTTATATTTAATCTGATGTGAGAAAAAATGTGGTCTGATACGATAGGAGAAGGATCATTCAACCCTATGGTGTATGGTCTATAACTTATTCCTAATTTTCATGGATTTTGGAATATTCATGTGGGGCCAACCAATTTCATTAGAATTCATTTCATAAATTTTCGAAAAATGATAACATTTTTTTGAATCACATTGTTATTTTCTTTCAAAATTTGTGATTGGTTGTTAGAGGTTACACCCAAAAAATAATCCACCACATGTTGATGGTTATTCCATATTTATGTTTTTAGTGTTTTGGCAAGTCTAAGACATCATTCGGGTGTACCTTTTCTTAACCTTCTTAAAAGAGAGCCTTCCCATAACAAATGAATTGTTAGTAATGAGAGTTCCATAATATATTGAACCATTTATGGTCACCATATGACCCGCCTAAGTTAAGTGCGTTAAAATGATTATTAAATGTGAAATGTGGAATGGAAACTTAACTAAGTGCATAACTAGGACTTACCAAAAGAAATTGAATACTAGTTACATGTCTGTAGCACCTCATTCCATGTTAAAAAAAGGTATCAGAGTGAACCTCAATAATTGAATATCCCTTGATGGTTAATAATGATTAGGATAAATTTTTTCAATGGTACTTGGCCTATACAATCTAATAGAAGACTATGATTGAACCAAATGAATGATTACATGATTACAATATCATATAGGAATTGAATGACTGGAGAACTCCTCAGATCTTGAGTGGAGAATACCATAGGTCTCAGTAACCCCATTTGGATTCAAGGATTTGTTTTTCATTGGTTAATACCCACATGGACTCTGGTTTTGGCTTGTTCCTATAATTCCCTATATACTACTGTAGGGTCCTATACATTATTGAAGGACACACCAGATACACTCCTTGGATCCATCATTGACTAGTAGGTGTCATGGTCAAAGCCCAAATGACCCTATCCTTTCGTAACCCTATTTTACATTGGTGGATCACCTTGGACTCGGTAGAAACCTTATGTAGGAATGTCTGGGATTATTCTCCGTGGATTACAATCATACCCCTTACCTAAACATAGATACTTCTGAGTTAGCATTCCATGAGATATAACTTTCTTTGGTTATTACCATGGAACCCCATTACTGGATATCTTTGTTTGGTTTCCTTGTTACATCTTGGGACCTTTACTGTTTATACTATCACAAGGTGATTTCAGTGATATTAGGACTCGCATGACCTATTAATATTAAATGGAAATTAATTAATTAATGAAATTGTTACAAGTTCATACAATACCTGAGGGATGAAGCAAGTACTTGGTAATTTATTAATATTATACTACTTGCTTTACCTTATATATGCATGCAAGAACATTTATATTTTCCATTACACGGGCTGAAGGATATAGCCGTCATTGGAGGTGGCCCACTGAGATTTATCTCAAACCCACTCCGGGCACCGTTTAGTACATAATGTAGATTAAATGGTTGCAAGTGTTCAAAAAGGGAAGAATACATCTTCAAACACTTGATTTCCTACTATTTTGGATGGATATTGATAGTAGATGACCAAGATGGATATCTTGATGCTTGGATTAGTCTTTGTTTTCCTTACCTGTGAGGAACTGTTATGTCTATTGTCTTGTATTTTATTCTAGTATTCTAGTGAACATACATTACGTCATCATTGTTCCAATTTATACAATTATTACTAATATTTTTTAGTTATTGCATCAGATTGATTCTGTTATTTTTTATATTAATTATATTTCATCTACTATTTACTATTAATTACATTCCTTTCGTTGTGTTATACTCTTCTAATGAGGGAATAGTCTCCCCATCGGCACATCTTATTCCCTCACTACAATTCGGAAGACTCTAGAATTTGGGGAGATGCGTTTCAGGCCATGTGGCCCACCGAGCATGGGGCACCTTATAAGGGGCATCTGGGTCTGGGATACCACAAGTTTGCGCTTGAGGCACTGTGGCCCCCCAGGATTATGGTACCCATTAAGTGGAATCCAGGTTAGGGACACCAGAGTGTGGTATCAAAGGAGTTTCTTTTCCTGTCCTAGTATTTGGAGAAAATATATTGGAGAGTAGGAATTCTTGGTACATAGAAAAAAATCCATGCTTGGGCATCAGAATCCCATGTTCGAGTTAAAAACCAGTTGCATAAATTATAAGTGTTATTATGATTTTTCCTATTATAGTTGATATTATTTCACCATTGGGTAACACAAATGCTATTTTGTGTGGTTTACTATTATTATGGTTTATTTTTTCCTTTCCTCTGTCCCGATGATCTGTGGGTAAGAAACATTGATACAAGAATCATTATGGGCACCTATAATTCACGTGTCATGCATATTTCAATGCCATATAGGTGAATTACACTATATTTCATTTCATGATATTTTTTTGATTGTTGAGTGATGTTGTGATATTTAACTTGTTCATGTATTACATTGGCTATGACTCAGTGAATTCATGTGTCAATTCATGAGGTGTATGGCCCCTCGTATTTTGGGATGAGTAATTTACCGAGTTGAGTAATTATGCTATAAATAAATGGGATGTGTTTATGGTGATAGGTGTATGGGGACTGATTAATCAGAAATGGAAATCCATTATAAATTGAAACTTGAAATCTAAAATGAATTTGATGCACATACTTATATCCCATTGTCATGGATATTAATGGTAACGGAGTTACCTTGAAATTAACTATAAATTGGCATAAATCATGATCCGGAACACATATCAGTATCTAGCCATCTCAGTGGGTCGGTTGGGTAGTATGCCTTGGATAGTGAGTTTTCTTATGTTTAGTTTCTACTAGTGATGTTATCTTATGCTCATAAGCTTGTTATAAGTTGTGTTCTTGGAATTTGTAGAGAAATGCTGCCATGAAGTCCTCATACCATTATCTAGGAAGTTGGTGACGACCATGCTCCAGACATGGAGGGCCCTATGCCACCATACTTACCTCAAATAATGCCACTTGTGGAAGCGCCTGTTATACATGATCTAGGAAATGATGCTCTTGTCTATGATAGTTTTCTATGTTTGAAACAGTCCATGCTTGGTAATCTACTTGTTTTACTTACAATGGATGATCTGACCCACGAGTCCTAGCAGTAGCATCCTCCTATTTTTTCAAGGGATGGTAGTTCTCATGATACTGAGTCTTGGATAGAGGCCATGATGTCTATCTTTGAGCATCTGTATATGCCGCGAGAGTGGAGATTCAAGCTTGGTAAAAACATGGAAATGGATTTGGCCAAGCGTCGGTGGGTTGTGGTTACCGAGGCTGGTCATCATCTGGGCATGTTATGGGTTGATTTCCAGACTGCCTTCTATGATCAGTTCTTTCCCAAAGCACTAGGATTTTATAGAGATAGATATTTTATACATATCGAGTAGGGTTCAATATCAGTTATGTAATATTAATTACATGTCGCTGATTTACAATGCTATTCACTAGTTTTAGGTAGTGATTATATTTCTCGTGCTAGACGATGGGCTACACTACGCCATCAGAACAGAGGTGAATGTATTTTGCCTTCCTACATTTTCAGCAATAGTTAATAAGTCATTTATCACAGATGGAAACCTATGTGAGTGAACAAGTATCATACTTACAAGATAAGTTCTACGTTAGGCCAGTAGTTCTTCCAGAGGAAGGAAAAATTCCTTTCAGGTTTCTCGTCAGGGCACTGGCTGCCATAGTGGAATACTGGGAAATAGGATGACCTAATGTGATAGAGACCATATAGAGTTTCAGGCTTTGACTGTATGGGTTATCATTAGAGTTTCTGCAAGACTATTCCACCGTTTCAAGTGGAAAAGGAAAAACATCTACTCTATCAATAGGAGTTAGTTCTTTTATGCTGCATTACACAAGGAGTTGGAGTATCACCTACTGGTCAAGTTGAGGAGGAGTTAGTGACTGTGGTGGTCTGACCACTGATCACCAGCAACACCGAAAGAGTAGTCATGATCATGTTAGTCTATCTGTTTCACATGTTCATGGATGAGGTCAGTTTTATTCATTACTAATGATAATCCAGGATCCAGATATAAGACCATCTACAGTAAGATGTACTATTCTAGTAGCCTCTACTATTGTTCTTTCATTGTTTGATACATGTGATTCAAACTCTTCCTTTTCATTATCTATCACGGATAGTGTCAGACTAGATATATGGTATCACAATGGAGTAATGTCCCTCAATACAGTATTAGGAATACAAATGGAGGTAATACTCTTTTTTAGGGATTGTCCCTTTGAGTTTTGTTGTTACCCTTTTTTAGGGGATATCATTTTTCTTTATATAATTGGATTCAATGTGATTATCGGGATAGGATGGTTAGTCCACTATCACGCCATTGTATACTAATATCTTCATAAGAGTATCTTTAACATCACAAGAAGGTAGTTGTTATCTTTTCAAGTGTGAGTGGGATGTCCTGGCTGGGAGAGCTGGACCGAAGCATCATGTGGTAGGTGAAGTGACAGACCAAATTTCAAATCATTTCATGGAGGATCATAGTTTACTTCAAACTAATTTCCCTCCATTATTTTATCATTTTAGGGAATTCTTTACTGAAGAATTTTCATGATTACCTCCTAAGAGAGAGGTATAGTTTAAAATTGAGATTGTTCCAGGATTAGCTCCAATGCCCATTCCTTCATATCGAATGAAAGCAATTAAGAATATAGATATTAAGTGGATGATATATGACCCCAGAGTACAAAGGAATTATATGACTTAGTACATCTTATTGGGGTTCTCCCTTTCTATTCATTAAGATAGAGATTGAAATCTTATGTCTATGTGTGGATTTTATAAGGTTGAACCAGCATATGGTCATGTAGCTTTTTCCACTTCCTTGAATAGATGATCTCTTTCACTAGATTTGAGATGTGAAGGTGATATATAAGATCTAAATGATATTGAGATATCATGAGGTTCATGTTAGACCATCAAACATACCTCTTACAACTTTCTGTAGAATGTATGGTCTGTATGAGAATCTTTTTATGTTGTTCGGTATTATGAATGCTCCTTACATTTTCATGGATTTAATGAAAAGGGTATTCCACCCTTGTTTGGAATCTTTTTTTCATGGTCTTTGTGGTTGAAATCATGGGGTATTATCTCACTCGTAAAGACCATGACAAAAATTGTGAGATCATTCTGAGTACACTGAGAGAGCATAAGCTTTATGAAAATATTGATATGTGCAACTTCAGGATCAACAAGGTCCAGTTATTGGGTCATATTATCACATAATCAAGATTATATTTGGATCCTGAAAAAGTTATTGTTGTAGTTTCTTGGGTGTATCCCAAGAATGTGTTTTATATTTGTACTTTCATAGGGCTATTTGGATATTACAGGCATTTCATACAAGAATTTTTTCATTTTGAATCACCTCTTACTGGTCTCATAAAATGGATGTAATGTTCACATGGTCAAAATCATGTGGGAAATCTTTATAGGAGCTGAAATGTATGAATGTATCAGCAACAATTCTGATTCTTCCAGAACATAGAAAATGTTATATTGTCTTCTCTGATTCATCTAGAATTTTACTATGAACAATGTTAATATAGGAAGAAAAATCTGGTGCTTATGGATCTCATCAGTTTAGGACTCATGAGAGAAATAACATGACGCACGACCTTGAGCTAGCAGTAGTTGTCCGTCCCTTACATTGATGGAGACACGTTCTCTTGGATGAGTTCTTTGTGGTGTATATTGACAACAAAATAATCCATTATATCTTTTATCATGGTGAATTGAACTGCAGAAAATGAAGATGGGTCAAATATCATTAATCCATTCATTTTTATCATTGTTAAACATCTAGAAATGGAAATGTGGTCACTGATTCACAGAGTCAAAAAAATCAAACACATTCCATAAAAGAAGCCAGTAATGAATTGATTTGTTGGCCCTTTTTTCTAGACATTATTTGGTGTTTCATGATATTCATGAGATGTATTATGACTCAGTATTAACAGTTACCTCATCTTTTCCTTGATATGGTGAAGAGTAGTTAGTTTTCAAATCCTTAAGGTTTGGTTATCCATGAAATTATATCACGAGATAACCCACCTCCGAATGGGTCTAAGGATAGAGACAAAAAATTTCATCTATGTGGAAATAACATGGTTCTTACAGATATTATTGAGGAGTTTATTAAAGGGTCCCACAAGTCAATGTTGGCCCTTCATCACGGAATATTGAAGATGTATCGAGATATGTGATGCCAGTATAGGTGGCCTAGAATGAAACATCATATTTTAGGAATCATCATAAGGTGTTTGACCTGTCAGCAGTTGAAGGCGGGGGACCATAGACCTACATGCTCGTTATAGCCACTTCTTTCCCTAAAGTGTAATTGGGAAGATGTTTCTCTAGATTTCATAATCAGCCTACCTAGGTCACTGAGGGTTAAAGATTCTATCTGGGTTGTCATTGATTGACTAATGATGTCATCACACATAATTTATATATAGGCTAATTTATCATTTTATGAACTGGGAAGACTATATTTCTATTAGATCATATGACTACATAGGGTTCCATGTACTATAATTTTAGATAGGGATTTTTGTTTCACTTTATGGTTCTAGTAGGGTTTGTAGAAATAAATGGGAACTCAGGTGCTTCTAAGCACATCATTTCACCCTCAGACCAATTGATAATCAGAACAAACAAGACAGGTTTTAGAGGATATGCTTCGAGCATGTGTTCATGATTTCAGTGGTTATTGGGATAATCATATCCCTCTCATCGAGTTCTCTTATAGTTATAGTCTTCAAGTGAATATTCATATGGATCCGTTGGAGGACTTATATGGTAGGCCATGCTATTCACCCTAGTGTAGGCTAGATCCCGGTAAGGCACTGCTACTAGGTCCTCGTCTCATTCAAGAGACATTAGAATAGGTTCACCTGATCAAGAAGCATATGACCACTCCTCTCTTCAGACAAAAATATTATGATGATCATCGTCGATGACCTCTTGAGTTTGAGGATGGGGATCATGTTTTTATTTAGGTATCGCTTAGGCTCGAGAAAATAAGGTTAAGGATTTAGTGAATGATATTGCCTTATTACATCAGGTAATTTGAGATTCTAGAGAGATTTGGGATGATAGCCTATTGGTAACAATAAACTCATAGGTACCATTCCATGATTGATGAATTTCATGTCTCAAAACTTTTCCAATATCCTTTTGACACATCTCATACCTTTGATCTCGAGGAAATTGAGTTTTATGGTGATGCTACCTTTGAGGAATATCCAGTACGTAACATTAACCGAAGCATGAAGGTTCTCTGGGGAAATTCATTCCCTCTCAAAGGGGTTCTATGGAAGAAAGACCGAGTATAGGATAAGAATTGGGAGAGGGAATCTGACGTACATTACCAATAGCCATAGTTGTTCTCAGAGAGTGTTTTTTACCATTATAAGTGTAACATAGGGGGGTGTTCTTTTAAGAGGGGAAGACTGTAATACCCCAGTTTTTTACTCAGTTATGGATCTTCTGATATTCGGTCTAAATAATTACATTAGACCTATGATGGATTAATAAAGAATTATTAATGTTTCTATGGGTGTTAGGGGATTGTTCGGAGCCCAAAACCCATATTTGTTTTGGGAAAACTGGCTTTGTGCACGGTTCACCTAGCTTTGAAGATGGTTTTTTTTCGGACAGAACAATCTTGCACGGTTGGCACATGACTGTGTGGCCTAACCATTCGAACACCCATTTCTTCATATGTTCTCATGCATGGTTTGTGAAAAAATTGACTAAACCATGTGGAGGATGTATGTTCGGGCAGAACCCTCTCAAACGGTTTATGCAGGGTTTGAGAAACTGTGTGAAAAACCGTGAACAGGATAAAATCCTATGTAAATTTCTTGTTTCTCCCTTAACGATATATTAATCCAACCCTTCTCCCAAATCTGAGAAACAGTGGGATCAACCCATTTTCCTCCCATTTTGGTGCTTTTTGAAGGACAAAGCTAGGGATCAAGTGATCTCCTTCATCTAGTATCCAATCAATATTTCGTTCATCAAGTTTCATGTACAACGGTAGGTACTCGGGTCCTATTAATATATTATTATTCTCATTTACTCTCAGCATAGGTATCATCATGTGAGTATTTTTCACCTTTTCATATATCTACTCGAATTTGAGGAAAACCAAGTGCTGATACCAGTTGAGAAGGATCTTACGCCCCTATGATGGGTGGTCTATAACTCATCCCTAAAATTGTTGATCATGGAATTTTTGTGTTGGGCCCACCGATTTCATTGGAAGTCGTTTCATAAATTTACATTCCATGATTATAAATTTTGGAATAATATGGGTATCATATTTCCAAATTTGTAATTAGTTGTTAGCGGTCACACCTACAACTCAATCCACCCCTTGTGGAAGGTTATGCCATATTTGGGTTTTTAGTCTTTCAGAATGTCTGAGCCACCGTTTGGGTGTGTCTTTTCTTTAACTTCTTAAAGGTAAGAATTCCAATAATATATGACTTGTTTATAATGAGATTTGAAAAATGTCCTTTACCAGGTATGCTCACCACATAACCGGCCTAAGTTACATGCTTTCAAATGATTATTAAATGTGGAATGTGGAATGGAATGTATACTAATTATATAGCTAGGCATTATCATAATAGATTGAATAATTGTTACATGTCTCTAGAACCCCTTTAAATGTTACTGGAAAGTAGCAGTGTGAACCTTAATAATTTAATATCTCTTAATTTTTAATAAATACAAGTTTAAACAGTTGCAACAAAACTTTTCCAATCCAATATAATGGAAGATAAGGCTTGAACCTAATAAATGATTACATGATTACAATATCAAATAGGAGTGGAATGACTTGAGCTCACCTTGGATTCTGAGATGAGAGTACCATAGTTCTTGGGAACCCCATTCTTATTCAAGGAGTTGGTTGGATTAGGTTGATACCCTCCTAGACTTGGGTTCTTATCCAATCCTTGACATGCCCAATATACTACCATATGGTCCATTAAATTATTACAGGATAACATAGAAAAACTCCTTTGATCAAACATTAACTAGTTAGTTCTATGGAGAAATCCCATATGTCCCTATCCTTACATATCCCCATTTTACATTGGTCGATCACCTTGGAATTGGTAGGCTCCTTATTGTGTAATGTCTTGGATTAGGCACCTTGGATTACACTATTACCCCATAGCTAGGATCAGATACTATTGAGTTAGAGTTTCATGAGATCTACGTTACCTTAGTTATTACCCTGGAACTCCCTCAATAGATATCATTATCAGTTTTCCTTGTTACATCTAGAAGAATTCACTACATATACTATCATGAGGTGATGTCAGTGATGGATATTCCTAACATGACCTATTAACATTAAATTGTAATTATATACTTAATGAACCTGTTAAATGTTCATACAACTGCCGAGGGATTATGTAGGTACTGGGGTATTTAGTTATGTTTTTTTCTTTCTTTACATTATATATTCATTCTTACACACTATTATATTCTATTACACAGGACAGAGGTTATAGACACAGTTGGTGGTGGCCCACTCTGATTTATCGCTCACCCTCTCCGGGTACTTTTGGGTACTTATAGTAGATTACCTGGTTGAAAGTATTGAAAAGGGATGAATACGGATTCAGACACTATATTTCTTACTGTTACTGATGGACTTTGATATAATATAATTGACTGGGATCTTCAAATGCTTGGAGTATTCATTATTTTCTTTTACATTGGGGAACTGTTATGCCTATTTTCTTCTACATTTTTTTTCATTTTTCCAGTGACATGACATGACATAATTATTTTTCTAGTTGATACAGTTAATATTATTCTCGTTTACCTATTTCATAATTTTTCATCCACTTTTTATTTTTATTAATAATATTTCTTCTTTTGTTTACTATTAATTATATTCCATTTGTTGTTCTTCACTATGATAATTAGGAGATAGTATAACCATAAGAACACAATTAACCCTCACTACTAGTCATCAACCTCTGTCAGTTGGGGATATGCACTTGATCCATGTGGCCCACCATGATCTGGGCACCCCTTAAGTGGCATCCTTGTCTAGGAAGTCATAATTTGGAGATGCTCTAACTCCTTTTTTGTTTTATGTTTAACATTAGTACACATAATCAACAATTTCACACTTCGTACCCAATCACCAAAATCAATGTCTCATATCTATATAAATATTTATATTCCCTAGATTAATATACCAAGAAGAACTATGAAAATTTATCAATGACAATATTCTCATAGATGTATGGATTACAAGATTCTCCCAAAAATTTATAATACCATACGATGAGATAGAACGACCTGAAACTATCTCCCAAATATATAGGGATTCTGAAAATCCTATGAACATGAAATCTTGTTTTTGACTTCATATAATAGATTAAAGGATATATAAAGATAATTAAAAGGTAGTAAAAAATTCGTAAAATATCATCCTGAACATCCTGATGCAACTGAGAAAAATTCATTATATGTTTGCACTCTTCTTTCAATTCTTGAATAGTTTATGATGTCACTTTCATGAGAATAGAGTTTGTATTTAAATTCCCATTCCTCGTTGTATATGCGATATTTAATTGAAACGTGTTAATCCATTCCACCCACCACCTCTCTCTAGGTTTCAATTAATTATGAGAAAAGATTTTTTTCTGACTTTTATAGTCATAAAAGATTGTCATCCATTCAGAAAACAACAATGCCCTGAACACATAATAGCATGCATAAGTGCCGAATTCTATAAATCATTTGTGGGTATTTGTCTCATGTGTTTGAAGACTATGAGAAATGTTAACTACCACATGATCATCATAAATGAGAATATATCCCAAAACATTTCTAGAGTAGTTATAGAAAACAACATTCCCTTTACCATGCATTGCTAAGATCTAAATAGTAGATGATGTTAAATGTCTTTTCATCAGATCGATAGAAGACAAAAACTTTTCATCCCTTGTGATTTTCCTCCAATTTACAGTATGATATGTTAATGGTGATACCAATTTTGATAAATTCTTTATGTACAAATGATAGTTTCTAGTATGACTAATGACGCTCTAAATTTTCTATAAATTTCATTGATACTACTACAAAAATATGGACTTTAACATCTTAGGATCAGCTAAAAATCCAAGATAATAAATCACTTTGCCCTAATATTTTCACTTCATGAGTCTATAAGTATCATTTAGAAATATTTCAATACATTCTGTGGTTTTTTAGGATTTATAAAAACAAACTCAGATGGTCCCCATTCTTGAAATAAAATCTAATACAATAAAAAATATCCCCCTTTCACACAACCAAAAAAGTGTCACGATACTAACGGAATATTGGATTCATCCGGACCATGAAAAATGAAGTAGCATTAATGAGACCAAATGGTGTCACAATATATTCATAATGTCCATACCTTCTCTAAATGTCATATTCATTATATCACACACAGAAACTCTATTCTGATGATAACCCTACCATTGATCAATCTTTCAAATCCCCTTTTCCCCCCTGTGATTGATCAAACTAATCATCTAGCCAAGAAAAATGATGAATGATCTTAAATATTTACCGGTTAAACGTCTGATAGTCTATACACAATGAGATTTAACCATAACCCTTTTTTGAAAATTGGAATGGGGTTTCCCGTGGAGAAATAATAGGGAAAATCCTATTGTTCTAGGTCATCCAATAAAATAATTATCTCATTCATATCTTATGAAACCATATTATAAGAAGGAATTTCATCATATACACCTATAAAACCATGTGAATAATTATATGTAACTATCTATTTAGAGGAAAACCATACAAATCATCTAGGAAAATGTATAGAAAATCTTGAACATCGGTGGGAAGATCAACAATGAAGGAAATGACACCAGGATCAACAGAAACAATAAAAAGAAATTCTAATCTCTAGGATATATGACTAACATTTCTTAAAACTGTCCCACACTCTCCCTAAAAAATTATTGTTCTCCAATCATCTGAATGAAATAAGACACGCCGATGATGAAAATTAACGTCATCATGATGAGAAACAAGAGAATCAATCTTGATAGTGATGTAAAATAAATCCATATTGATAATATAAAATAAAATACTAACTACTCATCAACAATTGAATGTGCACAAGAATAAAACTAAAATCCCTTCTCTTTCTTCTTCCCAAGAGGTCTTTCTAACTCTACAATAGAAGGAATGAGTTGCATTAAAATGTTTAGAATATCAAAAATATTCCAGATATAAATGACTGGGATTCAACAATATCAAATAATGAAATATATAAGGATTATTCAATAAATATGATACCCCTCTCTATCACTGGACCCACAACTACATCTACAAGAATCTAATCTATTGAGTGAAGGTACTTCAGTCATGAGTCATATGGCTAAAGTCCTATAGTCTTTGAAGCATATGGCTGAATTGTAGTTTCCATTGGAGTAGATTATCCCTAACCAAATCAAGGAGTGTAAATATTCTAATATTAATGATGTAAATATCTGTAATGTACACATATGCAGGTGGAGGAAAATAACACCATGTATTTTTTTTTTCTTTCCACACATATATCAATTTAAGGGCACACCAGCTGTTTCAAATGGAGGTGTTAAAGACTAATGTTGTCGAGAACCACATACACTAATCCACAATGATCCTACCACTTTATATTTTTACACTTTAATCAGATAAGATGCCACTTGGTGTATGATAAGGTGAATACTTCCCAGATATTCATTCTCTATTCATCTATACCATCATATCCTTATCCATTGTCTCAATATAGGTTTAAATGATTAACCTAAATACTTGTTATTTGATATCAGTTTGTAAACCCTATATGTACTTCAAAACATTCAACATATCATTCTTCAAAACCACTGGTGAAAAATAAACCTGATCAAAAAAACAATTATTGTACGCCAACACAAAACGCTCTATAATCTTCCAAGAGAATAACTCTAGTGAATTTATATCATCAACGAAACTGGGAAAATTTGTTGGTTGAAGAGATTATTTTAACCACTCTAGTCCAATCCCATCATCATATCCATATATAACATGGTATCCATCCATCACCACCAGTGACCCTTATGTCTGAACATTTCACACATCACCTTAATACTCTTAGGTTTTTCCATGATGTAAAATAATAGATTAGTCCTTTGAATTTGTTCCTCCACATGTTGAGGATCATTAATACCTTTAATGGATGGTAGAATCTCACTCATGTATTCTGTGATCGATCTCTTTCTCCTATATCTCGTGGATGTTCCTAAACAATTGAGTTTTGACCTTATGGCACATTCAGATCAACATCATAAACTACTCGCCTAATAGCTTCGATAAATTTTTGATTCATCATATGGTCCCCTTATTGAGAATCATCTTCACCCTCTTTATGAACTTGAAAAACATATCTTCAGGTTAATCTTATTCACACAGAAACAAAATAAATGATCAGAAAATAGAAAAATGTCTTGTTAAACTAGAAGATCTATAAAAGAAAATGATAATAAAAAATAGAACTCAATATAGGAGGCAGAAATCCCAGTAACCCATGGTAACTTGAGTATCATTAGGTTAAGTGATGTCTAGGCTCTAATTACAATACACCACTCAAGACCTGAGAGTCCATTATCTGGTATACCAAATGTCCCAAAACATGGTCTCTTTAGAAAAAACAACCTCTCATTCCAAACAATATCATATCGATGAGAATAACATCTCAAATTAATACATGGACTAGCTCGTCACATACCCTAAAGGATGATTTTGATTCCCACAAGTTGAAGACTAGCACACGATAACCCAACAATAACTAAAGATAATTTTCATTCAATCCAAATGCCACCAAAAGGAATATATATATATATATATTTAGAAAAGTAAAAATATAAATACATTCCATAACTGAAACCAAACAAAAAAATCAATAAATCGAGAGAAAAATAAATCTCTATTCACATGTCCAACCACAAATCTACAAAAACAGAAAAAAAAACTAGTCCATGTGATATTGTGGGTGGACTCATACCATCTCTCCACAATCTACACAACCCAGCTGACAGAACACCTCACCACATCACTATTGTTACATTCTTGTCCGTACATCGATGTACAGAACGATGTCTATTCACTGCCTACATAGTATATAGGGTGTGATCTAACATTATCTGTAGGGTCTCAACAATGTTTTCTATATTATGTCTCTGAGAAAAAAATCAAATCAGACACAAAATTAAAGTAAATAAGTCATGATAAAATTTTCAAAATAATTAAACAATAGTATAATTTCTTTTTTCAAAATTTAAAAATTGTCCATTAAAAACATCATAGAACATCATAACCCTCTATCACAAAAGATATATAATGTCAAAAAAATCCTGAATCATTTCACTTATCAAGTATATGTAAGTACAACAAAATAGTACAATCCAAGATAAGAATCCAAAATTATTCAAGAAGAACATGTAACATCCTGAAAAGGATCACACTATGCTAGGATAGATAGGAAACTCATACATATCATAGAAAATCATGCACGAAACAAGCCTACAGACATATGAACTGATTATAGAGAAAATATTAATTACATTGTAATTGAATCCCCCAATAGGTCTATTATGTACCTAGAATAACAAGAGTACTGGGCAGTAGAAAGACCCATGAGAAAACCCTTTAATATAGATGAGACCAAATAGTAAACCTTATAACTAAATACTGAAGGCTTCCGATGTGGATGATTTTCCATATAAATCATTCACTCCAATTCATAATTTTATGCATTGAAAACCATTTCATAAAATAAATTCCGAATTATTTGGAAAAATATATCATTTTATAAAATAAGAAAAATAATATATTTTTTTAAAACATAGCTCCGCATAAAAAGATTTGTCACGTCATGGAATTTCATTTAATAATCAAACTTATAAAAAAGATAAATGTAGTCCACCAAAATATGCTAGAGATGGAACCACCTACCTCAATTATCTGGGATTCATAGACCCACAACAAAACCCACCATAGGAATAGATTCATGAATGAAAATAGAGAAACTAGAATCAATCATAACATATTATAATTCATTATATTTTTTTAAAAGGATTGGCTGAGAAGAGGAATAGACATATACCAAAAAAAATAAACACCACCCCCACAATCAACAAAAAAATAATTAGCCCCCGAAACAATATTACACTGTAGATATAGAGAGAAACAAAATGAATAATCACTATAGACCAACTAATCTAATAATGAAACATAAAAATGCACCCACAATCAACTAAATGAATAATAAAAAAGACTTACTCACCCGTAGAAATATGAAAACCAATTGTAACTATTATTAATCACCAAAAAAATCCAAACCAAACGGTGACTACCAAAATCATCAGAGAAGCCATTCAGGCCTACATCCACAAGACCTGAGGTTGAAATAAATAATATGACGCAAATATGAAACTATAAAATGAAACCCCACAACATTTAATCAAATTGTGATCCCAATATACATTGTGTAATCCAAGAGAATCAAATATAAAGGGAAACCCATCATGTTTTTATTTAAAAAAACCTTTTAAAATTACAGGGCCTGTAATTTTGAAATGGAATGAAATCCATTCACACTATGTAATAGTTTCATGGTATCTACCCTGCAGAACATACTTGTTTTGGACTACCATTATGCATTGTGTGTTTCTCTGGCAGACCATGAAAACTACAATTTATTACATAAAAATCAAAAATGCCTTTGGATTTCTCCGAACTCGGGGAGAACCCCAAAAAATAATTTAAACACTTATACCCAGTCCCCATTAACAAATCAAAAATATATCCTCAAAAATTAATTCACTTTCCATAAAAATTTATTAACATCCTTTGGTGTACCCATATTCCCCCAATTGAATCAATGAATATTTAAATGGATGGGAATTTTTTTAAATCAAGTAACAACATGTTACAACCAAGAAGTAAGACTACAATATGTGTCTTCTTAGGTTTTTTAAAAATCCCAATATATAGATAATCATAAACATATTATCTATTATCTCTATCTCATGTCTTTATCTAAAACCATTGATATATAATTTAATAGCTCAATATTAGAAATTTTATCTCATTATCCCCATAAAAAAATTCATTTATATATTTTATAGCTTATGGTTTGGGTATCAATAGGTATTTTTTTATTAATTAACTAAAAAAGTCTAAAATTTATACCAATCAAGAAGGCACAAAATCACAAATCCAAGAACTAAATTGTATATGATCCAGGTTTTCCTTTTTAATAATTAATCCACATTATACAAATAGTTCAACTTCAAGAGAAATTACTAATATTTTTCCAAGGAATAATTTAATATCCAAAAATATTAACAGAGTTATTTATTATGATTGCATACAGTAAATGTAAGGACCCAGGCCCCATTATCTTAGAGTTGGTGTCTACATATTTACATTAGAATTTGATGTAAGGTATCAAGTCATAAAAGACAATTTAGTTTAGTACTCTAGGTAAACAAGATACATAATTGAAATTCACAATTCATTTTAAGATAAATAATTGAAATTTACAATTCATTTTAAAAATAAAATATATAAAGTGTTTTCTTTATATACACCATTAATCCCATTAACATATCTCTATATGTAAATATCAAAAAAAACATCCTAGTATCATAAGAGAAATAAAACATACGAATCTATTGATCTCATATTCTGATTAATGGTTTGCATACAATGGATTATATCATTAAAAAATAAGAATAATAAATATGTCATCATAAATAACTAAAACATATTTCATTTAATCAACAAAATAATCCGGATATGAAATAAATAAATTATGATCAAATAATCCTTATAATTAATAATATTATCTTAAAACTTATCTATTCATATTCTAAATAATCATATAATTAGAAGGACATCAATAACCGATCCCATAATTAGAGATTTCATTATGTCGAACATTTTAATCTTTCAAGACCATTCATAGGACTATTTAAATTTGTTTGTATAAACAGGGCTAATTTTGATTAATGTTTTTTCCAGTGAGGCATGTCAATGAATACATGGGATATCTAAAGGAGGGCATCACCCATGACTTACTAATTATAATTCATTACTAATATGAAATGGGTTGAACATACAGACATAAATAGAAATATTGAAAAAAAATATGAAATGTTAATAGTTACCCTAATCAAATATACATATTTATAAACCATCCATAATAATATGTTGTGTGGTAAAAAAATTTATTCCTTAGAATAAATTTCATAAAACATCCAATGAAAGAATACATATGATATCAATACAAAATATCCTTATTGGATCATATGTACAATAAATGGTTGATGTCATTAATGAATAGAAATTCAATAAAAATTAAATTAAAAACATTCCTAATAAAAAATATTGTTTTAACATTCAAAATAACCTTTTAGAAAAACTGTTCACATATATTTTTGAAAATAATTTTCATTGAAAATAAAATTTAAAAAATTAGAAAATAATATTAAAAAAATTGAGTGGTCATGATATCATAATTTTTTTTCATGTCATAAAAGTTAAAATATATATTCCTTTTACATTAGATTGAAAAATACATGATATCCTTTTCTTGAAATTGATATTAATATTTCTATAAAATAATTCTGTACAATGTCATAATAAAAAAAATTTAATAAATATTTTGGAAAATAATAAAAAAAAATTTTGAACCCATAGTTTTTGATAAAAATTATTTTTGACCATAGAGAGAAATAATGTCATATATTCTTAAATATATATTCTCAATCATTTTAGGAAAAAAAAGAGTTGGAAAAAATGTCTATTAATTTGAAAAATTTCGGGAAAACCCATATGAGAAGAAAACATTTTGAATTTATGATAGAAATATAAAATTATTCCCCAAATGAAAAACATAAACAAAAAAATCATGAATCATGATGATAGTTTGAAATAATCCATTACAAATTTGGAAACATTTGAACCACATGAATCACAAAATAAAAAAAATAAATCTAAAAATTAACTACCATGAAGAGAAATATATTCATGATATAACATATCATAATGGTCTCTTACCTCAGGTTTTACATTTTTATATGTGTTTAAAACTACCGTAAAAATATGCATATTATAAATATAGTATAGAAATGTACTCATATCTTTAATACAATATATGACTAAAATATTGTATTTTTCATCCTTGTATAATATTTTTTCATAAAATCATTATTTAAGGAAGTAATTTCTTTTATTTTCCTGTATATTTTAGTTTTCTAATTTTAGTCAATTTAATCATATCAATGTTACATGATATAAGGAATTTTAACCAAGATATAAATATAATATATCAAAATTATATATTTATTTATATAAATATATTAAATTTTGATATAGAAAATGTATTACACCATTCAAGGAGACACCAAACATTATGTACACATGAATGTTGTTTCCATACTTTTTAAAGGATGGAAAAAATGAAAAAAAATATTAATTAATGTTTATATAATTATTAGTATTACATATATAGAATATATATTAATCACATATATCCTTATTCTTTACATTTATAAATTAACTCAAAAACATTTCACATCTCTATGTGGAAGCTGTGGTCCCCACAAACACCTGAATGAAATTATTTTTTTCTAGATGATTAAATGATTTGATGTTAAATGTGGAATTATATTTCCAAAATTGTGTTTAGCATACAAATATAACATATATTCATTAATATTAACCTTAATACCTTCCTTCTATAGCTTATGATTAAAATGAGTCACACTACTTCGTCACGTAGTAGTCTACTATACAGACAATCGACGTTATTATTTCCCACATGGAATAGAATTTGAGAAGTTATAGGTGATATTATATGTTCTTCATTATAATTTAATCCAACATCATATCCATCATTGAATGGTGGTGAAGAAGTAAAAATTACATTGGTTCGCTGGATGGTAGTTTATCACACACATGGTCAATTGTTTCGTTTCCCATTTGATGCATGTGGAGATGGATATCAGTTATGACATTAACATAACATGATAATAGTAAATTGAGGATATTGGTGCCATTATATTATCATATTAGGTTATTATTAGAAAGATTTATAAGAATAATTATGGTTAAATTTTATATTTATAATCTTTACCACTTCTTTGGGAAACCACTTAAGATGTATACTCAATCATCTATGGAGTTGATTTATGATCTACCTAATGAATCAAGGGTGTGTATATGGATGAAAGGAAGGTATTTATGATTTTATTTCATTATCTGAAGTGTTTTTATCATTTTGATAAATTAGTATAATGAGGTGTCATTTTATAACTGGGGGAGAGGACACACAAGAGATTTTTTAATAGATAAAGTGATGTTCATGTTTTTCACATGAAAAAAGAAAACCAAATGGGTAATTATCAATTCTTAAGGATAATACGGGAGAAATATTTCTACCCAATCGGTATTTGAAAATTATTATTTCATTTTTAAATCTTCTCTTCACAATTTAACCCATGTTATATATATTTTTTCCTTAACAACTATAATTAATTATTAATAAATTATTATTCATCATAGACTAAAATTAAGTTGAAATTAATATAACATATATATTATAATTATTATAGTTATGTAATCTATTTATCTAAATTCAACTCATAGAAGGTGGAAATTCAATTTAAAATTAAACACGTAGGCGTGATGGAAAAACTGATTTCCAAAGTGGAAATTATCATAAATATATATTTCTTTAATATAAAATTGATTCCACTGAAAGAAACATTGATTGATTGTAATATAATTGATTTTAATTTTCATAAATCCAAATTTAATATATATGTTAACTGTATAAATAATTAAAATGAAATGGAATTTTTCAATACAAATCATCATTTTACACTATTCATCAAAAATTGAAAAATATAAGAAAAACAAGTAAAATTCACCCAAAGATTATTTTGATATAGATGATTCAAAAATTATGTTCATATTATCAAATATATTTTTTAAAATTTTATAAATATAATTTATCAAAACTGTAAAAGAAGAAAAAATCCATTTTATTTGATAAAATTTTGTTTTTAGAAAAAAATTCTTTCTTTCAATAGTTGGTATTAATTTATTTATAATCAATAAATAAACATTTAGTTTAATTTATACATGTCTAAACCGTAGAATTATCATATTTATTTAGTAATAGTAAAACATTCCATCTTAACAACTAGCTTATAATGGTTATGTTTAAAAAATAGCATTTTCATAGAGTATCATCTATCTTTCAATCACGATGTTGCATTAATAACAAGATATAAAAGGTATTGAATTTATCTAGAAATAAAAATATTCTAAATTATATGGGTTTTAAATTCGACTAATTTTTTGTGTGTGTTAAATACACAATATTATATGATGTCCCTCAAAAAATCATTGGGTGTTACATTCTATCTCTTTAAATAAATTGTGTCCTCTCAATTTAATCATGATGTCAATAATCAAGGGTTTGAAATTTAAAAATTCCTTTACTAAAACCCCATTTCATGAGAAGGGTTTACAAAACATCCTATTACTAAGTGAAAAAGGTAAATATGAATATCCTCTAGAATAATCCCATTATTATGATTCTATGTACGATCATATATATGGTATGTGAAGATATGGAATTGTAAGAAAAGCACAAATAATTATCGAGAGTTATATAGATCATTGATCAAAGTAATGTGAATGATCAATGGAATGTTATGTAACTCATCATAATATATTTATGATGATTTGAAAAATATTTTACTTATCAAATATGAAGATAATATGATAATTTTTTGTCAACATCTTTTTTCTAATGTAGAATAATTATTTTACAATCTAAGAATATAATGAAATATAATTACATGATTTCATCCCATTTCAAGACCACAATTTCATCCAATTTTTTTGCTTCAATCAATTTTCACTTCACCTCTTACACTAGAAAATTAATATCAAGAAATGATCATTTTTAATTCTGAAGAACTAAACATAAATTTTAACTGCTCATTGGAACCATAAAAGATAACAAGATATTTCACATATCATTACTAAAGCCACCTGATTTTAAAAAAATTTCTAGTAATAAAAAATGTTCATCTTAATCTATTTCATAAATATTTCACTTTAATACTCAAAAATAATATTTATAACCAATTTGAAAGTCTAAAAATTTAAAAGGTCACTAAATCAACATTATATTCCTCATATAATATAAAGTGGATATTAATGTCATATTATAAATATGTGAATACCTTAGTCACTATAAAACCTTACTGAAAAAATTAATGACTGTAAAAATAAAAATATAAAATTTGAAAAAATATTACATAAATACAATCTTTCAGTATACTATAACAATGATAATATTAACCCTTGAATCACTGACCAATTTCATGGTAATGAATAATATCATATAAAAATATATTTTTCTCTTTTTTTCTCAACATAGAGCACATATTAACAGTTATCATCCATAAATATTTATTTATCTGAGAATTTCATCTTTCCTATAAATCGACTTACTTTGGAATTGGTATCATTCATCATATGCTCTCAAATACATAATGAAAATTTATTATAGAACAATCCTTATAAATATCATATTCCTTATAACGAGAATATCATTAATAAAATACTCATAAATAATATGAATTTAACCTGAAAAAATACCATTAGTCATTCCAAATTTTCATAGTAATAGCTTAATATTAAACATTACCCATAATCTTCTTTAGAGATATAGTCCCTTGATCTTGGGGCATTCATTTTCAAGGTTTCCTATATCCTTACAGTTGAAGAATTGAACATTAAATCATAATTTGTTACACTGTTAATTATGATCATTGAATTTTTCTCTCTACACTAATATAAAACGAACATTCCATTAAAATAGGAACCATCGTGTTTTATCCCACCATTATCACATTTGGGAAAACACTTTTATCCCATAGTCCCCTGGTAAATTTCTTAACAAATCAACCCCTTCTTCTATTTATTCCCCTTAATTCCTAAAAATTATGGAATTTATTATATTTTTTGAAAGAATATGATATTATTTCATTGCATCATGAGAATGTTTGGGAGACTAGGTTTCTTCTTAATATTAGCTTAATGAACTTAAAGAAATGATCCTTCATACTCATCAGATTATATTCATTGGTATAATTCTCTTTCTTTCAGTTAAGTGTCATTTTTATACAATTTTATGCACATGATTATATGATATCATTATGTATCAAAATTTATAATCACAGAAAATTCGAAATAACATAACATAATTTGAATAATTCACACATGGATAATCTCACAAACAAGAAATATTTTCATTGGGAATGTTTCTGAATCATAAAAATATTTTCAAATCCCTTAAAATAGATTTTAAATAAAATATGAATTATCCTAAGCGCGTACCTTGATATTGTCAATCAAGGTTCTTAATAAAGACTATATTCATATACCAGGTAATTCTCGAGTCAAGGATGATGGTCCTTTTTTTTAACCCTAGGAATTATTATCCCAGAACCATGTGTAGGTTGAAATAGTAAAGGTGAATACATAATAGTGGTGAATTGTTTTAATTTTATAAAATTATTACAAAAAAATTACTACTAATATTAAAGATATTTTTCCTTATATATTAATGATGAGTGATCAATGGAAATAAGTAATAGAATAGAACATAGTAATGTATAGTAGTTCATGGAACAAGTACCTATATATCTACTCCTCCAAAACTCTCCCCACGATCATGGTTATTTTCACTAGAAAGTATCTTTTCTAGGGTCTTATATTTATATGTGGATATAGTTTTCACATTATAGTCATGGATTTTAGAATGAAATATATTTATTTTATATGGAACAGAAATAACAACATCTTTTTATGAGAAGCTAATAATCCACTAACGACTGAGTACATGTATCGTATACACAAAAATATATATTATATCTGGATATAGATATTGAATTAGATTTGGAACAAACTTGCAATAGAAATTGACAGTCGTATAAGATCTTGAATAGAAAATTTCTATTTAAAATCATCAACATCAAATAGGGATTCACTAAATAGTACTATCAAAAAAACTAGAATATGATAAAACATGTATGTATCCAATGTGTATCTCTGAAGGACATGAAATGATCGTTTTTTCAAGCACATATATCTTAGTGTGTATCTTTAGAATAATATATATATATATTTATTTATTTAATTTTTTCTCGTCAAACAACTCCAGAAATATCACAAGATAAACAAAATCAATTATATTCTGAATGTTCAAAGAGAGAAGTGAATTCCCTTAGAAATAGAAATGATGCGATCTATTGAACAATAACCTTTTAATCGGTCATTAAACAAATTTAAAAAGATACAAAATTCTAGAAATTCCATCGTATACGATTTGTAAATAAACCCTAATTTAAAACAAATTCATTGACTGATTCAAACACATGGTTTGACTATGTTTCGATAAAATCCAGAATTATAGTTCACATCATACGATCGATTCCAGAAGTATGGATGAAAATATATACATTTTTTCTTCAAACATATGGTTTCTGATCCATATTTTTATTCAAAATGAAGAGTATACAAAGTATACATTCTACATAAAATTTTCGGTGTGTACTGTGTTTAAATATTACTTATAAAACCCATTAAGATTAATTTTCCTCTAAGAAAAAAAATATACTCCAAATAAATAAAGACTAAATATTCTTCTAAAAAAATAATTAATCCAATAATTAATATCCAAAAAATCACTTAATGTAAGTTTATTAGACATGTAAATGTGGCTATCTGTGTTCATCTAAGTCAATAATAAATTAACAATAATTTTCAATCAAAACATTCTCAACAATATCCCCCTTTTTGATGATCACTAAACCCATAAAATTATTATCATTAAAAGAAAAATATAGAAAAAAATATAAAAATTGGAATATAAAAATTATTTGTGCACATTTATCACTATTAAAAGAAATACATATAGAAAAATTGCATATATATTTTATTGTATTGTAATAATATTTATTTCTATATATTTCTCATAAATTTAATAAAAATGTATCCCAACATTCTCCTAATTTTATCCAATATTTTTGATAAATTTCTCATAAATATATTATAAATTTCTCATAAATATCTCAAATTTTTTTGTAATCTAATAGAAACTAAGAAGCATCTTCTATCATTTAAACAAAGAGAATATAAAAAACAATATTTAAATTTAGAATATATATAACATTGAATTCAATTAAGGTATTAAGATGAATATAAATCAATATATAAGGAATTATTATGTGGATAATATTAAAATTCAAATTGTTGAACACTTTAAATGATAGTAGCTAAAAATATTGAAAATTGATCTATTATTCATTGAACAAATAAAAAACAAATACATATATATTAATAAATGATGAATATGATATAATTTTGACTAAAAAATATTTTAACTCATCAAGATAAAATTTTAAAACAGCTTATCTTCTAATTTTCTACTTCTGACTTAACATCTGTATTTCAAACACATCAATTTACATATTAGGAACATATATTTCCTTCATATTTTGATTCTCCAATTAGAGCATTTCAAAAATATTTTTTGAAATAGAATATTTTTACAGCTCTTCATTTGATTTTATAAACACTTTTAGTTATTCTTGGTTATTTTCTACATCTCCATTTAAATTATTAAAACTGAACAGATTCACATTATAAGGAATTCCATATCTAACTAATTTATTAGATGAGTCTTATTGTTCTCGAAAATAATGAATTTCTCTATCTTTTCCATAACTTTTTTCCAAGGAATCATTATCAGGGTAAGATGATAATTCTCAACACATATCAGAATAATTATTATCTGTATTTGTCTTCTCATAGAGACAATATAATTAAATTTAAAAAATTAATTTAAATAATAACATGCTTAATACATGGAAATTGGTTTTTTATAAAATAACAATAATTTTCTTAGATCCTATTTATTTTATAGTCAAATAATTTGATAGTAGATATAATTTTTCATTATGAACCAAAAAAATAATTTCTTTTTAATATTGACCTTTCTCTATCACTACATATTCCTAGTTTAATATTATGTATTTTCTTTGAATTAATATCTGTTAAATAGTTTTCTAATTTAAAGAGAATACTAAAGACCCATTTTTATCTACTAATTTTTTCTAATTTTTATATTATTTATTTAGCATAAAATGTATAAGAAAATATAGATTTTCAATCTGAGGACAGTTTTTTCAAATGTTTTTTTTATCATTAACAATAATTTCATAATATTTACTAGGATTTTTTAGAACTTCTTGAAAAATTAAATTTTTCTTAATGAATTAAAAAATATTCATAAATTTCATCATAGGAAAAGTGTTCAGAGACATAATTATAAGTATAAAACTCATCAATATGACCCATAATACATAAATGCGCCAATTAATTTATATGCTCAGCTTATGTGTTTTTTTGTAGATTCATCACTTGAATAAAAATTATAATTCTAGTTATTCGTTATGAATTTTATTTTTTAATAATATTCCCATAAAGCATTAATCATAGTAAAATTATAATTTTTTTTGGACTTATCTCTTTACATTCATAAAATACATCTCTTTTATACTTTTTCATCATCTTATCATATTTTTTTTAAAATATTTTATCAGGATCAGATAATTCATTGTTTAAATATCGATATATTGAATGATGTGATTCATCCCTAGTATTTTTAAATGAAAAATATTAATATTTAATAGAAATATGAGTTTCATATTCATATTTCATTTCAACTTCAAACATCATCGTGGTATCAATCTATTCATTTATTATTAGATCTATGTCCATAGTGTATTATCTGATCATAGGAGATATCCCATTATATTTAGTGGTTAATACTCCAAGTTCTTTTAAATCGTGTTCTTATTATTTATGTGTTTCTCCGATGGAAGCAATATCTTGGAAAACGTTTTCTAATCCTCCAATTATCTAAGTGATTCTCTCATCTTCATGTTTCCTAAATGTATCAAATTTCAATTATAAATTATTGTATCTGACATTCTTAACATTTTCATTTCCTTCATAATAAACACAAATATTTTCCACATAACAAATATAGTTTATGTTTATTTAAATGGTTGGGGCCGAAGCCTCATTTTTATTATTAAATCAAAGAAAAGTCCTCTTTTAACTGTGTAGAGGGAAACCCATTACATAGCCTGAAGGCCCAGTGGGCTTGTAGCCCATTACATAGCCCGTAGGCCCAAATTCTAATGCCAATTTACATTATGTGAATAGTAAACTGATGCTACAGTACCACATAGTATCGCCGCCGCTACATTGCCCTACTGCCGCTACAGTACCCACTGATGAACAGTGCCACCGCTGCTATAGTACTGCTACAGTAACCTACACCCCATGGGTTTTGAACCCCCATTTTCTATGTTCTAGATAGTCGATAAATATCATCTTCACCAAGACCACATAGAGTTGCATTCATTTATCATATATTGAGATCAAAATCATTTTCTTGATCATCAATCCATTTTTCCAAATATCCTTTCAAAATATTATGAGGTCTGACATCCATAAAATAAACTCTTATTCCTTGATTTTTAAAATAAAGAATCATTCCTAATTTCAAGAAACCACATTTATCAACATTAAAATAATGTTTATGAATCATCAACAAAAATTCTCTATTGTTATTCATTGAGAATTAACTTTACATGGGTCATTAAGTCATTCTTGTTAGATCCAAATGAAATATTCATTATTCCATAAGATCTAAATCCTATGATACTACTTCTTTGGTTAGAAAGGAAAATATAAAGACATAATAGAGGTTGAATTGTTTTCATTTTAAAACATAATATAAACTAAACATTCAACAAGATATTAAAGAGATTATTTATTTTTATAATAATTATGAGTGATCAGTGGATATAAATAACGGATAATTACATAGCGATGTATATTTGTGCATGGTACACAGATCCCCTAGTTCATTCAACAAATGATCCCTCCATGATCTTGGTGAACTTAACTAGTAAGTCCATTGGTAGGTGACCTCTACACATGGGTTTTATGTATATATATCCTTATAGTAAAGGATTTTACAAGGCCTTATAATTCATTTATAGGTATCTGAAAGAAACATAGCATAGTTAGAGAGGATGACACTCCACTGGTGACTGATAACGAAAAACCAATAATCTAAAACAAATATTATATCATGATATATATTTTGATACATCTTTATCACACAGTTGAAATGGAAACATACTGTTTTATATTCTCTTCAACAGAATATAGTAGTAGAAAATTCTCCAATGTAAGATAAGATCATATTAGGCAGTATTAGAAAAAACACCATGAATAATGTGAAATGTGTTTGTCTCCAAATACTATCTCGAATTGAAATGAAACATTATTATTTTTCAAACATATATATCTCTAAATGTATAATTATAATAATAATATATCTATATATATAATATGGACAACCTAGAATTTATAAAAAATGTCCATCATCATTTGGCTAAATAGTAATAGAAATACGACATGATAAATTAAAATTAATTTAATTCACAATGTTCAAAGATATTCATAACATTCCATATAAATAAGAATAATATAATGTATTGAAAAAATTCTATAAATCAGTATTCAAAAAGATATAATGGGATATTTAATTCTAAAAAGACCATTAATGAAAATTTTAAAATTAAATATAATTCATAACATTGGATTTGACAAATTCTGTGAGGTCTCTGAGAAAGATTCTACTTAGAAGGTTCCCTGAGGCAGGTTGAAAACATGTCCATAAACACATATCCCCTATTCCAGAGGATAATGACTAGTAGTGATGGCCCAGGGTGTGTCCCTTAGGAGAATATTCCCACGATAAAGGGTTGAAATGAAGAAGATAACATATTTGTTAAAATGGAGATAAATAAAGGTACAATTATATGTAAATAGATTGCACAATGAATGAAAAAAAATCCATAATAACTTAAATAAATAAAATAACATAAAATAGTTAATGATGATTTATTTCATGTCACTATAAATCTAGAAAAAATGGGTATAGTGTAATAGGAAAACCTGAAAACACCAATGTTGAAAAAGTAAAATACATAAACTATCACAAAAATCCCGATCTACAGCTTGTTCATTTTATACTAGATCCATCCTATCAAACGAAGAAAACAAGTGTCTTAGGAATTATACATCCCTTTATCAAAAACTGAATACATGTAATCTATCTCAGGTACCAATGGATCCCAGAGAGGGATTGAGATATATATCAATGGGTATCAACTAATGGTGTCTATTATATCTGTCCCATGTAATAGAAATGTAACAGTGTGTAGATAGGCATATATTAAGTAAATCAGTATGATGTAACTAAATACCGAAGTACCTACCTCATCCATTGACTGGTGACGAAATGTGTAACATATTACTCAATTAGATAATTATAAAATTATAAAAACATTTCACATGAGGAATATCCCACACTGACATCTCATAAAAATATAATAAATAGTGATGGTTCTAATATGAAACAAGGATACCAAAATTTATAATTGATATGATGTTGTTCTATGGTAATTACAAAGTCAACCTTCACTTCGAGGAACATTGACACATTAGTAAATGAGTCTTGATAAGTGGTAAGAGTGTAATATAAGGAGCACCATCCATGTTAACCCTACAATAATGTTTTTATCTGAGTCCAAGGTATTCATCCAAGGTAAGAAGGGAAAGAAGTGGTGGTCAGAAACAAGGATGTAACCAAGGAACCTCATGTCATGTTGAATCCTAGGAATGTATCTGATTCATTCTGTAATAATAATGAATGTATTATATTATTTCATACTGGTAATGTAGAAGTAAACAAGTAACAGGTTCTCGGTTAAGGTAGACAAGGAAACAAACATCATTGAATCAGAAAGACGTCCTTGGGCAGCAAAGGAACTCCCTTGGTAATACAAGAGCTAACTTTATTCAATCACTCTTATAAATATGATAAGTCATGTGCGCATAAAAATTAACCTTATATTTAATAAATTAAAATTAATTTTGTCATATGATATGTGTTCCATTAAAAAATTCAATGGTTCGGGACATTCCGTTAATTATTTTGACAAGGAAAAGTAGCATGAAGAAATTTAATTAAAATCATCTATGTCAAGTTGAACTAATATGGATCACTCCACTGCGATCCCAAAATAGGTAAAGGGTTGATACAACATGAAACCAAACATTCATTTACCTTTAATAAGGCAAATTAATATACTTAAGTATGATTGCGAAAATATATTTTAAATCAATTATAGAAAAATTAAGCACATACCATAGGTGGGTCCAGTGGAAGTGACACAATACAATCCATTCACTATATCAAGATTAAAAATGCATTTAATATAACATGTGTTACCAATAGTGTGGTCAATCTAGAACACACCCAAATGATGGATCAAAAGTGTTAAGAGACTAAAAACTCAATTATGACATATCTCAATATATGTGGTGTTCGGAGATGTGAACACAACCACCGACCTATCACATTTATGGACTGCGAATAACCATATGGTTCTAATGACTATATAAAAGGAATTTAAATTCAATAAAACACACGTCATAAAACTGAATGGCCCCACATAAAAATTACAAAACCAAAGAACTTGAGGGATGAGGTATAGACCACCCACCTCATACTTGTATAACCCTCGTCATTCAGTATTGGACTCTAATCCATCCTGGATCCAAGTTGATCTACAATTCTGGAAGAAAATCATAAACCTCAATAACTATTTAAATAGAAAGAGAAATTATGTATGACATTAGAAGACTCGAGTACATATCACTGTGCATCCAACATGAAAAAAATATGTGAGATTGGATCCATGATGAATAATTTATTTTAATCCCTAGATTTTGCAGTCAAAATCTCCAAAATGGGATAAATGGAGGTTCATCCTACTTGAATTTGGATTACTGAAGAAGGATTAGTTTAAATAGATCATTATGGGTAAAGTATTAAAATTCCCAAAAAAATAGTTTTTGTGTGGTTTTGAAACATGATTTTCCCCACCATGCACAGGATCCTCAAAGAAGGGGAATACTACATGGTTTGTCTACACAGTTAGGGAAACCATGCACCAACATTGTGGGATGGATCTACCTAAAAATATCGACCAATAACATAGTTAGATCTAATAGTGCTCCCTACATACATGGTTTACACTAATCATGCAACTTGTCAATTTATCCTAAAAAATTTGTTCTATGGGCTTCAAAGAATCACCAGACACCCCTGTGACCACCATGACTTAATTAGGCATCTGAAAAGGGTTCACAATAAAAAGATAGATATAAATGTAATGGATACATGCCTGGTTCATGAACCGGTTTCAGACATTCTTCCCCCCTTAAAAGACCATGTCTCAGAGTTCACCTTACAAAGGTGGTGTAACACTGTTTGAGAATAAATCTGGCCACTGAGCATGTGCACCAGCCTCCCACTCCTAGGTATCATCTTGTACATATCTGTTCTACCATATAAGCTATAATAGTGGGTTATAAATGCCTCAGATATCCTTCATGATCCTGTTGAAGGTGCATATATTATACTACAAAAAAGAGACATTAAAAACAAGATCAACTTCCTCAAGATCAAAATTATGAGACTAGTCCACATTGTAAATTATAAACTATAAAACATGGAATACGTCATGATTTTCATGATTCCTCAATGTAAGAAACAATAAATAGTCTACCATAATAACTATTTCATTGATCTCAAATATCCCAATATATTGAAGAAAAAATTTCCAATTCTTTTGTGAAAGTCTACTCTATAGCCATGGCATTACCCCTAGAAAAAGATAATCCCCAAAGTTTATTTCTAGAGGTTTTATATAATGATTGACATACGATTTTTGTCTATATTGGGTCATAGTCATATGATTGCTGATCATATGATCTTTCTCTGAAGTCACCTACAGGAGATGAGATCCTTATCGGGATGCATCACCAACCTCTGGCATGCATAGGGGTTAATTAAAGGCTTACCATTTAAGGCCTCAAAATGAGTCATATGAATTTTCACCCCAATGCACTTAATATAGGAAAAATCCATGAGAGGGAAATGATAATACCAAGATACCCTAAAATCAACTTAACAGGCTGAGATCATGTCCTCTAGAACATTTACCATCTTTCTAATAGTCCATTGGTCTGATGGTGAAAATATTTGATCATATGAACCATCAAACCCATAAGCTTCAGCAACCACTACCAGAATTATGAGTGGAAAGAAGAATTCCTATTAGAAAAAATAGTATAAGAGTAAGAACCCAAATCTTCATCTGAGGTACAAATCGTGATTTTGGGGTTTTAAAGGAAAAATGAAGAAATGGGGTTTTTATAGGTATCTGCCATGTACATAGCTTGTTGTGTATAACCATGTGCTAGACATGTAATAGATGAGTATGTGGCTATGTGGTGACCTGGACAACCACTTAAGTTGGGGTCTAATTAAAACTATAACATGTTGTGTAGTTTAAATGAACACAACATGTACATTTCTTTTTTATTTGACATATCTGAGTGGGTCGCGTCTTATTTCCATCAACAACTTCCTCCTCCCCTGGTTTGTACATGATATTTATTGAACAATTGATGAACTTTGAACCCCTTCATATTCTCCATTTGATCTATGATTAATAAACTGTCAAGTGTGCTGGAATCTCACTGGTGATTTCTCAAAACCCCTTGATCATGTCTTCCGGATTCATTCTCTTTGGTCGGTCATTCAAGGTTGATATTTTTCATCTTTTGTGTATCTACAATGATTTGGGCCGATTCAAGGGCCGGCATTCATGAATTTTGATCGTATAACATCGAGTTAGGTGGTTTGTTCCAATCCTGGTTTTTTCATGAATTATATATTATTAATGTCCAACATACCCACATTAGGGGTGTTGCATGATTTGGGATTTACACATAATTTTAACCAGCTATAGTTTGAATGATTAATAAAGGGTTGTTTCATAAGTGTAAGGTTAGATACCTTGTTTAATGGACACTTCATGGGTGCGTTTCCCTTGGATGATTGTTTGTGGACCTTTGGTATAGAATTATTGTTATCATTTCCTTTTTTTATATGTCATTTTTTTGGATGGAGTTGATGATTATATGAAATACATGTGATATACATTTTGAATGATGACCAACAGGGATTGGACTGTGATAGGTTCCCAAAGGGGTTAGACCATGACAGTTTTTATGGTAGTCATCTATTATTGTTTGGGATAGACTGTGAGAGCTGCCTAGATGGTCAATTATAATTTATTGGGTTAGACCATGAGAGCTTCCCGAGTAATCTTTATTATCTGATTATATGAATGTTGGACCCCAGGGTTTTGATTGTGAGAGTTTTTTTTGGAGGTTTTGTGAAATTGATTGATTCTATATTAGGCCAAAGGGGTTAGATTGTGAGATATTTCATAGAGAGTCCTTGCTTAATGAGATCATTTTATGTTAGACCAGAGGGGATATACTGTGAGAAAATCCATAGGGGTTGGGTTTGAATAATTGTATAATTGTGATGAGCCTTCCCTGCCAAAGAAGAATCTTGGACATTGTTGTAATTGATTGTTTAGATAGTCTTCAGAGACATCTATTTTGTTTATTTACATTGGGGATATATAGATCAGGATAGATTTTGGGGTTAAATGATTAAATGTATTGAATAATTGGTAAATTTGAATGAATGTAATTGAATAATATTAGATTCTAATCTTTTTAGTACTTCCTAGTTTATTTTAGTATTTTTTATATCACCTTCTATATATATTCACTAATAGTTAGGCACATATCTATTAGTGATTTCCTACTCGGATTCGTCTCAAATTTTATTTTGGATATTATTTTGGAACAAAATTCATTATTTGAATGCATGTATAGATAAGGGAAAGCACCTGTCTTCATCACATATCTAATTACTATTAGGGATGGAGAGCATGGGACCAAGCTGAGGCTTGCGATGCTGTTGTAGTTTACTTATTTCTTTTTTTTACATTGGTTTTTATTACTTTCAAGAATTGTGACTTGTTTGTCCTTTTTCTTATATACATATTCCATGAATCATATATATATATATATATATATATATATATTGTGGCTCTTTTTGGATTTACATTTAGTCTTCCGCTGTTATTACTATTTGGTAATATCGCTTCCGCTATTGTTCCCTATTTTTTCCACTGTCTATACTCTACCAATGTGGTCATAGTTTCTCGATTATCTCACCTTGGTCCTCAATTCATACTGGTAGCCCCTGGTGTTTGGTAAATGTGAATGAGGTTAAGTGACCAACCGAGTTCGAGGAACCTTTGGGTGGAACTTGAATATAGTTAATTACACAGTGGTATTAATAGAGTTTTATTTTCAGCTTTCCCTTACTAAATAGAGCCAATAGAGTAGGATATGAAGGAATAGGATGTTGTAAATAAGTTGTTCTTGGGAGTAGCTAACCTGTGTGTAGGTAAAATCTATGTTACCTCGAATATTGCAATTTTTCTATTTTTTTAATTTTTAATGTTTCATAGATTTAACCGTTAGTCGATTCAATTTTTTTTTGTATTTTTATGTATAATATTCTTGTGGATATATTTTTTTGAAAACAAATGATATGAGGGTATTCAGTATCATGCATCATATAGGAACTTAATAGAGATCACATGTCATGCATTCTTGTCATTCCATTTATGGAGCATTACTATTTTCATGCTATTGTGATAGATGTTGTGGTAGATATGAATCCTATTGTGATAGATTCCGTCATAGTAATGCCTACTATTTTTGATAGGGTATTGGTATATGAATGTTTTTATTTTGGTGGACGTGAAACATTGGTCACTAAGGTTTTATGGGATCTCTTGAATCGTAATTTGTAGGATCATGTTTGAGTATTAATTGAATTTTGTTAAGATAATATATCAATAAGGATTCCAATGTTTGATTTTCATGGATTATGGGATCTCACATATCGGAACATGGCATTCCTTTTCCTAATTAAATGATTTTGGGGGTTCTGGAGTAGTTTCAGAGGATTAGTGTCCAGAAAACAGATAAATACGGCGTGCGTTGTTATGAACAAATGGCATGTGTTCTTCTATTGTGGAAGAATTTAAACTCCTTATGTACATGCTATGTAACTTGTGTATTTTCTATGTAGTTTTTAACTGTGTGATTGACTATGTGAGAAGAGACATGTGGTCAGTAACATTTTTTGTAGAACAGGTCTTATGCTATGAGTACATGACGTTCTATAACCGACTTTGTTTCTAGTCATGTGACTAATGGTGTAGGTGGATATAGATTTGATTGTACATGCTGTGTCTAGAGAGTGCACGTTGTTTTTTGTTACACTAGTATAACCGTGTTGTTCTAACCATGTATAAGTACTTGGGAAGAGGAAAATATTCTTGTACATGTCGTGTATCATGTGGAACATGTTGTGTGTATGGGTGTTGCATGACTAGGTTGGAAAGAGTACACGCCTATGATAGTTCTTAAAGGGAACACAATGTGTAGTGGTTCCCCATACTTTGTAAACCTATTTTGTAAAACATTAATATTTTCATTCTATTATTCTGTTCTGGAACTTCTATGTTGCGGTCAATGATAATCTTGTACTGAGGTGTAAATTTGATCTTGCAGATTCATGGCACTGAGACGTACTTCTGTAGTAATCCCGGTATAGGGTGATGATCAAGCACTTGAAATGGTATACCATAGACTACCACCAGATCCTCCCATCATGATTATATTGGAAATAACAATTATACCAGTTGCATGTGCTGATTCACAGTTCTGTGAAGGCATTATGATGATGATGCCGAATTTTTCGGGAGCGCCACATCAAGCCCTAATTATGGAAGAGAAGACGTGAGTGTTACAACAGAATCATCCTTCAACTTTTTCTGGGTAAGTAAGATGATATTACGCATATTCATGGTGAGAGGCCATGCTTTCGATCATTGATAATATGGAGGTGCCTTCTGATATGATGGAGAAGCATGCGACTTACATGATATGTGATTCTGACAAGAGATGGTTGGAAGTTATCTCACATGCAAGAAGTCATAGAGATGTGGCTTGGGAAGAGCTATAAACAAGCTTCTCTATTTACATCTACCACGAGACATTGAGGGTTGACCGAGACTTGGAGTTCATGCATTTTCAACAGGCCTCTCTTTCAGTTATGGATTACTCGTCTTGCTTCATAGAGCTTCAGCACTTTTGACCTATTTTGGGAGATGATGAGTTAACATTGTATAGGTAATATTAGGATGGACTCTTGTATAACATATTATCATAGGTGAATTTTTTTAGTTTGAATTATGTGACTTCTATTGTAAACCAGTCGTTGATTACTGAGCGAAAAAGATGGATGTTGGAGGTGTGAACTACGGTAGTTCACCATTCAGGGCTGGTACTCCTTCGACCGATCGTAGGAAGAACCACATTGAGGTTTCACCTTGTAGAAAAGTGGTGTGCTACTAGTGAGGAAGTTTAGGGAATACAAGACCGCATTTCCCAATGGACCTAGTCAAGTGATGAGAATTGCGACAAGATGGGCCATATTTAGTGTTTTTATAGGATGTCCTCACTAGCAGCAGGTGAGAAGGGATATGTTATGACTCCATTGGGTGGATCATATTTGGGATGTCAGGAAGGGTCACTGGGCTATAGTACAGGTCATAATATTATGATGGAACAGACCCAGAAGAAGATGGATCCCAAACCCTCTATGGCAAGAGGTGAAATTCTAGTTTCCTCGGTATTATCTTTCCTCTTTTAAATATCGGGGCTTCCCGTATTACTATATCTATTTATATTGTTGATAGACTTGGGCTATGTATATTAACTTATGATTATTTTATGACACTAAACACTCTATTGGGGATTAGGATTACTAGTTTACGTTTGTGCAAGGAGATCCCTCTTTGGGTTTGTGGGTGTCCCTTTCTGTGGGACCTCAATGTATTTGAGATGAACAGTTTCAATTTTATACTTAGAATTGACTATTTAGTCTTCTTTTAGGACATTTTTTACTTTTGTTTCCATATTATGAGTTTCATCTCACCATAGGTTTATTGTTTTCTACACAAGGGTGAATTGGGTGTCTAGGAAAGTGGAGCTGGACCCAAGCTTATTGAGTTGGGAAGAATCACATCCCATATTTCTAGTTTATATATGGATGACTAGGGGACTTCACATATGTACTTTCCTCTTGTGGTGGATCATTTCAGGGATGTATTTCCAGATTATTTTTCAAGCTTGCCTCTGGAGAGAGTGGTCGATTTCCCTATTGATCTTGTGTCAGGAGAAACACTGGTGTCTATTCCAATTTATAGGATGGCTAAATCATGGTTATAGGATCTCAAAAAACATTTATAGGAGTTGTAGGAAAAGGGTTTCAACTGACCTATTACTTATCCTTAGGGTTCACCTATGCTCTTGGAAAAAAAGGTGATTAGTACCACCAGACATTATGTGGAATATTGGAAGAAAAACCAGTTGACGGTCAAGAACTGATATCCCTTTGGAGGATTAATGATCACATTGACCCACATTAAGGAGATAGTGTGTTCTCGAAGATTTAATTGAGATCCGGTTATCATCATTTGTGTGTTAGACTATCAAATAAACCTATTAAAAAATTTCATAGTGGGTATTTTCTATAGTAGTATTTTTTTATGCCGTTAGGTCTCACGAATGAACCGGAAACCATCATGGCACTGATGAACTGAGTGTTCCATCCTAACATGACTTCTATTGTAGTAGTCTTTATTGATCATTTCATGGTGTAATATCACTCTCAACATGTCCATGCATTTCATATCTAGATCTTATTGATTACACTAAGATAGGATTAGTTATATGCTATGCTCTCAAAGATATAATTTTGGATTGAACAGAATCATTTCATGGTTCATGTTATCTTTATGAAAGAAATGTGACTAGATCTAGAGAACGTCATAGTGGTAATTTCATATGGGTATTCTAATAATGTATTTGAGGTATAGATTTTTTTTTGGGCTTCCTAGATTCTATAGACGCATTATTCAAGTATTTTCATGCTTAGAAGCACCATTGAAGGGCCTGAATAAGAATGGGATGAAGTACATGTCGATGGATTCCTGCGATTCTATCTATCAAGAGCTGAAGGGTAGATTAGAATCATCTCTTATCAATATTTTTCTTGATTCGATAAAGATTTACACCATTTATTGTGACACATGAAGTATTGTTATGGGATAAGTGCTTATGCAGGGGGAATGAGTCATTGAATACACGTCTTGGCAGTTGAGGCCATATGAGAGGAATTACCTGACACCCAATTTCGAGTTAGTTGCAGTTGTGCATGCATTGTGTTGTTTGGGACACAATATTTTGGTAGAGTATTTTGTGGTGTACACAGAACACAAAATCCTCAAGTATATATTTACTCGATGATATCTAAATTTGAGAAACTGATGATGGGTTGAGTACCTTTTGTATTTTGACATTGAGTTTGCCTACACGCCTTGGATATGAAACCCAATGGGTGATGCGTTATGTAGAAGGACTCAAATTAAGGGAGTTCATGAGGCTAGAAGTGAGTGGTTTCTTATGGATCTTTTGTCTAAGATGTATTTAGAGGTACACAATAAACATGGGAAGATGCTTCTTTTTTCTATATTTGTTACATCTACTCTACTGGATCGAGTGCGAATGGGACATATTTCACATCCCAATGGCCTAGTCCTTATAGAGATTGTTTCGTGTGAGGACCCAACTCCTAGGTGGACCATGATGAGGCTGAGGATTTGTGTTTTCACGGTCATATATGGGTATCATAAGAAATACGTAAAGATTTATAATAATATTTTCATTCCTCGGTTTGGGTAGTCCATCCTAGTATCACCAAGATGTATCAATATTAACATATCTAAAATTAGTGTCCATGTATGAAGAGGGATGTAGATATTTTTGTTATGAGATGTTCTACATGTAAATAGGTGACAGTAGAGCATCAGGGACCAGTAGTGATTTTACAGTAGTTATCCCTCCCCGAGTGGATGTAGAATGATGTCACAATGGATCTTGTGATAGGTTTACCAATGTCGCCTTGGGGAAATGATGCAGGTTGGTTTTTCATCGATATGCTTATGAAGGTTTCACATTTCAAACCTATAAATGATTCCTTCAGTATTGATGAGCGTGGAATGTATTACATCTAATAGATAGTGTGTTTTCATGGTGTTCGACACTCTATCATTTCTATTAGGGATGCACTTTTTACTTCTAGTGTTTGGAAGGGGCTATAGATTTATTTGGGTACACATTTACTTCTGAGTACAGCTTACCATCCCAGACTTATGGCCACTTTGACCACACAATTAAGGTTTTTGAGGACATGTTTCAAGCATGATTTCTTTATTTATAGGGATCTTGGTAAAGACACATAACCCTAGTGGAGTTTTCCAAATGTAATTGTTTTCATGAAACGATTCAGAAGAAACCTTATGTGTAATTGTATGGTAGGAGATGTGGATCACCCCTCTATTGGATGGAGGGCAGAGTGGTGGCTATGCTGAGTCCTCTCCCTGTCCAATAGACCACATAGCAGGTGGAGTTGATTTGGAATAGGATGGATACTACCAAATCTCACCAAAAATCGTATGATGATCGACCGAGATGACCTCTAGTGTTTAAGGTAAGAGATCATGTTTTTTATCGTGTCACATCAAGGTTGGGAAACATGAGGATTAAGAGACTGGGAACACATTCAATGTGATACGACTAACCATTTGAGGTTTTAGGGAGAGTCGGTCTGATTTTACTTTCAGTTGATGTTACCTTAGAGGTACCATTCTATGTACAAATTCTTTAATGTTTCTCAGATACAATGTTTCTTTTTAAGCCTGTCTCATGGTTTTCAACCAGGGGAGGTTGAGTTATAGATGGATGGTTCCATCGTGGAGAACCATATTCGGATAATGGATCATATCACAAAGGTTATCCATGTATGGAATGTTACTTTGGTATTGGCGATATGGTAAAAGGGGTAATTGCAAGACAAGACATGTGAGAGGGAGGCTGATGTGCAAATTGCAGAGGCCCGAAGTTGTTCACCAATACTTCATCACCACCATTAAAAGGGAAATTTGGGGATTAATTTGTTTAATGGAAGAGTTTATAAGAACATGAATCTTCATATCAGGTACAAATATTGATTTCTGGATGTTCTTGAAGAAAAAATAATGAAATGGGGTTTTTATAAGTACATGCGGTGTATTTCTGAGTACACTCTATGTAGGTAGATTTCATCATACATCCACTTGTTGGCCATGTAATAGCTGAGTACTTGGCCGTGTGGGGACCTGGCAGACCGCTTATCTTGGGGGCAATTAAGACTGCTTTAGGGTGTGTAGTTTAAATGAACATGTCGTGTACTTTTATTTTCTATGTGATATATCCATGCGAGGATGCGTCTTGTGTATGTAAACATCATATTCTCTTCATATTTCATTCAGGAGGGAAACTGAATGACCGAAGAACAACGAACCCATCCTGATTCTCTGTCCGATATCTTTTTGAGAAACTCTTAGGTGTGTTGGAATCCCACTGGTGAGTCCTAAAACCCCCTAGATCATTTCTTCTAGATTCATTTTCTATCGTGGGTTATTCAACATTCATATTATTTCACATTTTTTAGATCTACACCGATTTAGGTCGATTCAAGGGCCAACGTTCATGTATATTGATCATACAACATCGAGGTTGTTTATTTGTGCCTTTGAATGTGTTTCCTTGGATTATATATGCTTAAATATCCACATACCCACGTGTGGAGAATTGATGATTTGGAATTTAACCATTTTTTTTACCATCTATTGTTTGATTGATTAATTAAGGTTTTTTGATATGCCTAAGGATAGATACCTCTTTAGTGGGACACCCAATTGTTCTGTTTCCCTCGGTTGATTGTTTATCGATATTTCGTCTTGAATGCCTATTAGGATTTACTTGTTTTCATGACTTGTTTTGTTAGGATGGAATTGTTAACTATATGAAATTCATGAGTTATGCATTGTGAATGTTGAACAAAGGGGATTGGTCTGTGGGATCTTCCCAAAGGGATTGGACCATGAGAGCTTCCCAAGTGCTCATCTATAATTGTTTTGGTTAAACTGTTAGTGCATCCCAGGTGGTCATCTATAATTGTTTGGGTTAGAATATTAGATCTACCTAGTTGATCTTTATTTTTTTATTAAATGAATGTTTGACCGAAGTGTTTAGACCGTGAGAACATTATCAAGTGGTCATTTTTGATTGATGGATTCTATGTTAGGTCAAAGGGGTTAGACCATGAGATATTTTCTAGAGGGTTGATTCATAAAGAGTTGATTCTATGTTAGACCAAAGAGGATAGACTGTGAGAACATCCCAATGGGTCATGTATGAATAATTGTATAATTGTGACCAGCCTGCCATGCTAATGAACAAGCATGGGCTCAGTCATACTTGATTGTTTACATGGTCTTCTGAGACATTTATTTTGTATCTTTACACAAGGAATATAGAGATCATTCTATATACTGAGGTAACATGATTTAACAAATTAAGTAAATATTAAATGGAAATGAATGTAATTGACAACTATAAAATTTATTACTTTTGAGTACTTCCTAGTTTATTGCTTCGATCTGTATATTTCTGGCGACATTTATTAACCAATAATTAGGAACAGATCTATTGGTGGTCGCCTACTGGGATTTGACTCACACCATATTTGGGTCATGATTTTGGACCCAAACAGATTATATGATTGAAGGTATAGATAAGGGAAAGTACACGTATTCATCAAGTATCTGATTGATGTTGGATCAAGAGAGCATGAGAGAAAGCTAAGGATTGTGATGTTGTTAGAGTCTAATTTTTTCATTTGTACCTTAGTTTTTGTATTTCATTCCAGCATTGTGACTTGTTTGGATATTTTATTATATAAATATTCCATGAATTATATATATATAGATATATTGTCTCTCTAGTTGGATTTACTTTTAGTCATCTACTATTATTACTATTTGGTAATATAGATTTTTCTATTTTAAAATATTTGATTTTTTTGTGTATACTCTGCTAATAAGGGCATATTATCCCCATTACCATGATTCGGCCCTCACTGCTAGTCGGCAGTCTTCGGTATTTGGGGAAATGCGGTTGAGGTTATGAGACCAACCAGGTTCAAGTCACCTTTGGGAGCCACCTGAATCTGAGATGTTACAATGAGGGAACCTGTGTAATCATATAATATCGGGGACATACATTCTTTTCATCCCATTTGTTGAGAAAATTATCATGTATAGGAATGTAGTTGGTTAATTTCGTTAGTCAATAAATAACTACCCATACAACATCACAAACCCTTAGCGAGTTAGGTTAGACGGCAACGAAATCCATCTAAATATCTCCACATTTTCATTATGAGACTATATGTGGATGTAATAAGCCTAGAGGTCATTGTTTATCCAACTTAACCTACTGAAAGATAGAACACCTTATTGTGAAGACTATTATATGTTGTTTCACACCAGGCCACCAATACTGGTGACACCAACATATCATGGGGTGTATAAAAATAAGATATTATATTACATAAATATATTATAGTGATTAAAAATAGGTTGTCTCACAAAGAGGTGTGCAAAAAAAATGCATTTCACTTTAAAATAAATGAAAATTTTAGTTTTTTTTTTGAATTTTTTGGTTTTGAATGAAATTAAATAAAATAAATTATGTAAGAAAATGATTGATATTTAATTGAAAACTTATGAGACTGAAATATATGATATGATAATGGTGATCAGACCATGGATCATATTCCATTTTCAATGCTATCATTTTTCTATTTTGTTCAATCATCTTCGTCCATATCGATTAAAGTGAGATTCCATAATGGTTTCCTATCACTCACTTGGTCAAATGGTAATGGTGAGTGAAAACCATAAAAAGATATCAGTTTGGTCTATTCTCCATCAATTTGTGAGAAAGTTTCATTGAATTCACTAAATTGACATGGGAAATATCTAATTGAGTCTTGCCTATCACAACAAATTAGGAACATCAATTTACCCGATTCGATTATTGTTTATCCTAAAAAATTAAAAACATTAATTAAATCTCTCACATTTGGTAATAAAAAATAATATAAGAAATTGAAAACAATTTCATAGAATAGATAAATATATTTCATTTAAATAATTCCAAGAACTCAAGCATTAAAATATAGAAAAAATAGCCCTTCCCCAATCACTCATATTTTTACCCCATCATAGTAAGTGTAATCGAGATGAATGGAGAAGAATTAGGCATTAAAAAATAGGAATAAAAAATGGGAGTGGAAGAATATTTTGAAGTGAGGATCTATGGGGAATATCTCCAATACGTTGTTCTACTTGATGTTTGGGATGTATTTGAATGATTTTAAATGGAGGATCCCTCCAACTTTTATAGGCTATAATTTCCCTTCAAATGGTATCTCCTATTATCCCCATAAAATGGTCACTTTACAAAAGGAATCCTTTAAATTTTTTTGTTATTTATCATTATCACCCCCCATTTATAAATAATGGTCCATGTGTAGATAGATTTATTTTCATTTTTCACCAAGATTTTATTCTATCCAGGAAGACTCGCCACATTCCAAATCCCATGTTTCCCATTAATTTATATAACTAAAAATAGTTGATTCAAGCATTTATGAATTCAAAACTACTTTTCCAAAATTTATTACACTTACATACTAAAAATTTGATGGTATTACAACAATATAGTCATGAGATATGGGTCCAATAGAAAAATAAAAAAATATGGTAATAGTTTTTATGGCTCAACATGGGAGCTAGTTTTCAGCTTCGAGATGGTAGATTTAGTTTTCAAAAAATATTTTCTCAACTAATTCCGCCGGACTTACCTCTTGTAATTTTAGACTATTAATAATAAAAATCAAATCAAATAAAATTCAAACAAAATACCCATGAGATCCACAAAATCCAAACCAAGAGAAAAAAACAACATTCAATATTAAAAACCAACATTTGAGGTTTTACATTTAGATAATTTAATATATTTCTACTTCGTTACCCATCCCATGAACACAAAACACCTACCTCAAAATAAATATCTATTATCTCACAAATTTTAAATTATAATAAGCCTTTTTTCATCCAAACCATGTAAGTGACCCCATAGGATTAATAAATTCCTATATATGTACTGAATTTGAGTCAAGGAAATGTTTTTATCCTGAATACATTATAGGGTATCTTTTTTTATTCCACTTGGTATGATTTAAATTTTAAAATATTTATAGTCTAGATATGGATGGCGTGGTTTTTTTTGAAGAAAAATTGTAAGATTCAAATTGTATCTCAAGTATAGTCAACTAATAACCCCACATTGTATAAAATAAGCTCCATCATCATGAAATATCAAGGAAATGTCACAGCATTTAGACACTAAAAAATAGAAACATAAATTTTCTCAATCAAATGTTTCATGAAAGCTTCAGATAGGCACATCTTTTGTTCTCTTTTGGATGCTCGAGAAATGGATAACTTCTTTTATCATGAATGCCCTATAAAGGCATAAAATTATATAAAATGAGTTATTTAGTAGCAATATCATATCTTAGACCTTTTTTTCTAACCATTGTATTATAAAATGAGATATCACAATACAATGTAGCTTTCCCTACACAAAATTTCAACTTGATCATGCAATTTCACAATAGGAGCAGGTTGGATATAGAAACTTTTCTTGTAATTTTGCTATCCTAACTCGATGTTCATTGATTATAAGGGATTAAAGGATTAAATATAAAAGGTAGGATTGAATAAAAATTATTTTTTTAAACAAAGTTGTATTAAATACAAAATAAACTACTCAATCATTTAATAAAAAAAGTATCTCAAAGAATCAATTATTGAAAAAAATATATCAAATTCCAGTTAAATAAATCATTGATTCGGTCTATCAATAAGTGATGTGATCATAAATAATATGAAAAAATAGTTTAAAATCCCCACAAGAAATTAATTTCATATATAATGACAGTAAATTGTGTCATGGGATTCAAAAATCACGAGAATTTTCATAAAATTCCCAAAATATTTGTCCTTAAATAAAATTCAATTTCATCAATCATTTTGTCTCAGTTTTAGGGAATACATTACATCACTCATTAAATTGGTTTCAAAAATATAAATTATAATAATTTAATTTTAAAATATTCAAAAACATACTAAAATAGAAAAACACAAAAAAATATAAAAACACATATTTTTTAGAAAAATAGTAAAAAAAACATAAAATGAAGATACTAAACTAAAAATTTCCCCAAACCTAAATTATTATGTGTCATATATGAATTCAAATTGAATTAACATGTAATAATATCTGAAAATGTATCATATTTTAAAAAAATTATCATGGATAGGTATGTCTTGATAGATTTTATTGATAAGTAGGATCTAGGATTGTGATCACTTACAGTGTCTCTAATGTAATGGTCCCATGTGATTTCTACAGCATGTTCTCTTTAACTGTGAATGGATAATGATCTCCATTCTTAACAATGTTCGCAACACCAAAATGATATACATGAGTAAAAAATAAATTAACCTTACCCTATAGAACAATTTTTACCAGTCATTAGTACGAGTCTTGAGTTTAATAAAAGAAATTTTCCTCTATGATGAATGTAATTTTGTGGGATCTTCATTTCATGGTCCACTCTAATTCTCTCTTTTTTTATACATTATTTTTCCATTTCCTCCCATATAATTTCTTCCAACTCCTGGAACATCAATATTCTCTCTTTTCCATCACTTTCGAGATCCAAAATCATCTTTTTCACAACCATGTATGCTTTATGATTCAATTACATAAGATGGTGATTGGTTTTCCAATAGATAAACCTAGATGGACTCATTGATATTATGGTTTTTTGGATGTTATATAATACAAATTATGTATCCTCTAATGTTTGGCTCCATTCCTTTTTATTTGGATTTATAATCTTTTCCCAAATTCCTTAAATTTCCCTATTGTACAGTTTATCTTTTCCATTAGTATATGAAATATATAAATATGATGTTCTATGATTCACCCCATGTTTTATCATAAAATCCTCTATTATTTTATTTTAAAAGTGAGTATCTTGATCATTGATTATGTCTTTGGGCACTCCAATCATACAAAATATTTTATACATAAAAAATAACAAAAAACAATATAATAACCAGTCTTAGTGGGTTTTTTCTCCACCCATTTTGAAACATAATAATCTGAAAGAATGATATATGATTTTCCAAATGACATTGGGAAAGGTCCCATAATTTATATCCCCCAAACATCGAAAATCTCAAAAATGTTTAGTTTCTTCTGATTAATTTATTTTATCTTCAATATATTTCTAGAAAACAATCATTTTTCACACCTTTTTCAATATTCATTATAATATTTTAAAAGGATAGGCCAAAATATTCTTGAATTTAAACCCATACATGATGTTCGTTGAGTTCTAAAGTGGCCTTCACAAGCTTAAGTGTGACAAAACCTGATAAACGGTCCAATTTCACTTTCATGAAATCATCTTCATATCACCTGATTATTAAAGATTTTACAAAGAAATATATCATCCCAGAAGTAATATCTGGACTCCCATATTAGTTATTGAGTTTTTTGGAAATTAACTGAAATGGGAATTAAGATTTTACTAGGTAATTGAGAATTTCATCATAAAAAAGATCTTATCCATTAATCAACTATAACGGATCTCCTATAATTTGATCATTTAGTCGGTATTTTTTGGAATTCCAGTATCTGATGTGTTTGGAAGTCTACTTATGTGGCCAGACACTTGATTCTCAGCTCCCAAAATCTATTTTATTTATATGTTGAACTCATGTTGTAGTTTTGTCCATCTCACTAGTCTTGTTCTATCACCTTCCTTCTTCATCATGTACCATAGTGCTACATGATCCAAAAACACAGTGATTTTAATTTCAAGAATATATGATCAAAATATTTATAATGATAAGATATTCTCTAAAACCAATATTACTTGGGTGGTTTAATTTTATTTGGATACATCTATGGTTATCGAGGTTTATGCGATGACTCTTGTCCTACCCTTAATTATCTATGAAACAAATTCTCTAACTTCTTGGTTGGAAGAATCACAAAGTATCTCAATTTCTTCTTCCCAATTTGGTTGTTGCACCATGGGTGGTGAAATCAATCTCTTCTCCAAATAATCAATGGATTACCAAAATTTCCCATTTAAATTCAAATAAATATCTTTTATAAATAATTTATAGATAGGGAGAGAAATATTATTGAAATCAATAATAGAACTCCTATAGAATCTTTCATTCCCCAAATAGTATCTAACATATTCCACACAAGTTAGGTAATGTAATGAATTTATCACTAAAATTTTTTATTTATCCACTTCAATTAATTTTTTTGAAATTACATGTCCATGTAAAATTCCTTCCCTAACCATGATATAAAACTTCTCCAAATTTATGAAAATATTTTATTCGATATACGTTTTCAAATTTTTTTCTATATTTTTCAAACAATGGTCCAAAGAATATCCAAAACCTATGAAATCATCTAATAAAACATCAAAAATGATCAATGTGATCAGAGAATATACATAAAATGTGACTCTGAAATGTACCTTGAGCATTTCATAATACAAATGACATCCTTTAGTATAAAAATGTTCCAAATGGACAAGTAAAGGTATTCTTCTCTTGATCCATAGATGGAAGGAGTACCTGAAAATAACTTAAACAACCAAAAAAATAATGATTTATCCCTATTAATCTATCAATCAAATGGTAAATGAATTGGATGAGGAAATGGTATTTCTATGTAACTAGATTCATCTTCCTAAAATTGATGCACACTCTCAAGCTATTTTAACTTTTAACCTGCATTATTTAATTCTATTCATTCCATACAGTGTTTATGATAGTTTTAATTGGAACAATATGAATGGGGAAAAACCACTGATAATATTAAATGGGATATATGTTCCCAACATCCAAGGTATAATAAATATCCTCCTTCACAACCTCCATTAAGGTGGGATTCAGTATCCTTTTTTAGGGTCAAAAAGGATTGAAATATCCCTCAAGATAAAATCTATGTGAGCATATTTTTTTGCTTTATTCAAGGTATATCACCAATTCTCCACCCAATGACATGTATATTATTTCTCAAAATCCCATTAAATGGTTATTTTTGGGTTTTAGAAATATTATTAGCAAATATTACTGGTAATTTATCTACCTTCGTGATGTACACTATTTTAAATCAATGGGGAGAGGTTTTAATTCATGATCTGGGGGATTCTCAATGGATGACATGAAAATAAGGTTCCTAATTTCAATTCGTGGACCTCATACATAAACGAATCCATATAATCTACCTCATCACCGAACTAATAATCAAATTAATAATCTTTTACCATTTTTTCCAACCTGAAATCAAAATCTCCAATGTTTTTCGAATTCACATGCTCATTTTTATTTTCAAAGGAAAAATTCTATCATATGTCTCATAATTCATGGAATATATTTAATTCCCCAATTGTGTCATTACCAACTTCATGGAATAGTGAAATAAGGGAGTGATAATTCAATAAATTTCACATGTATTCAAATGTTTAATTGGAAAATGTTTTCTACATATTCCATGGTGAGTGTACATTCATGGACATTGGTGATAGGTTTGGACATATTCATTAATGGTCACCCCAAAATAATGTGTCTGTGTAAATAGTTCATATCTTCTGTCATATTAATCACATTGAATTCCTCTTAGAATATGAGTGATTTTACTTTCACCTTTTCATATTCTAGAATTCCCACTAGGAAAACTGTTGATCTATTTGCATTTTGGATCAAAAATCTTGTGTGATTCTAGTCTCCCATATACAAATAAGTATATGTATATTGAGGTAATACATTAATAGAAAACCTATATCACACAAACTATTAGGGAAATTTCAATAAACAATGGTGCATGGAATCGAAAACATAAATAGACCCCGACATTCGGTTGCATGTTGTGTTGTGATAAGGGTTGAGACACTTTTCCTAGGTTGATCATCTCATTCCTATGAAGCATTATCTTTTTGGTGTAATGAAATTTCAAAAATATTTGCATAAATTTGTATTTCTTTTACTATATCATGTTGGGGACATAGATTTCCACTTTATGAATGGTGTCTGAAATTTCTTTTTCAATCCTTTCTTCCTAAAATTTCGTTTTTTAAATCAGTCTTGATGGAAATGGTTGGTTTACGTGTTTTTCACCGTTTTTATCTTTATAGTGGTGTTTCATTCTACCTTAGAAAATTATTCTCTACTACCTTTTTCATTTCTTCATATTTTTGAACTTTCAAAGAATTCTAGTTGTTTATAACTTTATACTCTATTATAACAGGATGGATTGTTTGAGGTTTAAGGTTGGATGGTGGGAGAGTTATTTTCCACTTCATGTTGTGATTAAATTGATATTATATTTCATATTTGGCGTTGGGTAGGATGGATGCTTCCCTATATTCTTGGTTAGACTATCAAAATCATTTTTAACTTGTTTGATAGATCTTTCACAATTTCTTTTAGCCCGTAGATATCTGACTATTTCCATTGTTATAAATTGAAAGTTTTTCACTAGTGGATGGTTTCCCATATTTCATTCTTTGGAATGATGGTGTCGAAAAGGATTTATGTTGTTGTAATAGATACATAATATATTGATTGAATAGAGGTGGGTTCTGGTATTTCTATTGAAATTGAGGTCTGTCCTGAGTATATTGAAATCCATATCCTAGTAGGGTCTGAGGTTGATGTGGCTGATTTGGATAGAATTGGCATTGAATATAGGTAGCTACATAACGTTTGGTCACCTTTACTTCTAGACATTGATCAATGTAAGGATTCATTGAACATCATAAAATACATACCTGAGTCATGCCTTGTTGTTCCTTTATTTTTTCACATAAGTTGTTCTCAATAAATTGGTCATTTCCTTATGTGATTCTTCAAGTTAGGGTGTTGAATAATAAAATTCCATTACATCATGGATTCCTCTAGTTCCGATACTTATATTTATGAATTGTTGTGAGTTTCACCCAATATTTTAAATCATCCCTATGTAATCCACCAATGAATTTTCAATCAAGGATCCTCAAGACCATGCATTTAGAAAATTTAGATCTTTGTCTATTAGTCATTAGTATAAGAACACAAGGAAGGTACTATTCTCTATAGTCTAATGTGGGAATCTAGAACAATGTTTCATAATCGCTCCCATTACTCAAAATTTTCTCTCGGGTTGATTTCCAAATAGAAAAAATCTATTTTCATATATTTATTCTCCTAGATGTAGGAAAAACCCATTGCATGAAGCATATTTTTGATCTTCCATGTTATGAAAATCTTCTGGTTGTTGATTGTACAACCCTTCCTTTTTAGCTCCCTCAAACGAGAAAGGAAATTCCCTCCACTTTGCATATTCTACAACAACTATCTAGATTTTGATGCTGGAGAATACATAGGCAAACGCATAGATGTGTCAATTTGGGTCTTCACTTAGAAGTACATAAAATTTTGGTAGCACTTGGATTGTGTTAATGTGTTTTTGAAAAACAATTTCTATTGTAGGTAAAATGAGTTGGATAATTTGATTATAAAATTGAGATGTATAGATGTCATGAAAGGTTTGGATGGTATTTCCAACCTTTTATTAGGGTTCAAAAACAACACAAAGAGTTTCACATCAATTTTAGTAGTTTATTTCCATAGATTTTATGGTTAGTTTTTTATATGTTCAGAAAATATTAATACATTTTATAGATCAAATTCATTTAATAATTCATTTGAGTTAGGGGTCAACCAATTATGAAAATATTTTTTAAGAGTTATTATATTCCACGAACTTCAAGACAACAACACCAAATTAGATGCATGCCTATCATGGGGACTGAAAAAACATTGTTTTATATTACCAATTATATTATAGTGATTAACCCACAGTATTATCACAAATATTGAGTGAATAGAAAATGTTTTGTCAATTTTAATTTGATTATAATTGTAATGTTTTTGTAATTTTTTGGTTCTGAAAGAAATAAAATAAAATAAATAAATTAAAAAAATGATTGAAATGAAATTGGAAACATAATTTATTGAAAACTATTTTATGATAATGGTGATAAATTTAGGATGAAATTCCAATATTAATGTTTTCCTTGTTCAAATTTTATTCATTCCACTTCAGCTAAATAGATTAAAGTGAGATTCCACAATCATTTCCTCTCACTCTCACGATCAAATAATAATGGTGAGAGAAAAGCTTATGAAGATCTCATTTTGGACTAATATCCATCCAAGTGAGAGAAATTTTCATTTAGAATCCTTAATTGACTTGGGTACTACCTGATTGGGTCTTACTTATCATAGAAAATTATAGAAAAACATTACTTCTCTCACAAATACTATCAATTGTCAAGAACATCACAAGTAAGATCTAGTCTATTCCATTGTATATAAACAATAACCTAGAGGAGCGAGATAATGATCAATGATCAATGGTAAAATAAATAATGGAATGAAAACCCAAAAAATATCTCACATGATAATAAAGATTCTATATAAAATTAAAAGTAAAGTTGTGGAAGAGAGAAATTTAATTCATTAAATTATATACAAGAACTACATTATTTAAAATAGGAAAACGAACCCTTCTACAATCAGTCAAATGATTACCCCCCTGGAAAGGGTAATTTAGATGAATGTGGAAGAAGAAGGAAATAAAAAAAAGACTAAGTAATAGGGTAGGAAGAAGATGGTGAAGAATGGATACTTGGTGGGGATCTCCTCCTCCGTGATTTATTGAATGATATTGCAGGGGTTGTAATGATTTAGGAAGGGAGATATCTCCTCATTTTAAAGGATAATGTTTCTATTGGAATGTTACCATGTGTAGGCCATAATAAACTATCTATTCACACATTGACTCCTTCATTTAATTTTTTCAATAATTTCATTCCTGTATCCCCTCAAATTTTAGTATATTTGGCCACATATAGATAGATTTATGGATGTTTTACTCCTATAATTAATTCTACCTAGGAAGACACTCCATATTCCAAATCACTGATTTCAGATTAATTGACATAATAAACAATGGATGATTTATATGTGTTCTCATAGAAAAACATTGGTCCTAAATGTATGGTGAATCCACCCTCACAATTTGAGTGTATTTTCATAGTCCAATATATGGCCCCGATATACGAAATCACCTATTCTATGATCAATTTTTTGGCCGATCTCAGATAGTTAGTATTTTTCTTCTATATGGTGGATTTAGATTTTGGTCTAGAATATTGAAATAAAGAAAATGATGTAGAGAATCCGAAAATTAATGAATTTAATGATTTTGATACATTTAGAAAATATTGTGGCCAGAATAAATAAGTAATTTATAAATGTTACATTCCCAAATGGGCCAATTTCTTATTCATAAAAATACCACTATTATCATAAAATATGACAATTAACATTAAAATAAAATATTTTTGGGATTTAAAACATTTAAATTCGATGTAAAAAAGATTGTAAATGTTTTCAATATCAATTCCACCACACTAACCAATTTAACTCCCAGACAAGTAAGAATCAAAATCAAATTAATGATAATTCAAAACAGATAACCATGAGATCCACCAAATTGAAAAATAATAATAAAATTGATATATTGAATCATTGAAAACCACTCTTCCAAGTAATACATTTAGATCAATTAATATATTTACATTTCATTCAAATCCCATGTACACAAAAAATCAACCTCATTTGAATTTTCTCTAATCTCACAAATGTAAATTTTTAATAAGGATTTTCTCTTCTAATCCCATGGAAGAGTCACCATAACCTTGATAAATACCAAAAACTCTACATTATTTGAGTGATGGAAATTTTTCTACCATGGGGTCATTTTAGTGTTTTCTTCTTGCTTCAGGTTGGTAGGATTCTGATGCTTAAAAATTCTGAGGTTGGATGATCAGGGCTTGGCACTTTTTGAAATAAAATTGAATGATACTAATTATACATGATGTATTGTATCCCCCTAAATTCCCTTTATATAAAATATGCTCTATCATAAGGGAATATCAAGGAAACAGAACACCATTTTTTTCAAACAATAGTCAAAATGTTAATTTTATCAATCAACATTTTTCATGGGTGCTCTACATGGGAACATCTTTCATTATCTTATGGAAGCTCCAAAAATGATCAAATTATTTTATCATGAAAGCTCCAGCCAAGTATATATTTCAATTTAATGAATTAATTTGTAGAAACATCATCTCATTAAATATTTATTTCAACCCAATGTATTAAAAAATTAGGTATCACAATTAAAGACCACTACCCCACACATATGTTCAATAAGATCATGAATTTTCTCTTCATAAGAATGATTGATAAGGAAAATTTTCTTATAAAGTAGCTAGAGTAGCTTTTTTTAATGGATTATAATGGGTACAAGCATTAAATATACAATATTAGACATAATAAAAAGCATTTTATTGAATTAATCAGTCTTTGGAACCAAAAAAATTCCTCGATCATTTGAAACAAAGGTCTCTCAAACCCTCATGTTTTGACAGAAATAAATCAATATTTTTTTAAATCAAGCACCGATTTTTTCTCAAAAGATTTATGGAGAATCAAAATAATATAAATAAAATTGATTATAACCCTCATGGGAATGTTATTTCAAATATAAATATAGAGAACATTGGCATGATAATAAAATATAATTTGAAATTTAATGATATTCCCTAAAACTTTTAACATAACATATAGTCCTTTTTATCATTAATTTATGCATCTTTTAATGAAATATATTTGTTTACTCAATGAATTGGGTTCCAAAAAATAGAAATGAAACTCATATCAGCTCAATATTGTATAAAAGACTGTTAATTTTAAAAATATACCCACAAATATCTCAAAAAGAAACAATAAATTGGTTTAGAAAAATATAAAAACCAACAACAAATGAAAAAGTAAAATACAAAGGTTTCCTCCCCCAAACATAAATGATTTACTGTCTAAAATGAAATAAATTTGTTTTTACATGGAACCATATATAAAAATGAATAAAAATAATAAATCATGTTTTATGTTAAGGTACTACATGATAGATTTTATTGATAAATAGGTTAGAGGAGTGGGATGTCCTCAATTGGATCTAATGGAAGGGTCCCAATTAATTTCATAATCTTATTCCTTTTAATAGTGAATGGATAATTCTATTCATACATCAAAATCTTCACAACTTCAAATGTATATACTAGAGTTACAATAAATCAACCATTCCCATATGGAACAAATTTTACCTGGCATTAGCATGATTCTTGAGTTGCATAAAAGAAATTTTTCCATGAAGATGGTTGTATTTTGGTTAGATCAGCATTTCAGGATCCACTATTGTTGTATATTTTTAAATCATTGAATTTTCAAATGCTTACCATATAATTTAGTCCAACTCTTACAATGTCCATCTTCTCTATTTTTCATCACTTCCATGATTTAAATTCATATTTCTCATAACCTAATTTGCTTTGTACTCTAATTGCATGGGAAGTTAACATATTTTACCATAGATCATCCTATATGTAATAATTCATATTTTGTTTTTATAGGATTTCCTATAATCCTATAATGTATCCTCCAGTATTTGGTTCAAATATTTTATGTTGGTATTAACATTCATTTTAAAAATTCCTTTTATTTCACTATTGGACAATTCATATTTTCCATTTGTCTTTGGATGACATAAAATTGATGTTTTGTGATATAACCCATGATTTTTCATCAAATAATCAATTCTCATATTATAAAATTTATTCAATTGATCACTAATGATGTATCTAGGCACTCCAATCCTAGAAAATAAGTTATCCTAGAAAAATTACAAATTACTGTAGAAACATATGTCTTGGTGGATTTTCCATCACCCAGTTTGAATAAATATCATCTGAAAGAAGGATATAATAATTTCAAAATTAAATTATGAATGATACCTTAAAATATAACCCCCAAAATTCAAAAGTCTAAAAAAATTTATGTAGAATTTAAAGCATTTATTATCCCTTGGAAATATTTCTAAAAAAATGACATTTTTCAAAACATTTTAAATATTCATGAGAAACACTAAAAATATTGTTCCAATAAGTTACAGATTCTAAAACCTTCATTACTATCCATTGAAGTAAAAATATATCCCCAAAATATAATATATATAAAAATCAATGATTAATTCATAGGAACCAATCTTTTTATCACTTGATAATTGAAAAACATTGAATGAATTAGATCTTCACAAAAGTAATATATGAATTCAATTTTTATTTTTTGTATTTTATGGGATTTTTAAATAAGATAGGACCTGAGTTGATACTATATTATTCAACATGTCTACATAATAAGTATCCTCTCCTTCAATGAAGTAAAAATTCTCTCCTAGAATATAATCATTCAGTGGATATTTTTTACAATTTCAATTTTATCAGTTTTTAGTTTTGTACTTAATTAATCATTCACTTGGTTCTCAACTCCATTATTGTATTTTATTTCAATTTTGAACCAATTTGGTTGAATTATAGATCTCACTATCCTTCTGATTTAATTGGATTTCATCATCAATTATGTAAGAGCGGTGGGATCATAAATCAATGTGATTTTAGTTCTATGATGCTATGATCTAAATCATTCTTAAGAAAAGACAAATGAAAAAAACTATTTTATTAATGTGGGTTAATTTAATTATGTCACATATATGGGTCATTGAGAATATTCGATGAATGTGTTTCTACCCTCAATACACTGTGAAAGGATTTATCCAATATATTGGTTTGTAGAATTACAATGTAGCTAAAATAGTTCATCTAAATTTTGGGGATGGATCACATGTGGTGAAATAAATAACCTCTTTGAATAATCATAGGATTACCTAAATGAACCATTGAAATTAAAATCAGTATCTTTTGAGATTTAATCTATAAAGAGGGAGATAAATCCTGTATAAATCATTGATAAACCTCCTGTAGAATCCTACATGTCCTAAAAATCATCTCACAAATTTCAAAAAATATGGCAAAAGATTTGAATTTATCAAATCAATTTTTTATTTATCCACTTAAATGAATTTCATTTTGGAATTGAAATTCCCAATTACAACTCCTCTCCCAACCATGAAATGATTGTTTTAAAAACTTCATACAAGACTATTTTCAATGCATTTTTACGTAAATATTTCTAGATTTAAAAATTTTGTCTAAAAATATCAAGAAAATATGAAATAATATATGAAAATATTGAAGAAATATTAAATGTGATCAGATAATTTACTTACCATGATCCTCTAAAATGTACCTAGATCATTAAATAATATAAATGGAATACGTTTACGAGAAAAAGTGACAAATGGACATGTAAATGTAGTCTTCTCATGATCCTAATGAGAAATGGGTAACTAAAAATAACCTAAAAATCCATCCAAAAATAAATAATTAGTTCTCTATGATAATATATATAACATATCATCAATGACTAGGATAGAGAAATGTTCATTTTGTGTAACCTAATTCAGCTTCTTAAATCTATGAACACTATCAAGCTATTCTAAATTCTCATTGGGATTAATTAATTATTTTGATTCCTCATAGTGGTTATGCCTATTTTAATTGGAACTAAATGAATGGGGCTAACCATCTTGGAATCTGACATGGGATAAATAATCATTGCTTCTAAGACCTTCTCAATATCCTTATTTAAAATCCCCATAAAGGTGAGATTCAACCACCATTGGGGCTATCTAATAGGTTTGGAGTCTCCCTCAAAATGAATTCTATGTGAGAATATTTTTTGGATTATTCTAGGGATATCACCTTAGATCTACCCTAATGCTTTTCTGTTCTCTCTGAAAATATCAATTCATTATTCAACATATATTTTTGATATATTATTAGAATGTATTACACTTAATTTATCTCCCTTTATGAGGTACACATATTTTAAATCAATGGGGAGTGGATTTAATTCTAGAAATGAGTGTTTTTGAAGGTATATAATTAAAATAAGGTTCCTCATTTCAAAAGGCTAGTCCTCATGCACAAAATAAACCATATCATTTTCCTCATCACATTAAAAATAATTAGATAAAACACATTTTACCTCTTCTTCCAACATGAAATCCTAACCTTCCGTGTTTTGGGAATTCACATGTTCATTCATATTTTCAATTGATGAATTTTATAATAATTATAATAATTCACGGAATATACCTGATTATTGAATTGGCTCAGTACTATCTTCATTAGAGAGTGATAAGAGGGACTGATCATCTAATGGGTTCTTCATGGATTCAAGAATGATGAATTAGATAGTTCCATCTCCAAATTCCATGGAGAGTGTGCCTTTATGGACATTGATAATGGTTTTTCCAAAATCATGAATGGTCTCCCAAAAATGATGGGTGATTACAATGTGATCCTATATTCTTCCTTATTCATCAAAATTAAATCATATGGGATTAAGAGATTATTGACATTCACCGTTACATGTTCTAGAACTCCTAATGGAAAAACTTTTGATCTAATTTCATGATAGATCGCCACTATATGGGGCTTCATGAATCACATCTTCTAGGAAGTGTATATTGAGTGAGTGATTATATTAATTGAATCCCCAAGATCAAACAAAGCATTAGATAAATTTAAATAACCAATGGTTCAAGCAGTTGAATATTTTCTTGGATCTTGAAATTTGGATAGAATCTATGGTGTGATAAGGGAATAGACACTTCTTTCAAAGATGATCCTCTAATTCACATTAATTACTCTCTCCTTCAATTATTGATCATTAATAAAAATTATAACTTGGAATTTTATTAAATTAATTATGTATGGGGATATGGATTTCCACTTTTGAAAAGGATTCCTGAATTTCATAATGAATAGTTTCTTCTTGTAATATCATTAAATAAAATTTGCTGATTGAAATGGCGGTGTATGTATTTCATCTCCCATTATTTTATTTTTAGTTGTGTTTCATTCCTCTTTAGCCTATCCTTAACATCCTCCCTTTTCATTGCTTATTTGTGGAGTAATTTCAAGGAATATTCAAAATTTTCTACATCATCTTCCCTCATAATAGGTGGTATTATTTCAATTACATGGTTGGTTGTAGGTAGGATTTCATTTCCATTTCATAATTTTATTTCATGGACATTATCTTATGGATTTGGAACATTTTGGGACAAAATCTTCCTTGGATTATTGATTAGAATATTCATAACAGTTTTTAACTAGATTTATAAATAATTAACATTTTATTTAATCCCTTCATCATATTCTGGTTATTAAAAGTTATAAATTGATGTTTGTGCACTAGTTTAAGTACTATAATATATATTTATTTGTAGTGTTAATGGATGAATGTATTTTTTTTGTTGTAATGCTTATTTGAATGATTTTTCTTAATGGAGGATGTTCTAGTTTTGCTATTGATAATAATGTCCATCCTAGGTCTATTGAAATCCATATTATAAGAGGGGCTAGGGATAACATTGATGATTTTATAGGATTTTCTATTACTAGTAGCTAGAAACACATATTTCGTTCCCCTACACTACTAGAATTTGATCAGTGTAGTGATAAGTAGAATAGCATAAACCCCTTACTGATGTCGAGCCTTATTGTTCCTTATATTGGATCACAATAAGTTGTCTCATCAAAAAATTCATTTACTTAAGTGTTTCTTCATGAAAGGGTTTTAAATAATAAGAAGATTCATCTCATGGATTCCTTTGGTTCTTGTACCACTTGTAATTAATTGATGTGAGTTTTTCCAAATATTTTCAATCAGACCTATGGAATATTCTTGTGACTTTTTAATAAAATATCATCTACATGAGGTGAATATAAACTGTTGACCATTTTCTATCATTCCTTGGTAGAATAAAATAAGTAATTAGTTTTCTTCATAGTCTTTAGTGGGTACCTATAAAAAAGTTCACGAACCAATCGTTGTACTCATAGAGTTTCTCTATGGTTAATTTGAGAATATCATGGATCACTTTTCAGATATTAGTTCTCCTAGATATAAAAGAAAACCACTTAATGAAATATAGATGAATATCTTCAATGTATTGGATGTATAAATTTTGTTCTTCTCTTAAATGGAAATGAAATTTGGGTACCACTTGGATCATGTTAATGTGTAGTTCATAATCATTTTCTATGGAATAGAAAATGAGTTGGTTATTTGGATTAGAAAATTGTATGTTACAGATGTAACACAATGATTAGTTGGGATTTCCATCCATTCATTCATGTTCAGAGTGAATACTAATTGTTTTACAAGAATTTAAGTGTTTTATGTCCATACACTATCTTGTTAGGATTTTCTCATAGTTGGTTTATTGTTCATTCAATTTCTAGATCAAATTCAACTGATGTTTCTTTTTCATAGCGGGTCACTCACGTTGGAAAACACATTTTTTAAGATTTTATGTTGAACTTACTCCATGTAAACTATTCCATGATTGATGCATGCCTATCTTTGGGGTGGGAAAATTTAATATTTTCTATTAGAAAACTATAGTATAGTTATTATCACTATGTAGAATATTGAAGTGATGTACACCAAATACCGATTTTCACATTTAATTACATGAAAAATTTAGTGTTTTTTTTTTATTTTGAAAGAAATGAAATAAATTAAATAAGCTAAATATATAATTTAAATTAAATTGTAATCTTATGTGACTGAATACAATGATATGATAATGGTGATCAGTCCAGGGTTAGTTTTTTATTTTCAATGATAACCATGTTCTACATTATTCAATCCTCTTAGGCTATGTTTATTAAAGTGAGATTCCACATTAGTCTCATCAAACACCCTTGGTCAAAAGTTAATGGTGATAGAATACCTAACCAATATCTCATTGTGGTAAACACTCCTTCCATGTGTGATAATGTTTCATTTAATATCGTCAATTAAATTGGGAAATAACTAATATGATATTTTTTATCCAAAACTACTAAGAACATCCATTACAAATTTCACACATAATAACAATCTATGAGTACTTCACCATTAATTATTGGTCTATTAAATACCATTTAAACTTTTACATAGAAGAGGCGGATAATGATCATTGACGTAAAAAACAAAAATTCATAACTAGAATCAAAAACATAATATGATCACATTTAAAAAAATAGCTATAATAAATTGAAAAAAAAAATCAAAAAATGGAGAAAGATATTTCATTAAATTAAGTCCATTACCTAAATAATTTAAAATTAGATAAACCAACCCATCCCTAGTCACTAAAATGTTAGCCCCACCATGGAAAGAGTAATTGAGATGAATTAAGAAGAATAATGCATTAAAAATTAAGAATAAGAAATGGTGGACAAATAAGATAGTGAAGTGCAGCTCCTTGGTGGAGATCTCCTCCTATGTGGTTGACAGGATGGTATGGTATGGATTGAAATGCATTAGGAAGGAGGAGCTCTCCTCCTTTTATAATCTAGAATTTCTCTTTGAATGATAATGTATGTTATTCGAAATAAATGGTAAATTCACACGAGGAATCTTGCATAAAAGATGTTCATAAATTACATTTTCTTTTCCCCTCAAAATTACAACATATTTGGATATGTGTAGAGTGAATTAGGTTTGTTTTACTCTTAAATTTATTCAGCTTAAGTAGAATCTATATATTCAAAATCAATAATTTCAACTGAATTATTGTCATTAAAAATGGTCGATTCACATGTGTACCCCTTTATTATTGTTTTACCTCAATTTCATAACCATCAACCATACAAATTTGAGATCATTTCTGTAGTCTAATAATGATATATGGGCCCAATATAAAAACATGACAGATCAATGAACAATTTTTATAGACCATATTATGACATGGTTTTGAGTTTCAAGATGGTGAATTTAGTTTTGGGTACCTGATAATTAAATGAATCCAAACCTATATCGAAACCTAAGAAGAAATAATTTGACTATTTGAATCAATATGAAAAACATTTTAGTCTAAATACTAAATTAATTTAAAACTATTTAAATCCAAAATGTACCATTTTCCGATTATTCTCAAAATTCAACTAAAATCATAAAATGTGACAGTTTCCATCAAAATAATACAATTGTGGGATTTATAATAATAAAATAAAATGATATATTATTGAAAATATTTTATTTAGAAAATGGTGATGCATATCTGGATACATTTTGAATATTCCTGGATGAATAGTCCGCTGATAAGTGTAGGGATGTTGTATCAACTCCTCTCTCACGTCTTTAGAACCCAGACACACCCATGAAAAAATGATGTCATATCTATCTACAAACTATTTTGGAGGTAGTTTAACACTTGATATACTATCTTGGATAGACATACCCTCATGATATGAAAATTTTCTTCCCTTCACCTTCTCAAGGAGGTAAGAGGTAACTGTCAAGGTTAAGAGGCAAGACTATTTGTTACTTTCATCAAACACTTGATACAGTTCAATAAAGATGTCTATAAACTTCCATTCATCATTGTCTTCTCGTATGTCCTATTCCTAATTATTCTAACTCAGCACAGTAGCAGCTAAATTTCCCCTTCCTGGTGTATAAGAAAGCTCAAAACTGATGGGAAAAAGTTATATGACCAATCATCACTATTTGAGATTCATGTCACTCTATGAAAATAAATATTTGAGACACTTGTGGCCTATGTACCCCCAAAAAGTTTTACAGAAATTGATTATGTCTCTCGAAACATAATTCATGGGCAACTGCTATTGGCTCATGGTTCTGCATTGATTAATGTCTCTCATGAGGACTCAACTTCGGAGATTCAGACGCAACAACTATATCCTCCTATATCAGTAAAACTCCTAGGACGATTCCTAATGTATCACAAAAGATGATATAACCTCTACCTGGCTCTGGAAGAGTTAGAATAGTTGATGATACGAGTCTCCCATTCATCTCCTAAAAATATTTCTCACATTCTTATGACCATAGGAACATTGCACCACTATTTCTGAGACTAGTAAGAGGTGATGAAAGGAATGATAATCAACGTATGAAGTTACTATAATATCCATCCATCTCAAATAATCCTTGTATATCAAACACGTTATTGGTTTTTTCGCATGAATCAACAACAGTAAGCATCTCTGGTCCATAGAGACTCCAAATACTGAGATAATATAATCCATGAATGGAACTTTGTTGACCTATAAGTTCCACTTGGTTGGATTAGAAAAAATTTGATGCCCTCTCAATGTACTCAAAACGATCTCAATGTGTTTTCTGTGGTCATTGTGTGTGTAAAAAATAAAAGGATGTCATCCACAATGACTATGAAAATAGAATCCCAATAAGAATGAAACTCCCTATTCATCAGATCAAAGAATATGAATCGAATGATCAAAAGACCAAATTAAATTCAAGGTACTAAAATATACCATACATTCTATAGAATTTTGAACAAAGTATTTCAAATGGTTGGACACGAACCTAATGATATCACGATCTCATGTCGATCTTATAGAAAACCATTGTCCCATAGAGATGGTCAAAGAGATAATCTATTTGAGGAATTGAATATCATTTCTCTACCATAATATGGTTCATTCATTAATACTACATGAACTTATATAGGGTACCATCCACCTTTTTGGAGAAAATCATATGGGAAACAAAAGATGAAGCGTTTTCCCACATGAACCCATTAGCATCATGAGACTCTAAATGCCTCTGGAGTTCTTGTATCTCATTAGGATCCATCGTTTATAGAGGAAGAGAAACATGAGCTACTTCTATATCAAACATGATTTTAAACTCCACCTCCCTCTCATGAAGAAATATAGAAATTTTATAAGAAAATACAACCCTGAAATGATATAAAACTATAAGGAATTCGTTCCAGTCTAAATATTGATCCTCCAAGAAGTGATTGTAAATCTAGGTAGTCATCCCACCGGGCCCATGATACTCTAGTCCAACCCTGCTATCCTAGACATCCCACTCAACCTTATGTAACCAACTGCTACCCTCTAGGGATGTAAATAATTCTCGTCCATGATTGTAGTCTATAAAATCATGATACATAACCAAAAAAACTCATCACATGAATGAAATCAATGCTCGTTATCTCATGAAAAAAGATGTCCCATAACAATGGGTAACTGAATACCTCAATTGGAAAGTCCCTACATTAGTGTATCCCCCTTACCGTACTCCCAATGTTGTATCTGGGTCCAAACACCATAGAAAACTCTATTTCTAGAGAAATATTATCCATGATGGATATGGAGATAAAAATGCATGAAACACATGTATCAAATAAAGAAGATACTAGAACAGTACCGATTACTATAGATAGTCCCTTAGCCTAAATCAAGGATATCAAATTTAAAGATTCCCCCTAGTGTAATACCCCATGATTTTATGATATGTTTCTTTTTAAACAAATTCAATATTCTAGGCTACATGCAACACCGAGTTTTATCACCCATTATCTATGAAACTAGTTCTTTCAAAAGAGCTTCTAAATATTTTTAACCACATTTATAAATTAGAAATATTATTCTTAAAATTATAACTCATTTTTTAATTGGGAATATTGAAATTATCTTTGGGTTATTTTTTTGGTATATTTCTCAAATGATTCAATTTTTTGATGAATTGCTTAAAATACTGCATTATTGTTAAAAACAGAATATCTCATTAAAATAATTATTTAGCTTTAAATTGATTTTAATGTAAAATTAGATAAATAATATATATATTAATATAATGACAATCATTGTAATCATATTGATAATAGAATTAGATATCAATTTTTTTTCAAATTTGGAACGTATCTTATAAGTTCCTTCTAGACATATATGCATGATTATAATTAATCATAATTTTACTTCTTATTGGAATTGACTTTAGAAAAATATACATACATGGTTGTAGTTAGTATGAAATAGTTTTTATAATATGTTCAATTTAATTTTTTGTGAATAGTAAATTTATTACTATTTTAGCACTATTAATGGTAAATTGGGTAGTTAAGGGTAAAAATAATATTAAAAGCCTTAGAAAATTACCCAAAAACTAATCCTAAATTACATAGATGAGGTTGTTTCGACCAAAATAATCATTGGTTTGATTTTGGATCAATTAGGATCCCCATGGATGAATTTAATATATTTATAATATTATATATAATGGAAATCCAATTTTGTTATACTTTTTTTAACATGTTAGATGTTTTTAATATGATGTTATATTTGTGATATGGTGACTATAAATATTAAATATAATGATAAAATGTTTATATACAATATGCTTATTTATTTTTTAATTTTATAAAATAAATAACTAAATTAAATGGTGACACAAGGATGATGTAGTAATTGATTTATTAAAGGAAGTATCAATTTATTGATATTGATAATTCTAAAATAAATATAATTTGTAATAGTGGATAATATACACTAATTTTTTGGATGAAATAAAAATTTATGGGATTATTAAATTTAGTTCATTCTATTCAATCAAGTTGTTATGATATTTTAAAATTCCTAGTATTGAATAGTTTCAAAATTGTCAAAAATGAAATTTGAAAATAAATACTAATTTGTAAAATTATTTTAGATTCATGAAAAATTATATAATAGAAAACTAACTAGAATAGAGTTATATTTTTCAGAAATGATAATATTTGGTTTCCTGGGACATTTTATTATAAATATATAAATTCTATAGTGTAAAGAAGACAAGTTGTCACAGTAAGAGATAAATTGTATATCTAAGGGTTACTGCCAAAAGAAAAGGCATCTTTTTCGACCTAAACATGTCTGAAATTTATTGGATGAGAGGATTTATACCTATAATAATCTTATTCTTAAAATAATTCACATTTGAGAAATTTTAATTTGAAAAACAATTTATTTTAAATTAATTGTTTTGGAATTTCCTAAAAAGTGCATCTCCCCTCTCTTATAAAAGGGAACCTCTCCTCCTCTTTTATTCACAATTCTAGAAACAATTATCTATTCAAAAACCTATCCATTACTCCAAAAATATTTCCTAAATGCATCATAGAGTCTATACATTGAGCATAATGTTATCCATAGAATTCCTTTTGTGCAAATCAAAAGAAGATACTCGAAAAAGAGGTAATTATATGGCCAATTAAATTAAATTTAATTTATTCGTATACTTCCTCTACATATATTGTTTATATACATACGTAAAAACTTTAGTATCATTTAAATCCTTATATTCTAGTATAATAATGGTACAACCATATACATCCTTTTATCCATCATACGAACAGTAATATCACAGTGTGTGTTCTTGTACGACTTCCCGTCTCAATGTCAATTGTGTAATTTGTTATTCAAAACTACTATATTTGGATGTGCATCTTTTTTATTATAAATGATATATATAATTAATTTGAAAACATAATTATTATTTATAATTAATATATAAGACTATTTCATACCATTTACCATTATTTGAATGATACTATCGCTCATGCGTACATACAGCCTACCATCTCCTTGACACGATTAGATTCATTATCCAGTAAAAAAAATTATGAATGACTATAAAATTGTAAATAATTAATGAATATAATATTTTTAACTAAAATATATTTCTGAATATGAGTAATATATATCCTATTCATAAGAAACAAGACTTAAAAAAATATTCGAAAATAAAGCAATTCTGGCCCGAAAATAATGATAATAATGATATTTTATTAAGGAAAAAAATATATAAGGAACAAATTAGATATCATTAATAATGGATACCATTATTTAATAATTTAATAAAATTATTTAACCATTATAAAAGAAGTTAAATCACCCTGGATTAATGTTTAGTTCAAAGTAAGAATTAATTTCACAATCTCTTTAGTATTCATGGCTGCTTTTATAAAAGAATTTACTTGGAAATATTTATCATCAATGTCCATATTTCATATAAATTTATTTTAATAAATTCATAATATTCTTTTAAAATTATTCAATGAAAAGTTTACCCTTCTTTGATTTTATAAAAATGAATATTTTTTTCATTATCATTGTGAGGTAATTTGTTTGATATTTTTGACAAAGTATGAGAATAATTCTTTGATAACTTATACCTATTGAGAGGATTTTCCAACCATTATAAAGCCTTAACGTTTTGATTATTTATTTAAAATATTACAAGGTTATTTTAAAAATAAATTTATTATTGTAAAATTACGTGACTTTTTAATATTTTCAGAGTAAAAAAGTGATATTTCTCTGAATGAGTTTTAATGATTTTATTATTTTATTTTCATTAATGTCAATAACATTTGTTGTATATTATTTTTTACTAAGGTTAGTTTATTATGGTAAAAAATATCATATTATATTGAAGGATTTATGATTATTTTTCCTAAGGATGTGTTATTTTTACACCATTCATGGTTTATGGTAAATGTAAAAACATTTCGTAGGTTAGTTATAATATGAATGTGTATGTTGGTAATGATTTACCATTTTCAGAAGAGTAATGTATTAGGCTTATTAATTGTGGTTGTGTCCTAGTACATCCCCTTGATGCATCAGTAGGTCTCATTGGATAAACTATTTTGGGTTTTTACCAGTTTAGGTATTGTATTTGCATGAGGCTTTGATAGTATGGTTATGATGTCTGATATAATGAATTCCCACATTATGAGATTAGTTATTGATATTAAATGTGATTATTTGAATAGTATAATGTCTATTTTCAGGTTTAAAATGAATTGTTTTATTTATTATTACTATATTATACTTAATATT